>OY821747.1:0-2400000 GCA_963682055.1 Primula veris | reverse complement strand
AGTTTTTTCAATGAGATCAAATTTGTTTTAATAAAAATTTCGATTTTTTTGTATTCAGAGTAATGGTGATGGATTCTAAATTATTGTAATTGAAAAAAAAAACTTGTTATTTGAATGTTTGGGCAGTAGAAAAAAGGTTAAGAAAAGAAAATGGCCAAAAAAAGTTTTCTTCTTTTATATATATATATATATCAAATTTATATAGTATTGTTGTGCATTATTTTAAAACATAGGCTATATATAATTTAAATTTATATATATAATAATATGTAGAGAAAAAAATTAGAGAGCATATCAAGAATGGTGTTATACTGAATAAATATATGTGATATTATTACTTGGATACTTGCATAACGTGCCAGTCAATAATGAATTGAAATTGATCAACAAAATGTGGTCATGAGTGAAAATAAACACGGTAATCAAGTCACACTATAAAAAAAAAAAAAAAAAAAATACTCAAATAACGACCGGATTTGTGACAGTTTAGTCAAATTACGACAGATTTGTGACAACTTTTTAAATTAGCGACAGACTTGTGACGGCTTTTGACTCTCAATAAATCAAACATTATTTTGTAGTGTAAGTTGCTAGCTGATCTAATATACGAAATTTTTTTAATATGCATAAAATTAAAGTCTTAAAAGACTTTTTGTTAAATCGTGACATAATAGTGGAAGTGGACTATGACTTTATATTATATATTATAGTCCGGTGAAGGTTCTATTTTTAAGTAAAAACATTATCCCAGCTTAAATTTATATTTACATAATATTTTATGGGAATGCAAAGACAAACCATGATATATATAACGAAAAGATGGATCAGGTCTTTATAACAAACCAACACATGACGCAAATTGACTAAACTGTCACAAAGACGTCACAAATTGACTAAACTGTCATAAAAACCGTCGTTAATAAGCTCACTAATCTTATCGCTATTTAAGTATTTTTTTATAGTGTAACATAGTGGTCCTTTATTTCCTAAAAACTTAAATGTAGTACTAACTAGTTATACTAAAATCTAACTAGCTAGTCAAATTGGTCATTTTTTCAATTTTGAGGGATAGAAGAAGGTCTTGAGCAAATGAGTTTAATTATGCTATTGTACGATCGATCGATATATATATATAACAATTAATCAAGAGGGACACGGCCTGCATCGTTGTAGAATTTAAATGATGTAAAGTCGGATTTTCGTGAAGTTATAATTACGAAATTCTAAAACATTGCTCAATATTCACGACGTTTAACGACTTATATATATCATTCTCCATGACTTACATTTGAGAGATTAAATCTTGTGACATTCCTAAATTATCTTAATTAGAGTGCGTATAGGTCATGCCGATTGCCATTTTTTACCAATAACATGTGACATCGTGATTAATTTTAAAGTTGTAATTGAGTCTGGAAACATGTCCTTCTTTTACAAGCAATTGGCATAAGAATCATTTTTATTAAAGTACTTTGTGCCCCCCAAGATCCATTAATATGCTAAGATTTGAAAGAATATAATAGAATTGTAATGCTATCTTAAGTCTTATATATAGTATGGCAATTGTAGTAAGTTGTAACTTTAAGGCCTCGTTTGGTTGTATCATTAGTATCTCGGGATTGGACTACTAATCTCGTGGACCCCACAAATATTATGTTTGGCAAAACATTAGACTCCAGACTAGTTATCCGGTCCGGACTAGAAATGATGACAAAAATGTGCATTTTCAATACCATAGGGGGTGGTATTAGGAATAGTTCAATCCCGGATGTATTACTTATCCGGCCTTTTTTTCAAATCTCATTAATAATACTACCGAATTGTTAATACTGATATTAGTAATCACGCAACAAAACGAGGCATAAGGTCACTCGAGTTGTTGGACTATTCATGTGTGCAAAGTCCTTTAACGAACCATTTGAATATCACTGTAAATCTACTACTTATAATGGACCCTTAAAGGTTAAAGAACCATTAGAATATCACTATAAATCTACTCCTTATAATGGACCCTTAAAAGGTTAAAAGATCGATCTAAGGTGTAGAAAGTCATCTATTTTCCATTAAAATGTCTATTAGTAAAGAAGAAGAGTGTTATATATTAAGACTTGGATTTGATAATACTCAAGTGATGTAGGACAATTCTAACACTTATCCCCACTCGTGGGTTGGTCAATTTTCAAGAAGTCCAACGAGTGCAATCAACAAATCGGGTGAAGATGTCCCATCATACTTATAATTTGGCTAGTCTTTCAATGGTCTGTTCTGATAACATGTAGAAACTCATCCATTCTTCCCTAAAAGGCCTATTAGTAAGCAAGTATGGGTGCATATATTAAGATTTGAATTTGATAATGCTAAAGTGATGTGTGACAATTTTAACAATGTATATATGTTCCCAAAGATTCACCTAGAATCAGTAACGGAACTAGAAAATTGAAATGGGAGGAGACGAAATTCTATATCAATTTTTTCATATCCTATATTAGGGCTGGGCACGGTCCGGTTTTTGGTAAAACCGGAACCAAAACCGAAATTAATTTCGGTCCGGTTATTTTCGGTTTTCTGAAAATGTGAACCGAACCGAACCGGACCGAAACAAACCGGTTCGGTTCGGTTCGGTTCCGGTTCTGGTTCGGTTTTCGGTATCGGTTTTGGTTTTCCGGTACGAAAAGGTATGAATTTACAAAATTCATTTTTAATACAAAAATCCAGCTTTTTCCAATAAAGCTACAACCAAACAATATGTTTTCATTCATAAAAGTCCAAACATCCATAATTATAACTAATCATTTACTAAACATCCATAGCTTGTGCCTTGTGTAATGATCTACTACTTTTAATAATTATGTAAAAATAAAAATGCAAACAACAAAAGTGATGGTATGGATGCTTACCATTGGAAATTTGGAACAGAAAGAGACTAAGAGAGAATGCGGCTAAGAAATGAGTGAGAGTGAGAGTAATAACTGATAAGGAATTAAGGAAGTCCTAAAAATATTTACATTACTGGTCATTTATTTTGTTTGTTTGTTTCTTTATTTAACTAAAGAAATTAATTTGTACATGTATGGTATAGAATTAATTAGTATATTTTTTCGGTTTTTTCGGGGTTTTTTTGGTTTTTTCTGTTTTACGGTTTTTTCGGTTTTACGGTTTTTTTCGGTTCGGTTATGCAGTGAACCAAAACCGGCCAGAATGGTTTTCGGTCTTCTCGATTTCGGTCTTTTTTGGTTTCGATTTTTTCGGTTTCGGTTTTTTTCGGTTCGGTCCGGTTCTATTTCCGGTCTGGGTCGGTTTTCGCGGGTTTTTGCCCAGCCCTATCCTATATGAGTAGCTTTCTTTGTAATATGGGGATGGGAGGCCGAATGCTAATTTTTAATATAATATATTAAAAACTGAATTAATAGTGACATTGGTCTCCCCCTATTTTTCTAGACTTAAGAGACTTTAAGCTTGCCACATTTCCAAACTTACCAAAATCAAATTTTCTTAAGGAAAATTAGTGTGGTGCGAAAAACCGGAAAAACCGAACCGAACCGATAACCGAGTCGAAAAAGACCGAAACCGGAAAATTAAAAAAAATTCGGGTCGGTTTTCAATAAAACCGAACAGCTCGGTTTCGGTTTACTAAAAACCGAAATGAACCAGACCGAAATCAGCCTAAGGACAAAGTCAAACAACCATTAAAGATGCAGAAAACTGTACTTCCGTATTTTAATTTGATTCTAAGAACGCAAGTGTTAAGCCAATTAATTATCAAAACTGGTGGTTACAATTTAATAGCTTTTTTTGTTGTTAAGAAAGTGTGTAGTCCTATGATCCTATCTTCTTATTACATTGGGTCTAATCTTAAAAACATGGACTACTGAAATTTGCATACTAGCACCAGGGCCGGCCTTGGTCCAAAAGTCTAAGCAAGGCTCGGGTGTCGGGTAATTGTTCGGGAATTTTTTTTAACAGACAACACGTCGACTATTTATTAAATATATTTTTTAATTCTATATGAAATATTTAATCACATCTTACTTACATTGTCTTGTGTTATAATAGCCTAGGGGTGATTGGTGGCGAGGGAATGTCGATGTCCCCTCGTCCGGACCAATATCACCACAGAAATGAACAAACCGGGACCCTATATAGTGGATGTCTCACCACCCCGGCTCATCACCAAACGGGGTGAAGCTAGGCCGGCTCAAAGAAGCGTACTCGATACGCTTCACCAATTAATGCTGCTGCCCCCTTTGGGGGACCCTCCTGACGTTTCATCGACGTGGCCCAATCACAGGGCACCTCCAGTGGGCCCCGGGAAAGGACAGTACTCTTGTCAGAGTCATAAATGACCTAACGCCGTTGGATCAGCACCTCACAGTACAGTGATCCAAGGGTTAGTATACATCGTAACCTTACTATAAATACCCCCCCCCCTAATCCTGCTAGGGGGACGCAAAAAGAGGGAGAAGAGAGATAAAGCTAAAACGACCCGGACCACCAGAACATCACCCGTGACATCTGACGCCACGACTCGTAACTGGACCAATCCCTCATCCTTAAATATATTCTTACATTCAGTCTATACCGACACTGACTCGATCGTCGGAGAGGGAAAACCTGGTACCAACCCCGGGCCCCTGTTCGTTTCTTGTGCAGGCTTAGAGAGCACCTCGACGACGAAGCAGATACCACCTACGTCACGACCCTGGAAGATCGGAGCCGACGCGAATAATACGTAAGCCGAGCTTGGGAAGAAAATCAGGCTCGCCAATTGGCGCCGTCTGTGGGAAATTGTAGCACGCTAGCTCCGACAATCCGTTTCCAAGGAACGATGACGGATAATGAACAGTACGAGAGCCCTCCTCCACGGCATGCCCCAGTATTTGGAATGCCGAGGACCCTCTCTTTTGGCACGCCGGGAACTGCGCCTGAGGGGCAGCCTACTCCACTCAATGCGGTCCAGGGGACTCCCCGGTCGCGCGACGAGCTGACTCGTATGATGCTAGAGATCCATGAGAAGGAGCTCGTTGCCTTGGCGGCTCAAAAGGCGTTGATAGCCTCTATGATGGCATCCGAGCCCGGACCCGTCCCTTGTGGCGGAGAGCAGCCAGAGCCCGTTCGCATCCCCACCAAGAGCGTGATGTCGCGGCTGGGACCCTCAAGACGACCCCCCCTAGAGGTTCCAGACGAGCCGGCTAGGGGAGAGGAGTCGAGGCGGTCCCACGAGGGGAGTTCACATCGTATAAACGACCGAAGCGTACACTCGCGAATCAGTCGACCCGGTGATAGACACGATTCGCGGCCCGCTTCGAGTTGTGCTCGGACTGAAAGGCCTCCCCGGAGAAGGAGGCGGGGTCGTCGCACTGGCCGAGATGAAGTCGCGGACGAGGCAGCGTTAAAAATCGTTGCCTCCACCCGCAGTACCCCGTTCTCAGATGAGATAGAGTACAGTGCGCCCCCCGGAAATTTTACTGCCCCCGTTCTTCAAGTGTTCAACGCGGATTCTGACCCGGAAGCCCACCTCCGGCACTATAGATACCAGATGAACCACTGGTCCCACCTCGATCGTCTTATGTGCAAATGCTTCCCCGCCAGCCTGGGGAGGCTCGCAAGTAAATGGTTCCAGTCTCTGCCTGCCAACTCCATCCACTGTTGGGATGATCTGGCCTATGATTTTGCACACCGCTTCATCAACTTGAAGGAAAGGGCTGCCCAACCGGAGCATCTGTACCAAGTGAAGGCCCAACCCAAAGAGACCCTCGAGAGCTACGACAATCGGTTCTGGCAGAAGCACGCTGAATGTGCCGACTGCCCCGATACTACAGCTATAGCGGCTTTCAGGCAAAACATGATCGTGGGAAGCAGGATCCGTAACGAAATGATAGCAACCCCTCCTGGCTCAGTTTCCCAGCTCCGGTCACTAATCAAACAGCATGTCGATATCGAGAAAGACATGAGATCTGCTGGAGCGGCGCGCTCAGTCGCTAGCATCGAGCAGCCTCGGGAAGGAGCCGCCTCAAGGGGCATCCGGCGAGATCGCCCCATAGCGGAAAGGTTGGGGAGACCTCGAACGGTGGAGAGCCAGCCACCGGCCCCTAAGCGTAGAAGGGAGGACACCCGTCGGGCCGACCCTTCGAACCCAGGAAATGCCTACTCCACCACATTCCGCCTACCGCTGACAGACCTGCTCTTTGAGATCGAGAACGAGCCATTCTTTTCCTGGCCTCCCCCGCTCAGGAACGAGCCAGCCCGGGGGCCCAATGACAAATTTTGTGACTATCACAGAGGCCGCGGCCACTATACCAATGAGTGTCATGGTCTGAAGGCAAGGCTGGAAGGATGGGTCCGGGACGGCTTGATGGCGAAATATGTCAAGACGCGAAGGGACCCTGATCGAAACCGAGAAGGGGACGACGAAAGGCAACCAGACCTCCCCCCACCGGTGATGACTTGCCAGGTTATCAATTCTGGACCGAAGAAGCCGAAGCCAAGTGGGGCGGAGAGAACCGAGGCCCGTGAGGCCACGATGAAAAAGCACGTCTGCCTCGCCGAAAGCTCGAAGCCCCGGAAGAGGTTCAAAATAGGAACCAAGCCAGATCTAAGCTTCACCGACTTCGACCTAGTGGGGGTAGACCTGCCTCACTACGACGCCCTCGTCATCACGGCCCAAGTGGGCCATTGTTCAGTGGGACGCATCCTCGTCGATCAGGGGGCGTCGGTGAACATTCTCTTTGGAAACCTCTTCGAAAAGATGGGGCTGACGGAGGGGCAGCTAGATACCAACGCCCCCCCTCTATTCGGATTCAATTCTGAGGCTGTCCAGCCCAGAGGGAACATAACCTTGCCTGTAAAGACAGGAACCAAAGTTATGAGCGTGGAGTTCACGGTGGTGAACGTCCCCTCCGTTTACAACATCATTCTGGGGCGCGCGTGGCTTCATGAGATAGAAGGCGTCTCCTCCACTCTACACCAAAAGGTCAAGTACCCCACTTCGAATGGAGTTGAGACCATATCGGGAAACCAAAAGGTCTCAAGAAGCTGCGCCATGGCCGTATACTCCAGTAGTAAACCGGTACCGGGCCAGAGTGCTATGAACATAGAAGCCGAGGATCCCAAGCTGCTGCGGGAACTGAACAAGAAGATAGGCCCGGAAGCTGAAGACAAGGTAGAAGGAGAGTTGCTGAAGGTCCGGATCCCGGGGTACGACGAGGAACACTTTTTTATGGTGGGCGCAGGGCTGAGCGAGCCCGAGGTTTCAGGTCTCGTTAAGCTACTGCTCGAATACCTCGATAACTTCGCATGGTCCCCATGCGAAATGCCGGGAATCAGTCCCGACCTCGCCTGCCATAAGTTGAACGTCAACCCGGATGCGAAGCCTGTGATGCAAAAGGGGCGCCGTGTTAGTCCGGAGCATGCCGATGCCATAAATGAGGAAGTACAAAAGCTTCTGCTTGCTGGAGCCATCAGGGAAATTTTTTATCCTAGATGGCTCGCTAACCCCGTGGTGGTCCCTAAGAAGAACGGGAAGCTGCGTGTCTGCATCGATTACACGAGCCTTAACCGGGCTTGTCCTAAGGATCCCTTCCCTCTGCCTAAAATCGATCAGATAGTAGACTCCACCGCCGGAGCTGCCAGAATGAGCTTCCTGGACGCCTGCTCCGGCTATCACCAAATACCCATGTCGGAGGCTGACCAAGAAAAAACCGCCTTTATAACCCCAAGGGGGAATTACTGCTACAAGGTGATGCCGTTTGGACTTAAGAACGCCGGGGCGACCTATCAAAGAATGGTCACCAAGATATTCGCCAAGAGCATAGGCCGGAGCATGGAGGTCTATATCGACGATATGGTGGTAAAAAGCGCCCAGGAGGATGACCACCTGGCCGACCTGAGAGAGGTGTTCGAAACGATACGAAGGCATGATCTGAAGCTGAACGCCTCCAAGTGCGCCTTCGGAGTTGGAGCCGGAAAGTTCCTAGGGTTCATGGTGACCCATCGCGGTATAGAGGCGAACCCGGCCCAAATCTCTGCCTTGAAGAACTTGAGAACCCCTGAAAAGAGGAAGGATGTACAAAAGCTAGCCGGAATGGCCGCTGCCCTCAACCGGTTTATAGCCCGGTTCGGAGATCGATGCAAGCCATTCTTTACGGCTCTGAAGGCTCAGAAGAAGTTCGAATGGAATGACGAATGCCGGAGTGCGTTCGCAGAGCTGGCGAGCTACCTCGGAAGCGCGCCTCTGCTGGCCAAACCTGACACCGGCGACGTCCTTGCGTTGTACCTGGCCGTATCCGAGATAGCCGTTAGCGCCGTTCTCATCAAAGAATTCGGCAGGGAGCAAAGGCCAATCTATTACGTGAGCAAAACCCTCCTTGACGCCGAGGCTAGGTATATGCCCCTAGAAAAGCTTGTCCTGGCACTCGTCATGGCATCGCGAAAACTGGCCCATTACTTCTCGGCACACAGTATCGTGGTGTATACGGATCAGCCCGTTCGGGAAATACTCCAGAAGGGAGACCTGTCTCGACGTATGACGAAGTGGGCTTGCCACCTGAACGCGTACGACATCCGGTACGAGCCGCGAACCTCTGTCAAGGGGCAGGCCTTGGCCGACTTTGTGGCAGAATTCACCGGAACGACGACGTCCCCCGGCATCGAAGAACGAGCCCAAGGAACATGGACCTTGCACGCCGACGGAGCTGCCAATAAAAAGGGATCTGGCCTCGGGGTGGTTCTCCAATCCCCACTGGGTGATGTAATCGAGAAGTCAATCCAGCTTGGCTTCCGTGCCACCAATAACGAGGCGGAGTACGAAGCCGTGATAGCCGGCCTGAAAATGGCCCGAAGCCTCGGCATCAAGAAGATACTGGTGCACACTGATTCCCAATTAGTCAGTGGCCAGATCAGTGGTGAATTCCAAACAAAGGACGAAAGGATGGCAAAATACGTGACCATCGCCTCCGAAATACTCCGGAGCTTCGAGTATCAGGAGATCGTCAACATCAACAGAAACGAGAACACCCACGCCGATGCCCTAGCGACCCTGGCCTCGGCTATGAGTGATAAAAAGGAGCGAGCCATCACCATAGAGTACGTCCCTACCCCTAGCATCGACGCTGGGGCAAGCGTTAATATGGTGACCGACCTTCCGCCGGAGCTATGCTGGATGGACCCCATAATCGAATACCATTGCTCCGGTGATCTTCTAATTGAAGGGGGATCCCCACAGCGGGCTCCCTAGAGCTCAAGGGAGGAACCTCTGTCAGAGGCTTCCCTTGCGCATCAATGTATGTGCGGGTACCGTCCGCCCCCACCCGGAAGTAGATAACGGTACCATCAGACCGGGTCTCAAAGTGAACCCCGGCCGTTGAAGGAGCGAAGGAAGCCACGGTCGTCGCCTTCGTTGCCTTCGCCTTACCGCCCTTCTTCAGCTTCGGCTTCGAAGCCTTGGGAGGGGGGGCTGCTTCGGCACCTTCAACCACCCGGGGAGGGAGGGTCGACTCCAGACCCTTCTCCTTCTCCCACCTTTCCCTGGAGTATCCCACGGGACAGAAGGTCCTGTGGGGCCATTTGAAGCTGTTCCCCTTGCAGGAGGTGGGGGAGCCACAGATTAGCAGGCGCTCCGCATCGCGTGCCCCCACGTCGGTCCCATCCGGACCCCACCAGTTAAGGGCCACCTCCAACGACTCTATGTTGGGTTCGCCCAGGCCCCCAAGCTTAGAGGCCACAGTGAATTTGTTTTCCTTGGTGCTCAGCACCCTCCCCGGCCTGTTCGGGAGAATTAGGTCGTCACGAAGGAGCCAAGGGCCCTCCACGACGACCACGTCTTGTGTGTAACCCCGATTCGAATCGGAGTTACCTGTGATCAACTGGTTGTGAGACCGGCACCTCAGATAGGGCTGTCGGCTCTTAGATTGGGAGCTCGGCTCGGTCTGCAAAAATTCGTAGCAGGCCAAGAGCTCCCTAAGCCCCAGTGGTTCCGGAATGTCCGGGCCCAACGAGGCACTTAGGGCCTCCATTCCGGCGCAGATTCGGTGCGCTTGCAGAGGCCACTGGCACGGAAGAGTCTGCGTCCAGGCACAGAGCTCCGCCAGTAGCTCCGGAATGGGGAGGTGGGTGCCCCCGTATAAGAGAGTAGAGAGGGAGAGAGTTACCATACTCTTGGGATCAGCCACGATCCCGTTCACTTCGTCCGAGGTCGCACAGGTTCGAAGTCGGAACTCCTCCCCTATGCCGCAGAGCTGACGAAACTCTTCTAGGTCAGACCCGTGCTGCCTGACCATGATACTGTTATCGTTTACCGCGACGGTGATGGCGGGGTCAATAACCATCGCCCGGAATGGCAAGGCGTTTGCCATCACGTCAAGACGCCGTGGCTGCGGGGCAACCATCGGGCCTTTTCCGGCTCCGTGTTTGATAACCATCTTCTTTTTTGGCTTAAGTGTTTGAAGATAAGATTTGCTAAGGGTGGAGGATGAGAGAGAATGGTTTGCTGTGAAAATTTTAGTGAGAGAGTGAGAAAGTGAAAATGAACTTTCACTGAGGGTATTTATAGACCCCCACTAGAAGGTGAAAAGACAGTTACCAGAAGGTGAAAAGACGCGACGGCTCGTTACGCGAACTCCCACAAACGACAGCCGCCACCCAACCCACGCCTTCCACGTGTACAGCAATGAGAGGTCGTCTGCCAAGTGTCACCCTTCAGCCGTTTTGGCATTAATGACGTTGAAGAAACCGAAAAGACAGAGGCGGCGCCTCATAATTGCAAAACTGGCATGCTCCACGTGTAAGAGATCCATGAGTAGTTGAACACGTATCAAGAGGCAAGTTACGCCGAGGTGCCTCTAGACAGCCAAACATGAAGACGGAATAACCGGAGCCCCCGTAAAGTGAAGAAGGTTCTCACCGGCATTGTCACTAACGACGACTCCGGCCAGGGAGCTGTTGGCGAGGGAATGTCGATGTCCCCTCGTCCGGACCAATATCACCACAGAAATGAACAAACCGGGACCCTATATAGTGGATGTCTCACCACCCCGGCTCATCACCAAACGGGGTGAAGCTAGGCCGGCTCAAAGAAGCGTACTCGATACGCTTCACCAATTAATGCTGCTGCCCCCTTTGGGGGACCCTCCTGACGTTTCATCGACGTGGCCCAATCACAGGGCACCTCCAGTGGGCCCCGGGAAAGGACAGTACTCTTGTCAGAGTCATAAATGACCTAACGCCGTTGGATCAGCACCTCACAGTACAGTGATCCAAGGGTTAGTATACATCGTAACCTTACTATAAATACCCCCCCCCTAATCCTGCTAGGGGGACGCAAAAAGAGGGAGAAGAGAGATAAAGCTAAAACGACCCGGACCACCAGAACATCACCCGTGACATCTGACGCCACGACTCGTAACTGGACCAATCCCTCATCCTTAAATATATTCTTACATTCAGTCTATACCGACACTGACTCGATCGTCGGAGAGGGAAAACCTGGTACCAACCCCGGGCCCCTGTTCGTTTCTTGTGCAGGCTTAGAGAGCACCTCGACGACGAAGCAGATACCACCTACGTCACGACCCTGGAAGATCGGAGCCGACGCGAATAATACGTAAGCCGAGCTTGGGAAGAAAATCAGGCTCGCCAATTGGTTATGGGTTCAATATACTCAAAAACTATAATTTTATTTTGTGGTCAATCAAAAATATTTTTGAAGCTTGTACATATACATTAATCGGATCGGCACGGACTAGCCTACAAAATTTCAGTATGTAACTTTATAATTGCATCATTAAAGCTAAAAAATAGTCATCAATTTTGACCTCTAAACATAAATATGTACAAGACGATAATTAAAAATACGTGGTTGTCAAATAAAGAAGATTAAAAGGTCTACTTGTCGACACGTATATTTTTTGACGTGACACGTGGTGATTATTCAATGAGCTAATTAATTAAGGTTATTTAATTGCTAAGCACTTATGTCACATGCAATAAAAGACAAAATGCTTTCGGTTAGAGGTGACATTTGCTAATTAAGCTAAAAACAGAAGTCAAATACTCAAAGCTATACATGTATATCCATTTATAGATTTTATACTGTTTTTTTTTTTAGAAGAAATAACATTATATTTAAACCAAATCAAAGGATATAAAAGACCAAAAATTGGTGGCATAAGTGAAATAAAACGAATTGCAAGCATTTTTTCTTTTAGCATAAACGGCTAAACAAAATAGATCTATATTTTGGTTGGGTACATGCTAAATAGATCTTTATGGTTCAATAGACTTGGTGATCACCTAGGTCATCCCAGTTTTGTTTGTCCTTATAATTATACTTTCATTATAAAATAATGTTTAATTTAATAAGAGTTAAAAACTGTCATAAGTCTGTCACTAAATTAAAACCTGTCACAAATCTGTCGTAAATTGATTAAACTGTCACAAAAACCGTCGCTAATAAGCTCGTAACAAAAAATAATGTCACTAACACTACAAAAAAAATACTCAAATAGCGACGGTATTAGTGACGGTATTTTTTGTTACGAGCTTATTAGCGACGGTTTTTGTGACGGTTTTGTGACAGTTTAGTCAATTTGCGACAGATTTGTGACAACTTTTTAAATTAGCGACAGACTTGTGACAGCATTTGACTATCACTAAATCAAACATTATTTTGTAGTGTAATCCCGTCGCTATTTGGGTATTTTTTCATAATGTTTATTCGGTCACCATTATTTTTAAATTACACCTAGATGAAGTTTAAGTAGCTTTGAAATTGTAGGTCGGATATTTTTGCAAGAAATTAAAGCGTTCTAAATGTTATGAGTGAAAATCGAGGATGGATCGAGTATCTTGCAACGATAAGAGACTTGGGATGCTTCATTAACGGGACTGGTCGAAATTATCGAAAACTTGAAAGCAATATGATTATATAGCAAAAGTGCATATAGTTTCCGTGCGAACAAAATTATTGTCGTTAATGTATAAATAAAAAATTTTATTTAGTAGCAAAATAAACATAAGAGAAATTAGGTTAAGACCAAAAAACGCATTGAAAAGTTGACAAAACCAAGTTGTTGATCATGTTTTAGCCAAAAGATGGTGATGTTCTACATTTTCTTAGGAAATTTATGCTGGTTTTGCTATTTTTCTGACAATAATGTGTTGGTTTCCGTGTACGAAATAACAATTAACAATAAATAAAGGACTAAACAAGAATAAACAAAACCAGTGTAATCTTTATTAATTTCGAATTTGAAATAGAAATTAATGATTACAACATGTAGGTACTGAAAAGTAAATAAAGCAAACGTTATCAGATTATTATTAATTAATAATCTGATATACTGAATTGCAATAAATAGAAACTCCCGGACTGAAAAGTATAAACTTAACAGCCGGACTGTTCTGGTTGAAATTGAAAGTACAAGACTGAATTGAAACTATTCTAATTACAGAATTAAATTACAGAATAGTAATTACAGCAAAAAACATAACTTTAAAGAAATTACAGAAAGTAACAGAATTAAAAGTTACAGCTAAGGACAGCAATTGAAATACTGAAATAAAAGGACAGAATTGAAATACGTAAATGAAATTGACAGAATTAAAAGACGTAAATGAAATTGACATAATAGAAATAAAATAAGGCGATGCTACTGTTAACAGTATGCCCTTAACCGATATTCGTCCAACCACCTTGATGTTTCTGGTTGCGTTGCCGCTTCGATCCCAAGGTACAACGTCTCGGATGACTCGCCGAAAACTGGCGACGAGTTAAGATCGAGCTGTTGGTGGGTGGTTCTCTCTGGTTTCTAAAATGCTATGTAGAAAAATATATGTTGCTGTTTTAGAGAGAAGAGAGATGATTTTCGTGTATTGGAATGTGAGGGGATGACTGCCTCTTTATAGAGGAATTCTGAAACCGCAGAATTAATGTGGTCATTTAATTCTAGGAGTTACATCCCCAGAATCCGCCTCCATTACTGCTGGAGTTTCAAACTTTCTGGAACTCTAGGGACTGCTCTTGCAAATATGCAAAAGTCCATTTTCAGTTTAGTACAAGACCCAAGACCCAAGACCCCAGACATTTCCCAAATCCCAAATCCCGAGACCCGAGCGAGCGCGCGCGTGTGTGGTACACACTAACCCACTTATGGGTATGTGGACTTGATTAGTTTACCAACTACATGGGATGGACTTGTATATATAGTGTAAAAATCAACCTTGATTTTACAATGTGTGATAACCCTCATGGGTTAATCACACTCTCTTTTTCATTTTCCAGATTTCGTTTTTTTCCCTCTTTCGAGTACCAACCTTCGAGTCCAATTATCAGTCACACCCTTCCTCCGAATAGGTCATGCGATATACCGTTGCGAATCTCGTCGTACGAGCTACTCAAACACTTTGAGTATAGCCTTAAAAAAACTGAGTAGTCGCATCGAAAATTGACTCAAAGATGGTCTCTGACCACTTGGAATAACCATGTTTAAAAACATGTTTTCTTACAATTTTTCCAACATAATGCATCTAAGTAGATAACTCAACTTAATTAGTTCATAAAATACTACATAAAATATGAGTAGTATTATGATTTTACTAATCAATTTCACAAATCATACACATGAAGATTGATCTACAATTAATCTCCATGATCATTGTTGGTGAGGATGGAACTGATTCGTAACTTGACCAATTGAGAATTTAGATTTAAATTATTCTTGTTGTATTTGTTGGGGTTCAGTATAAAAGAGGTTCTAATTAGACTTTTACACAATTTATTTATTTCAGATAAAAAGGGATTGGTACCATGGGGTATGCAGTAAATGTATCATGCAACCATCCATGACTATAAAATAATCTTTGATTTAGTAAGAGTCAAAAACTGTCACAAGCTTGTCGCTAATTTAAAAAGCTGTCACAAATCTGTCGTAAATTGACTAAACTGTCACAAAACCGTCACAAAAACCGTCGCTAATAAGTCCGTAACAAAAAATACCGTCACTAATCCCGTCGCTATTTGAGTATTTTTTTGTAGCGGATAATTGTTCCATCTAAAAGGAGCAAAGTAATTAAAATTTATTTTATCAGAAAATACATATCAGTTAAATCGATTATGTACTTGTACATAGTGGGCTTGTTTGGAAAACAAAATGTAATTTATTTGAGCAACATTTGTATGGAAATGCTTAGTATGTCACACTTATTTTGTATGATGTGTTATCTTCAAAATGACACTTGTACTGTTAACATTATGGAGTGTAAAATAAAAGAAATTTAATTCTAGCTATTCTTTAGAGATAAATAACCTCTCCAATTTAGTTAGTGTCAATTTGTCATTTGGAGAAATAGTACATGTTACACATGAAAAAAAAATTACAACATGGTCACAACATGGGCAACCAATAATTGACAATCATTGTTCCATTAAACTTTGATATTTGTGTTCTAAGGCTAAGAAATCGAAGTCGCATAAGAAAATATTAGTTTATAGTTTACATTCTACATGATGCTTTTTTTAATTAGCTAGTTTACTAGTAATTTAGTTCAATATTTGGTAAAATTTGTCAATGCAATTAAATGTCCGTCACTATCCCTTTCCTATATGTGAAGGAAAACAACCCATGTTATGGAAAACTTGTTTTTTTTTTTTACACCATGTATTGGTTTCATATAATTTATCATTAGCGCTATCGCTATAAAAAAAAATCAGCTTACCATCTATGTTGCTAAATTGATGGTAAAGTGAGTGTTGCTAAATTTTAACAACCGTTTTTATTGATTTATTTATCGGATTTTGATGTATTAAGCCAGGGTGATCAAGGCATTCTTTCTCACTGAACCTTGTGTGTTTAATACAATGGAACTCGTTTAACTAAAAATAAATAAATGTACCAGTAACTAGCTGAGTATTAATTAGTATCAAGAGTAGTCCAAGACCATCACCATCCAAGAATATTTGACAAGTAACAAATGAATATGACATGTTTTTAAGTCGTTTATTTGTCTTTTAAAGTAAAAGGATCAATTATATTAAAAGACAAATTCCATGACTATGGACAGTTGATTAAATCGACCATATAAAATCCACTGGCCCATTTTTTACTCACAGGAATCACACATTTAAATGTGAAAAGATCAATCATAATGATAACCAATAATTTCTGACCCTATATAAAGATGTCATTTATGATTTATACATACACGACTACAAAATTAATATATCGCCCTTATTATATTTGGCTCCCATGTTAACAATCTTGAAATATATATATATATTCAAATGTGAAATGCTCAGCAAGAAAGCAACAATACCCAATAAATTCTGAATTTAAAGTTTAAACAACCATGTGACATTTTATTTAATTATGACAAGGTACAAAAAATTATACATCTTCCCTTATTAAATTTGACTCCAAAATTCATCAAAAGTTCAACTTGTCTTGAAAAAAAGAGATGGCGAATAAGTCAAATTTTGGTCCCCAGAAGTGCATATCACTAAAATTGCCCACTCAAATTACGGATTTACAAAAGTAGATAGTAAATTACTCCGTATTTATGACATACACGCATAGCTACTGATACACGCAAATTACTAAAAATAAAATAAAAATACTTCATCCGTTCCCAATTAATGGTTCATTACGAAACTACATGTAATTTTAATCGATCAATAACTTGTATAAAAATTGTCGGAATAAATTTTTTTAAAAGTTAATCATATAGTACAAACATTAAATTATATGATTTAGTTTTGAAATTTTTCATTTCGATAATTTTGATACATATTATAATCCGGTCAAAATTGCACGTAATTTCGTAGATGATAATTAATTAGGAACGGAGGGAGTACCCAAATAGCTACGGAATTAGTGACGGTATTTTTTGTTACGACCTTATTAGCTACGGTTTTTATGACGGTTTTATGACAGTTTAGTCAATTTATGACAGATTTGTGACAGTTTTTTAAATTAGATACATGTTTGTGACAGTTTTTGACTCTCGCTAAATCAAGCATTATTTTGTAGTGAATATACTGATAGGTTAACTAAAACGGATTGGTTTTGGCTGTCTTAATTTTTTTTTTAGATATGTTTTATTTTTATTTTTTAATTATTAGATAAAATGTAATTTTATTCAAGGGTCAATAAAAAGTTTGAAATTTTTTCTATATTGGCCTTGTTTGGTTGGTTGGTTTTTTCCTTACTTTTACTTTTACTTTTACTTTTACTTATTGTATGTTTGTTTGGTGGCAAATAAAAAATTTACTTTTATAAAAGTAAACCATTAAGTATACTTTTGGTTTTAATTTTACTTTTACTTATAACACACGGAAAAACCGAAAAATAATTATATGAACCGGGTGTGTCAACTAATAGTATTTTTTAGTTTTAATTTTGAATTAATTTTAGGCTATATATTTTGGGTTCATTAACCGATGTTAGGTTTTTAGTATTTTTTTGTTTTAATTTTGAATTAATTTTAGGTGAGGTATTTTTGAGTTTATTAATATGTGTTATATTTTTAGTAGGTGGCACACCCTAAATAATAGTGGACCGGTTTTACGGTAATGTTACTAGTTCGGTGTTGATTTCAAACATTAAAAACAAAAGCAAAACCTTTTTTCATAGTTTTTTTTTTATCATTAGATTGGATTGATTTTGATACAATGATACTCAAAAATTTAGGACATAAACATTATTAAAATCAGAGTAAAAGAAAACAAGAGGAAATAAATTAACAAAGATCTTTATGGGGTGACTTTCACCAATGCTTCCTATATAGTTTTAACAAATTTAATTATTCTTAGTCTCTGTAGATAAATGAAACAATAATATTAATAAAGCCATAACTTTGGTCGGTCGCGTTAGACTTTTCAACAATGATATAATGGTAAATCAACCGTGAATAAAGGACACTTCCTGATCTTTATTATTGCTCGGATTATTGTCCTTGTTCGGACTATTACATTTGCTCGGATTAGTATTTCGGTTTTACAATTGTGCTCGATATGACTATTTAATCTCTCGTCTTGATCTTTCTCCCCTTTTATTCGGTACTCGGCTGTCTTTTCTCGGTTTATTTATCGAAGTGATATGCTTTGGTTAGTTTCTCTCTTTTCTTACCTTCTCTCTATATTTTTTGGATAGATTTTCTGGTCCTTTTTTAAGAGGGGTAGTTGGCTATTTATAGGCAACTGCGCCTTCTAGGATATTGACAAATGTCTTCATCCCAGGGATTTTTCAGACATGGGTCCCCATTCGATTGGGCTTGGGCTTTTGGTAGTAACACCTCAATTCCTATAAAAAGTATGAGATGACCCATTTAAGCGTTGGATATCCATTTATAAAATGGGTTGATTATTACCCGAATAAAATATTCGGGTCTAATTTTTATGTTCTATCAAATATACCTTGCATTTTGAAAAGAATGTTGATTTTCGTTACAAATTAGGATCAATCAAATGCTTGTTATAAGTTGTTACTGTTGTTATATTCGCAATGAGTACTAAGAAACAGAATGAAACATAATAATGTGTCTACAATCCAAATAAAAATTATTGTCAAAGAGTATGTCTACAATCCGGTCTTTATATAAACTAATAATGTGTCTCTTCATAGTATTTGTAGGCCTCATCGACGGATTAAAAACCTCGAACCCACACTCAACTCATACAAATAATCATAAAAAACTATCACGCCACTTAATTTACTATAAATCATGATTACATGGTGAATATATGACATAAACAACATTGTTAAGTTTATGAATGTCAAGTCGCTATTTTTTTATACTCTTTAGAGTTAAAATACATGACAAAAATTAAAATATAACCATCAAATGGTGTTATGGCATAGTAGTCATCACTTCACTTAAGGGCGGTCAGGTTTAGATCGAGTAAGGTTTGTGTTTTGGGCAATTGGTTCGGAAAAAAATTTACGGACAACACTCGACTATATTTTTAATATAATTGGTAGTTAAAATGAAAATATTAAACATTAATTTGTTTACAATGTGTTGCAATAACTCAAATGCTACAATAGTTTGGTATTTTAGATAGAAGATCATAAGTTCTAAATTCTTTAATTACAATATAATTTTCTTTTTATTTTGATTTTTATTTATCGAGCAACAAATAAAATTCGAGACATTCCGTGATAGAGCCGCCGCCGCTTCCACTTGGCCATAAAGATTTACTAATTTATTCGGTTGTTTTATATTACACTTCCTATACTTTATATATTAAAAAAAGGGGGGGAAGGGTAACTTAACATTACCCTTTTACAATTTTCATAGCTTTTGCCAGTCTTGTCATTTTTAAAGCCTTAAATATACTTAACTTACTAATAAAAAAGATAAAAAGTTAATCATAAATCACTTTCCTATCCGAATAAACTAAAAGTAAACCTTCAATATACATTTTGCATTATAGTAACATTGTTCAGTGTTCACGATTATGTTTCAACGAAAATAAAGTTTGTCATATAATACTTATTAATACTTATAAATACAAAAGCAAAAAAGTTGTGCTTGGTGTTACCTATATAAGTACACTTTTTATCATAAGTAAAGAACAATAAGCCTACTTATGAAAAGTAACACTTTTGTTACTTATTATTGAAAAGTAGAATATAGCCTTTTGTTTGAGATGCCATTGAGATGTTACGGGATTTGTAATAGTATCGGACCTATAATTCCCACATTTGATAAGTAAAATGTGGACGGAACTACTAATGAACACGGAATTCAAATGATGAAAAATAAGAGTATTTATAATATATAGGGGGAGGTGATATTATTAATTCTATCCCATCATCTTTTGTTATCTCGATGGATTAATAATTCCGTGATTTGTAATACAGCAACCAAACGAGACCTACGGATAGCGTGGGAGTTGCCTTTGGGTTAGTTTTAATTTATTTACTTTCATATCTTCTCCTTTTTGTCACCACTTGTTCTTTATTTCTCTTTAAAGACTTTTTATCCTACACTTAGTATTTTATTGCATGATTTAATTCACTGATTTGATTTCACTAACCAAAGTAGATTATCTGTACACATGTTTTTATGTATCCTTTTAATTTTCACTTTATAATTTGTTTTTTTTTTTTTGGTGTTTCTTCAATTTTATTTAGTTTTAGGATTCTAAAAATTAGTAGAAAGCGGAAACCACACCACACCAAACGAAATCGAAGCCTCACTGAGATGGTGCCTTTTGATGGATATGACTTTATATGATACTCGAAAACAATCATCCTGATTAAAACTTTAGGCTTTGTACACTTATTTGCAACATTAAATTTGATTACTCGTAATATTATCGTAGTTTTTGTTTATTAATATTAGAATTAATATTTTTGCTAATCAAGTTGTTTTATAACGACTTTATGAATTGGTCGGATGATTCTTTAAAGAAAAAAGAGCAGATCAATTAATCATTTTCTACTAAAAAAAAAAAAAAAGTAAAAAGTAAACAGATTTTACCAAACACAATTTTTCTTTAAAAATGTAATTTTATTGTGTTCACCAAACAGTATTTACTTATTAAAATCATTCAGGAAAAAAAAATATTTTTTTAATTGCTTCCATCAAATAAGTATATTTTTATATTTATAAGATGCCCGGAACAAAACAAGACAATATACCTTATGAAGAATGATGATATGTACATGCACATAATACATAAAACGATAAAATTTAAGTCAAGAGAATAATTACTAAGTAGGAATATATGACATGCTTAGTTGTATCTTTTGAGCTATTAAGTAAGATTTTTCAAGAATAAGTAAAAAAATCAAGCAAATTGACCAACTTAATTAAGTCGTCAATTCATTAAAGCCAAAACAAAAGATGATAAAACAAAAACACCCACGATTGAAAGCAAAAAAAAAAAAGAAGCCAAAGTTAAAAGTTGCAACAAAACCACAATTAGCAATCACTTAGTACTAATCATTACACATAAGATTCCAACTTTTGGTAATCAAATTTTACTCCACATATCAATGGGGACCATCAATGTAATTAGCCTCATATCCTTATTAGTATCTTCAAAGTTTCACTTCAATTAAACACATCAACAAAACTCATATTTTCTTCTCACTTCCTCTTATAAACCTTCCTATTCCCTCTTTCCCCTACTTAGATTATATGTCACAAACCCAAATTTAACCCAAAATATAAATCTAACCAAAAAAATAAAAGAAAATTCCTCATTTATATTACTATACATTTCCATGTATTAAAAAACCATTTCTAATTTAGCTACCAACACCATCACCACCATGAAAATCATTCTTAGCTAACTCACATACCCAAAATTATATACACATATCCATGTATTAAAATTCTAAAACCATTTTTAGCTACCAAAACCAAGAAGGCTTATCCCATAAACACATAAACACACACTCATTTCATTATACACACACACACACACACACACACACATATATACATATATATTATAAAACCATATTCCATGGAGACAACAACCGCGAAAACGCTACCGGAAAAATCACCGAACCCTATCATAACAAAGCCGATACTCTCCTTCTCGAACGGCGTAACCCTAAAACACCACCATGGCAACTTATACAGGGAATGCATGAAGAACCATGCGGCGGCGATGGGTGCACACGCCGTCGACGGCTGCGGTGAGTTCATGCCTTCCCTCTCTCCTACCTCCCTCCTCTGCTCTGCTTGCGGGTGCCACCGTAACTTTCACCGCCGCGTGAACGCTTCGTCTGAAAACATACATAGGGTTTCTGAGTATTTACCTGTGCACCGCCACCACCCGCCGGCGCCGCTACCGGCGCCGGAGCTTAGTCCGAACTCGGCATCCCCGCCTCCGATATCGTCAACTTACTATCCTTCAGCTCCGCATATGTTGCTTGCGCTGAGCTCGAATCCGAATACGATCGCGAATTCTAACCCTAGCCCTAGCTCGAGTGCAAGAAAGAGGTTCGGTTGTTTTTTTTTTTTTAACCCTTTTTATTTTATCGGTTCGGCTAACCAGTTATGGAAACATTGAATTTGTTTCCGAAATCGTGTTTCATTTATCAGTTCACTACAAGAAAGTTTCCCAGCTTTTGAAAGTGTCGTCATGTTTTACTAATTAGTAACAGTTTAAAAACATAATTAGTTGCTATTCTATTGTTAAAATTATGCGACACTTATTTTACCTTAAAAATCTGTTATCTTGCCATTTTGTAATATTTTCTGGCAGTTGTTAAACAGTATCATTTGGTGATAATATTTACCAAACCATATTTTAATTACTTTAAATTTCTATAATAGGATTTTGTAAGTTAAAATTTCTATAATAGGATTTTGTAAGTTTTTTGGTTATTTTAATAATGATGGAAAAATAAAAATAAAGTCGGCGGAAATACCACAAAAGTAAAAAAAAGAGTTGACTGCACTGAAAAGTGCTTGAATATAGCTAACATATATAAAGAATTGAGAATTACATGAAAAATGGAAGGACTAATTAAAGTGTGTTTTTACTGGAACTTGCAGGTTTAGGACAAGGTTTACACAAACACAAAAAGAGAAAATGTTTGAGTTTGCTGAGAAGTTGGGTTGGAAGATGCAAAGGAGGGACGAGGATTTGATTAACGGTTTTTGTAGCTCGATTGGTGTTGAGAAAGGTGTTTTCAAGGTATGGATGCATAATAATAAGAATACTTTAGGGAGGCGAGATTCGTCCGAGGCAATCGCGGTTAATGGGATCAATCTTGATAATACGCCGTTAGATAGTAATAACAACAATTATCGTAGTAGTGATGGTAATCATGAGGTGCAAGGGAACGGTGGTGGTGTGGAAGTGAGTGGTAATTTGGTCGGTACGAATGGGAATGGGTCGTCCTCGTCTTCTTAATCCGATTATTATGGATAAATAAGTGTTTGGTTTAGTTAATTTAGTTAGTTTTTGAGTGAGCTGAGTGAGGTAAGAATGAAGGGTGGTCTGAAATGTAGTACTAATTAGTTTATGTTTGTATCTTTTGATCCTTTTTAGATATATTAGATCTGAATTAATCTTGTTTAATTAGGGTAATTTTGATGATTAGTGGTGGATGGCGGTGAGGCCGAGGATAGTGAAAGTTATCGATTTCCCCGAGAGTTTTATTTAAATTGAATGAAAATTCACAGTTTACTATATATTTCCATCGCCTTTTCATGTTTGAATTAGTGCGATGACACGGGTAACATGTATTCGATCAGAAATATTGCACGGAAACTCTTAAATGCCATAATAAACGACGGTTAACAAAGACGAAAGGTTTTGGTAAGTTTTAGTCATGTTTTATTCACCATTTTGTTAATCTTTTTACATGTATTCCAAATAATTTTGTATGTCTAGTTTTAATTTTTGCAAAACTATACCGATTTCTTTGGATAACATGAAATCCCAAAAGAATAATCTAAATCACGAAAAGTAAATCTCACCTTTCCGCAATTACAATAATAGTCAAACAATGTGAGATTAGGATATTGTGTTTTAATCATACTTTGCTTTTCATTTGATGTAATTTAGACCTTAATGAGTTGATGAAATTTTATTATCTTGAAAGCTACAAATTTGGTAACCTTACAAAAAAGTCAATTATTAAAGTTGTTGCTATCAGACAGATTGATCTTTATATGAATATTGATTAATTTTGATTTTTTAAATGACTATATATATATATATTGATAAAGGTTCATGATTGGGTTTCCGGATTACTATGCACCCATTGGCACACAAAAGTTTTGTGTAAATTTAATCATGCACTATTTTACAAATTTGGTAATTTTGAATTACACACCATATTAAATAAAAAAGGTTTTTGAATTTAGGGCAAATGCTAACATATGCCCCCGATACATAGGTTAAAAAAAGTAATTATATTCCATTAAATGCTAATTATTCAGGATTTTAGTGCTTGAAACTTATTCTCCCGAAATTGTGTCATTTAATGGTCATAAGTACTATAACCGTTTCTATTTGGTAATAGCTAACTATAGTATAAATTACATAATATTATAACAACAATTAATGATAACGAACATGAATCATTACAAATTGATTTCTTTGTAGACACAAAAAGTGAAAAAATAATCTTTTGTTTGTAAATAAATTACAAAATAATTTATAATCTTCACAACATCACAATTTGTCCAATCTATAACTTTGAAAATACGAAAAAGTCAATATAGACTCAATGCATCTTAAAAAGAAATTGATCACTTACCATAAAAAACTTGAAAATTTCTTATGTAAAATGTCCTCGCTTTAGGAAATATAATTTATTATTTTATTTATACAGGATTAGTTTTTTTTTTTTACCATTATCTTTATGTTTTTAAGGTATCTGAATAAATTAAAAAGTTTTACTGTAAATCATGTCTTCTAATCCTATTGGAACGAAAATCTACATGTTAATAAATGCTACTTTAAAATGGGATTAATTAGTTGGACCATACCTTAATTGCACCGTTTTTTAAGTAGTCATTAATGCTAAACATATATATGCTCCGGAACCACATATCATAGTTTATTTTATATCATCAATTTACCTTAAATACGAGAAAATTGTTCTAAAATTATATACACATCAGTTTACTTATCCATTATATTAAATATACATAAACTCAAATGTATATAAAATATAATGGATCAAGATGTTATCTTATAATTAAAATAATAATTTATTTCTCTTATTTTTCTTTTATTCTATCTCATTTATTTATATTTTTCACATATAAATTAATAAAATAACAAAAAGATGAGTTGTATAGTTGTGATAGATAAATTTATAAAACAACTGATAATTTGTATAAACCAAAACGTTTCTTTATAAATCGTAAAAATGTATTTTTTACTTTAAATACGAAAAAATTTATAATTTATTTAACGTGTTTGCTCTAGTAAATTAATTTGGGTTAAAAAAATTGATAGAAGTATATTAAAATATAGTAATATTTAGTTATGATAATAAATTTGATAGAAAAGATGAAAAATATATAAAGTTAAACTGTTATTTTATAAATATAAAATTGATGTTAATTAATTTAAATATGAGAAAAAAATTAAGAAAACTGGTGCGGGTTTGGTGTGATGCTTTTGAGGTAACAAGTTGCCCATATTGCTAGCATTTCCATTCTGGTGATAAAACGAGAGATAGAAAAGGGAAATTTATATCTTTTTTTTTCCTGTCTGAAATTTACAAGCGAAAAGAATCTTATCTTAACATAAGGTGGCATTATTATTATTTTTAAAGAGCATGTTTTAAACATTACGCATATTAATATGACATTATTTTCTAATAATTCTTATTCCTTAGTCAACTGTTATAAAATAATTAATCACAACCTTTGTCACTTTGTGGTATTAATTAACTAATTATTAAACCCTTACTGTAATGATATAATCAAGTACTTTCCATTTTTGTTAATTGTCACTTAAAGAATCCATTTGGGACATGTGTAAAACATACCCTAAATAATGATCTAAAAAGGTTTAGGTGGATGTCATTGTTTATGCAACTTTAAGACCCTGTACATTAGTTTAATCATGTACTTAATATAATTAAGATAAGATACAATGTCGTAGTTGTACTTTTTTATTTAACTTGCCTTAAAAGGTAAGATTCTTCACCATGATTAGTGAAAGGTGATTTAATAAAGTTGTGTAGTCTTGTCTATCTACAATTTCTGTGACTTGTTTAGTCGATTAGATTAGTCAAAAAAAAAAAAAAAAAAAACTCTTTTTTTGAAATGAAAAAAAAAAAAAAAACTCTTTTTTCATTTACAACAGGAACAGCCTCTTTGTGATATACTGATATGTTTGTTTTTTAATGGGAAAAAAACTACCTGTGTATGTTACATTCATTACAAAATAATGTTTGATTTAGTGAGAGTCAAAATTAAGTTGTCAGAAACCTGTCACAAATTGACTAAACTGTCACAAAGCCGTCACAAATTGACTAAATTGTCACAAAACCGTCACAAAAACCATCAGTAATAAACTCGTAACAAAAAATAGCATAACTAATCCCGTTCGTATTTTTTTTTTATAGTGATCACCCACGTAGATTAAAAAAACTCTTTACTATAACATTATTTTACCTTGTAGATCTATTTATAACTCTGTGCTCCTATTTAAATTCAGGATAGTATTTCTAGAATTGGGGTAAGTATGATTTATATATGTGACAAACTGATATAGATAGATGTTTCAATTTGCCAATGCAATGAGACGTGAAATGAAAAATACCAAATAAGTAAGTTCTGGTTAAAAGAAGAAACAAAAGTTTATTTAGCAAATGAGAATTTAAACTTTAAAGACAACTTGTTTATAAATAAATCCCCCACTTAATATTCCCTGAGTTACCACACATGCCTATCTCTTTCAAGTTGACTAGTAACAGCATTACAACAATGAAAAACAGGCCAACCATTGTGCTTACTATTATTTGATCAATCACAATTAATCAAACCTTCAAAACATACATGGGAGCTAGGTTAAATATTTAAAAAAAAAACCATTTCAATAATTCTAATACAAGTTATCACTACAAAAAAATACTCAAATAACGACGGTATTAGTGACGGTATTTTTTGTTACGAGCTTATTAGCGACGGTTTTTGTGACGAATTTGTGACAGTTTAGTCAATTTGTGACGGTTTTGCGACAGTTTAATCAATTTGCGACAGACTTGTGACAGCTTTTGACTCTCACTAAATCAAACATTATTTTGTAGTGTTATAACCCGTTTAAAATTGTACATAATTTCATAAAAAATAATTAAATAAGAACTCATGAAGTAAATTTTAAAAGCATTTACAATGGTATTGATTGTTAAGTATTGACAAATAAGGAAAAAACTGTATTTTAACTTGCACCATTGCATGTTAGAGTTAGCTTAATTTTTGACATCATAATGGACATGTTAATTTTATCTATAAAACTATATAACTAAATAAAATATGAGTTATAAAAATGATATAATTATTTAAATTATTCAATAGCTCATAACTCATATAATAATGGTTAACTTCGTTAATATATATAACATAAAACTTATAACTATTCTAACCAATTTAGTGGTAAAAATTACATTTTAATAACTTATGACACTGAAATTATTTATAACATCTACATCTCGCATATACTCTTAAGGGTCCATAGTAAATTTAATTTTAGACTATTCACTAATGGTTAAAAAAATAAAAGTGGTACCTGAAATATGACAAAGAAATGTGGTACTGTCTTGTCTATCATCTCTCCATTTTGTGTGGGTTGGTTTTGTTTAAGGATAGTTTCTAGCAGTAGACCATATATATTTAATCTAAATCTGTTAGGTATAAAAAGTTTTAATTGTAATGATAGTAGTCCTTCCCAAGATTTGAAAGTAAAAAAAATTTATCATAAAAAAGTAATAGTACTCCTATTTTTTTCTTATATGATTTATTTCCCTAATCTAGAAAAACCATAAAATTAAATTAAACCAAAAGAATACAATTCCTATAAGTACTTAAAGCGTATAAAACTAAGTCCCAAATTTGTCACTAAAATTAATTTCATTATCTTTAGTGGTACTCGATATAAAGAACTAGTTATATAACCGTGTCTGAAATTTGTGTACATGAGAGATAACAACTTGAAATATGATCCGGTTTCCCTCTACTTTTTTACAAAATAAGTTAACTTACTTGTATCTAAACCTCACCGAAGCGACTGACTCGACCGACTCGAAGGAAACTGGTTTAAATGTTAGTCCTATATTGTTAGTTCTAACTGATAATTATAAATATTTCTACAAAATGAAATTACTAGTCCAATAATTTCAAAACTTAGGGTCTAGTATTTGTTTCAATTGACAATATGGCTACAGGTCCAAATGGAATATTATACTGAAACTATTGGGATGTTTTATTATAACTAACAGTTTAAAAACATAACAATAATTAGGGGCTAGTTTGGTCAAATGGTGAGGTCAGTTGTCAGTATTTTTGGTAGAAGGGGTTACATTTTTTTGTCTACTGATTCTCAACACTCAACCACCCAAGTATGGGAGTACTCAACTCTTCTTTTGTGTAATTAATTTATGAGAGAGGAATAGTGGGTTATAGCTGGATTTTTATGGATTCTTATAATCACATTTTCATTTTGTATCATTATTGATTACACTATAAGGAATACTGTATGATTTATTTATTTTTTGTTTGTTAAGAAGAGTATGTTATTGCCACACACATTACAAAATAATGTTTGATTTAGTGAGAGTTAAAAGCTGTTACAAACCTGTCGTTAATTTAAAAAGCTATCATAAATCTATCGCAAATTGACTAAACTGTCACAAAACCGTCATAAAAACCGTCGATAATAAGTTCGTAACAAAAAATACTGTCACTAATCATGTCGTTATTTGGATACTTTTTTATAGTGATCATATATATATATATATATATATATCAAGATATATTGAGAGTAATATTACTTAGCCAGGATTAGAAATAATATAAAAATTTCCATACTATCAAATTGACATTTAGTATAGTGTGACAAATCATTTTTGTTAAGAGTAATGTCACTTCTGTAAAACAACAAAATTTATATTAATTTGTTGAGTAAAAAAATAGTAACATTTGAGTCACATACTGGCCAACATTACAACAACTTAAAAATCTTAAAATCAAAATATGGAGCCAACACCATGTGCTAAATAATGGAATAAGTACTTACTTGTCTAACCAAACACGGTACTGTATATGACCCTATCCCACTTACAACAGAGTTTCACATGCTCCTTTTTTTCTTTTTTCTTGAGTAATTACTTTCTCAAAAGTTGTATAACAATTTTTAAATTTTTAAGTAGTTATGAAAATTTCAACACTGTGCTGTAATTTTAGTCTAAAATGTAAAAACTTCTCTTTTTTGGAGCAAGCCATCAGATCTACAATCTTTTAATGGAAAAAGTAAATTATTGCTCACTTGATTAAAAAAAAAAAAAACAGTAGTCGCTACAAAAAAAATACTCAAATAGCGACGGTATTTTTTGTTACGAGATTATTAGCGACGGTTTTTATGACGGTTTAGTCAATTTTCGACAGATTTGTGCCAGCGTTTTAAATTAGCGACAGACTTGTAACAGATTTTGACTCTTAATAAATCAAATATTATTTTATAATGAATAATCAAATATTATTTTATAATGAATACTAAACGTGTAGAATATTGTATTGGATAAAACAGTAAGCTAGTTCATCGATCACAATTAAAATGTATTGGATAAAAAAACAGTAATACTAAACATTTAGAATATTGTTGAAATAATTTAATTGAAAATTTTCCTCCATGCATAGTTACCCCTAATTAACTGCTACTCCTACATTATAAGAGTATATTTAGAATATTTCTAGCTGCTACTGTTTCATTAATTTTTACCATAAACTTGTTTCAAGAACAAATATTTAAAATTTGAAGGAACTGAAACTTGAATTACTTTGCGATTTTAGTTACCTCTATTCCACAGAACCAACACTACAAAAAAAAATATGTATAAATAGGTACGAGAATTGCGACGATTTTTTTTTGTGACGAGCCTATTAGCTACAGGTTTTATGACGGGTTTGTGATATAAAAGTGAATTTGAAACAAATTTGTGACAGAAAAACCATTTTATGACATGTTTGTGACATGATTTGACTCTCACAAAATCAATATTAATTTGCAGTGCAATTTACTTACATTTATGCTCTTGAATTATTTACTTCACTATGGGCTAGTAATTAATGAAACATGTTTGGACATAACATATCATTGACCTAATTAAGCTAATAAACCATGTTGCACGTTTGTCATTAAAATACCCACTTTCATTATTGTATAACCCAGTCATCACACTACTATTAATGGATTAAGCTATTGATTTTGAACATTAATTTATTATTCCCTAAGCATGTGGATAAAAGCTGCAAAAAGGTAAAAATCTTTGGATCAAAGGTTACTTTATTAGTGGACTGGACCATTGTCACCATGCCTTAGAAATTAAAAACTTTAGGGTATTAATTTTTTGGTTGGATATTAATGAGGATATATAGTCACATATGAAGAATTAAAGGGTTATCTTCATTGGATTCTTTATAGTGACATTTCAACAAAAGTTCAAGTAATAACACCTTTGTTATCATTATTGGGGCGGTGGTTGTATAGTTTAACCCATTTCAGATTTTATCTAATCTGAAAGCAAATTTAGTTACATGGCACCAATCTAATTGGTTGCAAGTAAACACTCTTTAGTTTATTAATATTAACGGGTGTACCCACGCGATGCGTGGTGTAACGTATGGGTTATCGATAATCGTTTATAAAATCAACATTTAAAAAACTCATAATTAATACAGATAAAAATTTACATAATACTAAAAAAATCAGAATACCTGTGATAAAGAGAGTAAAATATTCACTAAAAATAAATAAGTAGGAAAACTGTAAAATATATATATAGAGAAAATATAATATTACTCTCCCAAAAGGGGTTAGAAAGTGGGATTGAAAAGAAATAAGAGGGAGCAGTTTCTAAAGTGGGATTAGGAATAAATAAAAGGGAGCAGTTTCTATACGGTTTATATTGCTGGGCAGTTTTTTTTTTTTTGAATTAAAGGTATTTTGATAAATAAATTAATTAGAGATGTTTTTTTGCAAATATTTATTTCAACCCCTCATAAGACCTATACACATGAAGTAATAGTATAGATAAATGATAATATAATGGCTTACAAGATTTTAGCTTATTTAGGTCCGAAAAGTCTAAGTGTATTTAAAATTAGGAAAATTAAAGTAAAAAAATAGTGTATTGTACTACCGGTGATTAACGATTTGGGTACTGAACTAAAAAAATTCATCCAATTAAGGGATTAACAGCATAAATCGATGAGATTGCAGTCACTATATATCACATTTGATGATCTATTTTTGACCTATGCCGATAGAATTGCACTCATAATGTGGTAGACAAAAAAATTTGAGTGCAATTTTAATCATTTTGTTTAACGGTAGGTCCTCAATTGTGACAAAATTCGTAGTTTGATATCTCAATTGTTAAAATTGATAGTTCAGTATTTAAATCGTTAAATAATGATAATACAGTACAAACCAAACATATTTTTTTCCGAAAAAATTAAACTAGTGAAAAACTTATAGGTATCGAGAAACAAAGAAATGTCAGTCTAAAAGTAGACAACCAAATACATGTACAGTATTTTTTTGAAAGGCAAAATTTAATTTTGAGCTCACCATTCATTTTTATCATTCACAGGTCTGGTTGATAAAAAAAGTATAGTCAATTCAGATAAATGTATTCAGAATTAAGAAAGTTAAACTAGAAAAAAAAAACGTATAGGTAAATGTGCCATGCCCGTACCCTTGAATTTTAAATTTTGTCGTATTTTCGTATCTGTATCGTATGATATTAGTGCGTATCAGTACTCGTGTTTCATAGCTGGTTACTACGGAGAATGTTAAATGACAAATATTGGAAAACATAATTTAACACAAAAATTGTAAGAATCATTAAAGGAAAGAGATAATAACATTAACAGACTCAGTAGATAAAAACTCAAATATATCAAACGTGGTATCAAATGCCAAAGCCAATTTTATTTTGTTTGAAGAAACAAACGTTTTCAAATCTATGGATGTCAAAAAAAAATGCAGAACTTACATATATATTAAGTTAACAATTTGTTTACCTAATTCGTTGTAAATAAAAGAAGAACAAAAGCATTTGTACATTTTTTTGGAATAAAAAATAGGGGGAATTAACATAAATTGCAAAAAAAAACTAAATTGCACCTTCAAACAAAACTCATGTCGGTAACCTTTGTCACTATATATTGAAACTGCTTATATGAAAATTTTAATAAGCGTTATGTGCATAAAAGATAAAGGATACTATATATATAGTATATACCATAGTCACTTCTAAATTAAGGGAACTATATGAATGATATAGTCTTGAGTTCATATATTTTATTCCTTATTCTCTATCTCTTTCATATGATTTTGCTTATTTTTATTTAAATTTTAAATTTTCACAACTTGTTCCGTAAATTTATAAGCTTTTATATTATATTGTATTCAAAATTTAAAACATTTGAACATAATATTGTTTTAGACAAATTTTCTAAGACTGAATGTTTAATTTACACTAATTTATACATTTCTTCCAAAATAAATTGCATATGGATTTTTTTTAAAAATAATTATTGAAATGTATTGATAAAATGTATTATAGTAATTATAGAAACGTTTTCAAGGTTTTTAAAAATTTTTGTTGGATAGACTAAGAAGGACACGTAACATAGAAAATAGGGATAAATATTTGGACTCAGTTTATCTCTAGAATTTCATTTAGAATCCAAAGATTTGGTTCAAAGATTTGACAAGAAAAGCTATATAGGTTCCAGTATACTTTATTTGGTTATTTCATTTCTCCTTAAGTGTCAAACTCTAAATGTGATCAAAATTACGATGGTAATAAACACTCGGAAGAACTAAATTTTATCGTAAAGGCTCATCAATCATCATGTGACTTCGAGATCTTATCGGGACGGATTCTGTCACGTTTGAGACTTTCACTGTTATATCCGAAACCATGGGCAACAAATAAATTGTACAAAGTAGAGGAACCATTCCTATAAACCATATCTTATTTTCACTGTTACACATGACTAGTTTGGTTAACATTTGTAAGCGATAACTCTATTCCTATAACCGTTTTCTTATTTTTTTTGTTACTCGTGACTAGTTCAGTTGCACATTTTACGCGATAAGCTGAACTTTGTGAGTTAGAGAGAAATAAGGTTATAGTATGCAGTTTCACCTTTTAAGTTAAAAGGATAACAGAAAACACAGTTTTAAACAAATCCAACATATATACACACCATTTTTTAAGTCACAGTGCTTAAAAAGTAATTAAAAGGCAACATGCTCTGCATCAAAAGCTTGGTATAAATTCTACTTACCCCCCACACATTTCTGTAGAAGAGTATATAAGTACAAATACACTGAAAAAAAATACTGAAAGATGAGTAGGTGGCCTTTTTGGAGAATAAAAATCTAAAAAGTTAGATTATATATATATTGGTTAAGAACAATGACGGAACCAGGAATATCAAATGAAAGGGGCCGGTTACTATATAATTTTTTATTATACCATATACGAGTTTTTTCCCTGCAGAAGGGGGGAGTGCTAATTTTTGATGATATACATAGATTTTTTTTTTAAAAAAATTCAATATTTTTTGTCAAAATGGAGTGGGGAGAGTCATCACTCCTGACTGCCCTCACCTAGTTCTCATCAGACAATAAAGTTCAATTGGGAAGTTAGATGTGTAGAGGTGATTTGTGTTTTGCTATTAACCATTAATGGGGCATGAGTGGACCACTATAGCATTTAAGTTGGGCCTCTAGAAGTGGTCCTTACTACATCTTAATGGTTGTTGTCAGACTAACAGACCAAGATATTGTGCATTTTAAAGAGCATGTTTTGATAATTAGATATGGTGAAATAATTGTCAATATTTATCTAGTATTGTATTCTTTTTTTTACCAAATATCAATACAGAATTTCAGGAGTTATAGACTTAGAAAGGTTGCTTCTTCTCATTAGAAAGGTTGCTTCTTCTCATTATACTTAGCAAAATGATAAGCATATACAAGTTTGCGTAATCATATTACTTTATAAATTGTACTACTTTGTATGACTTATCAATCTAAATTTTGGTGTTTCCACTATTACAATTCTAAATTTAAGTTCCTGCACTAGTTACTTAAGTGATTAGTTCTCAAAACATAAGAGATAATGAAATAGTAGCTCTCTTAAATGATTAAAAACAGTTTTTTTCATCCCATTTTTTATTAGGGATGAGTCGCATGATCTAAGATTCACCACAGTGATATTATATCAAGGAGAGTTGAATTCATCCAACACCATGTCTTCTGTTGGATTCGGCAGTTTTTACGTACAATTTACTGGTTAAGCATTGAGCGCAAAGCGATTTCAATACTGCATCCATGTGACTTTTGTGGAAATTCCTGCAATTTTTTGTATTATAAAGTTGACAGTTGTGGGGATTTTCACAGTTTTAAAAAGTACCAATGCATTGTTTTCCTGAAGATGGCACTTCCCAAGGGCCTAGATCGAGTTCATAATATGGTAAGAGCTGGTGTACCCTTCGTAATTTGCTACAAGTTCCTCTAACAAATTGTAAGTGTATGAGAACTTAAAGCCGGTTTCTAACAAGATGGGAGTTAATGTGGTAAATCTTTCACGATAAAAGTTTCTCTGAACTTACGAGAGAGTTGAGACCATTCTTTACCTGGAACATTCACTATCCAGTTTATGTTTCGCCAAAGGCCCACGAGAACTGAGCTGCCACAAATGTGAGTGTTACTTAATGTTGTACATGCAAATTGGTCATACTTTAGTTTTATACTTGGTAAAATTTTCTCCCAAGAAGTTGCAAAAAGGTGAATATATGGTAAAATTTGTGGATTATGTCATATATCATACATCTCCATAATTCCTGGCATTCACAGACAGCAATATCAACATGACATGTTAATTTAAACCTTATTATATCAAAGAAGAAGTAATCTTATCTTCAAGCAAATTTAGGTCAATTAAGTTACTGCAAATGCTGAGAGTTAGAAAAACACAATATTCAAGAATAAAATCTCTTCAGCAGAAGGAAGAGATAACAATTACTGAATCACAAGCCTAATAAAAGTAAAATAACTCTAACCACAAGTGTACAAATTAAACATAAGAAACCAGAAGAAACTCAACACCTGACCTAACGTGTTTCGAGTACAAAATAAACTCGTCTTTCATACTCCGAAAAATGTTACAAGAAATTAGACACTCGATTCTCAATATGAACAAATGTATATCATAATAATTAATAAACAGGACCAGATAATAAACAAACTTCCTCATTTGCCTTGACCTTTCTTAGCTTAATTTTGACGAAAATATGTGCACCATTTTCCGTTGGACTTCTTGCACGTTTTCCTTCCTCACGATGTCCTTAAGGGATATCAAACTTGGAATACGAACTGTAACATTATACAATCCGCTAACAAGTATATCCAAAGCACTTCCTTTTCGAGTGTCGTAATAGACTAGATGACAGCTGTCACGCCTAAGCACCAAAGCTCTGTTGTCTAAAAACCTAAACAGATATATACCCTCACCATTTATTCCAAAACGATACACTGTATCAACGCTAATCGTCTTAATCCAAGACTGCTTCACCTCCTAGTCTTCCATCACATATACTTCAAAGTGACCTGGAAAACTAATATAGCTAACACAAAGTAACCCATCCAAAGTCCCAATTTGAAGAATATGCGCCTGTGAATAGAAATCATGGTTGTTAAAACAAGAAGCTAGAGATAGATACACAAATCGCTCCGTTTCTAAGTTGAAACAGCAAATTGATTTCTTGACAATCCAATGAAATTTCCTTTATTGAAAGAGTTAACGCTCATGAACGTACGGGGAGGTGGGGGGCCATCACTAATTCTTCTCCACTCATCATCTGTACCAATTGTAATAATGTCACAATATCCGAACTCAGATGATTTGCCTTTAACTGAGGAAGAACCCAAAACTGGATTGCATACACAATAACAAAAAGTTTCATCTACCATACAATATTTTAGACAAAGCAGACCATTGGATGAACCAACAGGATAAGTCAGTACTAGACCCCATTCCGTTGTCTTGGTCTTGGGTATCGAAGCTGGCGGAGAGAATGTTTGCGATGAAAGAGACTCACGATTGTACTGATCATTAGTCGTACAGTACAATGCAAGTTTATCAAGGTCATAAAACGGTGTTAAGAAAATATTTGATGAATCGTACCAATCTTGAATAACCAGACTATAATCATCACGTGATGCTTTTGCAAGGTGGAGTTGCGCAAAGTAGGGTTCCGACAAAATATTTTTAAATGTATTGCACACGAATTTATAATTGAATATGGTGTAATCAGGGAGCCTAATAATTATGTCAATGATTAGATGCTCGGGTAACAACAATAATTATGGTGTATGATTGGCTTGTTCTTTCCTTTATTTGAGTTAGACTATCGGGAGCAACGACACACTCCATAATTACGAAAATTATAATTTTTTTTAATTATTGACCATGTATTTTCATTAAAATACGTTAAAAACGATAATTTGACACCCATCATATTTTTATTTCACTTAATTTAGTAGTTGATGTAATTTTGGCATCTCCCATAAACGAATTCTGGCTTCGCCCCTGACCATTGTCATTCTTCACCAAAGATATCTAACATATAATTGTTGTCAACAAAATATGTGTACCTATACTATGGCCAAACATATAACTGTTTAAGGCTTAAGAAAAAAGTGGAAACATACAAAACGTGTAAGATATTAAGAAAAAAGCCAGTTTTTTTTTTATATATCTATTAAAAAGACATACTTTTAAATAATCTGATGTATGCCGTAAATTTTTAAGTTTTAGATAACCTACTACAAAAGATGTTTGAAGTGTATATGATATATCGATCGTCACCAATTGTAACAATCATAATATCCGATCCTATAACGTAGCATGCATATAGTGATAACATATCAAGGTGAAAAAACAAATCAAGCTCAATGAAAATCTATACCTTCACATATCTTTCTTCGATTTTGATGGATAAATAAGTGTAACCCCTCACAAACTTCTTTGCTTTTCTATGAAACCACCGAATTTTAGGTTTAAGTCGCCATAAGATATCCCATGAGAGGTAGAAAATAGTATGGTAAAAGTGGTATCTGAGATAAAAATATATAATTATATATGCAAGTTCTATTGTTTTGAAAAAAAAAATCTTTTGTGAAATACGAGTTTATTCAAGAAAGATTTCACTAAAGTAGAGAAGCATTTGAATCTCCATCTTAAATACCTAAACAAAATTGAAGTTTGATTAGCCAATGCCGAATCGAGCTAAACCTTTGCTGTACTTTGCAAATAATTTGTTGTTTTGGGCTAAAACTTTGATGATTCGTGCTAAAATCATCAAGGTGTGCCGGGGAAGGGAATTATTGAGAGATCAGATTAGAGAAGTACTGGATGAATTAATAGTTTGCATACTTTCTCTGTTGACGATGAAAGAAGCCGGATAAACGAGTGTATTCTCGAAAAGATGGAGAGATGTTTAGTCTTATATTCCCGTTCTTAACTTAGATGTTCCTGATACATTAACTAAGTTATGGATGGATGCGAAGTTACTGGAAGTGGAAAAGCCTCAGTGTTTAGTTGGGTCAATCAAGTTGTGAGTTCATACTTTCTACCACTTTTATAATCTTCATACATTCAAATAATATGCCACTTTTTGTCAAGGTTAAATTGGATACCCCTTGTTTTTTTTGTTTTTTTTCGTTTTAAACACACTGTATAATACTGTCTAGGATTACTGTTGAAAATTTAGTTTGATATAAGTTACTGGAGTTAATCTGGTGTTGAACAATATTTTGAGGTGTTGAAGCACATTTCGTGATATATGATTTAGAAGTTCAGTTATTGTTTCTGATAAGAAGTCTATTGTGACGAGGATCCATTAAAATGAAATTAATACTGTATAAGGAAACATATTTTCGATGGTTTTGCTTGTGATTCCAATGTCTTTCATATTATCACTAGCAAAATAGCACACATTATCTCGTGGCAATTTTTTGCAGGATTTGTTTGTGTGAGGGGGTTTGACAGGAAGACAAGGGCACCTCGACCTCTTAACCGAAATTTGCATCTTACCCAGAACAAGACGGGTAAGAAAAGCACTGAAGCTTAATAGAGAAATTATAACCAGATAGGTGCTAACGGTGTCGTTGCAAGAGACCAAAGATTCCGAGCTTTTTAAGCAAATGCTTGATCAAAATCTTTAGCGATAGGCACTAGTTTATAGTTTATGGAGTAAATGACAGTCTGAAATCTTATTCCTATTTGTTGTACATTTATGATATATGTAGGCAAAGCTAAAAAAATGCAAAATATCATTGAAAGTTTAAAATATACCTTTTCTTATTTATCGCTGAAAGTTTGTTTATTTTTATTATTTTAAGTATAGGTCAAAACTTAGTTATTCACCGAACACTCCGTAAAACTTTTGAAGAGTAAAATCACTTATATACCAAACATTAGTTTTTTGGTATAAAGTTATTTTTTTAAAGTCATTTTTGTAACAACACTTATATAAAATGCACTTTTATAAAAGCACTTTTTTCCAAACGCCACCAAAATCATTACACTGTGATCAAGTTGACTCAAAACGGTAATGAGATTATTTATAAAAAAGAAAAAAATTGTGCACAAATTGGATAAATGCCACTTTTCGGGACATGTTGAAAATAGTTTTTCCGTCAATAACTTGCTATCCTCACTGCACTGACTTTGAAAACTCTTACATAACTCATAGCCAAACAATGATTTTGGACAGGGGAAGCTAAGTGGGGACGATCGGGTGCCACGGCACCCCCCATAATTTTAGAAATCCCAAGTGACGCAATTTTTTTTTAGTACAATTTCTTTTTAGGTGTAGATTTGGCACCCCCATAAAAATATGTTACTTGTACATATATTTTGGCACCTCCCATTTACACATCCTGGCTTCGCCCCTGATTTTGGGATATGAAAGATAAAAATACCAAACATATATTACTCCTATTCACTCCTCAAACGATCTTAAAACTCTACGTGGTGAAAGAAGTACTTAATTCCTTTAGCTTACATATTGGTGCGACCTCTGAAACCTTGAGCAGTATAAGGGTCGAGTTGGTGCGACCTCTGAAACCTTGAAGAGTATCAAGTCTTTCACCTATCAGTGACGCAATTGCTAATGTGAACATTACTAAGCCGAATCTTACATGAATGTTACTGAGAGCAAAAATAGCCAAAAGATCACCACTCAATAGCTTGAGGAGGGAAATCAAAATACGAATTACTTCTTTCATAATGTTGGTGAAAAGTAAGAACATAATCATTCACCGAGTAGAGGGTATACAAAATGTGGCGGTGGGATACCCAAGTTGGGTTAAACAGTCATTAATTTTCAAAGCTCATGGATCGACAAATGTTTATCCCAATTGGAAAGCCCGTAAGTGCATTATGCCAGGGGTTAATCGGCTAATCGCATTCACTCGGATAGTGCTCTTAATGGCCAGTTTTCAACGTCAGTGCTGGGTTTACAACTCAATATGTCTTTCGTTGAATAAACGTGGAATATATATAGTTGTCATGAACTTATTGAAGAAATTATTATGTTTGTTGGCTTGAATTCTTGTTAAGCAAGATAATGATGCTATTATAGCCATTGTTCTAAGTGTCCAAAACCAATTAGGTCAAAGGATTACCGCTTAATATCATGTTGTAATACTATTTACGAAAATAATTAAGAGTAATCACCCGGTACTAATTAAGAGTAGAGTGATTATTGATACCTTATTTGCTCAAGAGATCTTACACGCCTATCGTATTAGATCTAGGCATCTTTTACAACTATCATCAAGGCAAATAACTTCTTTAGTCGAGGGTGTTTTAAAATACTATGTGAGTGAAGTTACTAAAGGCATTCCTTCTTATCTCATATCATGGAAATAAGGGTTTGAAATGGCACATCCTGATAAAGTCAATCCCAGTTCTTACCTTTTAACCTTTTAGCAATTTGTATGAATACATAATATAAAAGCTCACTACTTCCGACCAAGTCCAAGTTCCGGTAAACATAAAAAAAAAAACATATACTTAGACAAACGTAGTGTCACGCATGCATTTTAGTCTCACCCTAGATAGCATGTGGTACTTCAGATTTTTTTTTCCTGTAGTACCCAGTACGGTAAATGGAGTACCGTTGACTTTTTCATTGTTTGACCATCTCGGTACGGTTTGGGTACGGCACGGATACGGGATCGATACGTTTCCGGTATTTTTTGGTACGGGTGAGAAATTTTATTTTTATTTCATTAAAAAATATTAAAATATAAGCAGGGGGAAGCTAAGTGTGGACGATCGGGTGCCACGACACCCCCCATAATTTTAGAAATCCCGAGTAACGCAATTTTTTTTAGTACAATTTCTTTTTAGGTGTAGATTTGGCACCCCCATAAAAATATGTTACTTGTACATATATTTTGGCACCTCCCATTTACACATACTGGCTTCGCCATATAAGATCATCAATATAATAATGTGAAATTTTTATAATTAACAAGTGTGATGAATTTCGGACCTGAATTAATATTTCCGGTATTTCTATTAAAAATAACCCATGCTTTTTTTTTCATGTGTCATAGAAACAAAAAAAGAAACATAAAAAAAGAAGAAACAAATAAGAAAATAGAACCGATAACATAACAAAATTTCGGACCTGAATTAATATTACAAGCAATGAAATGGCTATACCAAAAGACTAAATTATAACATGATAATTGATAAAGTAACACTATATTGTAGCTATATGGATGATAATTAATAGAAATGGTCTCCACATATAAAACGGCGCCATTGTTAACTGTATAAATAAAAAAATTATTAATATTTTCGAGGGCATTGTTTTTTTTTTTCTGCCTCAATTGGGCCACATCCTAATTAAACTCTATAATTATTTTGTATATATTTTTATTATACTAATTTAAAAGTTGTAATGATCCAGTTAATTCTATTGTCAAAGAAACCCTAATTAACGAAGGCACCTTAATTTTGCTAGGTTTATCACCTGGCGGCAATCAAATAATTAATAATTAGTTAGGAAATCATAATAGTTTTTTTTCTTCTATTTAAGGCATTGAAAATCCACTTTAAAATCACCAAACCTGGATCAAATTATTTACCCTAGCTAATATCGATCATGCATCCTTTCTTTTTCTATCTCTACAAAAAAAAAAAAAAAAACGGCCAGTGACTCAGATCAGTGTATCTACCTCAAAAAATCGTGTTTATGGCGATAATCATGGTACATCTTCAACCTTAAAAATCAAAACATGAAAATGATTTTTTTTTATTGCCTTTTTCATAATGTTTTTTCCTTATCTTTTTATTTTAAGCACTTCGATTACTGATTGTTTATGATCATATTCACACTGATCAATTTTTGTTTATCATAATCACTACTCTCTCTATATATATATATGATGATGATGATGACCGATTGTTTATCATGTGTACCCTGAATATTTTAATTTGGTAATCATCTAAGCAAACGTGACCATACGATACATGGTGAAACGCGTGAATTTATACAACACTATAAATAAATAAAAAGAAACAATAGCAACTCCATATTATTAATTTGAAAAATAAATCAAATTAATAAACATTTAAAATCAAAAAATAGAATAAAAATAAGGATTGTACCTGTAAAAGAGATAAGGAGAACAAATAAAAATTTAAAAAGTTTTAAAATAAAGAGAATGAAAATATGTAGTGGGCGGATATAGGCAGTTACACTAAATTTAGAATTTCAAATTTCAATTGTTTTATTTTATTTCTTATCTTTTCTTAATGTGTAATTTTTTAAACTATTGAGATTTTTTTTTTTTTAAATAATTGTTTCAATGCTTTATAAACCCTATTCACATAAATAATAGTATGATGATTAAAACCCTAGAAGATAATAATTTGATTTCCCGGCGAATAGTTTTTATTTGAAATCAAATTTAGATATATTTAAATCTATGAGCATATATGAACTATATATCCAAATCTAACCTGCAGAAAAATCTAAAAGAGATTAATATATAAAGATTATTATCATTATACTAATTACATATACGCGCACCTTGTATCACACACTAAACCTACTGTTTTTCTGAGCCTATTAGCTCATCTGGCATAACCTGAAAATTATAGATCGTTACAAATTCATGTATGTTTGGAGTGGACGTAACACATATTTCGTTTTCCATTGGCAGGTTACTTAAATTTTAAATTTAAATTCGTTCGGAGAATGAGTACTGAAGAGACCATTGATAGGAGATTCAAACCGATCATTGTTCATTTCATTTCAGAAATAAAACTGGTATTTCTATTTCTCTCTTTTATATGAATTTTCAAACTAAGTTGTCTTCTACTTTATATCTTGGCTAATTTTGCTATATATTATGTCGTTATTAAACTTCTAAACTAACTTTGTATGAACTGTAAGTGTTCATCTTTCTTAATACATTTCACTCGTGAAAAATTAACTTGTTTTTTGGTTTGTAGTCAATCTAAAATTGAAAAAAAGAGTTTGATGGAAGCTATTGTGATTAACCATCACTATCAATTACAACAACTTTTTTTTTTGTTTTTTTTAAACAAACCTTTATTCATAGCATCTAAAGTTATTCATGGGTCGTGCCCCCATGATGGCATAAGCCGACCAAAGCCCGATAAAAATAACATGATGTGCAAGCAACTTCTATTAAATAAAATAGGAGATTAAAAACATGATTTAAACTTCAATGCATCTTCATTTCTATGCTTAAGTCCTCATCAGCTGCACTTCTCATTTGTAAGTAACATCTTTGTGCTCAGAATTGCCACACTAAGTTCCATTTTACCCAAAATACTTTCGTTTACCACCTCGTTTGCACTCTATAACCTCTCGTTTTCATAGAATGTTTCTGTCATTTCAAGTCCCGGTTATCACTAGCTCCAAAGTCTGAGTGAGTTTCATCCCCATCCATAGAAGAATTTTCATGATTTGGCATTAAAGAAGAGTCAATATTATAGTGCCCCATTAGATCATCTAATCTATGATTATATTGTATATATTTTTTATATTAATGGTGGGAAAAATCCACTCCTTTTATTTATTAAAAAAAAGCGGGTGAAAAACCCCACAAAACAGAACAGAGTAACAATTGGGAAGTTCTTGAAAATTACAGTACTTGATAAACCAAAATTAGAACTTTCAGAGATAAAAGGGAAATTTTAAAATTGAGGAACTAAAATTGTATTGCACTTCAAAGTTGAGGGAGCAATCTTGATATTGACCAAAAAGCCACTTCTTCATCTTGTCCACTCATTCATTCGGTTCAGTCTTTTTCCTTCTTTGAGATAGAGAGAGAGAGCCACAGGCTCTCAAACTTCTTCATTTCTTAATCGAAGATAAGGAAAACCTTTCTCTTTTAATTTCAAAATATTTCTTAATTTAATGGGAAAATCAGAGATGTTTTCTGAGATTAAAGGATCATATGTACATCCCGAATTTGCCAGTAGTTCCGCACATGAGTTTTCTTCTCTTTCCACATAATTCAACAGATAAGTACCCTTCTTCATCTTATCTTTTATAATGTTAATTAGTTTTTTCATTTTACAAGACACTTGCTTCTATCAGTCAAGATGTTAATAAGTTGTAGACAATCACTTTCTATACCGATTTTTGTAGAATTTACCACAGTAAGTCCTTGTAGAATAGCCCTTGCTTCTGCTTCAATCCCAGTATTGCTAGTAATTTTACCAAAAAAACCTTGTATAAATTTACCTTGATGATCCCTTAGAATACCACCAACACCACTTGAATTTGTGGAGCTTTTAAAACAGCCATCTGTATTCAATTTCATGAATCCACTTGGAGGATTCTCCCACTTTACAACCCTAGCTTTTTTTCCATTATTTACTGATTGTAACAAACTTGTTTCCTCCCAAATCCACTTTTTAGGGAAGCTTTTATCTATTTGAGAATAGTTCTGAATTAATCTAATTATTTCCAAAATGATATTTTGAGCATCCATTCTTTTATTATCAAATTTACTTGCACAACGAGCTTTCCAAATGGACCAAATAATATACACAGGGAGAGCCGTTATAATCTTTTTTTTTTTCTGGTTGGAAGCTTTTCCTATCATGGATCCACCAAGAAATAAATCTCCCTTTTACTGTCAAAACATTCTGTTTGACTCCCAAATACTGAGCAAAATACTTCCATACTTCCTTAGCAATAACTCTTGTACTCATTAAATGTTCTAAACTTTCTTCTTTTTTCCTACAACATTCACAACTAGAGGCTAATTGGACACCAATTATTTGAACAGCAAGGTCCACACTTCCAAGCAAAATATGAGACCTTCAAAGATATTATTTTATCCCAAATCATCTCATATATCCAATTTTTTGTATCTTTCTGTCTCATAATATCCCAGGCAGATTTAAAATAAAATTCACCATTAGTGTCATCCATCCATATAGCTTGATCTGGTTCATTCTTTTGATAGATTAAGTTTTGAGTAAACAGTCCTTGTTTATCACTGGGTATGATTGCACTAATAACTTCATAGTTCCACTCACCATTAGTAATAAGTCTTGACAACATCAACTTATTATTTGTATTATGATCTTTAATTGGTCCATTTCCAACCCAATTATCTAGATTTACTGATACATTTCCCTTTCCAATCAACCAAATAATGTATTTTTCAGAAACATCCCTAACTTGTAACATTTTAGACCCTGCATTAGTACCTTTTGTATGATTATATTGTACATAGTCATGGAGATCATCTAAATTACAGCAGGTTCCGTCAGCAACAATCACAAAAATATAAAAAAGGCAAACCATAGATTGATAGGGCCATTATCAAAGTCTTATGATACCCCCTCGCATCCTATTTTAATTTTCATAAAAATCGGTGACCCATGCTTTGAGAGTGCTAACACAATAACCTTTTACAAAATTAAATATTTTGATTCTGAATAAAAATCAAATAAAAATAAATGTAGAGATATGAGGTATTGTAGTCTGGCGGGCGGCATGAACGCTACCCGCCGTTGAATCGGAGATCGATTTAAAGTTTTAAACCCGAGGAGCGATAGGCTTTGGTATAATGTGAAAAAAATAAAAAAAGGGAAATATAATTCTCATTGATAATTGTTGAGGAGTTATACTACTCAATTTAGAGTTGCTAAGTAATCAATTGTCAAATATTTTGATTCTGAATCAAAATCAAATAAAAACAAATCAATGTAAACCATAATATAATACTAAACCATAAAATTTAATCCTATCATATCTTTCAACAGTACCTTATGAAAGTCCATACTGGAACTAAAGCACATGTCGACTTTATTACATTGTAGGGTTGTTGGTGGCTCGATGCAAACAGTCTCGCTGTGTCCAACAAATACAGCTCTAGACCGATCGGGTGCGATATACCAGTGTGATGTGAGAGGATGTGAGCCGACACTAGTGCCCAATATAGGAAGAATACCAACAGACCCATGCAATACGTATGAGTTTTATCTAGCAGAGTGTGCAAAGAAATCTTACTGGTTTCCTAGGAAAGGGCTCGTTATAGCCCGGTTGATATCGGAATTCAATTATACAACTAGGTTTCATTCTTACGAGGTGGATTTTACTATGAGAGAATTAGAAATTATGAATGATTTGCCTCTCAAATCATTTATAATTTCCCATTCTCCCGTAGTAAAATCCACCTCGTAAGCCTGAAACCTATTTTTCGTATAATCGAATTTCGATATCAACCGGGCTATAACGAGTCCTCTCTTGGGAAACCCATAAGATTTCTTTGCACACTCTGCTAGATAAAACTCGTACGTATTGCAATATCCGTCTGTTGGTATTCTTCCTATATTGGGCACTAGTGTCGGCTCACATCCTCTTACATCACACTGGTATATCGCACCCGATCCGTCTATAGCATAGAACTTGTTTCTGCTGTAAATAATATCTTTCGAAAGGGGCATTACAGGTTTCTATTACCATCCGGGTTCCCAAAATTCTACCCGAAACCTGCTTTCAAAAATAACCATAAGGGTATAATCACGACAAGAAGATAAACATGGGCTTGAACAAAAAACCTCTTTCTTCACAAACCAAAGGGGTTAGAATTGTCAAAATATTCCCCGAAAGCAGATTGAGGCGAGAGGGGGAGGACACGGTGTGAGAACGGGTTAACCAGGCTCAACTTGCGGTCTAGAAATACGGTCAGTAGCCACCCCTTGGTCTCAATAGCCTTCTTCTTTTTTGTTACAATTGGTAATATGTCAACATTACAGGGTAATGAGAATGGCTCGGGAGTTTGGAAACACCTACAATGTTCTGTGTGACCTCTGCAACAGATCAATCTTTAGAGGTGGATAATTAGTCTTCACTAGTTATATTTCAAAATATCCCTATTAGATAATGTCTTACAATGAATTTTCTACTCTCTCAGGGATGACAACAACATCAACAACAAAGGAAATCCAAAACAGCTTCTGGAGAGGTAACATATTTTAAACTTTTAGTTATTTATTGCGGAAATATTATTCTTTGAAAGATTTTGTGTGTGTGTAAAAGTTGATTATGTGATTTCCACTAAGTTAAGATTTGCAATAAAAATTAAACATGGATAAAGGATATGTGCCATGTTGTACTATCCGCTTTAGACTTTGGAGTATATCAGACTTGGGAATAGGTCATATGAATAGCAATTCGGTGTTTGATAAACGTAGTCATGAGTAACATATCAATGTCAAGTATGATTCAAGGCCTTTAACCTGTTGTTTAAAATACAGTCAGAAGGGGGAACTTCCATTTGAACATTGGTAGACGGAGTTCTTTGAGTATGTTTATTGTGTTTTTACATTTTACCACTTCTATTGTCGTAATGCAATCAAATTATTTGTCCCTTTTATGACCAAGATTGATAGATGGAAAACTATTGTAGTCTTGTGTATTCGATTTTAAATACGCGGTAGAAAAATTTGTCTTGAATTATTGTTATTGATCGTTGAAGCATATTTTCGAGATGTTACATGGATACTAATTTTATTTATAGTTTCTGATAAGAAGTTTGTCTTCATGACTAGCTAGGACACACTTAGAATCAGATCATTACATATTTTGCATGATATAATTTATTGTGATTTCACCCTTTTTTTTCTAGCATTAGCAATACACATCAATCTCCAAGCCGATTTTGTTTCCTGTATACATGACTTGAGCTTACACCAGCATACACATTGGCAAATATTTCATGAAATTCAAATTTTAACCTTTGGAAATTAACTTTTCCACATACCAAATTTTAGGAAGTTGGAGATTTTATTCAATATTATCAATGTTACACAACCTAAATTATAACAAATAAGTAACGCATTTTTAGTTTTCGTGATTTTTGCATATTTATTAGTATTTGTCAAGAAAATGCAAAGGCGAAGCAGCCTTTCCTCAACAGGTAATTAGACCTCGATTTTCAAATTTAAAACCATCAATATTTAGTTTAAGTAAACGTGTGATCAAACAATATTTCGGTGTTGTTTAGAAATCAAGTGCTTCCTTAAAAAGTGCTGTCTGTAAAAATGGTGTTGAAAAATAACTTATATAAAAATTACTTTAGAAAAAATTAACGTATGATGGAAAAGTGCTTTTGATTTTTATAAGTTTTGTCTGCGTTTAATATGTATAAGTTCGAAATGACTTAATACCACAATAATTCATATACTACGAAAACACACATAAAAATATACTAATAAATTTTGTATCACTTTAAAAACCAAATATTTATAAACAATTACAAAAATAAAAAAATATCGATAAAAGCATTATTGCTAAATAAATATGCAAAAACAACCTACTGCGAACAATAATTTTATTTTAAAAAACATTTTTAACAATTGTTATAGGATGTAAGAATAGAATTTGCAATTGTAGCGGTGGAAAAGAATCTGATGGAAGTCATCTCCTCTTGATAAGATCTACGAAATTCAACACCACGCCGAAAAAAATACGGTAACTTTGTGTGAGAAGATAACTACTTATTTATAAAGATAGAGGGAAAAATTTTAAAAATAGATTAAGAATTGAGACCAGATAAAGAAAAATTCTACCGGACGAGAGAGAAAATAGTTCTATTAGTATAAGAGAGAGATAAAAAAAGTACGCACTGTATTTTTTATTTTGACTTTGTGAGCAAGTCTATTTTCAGAAGTGTCAAAAAACAACTTCTCCCAACTGGGCTTTTAATGCTCCGAATTTTTTGGGAAGTGGGTTGCTTTTACTTACCAAACACTCATAATTTTGCTAGATAAGCTTTTGGACCTAGAAAGTGCTTACAATCTGTCCGCCAAACATTATCTTTTAGTTTCCCACCCCAATATTTTTTTTTAGTAAACTAAGCATATATTGCCACCAAACCAAACAGAAACATACTTAACTTACTGCACAAGCGCAATAAGCTTTAAAAAGCAAAATACAACAAGAAGTTAAATATTATTTGAAGATTAAAATAAAACAAGGAAAAGGGAAAAAAGAAAAGAAAAATAGTTCCCGTCTAAAAAAACTCTCTTGCTCTTGCTAAAAAGGTGGCCGAGAAACTTCGTAAAAATCTTAATCGTGGGGCTGAGTTAACAATCCTTTAAAAATCCTTTAGTTTTAATCAATTCTCGTAGAGAATGCATGGTTTGACTGTCAATAAGATAGGTCATGATTTGGTAATTCGCTTTCATTGTTGTTTCAATTTTCATGATGGTCATAGTTGGTTCCAATTCGTAGATTGTAACAATGCCCTTGTTTTTTAATAAAGCAATTGAAAATTCCAGATTCTATTGTTTTTCTACTAAAGAATCTGTTTTGCAGGTTCTAGTTCAGGTATTGTTTTCGTTCCAATTTTAAGTAAAAAAGATTGCAGGTTATGAGAAAAAAAAAAAACTAAAATCATGAGTTTTTAAAAACGGCTCAAGTAACTTGTGGTTTATTAACTTAAGGCTAGTAAAAATAAAAATAGCTTTTAAAAACCAAATAGCAAAAATCTCGGTTTATATCATACTTATTAATACAAGACAACCCAAGAAAGTTAAGGCTAACAAAATTTTCAAACATACAATCATTCTAATATTATAATTACTTTTAAATGTCATCATTCAATTCAAATACATAAATAACTTAAATACATCTTATTTTCCACACATATTCATATTCCGAACAAAATCGACATGCGTATTTTTTTATAAGTAAAAAATTAGATTACTCTTTACATACCATTGTTAATTTCTTATATTTATTTTTTAAAAAAATATCAACTTTATTTGTCGAGATCGAATTTATATCATTACGTATCACACATGCAACGCGTGAGACACGATCTCACACGATTAGTAAGCATATTTCATGTTAATAGCAGAGTAATCAAACATTACAATGAGTATAATTTACAAAATCCTAAAATAAAACAAAAGTTACATGTCGGTCACAAGATTTGTGCTGTCAAAAGGAGAAAAAAAGATGAGCAATACATGCAAGCGTTACAATAATATTAGAGTAACAAAAAATGATATTTCCAATCCAAAAGTCAATAAAAATGCCAAAACCCCTCAACAAACTCCAATGTCCCCATCTTTACACTTTCTTCATATCCACCCCCCAAACTCCTATAAATGTCCTCTTCACCCCATCCTCTCACACCATAAAACCATTTCATATTTCATACCCTACATTTAAAATCAAGATTAACCATGAAGGGAGTAATTTTCTTTTTATTCGCGGTGCTAATCGTGTCTCAGCTCACGGTGAAACCAAGTGAGGCGGTTGTGGCCTGCAACCAGGTCAACGGCGCCTTAGCCTCGTGCCTAACTTACCTGATCAATGGTGGTTCACCGTCGAGCCAATGTTGTGCTGGCGTGAGAAATTTAAATTCAATGACAACAACTAGACCAGATAGGCAAGCTGCGTGTAACTGTTTGAAGCAAACCTCGGCTCGTTACCCGACCATTAGGGATGACATGGCTGTTAGCCTGCCACAGAAATGCAAGGTTCAAATCAGCGTCCCGATTTCACGAAACACCAATTGCAACACGTGAGTCTTGTTAATTTTTTTTAATTAAGCATACACTTTATTAATATAAACGGGACCAAATCCAGTTACATCAACAAAGTTAAAACGAAAATACGCGAGTCTTGTTAGTTATATAGTATCTCAAGATACATTTGCTTTAAGAACATATCTCTCGAGATTTTTTTGTCTCGTTTAAATAACTTCTGCTGAAAGTGTATACTTTTGTTAGAAAACTAAACCTTTTTCATATAAATGGTGGGGAAATACCCACATTTTTTATTTTATTAATGAGAAAAATAAAAACGTGGATGAAAAACCTCCGCAAAAAACAAAGTGCTTCCAAACGGAAGAGGTCTAAAACAAAAATTGAAACAAATACAAAATAACAAACTAAAATAAAAGAAAATGAAATATTCGTTCTTTTTTGCATTCTTCTTAGAATATCAAGAGCTTCATGGCATGCAATAAAACTAAAATTATATTATATCATTTTCTGGAAACGAAATCTGGACTGTAAACTCAGATTAAAGATTAGGTATACTGGCTAGCTATAAGTCTATTAACAAATTACACGTAAATCTACGTTAATTGTGTGTCTTATAAAAAAAAAGTGTGCATGTATTTTGAAAAAGAAAATAGTAGAACAATTGTTATTTGTCACTAATACAAGAACATTTGCAAATTTGTGCAGGATTCCTTAAAAGTTGGATGGAAAGAGATGAAAAAAAAGCTGCAATATTACCTCATTTCGAGTCTACTAATTAAGTATTGTTCTCACGAACCTAAATAATAAGGGAAAAAATGTTTTTTTTCCCTTTCATGTATTGAGACTTTTATAAAGAACTAGTAGTACTATAAGTCTACATGGTCTTAGTTATATAGTTTATGCAATTTTCACTAAAGTTGAATAAAGAGAGAATGTATTAATGTGTGTGTATAATAAATATTGTGGTAATTTATTCATTTGAACGTAGCTTATCTGATTTAGATAATGAATAGATGGATATTCTCTTTGCATGATCATCTAATTAATCCATTATGAAAAAAAGTTATAAGCCTTTAATCATTACTCCACTTTACATTATATCATAAGAGTTACTCTGCAGGAGAGGAACTCGGAGTCACCACCGGTACGAGAAAAAACTGATTTTTTATCATGTATTTTTTTAACAAAAAGTTACATATTTAGGCTTTCAGCACTCCAATAATCAACAAAAAACGTCAATTAATTCCGCACCTCAAAGCTGATGTTCATATCTCCCTCCGAACAATGAAAATTGCCAACTTTGAGAAGAAAAAAAGTAAATTTAATGACCAATGTTAAATTTTACAACAGGTAGCAAAAAAATTGTAATACTACTTGAGTAAAAAGTAGGGATCAAAACCATCCCAAGCTAACACCTTATGAACTAAATGACTAGAGGTACCCGCAAATTTTTCATGTAACTTAACCACCAACAAATGAAGATTTGAAATCATCGGGTTCCTAAGAAAATGAACTAAAATTTCTTCAAGCTCAACAACATCAGCAAGTAACTTACAATCCTCGAATTCTTCTAAACCAAATATGTTTCGTGAGAGAGCAAATATGCCAAGCAAATTCGCGTATATTGGTAAAAATGCATCCTTATGGTTCCCCACGCTACCAATCCAGTCAACCTCTCCTTGTTTGCTTATATACTCTCTGGCAAATGATATCAATTGTAGCCGAAATTTCTCTCTCCAACTGACTAAAAATTCTCTAATAAAACCTTTATCCGGCTTTTCAACTGGTAGAGTTTTTTTCGCACATAGCTTTTCCAAATGCGAACAACAAATCTGACATATCAGCAGTTTCTCTTCATGATGATTGTCAATCTCCTTATCGAAAACACGTCGAACATGATCCCCAACAGATACCAGACAATCCGCAGCATCAAATACCCACTTGCAAAGATACTTCAAGTACTCTTCCCAATTACCAAATATCGAGGACAAATGCTCGAAGCTGAGTTCAATAACTTTCTCCACTTGTGATGGAACAGAAGCAGCAAATAAGCTCTTAGAAAAGCACGTTTGCACGTCTAAAGCTATCCTTATCCTTAACTCATCATCCTCATCCTCCAGAAGACGAATACACATAAACCACACATCTAGTATCTTGTGTGCATACAGATTAACAATTTTTATATCTTCGTAAGGTAATTCACTGTTGAAGACGCATGGGCCAATAACCTCAGCTTGTTCTAATAAACCAGATGCTATTAAAGATACAGCAGCTGCCCTTCTCATATTCACAGGCTCAGAAGGGTCACTATTTTTTCCTATCAAATCGATATAAAACGCAATACAGTCATACAAAACCAATTTCCCATATTCATCACTTTTATTTGTCACTGAAAAAAGAGAGCTTGCTAACATATCAGAAATCCGTTTAACACATATCCCTATGCAACTGATTAAAGCTACTCGAGTCTTCGCGTGCCTTATATGCTTACACATAGATACCAGCTTATTCCAAAACTGCAAAACCAGATTGCAGTCCATGTTACCTAGATATACAGTTTTTTCGTATTTCTCTCTCTCTTTTTGTTTAAACTGCAGAAAATTCCAAGTAAATAGAATTCTTAGAATGTACAACGTACATTTATGGTTAGTCTCCACTGCTAAACGGTTTGTTAGTACATTTTGAAGGTCGGTTCTGATCCAATCACCGATGGTTATTCCATTCTCAGACTGATCCGTAAATTTTGTATTCTTCATAAATAAAAGAAGCCATTTTAATGTCGCAACACGAACCTCATAAGATGTATCCGACATAGACCGTACTAATATTTGCTGGAATCTAAAACTGTCACTTTGCATTTCGGGTACAACTGAAAAATCAGAGTCAGGTGGAGGGGAATTTGGTAATAGAAAAGAACCATCTTCTGGCACTTCTTTAGAAACTGGCAATGCACAACCGAAATAGGAGATTGCTGCTTGTTTGCGAAGCTCTATTAAAGTCGGATCATAAAATGGTCGTTCAGAAGCTTCTATTTTCAAACATTCTGAAGATACTTCCCAAAGTAACTTCTGAATAGGTGCTGTATTTTTCCTTGTAACATTTTCGATCATGTTATTTAGCACCTTTAAATAAGAACTATTAACATTGGGACAAGGGCATAATTTTAGGCTACCCATCCAAGAACGAGTAACGAAGATTTGAAACAGTTTACTGATTATCTGATCCTTTTTAGCGACATCAACAAGATTCTGACAGTTGGTTTCCAAAAGAGCGCTTATTTGAAGTAGCATACCATGAATTGAATTAAAAGAAATACAACTCTCATCATTCATGTCTGTATAAGGCAACCCAGATGCAACGACCTTTGGCAGCTTCTCACTGGATAGAAGTCCTGTGAAAACATGATTCAAGCTATTCAACACCCTGTCTAAACCATGCATCTAATATTTTTGCACAAATTAAAGGGGGAATATGACACTTTCACCATTCTATCGGATTTAAAATTAGACCACCAACTTACTATTTTCACAATTTAAACACAAATGTAGACTAAATCGAACAACTAGTACACCGATCTACGAGAGTTCATTACTTACATACCAATCTTCAGAAAATTAAACAATTAGTACACCAACCTATAAAAGTTTACCAGTGGTTAAACATTGAAATTATATGTTGGTATACTAATTGGTAGGTTTTGTACTGATTGGTGCTACATCATTGTAATCGAACAATTTATACATAGCCAGTGCTTTTGAATTGACATTGTAACACTGGTGTACTAATTGTTTCATAATTGTGAATTTCAACACTAAAGTGTACCATTTGTTTAAAAAGTTGATGTACACAATTGATATTATCTCTGAATTGAGAGCAGTACCATTTTCATGATTCATGTCATTATGATTTTCTGCATAAGGTAACTCGGATGCAATATTGAGAAGGACACTTGGCAGCTTCTCATTGGACACAAGTCCGGTTAAAGCTCTAGATGCGAGTACACGAACTTTATGATTGCTTTGGACACAACAACTCCTAATAAATGGCATGAACAAGAAAGGGTCTAAAGTGTCCCCATTTTCGCTTGCGATTGTTGAAGGTTTTAGGCGAGATAAAAGAATTAGCATAGGGCATAAGCTTGGGTGAACAGTTTTGGCAAGGTTAGAACGATTGTGTGTAGGTATGTCCTTAAGAAGTTCTGTGGCAACTCTTAACTCGTTGTATAAGAACTGGTGCAATGACGGATACCTACATAAAAAGAGAGAAACCGAACTTTTTGAATTAAAAAAAAAAAATAGATAGCAAGCAAATTGTGATACGTGAAACAGCCAAAGCTTTCAATAAACCCTATTCTTAAAAGACTAATTTGCATTTTTGTACACTAAACTATCAGACTAACAATCTGTACGGACAAATACGCTACCAACGTTCCAGGTTATGTCACTGATTCTGCATGTTTTCACAACCGAGTCACTTCCATCTTAATTGCTGATGGAAATCAGATGGAAAGTAAAATTGCTAAAATGCACCATTTATTTTGTCGTGAAGGTGTATATAGGCTGTAAAAAAAGGTAGGTATACGAATTGTAAAAAAAACAAGCATGTTAATTTTATGATATACTAATTGACAAAATTAGCCTTTAAAAAGGAACACGAGTAGCAGTCCTCTTATTAAATTGACAAAATTACCTTGATTGAGAAAAATCACATTTATCATTTATAAAAGTTACCAAACATGGAATGTTAATGGGACTGTACAAATTGTTAGTAATTGACAGGTTCTACAAAAGTACAGTCAACCTAAAAAAAACTCCGATTCCTTTATAAAAAATAAAAAGAGATTCAAAAAGTTTTGCAAACCCGTTCCCATCAACTAATGGTGAATAACATTGTGAAACATCCTAATTATACAACACGTATTTTCAAAAGGATGACTAAATACTTTAAAGCAAATTTGAACCCAGGATTTCCAAATTCAACTGTATCACATAGGAACTGTAAATCAGTAACTAAATCTAGAAATAACGAAATGATGAAAAGTGTACCTATGAAAAAACTCAAGTCCGGTTAACGCACGCCGAGCAGATTCTCTTTTTTGCACGTTTAAAAATCCAACCATGCGTCGGACCAATGCAGTATACGCTTGGCAAGCACTGTTCCTGATTTCCCAATAAGGCGACGAGAAAGAACGTATCGCAATAATCAAAGCCTCAGCAGAAAAACCAGAAGTATCGGTCGATAAATTCGTATCATTAAACGCCGCTCTAAGCACATTAAACGAATGAACCGTTGGAACAACACCCTCGTCACGAATTTTTGATGCCAATAATTTTTCCGAATTTGACGACAAGTTATTTTTTTCCATATCGAGTAAAGAGTTATTAGCGATATCTAGAAGCCAACGTAAAGCTTTTGGGAGGAGCTTTTTTGGGGTACCTTCAGGCTCTGAGAGAAAAAGAGCCGTAAATGCTGCTGGAATACCTGCGCTTCTACGTAACAAATCATCGACGGTTTGCCCCTTGGCCGCGGTTTTTTTCATAAGTTGCTCCATCCAAGAGTCTGTCAATTTACAGAGGCTGAAACAAAACAAAAAAATAGATAAATGATCATGGAGCAATTCTACACATGTTTATAAGTTCATTAAGGTTTTGTACCTTCCATTATTATTGAAACTTATCATATATTATAAAGAATTGTTTAGTATCATAATTGAATTGAAAGTTGTGCACGTGCTGCGTCACTTCAAATTGTTCTTTTACCTTTGAGTATTGTTTACTACATTTATTTGTCCATGTAGTGCCTTGAAGTTAAATGATTTGATGGAAAGCACTAAATTGACAGATAAGTGTACTATTATGTACTAATTAAATTTTTTGCTAACAGGACACTATACTGAGAAGGTACAGAACCTCAATCCCTTTGTTTAGATGGATTTGAGTAAATTTTATCACAATCTACAAGTAAGGATATTGGCCACGGAACTTCCGCTGTATAATTTAGCTTCAACAATTCATAAAAACCCAACAACATATCTGGTTTATGCGAGAATACCAGTTTAGCTATGTGATAACCAGGACATGGTAAATGGGGGGGTTGGAGGATATTAGGTTGTAACATTAACAATGGTCAAGACATCAAATGTCAAAACATTATCAACAATTTAGAGTCAATACAAGGAATACAGAGACGGTATGGTATGCATGAATACCAGTTTAGCTTATAAATGGGGATTAAAAGAAAATTAGGTCTTAACATTAAGAATAGTTAAGACATCACATGCCAAAACATTATTGACAGTCTCAAGTCAATAAAAGGAATACAGAGTGTGTTGTGTAAACAAAGGAAACTTTCTGAGGAATAAAATGTAAAAAAGTAGAGAAATGGAGTAACACAATATGAGCTTTCTAGAGTTCGTTTCTGTTTAATAATTCATTATGAAGGAGGTATGCAGATGAGATTAAAAGATAAAGCTGAAATTAAAGTTACAGTAATAGGAAATATACAAGGAACTGTTGTAAGATATAAACTACATAAGAACTTAGACCAAAAATTCCACCCCCAATTGTAGTTTAATTCTCCCCTTTATACTGTTGCTCCTAAGAAAGATTTTCAAGAAATAAAAAAACACCCTGCAAATTCTCGTAATTTTCCCTTCATTCTCCCTTTTATACTGCAGTTCTTAGGAAAGTTTATCTAAAATTACAAAAATAAACCTGCAAGTTTCCATAATTTTTACTAAATACCCTCAAGTTCTCTTTACTAAAAGAAAACTGTTTCTTTGAGCTCTTTTACTCTTTCCTTTACTGTATGAAATAATTAGCAGAACTAATGCATTTACGACCTTTTTACACTTCAATATAAAATTTGAATACTTATCCACCTAAACAACACGCGGAACTTTACCTTTCCTTGTAAAAGTAAGCATTAGCATATTCTTTGAATAATACTACAAAAAAAGCATATGCCAAATACCTCACCTGGGATCATTAGAACAGAGTAGTCGATTGCATAGAGCTGAAAACCCAGCCCTGGTCTTGTCAATAGCACCATTATGCTTCATTTTCAAAAGCACTTCCAGGAAATGGTTACCAATAGTCTCGAGTTGTCTCAAATCAAGCACCACATCAGATTCCATAACTGAAGCTGCATTAGCATTCTCACTCTCTAATAATGATACATCAGAAGTGGGTAGCGGAATTTTTCTTATAATGGTTCCAAGGAGCAGACTCACCTGAAAACCCAAATTTAGACTAATAGCAGAAAACAAAGGAGTGTAAATTCAGTTTCTACATTTCGATAATTTTCAAAGGGAAAATGTAACCTCTATACACCAATCCGACAACTAGTACACCAACTTACTTAGCAAACAACTTTAGCAAGTTTCACATTCACTAAACTCAGACAACCAGTACAACAATGCTCAACTTCCAACTTAAAAGCACTTGTTATGTATTTATTGTCGGATAAAGCTGGTATATTAAGCCCCTATTTAAACATAACCAAACAATCAGTACACCTAGGCAGAAGCGGAGCTATAGCGGGACAAGGGGTCGCTGCAGCAAACCCCATTATTTACGAAAATGCTATTTTTTCTACATAGAAATTTTGAAAATATTTTAAAAAATAATGTGTTTTGCAGCCCCAACAAATAAATAGTGTATATTTTGCAACCCCATAACAGCAATTCTGGCTCCGCCCCTGCACTTAGGTTAAAATTTACACTTTTACGCATTCATGAATTGTCGAGTTTTTTTGGATTGATGTTTAAATTATGAACATTGATAGGTTGATGTACTAATTATTCAGTTTGCATAGGTTGGTTCCCAATTTGTGAATGAAACGTTAAAAAAAACAGGTATCTTTGTGTACAAAGTGATAGGCTCCCCTGATCAAAGGCTTATTAGTAAGAAATTAACATTTACTTGGTTCCACGTACGTAACTCTAACCGAGGTAAATTTTCAATCTCTTTGGTGTTTCTTAGTAATAGACTAACGTTTACTCAGTTCCACGTGGTTTTCACTCTAACTGAGACAAATAGTTTCAGTTCTATAAGCCTTTCCTAAGAAAGCAAATCAACAAAAGTTAAGAGTTACCTCTTTCATTGCCAGCCAACAACCAACCATGACAACCTGGGCTGAGGATGGATTAACATCGTTTGCATTTTTTGCACTTTTAACTTCATCGGCTGATAAACTCTCGGCATCATCCACGCCAGCACAAACAATTTCAGACAAACAAAACTCGTCATCGACCATATCATCTATATCCTCAGGTAAATGCCAAGCATCAGCAGAAACGACACAAAGAGCCAACGAAGTTATTCTCATAACAAGTTCCAAAAGCCTCTGTAACATAAGCCTCATCTCATGAAGCTTACACGCGTCTATATCGTTATTCCAATCTAATTCTTCAAAAGTGTAACGCAAAGTGAGAAGTGCACCATGTACAAAGCTTTTTTTACACGCTTCATAGAGATCTTTTTCACCCTCCTGTACTAACTCACATAACCACTCAATAAGCGAGTTTATATACACCATTATTGATGAATTATCGGTGCAAACTTGAGAAGAAACTATATTACAAGAGGGTCTAACCATCCAGCCAAGTGTTGATGCATATTTTCTAAACATGAGTCGAAAACTTAGAGCTCCAGCGTCACTTTCTCTAACACGGGGACTACAAACTAATTTTTTTGCCCATATAATGACATTTTGGACTTTTTCTTCACTAGAAATACCCGGAAGTGGGGTTGGAAAATGCAGCAATATTCGAAAAGAATTTTCTCTTAGCCGATCCCAACTATCAACAACCGAGCCGACAAGTAATAAAGTAGAATCTGGTAAAGTAAACGCTTTACTATAAGGAGCTATAGCGGGTTCGGAAGATGAATTAGGCACTACAGGCCACACATTGAGCATCGTTAGCATCATTTCCATGGCCATCATTTTCCTCTGGTAAGGGGCAGAAGGATAACACGAGAAAAATAAAAATGAACTCAGCCACTTCATAAAGTTAAATAAATTCTCTGCTTTATTACTAGAATTTTCAGCCAAAAGTTGGTAAGGCTGCCAGCTCCCCTGCTTAATTTGTTTTTCTAAAGCTGTCTTAACCCGAGAAAAGAATTTTCTAAATAAGCTGTTCCATTTCATCTGAAAAGCCGTAGAGCAACACCTCATGTTCAACGGTACAGCTTCTTTTAAAACACTTAGTTCTAAATGGGACGGTAAACTGGATGTTTTCGGGTTTAAAAACAGACACTCAGCCGCATCTACACGTAAGGAATCGTCAACATGACTGAGAGCCATTACTAGCCATGCAGCTAGGACTTTTACTTTTATTCCCTTCACTCGAAATACAGCATAACAGTCACTTTCTGCTATTCGGTTTTCACCGATTAAAGAATCTTCAAACCAATCAATATCCCCTTCGATTAAAGCCAGAGAACGAGACACTTTAAGCAACGAAACCAAAATAGCCACCTTTTGTTCAACTCTAAGAGGTATATTTGTAGACCCAAACTCTTGATAAAATGATTTTGTATCTTCGTCACAATTCCCAACCGAAATATAATTGAGCATTAAAAAAATTGAATCCACATCCAACTCGAGTAATACAGGTAATGCATACGTGTTCAAATTTGTACGTAGCTTTGAAACCCCAGATCCAAGACCAAACAAAAAAGGAGGCAAACATATATCTCTGTATTTGGCATAACCAGATTCTACGCCATCACTGGTCCAGCACTCGTCTCGTAAACATTCAAGTAAACACTTCAAAAATGTCGTAGCAGCACAACAAACATCGTCGTCATTGTAAGCATGTGCGGTTTCGTAAACCAAATTTGGGTTCATTTCTAATACAAATTTAGCTCCCAATCTCTTTGTTATAGAAGCTAAAGGAACGTATCTACCTTTGCACCTTGGGCCTAAACGAAGAAGATCATAAGCAATCGGCTTTAGGGACAGCTTTACACTATCGTCACCCTTACCCCAATGGAAAGTAGATTGAATATCTAAAAATAGATCAAAAATTAAATGAACTTGTTTGACAGTTTGGCTAAGAGGGTCCTCGAGGTTATTCCATAAAATACTCAAGATCCGAGTCCCCATTTCCTCAGAGATCAAGCTATAATCTTTATTTAAATTCTCCGAATTAGCTTGTATCAATGTTTTTATCTGTTGCAAACAAATCTGCATAACAGTTAATGAGTGAAAATTAAAATGACTATCGGTCGGGTTCTCACAGTATCTGCATAGCTCCGGTAAAATCTCATTGAACAAAATCGTCCTAAAAGGACCGCTAATATCACCATTCACAACCAAATCATTCGATACCGTAAATTTGGTATTTAGCACTGTTCTCGAAACCGCAGTGAGAATACCTCTTATCAAGCATAGTCTACTTAAAGGAGAAAAACTACGAATCTCATAACACAAATCCCCTGTAAACGGAACCTTACAAACCACATTATCAATATCATCTTTTGAACCATCAACAACACAACAATTAGACACAAAAAACACACCTTTCATGATAAACAAACCGAGCTCCTCAGGACCAAGACAAACCTGCAACGCCGCACAAAAACTAACTCCCGCCGCCACGTAAGCATCCCTAGTAAAAGCCGACGACTTCAAAATACTTACAATCGTCTCCAATATCTTACCCATAGTATCGAAATCGCCGAATTTTCTAGGAAAACGCTGAACCAAATAGTAAACACAAGACAAAGCGTCTTGGCATTGCTCCATAACTATCGGAGAAGGGCGAGAACCATTTACAGTCTCCGAAACCACACTATTTAAACCATAAATTACGTCAAAACACGCTAAAATCGCGTTTTCTTCCACCAAATCGTATAAAAACTCGTTTTTATTCGAACCCATCATCGATAACGCCACTCTAGAAACACAAAACCTCTTCCCCTTACGATTACTCCCAAATTCATATTCTTCGCAAAGTGCCCGAAAAACATCGCTTATCAAAAACTTAAAATATCTAACTTTTGCCAAACTCGAAACTAAAGTCTTATGCAAAGGTGTCAAGTTTTCGAGGAAAAATATAGTTAAATAGAATCTAGAGGCTTCTTTGACTAAACCCTCATCTGGGTTTGTCGATAAGAGGTCGGAGAACGATAAAGATAGCTTCTTGGCATGGTTAAGCTGGGAATAAGTGGAGTTAAGTGTCACAAAAGTAGATAGTTGGGTGTAAAAGTGCAAAGATTGAAAGTTTGGGGGAAGTTGGTGAAGGAGGTTTATGTAGGGTTGCGGAAAGACGACCGCGTTGTATGTGTAGCGGTGGCGGTGTTGGAGAGCTCTCCATTTTGCTGACATTTTTTTTATATATTTTTTTGTATATTTATTTTTGTATATATGTTTTTGTGTGTATATACCATATATAAATATATATAGATATATATATATAGAGAGAGAGAGAGAGAGATTTTAGAGAGAGAAAGATGGTTTTAGGGTTTAAAGGGTTTGCAAAGACAAAGAAAGAGTAAATATTGATGTTTTGTAATTAAACCCCTAAGGTTTGATTTTATTCAATTAGGAATTACTAACGACCGGTTAACAACCCCTTTGTATAAAAATCATGTCAAATGAATAAAAAAACTTTTAATTTTGATTAATATTTAAGTTTAGTATAGGACTTGTTAGGGTTATATATTTTTATTTGAGTTTTTAGTATGTTTTACAATTTGTTTTTAATTTATCAAATTCTAATTTGTTGAAAATAGAAAAAATAAATTAGTTATTGAAAAATATTATCTAATTATACATAATCTAATCTAACGGTGGTTAAGGTAACTGTACCATAAACAATTAAATAATGTGACTATTTCAAAGAGTCACTCATTCGATTAGGCTACAATCCACATGAACAATATATGTAACTTAGAGTCGGTTTGACAACATAATTTTTTAGTATATTTTTTGAATTTTGATTTAAAAAATATGATGTGTTTGGAATGTCAGATTATTTATCTTCTAAAAATATGATTTTTCGGGTGAAAAAACAAAAAAAATACATAATTTAAAAATCTAGCTTTTGAGTGGATTTTTAAAATAGATTTTCAAAATCCGATCTTTGACCAAAAAAACCAAACGGACCCTTAGGATCATTTTGGTAGCAGGGTTTTGGAATTTTTATTTTTAAAATTTGTGAATGTTTTGTCCGTCTTTAAAAAAAAACCATATTTTAAATCTTTAAATCTAGATTTTGAGGAGATTTTAAAACCGAATTTTTTTAAATCTGATTTTTGATCAAATAATATGTTGATAAACGATGTACCCATAAGCTGCATGAGGTTAGCTTGGTAACTTCAACTATTTTTTTTTTTTTTGTAATTGGACAGTCGTTATACATATTTGGAAAAAAAATAGGTATGCCAATTATTATTATTATTTTTCCGGGTAAGTTAAATAAAAAACTATGGGTGTAAGGTTTGTATAGATTAAGAATAACTATGAGTGTTTTGTAATTAGATCCATAAGGTTTGATTTTATTTGATTAGGCCATATGAACAAAAATTATTACTTATTAGTACAGTAGTATGGTAAAATTGACATGAAGTAGCTTATTTTTCTCCTTATATGACTCGTTCTCGACGTGACTTCACTATGGCCAATGATTCTGCTCGTTTTTTTTTTCAGTGGATTTTTTCAATGTATTAAAAAAAATTATGTGTGTTGAGGCAATTAAAGCCCGTTTATGCAATTAGATGTGATGTGGCTCGCTTTTACTTAAAGTTAAAAAAAAAATGTTCAGGTTTAGCCTAAAACTCAAAAAACAATGCTTTAAACATGTTGTTGACACGCAAATTTTACGTCCACTAAAAATGTGACATGTGTCATTTAAATCAAGTAGTCATTAATTACTAATTTCTCTGTTTGATACACAATCAATTTAAATCGTGATTTATTCCACTAAAGATCACGACTGATCTCTCTACCATAATCCGAATATCCAATTCGTTCCAATTATCAAACATGTTCATTATCTTAGCACGTAAAGATTAATCAGATACTCATTTATTAAATTAAACACTGATTGATTTCTTATTTAATAAACGTATTATTTCTACGCATGTCCGCTTAACTTATTTGTCGTGTCGGTTTATAAATCCATCTTTATATGAATACTGCTCAGTTTCCAAGTTTAAACAGCAAATACAACCCTTGACTCTCCAATGAAGATTTCATTTATAAGAGTAAGTTTCAAAGGAGTGATGATAGGGATTTGGGGAACACCTTGAATTTTTTTTATTTTTTTTTCCGTGAACGAGCTCATATATTAAGAAACAAAAGAAATGTCTTAATCATGAAACAGAGCCTCCATGATGGCTTACAATTCAAAAACATTATAACTACTTTGGTTACAAACTAAAATACAGCAATATGAGCTTAAAAAAGCAAATAAAGATAAAAAAAAACTAATACACAATAAAACTTGACTTTATCAAACTCGGTGACATTTTGCTTCGATGGCATTAATCTTACTCCTTATTACCCCTATCCTTATGACTCTCTTACTCTCAGATCAGAAGCGATCTTAAGACTAAAGGTTACCTTGAATCCTTCTCCACTCATCGTCTGTACCAAGTGTGAAAATCTCACAATATTTCTTTTCTACTGTTCTACCTTTCCCTATGTTCTCAAGTTTATACAGGGTTAATAATAGGGACGGCTAACACTGAAACACTCTAACCATATAATGAGTTTTCAACTTTTATTTTCTATTTAATTCTACACATAAAACCATTAGGAGAACTAATCATTCAGACTTTAGATTTCTACATAATTATACACTACTATTATTATTTGCTAAAATATTTATTTGACCCCTAATATAAGCTAAATTAAAAACTGATATTATCACTAATTAATATATATATGAAAAAAAAAAACGGGTTCTTACAGTGCATGTTGCCCTACCTTCGTCCATACAATCGTTTAAAAATGAATTATCGCTCTAAAATGTGTGTTTTTCTTGGTTAGAGTCCTACTCATCGCGGGAATCGTTGTCTTGATCTAGAAACCAAACGTCTTTATATTTCCTGACATGTATTTGATGAGAACTGTTTTCCAGTTAGACCCAATGCAACTTCTCCATTTATTGATGTGTAAGCACATAAGCCACTGGAACTTAAAATTAATACTATGACTACGACTAAGCCGATGCTATACGCCTATAACTACCTACATCACCCCCCGCATAAGTTGACCCACATGTCGTGGCCTAAATCAGTCCTCCAACCCTGACCGAAACCAGCCCATCTTCCCTAGTCCAGCCCACGACATCGACCAATCCCGAGCCTGCTACCACATCCCATCCCGTTTCGAATAATACATCTACACCGCAGTGCGACAATTCTGATCAAGACCCTGGTATCTCAACCCCAAATGTCATCACTTTCTCATTATTCTTCCCTGGAACATCCAAACATAAATTTACAATCCTCATCTCACTCCATTCTTTTACCAGAAAATGCCCCAATCTCAGATCATGAACCTGGTGCAACTCATTTTTCCGTGACGAAATCTCAACACTCTATGCGAAGACGTCTCTGCGATAACATTACTCTGCCCAAAGTCTTCAAGGATGGTACGGTTAAACATCCACTGCCGAGAGCTCTACTTTACGATGAGTAATTTATTCAACCGTTCTACTTTACAAATCGTGTTCTACGGTTGAATTTTTTATTTTGTACAAAAAATTGAATCAATGCAATGATAACTTGAGTCAATCCCGATATGGTTCTCATACCCGATTAACTCAGTTTTCAAGTAATAATTCAATTCAACATATGTAGTGGTTTGAAATTATATATATGAAACTTTAGAGCTAACCTCATTCGATGTGGGATAAATAATTCACTGTTCTTTATATAAATAAACCATGCATCTAACATTCAATCTCTCTCACTTCATTCTGCAATATTTGCAGATCTTGGAGAGATATTATTTTATTTTTTAAAAAACAAAAGAGAGATGGGATCTTTATTCAGCTTCACTTCAATAGGTAGTGATTCTTTTGTCATAAATGGATAAATTAATGTTGTTAATATTAGTAATTATGAAGTGGGCTTTACTAGATTCTTTCATTTAACCCCTTTCCATTTTAGAATCATGTTCGACTACTTGGTTTTAGTTAAAATTTGTTATACTGAAGAATGACGAATAGAGCAGGCAGCTCGTTTTTTCATGCTCAGATACAGCTTACAAGAAAATTCATTTAATTTACTCGGTATCAAATATTTGCAACATCTTCCGTTCGACTACTTCCATGTTTTCCTTCCGGGACATCAAACTCTTAAATTTAAAGTACTTCCTTTCCGAATATCATAATATATTAGATGAGGTTCACAATAAAGCACACAAATTCCATTGTCTAAGAACTGTGCGGGTTTTATAAATTGATCGGACATTCTAAAGTTAAATCCTTCATCAATGCAAATTTCTTTTGTCCAACATAACATATACTTCAAAGTGACACGGGTTAGTAATATAGCTAACACAAAACAATCCATTCAATGTCCCAATTTTAAAATCATCAACAGATAAACGGAAATTTTTGTTGTTAAAGCAAGACGGTAAAGATATATACGAATACTGCTCAGCTTCCAAGTTTAAACAGCAAATAGAGACTCTCCAATGAAGATTTCCTTTATAATAGTAAGTTTCAAAGGACTGATGATAGGGATTTGAGGGAACACCTTGAATCCTTCTCCACTCATCGTCTGTACCAAGTGTAAAAATCTCACAATATTTGAACTCGGTAAGGAGCCGTACGACCTTGTATTGATTGGTCTTAGGACAAAAAACAAAACCACCAAGCTGACCAGTAAGTTCCCTGAAGTGAGGAAGGATTAAAAATTCACCCAAAATTGGATTGCATACAGCATATCGAAGAACATCGCTTTCATGTTCAAAATAACATATACAAAGAAGTCCGTTGCATGAACCAACAAGGAAAGCCGATAGAAAATAAACATCGGTTTTGGGTATGCTAGTTGGTGAGGTCCATGTTTGCCATGAAAGATACTTGTCACTGCAATGATCATCTGTAATAGAGTACAATGCATGTTTGTCAAGACCATGCAAGGGGGTTAAGAAAATATTAGTGGCTTGGTTCAGATCTTGAATAAGCAGGCTATTAATTATCATCACGGGATGCGTTTGCGAAGTGGACTCGTTTGAAATAAGGGTCTGATATAATCTCATTGAATGTATATGGCAAACACATTTACAACTGAATATGGTGTAGACAGTTAAGTCTCACAAGTATGTCAAAGATTAGATACTTGGGCAACAACAATAGCAGAGAATTGTTTATAACTTCTTTTTTTGTCGTTGTGTGATTTGCTCGTACGTTTTTTCGTTTATGTACGATTTCCATCCTTCACCAAAGATTACTCAAATCTGATTGCAGCCAAAAATAATTGTGAACCTATTGTATACAATTACTTAGTTTCTATAAGTTTGATGCTTTGGATTGAATTAGGAACGATAGTAAATTGTCGTTAGGCTTTCGTGTATCACGAATCAAGACAGGTGATACTCGGCCGCGTGATACCTTCTTAGATTGGGGTGTTATAAAAATAGGGATAGTTACAGTTTTAAAATCCAAGTTTGTAATTAGTGGCTCATATTACTTAGTTACAACCAATTACTAATCGAACCTCCTTACATTGATAATAACTCCTTTAACTGAAAATAAAATTACTAAAATTGTAAGCAAAAGTAACAAAATAAAGGGTTTTACACTCTTTCCTAAAAGAAAGTTTGTCCCTGGAAACTCAAGCTATTAATTACTTGTAAAATCTGGCTTATTCTTTCCATTGTTGCCAATACTCTATAACAATGACACAAAATAAATAAAAGTTTTATCCACTTAATACTGTTGGTACACACAATAAATGTAATTTTAGGAGTCTGTGTGTAACCTCACTCTTTTAGCTAAATGATGAGAGATAATATAAAATATACAAACTGAAAAATTCAAAACCAACTATCAACATAAAACTCAAATGTACGCAAAAGTAATGAAATGGTGTCTAATTAATGGTTGTTGCTTATCAAACTATTTAGTTGTTTCTTAGTCTCGGTTATCAACTGATTCTTTACAAGTAATTATTGGTAGAATTAGTTTATATTATGGCTTTGAAAAAAAACCTTTAATTAAACTTGTAGGTATTTTTTTCATTTAGTTGTTAAGAAATTGAAGGTGACACCGATACACGCCTTGAGTACACAAATTTTATTTGACATCGTTACTAAGGCGCGAGGCTTTCTTTCTAGAAGATGATAAAAACTATACACATCAAAGTTGTCGAATGTTTGCTAGAACAAGATGGCGGCCGAAAGAAACATTATTTCAAATACATTGATTGAAACATGTATGAAATCGAGCAAAACTTAGTTAGCAGCACCTTATTATTTATGCATAGGCTTAAATCTCATTAACTTCAAATACACGTAAATAGTCTGTTTGTTGAAGAAGCAAAGATAAAAGTTTGTGAGTATTATTAAATTTATGATTTCCTTTTAAAAAACAAAGTTTCAAGGAAGTCTATTCTTTAATAGGTTTGCAATAAGGATATGAATTATTCTTGTTCACGAATAACAAAAAAAAATTGTTGCTATTTTTTTAAAAGGAACTTTATACTTTATAGTACATGCTCACAATAAGTATTGGCATCTACGATAATAGTTTGCCATTTAAAAGTCTTGTTTGGATTCATATGATTAATTAATTGATTTTAGTTGCAAAGTGTTTTGTGTATCGATGTAACTTATAAGAGGTTGTAAATTTTCTCAAGTTAGATTCATTAGATTTCTATCAGGTTATTAGGTTTTCAAGTGTATTTATAATTATTTTTCGATTACATTTTTTAAATCAACGTTATATATTATTTATAAAATGTTTTTTCAAAAAAATTGTAAATTTTGACCTTTTTATATTTTTTTATGTTTAATTGTTTGTTTAACAATTTATAAGGTATGTAGTATATATAAATATCAAAAAAAATATAAAAATATAAAATTTTGCAATTTTTTTTAACAAATACATTATAAGTAATGTAGAAAAAAATATAATTAAAGAATAATTACGAATATACTTGAAAAACCACTTGATGAAATTTGCACCCCTACAAGAAGGTAAAACTCATCAATACATATGATAATTATCAATAGAGCACCCAAAATAATCGAAATTTAAAGTCCGGTTCAAATCACCGGTCCTAAAAATTTGAGGCTTTTTTTATTTTGGGTGTACCCAATCGGAGTTTTATAGATTTAGATTGGATACGGGTTTTCATTTTAAATTTGTAAATTGGATCCAAAAACCGATTTGACATTATAATCTTCTATTCCAACATTCAATGACGAGGAAACGAAGTAACCTCAATACCATAATCGATGGGTAGTATCGCATTTTTTTGATCGATCCATCTTTAAAATATTTCCAAAGGGTTGCAATCACACTTCAATTGGAAGTCAATAGTTAATAAAATAAAATTATGAAGTCTTTATAACTAGTCTTATAAGTTAGGAAACGTTGTTTATTTTTAAATAATTAAAAGCTATATTAATAAATATATATAAGCCGTCTTAGCTCAGCTGGTAGAGCGCGTGGCTTTTAACCACGTGGTCGTGGGTTCGATTCCCACAGACGGAATTTACTTTGCGATCTATATAATGATCAACTAAATCGGTCAACACTTGAATTCAAGAATATTGATTTAAAGCTTGCAAAAACTAACTAAACACTATAAAATAATGCTTGATTTAGTGAGAGTCAAAAGCTGTCACAATCATGTCGCTAATTTAAAAAGTTGTCACAAATCTGTCGCAAATTGACTAAACTGTCACAAAACCATTATAAAAACCGTCGCTAATAAGGTCATAACAAAAAATACCGTCACTAATCCCGTCGCTCTTTGGTTATTTTTTTTAGTGAAAAAAATCCAAGATTCAAATGTTTGCACAATTTACCTTGCCATCAATGATCAATGCCATGCATAGAAAATGCAAACGTGGGTAAATTAATTTTTGATTAAATCAAAATCCTTTTACACGACCTTGTTGCTTTATGAAATAAGTGACATGAACTTTTGTTATTATTCTATAGGGGTCGGGATGGTGAAATAGTGATTCTTTATCTAATCAATAAATTTATGTAACAGTCGAGTGCTAATAGGGCGTCACATAACCGAATAACACGTGCGACGACACGTGTTATATAAATCATAATTTAAAATACATAATAAAAAATGACCACTTTCTATCAAAAACCTTACAAATATAAGCTCGAAAATTAAAACATTTCAACTCTATTTCTTACAACTTAAATTAACATATTAACGCAGCGGAAAACTAGATACAAAATTCTACGAGATCTGTTTGATCCCATCTAACTCGATATCAACAGTATAAACCTGAAAACATTATAAAAACAAGGGTTAAGATAAAAGAACTTAATGAATGGCAAACATTTCAATATAATAGTAGAGACAAAAATAGGTTTTAATCAATTTATCTTTTATTTAAAACGATGCTTTTAATTTTAACAAAATACCCAAAGCATATTTTAATAAAACTGAACAAATAATTATTTTTTTAAAACGTTTTAGTGGTGTGATCAATACGATAATATAAATTAGATGTTAAGTTTGATTGTACTTCTCAATCCTATATGAATGCCAGACTTCCTGAAAATCTTTTTATTCGTTAGATTCAGACTTGCTGAATCTATTTTTGTATTAATGAACTTTTCAATTCTAGGTGAATGTCAAACTTCCTGAATCTCTTTTGTTTTTTATACTTAGACTTTGCAAGTATGTTTATATCTCATTTCTATAACTTAAATCCATTTATAAAAACCATAGTGATCACCACAAAAATATAAACTTTTGTTTTAAAAAAATTATAGGTTCATAAACGCATATAAACATTTTATTTTATTTTTTATGTTTATCAACGTACACAAATAACCTTCCTGTTCTGCAACTTTGCAACACAATATATATATATATATATATATATATATACAATATATATATATATATATATATATATATATATATATAACTTTTGATATTCAAAAATATAATTTCAGCCAGCAAACACTTGTTAGAAAATACAATGAGATTTTAATAATAGCAGAGGTAAAAACGACTCAATTGATTACGGGTTCAAAACCAAAGCGTTTTCACTACGAATAATCTACGGTAAGAACTGAATTTATCCATTAAATCTTCCTTCTTGCCCGACACAGAACTTGTAATTTCTCTCATAGCTCACCGGCTTATATCCTTATATATACTCTTATATTTTTTTTTTAAATTTAAATATCGAATGATTAAATATAATTAATTAACAATCGTATAAAAAGAGTAACATAATGTTTTACTCTTATAAAAAATACATAATGATTTTGTTTGAAATATAAATATGTGTAAAATAACATTTTTAAAGTTATTTATATATTTGAATTGAGTGATGACATTTAAGAGTAATTACAATATTAGAGTGAGAGTATTTTTGGAAAATTTGGGTAAAATTTGGCAGCCTCAAAATATTTATATTAATAGTATGATGATAGTAATAATTATAGAATAGCATCAGGAAATAAAATATGCAACACCGAGCTTTCTTCTTTATGTGTACCAGTGTATATAATCTATATATATTAGCAAGGAAAAGAGATGGGTGGAAATAAAACAGTAACGATACAGATTCAGATTGGTTCAACCAGACTAATTGTCAGACAGTCTTTTATATAATTTTTAGAATTATTTTTACACAACAACCAAAACAAAAATAAAAGCATAAATACGATACTTACGGAACCCTAGTTAATATTACCCTAAACTTAAATTTTAATTAAAAATATTTTAAAAAATTAATGATTTTAATATATTTTATTTGACGATTCAACAAAATAAAAACCAAAATATAATATTATAGAACCCTATTTGACACTACCTTAAAGTTAAATATCAATTAAAAATATCAAATATATGGCCGAATAGCAGACTATTTAATTTCGGAGTAAAAATAAAATTCTAAATTTGCATTGAGTACTGGTGTGTTAAGAGTCTGTCTGAGCCTATCTGACTCACTAGTAATAGTTGCCCATGCGTTGCGTGTGCGATACGTAGTAACATATATATGATCCCGACAAATAAAATTAATATTTTTTTAAAAAATTTAAATATCGAATGATTAAATATAATTAATTAACAATCGTATAAAAAGAGTAACATAATGTTTTACTCTTATAAAAAATACACAATGATTTTGTTTAAAATATAAATATGTGTAAAATAACATTTTTAAAGTTATTTATATATTTGAATTGAGTGATGACATTTAAGAGTAATTACAATATTAGAATGAGATTATTTTTGGAAAAATTGGGTAAATTTTGACAAATTCAAAATGTTTGGGTTAGCTTATATCTATACTATTATAATAAGCCAACCCAAGATATTTTGAGGCTGCCAAATTTTACCATTTTTTTCTAAAAATACCCTTACATTTTTTTATTAATTACCACAATACCATATTCTCATAAAAAATAGAGAAAAAGTAATAACTAATAACACTTTTTATCCTTATTTAAGCTCTCAAAATTCTTTTGAGTCTTCTCATCTTATACTATTATCTTTTTTTTTATTCTCCAAATATTTGTATCATAACTACACTTATTTTTTAAATTTTATCGTATTACGCGTCTCACACGCAAAGCGTGGGACACGATTACTAGTTAATAGTATGATGATTAGTATTATTGGGAAAGAAACTATATATATATCATTATATTATAATAAGGCAACCCAACAGAAATGAGTCTGTCCAATTTTGCCCAATTTTTTCAGAAATACGCTCACTATGTTTTAATAATTAGCAATATAATTAATCTAATTAATTAACAAATTGTCCTCACTATATTTTACTAATTATGGATGTAACCTAAATTAATTAACAATTCGTTTTAACCTGTATAACCTAAATGATTCCAAATCTGAATATTATGTTCAAAATAAAAAATATTACGAGATTTATGCCATTACGCGGCGTTGGTAACTTTTATTAGTATATATACAGGCATACAATATAACCTGGTTACATAAAATCACCAAAGTAAAATGAAATATTTATAATAACATTAATTATCACTACACCATGATGCATAACGTCTGTACTGATATAAAAATAGTATCAGTTTGTATTCTATTCATAAAATTTGATGTTACTAAATCTTCTAGCTGATAGAATGGTCGTTTCTCCTTGATGACTTATTCATAATGATACAATTAATTATTCATGTAAAACTTTTAACTTAAAATTCGCATAGGAAAATTCTAACTGATACGCACTAAACATAAATTCACATAGTACAAGAAAATTCAAGGTACACGTTAGCTAGCCATTGAAATTCCATAACTTCATTTAACATTAACTTTCTAGTAATAAATACGGCATCTAAATACATGATAAATTTTAGACTAATTCATAACGTGTATATGTAACTATGCTCAAATGATTGTGTCATGCATATTCTTATTTGATTAGTAATATTTTTATAGGAACCTATCAAAGCATGGTAAGAGTTTAAGAAAATGATAAAAGTATTAGTAAATAAATAAAAATAAAATACGGGATTTTACAGATTTGAGGATTTTAAAAGATTTACATGTTAATTCAAATTAGATTGCTTGATAATTTGATTGTAGATATAAGTATAATGTTGGACCAGTACTTGTTCGGCCAAGACTTTCTAACAATTAAGTATTTGAAATCAATTACAAGAAATAAATACTATGAATCATAAACACTCGAGTTTCAGATCACATTCAAGATATGATTATATATGTAGTGAAATGTAGCGAAATATAGCCAATTATCGAACGTGTGTCACGAAATCCATCCGATTGATTTAGAATGTCGACGAAACGAGACTAAAGCAAACTAAATAGAAGATGGTAGTAGCTAGCCAATTCAATTAATAACATGGCTCGTAAAATAATATCTTATTTCTTAAAATCGTATCTCCTAAAATGTGCACAACTCAAACTGTGGGTTAAAAAAACTGTTATTTGAGAGCAATGGTCATGGTTATTTGAGAGAAATCGTATATTACCGTGACCATTTCTCTCAAATTAACATTTTTTTTAACGGAAGAATCATTAATTAGTGTACATCAAAACATACTTAATTTCCAAAATCCGGAATTCTCAGGTTTTGTTTGAGATTTGGTACATATAATGTAACATCAAGCTAGTAACATCAAAGTTAAAAATAAATAGTAAAAATAAGTAGCATCATCTAGCATATGTACTAATTTTTAAGTGTTTTAGGGTCCGGATTTTTGATAATTAAGTACCACATATATTTAGTAACACTATAGAGCTAGACTGGCTCAACCAGATTGAATACCAGACAGTCCTTTATGTAATTTTTAGAATTCTTTTGACACCAAACCAAAACAAAAATAAAACCCCAAATATAATATTTATGAAACCCTAGTTGAGACTACACTAAATTTAAATATTAATTAAAAATATTTAAAATTTTAATGATTTTAGTATATTTTATTTGACTATTCAACAAAATAAAACTTCAAATATAATATGTATGGAATTACCCTAATCGAGACTACCATAAACTTAAATATTAATTAAAAATATTTAAAATTTTAATGATTTTAATATATTTTATTTGATGATTCAACAAAATAAAAACTCAAATATAATATTATATAAGCATATTTGAGACTACCCTAAACTTAAATATTAATTAAAAATATTAAATATATGACCGAATAGCATACTCTTAAATTTCGGGGTGAAAATAAAATTTTAAATTTACATTAAGTACCGGTGTGTTGAGAGTCTGATTGAGTGTATCTGGCTCATTAACATTATTGACCTATATTATATGTATTTTTCTTAAATCATTTCCTCAATAGTAAATGTCTACATTATACTATATATCTAGTTTTATGACAAGTAGAAAACGGGAAACCATCTTAGAGGAAGTGACACTTAATTAAATCAAAATATACAAAAACAGCTATGCAACTTGAATAAGAAAACAAGAACCATATAATTTTACACAAGAAACAAAACATGACATATCATCAGTCTTACTAATTAGTTTCCTGGTCGGGACTCAATTCGTTACTTTTACTTTTTAATAAAAATCATTTTTTTTTATGTGTAGAATTACCAGATACAGTACTTACAAAATAATGTTGTTGACATTTTCTTTTCCTTTTTGTTATAAAAAAAAGTAGTGTTTTCTTAAAATGAAGGAATTTTTCAAAAGGAGCTACGTGCTTTTGGTCTCATTACATATAGTCATTTTTCATTGAAAGTTATGTAAAGGGACACTAATTTAAACTTTAAAAATCTAATTTATTTTTGAGGCAGTGGCTACCCTTTTAATCATGTGGAGACTTGATATATACTTGACGTTGATTGATATTAACACATAACCTAATGTCTAATTAGTCATGTCGAATTATTCATGTGGAATTATAATTAGTACCCAGATTGTATTAATTAATCATTAATGATTAAGTACTGATTATCATATTTTTGAAAGTCCACGTTCTTGATTAAATGCCATCTCAAAATTATAAAAAAACGGACAATTAAAGACTACGTACTTAAAGTCGCATGTTACACCCTAATTTCGAAATGTTTTTACGTACGAGTCTAATCGTGTCAATTAGCTAACAAGATTATTTAAGAGTTGTACTTAAGTGTGTTGAGAATTGAAACTAATTAGGTTACTAATTTAATTTAGTTTAGTTTTTCGAGTGATGGTGGTGACTGAGTAGTTTTTTTTTTTTTTTCATCGAAGAATTAATCCTCTAAAAATGGGTTGAGGCAACATAGATCCATACATGTACTGATGTACATGTATAATAATTATAAAGTATAGTAACAACCTAACAGAAGAGGGACAAAAAACCCAAAATCTTCCCAAAATAAATGAAAATGTATCAATTCTGCAAATAAGAATAGTGTGTGAAATGAAATAACATTGATTAAAACTGTTCATCAAGTCTTAATATAAGGGAAATCTTTGACCTATCTTGGTAAATCTCATCTACGAGAGAAAGTCTACCAAGCCATAAATTCAATAGCTACTTGTCGAAACCAAATATATTGTTTTGAATTTAATTTTTAAAAAAAAGCCAGTTTCTTCCAACAGAAAATGAATAATTTTAACTCTGGTTTTGAAAATTAATATTATGAAACTTGTAAACAATTTATAGAAGAATATCAATCTAGAGATATTGGTACTCAGTTTCTCCCCTCTTGTGTCTATATATTTCTTTATATATTCAGTCCTTTTTTTTTCACATCCTAATTAGCTCTACCTATGATCTCTACCCCATTGATTTTTAACCCAAAATAGTTATTCAAAAAAATTAAAAAAATTACTACAATTACAATTAGACATGTATCAATACACTCTGATAATTTCTTTTTTACAAAAAATTCAAATATGTTACATTTTGGAATTAAAATAAAACCTGGTGTAAATTAATTATAAAATTCAAAAAAAATGATGTAACTCAAAATTTGAGCAAAAATAGCTAATGAGGCACCGAATGTTGTAGAGATCAGAGGATAGAAGATTTGGACCCCCTTAGGTTACGACTTCATTGTCCAGACATAACGTTTGTTTTTTGAATGTTTGATAGTCCCCAAAATTACAGAACTGATCTTAAAATGTACAACTTTTTTTTTTGAGGCTAAACGATCGTATATATCAAATAATAAAGGCGGAACCCCTTAAAAGTAAACCGAACAAAAAGCTGGTGAAAATAAAAGTAGTAAAAGTCACCGATAAACTCGGGACTTACTGAATAAATCTATTTATAGGACTACTATAAAACTTGTTTAGACTAATGCTAAAAATAAATAAATTTGAGATCTACACCTTGCCAAGCCCATTTCGTATCAAGGGTAAATCTTCAAAACAATATCTGACATGCATATATTAAGATTTTTTTTTATAATTATTACTGATATTATACTCAAATAAAGTTGCATATTTAATACTCTGACCTAACAAGGTCGATCAACTAGGGTTAGGGAGACCAAAAACTAGTGTGAATTAAGGCATGTCCTTAAGATTGTGGGGTTAGCCAGTTTTTTTAGGCCACGTGACATGGTCCAACAAAAGCATGGAGATTAAGTTAAAGAAAAATCGCTTTCAATTAATATATTTGTGTACTGTATATTATATGCTTATATAGTCATGTGTCTGGAAAAGCATGTGACAAGTTGACAATGAAGCTTGATATGTTCTCGTGGTTATGTCACTAACATGGAGATATTACTAATTTCTTCACACCAAAAATTATACATTTTTTTTTTTACATATCCTTCCTTACACCCAAAACTTTGGAGAACAATTCCTACAAATTAAATATGTATATATCTATTGTCAATTTCTTGATTTCTAAAAAACAGTCAAAAATGAAATCTATAAAATCATCTAGAAATCTTGTGAGAATTCCCATCAAATTTTAATTCGGTATATTGAACACTATGTGGATGAGAAACAAATTTGAAGTGTATGCCCCTCGTAATTAAATTATCACTGACTTGACTGCCATTCTTGGGCTCTTTATAGGCAAAAACAACATTTTTACAAAACTTATATATATATATATATACCATTTTTACAAATTTGAATTATGTTTTCAAATTAATCAAGTGAAATGATAAGGTTATAATAACCAATCATTTTGTACTTTTATGAAACGACTTGATTTAAAAGATGTATGTCCGATAGAAATTAATTTAAACACTAAAATCCATACCAAAAAAGTACATCTAAAAGATAGCCAACCAAAGACTATCTTTTTGGATAATAAACAAATATTATGTTAATGAATATCCAAGATTTTCATAATACTAGGCAAGGGAGATAAAAAGGATAAATACTTAGAATTGATCCCTAGGGCTTGTCTAGTGGTCAGAATTATAGGAGGTCGATTGTCGAATCTCGATGATTTTTTTTTTCTTTTTTTCAGTCGATCAATTGAACGGCACAAAATCCCGTTTTCAAAAATATATTCAATTGTTATTTTTTTTTCAAAGTTTGATTAATAATTAAATTTAGGGTAATATCCACTAGGGTTCTATATTTTTATTTGACTTTTTATTGTGTTGTAAAATTTATTTTTAATTTATTAAATCATAATTTGTCTAATATATAATAAAAATTAAAAAATTAAAATAGTTATTGAAAAAGTATCATCTAACCCTCTATTTTTTTAATGTAATGGTTATAAAAATGACTGGACATTGTACAGTCTAACTCCATAAATGCATAAAATTGACCCGTTTACAACAAAAAATAACTTATTTTTTAGATATGCACAATATCAGTAGCACAAACTAGTGTGTTATAATTTCAGAATGTGTACAATATGCATGCTTATTATATGCTTATTGGAGGATCAAGTTGAAGACTTGGAGATGGTTATGCATGTGTTTTGTCTCGTATTTTGGTAAATTGACATGAAAGTTAAATTATATTGTTACTTCTATTGTATTGTATTTTTCCATAACTAAGAATCTCAAAGTATAGAAGACGAAATAAACATAAATAATCAAAGAAAAAAGAATATATGATTTTCATCGTTTAAGATGAATTCACTTCTATTGTAAGGGCTGATCATTCTATTTTTTCAGAACTTTAAAGCTGTTTCTATATTTTTTAAAGTGGACTTAGGAACAAAATAGTATCAATATTACTGAAACGACGACTATTATTTATTTCATTTAAGTAGACACTACAAAAAAAAATACTCAAATAGCGACGGGATTAGTGACGGTATTTTTTGTTACGAGCTTATTAGCGACGGTTTTTGTGACGGTTTTGTGACAGTTTAGTCAATTTGCGACAGATTTGTGACAATTTTTTAAATTAGCGACAGACTTGTGACAACTTTTAACTCTTACTAAATTAAATATTATTTTATAGGGAGAGGAGCAATATATATATACAACTTAATTAAAATACTTTTAATTCTCTGAAATGTCTCTTGACACAAACTGACCATATGCACACACCTTTCTTTCATGGTGGGCAATAAATAATTGGAAAGTGTCAGTTTCCATATTGACTTCAATTCCGGCATCTATCCAGGTTTGCTTTAAAAAGGAAAAGGAATTTTTTTTAAAAAAGGAAGAAATTACCATTGTCAACCTATTTTTACTCAAATTTTGAGTAAGTTTACAAAAAAAACTATTTGATTTTATTGCACCAACAAGTTTCTTATAATTTTCTTCAAATTTAAAAAAAAAACCATTTTCTTCCTTATATAAGAGGAACCAAATTGTTCCTCAAATTTTCTCTACCATCTACTAATTCATTTTCTACCACAAGTATATATATATTAAATAACAAAAGAAAGATAAAAAAAAACTAATAAAAATAAAAAAATAAGGAAGTAAATAGGGAAGTTGAATTATTGTATGAATATGAAGTGATCATTTAAAATGGAAAAAGTGATGTTTTTTTTCAAAATATGAGAAATATGTAAGGGAATATATAGTAGTTGCTCTTAAACTCTTATCACTATATCCTAAATTAAAACCAACGCATGTTATATGTGTTGAACAAATATATATAGTTTCCTTTAGCAGAATAATTAAATTAAATATTTAGCCTCCTAATTAACGTCTTAATTAGTAGTAACAAAATAAAAAGAGTACACGCACGCATTACTATTTACAACTATTTATTAGTCGCCAATCCTTGAAAATAGAAGATCTAATGGTTCTAAATTTCTAATCAGTGAATATTTTGAATGGTTTGGCTAACAAGTGTCCCGACACATTATTTAAGTGTTATTCATAAGTTAAATTTATGTAGTTATTTATGATTGATTGATTTCATAATCCAGCAATTACTAGTTTATGATAATAGTATTTAAAATTAATATATTTTATGATTTTGTAAAATAAAAACTCATTTTCCAACCCAAACAAAGCCAAATAATTAAAAACATGTAACGCTAGTTAAAATTACCCTAAAATTAAATATTAATTACATAAAATAACTAAAAACTATTTTTTCAACACAATAAAATCCAAATAAAAATATAGAAAGTTAGTTGAAACTACTCAAAAAAATAAAATAAAAATAATCTCTAATAATATTTAGAATTGAAATATGAAAATAAATGAAATAAAATATTGATACATTCGTTTCCTTAACAAATTATTCAATATAGATTTACATATATTTCCTCCAAATCTCAATTCAAAAAGTACTTCCATATATAATGACACATATTAAATAATTATAATAATTATTAAATATGTTACCTTAATTATGTTTTTTTATCTAATGCTTGAGGGGAACTGGTTAACTTTACCCTATTTCGACTTCTATTACTATTAGCTAGCTAGGATGGTTCAGTACGTAAGGTGTTTCTCATGGCTGTTTCGAAGACAGTTGGACTGATCAGGACTATGTACGTACGACTACAATGTTTCATGCACATGCGAGTTTGTGCTTTAGAATATCCTCGTTTGACACGACTTTACCGAGACGAATCAAAAACTAATCTTGTGGCCAACTGTGGCGAGCATGCATACGATAGACACTACAAAAAAAAGTTTCCAATCGGCCAAATATATATTTTATAAATCTGTCGTTAAATGACAATATTTGTGAAAAAGTTTCCAATCGGCCAAATATATATTTTATAAATCTGTCATTAAATGAGAATATTTGTGAGTAAAGCTGAAATATGTTATCATGCTTAGTGACTTTTCACTATAAGAAAAAGTTCATTTAGCGTCATAATTTTTTTTCGGTTATATTGTTAAAATTGTTGTGGCTAAATTTTAGCAACAGTTTAACAACAAATAGCAACATAATTTGTTGCTAAACTGTTACTAAAATTTAGCCACAATCACTTTAGCAACATAACCGAAAAAAATTTATAATATTAAATAAATTTTTTCTTATAGTGTTTTTTGCAGCGATACACATGAGGCTTTCAAAACAAAAAATAAACTCGCTCTAAGCATTCAAAAATATCATTGATGTGCCTCATATTAGAAGTTGATGAAACTATATCACTATAAGAAATAGTTCCTTTTAACATCATAGAAATTTTTGATTTATATTGCTAGAATGGTTGTGGTTAAATTTTAGTAACAATTTAACAACAAATGATTTACCAACAAATAACAATATAATTTGTTGATAAAATTTAATCACAACCACCTTACTAACATAACCCGAAAAAAAATTATTTCTCGAGGTTAAATTCTACTGTATACTTGATTTGCAATTATTAATATACACGTTGGCCTTTGTCTAGTCCCCCTCAAGCTAATAATTATAAATAAAATAAAAAAACATGTCAGTTTCATCTTCTACACGTAAATGGAATTTGATATATTCTTAATATTTAATTTGTTAGGGTCATGGGTTTTGAATAAAAACATGGCATGTAACCATGTTTCTATTAATTATGCAAAATTAAACAACAGTTTCATAGTGAAGCAAATATTATTATAACAAGGGGGTGATGATGGGCATGTTTAGTCACATGACGATGTATGTGTGTTGAGACACACGAATTAAGGTCCACTTCAGATCAAAGCTTCCAGGTTGGGAACACATACTATTTTACTAAATTATAGGTTCAAATTTCCTCAATTTGTATGGTCATCTTTTTGTCAGTTTATCATCAATTTTTTTTATATGTATTCGTAATTATTTTTATTTTTTTATAAATCAACGCACTATTTTATTCACTACAAAATAATGTTTGATTTAGTGATAGTCAAAAGCTGTCACAACCCTGTTCCTAATTTAAAAAGCTGTCACAAATCTATCGCAAATTGACTAAACTGTCACAAAACCGTCGCTAATAAGCTCGTAACAAAAAATACCGTCACTAATCCCGCCGCTATTTGGGTATTTTTTTAATAGTGATTTCTAAAGTATTTGTCAACAAAATCTGTAAATTTTGACTTTTTATATTTTTGTTGGGTATTTATTAATATTACTAACTTATAAATTGTCAAACAAACAATTAAACATAAAAAAAAATATAAAATGTAAAATTTTATAAAAAAAAATTAAACAAACACTTTAAAAACAAAATAATACGTTGATTTATAAAAAAATTAAAAATATAATTACGAATATATACGAAAAAAACGACAAACTGAGATAGTAAGTTGAGGAAAATTGTTCCCATAAATTATAATTAGTAGTAGTATATAGTAACCACTGCTTTTTCCTATGTACTTGTCTTCTCCACACCCAACATCATTGTCTACACTAAGTGGTCTCTGTTCCTAGCTCCTTTTTATATGGTCCCAACTATGAAGATATAAAAGATACCATAAAATTTACTGAACTCAAAGTTTGAAAGGTCACTATACAGTACTATGGCTGTACCGTTTTTATTTGATGTCATATTCTTCTTTATTTATTATGTAAGATGTAACCGAGATCTATTCCAATATTCTTCTATCCACCAAATTATGTAGTCGCCGACGTCGATGTCGTAAACAATCTGTAAGTTGCAATTTGTGATATAAAAAAAAACACGTTGGCTCATGTCGTCTTCATGGATTCGGGTAACCTTTGTTGATCTAATTAACGAACATTGACTTAGTTTTATGTACAAAACAGCTAGAAACTTTACTTGCACAACACAAAAGAAAAACGTTCTCTTTAACTCGAAGTAAAAGATGCATGTTTTTTTTATGAGTAAAGTTTTGTCAAGTTAGATCATGCAAAGGCAACCCATTTTTTGCTGATTTGTTGTTTGTATTAAATTGATTTATGCAGTTAGACTACAACTACAGTTGCAACTGAAATTGGAACCTAAACATGATGATGGATAGAACTGTAATGATTAAATGTAATTGAATTAAATCGCACGCACATTTAACAACGAAGTTCACTCAACTAGGCTACGTGTCCGGGGCACTTACCCAGATTGATGATATTATAATGACTTACAATATAAGATTCAAGTCTTAATGAAAAACTCTCAGAATTGCTCTAGATTTTTCTGCCTATCTCTATATTGCTCCTATTTTATAACTATCACTCAAAAAATCAATAGCATCCCACCATTGTTTTCGTTTTTAAAGCTTATTGTGTATTTTCTCAAAATTGAGTTTTTTATAATTTAGAACAAACACTTTTTACATGCAAAACTATTAACTATATAAAGAGTAAAAACAATCTTCTTTGTTCGAGAACTTTTTCATTGATTTGGACTCTTCTTCTTTTTAATACATGTTAATAGACTAGCTTGACAATAGAAATTACTATTTTTTTAAACAGGAACATATAAAACAATATCTTATTGGACATATAATCTTAATAAAACGTGAAATCATAACTTCATATATTCAATCTAATTAGATCATTGCTGATTTGTAAACACATAGATTGAATGAAGAGATAAATACATTGTATAATAAAAGAGATCTAGTTTCCACAATTAAAGAGACATTATCTTTTCAAACTAATCTCTATATTCTATTTAAACTCTTTTCATTCTTTATCATTTATATATTCTCAATAAAAGCAAACTGAATCTTGTTAAACAAATGAGAATATATATATCCTGCATACTTTTATTCACATAAAAGACTTTAAAAATTAAGTAATGCAGTTAGACATAATAAAACAGAATCCTGCGTATTGGCAGGTTGGAACTGTAGTTGCAACTGAGATTGCAACCTCACCTGTAAACATTAAACTGTTTTAATTCATAAAAATCAACTTTGAGTTATTTTGTTCAAACCAATTGACAACACGACTTAATAGGCCAGAAATATGGTCCTAACAGAGTCGCTAATTTTCTCGCTACGGTTTTTATGAATAACAAGATTTCTCTCCTGTTATTGCTGTTGTTGTGCATATAATCAACCGTTTTCTTGTAGTGAATTTCCAATAACTACATCAACATGACACGGGAAAATCAAAGTGTTATCTTTTACATTGATTCTAAATATGCCATTAGAAGTCTCCAAAGCTCAATTCTTCAATAGTAACCAAAGTATGTTAGGATAGATTATATCATTATACATACAAAAGAATTAAACCCTATCTACCTAGTCATAATATACAGCCACTCTTTAGATTCGATTATCAAACAATTAACCGATGTTCTTTAATTTTAATATAATTTCTTTTTTTTCATACCACTGCTGTTCTTCTTTAGCATTGAAATCAATAAACAAGTGCAAGTACAGTTTTGTTTGTCTTGTTTGTCCAATTTGTTCATTAGATTCACGGTCCGATATCCGATATAGTGTTTAGACGGATGAAACTTGACTCCAACCCGGATAGAAGTCTCTCTATCATTCCCTTTCACTTTAATCAATAATGGCTTAACACATGAAATATACTAAATTAAAAATTGTCATTCTTGCTATATTTTAATAGCATAACATTTTGATACTTTTACTAAATCGAATCTTTTTATGTTATTATGCTTATTGATTTATGTATGTTAAAATATATTGAGTATAACATATTTATTTATCTTTTACTAATAATGCAAAAACATAAGTTTATATATATTTTCTTTAAAATTTCTTCGAGACCACACACTACACACACACACACACACATATATATTCAAAATAACAAAAAAAAAAACATTATTGCAAATTTATTGAGTTATTATTTAATTGAGTACACCAACAAGGTGCATAAAATTTAAATCAACAGTTATTCAATATTTTTCTATATCATTTTAACATATATAAAACAATAAGCATGATAACATAAAATGATTCGATTTTGTAAAAATATCAAAATGTTATGGTATAAAAATGTTATGGTATTAATTTAGTAACTTTCATATGTGTCAAGTCATTATCGGCTCAAATGAAAATGAATGAGGGAAAGCCTCCTAACCGGATTGGAGGCAATTATCATTGTGTTTAGACCTTTCTAACATTTACCAAACTCATTTATTTTACATCTTGACATTTAAGTCCAAATATTTATACTTATTGAACACTTCCTAAAATATCGATGCATGAACAATTCCATAGCAAAAGAGCTAAATTGTACCACTCCGGAACCAAGTCATACTAATACAGAACATAAACTTGTCAAATTTTAACACTTCATTTTTCATATTTATTTGATTTAGTATGGTAACATAATGACATTTACGTGTAGTCAAAAGTTGACTATTCTTTTATCAGTTCGGTTAACAAGTGTCCCGGCGCATTGGTTAAGTCTTATTCATTCTAAAATACTTATACTTTATTTATGGATAACATCCATAAAATCATACCAATTTCTTAAATGTCTATTATATTATTCTCCTAAATATACGTAGTGCAACAAATATTACAAATAGACAATCTATTTACAATAAGAGATTATTGTTATTTTAGTTTTTAATTTTTTTTACTCTATACTATCTATAATTTTTTTTTCTAAAACCCTAAATAATAAAGCCTAAACCCTTAAAAAAATACTCCGTTAAATAAGATTGCAATAATATAAAAACAAATGAAAGAAATTATTAAACAAATATACTTATTTCCTTAAAGAATATCTAATTTCGAATTAGATAATATCTTCATCCATACTAAATATGTGATGTAGATTTACATAATAACTTCTTTCAAAAAACAAGCTTCTATATTTCAAGATAAAAATTTAATAGGTAAATTAGTTGTCAATCAAGTAATCATAATTAGTCTTCTTAACCAATGCATGGATGCATTGGTTAGCTTTTCCCTTTTTTTTTTTTTTTTTTTGAGTCAATGACTCCATATCTCCCTTGAGTTTTAAATTTATTATTATGGTAATTTGAAAGGGAAAAAAAAAAAGAAAAGGTCACACAACCTTCAAAATAAAATTTACTTAATTATTTCCTACAATCTTTTACCTTTTCGTTCATGACATTTCTCATACAAAAAGTAATTTTATGTTTCCTAATTAAGAAATAAACTTTCTAAGTAAAGAAAAAATATTTAAAAGAAATCTCATTTGTGGCCCTTTCCTATCGCTTTCACTCACTCAATCACTCACCCTCGCTTAATTGATTTTGTAGCTAGGTTCATGTCTACAAATACTAGCTTTTCCTCCTTCTACTTCCAAAACAGCAAAACTTCTCTCTATATATCTCTTTTTTCTTCTTCATATTTGTCACATCTTAGAAATATACAAACTTATATATAAATCATAAGGATGTCTAGCAGAAGATCGAGGCAGTCGGGTAACAATAATGGGTCGAGAATAAGTGATGATGAGATTGCCAATCTTGTTTACAAGCTACAACAACTCCTCCCCGAGATTCGAAACGCTAGACGTCGCTCCAACAAGGTATTTACATATATAATGTATATAGACAATGTATTCGCACTTTTATGGTACCGTATCGATATATCATATCTTAACATATTACTTATTCATGTTTTAAGATAAATATGTTTTGTTAGTCATAACAAAGAAATGTTAGGATATCAAGACACACTTTGTTGCTATTCTGATCCTAAAGTGACTATCGTGAAATTTAGCAACAATATAACAACATAGTTTGTTGTTCGGCTTTAAAATATAATAAAATTTGTGGCAACAAACATTTTGATGCACTGACAATTTTATTTTATTCTCTAGTGGGTGTGGTGATGTTGATATATTACTTTGATTTTGTACTTTTACTTTCATAATCATGGTTAATATTGTTCTAAATGAGTTTGTGTAACTATAACACTCATTTACAAATGTCAGAGATCTTAGCTATCATTTGGTTACCCTGTTAAATAGTTATTTCTACCATCAAAAGTTATGTTGGTAAAAGAGCAGACGTTTACCAAATTGGTTCTCCTTTCATTTGACTTTATCATAATTTTTTTGTATTAGTGCATGGGGTAAAACATATGGACAAAATTGATCTAAAATCTTACAGTTAATTAACGAGTTAGCCTTTGTCAAAATCTCAAGTTTATAACATGTACGATCTCCATGTGGGTATTGATCACATGCCAAGCACCATTAATATATCCTTGTCAACAGGACAATGACACAATAGTTAACGTGTGAGTATCAAATTAATAGAATAGTACATTAGTAGTGTTATACTTTCCCGTGAATGAAAAACAAAATAAACCAAGTCTAGTTGCAATTGTTCTTTTAATAAAAACACTCCTTATAACAAGTTCTACATTTGTCCAGGCTATTTTTGAACATTGTTGTGTACTAAATACTCATAAAAATAACAACTTTTTGCAACATAAAGTGGCGTTTGGATTTGTAATATTATTGGATTTAGCATGAAAAATCGGAAACAAGTTATTCGAGAAACCTTTTGTTACATTGATTTTAATGTTTTTATTATCACTGCAATTGACCCGTATAAACGATAAACACACATTTTAAATATATCTAAAATGATTACGATCCTAACATGACAATTCGAAACTCGCTGTAAGGAAAATTCTGATTTTACAAACAGTGGTTGTTTAGCCACGGAACAATAACAAAACAGCAACATATAATTGTTACGCACTATTCCGAGAAATTTGTTGAAAATTTAGCAACAAGCCATATAATAACACGACATCGTCCCTCTTTAGTCACTGTTTTTCTTGTAGTAACAATTTTGTTTCTTCCAATTAATTGGTTTTTATTGTGTTTTTGAATAAATAGGTATCAGCATCTAAGGTGCTACAAGAGACATGCAATTATATAAGAAGCTTACACAGAGAAGTTGATGATTTAAGCCACCGGCTTTCGCAGCTATTAACCACTATCGATGCTGACAGTGATGAGGCTGCTATTATTAGGAGTTTAATCTAAATTATTATTATTATTACTGTATCTCTTAATTATAAATTAAATTCAAGGGAGACCCTAGCTAGGTACCTTCAATAGAGTACTAATTAATGCACTAGCTAGCTAAGTACCCTCTTAATTATATATTTTCAGTCATTTGGTCAATGCTAGGCCCATGTTGCCCCTTTTCAACAGTTTTTTTTATATATATATATATATGTATGCTATGTACGTATGTTATGCATAATTTTTTTTTTATGGTAATTTGTATCACTTTTATATTTTTAACGTAACAGTTTAACTTTATACATTTTTCAGTTTTTTTATCAAATTTATTATCATAACTAAATATTAATATATTTTAATATATTTCTATCAATTTTTTTCAAACCAAATTAATTTACTAGAACAACAAAATTAAATAACTTACAAGTTTTATCGTATTTAAATTAAAACGTACACTTTTACAATTTATAAGTAAACGTTTTTGTTTATACAAATTATCAGTTTTTTTTTTAATCAATTTCTCTATCAAAACTATACAACTCATCTTTTTGTTATTTTATTAATTTATATGTAAAAAATACAAATAAATGAGAGAGAATAAGAAAAAAGTAAGAGAGATAAATTATTATTTTAATTATAAGGAAACAGATCTCTTAATATTTGAGGGGTATTTGAGTTCATGTAAATTTAAGATAATGCATAAATAAACTGATGCGTATATAATTTTAGAACAATATTCTCATGTTTAAAGTAAATGAGTGGTATTTCACTAAGTGAAGTGTTATAAGTAAATGCTATTGTTACCCTATGATCATGTAATAATGAGTGCTTGAAATGTACTTTCCCAACTCAGTTTGCAATAGTACGGTAACTAGTTCAATATTCTACGTCCAAAAATAATTAAGATTTTTTATGATCGATTTTACAAAATAGTGCTTTATGGACTATTTGCTTTAGACGTGAATTAGTGGCATGTAGAAGTTATTCTGTTATAATTGTTAGTACGTAATAACTAATCAAAATTGAAATTATTGCTCATCAAGAAGTATATATATAGTTCTGGATCAAGTACACTAATGTCATACATATTGAATTTGGTCGTATTAGTTTCAACAAAATTATGTAGTAGTACCGAATGTGTTGATTAAAAAGTGAACACAATATTAATTAATCCTTGTTAAAATGAAGTCAAGAATATGAAATATTTATTTATTTAGGGACGGAATTTCCATTTCCACTATAATCACAGCAACTTGTTTTGACTCTTAAATAAACGCAAGCTCTAGTACATTCAAAAATCAAAACTCATTGAATTGATACCTTAAAAGTCCCTGTCAATAGTAATTTCGTATGTGTGCATTGAACATTTATTTTTTATACTATTAAAACACACTGTTGTACAACGATCTCATGTTCAAATAACGTCACATGCATTCCTTAATTAGGTCTCAAAATTAAGAAACGTTTAGAACTTTAGAAGAATAGGGTTTTACATAAGTGTGAATGATTATTTTGCACTATACCTCTGACAAATACAAGTTTCGATGATGTATATAAATTTTAAACATACCAAAATTTATTATTAATAGGCTTTGCGATGACAACAGTACTTCTGGGTCATATGAATATCCAGATTGCCAGATCGGTGCGTATAGGAGCGAAACAAAATCCGAGCCATGTTTTTCATGGTTTCATCAAGACAACATAATCGTCGGGAAGTTCAATTAATATTCTGGCCACGTATATATTTCTTAGATGATTCGTAATATATAATGGTACACAATATGTATATCTTGACGATAATACGTATGTGTGTAAATTAATGTACTAAAGGTGCAGAAGGTTTCACAGTTCCGTTTAAAAGGTTCGGTTCAAATACAAAATATTGGATCTTATCGTGACTCGTCGAGAACAATTTCGACGTTTCGACTTTCGAGTGGGTATCTAATTTGTGCTTACATTCAACTTCATAGAAGTCATATCAGAACGATACCATAGCATTTGGTTTTATGATTTCACAATTACTTGAACAATGTAACATATATTAAAACTGCATTGACAGACCATATAGTTTCAGCCCAAATTCTTGAAAATGTTGCGTATTTGGTTAGTTGTATAGTTTTCTCAAATCAAAAATCTGAAAGTGCTCAAAATCAAAGATAACATGATATGATTGTAAAAAAGAACAAAATCACTGCTAAATAAATTATAAAGTTGGTCACTGAAACGATCATTATCTGTTTTTCAGTATATACTTAACTTTCTTGCACACTTTTAGCACCATTTTGGTACATACATTTGTTGCTTTGTCGCTACATGAAAAAGTTATTTATAAGTATCATAAAACCTTTTCTGTTATGTTATTAAAGTGGGTGTGACTAAATTTTAGTAATAGTAATATGTTGCTAAATTGTTGCTAAAATGTAGCCACACCCAATTTAGCAACATAACCGAATTTTTTTTATGATACTAAATGAACATTTTCTTATAGTGTATTGGTTTTTTCCCTTATTTTTATTCTCTTCAATTATAGATAAAAATGTTGGGTTTGTCCACTATTTATATAAAAAAAACTATCATTATCTTTGAAAAATGATTTTGCTTCCATAATATCGTAACAAGGCAAAATTAGCTCTAAATAAATCGTAGATTCATCGTTAATACTGGATTTTATCTTTTACAAATAGTTTATCGTATATTATAAATAAGATCAAATCATTTGTTTAAAAGTTAAACTATTTGTAGTAAATTGGGAACATTAGTGTAATAACCTCTTATGAAGGAGAATACTCCATGGAAAATTATTGTTTAATATGTACATACTTTTGAACTTAATTTAAAAAACGCCAATTTATGATGGTTTTTTTTTAATTTTTTTTTGATACATATAAGTATAAGTACAATAGTAACAGTGCCTCACGCGTTATGTGTGCAACGCGTAATGCAATAAAAATATAGAAAATAGGCAGGGACGGCCCGACTCGACAGAGTGTCCAAACCTCAAATTATTCGGTTGCCTGTAGCATTTTTATCAAACAAAAATAAAATAAAATCACCTTCATTTTAATTGATATATGTAGGTATTTTTTTTTGCAAATATTGAATTAATTCAATTGCCAATTTGGGCTAAAACTGAGTTTATAATAAACTGAGTTTTATATAATTATATTGGGCTGAACTATTGCCCCCAAAAAATATATATTTTTTTGTCCCACGCCAAAGCCTTACTTGACTTGAGCCTGAGCCGCCCCTGAAAAAAGGTATATTTATTATATAAATAGGTGGATAATACAAAAAATATATATTTTAAGATTTAAAAGAATGTTTGGTTGTTAAAAAGTGATAAATAATTTTATTAGTTTTTACTTTTTATATTTTTATGAGAGTATGATATTATTATAATTAATATAAATGCGTAGTGGTATTTTTAGAGAAAAAATGACTAAATTAGACAGACTCATTTGACTTGAATTGTCTTATTATAATAGAATGATAACATACCTAAGTAACCATCAATGTAAAAATAAATAAGTAAAAAAATAGTATCATTAAACATTTGTACCTATTATGAAAATAGATTCTCACCATGAGTTTTTAACAATTAAGTGCAAAATATGTACCTAAATGATATTTTTACAATAATATATTGCTTCAAGACAAAAAAAATAAAAATAATCCTTAAGTCATAAAATAACCGTCCTGCTTCGAAAACCGTGTTATTTAATAATTTAAAACAATTTCGATAAATACTAAAAAATTAAAATTTTTAAACAAAAACTACTTTTTAATTAAAATATGAGGTTTTGATTATAATTTTATTATCTTTAAACTAAAAAAAAAAAAAAAATTTACTAAAAATAAAAAACGGACACTTATTTACTAAAAAAGGGACACTTATGTAGAAAAGATGATAAGAGTGGGTGAATTAGAAAAAGGAAAAAACACAATAATGATGAAGACAAATACCTAAACACCACGCTATTATAACAGCCCACCGGATAAATTTATTTTAATTTTTTTGAAATACTAAAAAACTGAAATAATATAGAAATAAGTTATTGGGTAATGGGTAGTCATTAAAAATTGATATAAAAATCATATGAGTTTTGTTTTGAGTAATAAATAAGCAAATATTTGTGGTTTTATTATCACTTTCTCTCTCATCCTACTTTGATCACTACAAAGGTATGCTATTTTTATTTATGTTCCTATATTCTTTTAACTAACTTTATTTTGCTTATTTTGTATATTGCTACAATGGGTCTAATTTTGTTTAGGAATTTGTTTATTAATAATTGGGTTTCTTGTTGTATTTATTCTTTTTTTGCTTTTGTAAATAAAGAAACCATTTTTATTAGTATTAATAATTTTTTGAAAATTAAAAAAAAAACTGAAGAAATATAGAAATAAGTTATTGGGCAAATGGGTACTCATGATAATTTGATATAAAAATCATATGGGTTTTGTTTTGAGTAATAAATAAGCAAATATTTGTGGTTTTATTATCACTTTCTCTCTCATACTACTTTGATCACTACTTTGATCACTACAAAGGTATGCTATTCTTTTAACTAGCTTTATTTTGCTTATTTTGTATATTGATGTAATGGGTCTAATTTTGTTTAGGAATTTGTTTATTAATAATTGGGTTTCTTGTTGTATTTATTCATGTATTGCTTTTGTAAATAAAGAAACCATTTTTATTAGTATATCTTCTTGATAATTAATTGTTAAAATGGTTTTTTAGTCTTTACATCACCTGCAAAGGGTATGTAGAAGAGAATTGGATACTGTTAATTTTTTTGATTTTATTTTCCTTGATCCAGCAACTTTAACCTTAATTTAAAAAAAAATGAAAAAGCTAGAGTCTTTGGGTTTATTTGGGTGATGGTTTAACACTGAAAGTATCTAACTTTAAAATTTAAAATTTAAAGTATCTAACTTTGATGCAAAAAGGTTGAGTCTAAAAGTATATAACTTTAATGCAAAAAGTATTTATTCAATTGTTGCTTTTGTAAATATAGAAACACTTTTTATTAGTATATCTTCTTGATAATTGATTGTTCAAAAGGTTTTTGCATCAACTGAAAAGGGTTATGTAGAAAAGAATTGGATACTGTTGTTTTATTTTTACTTTTTTCCTTGATCTAGCATATTTATCCTTGATTTTTGAAAAAAATGACAAAGCTAAAGTCTTTGGGTTTGTTTGGGTGATGGTTTAAACCTGATAGTATCACTTATTTTAGGGTGAGTAAAAAGTATATAACTTCATTGAGATTAAAATTTCAAGATTTTTTGGACTATCTTCTATAAGGTGATCAACCCAAAAGTATAAAACTTTGATGCAAAAAGGTTGAGTTTAAAAGTTGGGAAAAATTTAATCCCTTCAATATCTTAAGTTAGTTGAAAATTGGTGTTGTGGTAGTATCCTTAAGATTATCGTTGTCAAAACTTCAATCTTGATGACAAGTTCTTGATGCCTGTTGAGATTGTGTTGGAATCAATAGTAGCTGTTGGAAGTATACGAAGCTAATTGAGACCTGTAAGAGCTAATCAAGGTTTTAAAAGTAAAAATATAAATCGATTAGACAGTGAGAGCATCGATGATGAGGAAGAGTTTAAATTTTCTTATGATCAACTTTCGATGTAATAGCACTGGGGATAAGGAGTAGGTTGAAGTGGACTATAATGAGTTCGATTGAATTGGAAAAGTGAAATAATGATTGGCTTTTCTGACTTTTTTGCTATTTTTTTATTGCACTCAACTTTGTTTATGGAAACATACTTATGCCCTTTTGTTTTTTGAGATGTTTTTAGACCTTTTGTTAATTGATTATTCACTATTAGCGCCATTAGCATACAATTTTTATGTTTTCTTCAGCTCGGAAGTCATATACAATGTGTTTATGCTACTTTGAAATCTAAGCAAATATACATGCTGTCCCTTCAACTTTGGTATCTTGATTAACTGGAAAACGTTTCATTTCGTATTCACAATAAGTGGTTTGTTGATTATTCATACATATTTCGGAGGAAGAAGAAGGGTTGGTAGGTTTTAGTTAGACAGGCAATGTGACCCTAACACTTAAAGAAATACTCGTTTTAGTTACATTGGCAATGATGAGCCAATATAAATAATTTGCTGAAAAAATTTAATATCCACAAGTAAAATGATAACCAAAAAAGGGTTAATTTATTGTCTTTCACTAGATTAACGGATTACGTTTACTTTGGGCCCAGTACCATCAATTTGTCTAGCTAGTAATCATATTTGCAGTTTAAGTAATTAAGTTTCTTTGCATGGACAGGTTTACAATCGGTAATCAAATTTCATACATATCCAAGATAATGTATCCAGGTGGATTTACAGCGGAAATAACATGCCTATCACCAACAGTGACTGAGAAGGAGATTAACGACTTCTTTTCTCATTGTGGTGAAATAGAACATGTGGATGTTATCAGGTAATCGTTAAACCATTCAGATAAGGATAAATATCTTCTGTGAAGTAATTATCATCGTATTTCATTTATAAACGGCATTCTTGACAAGTTTTTGTAAGATTATGGAGTTATTGCATACTTTTTTTGTTGGTGGCTTATGTTTAGTTAGTAGCCTGTATGATTGTCTGTATTACCAATTTGAAATTCTTTGAATTGTTTTTATCAGATCAGGGGAATATGCTTGTACAGCCTATGTGACATTTCGAGATGCTTATGCTTTGCAAACTGCTGTATTGCTTAGTGTAAGTCATCGACCCTCCTCTTGGTTTTCATGATGTTAGCATAACTTACCTGGTATATCACTGTCAATGATTCATTTACCCTTTTGTTTTCTAATTTTTCTTGCATTAAGTTCTTGAATCATGTTTGTAAAGAATTGTTGTTTGAGTTGACTGTTGATGACTGGACTGAGTTCTAATGATTTAAAAAGGTTTTAATTTTATAAGATTTTTGCAAGATGTATAACTAAGTATTTGAGAAACGCCAAGTTGTGATGGCCATTTTTTTTAGTTGTAGCTCTTAGGCTCAGTTTTTTTTCATTTCGCTTAACTGCATTTCGTTTATCACCTTAAAAGCCGTGCATCTCTGGTTTTTTGACTTGAAAAAGCTATAAAGCTTTACGCTGGATGAATTAAGCCTTTTTTAAACCTAAAATAACACAGCTAATTAGCTTCAAGGTTCAGTTCTAAGCATAAAATAATCAACTTATTTTTTAAAGTATTCGTATTTTTGCTTCCCTTATTGCTAAAAATCAGCCACCTTATAGTGCAAATGCTTGCTTCAGTTATCAGCTATTAGGTAGTTCCAAAAAGTTCCAATCACTTTTATATTCCTATGGCAACTAGCTAGCTAATTACCCGTTTACTTATGAACTTTACCCTTATCCATTACATAACGAATAGTTGAACTTGAAAATCTTTATGCAGTTCTTACAATTAGCTCCATTAACTCTGATGAACCTGTTGCTGTTTTTCTCTCTCTTTACAATCTAGAAAGCCACTTATGTATTGACCTATCTACTTCATCATGATTATGGTAATTTCAGGGCGCTACAATTGCAGGCCAACAAGTTTACATATCGCATTGGGGTTCACATGTCGACGATTCCTACTCTTGGGATAATCCGTCCTGGCAATCGGGATATGGGAATAGCTCAGCAGTAAGTTTCTTCTTTTTCTAATGATTTCCTACGGAACCTTATTCCAGGGTTGAATATAGAATTTCTGTGGTTAGATACACAAATGACAAACCTACCATTTTATTTAGTACTAGTAACTAACCTATATTTATTATATCTTTTGTACGCTACTGTAGTTTTCATGGAAACAGTGATACTAAACCCATAAGTTGGTGTATAAAAGTTAGAACAAACTATAGGCTAGTAATAATGATCTTTTTAACTTGTGTCGTCTCTCACCAGGACACTGATACAAGACAATATGTTCCAACTCCTGGTGAAGCAGTAACTATGGCTCAAGAAGCAGTGAAAACCATGATTTCAAAAGGATACATACTAAGCAAAGACGCACTGTCTAAAGCCAAGGATTTAGACAACTCCTATCAAGTCTCCTCCACAGCAACAGCTAAAATAGCCGATATCAGCAACAGGATTGGCTTAACTGACAAGATCTGTGCGGGGGTAGAAGCTGTTAGATACGTAGACGAAACGTATCACGTGGCAGAGAGTACAAGAAACGCTGCAGCTTATACGGGTAAAACAGCTGTAGCTGCTGCAACAGCGGTGGTTAATAGCAGTTATTTCTCAAAAGGTGCTTTTTGGGTTTCAGGTGCTTTTACTCGTGCTGCTAAAGCTGCAGCTGATTTGGGTTCCCATGGTAGTAACAACTGAATATATATTTCATGTTTCGATAAGTACTACTACTATATAGTCTGGTTATATGTGTTGGAATATTTCATGTTTCGATAAGTACTACTAATATATAGCCTGGTTACATGTGTTGGAATAGAAATATTGTGTATTTAGCACCCTCGCCAGTATCTAGTTTGTACATGCGTCTAACACGAAAATTGAAGTAATTGTGATATCAGGATCCTTATTGGAAAAAGTTGGAATAAGATCAATACGCATTTAGTGTGGTTTTCGCCGTTTACTATATGAACTGTTTGACTTGTTTTGTACCTTTAGAAGATTAGTGCATATCACAGTGTTGCCTTTATGCATATTCTTTACTGACTGGTAACATGTCTTTGATCTTTCTAATCAAATTTTTACAGTATTATTTAAGTAACAGAGATTGTATGTGTATCAGTTATCAGAATGTGGTTTATCCATTTCGTATGTTCAGTGCATCTAACGGGACTTTTGGTAATTTTAATCTGTAGAGCTTGTGTCTGGAAAAGGTTGGAGTAAGATTATTATGTAGAACAAAGAACAATCAACACCACCGAAACCTCTCTGCTTCTAAACGCATACGCGTAAATGTTAGGCGAAGGAAGTGCAACCAGGGGGGAAGCTAAGTGGGGACGATCGGGTGCTACGGCACCCCCCATAATTTTAGAAATCCCAAGTGATGCAATTTTTTTTTAATACAATTTCTTTTTAGGTGTAGATTTGGCACCCCATAAAAATATGTTACTTGTACATATATTTTGGCACCCCCCATTTACACCTCCTGGTTTCGCCCCTGAGTGCAACGTAGTCACTATATGAAAGGCAACACGTTATATATCAAGTCTCAAGTCGCATGAAGTGGAAAAAATTCGAAAATAATCTTAAGCGTGATCAGTTGATCAGTATCCTGTCATAGATTCGTGTTAAGGCACGTTTTAATAAAAGCTGGTGATGAAAAGAAAGAAAAATATAAAGTCTATATAATCTAAATAAAAAAAGGTAGTATCTATAACTTAAAAGGTCGTCATATTATGGAATATTCAATATATAATGTAAGTTTAACTGAGGTCTTAGGATCCCGACATCGTTGGGCTCCAATATTACTTACATTCAGAGTTTGAACTATAGTTCGAAAGTCGTTTCCCCTGTCAAAAACTCTGTTTCCCGCTTCCTGTTTCACGATTTCCGCTTCCTCTTTTTCACGTGTAAATTTTAATTTTTGTTCAATTCCCCCCCTATACTGGCAACTATGGGTTGAACCTCGGTTTTAGCATAAATATCCGTTTCGAATGTACACAATCAACTTAACTTTTTGTTATAAAATACTAGCAATGAAAACTTTAAGTAAGTTTTATATAGCCAACATTTATTTATCATTATTGTAAAAAATCATATAAAGGGGCATTTTGGTCAAAGTATAACAATTTAGCAATTTTGATTTGCCCTTGGATTTTTATGGGTGGGTTTGGTATCGGTTTTTTTGTTAAATAAGATGATTAAAAAAAGCAATTAGAAAAGCTTGCATCAAATAAGCTGCAGTGTTAAGTGACTTTTAATGATTTTGAATTGTTAAGTCATTTTTTACTTATTTTGACTTATAAGTGACTTTTAAATAGACAAACAATTTTTACTAGACAAGTTCTTTTTTCTTTGTACCCTCCAAAAAATAAAGTTCTATTTTTTTTGTACCCTCCAAAAAATAAAGTTTTTATTTTAGTGTTTAGTGACTTTTTTTTATTTATTTTTGAACTGATAAGTCATCTTTTACTTATTTTGACTTAGAAAGTGACTTTTAAATAGACAAACAATTTGTATTGGACAAGTTCTATTTTTTGAGTGTTAAGTGATTTTTAATATTTTTTAACTGATAAGTCATCTTTTACTTATTTTGACTTAAAAGTGACTTTTAAATAGACAAACAATTTGTATTGGACAAGTTCTTTTTTTTTGTACCTTCCAAAAAAAAGTTATATTTTTTTTTTGAATTTTTTATGTGAAAAAGCTAAAAATCCCTGAATTCCTAGTTTCTATGTTTTTTTTTTTTGTTTTTTTAGCTGTTTGACCAAAAAACTAACAAACTAAACATTTTGGAAAATTAAAATCATTCTACAAAACTAACTCAATGTCTAGTAAATATAGCTGATCATCTCTCCAAAAGATTATTAATATGAATTTGTCAGTTTATTGCCTCCTAAATAATATTGCATATAAACTAATGTTTTTATTTAGAGGCTTGTTTAACTGCATACATTGTGTTAGTCATAAGTGTTTTTCTTTTTTGATGTATTGCTCATTAGTAAACAACTTTATATTCGTTTCTCGTTCCATTCTTGTTCAAACATCAAAGATAATCCTTATACATGAAGTAAAATAACTGAAATTTATTGTAATTATAAGACTTCTTTAATATTTTGCTGTTTTTTGTATTCCAAGCATATGGGATGGAGACTATCATTTAGGTTTATTGCACCTTTGAACTCTGTATTATAACCTTTTTTGCAGTTTGTACTTTGGATAACCACTTACGAAGCGATTTTGTGTACTAGTTTACCCGACACCTTATGGTCACACGCCTTATTGAAGAGATAAACTGATCATTAATGATTACAATAATGAAATTCCTTTCTTTGCTTAAAAAAAAAAAGACAAACTGATTTGATCTTCTATATTGTTTACGAGTTTGCTTTTAGGTAGCTTGGGTCGTAAGACGTAGAAAAGTGTAGAAAAAACCAAGATTTTTTCAGGAAAGGAGGTGAAATTGATTTATAGAGAAGTATTTTAATTTTTTTTATGGGGCATCTCCGCATTAACACTAAATTTTACACTGAAAATAAATGGTGATGATGGGATTTTCTGTAATTTAAGAGGGTTATCATCCACTAAATCTGTAGCTCTGTAAGTTTTGTCATTAATTGCATATACGCTCGAGTGTGGAGTTGATTATGAACTTCTCTTGGCAGATTTCAAAAACTCGTAATGAGGCAGCGTTCTAACCTTACTGGAAAATTATACTTTACACACTTTCAAGTAAAATATATGTTTGGCATGACAAATGATAACCAAAACTGTATTTATTTATATATTCGAGTCCAAATAAGTATACTTTTCAAAAGTAAAATCCTCGATACTTATCACTTATAAGTAGTAATTTAAACCAAATATATTTTTTATTTTCTAACAAACATCACAGGTAGGTAGGTACCAAGTACAAAAAGCTATGCTTTTCCGCCTAAAACGAATAAGTAGGAGTAAATTTTTGTAAATTGGTGAATTAGTGTTTATCTTTTGCTAGATAAAGGGAATTACATAATTCAGTTTATTTGTTTTATTTAGGGTTCAATTACACCTTCAGACCCTATATCATCGCATGTTTTCGATGATTTAACCACTTAAGAAATGATCTTGGGTACTAGGTTAGTAAACAGATTCATTTTTGTGCTTCATAGTCAAGACTTTGATCGAAATGAGGTATTTGATGGTCACATGTCATAGACTCATATTCCGTTTGGTTAAGGGGTGTCTTTTTTTTTTCTTTCTTTTCTCGTTCACTTATTTTTTATTAACTTGCTAGAAAAGTTTGTGTCTGTCTTGTTTTTTTGTTGTATATATGTCTGGTGTCAATAGGTATCGAGAGTTTCTTTGTCGCTAGATTGAAGCAATCAATTGTTTCAGTCGCATAAGGATTAGTTTGATGCAATACAGAAAATCGTCGAAGAAGCAAACTCCAATTAGAGTCCTGAGTTAATATTGACTTCTTCATGCATTTGTCTTCGAAACCAAGTTTTGGCTAGGGAAAGGGTTATTCATATGTCGAGGGGTATATATTGTTTTTTTATGTCCCCGATCTGCTTAAACACTAATCAAATTGCTTTAACATTTGTTGTACTAACTATTCATCCCTTTAAGCAAAGAAAAATGTCTTTAAATCCTATTACCAACAATTTGGAGGTATCTATAGTAATAAACGACCAAGCAATTTGATTATTTGTTTGGTGGCTTATTTAATTCCATATGTTGTACTTGTCATTAGTTTTTTTTTTTTTGGGATGTATTGGTCATTAGTTATATTGGCAAAGGTAATTGTGGTATAACTCTTGTATATTAGCTAGATTGAAGAGTGGAACCTGTTAGACTAATTATACCACATCGTTTAGATAATAATCGAGCATTTAGTTTATAAAAATATATCCATTTTTACCATATTAGAATCAATATTTCTTTACATTAAAAAGCCTTGTAATGGTAATGATAGATATGCCTTTATAAATCTCGAACTTTATTATTCTAACACTGCCACTCGCTCGTGGCCCGACATTTCAAGTTCTAGCTAAAAAATGATTATCAATTACCAGTTTTCATTATCTTGTAAACTTTTAGCTCTCTAAGCTTGCTTCTATTAATAAACTGAGAACATTCTCATTTGAATCCTTTGTTACCACATGTTCACAGGCCTACGTTTGTTTGGAGGCGAGATCTGAAAGAACTACACATGTTGCAGTTTTTGGGGATAGTCTGGCAGGAATTCACATTATGATGAAATTTCAATTCTTGCAGTTTTTATCTGTTCCGGTGTTGATTGGATATTATCTAACTACTATCTGCTTGCTCCAATCTGATTCAAATCTCGTTTTTAGGTAGTAGAAGCAAAACTTTATTGCCATTCATTCTTAATCAACATTTCTGAAGAATGAGTGTCGACAAATGTCATCTCCTGAAACAATAAACCCGATTAGATTATGATGGGATCAGCTCACTCCCAGTCGATTTCCTCTTTTGTATTACGTCGCTTTTACTTACAAAATACGTGATAGCCACAGCTATTCTCTCAACTAGCTATAAAAATCTATTAGCCTCAGTAACTGATATGGAACTGGGTGATGCTTTGACACATTCTATCTCTAGTGACATGCATTATTTCGTTCCGTTACTTTGTGAGCAAGGTTATTATTGCAGTACCAACTGCCAAGTACGTAAGTCGTAACATTGGTTTGAAACATACTACACCAAAGCAGAATTATCATCGTACCAAATAATCAGTACATTGTTGTAATCTGCCCGGTCCTTGGAACACAAACTTGTCCATCGGTGTATTTCAATTTTTTTATTTATATAAATGAGCAATCAATTTATATAAATGAGCAATCAATATTCTGAATTCTCAAATTATACTTAAACTTCTTATAAACTTTCAAAAATGCTGTGTAGTGTGTATGCGACTACATACCGTACAGTAGTAATGCAGACTGAATGTCGAAGCCTTTTTTCCCACAAAAGGAGTCTTTTAGTTTTATCACCATTTTCATGTACTATACTCATTTCCTTTTATTTTATTTTTTCTTTTCGAGATTCATCTTTCCAATGAAACAACTTAACGCGTATTTTAAGTATTTTATCCTATAAATGATGAGTTTGGATGCGCAAAATTCAATGGAGCCAGATTACAAAAGATACACTTTGAATGCTTTAGTAACATCATGGGGCTTTGGAGGCAATGATATGTAATTAGTCAAATATAGTTTATATCATAGTTACCGAAAAGTCGTTTCGCAAATCCTATTATTTTTCGTTCAAGTTTTAATTTTTTTTCAAAAATTTTCCGTTTCTGGTTTCTTTTTCCGTTTTCATTTCCCATCCTGACAACTATGGTTCGAATCATTAGTCCGACCTTTTTAAAACGCGTTAATAATTGTAAGTTTTGAATGTCCTCAAAGAGTGTATTTTCGCTTTAGCCTCTGTTTGTTTTGTTGTAAAACGAGTGTAAACAAACATTTACAGTTAAAATAAATTTTTCGGATAATTAGTTTCCATAAAACATATTTTTTGAAAAAAACTTTTTTCACATATCCGGTAAAATTGAAAAAACGATTACCCCGTAAATAAAATTGTAAACGATTTACGAAACCTCTATCTGTATATTCCTTTTGATACTGGTATTGTAACTATTATTAATCTTTTAAAATTATTTAATAGTCGGTCAAATTTCATCTTATTAAATATAATTAACCAATAAAAAAAGGAAAGTTTCTAAAATAAATAGAAATGGAAAAAAACAAAAAAAAAAAAATCTAAAAACCTAAAAAGAAACAGCTTATTAATAAACTAAAAAAATGAGTAAATAAAATAACAAAAATATTTATATTGATAAAACGAGGGAAAAGTAGAGAGAAAAAGAAGCGGGGAGATCAAATGCAAGTGTATATATATATATATATATATAATTCTTTCTCTCACTATATCTATCTATCTATCTATCTATATATATGTATTTGTTTGAATTTCAATTATAACTTTTTAGAGTTTTTTTTTTTAAGATTTAAGTTCTGTTACTCACTCAGAGCATATATTTTTGTTTTTTGTTTTTTTTAGGGTTTTTATAAGTAAGTTGTTAAAATCAGTTAATTAGGATATCGTATTTTGTGTTATTTAGATTTAATTGCACTTTTTTTGTATGGTATAATATTGCGCCTTTACGGTTAGTCTATCAAGCTAATAAATGATCTTTTTATCAAGGTCCAAAATAATTTAATTTTTTATTTACATTTCTTAGAGTTAATTGGGCATTTAGGTTTTCTCTCTTGTAAGATAGAACTCGCTTGATTTAGGGTTCGTTTGACATCGGTTTTTTTTTTGGTCGAAAAGCAGCTTAAAGAGAAAATAATGAGAAAAAAGCTTGCTTTAGTAGTGTTTGGTATCACCTTAAGTTTTTTACTTATAAGTGACCTAATTTAGTTTTGGTAATTTTTTATGCGAAAAAGCTATAGAAAAAGTCTTAGCTTCTCTGGTTTGACCTTTTTTGACCTAAATGCTAACGACGAACCAAACACCCATCACTTTTTTTAAGAAAAAAGGCATAAAAAGCTAAGTAAAAAAGCAATGCCAAACAGTCACCTAGTCTCTTTGTATTGTATGGTATAATATTGCGTCTTTACGGTTAGTCTATCAGCTAATAAGTGATTCTTTACCAGAGTCCAATATAACTTAATTTTATATCTTCAATTTTTATACTTAATAGATTAGGAATTTAGGTTTTCTCTCTTGCAAGATAGAACTCACTTGATTTAGGGCGCTTTTGACATCGGGTTTTTTTTGGTCGAAAAGCAGCTTAAGAGAAAATAATGAGAAAAAAAGCTTGCTTTAAAGAAACTGGACTGTAGTGTTTGGCATGAATTTCGTTTTTTTCCCATATAAGTGACCTGAAACTTAATTTTATTGACAAGTCATTTTTGTACTTATTAACTTATAAATAGTGGCGGAGCCAGGATCAGTAGATGTGGGGGTGGGGGGCTAAATTGCTATTTTCGTTAAAAATAAATATCAATTTGCATGGTAAAAAAATGTTTTCTATCCCCCACCTAGCTCCTCCCCTACTTATAAGTGACTTGTCGATATACAAACATTTTTAGTTAGGTTTCTATTTTTGGTAATTTTTATGTGGAAAGGCTAAAAAAATCCTCAAGTTCTTAGCTTCTTTGCTTTTGAGTTTTTTTAGATTTTTTGATAAAAAAACTAGCCTTTTTAAAACAGAAAAAAACTATCAAACCAAACACCCATAGATTTTTTAAGCAAAAGACTAAAAAAGCTAAAAAAAACAATGCCAAGCAACCAACTAGTCTCCCTGTATTGTTTACAGGGTTGGTTTTACTTAGCTTTGGTAGAAACTTGTAACTTGACGAAGAAAAAGTAGAAACTTGATACTGTATTTGGAGGAATCAGAATCTGTTAAGGAAATGAAGTGAAATTCAGAAATAGAGTGTTCTAATGTATTTGTATATAGTAGACCTTGAATGATTAACTTCATGAATTTACATGGTGATGATATTTTCTTTGTTCAACTCTGGAGGGTTATTGTCTTTAGAATCACCATCCACTTTTCGTTGTGCTTTTGTAACATAATTTCCACTTAATACTTAGCAAGAATGAGTAAACGTAAACCATTTTCAGGTTTCTACGCCTTATCGTAAATTTTCATCTGTGGTCATCTCCTTTATATGTCCACGGTCCACCCATGTTCCGCACGCATGCCTAAGTTTTTGATAGGGTTGGAGAAGAAAAGCTACTTAATAGATAGAATAAAAACTGCTCATGTTGCAGTATCAGAAAAGAGAAAAGGAATTTCTGTCTTTGTGGAACTTACTAGTTACATAATTTTCATCTCTTGTTGGCAAAGATGTGTGAACAACTTGTTTGGTAAAAGTGAAGACTTTTGGTATTGATAACTTGATATTCTCTTTTATATTTACTATTTTAAGAAGGGAATAGTTGGAAACTATATCTCTAGCATGGTGTTGAATGGGCATATTTATTAATGTAGCTTTCGTTCGAACTTTGCTGAGAGAATATACAAAGAACCAAATGACAAAACCATTGACTATCTACTTGCAATTTGTTTTCCTCTTTTAATCCACATCTGTGAAAAATGGGTAAAGGCGGAATTCATTGCAAAAGAGGGGGAACCCAAGATTATAAAGATAGGATCAGCTCTCTTCCAGACGATCTACTCTGTCGAATTCTCTATCTCCTCACCACAAAGCATGCAGCGACCACAACTGTTCTCTCAAAAAGGTGGAAAAACCTCTTCGCCTCACTACCCTGTCTCCACTTTGATGATTCTCTAACAACTGCACAGACCACTGATACCTCCAAATTCACCGATTTTGTGTCCAAAGTTCTACGTGAACTAATAACTAAATCCACAAGTATTCGTAATATTCATATATATTGCAATAGAGGAACATACAATCCTTTCCTTGTTTCCGCTTGGATTTGCTATGCGGCGCTTTGCAAACTTCAAAACTTGCTTGTTTCCGCTAAAAGTATGACATTTCTCGCGCCATTCCCGTCTGCGCTTTTCCTTTGCACAACCCTCTCATCTTTGTGTTTGAGTGGAATGTTTATTCTATGTGTTCCAACTAATGTGTTTTTTCCGAGTTTGAAGAAGTTAGAGTTATCTGATTTGGTACTAATGGATGACAAGTCTGTTAAGAGGTTTTTCCAAGGATGTATTGTGTTGGAGGACTTATACTTGTCCAATTGTGTAATGGATTCGATTAATGTTTTGGAAGTGTCCGTAGCTTCTCTTAAGCGTTTGGACTTAACTGATCTGGTTGGTGATTATGGGTTGTCGCTTGATACTCCTTACCTTGAGTCCATTTACTGCAACAGTTATGCAACCAGGGGGTATTTTGGGGATGTGCTGAACTTTCTTGTAGATGGGTTTGTAAATTTTGGGCTCAAGTATGAACACTTGGAGGATGAAAAAGTAACTCAGCTGGTAAACATGATTTCTTGTGCTAGAAGACTTGGGTTTGATGGTGATTCAATGGAGGCAAGTGTTTTCTCAACTTTTATCTTTCGATGTTTATTATTGGAATTCAATAGAGTTTTACGACTAATCATCATATTTCGAATTTGTGCAACAGTACATTAATGTTACATTTCATGTCAATTCTGTACACTTGGGTCTACTGCATATGAAAAATTATAGGTTGCATTATTAATTATTTAGGAAAACCCAATATCCTCTACACTGTTCTTTCTCGTTTTTTATTTTTGGTCTTAGAAATCGTACAGAAACTAAATATGTCCGGTTGGTGAACTAGTTGACATATTCTTTAGGTGGTTATATCGAACTGTAATTAATCTTTTATAGTTCTTCTTATACTTCTATGTGCTTGGTGTTTATTTGTTTGTTTCTTCTTTCGTTGTAGCCTCTCATAAATCAATCGCCAATGTTTCATAATTTGACCGAGTTGCGTGTTCATGCCCTGAATGCTGACGGATGGTTGTCAATACCAAATTTACTCGACCATGCACCTCGCCTTGAAGTTCTTTTCTTTGATAGTGTAAGTACTTTATACTTACACACATTACTACAGAGATTACACCTATGTGTACGTGGCGCTAATTTATAAGTGGCAGAGTTTCTCTCACAAAAAATATGATACTAAATTTTGATTTTGAATAGGGTTCACGTGATGTAAACGGAATTTCTCTTGAAGCTGCTTCTTGTTTACCAGAACATGTACCTTCGTGCGTGTCTTCTCACCTTAAGGAATTGAAAGTCGCACTTTTTAATGGAGAAGAAGAGGAATTCAAACTGGTTGAGTATTTTTTGAAGAATGCCAAGGTGTTGGAGAAGGTTACTATAACTCCTAGTCCACCATCTTTTAGTCCTTGTCCCATTCTAGATATGCAAACAAACTTTCCAATAGTCAAGAGACTACTAGAGCTTCCAAGGTATTCGATGACCTGTAGAATTGTTTTCACTTATTGGTATGAATGAATATTTGTCCTAAAGTAGATTTTCAGTTGACTCGGCTTATCTGACCGCGTTTATGGCAACGGAATAGTTGATTCATAACTTTTGGAATGAAATCGTGGCGTTGTATGTACTGTTTTCAACAGGGTGTTTGTTTTCCCCCCTTTGCAGTCGTATGTTGAAGTTTCCATTAGATGGTAATGTTCTTATTGGCATATGATGTATTCTATAAATTTAGTAATGTGAGCTTCTCTGAGTTTCCATTGTAATTTTGCTAACCTCTTTCGAAGAGTTCTCATTCGACTTTCACCATTAACTCGCTTTGACATACTGGTGGACAGTATTTTATTTCAGTCAGGTCCATGAATCCGTTTGAATCTTAAAATACTTGCATGTGTGTTATTTGGGTGTAGAAAGAAAGTTTCAACTCTTAATGCAGTGTATGCTTTCAGTTGCAACAGTAAACGTAACAAAATTTCTTTCTTTTTACTAAAGTAAAAACAAGGTTATTGGTTTTCACTGTCGAAGGAGTCATCATCAACGAAACTAAATTTCATCACTTGATCAAAAATTCTGCAAATAAATTAACTGTCACTCGGGATTTAAAAACTTGATACTACCATTTAGTGCTTTCAATTAATGAGAACCAATTAAATCTGACTTAAGACACTAAAGTAATACCGGTAGCTTTCATAGCAACAGATAACACAAGCACTTGGTAATATCAGCATCAAAAAATCAGAGAGAGAAGGTTCAAAGCTGATTCCCAGGTACCAAAAAATAGGGAGCTGGGCGCTTTCAAGACTGAAAAAACACTCTCTCAGACGCTTCGTTAAAGTTGTAAACTAGTCTCAATTTCCATAATTAATGAAAATGTACCACGATAATCTGAGAAAAAGCATCCACGAAACAAACAACACAGGGTTCGGCCTCATACAATAGATGAGACTGCTTACCATTTAGTTTTTAGGGCATGAAGTCTGAGAAAGAGATAAGCTGCCTTGTACAATAATGTTGCAAATCTACGGTTACCATAAATCATGAGATAGAAAAATATAAACCAACCATTGAAGTAAATACAAGCACATATGGCTTAGATATTGCAGAGTAAAGTTTCCTGAATATGACTATTTCCCATAGAAAAGATAATTCTCAGCAATCTCAACTTGACAGGTTCTTGACTCTCTTGGTAAAGCTAATAACTTCTGAAGGACTTCACATCGGCATTCGAAAGATTAAAGTCTCTTACTTCTATGAAGAGGCATTAGGTAGACAATCAGCCTCTCCAAAACTTTAGCAATCTTCAAAAGATATCCTACCGTTTTGAATTCTGCTTGGTCAAGTTCTCTTACAAAAACTTTGACTATTTTGAGTTGTCGCGACAAACATAAAGGCTCGCATTCGCTGATTTGGGCATATAAGTTTCTGTCCATAAACAAAGGTTAAAACAATAATAGTTTTGAATAGTTGTATCTGATAATTTAACTTCGTGAATGACAAGAACTTCAAGACAAGGTGATTGGTGCAGAAGTTTGGGTAACCATTTGCATGTACCCTTTAGCTCTAAATGGGTCAAGTTGTTAAACATGGGCAGCAACCAGATCTTCGCCATTAAACACGAGAAAAAAGAGAGAACTATTACCAATCAACTTTAATAAATTTGTTATTGCCAAAAAATATCTTTTTGAGCGTGTTAATAAGAGATATCAAATATTTACCTTCCTCAAATCCATACATATAGAGAGATACTTTACTAAATTGATTTTTTCGAGCAACTAGGCCATTGCCTCTTCTGCAAATTTACTCGACTGTTGGCTAAACCCGACACCAGCTCTCTGTGTTAACTTCAAAGCATCTTTAAACAGCAAGCTTGCCACATGATAATAGCACTCAATGCGCTCAATATTAGGAGCATCAAGCAAGATATTATTTGCACCATCCCCATATACCATTGAGAAACGGATCACTTTCAGTAAGGGGAGGTGCAACTCAAGGTCCATTATACTTCCCAAATTACAATCTCTTAAAGTCAAATTCTCGAGCTTCGGGAAGCTCAAGTACAACCTCCGCGATGAGTCGTCAATAAATTTTATGCGTCTACAGAGAGAACAACTTTTCAAATTTGGTAAGTATACAGTTTCTGGAACATTAAAAACAAATGAACCCCATAATTCCAATTTCCAAGTCCACAAGAGTTTTACAAGTAAAGATTTCAGTGGAAAAAGGACAACGGCTAACAGCACTAACAAAACTTATGACACTCAATTTTTGAACATTACGACAAAGAGATGCATTAATTCATGAATTAACATCGGAAACGTCATAAGGTCCAGATGCAAGAGCAAGTCGAAAGAAACTAATATCTGACACGTGTCAATCAAGCACCCCTTTTATGAATTCAGCAAACTTTTGACATGTCACTTCTCTTCCTTCATAACAGTCCCAAAATCGAAGAACAGCCACATAAGTATAAAGGTTGCGCCACCTGGTAGACAAGATACTCATGCTCACCGCCTCTACGGTGATAAGGAAGGACAAAATGTGACAGAGAACTTTGTCAGGAAGCGTACTAAGGCGATCTTTAGCTTGCACTGTATTTCTCTTGCTTTTTCCAGACATTGAAAGTGATAGCTAATTACTGTTAGTCAGATTGGTATGTAATATTTTTGTCTTCCTTTTGTCACCTAAGATGAATGTAGTTACAAGTCAGTGGGTGAATAAAATTCTGTAACAACTATTCTACAAACCAGAGTAAATATCTATACGCACAATATGGTGCGGGTACTGCAACTTTCTGAATGCTTTTTTCCTTTTTTATGCTTATAAGTTATAACACATTTATACATTTGAGTAACCAGCTTAATATGCTATTTCAGTTTGGTTTTAAACTGTCTGAACTTTTAAAAATGAACACTTACTCATTTAAGCTTGTATAAGGTATCATAAGTTCTTAAATTTGATACCACAGCCTACTTTTCTCAGTTATGTCATCACGCCTTTTAGGCCGAACAAGTTTTATCTCATAAATTCACATTGATCAAAATTGCAAAAAAAATTGCTTATCTCATAAACTTTTATAAATCACTTAAATTGCAAAGGACTCATTACAACATTGTTCAAAAGATTACTCTTTCCCAGTATATATCTAGCAAACTACTATCAAAATATAACATATCAATTAATGAAACATTTCATTACGATTTTTCACAGGTAACTTCAAACTTATAAAAAGTATGCACAGATAAATCAATCTTAATAGTAGTAATTATTCTTTAGTTACCCCTAATAAAAATAATTACAAAATCCCTAACAGGCAACGACATCGTAAAACACCTAAACTTATTTTATATTTTAATAATTGAATGATTTTTGTACAGCTATAGTGATACTTACTATGGACTCGTTTGGCACCAGATTTTTTGGTTAAAAAGCAATGAGAAAAAAACTTGCTTAAGAAAAGTTGAAGTGTAGTGATAGGCACCACTTTAACTTTTTTACTTATAAGTGACTTATAACTTATTTCTATTGATGAGTCACTAGTCACCTATTTTACTTATAAGTGATTTGTAGATATACAAACACTTTCTATTAGAAAGCTTTAAAAATTTTATCTTTGAAAACTTTGATGTCAAAAAGCTAAAAAAATCGTAAATTGCTAAGTTTTTTTTAGCTTCTTCGACCCAAAAGCTAGCTTTTCAGAAAAAAAATTCAACATACCAAACACCCATGAGAAGAATATATTAAAAGCAAAAACAGCCAGTATAAAAAAAGTTGTGACCAAACATGCACTACATCAATGAGAAGAATACATGTTATAAAAAAAGAACAAAAATGTAAAAGTCAGCAGTTCCTTATAATTATAAACCCTAGTTTCACACACACTAATATGTACAAAAAATATAATATATAAGATATAAAATATAAACTAAGACAAAAAAGAAAAAGCAGTATGAATGATAAAAACTTAGCAAGTCCTTTTTTGCAGTGGTTGTAAAAAATCTATACGTATACAATAAAATGAAAAAAAAAAACACAAAAAAGAATATATTAAAGCTAACATCCAAAAAGATATAAAAGTGATAAAACATAGACTTTGGTCGATCTTGTCACGCTTCTCAACAATAATTATTGATATGATAGACAATAGTAAAATAGGACGAGGAATTATTCTTTCTTTATTGATCGGTTAAACTTGTAAGTTTATTACAATTATCTATTGATTAGGCGCTTAGTATAGTTGTTCGGCCTTCGACTTGACTTCTTGCGTATGTTCTCTAGTGACATAAGCTCTGAAAAGCGTCTGTACTGAATTCTTCCTTTTCTTATTTTTCAGTCTCCCTTTTAAGTACTGATATTTGGCTCTATTTATAAGAGTTCGTGCGCCACAGGATGTTGACAAGTGTCACTCTCATTTGTCAAATCACGGGATTTTTAAGTGTTGGGCCTCTGTTAACTGTACTTTTAACTCCAGTGGATAATTACTCTCATATCTGTTAAAGTAAAAGACCACTATGTCCATGTCCAACTATATTTGCGTCGGAGATCCAGTAAAAATATACGGGTCGGATCATACCCGAATAAAGATATTTGGCTATTATTTTCATGTTCTATCAAAAAGCTATAAAAAAAATTGTCACTAAACATGCACTACATCAATGAGAAGAATATTTGCAATAGAAAAAGTACAAAAATGTAAAAGTCAGCAGCTCCTCACAATAGGAAATACAAACATCATTAATCCATGTATTTTAGAGTAGATAAATTATGAATGTATATATTTTTTAAAATTTATTAATATCTAATTTTAGGGTAGTCACAATTAGGGTGTTTTATTTTTTATTTGGAATTTTATTTTATTTTAATTAATATTTAAGTTTAGGGTAGTCGATCAACTAGGGTTATGTATTGTTATTTGGGTTTTTATTATGAATCTATATTTTTATTAATATTTAATTTTAGGGTAGTAATAACTTGGGTTCTATAATTTTTATTGAGTTTTTATTGTGTTATAAATCTAATTTTTATGTGAACTTAATTATAAATTTAACCATACATAGTTTGTTGTTATCATACAAAGTCAATGCATATTTAATACTTAAAGAGTGTCCCAGGCATTGGTTAATATGACAGTAAGTTAAATGTCGAAATAGCCATTGATTTTGAAAAAAAAAAAAAGAAAACTAGATATATATGAGCGTAGAAACGTAAATGTGTTGGCAAACTGAGCCTTAATGAGCAATATATAAAGAAATTAATCGTGTATGGCAACTTGAACACTTTGGTCTGCTCTGCTTGTTCCTCCACCTTCAAGATAAAATACCTTCGAGATTTCCGGGATACGTATGACAATCCAGTTTTTGCCAATGGGGATTTTAACTTTTATTTAGTCCAGAGAAAACTTGGTGTTTTGAGATTGCAAGGTGAAGGCTTAATGTCTGAAATTATTCTTTCATACTCCATATTATATATGGCAGGGGCTTCTTGGTGTTTTTGTAGTTCTTGTGTATGATCAATGGATAAATGGGATGCAATTTTGCTGCATTCATAATTTTAGTGCACTTGAATTAACACATCTCAATCCTTGGATGACAATATTTGTGTAAACAATCTAAATGCATGAAATACTTTATATGCTATAATACCTTATATATATATACCCTTTCGTTGGTTTTGCTTTAGTGTAGACGATGACAAATAAATTACCCTATTATTTTCATTTTGCTTTATCAGGTGCTTGTAATCTAATTTTGCTACTTCTTTGAATTATAAAAATAGACACAAAACTTTGATTGAAAGTTGTTGAACTAATTTTCTTTTTTGGGTGTAGATATGTACATTTGTAATTTTATATTTGTTTTTATCTTTCTTTTTGTTGTATAAATATATAAAGAAAAAGCCAGGGGTTCATATATTGTATGTAAATGAACATTGCAGACAAGACATATTGATTCAAATCACTGGTGCACCTCCAAAGATACAAAGCAGGAAGTTAATAATGAGGGTATTGAAGGAATTATTGTACATTTTTATCGGCATTTAGATTGTTGTATGCAATATTCCATCTAAGGGCTCAAAAATGAGTTAATGCACCTGCATTAGAATGAGTAATGCAGCAAAGTTGCATCCGGATAAATGTAGTTATCATAAATTAGACCCTTCACCAATAAGTTGGACAAGAGTTGCAAATTTGGTAAACCACACCTTACATGTTAGCAAGTCAACCTTTTTATTCACGGATGCTAAAACTAAAGAGGCGACATTGTCTACTTTCCAAGGTTTTGCGTGAAACACCTTGTATTTTATTCTCTGAGCACCAATTCTTTCCAGGCTCGAGGATATATGGATTTGCGGATGAATTACAATGATACGTGAGGGTTCTGTTAGATTAAGCCTATGCGGGCTTAATGTTCATAAAAAGCTTATAAGTGCACTTACACTTTTACGTGATTCCATTATATCTAGTCCCCAGGCTTTAGTGGTGGAATTTAATTGGGGGGATTCTTCTTTAGATACATAGGTTTGGTAATTTTAGTTGTAAGAAAACTCATGCTTTTTATGCTACTAGCATATTTCTTGCAATTGTTGCTTTTTCAAGCACGTACTGATAGTAACAACTTTTCTTATTTTCTGCTATTGCTCTCTTACAATATCATAAGTATTTGTAAAAAGGAATATTTTGTCATCACATTTTTTTTATCAAATTTCAAACGAAATATGTAACACAATCCATAAGGTCTAATTATACTGAAACTTTTCTACAAACTAAACACAAAATTCTGCTGACCTACAATGATATGTGGAACTGTAACCTCAATAATCGTTAACTTTTGGTGAAACTAAAAACTCTCAACATACGTAACCCCAAAAACAAATTCACTTCTGGATCTGGAACTCGCAGGACTATAAACGTCTCATCACTCGGATTATAAAGAATCAATCTGTTACCATTAATCCTCATAAATAACTCACCACTACTTGAAATTGGAAACCGAATTATGTATATTTCACCCTCTTCCCGTATGACCGAATACTCTATATATAGTACACAAATTGACCCATGAATCTCTCACTCCGTAATTTTTCATAACCCACAAATCAGAACGAAATGGAACAACGAAGTCAACATGTACACAAAGACACCCTTCATTCTCACCATGTGTGGGGTGTCCTCACAAGCCAGCTAGCAAATTAGTTCCACCGCCATTTTAATTAACTAAGGATTGGGAGTTGCCTAGGATTTTTGTGGGGGGAAAATTACATAAGGTTGATCAGTAGCTTGGTAACTCTGAGGTCTCTAAACGCTCGCTCGATTATATAAAAAAACAACACGTTCCGAAGTAATCAACAATAAATCAGCTCTGCTCCAAGTTGACAATATGAATGTCTTTGTGCATATATGGTAGGTATCACACGCATCTTGACCTATAATCAATACATTGTTAGTTAGCAACTACAGGGTGGCACATCGCGGCTAAGGTATTCAAGTATCGAAGGAACGAGTTACTAAGGACTTGTTGAGTTGAAGATTTTAATCTCTCTTTTAACTTTGATATTACTGATTCAGTTGTTATTCTAGTCAGTTATGTAGTGATTTTTTCTACTTTATTATGGTTATTGTTATTATAGAAGCTACTATTACAGACAAAATTCACATATTTGTTTAAATTAAGGTGTATGCCGCCTAGCCTAGCGTACATACATGATGCTTGATCCATTCCATGATTTTGGAGATATGATAATATGTTAGATGATAAAAATGTTTATTTCAAAAAATGTGATTGAGATAATTTATAATCTAAGCACTTCCCCTTACTTTTCCAGCTCATGAAATATACGCTGGAACAATATTAGGATTTAGGGACAATTAGAGACAATCAAAATTTGTCTTTAAAAAGGAGTATTTTTTATGAACAAAAACTATTATTTAGGGACAACAATAATTTCTCTGTCTCCAAATATAATTTTTGAAGACAAAATTAGAACTTTTTTATGTCTTCAATACAATGTCAAACGAAAATAAGGATATAATTTGAATTTTCCCCCAAATCTATTTGGATACAAAATTAAATCGTCTTCTTATATTGGTATGAGATTGTCTTTCGAGACAATTTTTTTTTCAAATTTGGTCTATAAAAAGTAGATTTGGTGACGAAATAATTAATTTTGTCTCTAAAAAAATGTTTTCGTCCCTAAAAAGTACTGTTTAGAGACAAATTTTGATTGTCTCTAAATAAAATGTCCCTAAATATTAATTTTCTTGTAGTAATATTTCACGTATAGTAATAAAAAATACACTAAAAAAATGCCGAGATAGCTATACTTTTTTTAGAATTGTTGGTAAGTGAGTGTCGGTAAATTTTATCAACACTCGTAATATTAACAGTTTTCGAAGAAATAGTTCGTTGCTATTTTGAAATTTTCTTGCAGTGATAGATAGTGAAATTTGAAAGCATTTATCCTTACCATAACGTGATTAGAGAAATTAAAATTATAGAAAATTAAGATGAGGCTCGATTTCAGTAATCAACAAAAGTTACAAAACTGTTAGGTATGAAATTAAATCCCTTTCCGCACAGTACTTATGCAGCTAACGGTTTCCTTCTCAGTACGACATCTATGCGATTATGTTCATTTGAATTACAATAAGATTGTTAGTATTAAGATGGAGGCAACTATTTTAACAAAGGTTTTATTAATCAATGTATCTCATGCAAAAGTGATAATGAGAACATATGTGAAATGACTGAAGCAAACTTGAAAGAAGCACAGTTGAAACTGCTTAATTAGTACATCGATCAAGCAAATATGGAATAGGGTGTTTATTTGTTTGGTGAGTAGAGCTCATGAAAGCGCAGTTAACTTAGTGATGGGAGGATTAACCAGACAAATATCGAGGAGCTCATACACTGTAGTATACTTATAGTCTGGATAGAGCTTCGAGGCCTCCAAGTCGTCCTCTGTGAGATCAAAATCTAATGGTGCTCCTTTGACGAATAAGTTATGGAGTATGGCCAATGGTATATTGTCGGGGAATGGTAGTGCTATGAAAAAAATTCGAATAGAAACGCCTGTTTAGTTCCTTTTACTATATTTCAATTTTCATAATATAGATTAAACCTATTACATAGGTACATAATATCTTGGCCATGACCTCATCAATTTTCAGCCCTGTAGATTCTTGTCTTTGATTTTAAAAGTTCCGACTATATGTATTTTGAAAGACACGTTCGTAGCGGTACTATTATACAGCAATTTAATTGAACTAGTAAACTAGTAGAAAATTTGATGTATAAGAATATATTTTTTGTTATTTGTTGATATTACATGAAATGATAGTTAAGTAGAACTGATACTTAATTATGGAGTATTACTTACTCTCAGTGAGATTGAGAATGTCTTCCTCAGGGATGTAAGTTTTCTTCAAAGTTTTACCAGTCGTTTTCTCCCAAGCTAAAACAATATCCAGTTGGGAAACAATGTTATTAGGGGGGCGATATATGATCACACGATTAGCCACTCTCTCGTCAGTGGCTGCTTTCACTGTATACACTGCAACATCTTCCTCATAATTTAACACCGCTGCAAATATACAAGGTTAATTTCAAGTATAGAAGAATTAACCCAACTAGATCCAATTATCTGAATAATACTTCTGCCCTATATATAATGCAAGTTTTCTACATGTGGGATTGGGAAACCAGTCTCGACATTAATGTGGTCATATTTCCCGGACATGTTATAATGATATAAGAACTTTACTTAAAAGCCATCCATAGTAGTTCCCTCTAGTCCGGCTAACTAAAAAGTTTTGAATAAAGTCAGTGAAGGAGTTAGGAACAAGCAAGCAAGGCTGCAGAACCCCTCATATTAATAGGAAAAAAAGAGATTATTTTGCCATGTATATTAACACAAAATTATAGATTTTTATGGCCTTCCAGTTTTTTCGATACCACCCGCCACTGCATGAAGTGTAAGCCATAAATTGTATTATTAGTAACAGTCTAGACGGAGGGAAGGGGAAGATAATAAAATGTGTAAATCCCCCTGATTCTAAATTTAAATTAGTGTGTGTGTACGATTGTGATGCATGTGCTTTTTGATGTGTGAGGAGAGCAGAACCTACTTTTGGTATGACCAGTTCCATAGATTGTAACACTATCGACATTTTTATCATGTGGGTGTAGAAGAAGGTCGATAAAGTAGGCCGAAAAAAAGTTCGCAGACACAAAGGTAAAGGGAATCGAAGATGCTTCAACCGCCCTCCTAATATTTTTCTTGATATCAAGCACAACTTGGAAAGGTGGTAGTCCCCGCACTCTATCAACTTCATTCCCATATTCTGAAGGAATGAATCTCTGCAAATCGTTGTAAAAAATAATATTTATTTGCATTTTCTGTAACTCGGACCAGGGTTTCATGCATGCATGTACAAGACGTTTGCATTTGTTATGCTTAAATGTAGGTTAATCCAAAGAGCAAGGTCCAACAAACAAGTCTGTTGTTCAACTTTTGTTAATTATCAGAATAGGTATATCTTTAACCTTTTTTTAATTGTTTTTAATAATCTGTGCGAAGTCTGGACAATAGGGACCGTCAACAACATTTTTCCTGGTGGATATACATTAATTTCCGTGTTCTTGGAATGTGCTCTAACCTCATTTTCGTATCGGTAAAGCTCATCAGGCCATCGCTTCTCTATATTTTTTTGGACAATAACAGCATAGCTCTAACAAATTTTTCATTTCTAATAATCTAGTCGTACTCTAGTATATGAAGATGGTGATTATACCTTAATATTGCCTGCTTCTTGAATGGCAGCTATTATCTTCAGTTGGTCATAGTATTGAGGAACGGCAAGTGTTGAGATAACGATGTCTACTTGCTTAAGCACCGATACTAGCTTTTTATGATCATCCAATTCGCCCTACACGAAATACAAACCCAGAGTTACAAGATATATTAACGTACGTGTTCTCTAATTAACTGTTTAATTGGTTTGTCAACTCTATGATTCAAATTGTACCATGTTGATTTATTATCTTGTGGGTAGAACTTTATCCAATTCATAATTTAAGAGTTACAAGAACTATAAACGTTCTTGTTCTGTAATTACATGTACAGGTATTGAGTAAACAACATTGTAGATAAACCATATTACTTGGAAAACGGTGACTCCTATGGACTCGAATTCCTTGCGAAGCTTTTGCTTGGAAGTTTGAGGTGAGTTTGGTTCGATATGACGGAAAAAAGCAAAAGTATGGTGCCCAAGTGAAACGCTAGCTCTCACCATATAGTTACCAAGATAACCACTTGCACCAATTACTAGTATCTTATTCTTTGCCATTGCCATGGTTTTATCTGTTTTTTCTTTGGTTATATTCTCCCTTCTTTCCTTCGTAGGTATATATAGACTATGGTTGTGCCCTTTGATTAGATGTTCCAATATAAAAAAAACAAAACATGAATGTTGTTATTATATGTTTAGCAAAGTCTCGCCAGCTTATTGGTCATTATTCTAAAGAGGAAAACATTATGGTGTAAAGTTAGGCAAGGACGTACTACAAGTTTAGGAACTCTCATTTTTTGTGTGTGATTTTAATGGCCCTCTAATTTTTTTTGTTAAACATAGGTATCGTAAACTAATTTTATGTAAGCACGGACACGTAGAATTTGCTCATGTTAGAATTGTCATGTTTTTCTCAGGTTATAAATGGCCCAATACCAAAATAACAAGTGACATCGTAACTTTCACATGGTAACTATAGTGATTAAGCATACCATTTTTCTCTGCCATCTCCTTGTTAGTAGCCCAAAATTGAGCGCAGTTAGAAAATTTTACTATATTTTTTTACCAAAACAATTACTTTGTTAAAACTATATATTGTGTTGTTCAATTATTATTATCAACCAGTTTATTATTATCAACCATTTGTCCATATCCAAAGTAGTAAATATTAAGCCTATGCGGGCATAATGTTCACTTACACTTTTTCGGAGAGATTCCGTCATATTTAGTCCCTAGGCTTTAGTGGTACTTAATTACAAAGTTCATGCTATTTAAGCTTTTAGCATATCTCTTTCAAAAACGATATAGCTAAGTTGTTGCTTCTTAAAGCACTGATAGTAACAACTTTTCGGATTTTCCGCTATTTCTCTCTTTCAATATCTGAAGTATTTGTAAAAAGAAATTCTCTTAATTTCAAAAATAAGGTTACACAAAAGTCAAAAGGTCTAAATACTGAAACTTTTATAGGAAACTAAACGCAAAAATATGTAACCAACAATGATGAAAGTGGAAGATATATGGAACAATAACCTCAACAATCATTAAGTATTGGTGAAACCAAACTCTCAACATAGGTAACCCCACGATCAAATTTAGTTTGGAACTCTGGAACTCGTGGGACTCTAAACATCCCATTACTCGGATTATAAAGAATAAAATCGTTGCCGAACCCTATAAATAACTCACCACTACTAGAAATTGACAACGGAAATGAGTACGATACATCCAGACGTGGTGGGATCAATTTCGGTATAGCACACAACTTGACCCATAAATCTCTCACTCTGTATTTTTTCATTACCCACAATTCACGACGACTTTCAAGGATGAAGTCGAGCATTACAGAAAGACACCCTTGTAAAGCACCCAAAGCCACATGGCAAACACCGCCGTAAGTAGGTTTCTCAAGCTCACTATAAGTTTCGTTCAACAAATCAAAAGAGACAATTACGTGTGGAAGCTCCAGGGATTTCTTCTCCAGCCAATGGAGCGAGTTATTCAAAAATGTACCAGGGATCTTTGTGATGGCTTTAGAAGGAAATTCCTGTTAGGGTCGATACAGGCGAATCAATGAAAGACAGAAATACTAAACCGAGCACACACTCTTTGATAACGGAGTTCACCCAAATTGGCTACGTCTCCGGGCCGCTACACGTGGCACTTTATATATATATTATAAGAGGATTACAATCGTAATCTAGCTAGATCACAAAGCTATGGTTCTCTCGTAAATAGAACTCTCTCTTTATAATATAGAGGTGTTTGTGTAGGTGTAATTAAAATACAAGATATTGGGGTATATAAATAGAACCCAAACATGGGTCATATTACAATTCCAAGCGATGTGGGATAATAAGAAGACATGGCCAAAACTCATTTGGCTCCACAACTCAACAATCTCCCACTTGGAGTCAAATGTCGAGTGCTTCAAAAGAAATCCACTTATCCCCGATCACCGAACTCACTGTGCTCCACCGAGCAGAATGCTCCCATCGATATCCATGTATAGTAATTGATACTCTGCCATCATCGGCGAGTTACTCATTCTTCCAGTGTAGCGGCGACCCTGAGCCTCATGCTCGGAGTCCTACTGAGGTTGCACACAGCCTCAGTTTGTCGATTGTAAGAGTTTTCGTTAGCATATCGGCAGGGTTGTTAGCGCCCTCAATCTTTTCTAGCGCAAAGATTCCATCTTCCAGAACAGCCCATATAAAATGGTAACGAATCTGTATGTGCTTTGTGCGTGAATGGAATACAGGATTCTTAGCTAGCTGAACTGCACTTTGACTATCACAGTGCAGAACTCCCTCGTCGGTTTTCTGACCGAGCTCCTTTAAGAAACCTTGCAACCAAATCATCTCTTTGCTTGCTTCCGTCACCGCGACGTACTCAACCTCTGTGGTCGACAATGCAACAATCTTTTGCAACTTAGATGTCCAACTCACAGCAGTACCACCGTAGGTACAAACACATCCCGTTGTGCTCTTTCGGCTGTCCAGATCACCGGCCATGTCAGCATCCACATAGCCGTGCAGGCCTTCCGAGGTCTTTCGGAAACATAATGCCAAACTCACGGTACCCGAGAGATATCTCAATATCCACTTCACAGCTTCCCAATGGTGCTTTCCTGGGTTACTCATGTAACGACTGACAACTCCCACTGCATGGACAATGTCCGGTCTTGTACACACCATAGCGTACATCAAGCTACCAATTGCTGAAGCGTAGGGTATGTTCGACATACGATCCTTTCCTTCCTCGTCTAAGGGTGATTGTTTCTTCGACAAGCTAAAGTGTGCGGCTAGCGGTGAGCCTACAGCTTTGGCATCACTCATGCTAAATCGTGCCAACACTTTCTTCACATACTCGGCTTGCGACAGAAACAAAGACCCATCCCTTTCTCAGGATATCCTCATACCGAGGATCTGATTTGCGGCACCCAAATCTTTCATCTCGAACTGTTTCGCCAATTGTTGCTTCACCTTGTTAATCTCAACAAGGCTCGACCCGGCGAGCAACATGTCATCTACATACAAAAGTAGTATGACGTACGAAGAGTTCGCAAATCTCTTCACGAAACAGCAGTGATCACTATCACTTCTTTCGAACCCGGTATCCGCCATGAAACTGTCAAACTTCTTATACCACTGCCGTAGTGCTTGTTTTAGCCCGTACAAGCTCTTCCTCAGTTTGCAGACCAGTTTCTCTTTTCCCTTTTCGGCAAACCCTTCAGGTTGGAGCATGTAAATTTCTTCTTCGAGATCTCCATGGAGAAAGGCAGTTTTCACATCTAACTGCTCGAGATGAAGATTCGCATTTACAACAATGCTCAACAATAGCCGAATAGTCGTCATCTTTACGACTGGTGAAAAGATCTCGGTGTAGTCAATTCCTGCATTTTGCTGGAACCCTTTGACTACTAGACATGCCTTATACCGTTTCGTGCCGTCTTGTTCCTCCTTCAGTCGGAACACCCATTTGTTGCTCAGTGCCCTTTTCCCCTTGGGCAGTTCGGCTAACTGCCAAGTCACATTCTTCTCGAGCGACTTCATCTCATCCTTCATCGCGAGCTCCCACTTGCTCGAGTCTTTCAGCTCCAGAGCTTCTTCTCTACTTTCGGGCTCTCCTGCATCACTGAGCAATATGTAATGCAGGGAAGGAGAGTACCGGGCAGGAGGTCTCCTCTCGCGCTGACCTCGGCCCAATTCAGGTCGGGGAGTCTGGGACAGCTCCTCGGCCTCTTCAGCATCTGCTGGTCGGTTGTCGAGCACCACTGGCTCATATTCAGTGTCATTTTCCAAGTCCAATCTTGATAACGCATTCATGTCGACCATACCACTTTCCTCGGACGGGAGCGCTTGTTCTTCCACATTTTGTCGATTTTTGAACAAAATGCTTTCGTTGAAGATGACATCCTTACTGCGAATGATCCTCTTTGTTTGACCATCCCAAAAGCGATATCCAAACTCAGCTCCACCGTACCCCACAAAGTAACACACTTTGGATTTCGAGTCAAGCTTGGTACGTTCATTTATGTCGACATGGATATATGACAGACAACCGAACACTCGCAAGTGTTCATAAGAGATAGGCTTTCCTACCCACTCTTCCTCGGGAATCCTCCTTTCTAGGGGCACTGAGGGTCCGCGGTTAATGAGATAAACCGCCGTGCTTACTGCATGTGCCCACAAGGCTTTGGGCAACCCACTTTGCAGTCTCATACTCCTAGCACGCTCATTGATTGTTCGGTTCATTCGCTCGGCCACGCCATTCTGCTGTGGCGTTCTTCGGAAGGTCTTCTCCATTCGAATGCCTCTCTGAGCACAGAACTCTACGAACTTCGCATCAATGTACTCTCCGCCGTTGTCGGACCTCAAACACTTGAGTTTATTCCCAGTTTCTAGTTCGACCATGGCCTTCCATTCTTGAAATTTCTTAAACACCTCAGACTTGTGTTTCAAGAAGTAGACCCATGTTTTCCTCGTCGAATCATCGATGAAGGTCACATAGTATTGAGCTCCTCCCATTGAGGTTACTGGAGATGGTCCCCATACGTCTGAGTGGACCAGTGCTAGCTTTTCCTTCTTGGGAGCTTTTCCACCTTTCCGGAAGCTCACTTTCTTCTGCTTTCTGAAGATGCAACCTTCACACATATCGAGGTTGACAGACTTCAAGCCTGGAAGTTTGATGTCCTTCGCTAACACCTTCATCCCCTTCTCACTCATGTGACCCAACCGTCGATGCCACAGTTCCGAGCAGTCTTGCGACACAGCTGCCGCCACTGTACACTCCTCATCGGTCGTCATATACAGCGTACCGACCTTGCTCCCTCGGGCTATCACCATAGCTCCTCGTGAAACTTTCCAAGCTCCACCGTTGAACGAAATGGAGTGCCTTTCGGCATCGAGTTGACCTACTGAGATCAGATTCTTGGTCAACCTCGGGACATGCCTCACTTTCGTTAGCTTCCATACCGATCCATTTGGAATGCGAATTTTCACATCGCCCATTCCAACAACATCCAACGCTTCTCCGTCGGCTAGATACACTTTACCGAAATTACCCGCAGTGTAATTTTTGAATAAATCCTTCTGAGCGGTCGTGTGAAATGATGCCCCAGAGTCTAGAATCCATGAATCTATGTCTCTCTGCACGGCAAGCATTAGACAATCATCCGAATCCTCGTCGCTCGTAATATTAGCCCCGTGATCACGGCCGGTACTCTTCTTCGGCTGCTTGCACTCATGACTGAAGTGCCCCATACCCTGGCAGTTATAGCATCGAAGATTCTTCTTACTTCGATCGCTATCTTTGCCTCCTCGGCTTAGCCCTCTTCTACCTCGGGATTGTGAACGTCCTCTAACGTCCCATACCCTGGCCTTACCCCGGTCTCTTGAACCCATGTTCAAGGCTGCTCCATCATTTGAGCATTCACCCATATCCAATCTCCTGAGTTCCTCAGCGAGTATTTGATCTCGGATGCCGTTGTAAGTCAGTTTCTCCTTTCCAATTGAGTTGCTCACAGCAGCTCGCATGAATTCCCAACTGTTCGGTAGAGATGCTAGCAGTATAAGGGCTCTCACTTCGTCTTCAAAAGTTATCTCCACCGCATCCAACTGATTTACGGTGTCGTTGAACTTGTTCACGTGACTCGCGACAGGTGTCCCCTCAGCCATGCGTAGGTTGAACAACTTACGCATGAGATGTACCTTGTTGTTCGCGGATGGTTTCTCATACATGTCGGTGAGGACCTTCATCATCCCCATCGTCGCCGTCTTTCTTGCGACGTTATGTGCGACACTCCTAGATAGTGTTAGGCGGATCACTCCCAACACTTGACGGTCTAAGAGTTTTCACGCCTCCTCGGTGGTCGTGGTCGGCCTTTTCTCAAGGAGAAGTGGCTGATGCATCTTCCTCCCGTAGAGGTAGTCCTCTATCTGCATTCTCCAGAATGCGAAGTCCTTCCCGTCGAACTTCTCGATCCCGTGTGCGGTCCTGTCTTCTTTCGCCATCGATCTTCCGAGCTCTGATACCACTTGTTAGGGTCGATACAGGCGAATCAATGAAAGACAGAAATACTAAACCGAGCACACACTCTTTGATAACGGAGTTCACCCAAATTGGCTATGTCTCCGGGCCGCTACACGTGGCACTTTATATATATATTATAAGAGGATTACAATCGTAATCTAGCTAGATCACAAAGCTATGGTTCTCTCGCAAATAGAACTCTCTCTTTATAATATAGGGGTGTTTGTGTAGGTGTAATTAAAATACAAGATATTGGGGTATATAAATAGAACCCAAACATGGGTCATATTACAATTCCAAGCGATGTTGGATAATAAGAAGACATGGCCAAAACTCATTTGGCTCCACAACTTAACAATTCCATTACAGTTTTCCAAGAAGCAGCCCTTGATGAATAAACGAGAGTATTTGTTAAATTCTGCTCGCCAACAATGGCGAATATCCTCACAACTTTGTTGTCATAATTACGCTCATCGTATCCGAACCCGTATAGAGTCGAAGCCTCAACTCGTTCTAACCCCATTTTGGGCAATTTCTTTGAAACCCTAGTTGAAGGATTCCAAATAAATAAATCATTTTCAATGGCTATACACACCAACCCGTTAATGGAACCAACAAGTAAGACTGAAATACCGGTATCTTTTAATGGGTAATCGTGATCTTCAGAATTATGAGGATGGGAGCCGTGCACAGAATGAAGTGAGTACGATTTAAGAGCAACTCGTGGTTGATTTGAGCACAAAATGACCCGCGCGGAACAAGAGTTTTCACATGATTTATTTAGATGGATATCAATGAATTTTTCATTTGAGATCAAAGAGAAAAATAACTTGGAAACACATCTGAATTTAATTAGGGTTTTGACTGGTAAGCGAGTTAGTATATCTTCGATAATATCTAGAGGGAGGTCAGGTACTTGCTGAGAAATCATCTCCTGATCAGTACATAAATCAATATACTATTAGATTAAATTAAGCAGAATAATTACCAGTAACAAGGAGAGAATTCACTTGTATTGAGGTATGGAAAATTTTATTCTTCTGGAGAGGAAAAGAAAACCTACAACAAAATCTTTTAACCTAAACAATACTGAACTATTTATAGAACAGAACGAATCTAAATTTGTTGAATCATTACATATCATTCCCTGGACAAAAAAATGGCAAACCAATAATCGATACTAAATAAAATCTTTTTATATCTTTTCCACGAGACATGCATGGTAGTTTTACAAATATTTTTTATATTTTAGATCCCAAAAAAGGTGGCAAGGTGAAGATAGACCTGCATAAATATAAAACCACCTTTTTCTCTCTGAGTCTCTACAACATATGAAAACTCTAATCTATACAAATTTGACAAACAAAATTATTAATGAATAGTACTATAAGAAACCAGTCACAACAAATCAGGCAACAAACTAACGAGTTCATTCCTCACCAGCCTAGCAAATCAATTCTACCGCAATCATCATCTATTTTTAATATGGGGTTTTATAGGTTTAATACAACAAACTATCTGCTTTTAACGATTTGGATACCCATATGCTAATTTTTTTTATGTGTGAAATTGGGGGGAACGTCATAATTCCGTGATTTATTTAGACGGTGGTACCTAAATTGGAAAGTTATTATAGTGTGGTATCTAAATTAGAAAATTTGAAAGGTGGGTATTCAAATCGTTAACAGCACTATAGTTTGGTGTAGTAAATGTATTTTTTCCCTTTTCAATATTTACTAAGGTTTGGGAATTGCCTATGATCTCTGTGTGTGTGTAGAAGAAGTATTAACGCTAGGTCCGCTAATATAGGACTCTAGGAGGGTCTACTCTAAACTTAAATATTAATCAAAATTTAATTTTTTTTATCCATTTGATAATTTTTTATGCAAACGGCTTGTGAACCAGTCATATATGGTGACTGTTCCCTAGTAATTCTCCTCTCATAATGGTAAGGATGAGTAACTCTTTATAAACCACATGCTTAATCGATATGTGGTCGATGTGGGATAATATTCTAACACGTTTGCTCTATAAAGAACTAAACGTTCCCCAATAATCCAACAAGGAGAATGAATGTATACCAGTCTTTGTGCAAATACGATAGGTATCACATCACACACAACTTCACCTGTACTCAATATTTTGTTCATTGTGAACTATGCGGTGGCACACATTGGTGTTTATAAGGCATTCAAGTATAGAACGAAGGAGTTACTGAGGTTTGAGGCCTTGTTGAGTTGAAGATTTTAATTTCTTCTGTCTGTTGGTCTTTTTAACTTTGATGTCCTTAATGCTAATTCAGTTGTTATTCTAGTCGGTTATATATGTACTGATTTTTTCTACTTTATTATGGTTATTGTTATTATAGGAGCTACAATTACAGACAAAATTTACATATTTGTTTAAATTAGATAATTTAAAATCTTAGAACTCCTCCTCGCCTTTCCATATCATATATTTATTTCACACACGGTCAATTAGCTGGTTAGGACATTTGATCATGTTTCTAAGGTCATATTATCGTTTTTCTCATATTTATTCGTAAAAAAAAAATTGTTTTTTTTCTACTTCTTAAATCAACGTTTTATTTTGTTTCTAAAATATTTGTTCAACAAAATCGGTAAAATTTGATTTTTTTTAATTTTTTGGGGGTATTTATTGTTTGTTTTGTCTATTTATAAAGTAGTAATATTAATAAATACCCAAAAAAAAACAAATTTTACCAATTTTTTTGAATAAATACTTTAGAAATAAAATAAAACGTTGATTTAAGGAAAAAAATCGATTTTTTTACGAATACATATGAAAAATACGATAACGTGACAAAAACATGATTTTAGCAAAATGACCAAATGTGCACCCGCCAACTAGACAATAGACATAAATGTGATTAAAGAAATTGATTTTATTGAAAATTAAGATGAGATTTGATCGATTCAAGTTATCAAAACTATTAGGTATGAAACCGAACCCTTTTTCCCCACGGTATTTATGTAATTCTGCTCATTTTAATTACTATAAAACTGTTCATATTAAGATATATGCAACTCTTTTAACAAAGACTTAATTAATTGATCATTGTATCTCATATGAAAGTGAATTATAACAAGAACAAATTTAAAATGACCAAAACAAACTTGAAAAGAACCACAGCTGAAACTGCTTAATTATTAGTACATCAAGCAAATATGGAATCGCTAAGGTGGTTATTTGTTTGGCAATTATGACGTTTTCTTGTAGTGATAAATGGTGAATCTTGAAAGCGTTCCTTCTTACCAGAACATGATTATAGAAATTAAAATTATAGAAGATTAAGATGAGGTTCTATTTCAGTAATTAAAACTGTATATATGAAACCAAATCCCTTTCCGCACAGTATTTGTGCACTTAACGGTTTCCTTCTCTACCGCATCTATGCGATTATGTAAATTTGAATTACTATATATAAGCTTGTTAGTATTAAGATGGAGGCAACTCTTTTAACAAAGACTTTATTAATCAATGGATCTCACATGTAAAAGTGATAATGAGAACATATGTGAAATGACTGAAGCAAACTTGTAAAGAAACACAACTGAAACAGCTTATAAATATTAGTACATATCAAGCAAATATGGAATAGGGTGTTTATTTGTTTGGCGAGTAGAGCTCAAGAAAGCGCAGTTAACTTAGTGATGGGAGGATTAACCAGACAAATATCGAGGAGCTCATACACTGTAGTATACTTATAGTCTGGATAGAGCTTCGAGGCCTCCAAGTCATCATTTGTGAGATCAAAATCGAGCTGTGCCCCTTTCACGAATATGTTATGGAGTATGGCCAATGGTATATTATCCGGGAATGGTATTGCTACAGGAAAAAAAAACGCCCGTTTAGTTTGTTTTACTGTATTTCAATTTTCATAATATAGATTAAACCTATTACACATGTACATAATATATTGGAAGGGTTCATGACCTCATCAATTTTCAACCCTGTAGATCCTTTTCTATGATTTTAGAAATTCCGACTATATGTATTTTGAAAGACATGTTCATAGCGGTACTATTATACATGGCCGGATCCGGTGTAGGCAATGGGGTCACATGCCCCCCCAACTTTTTTTTGCATTTGAGAAATTATCAAAATACCCCTGGGGTATTTTAATACATAATTAATTATATTTTGATATATACAGTTAATAAAAAAAAATCAATGATTAACGAGTCACACTTACAAAAATTTGGTTCACCATTTTTAAAGGTATTCCAAATGTTAAACTCAATTCTTTGATTAATAAAAAAAAAAGGTAGAACGCCGATTATTTTATTTTACTTCAATGTTGTTGTGGTGATAAAATAGATTTTTTTTTAATTACATTGGTTTATATACTCAACTTGGCAATCAAGTGAGTACTAATTGACTTAACAATACTTTATTTTTATTTTTATCGAGAAAGATCTTTCACGTATTTTACCAAACGATAAAATCATGGAGCGTTTTCAAAAATTGGGTAGCCGTCGAGGCAATTATTTAATTTTTGAATTAGTAGTAAAGTCCTTATTTAATTCCGAACACTACGTGACACGAGTTCCTGCCTCATACAGCTCGGGCCGATTTCTATTGAAATTGTGCCCACCAAATGTAAGATTGTGGATCCGCCCCTTATACAGCAATTTAGCTGAACTTGTAAACAAATAGTAAAGTTGATGTATAGATTATATAAATAAATAAATAAAAAGAAAAGTTGATGTATAAGAGTATATTTTTTGTTATGTGTTGATATTACTTGAAGTGATAGTTAAGTTGACCTAATTCTTATCATGTACTTACTCTCAGTGAGCTTGATAATGTCTTCCTCAGGGATGTAATTTTTCTTCAAAGTTTTACCAGTCTTTTTCTCCCAAGCTAAAACAATATCCAGTTGGGAAACGATGTTTTTAGAGGGGCGATATATGATCACACGATTAGCCACTCTCTCGTCGGTGGCTGCTTTCACTGTATACACTGCCACATCTTCCTCATAGTTTAACACAGCTGCAAATATGTAAGGTTAATCAGAAGTATATAAGAATTAAGAATTATCTCAACTTGATCAAATTTTCTGAATAATATTTGTTCTCTATATATAAAGCAAATTTGCTACACGTGGGATTTGGAAACCAGTCTCGATGTTAAAGTGGTTATATTTGTCTTCGAAACTTAAATTTCTGCCAATATCCAGCCATGTTATGAATACTGTATTTAAGTCTCCCAGAAACTTCACTTTTCATATTAGTATCATCTGATGGTATAAGAAGTAAGAACTTTAGCCATCAATAGTTCCCTCTAGTCCAGCTAAGCCATGGAAAATAGAAGCGACTGATTCTGATTCTTTCTCGCTAAGAGAAAATTAAAGGTTTTGAATGAAGTCAATGAAAGAACTAGGAACAAGCAAGAAAGGCTGCAACACATTAACAGAAAAAAATTTAAATTTTTTTACCAGGTATATTAACAGAAAATTGTAGATTTTTATGGCCTTTCGGTGTTTTCCATATCATCCCACACTGCATGAAGTGTATGTCATAAATCGTGTTTTTATTAACAGTCTGGAAGGAGTAAAGGGGATAATAAAATCATAAAATAGTAAATCCCTGATTCCAAAATTAAATTAGTGTATATATGTATGTTCAATTGTGATATATGTGTCTATGTTGTGATTTTTTTTTGTTTTTTATTATCTGTACTAACATCCAATTTTGTTTTTGAAATTTCTATTACCATTTTTTTCTTCCAATTCCCTCTATTTATAATCCTTATTTTTTTTGGGAACCACATGTTAAATATTTAACAGAATTGACAATACGTGCTAGCACGTGACCCATTTCCATTAACGGGAGGGCAAACATTATCAAATATTGTCAATTTAGGGGCAAATTTAAAATAATTGTTGGATAAAGTTAACAAAGATGCAAAAAAAAGTACGCCTTAGGTGTAAAAATATGTCGGACCGGCCCTGATTTAAACTGATTGTTAACGCGTTAAAAGAAATGGGTCACGTGACAACACGTGTTGTCAATTCTGTTAATTATTTAACACCTATTTTCTAAAAAAGAAAAAAATTGTAAGTAGAGAGAAGGGGAATAAAAAAATGGTAATAAAGAGCTCAAAAACGAAATGGGGTGTTAATACAGATAATAAAGACAAAAATAACCCTGTCTATGTGTCACGTGTGAGGAGAGGAGAGCTTACTTTTGGTATGACCAGTTCCGTAGATTGTAACACTGTCGACATTTTGTTCATGTGGGTGTAGAACAAGGTCGATAAAGTAGGCCGAAAATGAATTTGCAGACACAAAGGTATAGGGAATCGAAGATGCTTCAACTGCCCTCCTAATCTTTTTCTTGATATCAAGCACAGCTTGGAAAGGTGGTAGTCCCTGCACTCTATCCACTTCATTCCCATATTCTGACGGAATGAATCTCTGCAAATCGTTGTAAAAATAATATTTATTTGCATTTTCTGTAACTCGAACTAGGGTTGCATGCATGTACAAGACGTCTGCATGTTATGCTTAAATGAAGGTTAATCCAAAGAGCAAGGGTCCAACAAACCAGTCTGACGTCGTTAATCTTATGTTAATTATCAGAACAAGTATGTCGTTTAACCTTTTTTTTTAAATATTTGTATCTATTTGTGTGAAGTCTGGACAATAGGGCCGTTCAACAACATTTTTCCCAGTGGATATACATTAATTTCCGTGTTCTTGGAATGTGCTCTAACCTCATTTTAATATCGGTAAAGCTCATCAGGCCATAGCTTCTCTATATTTTTTTGGACAATAACAGCATAGATCTTTTAACTGTAACAAAATTGTCATTTCTAATAATCTAATCCTACTCTAATATATGAGAATGAGATGGTGATTATACCTTAATATTGCCTGCTTCTTGAATGGCAGCTATTATCTTCAGTTGGTCATAGTATTGAGGAACAGCAAGCGTTGAGATAACGATGTCTACTTGCTTAAGCACCGATACTAGCTTTTCATGATCATCCAATTCGCCCTACATGAAATGCAAACCCAGAGTTACAAGAAATATAAACGTACTTGTTCTCTGATGAACTGCTTAACTAGTTCCTTAATTGTTACCATGAAGGTACCACTTTTTCCAATTCATTATTTATGCAAATTTCTTTTCAAAATCTAGTGGCATGCACATATCATTTAAAATTGGATTTATGACAGCATTTTTAAAGAAAACTAATTAAGTGCATGAATTTCATTAGAAGCATTCTGGACACATTTTTTTAACAATATCGTGATCAGTTCCTCCGCCAGCCAACAATATCGTGTTCAGTTCCTCCGCCAGCCAACAATATCGTGATATCAAACAATGAAAACAAAATGGCATGTACAAGTACGAGAGTCAACAACATTGTAGATAAACCATATTACATGGAAAACGGTGACACCTATAGACTCGAACTCCTTGAGAAGCTTTTGCTTGGAAGTTTGAGGTGAGTTCGGTTCGATAGGGCGGAACAAAGCAAAAGTATGGTGCCCAAGTGAAACGCTAGCTTTCACCATATAGGTACCAAGATAACCACTTGCACCAATTACTAATATCTTATTCTTTGCCATTGCCATGGTTTTATCTTTTTTTTTTTTTTGGTAATATTTTCCCTTCTTTCCTTCGTAAGTATATATAGAGTATGGTTGTGCCCTTTGATTAGATGCTCCAATATAAAAAACGACATTATTGTTGTTGACATATGTTTAGCAAAGTCAGCAATGATTTTTTTTACAAGTCTCACCAGCTTATTAACAATATTCTAAAGATGAAAATTCCATTTTGTTTAGTCATGCAGGCTCCAAGACAAGTTGTTGAGCAAAACAAATTCTTTGATTAGGCCTCTGTTTTTTATATTACAAATTTTCTACAAAGTACTTTGTAAAGAATTCCTCCATATAAGAAATATATTGGTTTACCGTTGGGAAAATTATATAAGATTCCAATATAACTATTCATATTAACCATAAGTTTAGAGCTTGAGCTAGGTTTTCGATTAATTATTAAACTTGGGTTGCAACTAGATTTAATTACTAAAAGGATCTAAACTACAAAAAATTCTCCAAAAAAATGACCAAAACATTAAATAAAGGATTTTAACATATATAATAGTAAATATGTGACAATTTCATGTGTATATATATATATATAAGTCAATAACTTATGAGGAAAAAAAAACAAAATAATGATTGTTTTTGATCGGGTAACCTGAAATATTCCAAATCCTTTATTTTTTTTTAGGATGGGTATATAATACTAGTTTGTCTGTTTTCTTTTCCAATGAAAACAAAATTTTCAAATTGAAAAAATAAACTAATATTGGACACTGAATATTGATCAAATTATCACCTAGACGTGTTGAAAAATATTAAAACATACCGTTTTATTAAATTAGTACAAAAAAAAAAAACAATTTTCCACAGTGCATGTCCATTTTACTGCGGTCATTGATTCTCGTATGTGCTTGGCAAGAAAAATGTAAATTTAGGATGGGAAATCTTTATTAGATTGATGAATGATATGCTTCAAAGTCAATGTACTGACAGAATAATTTTAATTCTCTAATAATAATTTTTTAACTGTTTTTTGGTTAAGTGATGACAGCCTTTTCTTAAGATTTAAACAAGCGAGGCAACATTCTTGGTTGTATATGCTATTATAGAAATCATTTAATATTAATTAGAGATAGTAGATAATTCATAAATGCATAAAATGGATATGTAGTTGTTCGTGTTCTATCATGGAGAATTGACTATAGTAGTTTATCACAACATGCTTTTTTTTTTAGGAACTTTTTTTATCAAAGAAACTTTTATCAATATGATTATCAAAGCATTATGTCTCACCAGCCTGTTAACCTTATTCTAAACATCAATAGTCGCCAATCCGACATGGACTGGTTAGCAACCTATCATTCTTATCTGAGATTCGAATTGTTAGGCATTAATATACTTCCATTCTTTTTATTAGTTTGCAGTTAATGAATAATTCTCAAAATGAAAGTCTTCCATTTTGTTTAGTTAAACTATAGCCAAAAAAGTTGCGATCACATATGGAACTCTAGGGACACGAGTGGCAAGGTCTATTTGATTATGACATTCTGCCTCGTGATGGCATGAATTTCACTTCTCGCTTCCAAATTAGCTCACAGCCAAAAAACAACGCTCTTGCTTATTCGTGTCTCACTCACACACTCATATTTCACTCGTAAGCACAGCCTATTTTGATCAAGTGAGACAACTGTTTATGCGGATATAGATTTGAAAGAAGCGAAAATGTATGTATAAGAAATATAACGTAAATGAATGCACACGGTTTATGGCCGCAGTCCATCCATTGTAATTATCAATATTAGGACCTCTTTACACACAAACCTACAAGAGAAATCAGCCCAAACCCTAATAGATAATGAAATACAAGTTTATTTTGCACTTATAACATGCGCAAGAGCAGTTACAAGTTACAACCTGTCTAATCCTGAAAAATGACTTCTTACATAACGAACACATTGTTGGGTCGAAACGATCACTCACTCACATAAAATGACAACGCAAAATATAGAGAGGGAAAAAATTCTTATAATATCAAACTCAAACTAAATTTTGGTGTACTTGCAAATGGAAGTAAATCACCTATTTATACTAAACTCAGGAGAACATCAAAGGTCTTGAGTTATCAACATTTATTCTAGATAATCAAAAGACATAACTTATTCATGCATCCATATCAAAGGTCTATGCATGTATCCGAAAGGTTCATGACATTAAAGCAAAGATTGTACCAAACAATTTATTATTTCAACACACATATCTCAGCTGTACAGCTTCACTCTCATTCGCTGCAATATTGCCTTGGGAAGTTCTGCAACTAACAAGGCTATCAATTGTCCAGAAATGTGCCCGATCGATATCTTCACAGAATATAGTCCAACTGCTGTTGTTTTCAAACGTAACTATCTCCAACCAAAACCATGCTAGGGCAGAATAAACTAGGTGGAGACCGTCGGCTTCAAGATGAAATGAAAAGGTGGATAGTGATTAAAAAGAAGTGAAAATTTAGTAGCAAGGAAAGTGTTTGTGTAACTTGTAAGGATGCTGCTAAATGATAAAATATGAGAAAATACGCACCGCGGGGGGGGGGGGGGGGGGGGGTGTTGAATTAACAGGCCAAAAAAGTTTTGGCCAGCTTGGCATGTAACCGGCTGTCACGCTCCCAAATCCGTAAAACGAATATCGAGGCATGACCTTTTTAAAACAAAAAGAAATATAACATGTTGGTACGAAATTAAAAATTTTAAAAGAAAACACTTGCGAGCTTAAAGGAATAATTAAACAATAACTGAAAGGTGTTTGCCAAACGCGGCTACAAGACGAGACAGTTTTGACAAATTTATAAAAAGAAATAAACGAATGTAAATTGCCCGTAGGCTACAACCTCAAAATAAAATCTAAGTGAAAAGGAAATGATAGCCCGAGCCCATGTGATGTACTGCCATAGCTTCTAACCGAACGTCTCAACCTAAAATGTATCTGAAATACAAAATTGTAACGGTGAGTCCCACACACATAACTAGACGGGACGGCACTACAAATACCGTCACTCGATCCCATAAATGCAAGAGCTCACTAATCCTACGACTATGATAACCGAAGTATAAAAAGAAATATAATGACATTCTACAACTACGATAAATTAAATAAATTAAATACACATCAACAGCATACATGGACCTCTCACGCCACCTACCCCAGTCCGTAAGGTAGGTCATTCCCTATCCCTTCGGCCGTCTTCTGTCCCCGGAATTAGGGAGAGACAGAGACCATTGCAACATAAAAGTATATTTATAGTGCGCACTTGGACCTCTCATGCCACTCGTCCCAGTCCGTAAGACGAGTCATTTCCTATCCCTTCGGCCGTCTTATGCCCCCGGAATTAGGGAGAGACATAGACCATTGCTAACATAAAAGTAAATATAGTGTACACTGGGACCTCTAACGCCACTCGCCCCGGTCCGTAAGACGAGTCATTCCCTATCCCATCGGCCGTCTTCTGTCCCCGGAATTAGGGAGAGACATAGACCATTGCCACTACAGCTAAATCACAAGGCCTCGGCCAATAATATAAAATCATTCAAATAACACCATCTCATACGTATAAATATTAAGGCATCGGCCAATAATATTATACTATTCAACTAACACCATCTCATACGTCACTTAACGTAATACAACATTACACATAAGCACATGTACTAAATTCACAACTAGCCAAACGCCAATACAACATAAAAATCACTTTCAGGCATTTTAACAAACACCTTGTATGCATAAACTACAATTCACCATTATTCAACATAAATATATCCAATTTCATCAATAACTATATAATCACATAATCAACGCTTAAAACATGCAAACCCATCCACAATCTCATTAATTCGAAATTAATTAGTCTCAAGTCTCTAATTCTACAATTCAATTAATGGAATTAAAAATACAACAACTAAACCCCAATTATCAATTTAAGAACATAAATAATATAAAAGGCAAAAACTCCCAATTTATAATAAATGTAAAACATAATCCTAACATACACCCTCGTCTAGTCGCAATGGATAATCCTCGTTACCTTAGCGTGTAGAGGAGATGATTCCGGTAATAATCCGCTAACGTGGTTTCTCTTCTTCTTCTTCTTCTTCTTCTCTTTTCTCTCTTTTTCTCTCTTTTCTCTTGGCTGATTTTTAGGTTTAAAGAATTGAAAAGTGGGCTGATTTTAGGTATAAAAAAAAACTGTTTTTACAAAGTTTGTGGAAGTGAACTATTTGGTCCCCAAAGTTCTAAAAGCTAGCTTTTAATCAAAATTATTAATATACTACTCAATAATAACAAATCTTTAGAAACAAATCTATTGGGTCCTTTTTATTAGTAAAATTAGTAATAGGTTTTTAAAAAAAAATAAAGCTTTTCGGAAGAATTTCGGTTTTTGGCTAAAAATTAGTCGAGTGACCGGTTTTTGGTAGAATTTTGAATAAAACGTTTTTGGATAATTTAATACCTAATTAAAAACACTTATAAAAATACGGGATGTTACACCGGCCATGCTAACGATTCTCTGTTATGTCTTAAAAATTTGGAAGATAAACATAATTTGTTCTGTAATTATAAGTTTTCTAGAAAAGTATGAAATATAGTTGAGAAAAATCAGGCTTCAAAGGATTTCCTGAGCGATTTGTAGTGACTGTGCACTTGATGATGATTCAAGAGAAGTTCGCCGTCAGCAATGTTACAAATATTTATCATTGCATCTCTGCTATACAGCATTTGAAGGGAGTTTAATTAACACCAGTCTTTGAAGGATGATCTACCTGGCCGGGACAAGTTTTCGAATGCGTCCAGGTTTCTATTTGATAGTATACTATCTAATATCTATGCTTCTATGGGGGTCCTAACTTACCTAGAAATAGTAGCCATGTGTTTGTAGTTCTAGGAGTCGCCATTTCTGGACAAGTCGATTAAAGATTTATGGAACCATTTACTGTGCCAAGAAAAAGGAAATCTTTTCGTGTTATTCCTCTCTATTAATATCAGAAGTATTTGTAATTCTTTTTTTCTGTTATTCAGGTTCCTGTTTCATTAAACATTCCGATCAACATTTAAACAGAAACACGTAAGTCACTCTGCCTGGCAGTATTGGAACTTTTCGGAAACTAAACACCAAGGTAAGCAATCTACATAAATGAAAATTTTGAAATAATCTGCAACCTAAATAGCCATAGAGTATCGGTGAAATCAAGCTCTCGTCATAGGTAATCCGAAATCCCACAAATAAATCGGTTTCGTAGTTTTGGAACTACTGGGACTCTAAACGTCCCCTCATTGATCGGGGTTATATATGATTTATAAAAATGGATACAAGGAAGTACTGCGCATTTGAGACCAAAGAGAAAAATATATAAGTCAATAATATGAAACACACTTTAATCAATCTAACTCCGATTTTGACTGATATATAAGTCTAAAGGTAGATCATTAGGTAACTTGAGTAATCATATTTAAAATTATAGGACAAAAGAAGAAGAAGAAATACAAAGTAATCAAGGAGAGAAATTGTTTTCATAAGGGAGAGGAAAAAATAATAATTTCTATTCTATCACCATTTCTCTTAACCAAGAAAATTAATCTCACAACTTTCCAACTAATACTCATTTTAAAATGGACTAATGTGGAACGAATTAATTTGATCATATGCAGAGGGGTCTCCAGAGTTTACACAAACTCGAAAATGGATCTCGGCCTTTTATATTTATGTTTTATCATGCACTAGAATTCATAGGTTTTATGTAGTACATATTTACAAATTAAGATACCAAAATTTAAGGCAGCTGAAATATATCGTGGTGTATGAAACCATCTCTAATCATATCAAGGAGATTTCTAGTTACTCCGTATATGTTAGCGAGGTGGAAGTACTCGCATATTCCACTTAAAAGTATCTTAAAAGCAAAAATTATATATAGGAGCATGAAGAAAACATCGTTCAAAAGATGAATAGAGCAGCAATAGCATTAACGTGCTACTCACTCGGTCTTTTTTCCGTTTAGTTTTACCTGGCCTGCATTTCAACCGGAATATTAGTCCTTGCGGGGCAGTCCCGGTTTGAGGCCAAGCTCGCCAAAACCAGAGTTTCTCTTAATGTCATTTATACGCACATGCTGTGTACTTCCACGTCATGCCATATTTTTCCCTTTATTATCAGCCTCCATTTTTCTTATTCATTTCAAAGAATACGTAAAACCTAAAGTTCGATTTTATCTCTAATAATTGTACCAACAAACAACTATATATACCTTTATTAATATACTGCAGTATGCATTTAATTATAACTTAAAATGCATTAGTAAGTTCTCTATTCCTGGCGAGGAAAAACAATTGACACAAAATCCCTCCATATATATTTAATTTGTCTCGGATCTTAAAAATATTGGAGACGACATTGGAGGACTGTTCCATAAATAGATAGCAAACTCATACTTCTTCCTGTTGCTTATGTTAATATAGGAGTATTCTGGTTGGAAAAAAAAACTAAACGCATAACTTTTATGTAGAAAGCCATAATCAGGCTGTGATCGAACTCAGTTTAACCTGTTTTCTGATTTAGGTATATATATATATATATATATATATATATATATATATGTTTAGAGAGAGATAGATAAACTGGTTTTATTAAAAACGAAATAATGATTCCTATTGATATTAAACCAAATTTACACAGTATTTATACTGGATACATCAAGTATCCAGAACTTACAAATCAGTCCATCATATTAGAAAAGTAACAAGAAACTCTACAGCATTTATACTGGATACATCAAGTAACCAGAACTTACAAATCAGTCCATCATATTAGAAAAGTAACAAGAAACTCTACAGCATTTATTCTGGATACATCAAGTATCCAGAACTTACAAATTAAGTAAAGCATTTTATACTTAATATACCCTTCTCAAGATGGAGAGTGCAAAGATAAAACTCCCATCTTGACCAACAATCCTTGAAAAACAGGATTTCCCAATGCTTTAGTGAACAAGTCTGCCAGATTATTAGAAGAAGATACATACAATGGATGAACAATACCAGCATCTATTTTTTCTTTGATAAAATGACAATCAATTTCAATATGTTTTGTTCTTTCATGATTTACTGGATTGTCTACTAATGCTAAAGAAGATTTACTATCTGTAAAAATAGGAACAGCACCATTATGAGAAATACAAAAATCTTTTTAACAACTGTAGAAACCAAACTATTTCACAGGTAGTATTGGCTAAAGCCCTATACTCAGCTTCACAAGAACTTCTAGAAACCACATTTTGTTTTTTACTTTTCCAATTAACCATTGATTCACCCAGAAAAATACAAATGCATGTGACTGACCTTCTTGTAGTAGTACATCCAGCCCAGTCACTATCAGTAAACGCTTTTAATTTTAAACTGGAAGAAGATGAGAAAAGAATACCTTGTGCTGGATTCATCTTTAAATATTTCAGTATTCGTATTGCTGCATCAAAATGCACTTTTGTAGGTGCTGCTAAAAACTGACTGAGAGCATGTACAGAAAAAAGTAATATCTGGCCTTTTAATTGTTAAGTACAACAATCTACCAATTAAACGCCTATAAGACTTAATATCAGAGATAATACTATCTTTATCATTAACTAGCTTTTGTTTAGTGTCCATTGGAAAACAAACAGGTTTTGAAGCCAATTGGCCTGCATCAGCTAATAACTCAAGAGCATACTTTCTTTGACATATGTGAATACCTTTATGATTTCTTGCAACCTCTAATCCTAGAAAATATCTTAATGGTCATAAATCTTTTAACTTGAATTTTTCATTCAAAAAACACTTGACAGTATTAATCAAAGTAGAAGAAGAACTTTCTAAGACAATATCATCCACATATACTAATAAAGTAAGAAAATCCTGACCTTTTTGTAATGTAAATAAAGAATGATCTGCATAAGATTTAACAAAACCAAACTCTAAAAGAGCACTACTTACTTTAGAAAACCACTGCCTAGAAGCTTGTTTTAAGCCATAAAGTGACTTTTGTAACTTGCATACAAATGAATCATCAGTTTTATGAAATCCTGGTGGTAACACCATATACACTTCTTCATTTAATTCCCCATGTAGAAAGGCATTATTAACATCTATTTGTTCTAAAAACCAATTTTTAGAAGCTGCTACAGCCAAAAAACACCTAATAGTGGCCATTTTTGCTACAGGTGAAAAAGTACTCTCATAATCTATATCTTCTTGTTGTGTATAGCCCTTGGCTACAAGTCTAGCCTTATACCTTTCTATAGTACCATCTGATTTGTGCTTTATTTTGTACACCCACTTACACCCTATAGGTTTCTTATTAATAGGCAACTTAGTTAAAAACCAAGTTTTATTATCTTGTAAAGCTTTGATTTCATTTTCCATTGCTTCTACCCATTTAGAATCAAAAGAAGCTTGTTTATAAGTTTTAGGTTCTATAACAGAAGAAACATTCAAACTGAAGGACTTATAAGTAGGAGACACATGCTCATAAGAAACAGAAGAAGATAAGGGATAATTCATAGATGAAGAAACATTAGAAAAATTACCAGTACTGCAATGAAAGTCTTTTAAATACTGAGGTGCCTTTGTTGTCCTTTTTGGTCTTTCATGTTGAATGTTAACCACTTTATCAGACTCTTGTCTTGTACTATTCTTTGAACAATCAAAACTCATTAGAAAATCATCTTCACTACCAAGCATACCAATTTGTTTATCAAAGAAAGGAAAAACATTCTCATAAAAAACTACATCTTTTGACATAAAAACTTCATTACTATTGATATCCAGTAATTTATATCCTTTTACACTAGTACCATATCCTAAAAAAAACACACTTTTTACTTTTAGAATCAAATTTACTTCTGTTTCTAGCCAAAGAACTAGCAAAACATAAACATCCAAAAACTTTCAAATGTGAATATACAGGTTGCTGTGAATATAAAAGCTCAAAAGAAGACTTAATAGACAACAAAAGAGAAGGAGTTCTGTTTATTATATAAGCAACAGTCAAGACACATTCACCCCAAAAAACAATAGGAATGTTTGATTGAAACCTTAAAGCTCTAGCTACATTTAACAAGTGTTGATGCTTTCTTTCCACTACTCCATTTTGTTGTGGTCTGTCTACACAGCTTGTTTGATGTATTATGCCATTATTTAAGTAAAAAATTACTAAATTAAATTCTGTACCATTATCACTTCTTAATATTTTTATTTTAGAATTAAACTGGGTAGAAACCATTTTATGAAAATTAAGAATAATGACTGCAGTTTCAGACTTCTGTTTTATCAAAAAAACCCAAGTACACCTACTAAAATCATCTACAATAGTAAGAAAAAATCTATAACCATCTATAGTAGGAACAGAATAAGGTCCCCATAAATCATAATGTACTAAATCAAAAGCATTTCTTCCTTTGGTCAAGCTAATAGGACAAGGATTTTTCTTAAGTTTGGCAAAATGACAGATATCACAAGAATCATTTGAAAAAACAAACTTATTACAGAAATTCAAACTACTTACAAGAATTTTAAGTACAACCTGTGATGGATGACCCATCCTATCATGCCACAATTTTTGTTCTTTTATAGAAGCTGAACTACTAGAAACACTATTTACAGAAACAACATTATTAATATCACTCTTATTAAGGAAATAAAGGCCATTGTTTTCATCTGCTCTACCAATCATCTTCAAGGAGACCTGGTCCTGAATCAAACATGCCTTAGATGAGAAAACCAAACTATATCCTGAATCTCTAGTCAATTTACTAACAGATACCAAGTTAAAGTTAAAAGTAGGTACACAAAGAACATTACATAGGACTAAACCTGTATTAAAAACTATAGTTCCTATGTGACTAATACTAGCAGTTTGTCCATTAGGTAAATTAACATGTGAATTAAAAACTTTCCGTGACTTAGAAAAATAAGAAATAGAATTAACCATGTGTTCACTAGCTCCACTGTCAATAATCCAAATATTAGGAGATGAAAAACTTCTATTTAAGACAAAAGAAGAACAAGAAATTGGTATACCTGACATACCAGTGAAAGCAAGATTTGAGCAAGAAACACCCTGAGATTGCCCATTAAAACTGTTACTAACTTCTACACCTTGCTGAGGTAAATGTAAAGGTGTTGCTATATAACCAGATGAAGGACAAACATTCTGATCTTGATGCACACCCCTCTGGCTCATACCTATCTGACCATGTGGACCTAAAACCCCTTGTCCACCAAAAACATCTTGACCTATTGACTCTTGATTCATTGAAACTACAATAGCCCTTGGTACACTACTACCATACCCTCTCTGTGACCCATTAAAATTAGACTTTGGTCTACTTTTCCATCATGGTGGATACCCATGAATTTTATAACATTTATCCTTCTCATGACCATCAAAACCACATAAAGAACACTTAATAACACCCCTCTGTACATTCTTGAACCTAGTCACATTACTAGCATTACTACCTATCATATTCTGGTTAGAAGTACCAGTACTATTAATGGCAAAAGCCATATTATGATTCAAAACCATATTCTCATTTATACCCATGTTATGCACACTCCTTTGCTTTTCTCCTTGTATTAACATTGTATACATGCCATTCAAACTAGGCATTGGTTTCATAAGCAATATCTGGCTCCTAACATGTGAATACTGATCATTTAAACCCATCAGAAAAATCATCTTAAACATTCTATGCTCCTTAGCAACTATGGCAGCCATAAAATTGCAAGTACAACCTCCAGTAACCCCACAGATGCATCTAGGTAATGGACTTAAAACAGACAGGGTGTTCCAATGAGTTTCTAACCTAGTGAAATAGGCTGAAATAGATAATTCTTTTTGAACAATAGAATGTATTTCTTGATGAATTTCATAAATTCTAGCCTCATTGCTTTGAGCAAATCTCTCATTTAACTCTCTCCACATCCTAGCAGCATTATCAACATATAAAATGGATTGCCCTATTTCTTGATTTACTGAATTAAGAATCCATGACATAACAATCAAATTGCACTGTATCCATGCTCCATGCCACACATCAGTCTCAAATGGACATGGTAAAGTACCAGTAACAAACCCTAATTTTGACTTAGCCCCAATGGCAATTTCCATTGCCCTCCTCCAATTATGGAAATTATTCCCATTTAAAACAGGATTAACAAGGCTAGTACTAGTGTTTTCATTGGTTCCTATATAATAAGGATTCATAGTACTAACAACATGTGGTTGAACAGATGGGTCAACATGATTTTCGTAGTCATTATTCTGAGGAATCGACATATCAGTCTCTAAAAAAAAACTAGGTTTAACACAGAAAAACCCAAATCAACCAAGAAACCCTGACAGAATATCCAAGAATCCAGTCAATCAATTACTAACCTATTATTACCAATTACGGTTCTCTATTATTCAACAAGAAGTGAATAAAGATCAACCTATTATGTAATCAGAGAAAAAGAGAATAAATAAGCAAACCAGTCATAAAAGATGATTTATCATAAAGAAATTAGCAACGGAGACCCCCAAAAAACATCTAATACCATGTAGAAAGCCATAATCAGGCTATGATCGAACTCAGTTTAACCTGTTTTCTGATTTAGGTATATGTATATATGTAGATATGTTTAGAGAGAGAGAGAGAGAGATAAACTGGTTTTATTAAAAACGAAATAATGATTCTTATTGATATTAAACCAAATTTACACAGTATTTATACTGGATACATCAAGTATCCAGAACTTACAAATCAGTCCATCATATTAGAAAAGTAACAAGAAACTCTACAGCATTTATACTGGATACATCAAGTATCCAGAACTTACAAATTAGTCCATCATATTAGAAAAGTAACAAGAAACTCTACAGCATATGTATCCAGAACTTACAAATTAAGTAAAACATTTTATACTTAATATTTTACTTATCTTATTTTATGTTCACTTAAGTATTGCATATTCTTGTCTGGTTATCACTCTGATAATTAAAGTTCTTTCAAGCATTTGTTCAGGATTTTTTTTACCTTTTCAAAAAAATAAAAATTCCGATACGTATATATATGAAAGCTTTTATATAATGTATTTTTTGTGCCTCACCATCTATACCGACATTATATCAAAAAGTTCATTAAAAAATGCAAACTAGGTCAAAATTTTGGAAAACAAAAGAAAGTACAAAGTAAAAGGAAGCTGTAAAGAGCAAATTCCACGTGGCTGTCACGTGGATATATATCTACATAATTATCAAATAAAAATATGACAACTAGTAAATATTAAGTATAATTGAGGGAAAAGCAATGAGTAATTTCAATATCATCCATTTGTCATAAAGTTTTAGCTTGTCACTAAACAAACAACTACCGATAAAATGGCAGGCCATTCGGGCATTTATAGAATGTCTTTATAGTGGTGATAAGTATAAAATAATTAATTAGATAAATGTTTTTTTAATAACAGAAGATAAATCTTTTAATAATAAATATGGATTTTAATTTCTTATTTGCATTTGTGTATTGTTTTTAACGATTAAGGCAGTGGCCTCTTAATCTCAACCATTTGATAAAAAAATTGTAATCGTTACTTGTTAGCTAGATTAGCACACCATTACTATATATATATATCATTTTATTATAATAAGTCAACTCAATTCAAATGAGTCTGTTCAATTTAACCATTTTTTTTTCAAAAATACCCGTATATTTTTTTATTAATTACAATAATACCATACTCACATAAAAAAATATAAAAAGTAATAACTAATAACACTATTTATCACTATTTAACAACCAAACATTCTTTTAAGTATTATCATTTTTTACTATCTTTTTTGTATTATCCACATATTTGTATCATAACTACATTTATTTTCGATATTTTGATTGAACTGTGCGTCACACACGATTACCAATATATATATTATTAATATAAGTCAACCCAAGAAAAAATGAGGCTGCCAAATTTTGGCCATTTTTTCCAAAAATGCCCCCACTCTTTTTTACTAATTACCAATATACATAATATAATTAATTAACTATTTGTCCTCAATATATTTTACTAATTACGGATGTACCCTAAATTAATTAACAATTCGTTTTAACCTCCGTAACTATAATAAATTATACCAAATCTGAATATTATGTTAAAAATAAAATATATTACGAGATTTATGTCATTACGCCTATCACACGCAACGCGTGAATAACTTTTACTAGTATCTTATATTACCCAACCCAAGAAAAAATGAGGCTGCCAAATTTTGGCTATTTTTTCCAAAAATACCCACACTCTTTTTTACTAATTACCAATATACATAATATAATTAATTAACTATTTGTTCTCAATATATTTTACTAATTACGGATGTACCCTAAATTAATTAACAATTCGTTTTAACCTCCGTAACTATAATAAATTATACCAAATCTGAATATTATGTTAAAAATAAAATATATTACGAGATTTATGTCATTACGATTACGCGTATCACACGCAACGCGTGGGTAACGTTTACTAGTATATATATATGTATACCGATTAATTGATAAACATGGCAGGTTTTTAAGACGAGTGCTTTCATTAAGTGAAATAACTTGTTTTGTCGAATTGAATGATTAAACCATGATAAAACTTACAAAATGAACACGTTTTTTTTCCACAAATGAACACATTATGCCTTTCACTTATCACTACATTATGATCTATAAGCATTGGTTGAAAGACATTTGAAGTTTGTTTTAAAAGATCATATTATCTCATTAATTAAATCTAAGGAAAATGATGAAAAAATGCATACTATTGAAACTTTAATTAAATAAAATGCATACTCTAAAATACTTTTAAAGATTATTATATATACTACAAGATATTACTTTATTTGTTTTTAACTTTGATGTTATATTATACACCATGTATCAAATATTAAACAAGATTTAAGAACCCGGGTTTTAAATTTTTATTATGTTTTCATGTACTAATCAATGATTATCCATTAAATGGAGGTACTTGAATCAAGTTAGTTGAAGAGAAAATTTAAAGTAATAAAATATTTAATATTTAACACTTAATTTTATAAATACAATTACTAAGTGTAATAAGTTACATTTTGACTTTGGAAAGACATTTAATCATTAGCATCTAAAAATGTGTATCAGTTATCCTTATATATAAATGACAGGTTACCATACTTGTCCTTTCTTTCATTTAATCGAAGATTTAGTCAAGTCGTAAAAGCTACTAATTCACTGTATAATTATAATTATTCGTACATCCATCGAAATATTAATCACATTAATAAGTTGACAATACGCACCACTTGTTCTCACCTAATACATGTAACCATCAACTCCACCCAAATTATTGATCTCATTTTAATAACATGTAGTTAATGACTTGGTACCACGAACAATATCTAACTCCTAATAAAAAGACATGCATTACAAAATATTCAATACTCAATATAGCATCCAAAATAAATGAGCTAGCTTAACTTGGTCCTTGATTGGCTTGTTTACTAGTACATGTCAATTCTGGAATAGCAAAGTCCTACTACGATTTTTTATTTTATACTATAAAGATTGTCACAGCAGTGAAGCCAAACGTTTATTGGGTATCAAATTATCGTTTTTAAAATTAGGGATGTCAAATCATTATTTTTAACGTATTTTAATGAAATTATATAATAAAAAATTAAAAATTTCATAATTTTCAGAATTATGGGAATGTCATCGGCCTTAATGGTCTGCATTTAGCTTCGTCATAAGATAGAAGAACAAAGTCTTGTTAAGGAAGATGATACTAAAAAAAAAACAGTGCCTGCATCGGCTACTTTGTTCTAAGACGACAAAATATCAAGTTTTTTTTATTTATCTATTTATCATTATAGGTTTTAAATTTGTGAATAGTTCATTAACGACAATTTATCAAAAGACATTACACCACGAAAGTAGAAAAGGTTGGCAAGGTAATCGATGATCCGGCGTTAACGAACCCAAACTCTTAAATCACATCTAATGTCACATTGTCACTTATACATTGAAAAAGATTAGACTCAAATTAATGTCGAGGTTTCTAAAGTAACCAAGTTTATCACCAGTGTCTTTTTGTGAGCTTTAAAAATACTCCGTGTAACCGTGTTGATCTTTGATGATTTTACAATGAACTAACTACGACTATCAAAAGAACCCGACGGCCTAATTGAAGTATCTAAGCCCAGTCTCGTGTAGATTATGTGTGTGTGTCTACGGGCACATATGATAAAAAAAAAGTTATATGAGATTTGGTTGTTCCATTTGAGAAATCCAAACTTAAAAGAAAATATCCAGATCCAGTATTTCAATAAAGATAAAAATAAATAAAAATCCATGCTCCCTCTCATTGAAATAGGTGAAAGGTACAAACACTCAAAGTTAGATTTATAACAAAGCAAGTGCAATTATTATGTTTTCTTAAAACCCTTAATTATTTACCAAAAATGCATCAGATCTAGAATCGAACCTAGAAGCAAGATTTAAATCTTCTAAGTTTCCAATTAATTACTCCATAAGTAATGATGTTTGATAGTTGCATCAGAAAATGTGTTGAAACTTGAAAGTTAGAAAAACAGTAAAAAAATGTAAACCAGAAAAAAGGTACCTTGTAACAACAAAATAATGCCACCTTTTTATTTATGGTTACTCCTTTTTGATAAGACTCTGACACTTTATCAACAATAATTCCCGCATTTCCTCACTCTCCAACAACCTCTCTCTTTCCTACCTTTCTTAGCTTAGCTGTAATATATACATATATATAATTATAAATATAAACATAAAGAGTTTTGTAACATGATAAATTCATTTGTCACTTAACATGGTGTTACATTTCAACACTGTCCATTCAAATCTAGTGTGTTACATATGAACAGTTGAGCTACATTTGTCAATCTTTTTTGTTTTTCTCAATATCTCTTGTTTTTATCAAAGATTTTCCAGCTCATTGATTGAGGAATGTTCTTCTGATCTTCTAAATTTGTTAATCTTCTGTTACAGGAGGATAAAATAATTGAGCTAAGTTTGATTATTTTATTTTTCCAGTTTGTTTTAATACTCAGATTCCCCAGCTCCTTGATTGGTAATTGTTCTTCTAGACTTCCCTTTTATTCATTAAAAAATTGAAAAGAAAAGTCTTTCCTACATTCATTCAATCTTCTCTTTACAGGAAAAAAGACCACTTTTATAGTTTTATTTACTAATCTTTTTTGAATATTCTCCACTACTCATTTATCAGGAAACGTTCTCTTGATTTTCCCATAAATTCCAATTTTAACCAAAGTTGAGTCCTTTTACTTTTTCAGTTTTAATCTTGACTTTTTTTCTGATAGAATTATCTCAAATTCAAAATCTTTGATTTAGAACCATTCCCAATTCAAGAAGGTTCAAATTTTTTTTACAAGTAATATAGTTTTGTTTATATTTTTAATGGGTTGTGCCACTTCAAAGAAGAAAGCTCCGGTGTGTCAAACGTGTCGTACACCAGTGTCTCGGAGGTACTCGATGCAATTGGTGCATCACCCGCCCCAACGAGATGGTGATACGTATCATGTTGTTGCTCTCACTTCCTCTACATTGGGCTCTCTCAACCTCAACCAGAAGCATCCGATCAAAGATGATCCAATGGACTTGATCGAGTCGGAGAAATGGTCCAAATTGATAGATGAAAAGATACTTAACTCAACGGCCTTGATCGATGCAAAAAAGTGGTCGGATATGATTGAGGAAAAGATACCGAATTCAACGGTTTTAATTGATGCAAAAAAGTGGTCGAATACGATTGAGGAAAAGATACCAAATTCAACGGTTTTGATCGAGGCGAAAAAGTGGTCGGATACGATCGATGAGAAGATAGCAAAGATTGTGCCTGAGACTATAAATGTGTGGGAAATGATGGATGGTTTGGAGGATAATAGCCCGATTAGGCCGCCACGTTTTCACCAACGAAGCTTCTCTTTCATTGTAAGTCGTGATTATCCACCCTCTCCTTGTGACTCCCCATTGTCTAAATTGGAAGAAAATGATGATGATAGGTCGATTTCAACGGTTTCGTCAGTTTCAGAGTTCGATACAATTGAGGACGAAAAGAAACAAGCTTTGGCCTGCAATATGAAAGTAATGGATGATAATGTGATAGACTATAACTTAACTGGGTTGAAATTGAAAACAAAAGATAGAGTAGTTTTGTACTTTACGAGTTTGAGAGGCGTCAGGAAAACCTACGAGGATTGTTGTCATGTTAGAGTGATTTTAAAGGGAATTGGTGTACGTATAGACGAGAGAGATATATCTATGCACTCGGGGTTTAAGCAGGAGCTAAAGGAGCTACTTGGAGAAGGGTACTTTAGTAAAGGCTTGGGTTTGCCTCGGGTTTTTCTTGGAAAAAAGTATTTAGGCGGAGAAGATGAGATACGGAGATTACACGAAGAGGGTAAGCTCGAGAAGGTTCTAGAAAGTTGTGAAAATGATGATAATTGTGGTGGGATTTGCGAGGCTTGCGGGGATGTGAGATTTGTGCCATGTGAGAATTGTTCCGGGAGTTGTAAAATATATTATGAAGATGACTACGATGATGTTGAAGAAGATGAAGAACGATTTGACGAGGGTGATTTTGGTTTTCAAAGATGTCCCGATTGTAACGAAAATGGACTCATTCGTTGCCCGATTTGTTGCAATTGATTTTTCATGTTACTATTTTGTAATTTATTTAATTTGTTTCACTTGTTGCTATGTTTATATAGATATTGTTAGACTTTATTACTATCTCATATTCACAATATATAATCATCAATCATATATGGTTTATATATGACTTGAGAGTTTATTATTATATATGAGTTCGGTGTTTCTAATTATCCTCATTGATTACAACTATATAATGATAAACGGTTTGGCAAACAAGCGGTATCTTTTAAGCACTATCTATAAGTTAAATACATATAGTTATTTATACATGATTGATCACTTAATTCAACAATTAATAATAGTTTATGGTAATAGTATTTACTATTGATATATTTTCTAATTTTGTAAACTAAAAACCGTTTTTTCAACACAATAAATCCCAATAAAAACTTGGAGCCTAGTTAAAACTATCCTAAAATTAAATATCAACACAATAAAAGTCAAATAAAAATGTAGAAGCCTGTTTGAAACAACACTAAAATTAAAAAAAAATACTCTCTAATAATATTTAGAATTGAAATATGGAAATAAATGAAAAAAAAATAGTGATGCATTCGTTTTCTTAACAAATTATTCACTTTAGATTTACATAGATTTCCTCCAAAATTTCCTTCGAAAAATACTTCCATATATATTTATAAATATTAAATAATTATAATAGTTATTAAATATGTTACCTTAATTATGGTTCACATTAATTTGGTGTCTAGACGCTTTACCCAATGATAAATTATAGTAAGACGTTTTTATAAATTCAGAACGATAATTTAAATGCAAGTATATCTTTTTTGGTGCACGAGTTTTGGATAAGGGGAATAATAGATAATTACAATGTATATGGAACTGATCCTTTTTTATTCATTCTGTTACGCAACATTATTTAATAGTTTGGTTAGAAGATTTGGTAAAAAAGTTAAAAAGAGTTTTCTTCCGCTCTCCATCTTCGAAAAAATTATCACTTTGTTCTGGTATTATTTTTCTGCTTTTATTGATATAATCGCATACATATATATATATGTTTACAGCCAAGGGCGAAGCTAGAGGGTATTAGTAAAAAAAATATGGAGTGTGTCAAATCATTTACAAAATATATAAAAAGCACATACGAAAAAATAAAATTTCTTACATTTTTCATTCTGATGAGGGGTGTCGTGGCCACTGATGGTTTGCACTTTACTTCTCCCTTGTTTCTATCGAGGAGTTCTGAGCAATTGCCTGATCTTTCTCTAGATGTCCTCATAGACATACTCACCCGCTTACCGGTAAAAACCCTAATTAGATTTAAGTGTGTTTCCAAGTTATTTTCGACTTTGATCTCAAGTAAACATTTCATTAATACTCATCTAAATATATCATTTAAAAACCCCGATTCTACCCGGGTTGTTTTGAGGTCATATGACCCCCGAGTTGATTTCAAATCATTCTCACTTCATTTGTTGCTGAGTTCCGTTCCTCAGAATGTTCAAGAACTCGATAACCCCTTTAAAGACACTGGTCTTGTGGTTTTGCCTGTCGGTTCCCTTAATGGGTTGGTGTGTGTACGCGTAGAAAAGAATCTATTTTTATGGAACCCTTCGACTAAGGTTTCAAAGAAACTGCCTTGTACGGGTTCTGAACAATGTGAGTATGAAACAACGTATGGGTTCGGATTCGATGAGTGTAATGATGATTACAAGGTGGTGAAAATATTCGGCCTTGTTAGCCAAGACAAGGGGTGCAAAAGTGTTCATGTTTATTCACTGAGAGCTGATTCTTGGCAAAAAACAGCTGATTTTCCTTATGACGCGATGCCCCATGGAGCTGGTATATATATGAATTGCTCTCTCCATTGGCTGGTGGGTAATCTTTGGACCAAAATCGTCGCTCTTAATTTGTCAAGCGAAAAGTACAGTGAGATTCAGCACCCTAATTACGGAAACAACGATTCTGATACTTATTTGCTTTTGGGTGTGTTACAAGGGTGCCTTTGCGTGTTGGCTGACTTCACACGAGATCGTTCTGATTTGTGGGTCATGAACAAATATCGAGTAAGAGATTCATGGGTCAAGTTATGTTCGATACCGTATCTGTTTGATCCACAAGACCTATGGTATTCATTCCCCTCTTGGATTTCCATTTATAGTGATTTATTGTTGAAAATTGGGGAAGATCTCGTTCTTTATAACTCGAGTGATGAGACGTTTAGATTACCCGTCATTCCAAGGTTAGACAATTACTCTTTTTGTGGGGTTACTTACGTCGAAAGTTTGGTTTTACCCATAGTTGCCTGCACGGGAAACGAAAGCGAGAAACGAAACGAAACGTGAAAAAAATCGAAAACTTACACGTGAAATAATAGGAAGCGGAAACAGGAAACACAATTTATTAAAGGGAGCTTCCCGGTAACTATGGACCGGCTCACTTTCACCATTACCTTATGACTCTTGATTTTGCAATCTTATTTCTGAATTTTAGTTTTTACTTTTTCAAAAGTTTCACTAGTATAGACTTTTGATTTCTGTTTTATTTGACAATAATGTCGATTGTTCAACAGAACAATTAAATTATTTCTCACAAATGATTTTTCCTGTTGCTAATAGTTTCTTCATGGCTTATTTTCACTTGTGAGTTGTTTGTAAATTGCAAGTCACTCTCCACCTTGGGACCTCTTAGGGATCCGCAAGGAGTTTTAATACTACACCATGTTTTGGAGAGAAAACAGTGAGAGTTTCTGTACTTTCCCTTCTTCCTTCAGGCAACTTATAATCAAAAAACGAGTGTTCGACGACAGAAGGCATAAATATACTTGGGTCTTCAAGAAGCAATATTGGGCGTGTTTGCTTATTTGAGATAGAGAAAAAGAAAGATAGACTCATTCACTTAAAAATTCTTAATTTTCTCATTTCAAGACAAAAGACGGCTCTAAACCGACGAACAAACAAGAACCAAAAAGTGCGTCTCTTAATCAAGCCAACCGTACACCACTCTGTATCATCAAAAAGAAATGGTGTGCTTAAAAGCTGCAATAATGTTTTTTTTACTGTCTCAAACAAAGGGTCAAGCTAATATTGCTATGTTTTACTTAATTTGAAAAGCTCACATGCATAGTTACTCATTTGATAGCAATGCATCTGAGAGCCACTGATGGTTAGTCATGAACTCTTGTCTTTAACATATATGCACAAACAAGAACACTGGACCACAATATCTATTAGAGTGTGTATGGTGATAGTTAGATTTCATTTGGATGATTTGGATAAAATACACACAACATTAGACACTTCTGTGTCGATTCTGACGAAACTATTCAAAACACGGAGCGGGTAGAGTTACAGAACGATAAGATAATTGACATTGCAATGTACCCTTTCTAGTAATGCTATTACGAGCCACTCACACGATATGATTATGGTCATGGCCGGATTTTGGGCTACGTCCAAGAGGCATGGGCCTAGAGCCTCCAAAAACGTATATTTTTAAGCTCTCCGTCTGAAAAAATATTAAATATATATATATAATTCATTTTATTTCTCTAATCAATAGTTATATGTGACCGAATGGTTGGTTTTATTACTAAAGAGTCTAGTCAACTTGTATTCCAGTCTTTGCTGAGACGAGATTTTTTTATTTTTTATTTATTATAGAATTTGGTACATTAATGAACATTTTTAATTTTATGTAACTTTTTATGTGGTCTCTTATATTAAAAAAAATCAAGAAAGTACTTGATTTGTTAAATAGATAACAGATTTGATCCCTGATTTCCTTATTAAAAAATCACTGTATAATTTTAGCTCGAATGCGAAATTTGTAAAAATTTTGGTTCGTATAATTGATTTTTTTGTTAAATGTGTTATACTTATTGGATATAATATTTTCTACCTTAATATTTCATCATTTATTAATCGTATCTTATAAGTTTTATTTAAATAATTTCTTTTTTTTTACGAAGAAAAAAAAGCCCATTTCTAAGGTGGATTAAGGCCACCAAAACTCTGTAAACATTTAAGTTCTATTGAATACACCCTAAACCCAGAATTGTATGGAAATATTCAACAACACAATGAAGTAAAGAATAACCTGCAGATATTAAAGTTCTATTGAATCATGTAGACGGGAAAAAGTTTAACGTTTTATTCAACAATATATTACAAACACTATTATAACGATTCTGCGGCTACCTATTTGGAGAGTTTAGTTTCTCCTAATTTACACGGTCTCTGAGTTCCGTCTATGTTTATTATTACGATTCAATTTTCATAAAAAGTGCAACTTTTGGGTCGTATATTTGATGCAAAAGTCAATTTTTTTTTACAATATAGTTCATCATAGGAAAGATTGGTCTTCTCCATGACTTAGTTGTAAACATTTTCTTTGTACTATCACGGGAAAGATCATGGTTTTACTTTTTACTTCTTCACCAGGATTTAGTGCATATTTTCTCATATCACTTTACTGGTGAGTGGTAAGATTATACAAATTAGAGAAGATGATTAGTGAATAAAACGGGTCATATTGCATTAATGCAAGATGCACTTGCATGCACAAAAGTACAGTATTATAGGTAATAACATGCTACCATTTGGTTTCACCAATACCTTAAGAGCATGTTTATCGCAGATGGGTTGCCGTCAGGGGCGGAGAGAATATGAGCCCACTGTGGGCTGTAGGCCACACTCAATTTTAACTTACAAACTACTATGAACATCAACTTATACATAAACTTTGACATTTTTTTTAAAAACGATCCAAATCAATATTTGATTAATGCAAATCTCCACGGTTTCACGACGGGAACACAAATATGCATCTTGCTTTTTTTTTCGAGATGTATAATGACATGTTTAGAAATTACGGTAAAATTTAAAAATTAAAAACATGTCATTATACACCTCGTAAAAAAAAACAAGACGCATATTTGTGTTTCCGTCGTAAAATCATGGAGATTTGTATTAATTAAATGATTTGGAGCGTTTTTGCAAAAAATTGTCCAAGTTGATGTCAATATACCTCCCCATTTATATATATGGCATTTGTTATATTTTAATACACACACATGTTAAACAAATCCACGCACAAACAGAATTAATAATTGATGTTTTAAAAAAAATGGTAATTGGTGACCTCATTAAAAAACATAGGCTACAAAAACTCGCACGCCCGTCTTCCGCTTCCACTCTCTTACCGTCTCGCAGTCTTCGAACTCGTTATCCCTTACTCTCTCGTCAGTTCTTCTAAGTTTAATTCGGGTTTTTTTTAATACAAATTAATATATTGTATATAGCTTGTTTACTTAAGAAGTTCAATATTTTAATTGTCCAACTGTTTTGATACTCAAATTCTTGGTTATTGATTGTTATTTACTTTCGTCTTTTTACTATTTTCAACATGTTTTAATTATATAGATTTTGTTTGGTTGTTGACTATGATTCTATGAAAAAACTTAATAAACAACTTTTTTATTTCTAATATAAAAGAACAAACATGGGTAGTTTTTTACATAATTGGACAACACATGGTTGTCTGCTTTTGAACAAACCCGATTTTAGGACACTAAATTTGAAGATCTTTTGGTCTTTTAAAAACATTTTGTATTATCTGAATTTTACCCAACTAGTAGTTTAGCTATTGAAGTTATCATGAATCGCTTTAAAATAATGGGTAAACGGAGAGCTCGGTTGTAATTTTGGGCTTTAAATTTGAGAGGTATTATTTATCGATTTTTTAAAGTTGTAGTAATTATACTCTTTTTATTTTTTGGATTATGCCCCCATTGACTAGAATTTCTAGCTCCGCCCCTGGTTGCGGTGGATGGATCCGCACCTCAACCTCCGATCACGTTTAACGGAATGAGCAGAGGATGTGAGTTGCGGTTGGGGTGTAGGCTCCCCCTCTCTCTCTTCTCTCTTTTTGGCCTTCGCTGTCTGCCAACACTTGTCTGTGTTACCTCCGTATTGATAACTACAAGGACTGGTGCCTGTATAATTACAGACAAGTCCCTCTATTTTTAAGTTTACTACAAAAATATTTATGGACAGTTAAACAACATATAAATGGTCCATATAGTTTACAGACATATACAAAAAAGTCTAAAAATAAAAAATGAATACAAATCTGGACATTATTTATAACAGAGATTGGTCCTGTAATTTCAAAAAAATTATTCACCACTCCATGTACTCAGTTTTCTAAATTAAAAAAAATATATATGACTTTTTTTATAATTTTTAGTTATAATAAACAAACATTTTAATAATTTATTAATTTTTTTTTAAAATGTGTTTGATAATTTAAAGTTGTCAATTATTTTGTTTTGATTACAATGATAGATGTTATGACTTTTTTACAATAACATTCAAAACTATTATGACCTTTTTAGTAATTACTACTCACTCCGTTCCAAAATTTAAGTACAATATACTAATTTGTGTTGTTTCACATTATAACTCCACTTTCCCAAAGTAGAAAATAATTTTGTGTAAAATTACATGTTTGCTCATACTTTTAATTTTAGAGCAGAATGTGCATTAATAGAAATGATGATAAGAGTGGAAAGGGGGTGTAAAAAATGTGTAATGATTGTGTTTTATTAATAAGTTGAATTTCTGTAGTGGACTTATATTGTGTAACGGATGGAGTATAACATTTAAAACTTAATCAACGTCTTAAACCAACACACCAATAAACTTGATATGTCACTCCTTACGAACCAACATACTAAAATTAAGTTTAAACAACGCATTAAAACAACATGCCGTTAAACATGCTCTAACAGATATGGATGCTGCCACGTGACTTCATATCTTTCTTAATCGTAAGTTACTGAATTTCGTGTTTTGGTTTCCGAAACGTTTAAACACCATATAGGAGATAGGAGTGTGTATGCATATATGGTCATATTTCAAATCATGTATAGGAAAGAAAAAGAAAATTAATTGTCTCAGCTGACAAAATTACTTGTAAAATAGAACAATACAATTTGCAGATAGGAAACCTGACAATGTGAAGTACATTACTTTGTAAAAAAAATTCCCAAATGGTTCATATGATATGGTTATGGCCAACACCCAACACATAGCATATTCATGTTCGTACCGAACTTTCCAAAAACATAAAATGTAATCTCCTATTGGGTATAGCAATTTTGTAATCTTGAAACTAACATGTACGGTCAGTAGCAGATAAATCAGAAGTTGACATGCTGCTGCCATACGATGCAGAGTTTCTTGATTATGAAAAAGTAGAGTAAGTTAATTAATCATTCCGTATCATCATTCATCATTAACAAGTCAGCGCATTTTGAAAATATATCCACAAGTAATTTAGCCTAACTATTTTCGAACTTCACTTATTCTGGTATATCTGTTTTCCTGAGAAAAAGGTGAAGCTTTTGTTGTTCCGAATAACAGAATAAGTACTTTATTTGATTGGTCACTTGCCTTGCTATTCATTTCATAGCAATATCTGTAAGAAGTAAGAACCTACTAGATTGCGATTAAACTTGCAGCAAATGAATTATTAAACATTCAAAGAGCATAGGAAAGGTCTAGGATTTTTCATTAGTCCATACAAAACTAAATAACACCACCCAAGCTTGCTTAACCTCAAAAATATATTGCAAGTCCTAGTAATCATTAGTCACCGGGTAAGTTATCAGAGTGGTACATAGAGTACATAAATCAGTTTTCTCTTGTTCCAAAACTAAAACATGTTCTTAATTCAGAATTTAAACAAGCTGGAATAGTAATATGGCACTGTACGGAACTCGATTCAATGACATCTACACTAAACTCATCATTCGTGAATCACCAAACATCGAATCCAATAATGTACTAACAAACTGATAAAGTAATCACTAAATATGGGAAAATCGGATAACTAATTTTAATCAATAAATACTTCCTCTCTAGATACACTTCAATTTATTTGCATAATTAATCTTTGATAGACACTATGATGTAATTATAGGGTGCGACTATGGTCTTCATTGAACTGAAGTGTCCCTTCGTATGCGATTTTGGGACAATACCTTTAGGTAGATAATTATAATAAATCAATGATATTGGCTTTCAAATATGTGAAACGCACTACCTTGATCTCAATTTTGTTGTGTTTGGTTTTTCATGGTACAAAAGATAATTTCATGTTTTGATTTGATTCTCTTGTTGTTGATTTGTTTGCAAAGATATTTTCGTGAAGATATCTTTGAAAGTCTACCTCAACCTCTCCACCTTTCTAGTGATCATATATAGTTATCTATATCTACAACTATTAATAAGAGTGCCATAATAAAGATTTGCATACCTTTTCTTTTATCGTATATATGTCAATTTTCTTAAGTGCTATGTTTTCCTTTAATAAATCCCTGATCGGTTCAGTTATACAAGAGTATTTATAGACTGATATCAATTTTGTTTTCTTTCAATTATTGGTGTTAAAGACTATTAGAGTTTTTTTTTATCAGCCCCTCCAAAGAACACATCTCCTTAGTTACTGGTATTTTGTTCTTTCTGCTTTTATCTTCATATTCATAGACATGATTTCTGAGCAATTACCTGAACTTCCTCTAGATATCATCACAGACATACTCACTCGGTTACCAGTCAAATCCCTGATTAGATTCAAGTGTGTTTCCAAGTCGGTGCAAGCTTTGATTTCAAGTACACAATTTATCAATACTCATCTCAACATATTTTCTACGAGCCCTGATTCTACCCGCATAATTATGAAATCAATTGATCGCCAAAATGTTTTCACTTCATATTCACTTAATTTGATACTTAATTCCCATACTCCCGATGCTCAAGAACTCGATTTCCCATTGAAAGACACAAATGCTGTCGTTGATATTGTAGGTTCTTATAATGGGTTAGTGTGTATAACCATTCAGAATGATTTTTTTATATGGAACCCTTCAACTACAGTTTCGAAGAAATTACCCAGTTTTGAAGTAGCCTATTTAAAACTATACGGGTTTGGATTTGATGAGCGTAGTGATGATTACAAAGTTGTGGTGTTCTTCGACTCGAAAAGGGCGGGTGTATATTCGTTGAGGGCTGATTCCTGGAAAACAATAGAGGATTCTCCTTATTTAATGATTGGTGAATTTCTGAATGGTAAATTTCTGGATGGTAAATTTCTGAATGGTTCGCTCCATTGGGTGGGGCTCAAGGATGTTTCTAAGAATATTATATGTCTTGACTTGTCAGACGAAACTTATGGTGAGATTGAGAAGCCTGGTTACAATAGCGGTTACTATTTTCCGTTGGGTGTTTTACAAGGATGCCTTTGTGTATTAGCCGTTGTAGACTTAGATCGTTATAATTTGTGGATTATGAAAGAGTATGGAGTGAGAGATTCGTGGGTGAAGTTGTGTGATATAATGTATGTGGACGGACCGGGGTATTTGTTGTATTCATTGCCTTTGACGATTTCGAGTAGTGGTGAGATATTGTTTATCGAGAGTATTGCCGTTCTTTATAATCCAAGTGATAGAACAATTAAAGAGCCTTGGGTTCCAAAAGATTACGATAGGTTCTTTTATATGGCTACTTATATCGAGAGTTTAGTTTCCCCAAATTTAGATGGTGTCTGAATTTCGTGAATGTTTATCAATACAATTCAATTTTCTTAAGACAGTGTAACCTCTGTTCTAATTTTTTAAATGCAAATGTCAAATATTCTAAAAAAGTGTTCATCATGGAAAAGATTAATTGGTGTCTATGACTTAGTTGTGAACATCTATCTTTGTACTATCAATGTTTTTCTATTGTTAGGGTTAGGGTGTTTGCAATGATTTTATGATATGGTGATTAAGACATTCTAAAGAAAGAAGTATTTGCAAGTTAACTTGTAACTTCTTCTTTTTTTTTGGTCGAAAGGCTCAATTATTATTAAACATAAAAATGTCACTACATGGGACAACATCCCCCATGGTGGCTTAGAAAAAACCACATTCCGATAACGAACTTAGAATACTAAAATCTCTCATCTATGATCCCCAAAAGCTACAAACGAAGGGGAAAAAACAATTACACCCAAGATCTCTAGCATTATCATTCTCAAAACAAACTTTGCTTCGATGGTCTTAATCTTACTCTTTATTCCACATAGCCTTATAAATAACTCTCAATCATAGATCGGTGTGATCTTAAGAAGAATGCTCAAGAGCAAATGTATTTTCAAAACAACAATACCAAAACCTTAAATATAATAACCAAAAACCTTCATTTGCAACTAATTAAACATAAGACATCGTATAGTTTTGTAAACTATCAGAGATAATCCTAAAACTACATAAACAAATTTGCTCACTCTTCTTGCATTATTGACCACTTGATCATCAAAAACTTCAACTGAGGTCTACTTAGCTTGGTCAATCACAGTTTAATTCCAACTCCAAATATAGTTATCGTCAGAAAACGTCTTGCTCATCATTATACTTCTAAGCTCTTACTCTTTCGAACTGCACTTCCTCACATTTACTGAAAAAATTAGATCAATAAACTTGCTTCAAGTCAAGTCCTCGTTAACAAGATAAAGCTTCATATTAAATCATAAGCTTTAAATCTGGAGTAATTAATCTATAGGCCTCAGCTAACTTCATTAGCCTGACAGAAAAAACTCCTAAGCAAACCACTTCTAATATGCACAATTAGAGTGTATTCCAACAACATAAAATCCATAGCCTCAGTTAACTTGTACCTCCTTGACATTGACTGTAAGGATCTAATATGTATTTACAAAGAGTACCTAAAATGATGAATCCAGGCCATGAAATGCATCAACAATAGGTCACACATCATATCACTTTCCTGGTAAGTGGTAAGATTATACAATAACAAAATGGCACATGACCGTTTTCACTATCCAACCATATGTTGTATTAGCAAAAAAATAAAAATGAATGAGCTTGAAAACGGCTTCCAAAGAGGACGTAAAACATAGTTTTTTCAAGCGCACATTGCTATCTTTTGCTTGATTTGGTTGTAGTATATCTCCTTGTATTTCTAATAACAAAATAAAATCAAAAAGTAAATCTTTTAAGATGACAACGAAAATACAAATTTTAGTACAATTATCAAGTTTCTTTTAAGATCAAAGTAACCAGTATATTAGAAAGACAAAGGCCTTTGCTCAAAGCGGGCAAACAGAACTACAAAAAGATCGTGAAAACATAAGAATAGACCTAATCCTATTTGACTAATTACTAAATTTTCTGAATTTATTCATTCATACAATTGACATATTTTAGTATACGAGAAAAAAATTGTTCAGGGCTTGACAATATTTTTCTATCATACAAGTTGTGTAAGGTGTAAACCCGCGCCACCATGGGCGAAGCTAAGTGCATACCATCGTGGGGCGACGACACCCCATAATCCCGAAAGTTATAACTTTTTTTAATTTTTAACTATGTGTTTTCACTAAAATACGTTAAAAACGGTGATTTGTCACCCCTCATTTTTATATTCTATCTTTTGACACCCTCATATACCATTTCTGGTTTCGTCCCTGTCCGAAATCTTGGGATGATTTGATTTTAACCTCATTGTTGTTACACCAACACCCATGTTATTTTCTTGCGCCACCAGTGGCACCTTTTTTAATTAGAAAATGCAGAATCAATATGTTTCTAGAAGTCCTGAGCCTCAAGCTCAAGAAATTTTATGAGCTTCTACTTAACATTTTCTCTTGTTTTTTGCTATGTAATTTTGTATAGTTTGTAATTTCCTTATCTTTTTTAAGGTGGAAAAGAAGGAAAATGAGAAAAGGTGGTATATTGTGAGTGCATACTTAAAATAACCAAACTCGAGAGTTGTCAATTGTCAACCATTCATTGTTTAGACTAAACTAGTTGACATATAGGAAATGAAAAAGGAGTTGGCACATGGGAACATGAGGACACATGTGAAAAAAAGATGCATATAAATCTTTCTCAAATATTAGAAATTGTAGTATATATATTATATAGCAGTGTAGTAACATGGATCCAACCTATATACAAAATACAAACAAGGAACCCTCTCAACTCCCCCAACTAACATAAATCCCATGTGGATCAAGAAACTTCTTAAATTATACTAAAATCTTGATATTATATAAGTTATTATGTAGCTAGTAACATATATACGTTATTGTACAAATTAATAGCATATTCATACTGTGAAAATTTTGGTCAGGGAGCAATTTAATTAGTACAACAGTACATTTGATACTTCTTTTTCTTTCTTTTGAGAGGCTTAAAATTTCTGTAACGCACATATATATACAAACATACTAGACTTTATCTTTAATATGTGAGTATATCAAGATGGGTAAATTAAATTTCCTTACATTCATTCAACCCAGTAATTATGAAAGCAACATTTGAATGTCTCTATCACCGTGATACATATAGACTTGGCATCTATCCTATAAACACTATAAAAAAAAAAATACTCAAATAGCGACGGGATTAGTAAAACTATTTTTTGTTACGAGCTTATTAGCGACGGTTTTTGTGACGGCTTTGTGACAGTTTAGTCAATTTGCGACCGATTTGTGACAACTTTTTAAATTAGTGACAGGCTTGTGACAACTTTTGACTCTCACTAAATCAAACATTATTTTACAGTGAAATTCCGTGGTGTTTTTTTATCGGATAATACCAAACTCTCATGTAGAACTGAAGGGGTGAGGTTGCAAAATAAATTAAACTCAACTGAGAATACTATTATAGCTTGCCTACTTGTTGAGTATCAATCTGAGGGTTTAATTCAAAATATAACCAACCCTGTGACTTAGTAAATCATGTGTTTTGCACGTATATATTTGACAATCGTATGAAAATGTGCATTTGTTTATAAAAACGGCTAAATTAATGACACTTGTTAATAAAATATGTTCCTCATATGACTAATGATCAGAATTAGACTTATCTATTACTCATGCTCTTATCTAGGAAAATCTGCAAGACATAACTAGTTTCCGAAAAGGCGAAAACTCATCATTATATAAGTTCGTTTTGGAAAAATTATGTGATTCGAATAAATGTATATAATAATTAAACTGAAAAACTGTAAGGAAAATAAAAGTTTTTTTTTTGTATGGGGAGGTGCAATTATATTGTGTACCTTAATTTTCTGCAAACTTGCAATCATAGTATACTCAGTACAAGGTTGATGTTTCTCAAAAAGCAATTTTTATAACTTTCTCCTATCAAATTGGACAAAAGTCTAAGGCTCCAAACATCTAGCTTTTACATCACTACTTATTCTAGGCATTAAACTACCGAAATAGACTATTTAGGTAGCTTTCTAGGTCTTGGATTTGAAAGATAAATATCACTATTTTTCAAACCTAACTAGCCAAAGGGTGCACTACACTTATAAGTCATAAGTTGGTTTTAAGTGGCAATCTATACACTTGGCCCCATCCCTAGATTCCAGCCTCATCTCTCTCCCTCTCTACACCACTACTTTCCAACTCCAGCTAATTTCCTCTTCATTTTTCTCTCATGGGGAATATTTTTGCATGTCATGCAAATTTATGGGACCCTAATTTGGACTGTGTTGGAAAATTTGGAGTATTTAAATAATTCCAAACTAAACAGTGAACTTGTACTTTATTATTATTAAATGATATAAACAAGAAGGATAAGAACCAAGTGTAACCTACTAAAATAGACTACAACACCCGCTATACTGAAAGAAAAAAAAATTCCGAAACTTTTCGATGTATTTTCCTGAAAAGTTGACAATTCTAGTTTTTTAACATTTTATAATTACAAAATGTTCACGTATAATTCAGCTACACTCATATCCAAATCGTTGTTCCGCCACAGTAAAGAAATATTTGGTATGCTATCATATAAGATAGGGAGACAAAGTGGATTTTACTTACTGTGTAATACATAGTTTAATAAATAACCGCAATTGGAATCCAAAAGTAAGAATATAAAAGTGAACGTCTAATGCATGAAAGGTTTGTTACAGTGTCTATTTTATAAATTACTAATTGCATAAATAATAAGAACTTGTTGATTTTGAATCCAAAGTTAAATCAGTTTTTAAAACTGTGACAAATTTATTTGTAGACATAGCATGTGGTCCAGCGAATAAATTGGTTGGATTGTTTTTTATATATTTTCTTTCTTTTTTGGGTGCTTAATCTGTTGCTTTCGTCAGGCATGAGCCTTTACTGCCTAAATTTCTGTTTCAGTTTTTTGTTTGAACCTGATTTACACTATATGGGAAACGTCTCATTCAATGGTAAAGTGCAAACGTTTTAATGTAAATTTTCAATGCAAATAGAAAAACTAATAGTCATTGCAATCTTTTTAGACACTTGACAAGTCTATAATTTTTTATATATATAGAAGAAAATTAAGTGTTTATAATCAAAAACTTGAAAGCATCGACACCCTTATAGACTAGTAGACTACACGTCTACACCAACATCAGCTGTAACAAATTAGTATGAAATAATACAAGATATTACAAAAAGTTAATCTCCTTAATTGTGGTATCCGATCATGCGGGGAATTACAAACATATTGCATTTCTTTCGTGCCAACAAAATACACAGAGTAACGGTACAAGAGAAGAAGGCTCTTACAAGCCATGTCAAAACCGATCTTCCTTACCTTGTTGACACATTTACAAATCAATGTAGTTAAGGCTGATCTACAAAAGGATTTAACAAGTAACCTGAAATTTAATCAACGGGGAGGTGGTACAATAATACAATTTCGGAATCGATAGGAACTATTATATAGGATATGGCAATTTTGGTGTTTCAATAATACATTGAAGTCGTTCGAACATTCACATTTGTTTCATCTACTCTTGTAGTATACTCAACGAGCCCGGATTTTTTCACTACAAAAAATATGTTTTTACGCACAAACCGTAGATCTGATCTGCAAACCGTAGATCTGATCTACAAACCGTAGATCTGATCTACGGTTTGCCTATTATTTTTGATTTTTTTTTAAAGACAAACAGTAAATCAGATCTACGGTTTGTTGCGTGAAAAAAGAAATAATGCAATGGAAAAATCCAGACACATACTCAACCCATTGATCTTCCGTTTCACACGATACGCCCTTCAGTTAGGTTTTTGACTGAGATATCAAACCCTAGGTCCTTAACGGCCATAGTTAGCGTAAACGCAAGCCAGGAAGAAGATCGGGAAAATTTTGAGAGGTAATTTCGGCAAAATTAGTTAATGCAAATTCGAAAGAAGGTCAAGATAAAAATTATCTTGTATTCTGGAATATCTAGATGAAATTTGATAAACCCCCTCTATATATAACACGATCTTATCCAGAATAAATTAAATCTATACAAACTGAGATTTATAGACTAAATTGGTAAAAAGTGAAACCTTTTGAGGTGTTTTTTTTATCAATAATTCTAATAAGCCGGATAGATTCAACCAGACTCTCAACACATCAGTCATTAATGTAAATTTAGAATTTTATTTTCATCCCGAAATTTAAGAGTATGCTATTCGGCCATATATTTAATATTTTTAATTAATATTTAATTTTAGGGTAGTCTCAAATAGAGTTCTATAATATTATATTTAGGTTTTTATTTTGTTGAATAGTCAAATAAAATATATTAAAATTACTAAAATTTTAAATATTTTTAATTAATATTTAAGCTTATGGTTGTTTCAATCAGGGTTCCATAAATATTATATTTTGGGTTTTTACTTTGTTAAATAGTCAAATAAAATATATTAAAATCATTAAAATTTTAAATATTTTTAATTAATATTTAAATTTAGGATAGTCTCAACTAGTGTTCCATAAATATTATATTTGGGGTTTTATTTTTGTTTTGTTTGGCTGTCAGAAAAATTCTAAAAATTAGATAAAATACCGTCTGGTATTCAGTCTGCTTGAACCAGGTTGGCTCGTTACTTTTTTTTATAATACCCAAAATTGAATTCCATATTTAAAGGATAAGGGAGCATGACCAAACGTTCCAAAAATAGTTCTGCAGCCATGTGGTGTGTTATACTAACTTTTAACCAGTGCTCTGATAAATGCTAGCCAATGGCCATCTTCTGAATTGAGTACAAAAAGTTAGTACTTTTTAATTTCAATTGTGACAGGCCAAAAAAGTTGGTTTTTCAAGATTTTGGGCGTTAAATTTTGTGCCACAATGATTGTACAGTATCCTAGTAGCTGAAAAAAAAATATAATACCTTTTTTCTCACTTTTGATTGCTTTTAGAAGTGCGGTAATATATTAATCATATGCCCATGAAAAGGTAGTTAATGTTAAGTTGGGAAAAATTAAATGCTAAAGTAAATTGTTGAGAAATATTTGTTACAGATTTTGTCTTCTTTTTTCTTATAGCTAATTAAACAGCTACTAGAACAGTATATTACTCGTGGAGCTATATATATTTGTATATATATAGGAATTATTTTCATGATAATTATTTTATTTGATTTTATATATATATATCGGGAGAGAGAAATTATTCCTAGCCTCTTCTCTTATGTTTTCATCAAAAATCATCAAATAAAACCATACCTATAATTATTGCCCAAATTACCTCTCAAAATTCCCTCAATCTTAACTTAAGTCAACTTGTTTAATCTTGATATTCCAATAAAATTCGTTAATATAGATTAGAAATTAAGAACATCCCCAAGAATATTTTTTTATGGGTTACCTAGGTTAAAAAAAAATATGTTACCCATACAAATAAAACCTAGAAAAAATATATATAGTATAAATTATTATTATTTATGTAAATTATTTGTCCATGTGGTGGTATGCATAGTCCATTCGGACTATTGACATCCCCTTTAAACCGGCCCTGGTTAGCACTAGTTAACCAACTAATTAAGGTCACTCCGCATCATTTAGATATAGTTATAGTTTTTTTTACACACATTTTTGTTTAGAATTACTGAAAATAATTGATCTATCTCCAAATGACCATTAACGAGTCCCTATATGAGGTTTGTGTCGAAAGGTATCTATCTAACTATATGATTACCAAACACACTAATAAGAAACATGTAAAGTTACTCATGTACAACCATCACTTTGCCAACGTTTCCATATAATTACAAGCATTCAATCCCAATTTACTATCAAATCCTTTTGGTAGACCTCCATTAAATTTCGTAAACGATTTAACATATTAAACTCGATGGTGTGTATCGCATGACCTAGACGGCATAACATTACACACGCATAATTAAGTTCTATTTTATGTATTTTCTCAAGATCCGTTCACTTTAAGATTTAATTTTTCCAGATACCAACAAGTCTAGCGGGAAAGAAGTGTTATACTAAAAGAAAATCGAAGTTTTGAGTTTTGTAATGCCAAATTTCTTTTGTTGCATGTTCAGATGCACATGTCTCGACATTGTATACATGGAACATAAAGTGTTTTCTTTTTTGGAAGTTGTATAATATAACGAACCAGTTATAAATCGAGGATTTTAGTAGTACAACCACTATCAAAAGCATGGAAAAACAAAACATCAACTACTACTGCTAAGATATAATCACTACAACAAACTTAAGAATTATGTAAAATATTTTTAGAATCAATCAAATTTTGTCTCCAAATGTTAACTTTTCGGGACAAAAATAATATTTTAGACACAAAAATAATTTTTTTGTACTCAAATTTAACTTTTAGGCACATAATTTGAAAAAAAAAATTGTGTTCAAACACAATCATATACGAACATAAGGAGACAATTAAAATTTGTATCCAAATATTTTTTGAGACGAAATTAAATTGTCTCCTTATATCCGTATGTGATTGTCTTTGCAGACGAATTTTTTTCCAAATTATGTGCCTAAAAGTTAGATTTTAGAATAAAAAAATAATTTTTGTGTCTAAAAGATTATTTTCATCCCGAAAATTTATCATTTGGAGACAAAATTTGTTTGTTTCTAACGAAATTGTCCCCAATTCTTAACTTTGTTGTAGTGAATATCTAAGTGACCTCTAGCTAATGTCATAACGCAAGGGTAATGCCCAAAACATACAATTAATCAAAACATATTACTAAAACATACAAAATACAATTGCACATATTTATTAGAGTTTTATGTTTTGAAAATAAAAAATTTTGTTTGTAGTTTTTGTTAATTATACTTGAAAAGTTGTATGTTTTGTTAATTTTTCCGAATAAAATATTCATAAACAATATGTGAGCTTGTCTTAACCCAAAGGTTAACCCCTTCTCTGTCTTGCGGGTAGCTTGTCTTAATCAGCTCAATACAGCTTTAGAATATATATAGTAGAAAGGACGGTAGTCGCAATTAAGTTGTCACTATTTCATAGTGTTTGATTTAGTAAAAGTTAAAAGTTGTCACAAGTCTGTCACAAATTAACTAAACTATCACAAATCCGTCACAAATTAACTAAACTGTCACAAAGTCGTCACAAAAACCGTCGCTAATAAGCTCGTAACAAAAAATAGCGTCACTAATCCCGTCGTTATTTGAGTATTTTTTTGTAGTGTGTGGATTCTAATTATAATTATAATTATAATTTTATGCTATGTGAAATTACATAAATTTACATATCACTTTGGAATTAGATATAAAATCTAGATTTGTTGAGGATCGGTTTCAAATAAAATAAATACATGGATGATTTTCAAAACATCCATAATTAGCTCATTTGTAGGGAATTCATACTTTCACTATCGAGGCAAAATGACAACTTTAAGTAAGAGGTCTTATTTTCTTTTTTAATGTGCATATACGGAATTAAAACGTTTTTTTCATCCTTATAAAAAAAATAAAAATGTGAATTTTCCCCCACCATTTACATTAAAAAAAAAGGAAAAAAATATGTTTAGTTTACTGGTGGACTACCAAAAGTTAACGATTTACGTACTGAATTATAAATTTTAACAATTGAGGTAACAAACTATGAAATTTCGTCCAATTAAGAGACTAACAACATTAATAGACGAAGTTACAGTCATTATATCTCACATCTGTAAATCTATTTTTGACGGATGTGGATAGAATTCAACTTATCATGTGATAGGCTTTTATCATTTTGTTTAACGGTAGTTCCTTAATTGTGATAAATTTCGTAGTTTGTTAACTCAATTGTTAAAATTGATAGTGTAGTACATAAATTGTTAAACACTGGTATCGTTAAAAACATGCATTTTTTGTTTAATATCAAAGGGGAAAAAATACATTTAATACACCAAACTATAGTGTTGTTAACGATTTAGATACCCATCTTTTAAATTTTTCAATTTGGGTACCACACTATAATAACTTTCCAATTTAGGTACCACGTCTAAATAAATCACGGAATCATGTCACCTAACATTTGACAAACATTAATTTGAGAGGCTAATTTGACAATTTTTGCACAAAAATATGTCATATTAGAAAAAAATTTCCCCCAATTTCACACATAAAAAAAATTAGCATATAATCAAAAAATTTATTATGTGTGAAATTGAGGAAAAACGTTTTCATAGGATGACATATTTTTGTGCAAAATTATCAAATTAGCCTCTCAAATTAATGTTTGTCAAATGTCACGTGACATGATTCTGTGATTTATTTAGACGGTGGTACCTAAATTGAAAAGTTATTACAGTGTGGTACCTAAATTGAAAAATTTAAAAGGTGGATACCCAAATCGTTAAAAACAGATAGTTTGATTAATAAACCTGTAAAACTTCAATATCAAAGTGATAAAATATGTGTTACTTTCTTAAATTTTGGAACCTAGTTCGTCACGGATTGAAATTAACAAAATGTAATTCAACTTTAAATATATATGGGGAAACCTTCATGTATAAATAAACCATACATTATCTCTCTATTCATGTCACTCTCATCTCTGTCCCTCAATCTATCTATCTTTCTACATTGCTGTCTTCCAGTAAGGGTAAAAGTTATTCAACATTGATCATATATCACTTTCAAAGGGTTTTTCAAACTAGTGTGATAAAAAAAAGAAAAGGGTTTTGAGAGCTTGGATCTATGATCTGTGATAGTATGGCATTCATTTCATCTACTGATCATAACCATTTCATGTTTCAACCACGCCATCACGACTCGGATCATAATCTTAATCCTTCCGCTCTTCTCCCTCCTTGTTCTCCCGGCCAAGACTTCCATGGTAATTTCTGGAAAAACTGTATTTTTGTGCTTTTGAATAACCAGTGGCGGAACCAGGATTTGTATCTGGGCGGCGCTGAATTATATATGTATACTGTTTTGTAATTATAGGGGTGCTATAATCGCGAACTTCTAAACAAAACACATAGAAAAATTTGGTGTTTTTGTTATTATGAGATGATGTAGTTACTTTTAACCTACACTTAGTTCCTTGCCTGTGAACAACGAAAACCGAAACATACTTTTATAAAGTACAGTTTACATTTTTAGTATATGTGTGATAGACTAGTTAGTGATGTATTGGGCATGACATAAGTCATTTTCCGAAATCGATATGCTTCGTGTTTATGTAGATTTGTAATTCCTTGGTCGAAGATCTAAATGCACTACTCATTTAGCTAGTTATTGAATGTTTATTAATTTGATTGTAAAGAACTAAGGTGACTTAGATTCAAACTAATTAAAGCTTTTTAGATCCTTTTTATCTTTCTTTGATCGGAAACTACAAATATAACAAAAGTCATGCAAAATTTGAAGCTTGTATATGGAAAAATGAAGAATCTAAGTTTAGTAGTTGCAAAAAACATACATCATCTATCATTAGTTTTCTTTTCCACTAAATAGTTGTTATATATGACTCACTTGGTCAAAGTTTAAAATTTCTTTTGTTGTTGGCATGAGTTCTATTTGGGGGTTTTCATTTCATTTTATTTTATTCTATTATTGAATTTTATCTTTTTTGTGTTAAGTGTAGTTTGCTTTGCACGATGTAGATGAGTCAAGGTTCGATTAATATTTAATAATATGTTCAAAAAAACAAATACCGAGTCCTTGTGTTGATAGAATTGTGTTTGTAAGAATGAGTGGTTTTATCACTCAAAAAGACTTAAAACACTTCTTGTCAAATTAATTTCTGGTTACATAGGAGTATAATTACTGAGATGATCAAGAATACAACTACTATTTTATTTTTTCAATTTTACTATTCGTGTAACACCATTAATTAGCCCATATCTACTCTGATATGTTAGCTAGTATATGTCTTGCATGAGACCGAATTTTTTTATGGAATAATAAATCTTTGTTTTCTGTTAGAAGTGAGAATATGCCAGTGTTATCAGAATCGCTTGATTACATCAACTAAATGTAATGATTTTTCCCATCACAATTTTATTTGTGAGTGTTGTTAGTTTTAGAACTTGTACTTGTATCTTTTGTTATGTTTTCAATAAATACCGAGTAAAGCATGATTGAACCGTGGAACTGGTGAACTGATATGTCGGCCGGTTCATTGTCCGGTTTGATCCTAATCACGTAAGAATTAGCAGCCCTAGTACTATAAATTATTGACCCTTGTGTTCAAAAAATGTCAAGTGGATGTAGCAATTAGCGATTTTCTAAATTTTAAATTTGGAAAATCTATTTTCAGGTGTTTCATCAGCCCAAATAAGGAGATCAATGTCATTTTCAGGTGTAGGAACCAAGTGCGACCAAGAAATGATAATGAACGGTGGAGATGACGACATGTCAGACGACGGGTCCCCTTTAGGGGAAAAGAAGAAAAGGCTTAGTATGGAGCAAGTAAGGGCACTTGAGAAGAGTTTTGAGCTCGGGAACAAGCTCGAGCCTGAGAGGAAGGTCCAGCTGGCACGTGCCTTGGGTTTACAACCGAGACAAGTGGCAATATGGTTCCAAAACCGGAGGGCGCGATGGAAGACTAAGCAGTTGGAGAGAGATTATGAGGTTTTGAAAAGGAAATTTGAGGCTCTCAAAGTGGAGAATGATGGGTTACAAGCTCAAAACAAGAAGCTACATGATGAGGTTAGTATTAGTTTGCCCTAGCTAGTGTTACAATATTAGTACTTGTTAGGTTATCTCATTTTGGTCATGACTCATGAGTTCTAATATATCAGTAATATTTGTGTAATTTTCATACTTTTTATTCGGATGATCTATATCATTTTGTTCGTTTATAAGCTAAAACTATTTCAGATTTTCAATGTGAAAGTAATAGTATACTACAAGAAATGAAGTGGTCGATTTTACCCTCGTTGTTAATTGACGTTAGTCTAAGGCTAGATTCGGTTCGAGAATGTGATTTTAAAAATGTTTTTTTTTACAAGAAGCGATCGAGTTGTAGAGATTCGGTTTCTTTGAGTTTAGGTTTTAGTCTTATTGACCAAAACCATTAAAAATTTGTCTTCCGAAATAGGTATTTTTTGGGGTTTATCCTGCATGAGTCGGGTCTTGTAACATCTGAAATAATCATTTCTCTCAAAGAAACAGTTTAATTAAGAAGTATTCGGCCATTTTAACGTTGCATTTTGGTTCATTTCAATGTAGTATTTCGCCATTTCGGTCATTTGACTGGTTTAAACCAAGAAAAAAGAGAATCAAATATATGGAAACAAATCTGATGTGTGACCCTTTCGTGTAAAAACTTATTAGTACGAAAAGGCAAATTTAAAAATAAAAAAGTCACCTTCCCATGATCCAACATGATTGACTTATTTAATTCCTAATTTAATTCCTAATTCAAGTTAGTTCATCCCACAAGAAATGGAATCCGATGTTAAAAATATACATAAAATTGTACTAGTAATACGTTGCGGTCAAGTGTTAGTAACAACATTTCTCCCCATGTCTAAACAAAAACTATTTTGTCCATTTATTCTTCAATGTAATGATCCCAAAGTTTTGAAAATATATGGAAATAATCATCCTAAATGTTGAAATTTATATTATTTATCCGCCATGCATAAATTTCAAAGTAAAATACTCGGTTTCCCTTTAGCTTTTGCACAAGATTTACTGAAGACTTTAAGAGTTGTAGATTTTGAAGACAAATCCCAAAATGATGTTAAGTTGACCATCCAAATGCATTGCATTTCAAATATACAAGAAAAAGAAGGCTAAAAACAGCTATCAAACAAGTCTTGAATTAGCTCCTTTTTTTGTAATCATCCATTTGGAATTGCCTACTTCTATGTCACCATTTTAATTTCGAAACAAAAAAATTTACACTTGCAATAAAAAAAAAAACCAATTTATCCATCTATTTGAAGATGGGGGCCACTAGTTATAATAACCTAATACTTTTTTATGAAATTCATGGTTGATCTTGATTGGGCACTGATCTAAATGTTGCAGCTAATGGCACTAAAGGGGAGAGAATCAAATGGATATGGACCCATCAACCTCAATAATAAAGAAAATGACCAAAACTCATGGAGCAATAGTACAGATGACACCACTTGTGATGTCAATTTGCCCACCACAACACCACATCAACTCATTTTTGGCACACCTACGACTACTAGTCTCACTCACCTCCTTCAAAGCTCGCCAAGATCCGAGGGCCTAGAGTTTCGTAAGATCGATCAGACGGTCCAAGATGAAGGATATTGCAACGTGTTCCCGGGTATCGAGGATCACCCAGGGTATTGGCAGTGGTCGGAACAACAATATCAAAATTAAGCCGTATTTTTTTAGAAATGGATGAAATGCAATGCTTGGTGAAAAACTTGATATGAGGATCTCCATGGGCATAGTCCGCGTCTCAAAAGAACATTCTCGTAATTACAATCAATTTTCCATAAAGAAAAAAGAAAAAAGAAAAAAAAACGTTTTCTCGTCGGTGCAAAGTTTATTCGTATAGCGTGTTGTAAATTAATTATTTGTATTTTTACTTGCTACGATAAAATGTTTTGTCATATATTAAACGAGCACTTTTGATGTCACTAAAAGGGAAGGTGTAATCTTCCCCGAGTAAGGAAAGGCAAGTTAATAATGAGTATATTTTTCAAGTTCACCAATACGCTACATATTAACAAGTTCACCAATTATCTTAGTTTTTAACTCACCTTATTATCTTTACTTTGGTGTGTTATATATATATATATATATATATATATATATATATATATATATATATATATATATATATATATATATATATATCAACTTAGACAAACTTTTAGATATTTTTATGCAAAAACGTTCAAAATCAAGATTTGATTAATCAATTATACAATTATACATCTCGAAAAAGAAAGAAAAAACGCATATTTGTGTTGCCATCGTGAAACCATGGAGATTTGCACTAATCAAATTTTGATTTGGAACGTTTTTGCATAAAAGTGTCATGCATATTATTCTATTATAATAAGTAAACTCAAGAGTAATGAGTCTGCCCAATTTTGCCCAAATTTTCCAAAAATTCCCTCACTATGTTTTAATAATTAACAATATATTTAATCTAATTAATTAACAATTTGTTCTCACTATATTTTCCTAATTACGGATACAGCCTAAATTAATTAACAATTCGTTTTAACCTGCATAATTACAATAAATGATATCAAATCTGAATATTATGTTCAAAATATATTACGAGATTTATGTCACTACGCGTCTCACATGCTGTTACAGCGTGTGTAACTTTTACTGGTATATATATATATATATATACACACACTAGTAAATATATATAATTTATGACTTATGTCTACTAGTATGTTAGAGCCATTTGGAAAAAAGAATCATGTACATGGAAAACAATGGGAAGGTTCTATAAATTTAAAAAAAGGCACATAAATCTCATCAAAGCTAATGTTAATCTAATATGCATCAAAAGGGCCTTATATTATCTAATGAACATTTCTTTTGGTTCTACATTTGTTAGTTTAATTTATATAGATTAGAATTTAGGATCTACGAATAAAGAATTTAGGATATACGCACTTTTATCCGTTGCGCGACTGCCCTTCCACTCGACATGATCAAGTCTATGGGAAAGTTAAGACATTGGATCAACAAAATGTTGGCCATAGTAATTTCTGATTTTCTTGTCCCAAGATTGCACATAATACACAACATAACTACTCTCATGTTACAAAAACCAACTACTATAAACCCCAATGTTGTAAAGTTCCAATTATTTGGACATACTTATTTTTTTCTATTTCTTTAGACCTAAGATATATTGCAAGTAAAAAGTTGCAATATATTTTGGAGTTTCCTCTTATCTCTCCTCTGTCTTCCTTTTCCTCTCTGACATGATAAAGAAATTGTGACATATTTTGCTAATAAAACCATGTGATCCGCTGCCATAGTCTCAGACTTTAGCTTTTATTTTTCAACTAACACCAACTTTACAATTTAAAATTTGACAAAAGTTGTTTTTCCTCTACATGTTTTCCACTCACAACATGTGGTTGATGTCCATGTGGTTGTTACCCGAGTATATCATGGTCACCGTCAGGGTTTGAATTCTGTCGCCTGTAAAGTTTTGCAGGTTTTATTTTCAAAGAAGGGATAAAAAAAAATACCCTTTCTTGATAATTTGCTAAAGGTGGATTGAACACAATGAAAAAGTACTACTTCAAAAGCATTAGTTTCTAAAGCTTCCTAATCATTTACCAATCTATACTCCCTTTAAGGGCGATAGAAAATGATGTGAACCGTTTTTAAGAAATAGTTTCGCGTATTTGGAGTAAAGACGTATAAAGGAATTGGTCTAGTTTCGCGTATCAAGTTTGAAACTAAAATTTTGTTTCATGAGAAACCTACCTTATTAATATGAGGAGCCTATCGTTCCTTTTCGTCACCTGTACGGGTTGAAGACATGAGCGAAACAACGATTTGGTGACGGACAAAATTGAGTATATATATAAAAAAAAAAAAACCACCTTTCACAAGTAAGGTGGATATATTGGTAGCAATGACTTATCCTATGTAGCTCTTTTATCTCAAGATTTTGCATTTCAATAATCATCAACTCTAAACGGTGAAAATTATCGTGTCTTGTATCCATCCTAGACTAATGGATCAAACACGTTACACGCATGGATACGGCTGTATAATCCTTACAACCTCTGTTGTGTTAAACAAATAAGTTAACCGCTAATTCTGCACTTAAATTGCAAAAATGTGCTGTTGTTTCTTTTTATCATGAGAACGTTCATCACCTCTCTCTTGATCCGAGTACTCACAGAACACACATTTAGATCAGGTGGAGCTCTTACACAGCTTCGACGACAAATTCCAGATCACGAAGCGAAATTCATACATAAATACACTGGGACATACTTCACCATCTCTATTGTCAACTTGAGACTGAAACCTAGATTGGGACTAAGCTGCATTTCTACAACAAATTGCTTCGTGTTGCTGTAGATTTTTCAATCATGGAAAATTGTCATTGGTGTTTTTGACAAGAAGAAAACCTTTGCTGTTTGATCACGTCGAAGGTTACCCTTTAGTGAACATTACACAGATAAACCCAACACAGAGTTTTCAAATAATTTTTTCATACACATACATAAACACAAATATAGATAAGCCTCTGCACAGAACTATGATAAGGAACTCAAGATCACATAGCGTATTCGCCTATAAATACTTCAGCGTCTTTATTGACAACTTGATACTGGATACTTGCTAGGGAGAAGAAACAGATTGTTTTATACTAAAGCAAAAATATTTCTTGTAATTGCAACACCATGAAAAACGAAACTTCCCTTAAAATTCATTCTCAAGGACGATGAGGAAAAAGACTTGAGAGTTACAAAATTGGAATATTAGCCGAGTAACAAGCAGACTTCAAATCAATTGTTATTGTTAAAAAGGTAATGCAAGTCCTCAGAACCAAAATTTCGAAGGAATTTTCAAGTATCAATTGCTCCCAAAATAGCGAGTCCAAAGGTGAACTGTATGCTATGAGTCGCTCAAAAAACTCATTACAAGATGTGTGTTCATCTCATTACTCAAAACTCAGAAGTAAAATCACAAAAATAGTCTCTAGACCCAAAACCAAAAGGCTAATTAAGAGAAAGCACTCAGCAAATTCAAGATCCAAACTATAGGTATCCACGGACCTTTTGACTAGCCTCTGTTAAAGAATATAATGCTTCACTATCTCTAATTGGTGACGTGTACCTCCTACCAAAATACTTCATATTTAGAGAGCATCCATGTAATTTTAAGTTTTACAATTATAACCAAGACCAAATTAGCATCGTGTCTTAGTTAATTTGCAACACCAGGAAAAGAAAAAACTCCTAAAAACTGTTCCCATAAACAATGACAAGCATGAGATATGATGGGTACTCTTATATAATTCAAACTGTATTAGGCTATTAGCAAACGAGTAAATCTGTCATTAAGGTTTACGGTCCTTGCAAAACCAGGAAAAGAAACTAGTCCCTAGAAACAGTTCTTCAAAACTAGTGATGTGCAAGAACTATTATAAATGGTTGAAAGTTGAAATTTAGCAGCAGAGAGGTAACTCTGTCATCAAGATTTATAAGGTAAAGAAGTTTCCAGCATATTGAAGCATCAAAGAACAATCTTCACGTGTCTATGAAACTCGGAAAAAAATTACAAGCGAAAAGTATGAATTGTATGCAAGTAAAACAGTGATAAGCAAATACTATCATAAATGGTTAAAAGTTGAACTAGCAGCAGACAAGTAAGTTTGTTGTAAAAAAAATCCAGCATACCGAAGCATCAAGAATAATCTTCACATTTATATAAAACTCAAGAGTAAATTGCAGGCAAAACCGCAAAAGTATGAATTGCGCGCAAGTGGTTGCTCAAAGAAGTTCACGTTAACGAAATTCAACCATATGCATTGTGTGCAAGTGGTTGTTCAAAGGAGTCAACATTACCAAAACGTAACCATATAAACTAGAGACTATGACGAAATTCAGATCTTTAAGCTCAGCTCCTTCGAAAGAAGTTAAATCACAAACTATCTCTAAAGTCTAGAATGGAAACAAACACTAAAATAAGAGAAACATCAGGCTGGTTGAAAATGCAGTACAGTAGTACACTTATTTTTAAAACTATAGCTAGGCAAGGAACTTCAGAGTTCAAACTCGTTTTTCAAAATATAACTAGGTTCAGGGTTTTCGTTACAGAAAAGTTATATCTTTTGCGCCCTCAAAACTGCATTCCTTTTGTTCCTAAGCAGTTGAACCCTTTTTGGAAAAAAGCATAAACCACGTCGTAGTTGGAGAGGGTGAAAATATGCCACAGTTATACAAGTATTAAAGTACAAGTAAGATAAAAAAGAGAACCTGGTTTGTGAAAAATAAAATAATATTTGATACCCTTAGCATAAGATAATCTGTATATTCTAAGGACAGTCGCACGATGCATAGAGTAATAAAAGCATCTAGCACCAACATATTAATGGATCTAGGAAGTCCTTCACGTATTCTAAGAAAATATAAAATCACATGCAAAAAGATTCACATCAACTTAAGAGTAAGTAAGCACACTAAAGTTTGAACATTGACAGATGTTTAAACTAATCTCATTCGTCCAAAGTTAAATCCCAAACTATGCCTAGAACCAAACCAAATGCTAATTAACATGAAACAATCAGCTAACTCAATGAGCTCACTTGTTTCTCATACTGCAGTTACGCCTTGGACCTTCAACATCAAGTATTAAAGTATAGAGGATGAGTTTCCGTTGTTTCTAAAACATGAAATACAAAAAAACAACCTGAAGTGTAAACAGTGTGCAACTATGCTAAAAGAGGTTCGCTTCAGTAAAGTGCAAGGATTCATATTAACTTTGGGCAAGTCTAGAAGTTTTAACTCGTTTGATTTGTAAAAAGTCAATCACAACTTATCTCTAGAACAAAAAAAAAAACAAAAAACTAATCAACAGAAAACAATCAGCTAGTTCAAGATGTAATACAATTGTTTTTCAAACTATAACTAGGTCCAAGACCTTCACACTCACCTCCATTACAGACGATATGTATTTATCTTTTGCCACCTCAGAACTGCTTCCTTTTATTCCTAAACAGCCGATCCCTCTTCAAATAAGCATAAAACAGACCACACAACGTTCCCCCCGAGAATAAAGCTGATCCCCATGGAAAAGGAGGATCTTTAAAACAAGCCAAAGAAGCCTCGAGTTCTTGAGAAGCTTCATAGACAATCGAGTGTATCGCATACATATCATGATCTGAAGATCTCATGAAATACAAAGCCCTATCAAACTCAAAATGAGACAAAGAAGTCACCACTTTATCCAACTTATACTTATACAAGCTCCATCTCTGAATAAACTCCTTATACTGTTTCGGTTTTAGAACCTTCCTATCCCCACCATGCCCCGCTAACGACTCGAGCACGTCGACCATGCTCGTGATGCTAAAATTAAGCGAAGTTAAAATCGTGTTTCTACGAGCCGCGTCTCGTTGCGCAAACGATAATGAAGAAATCTCCGAAAAAGGGCCGAAAGGGGTTTGTCCTAAGCTCCAAGTATAGTCGACCAAAGTCGTATTCTCCTTTTCGTTCCATAAAAGATGGGTCGGCGAAACGCCCCACATGCTCTGCAAAATGGACCCAACAAGAGGCCTTTCAAGCTCACGGGTTTGTGTAAAAACATGACGACCGCCACAGCTGTAATCGCTCACAGTCTGGCTGCTTTTCGTCCTTATTCCAACAACCATATCTTTAAAAGAAACGGTCTGATGGTATCGATCTAACAACAAAATAGAATTCAAATTTAAATCAAAAACATAAATAGGTAACACCCTCCCGAACTCCTCTTCAGGAATATTCGCAACCCTTCTAATCTCCTCACTCGAATCCGATAAAATCTGGTGCAAACGCTTAGAATCCAAATACTCGCTCACTATCAAAGTATAGTTATCGAACAAGTACCTAGAAGTATACGTAGTCATCGATTTAGTCACCGCAAACGAACAAACCGAACACTTTTGGTACTCCACCTCAAAAGACCTAAACTTTATTGTCTGATCACCGATCAAAAGCCCGTTATCCTCAATAAACGTCTTTTCCACTTTTTTAAAATCCAACCCTCTTAAATCCTTACTCTCCACACCATCCAAACCATCATAAACATGAATAAATTGCACAATAAGAGAATTCTCAAAAGGGACTAAAACCCTCAAAGGGGGAACCAAAAGCACCTTATACGCACTATAAACGAGAGAAGCCAGATCCGCCATCTTTTCCCTTTCGGACCTCACCCCTCTGCCATGTGGCAACACCCTGTCCCCCGATATTGCAGGCCCGTAGTCCTGCCACGTGGCACCCAGATCCACCCACAAGTACCGATCTCTCCCGACCCAACTCGGTCCCAAGCACCTCGTTGATCCAGGCGACGACTCCCCTGACAGAGAAATGGTGAAATTAGTGTTATTGTCACAAACAGTATATGTGAGTAACACATTAATGAAACCCAAAAATAACTACCCTTAAAGTACTTAATAATAAAAAAAAAAAAAAGATTGATTGGTGTTGTTTCTCCAACAGTGATTAAACGAGAAGTGGCTTATTTACCTGTAGGAATTTAATTGGGAAGAAAAAAAAAAGATTTATCGCACATCGTAAATAGACAGAGAAGTGATTTATCTACCTTTTCTCTAAGGCATTTATTGCAAAAATAAATTAAAAAAATGATTTATCGCACAGCGTAAATAGACAGAGAATCGATTTTAACTACCTGCAATAATTCCGTAATTATACACGTATTTTTTCGCCTTAATATCAAGATCGAGTATATAAATGTGGAATTGGCTGGTGGATTTTTGTTTCTGGTGGTGATCGTTGATGATTCGGTCGATATCGGAGTAGGGGACTGGGGTGAACGTGTCATGTTTTAGAATGCGTTACAGCGAGAGATTGAGATAGAGAATCGGTGATGACGTGGACGGGTGATGATGTGGCGGTAGCGAGGAATGCGGAGAGGAGGTTGGGAGATGACGTGGCGAATTTGGTGTTATTTTACCGAAAATTTGACGATTATAGCTTTTCATCACCCCCATAATTACAAAAAATATATATATATATAAACACGCAGTTCACTCTCACCCACGATCAAATTATATGATAAGTAGCTTATTTACCAATAGAAATTTAATTGCAAAGAAAAAAAAAAGATTCATCGCACACCGTAAATAGACAGAGAAGTGATTTTATCAGTCCCATAGTTTATATACATACTTTTTCGCCTTAATATCAAGATCGAGGACATATATGTGGAATTGGTTGGTGGGTTTCTGTTTCTGATGAAATTTGCTGATAATCTCGCCGATATCGGAGTAGGGGACCGGGGTAATAGTGTCATGTTTCAAAACCAAGGGGTTGTTTTGCAAAAATTTCGAAAGTGTTTTGGGCGAAATTAGTGTTATTGTCACAAACAGTTATTATACAATAAGTGGCTTATTTACCTGTAGGAATTTAATTGCGAAGAAAAAAAAAAAATTATCGCACATCGTAAATAGACAGAGAAGTGATTTTATTTACCTGACCCCGGCCCATAATTATACACGTATTTTTTCGCCTTCTCATTCAACTTTTCGTCGAGATCGAGTATGTAGATGTGAAATTGGTTGTTGGCATTTTGTTTCTGATGAAATTTGCTGATAATATCATCGATATCGGAGTATGGGATCAGGGTGATCGGGTCATGTTTCAAAACCGATGGATTATTCTGCAAAGAGTTGGAAAGTGTTTCCGTCAGGGATTCCGATAAAGAATTCGGAGAGAGAGATACGGAGAGCGATAGCGTGTGTGAAACCGAGAGTGTATGTGAAGAGAAAGAGTCGGTGATGACGTGGAAGGGTTGGTTAGCGATAGACTCGGAGATATAAGCGGATAATAGATTAGGCGATGAATAAGCGAAACTCGAGCCGATTAAAGTGACGTGGAGAGGGGATGAGAGGGAAAGGGAGAGGAGAGAGAGTGGGTTAGGAGATGAGGAGAGAGATTGTTGGAAGAGAGAGGTTTTGAGGGGAGAGGGGAGATTGGGGAAGGGATCGGTGGTGGCGGTGGGATCGAGGGTTTTGTGGTTTGTTATAAATGTGTCCAGTCCGATTAAGGATGCGGCGGAGATAGATACCACGGTGGTGGTTATGAGGAGGAGCACGGCGGCGATGGAGGGGAGCATGGTGGTGAAGAGAGAGAGAGGTCAACTGGGTTGGTTAACAGTTTGTATTAGGGCTGGGTTTGTTCCTTCCCGTTCGGTTTTTTGTAAAACCGAAACCGAAACCGAGCATATTTTTCGGTTCGTTTTTTTCGGTTTCGGTGTTTTTATTTTTTGGACCGAACCGAACCGGTTTTTTCGGTCCAGTTTCGGTTATTTTTCGGTTTTATTTTTTATTTTTCGGTCTTTTTTGGTCTTTTTCGGTTTCGGTCTTTTTCGGTTCGGTTTTACTGAAAACCGAAACCGACCCAAAAATTTTTCGGTTTTTCGGTTTCGATCTTTTTCGGGTTTTTTCGGTTCGGTTCGGTTTTTCCTGTTTTTTGCCCAGACCTAGTTTGTATTTGTAAAACGATTTTTCTCGAGCATTTTTACTATCCAAAAAATCAAACCGACGATGTGTCTACGAGACTCACGTTTACCTTTCGTCTTGATAGGTCTATTATTCTACATTTTTCCAAAAGAACATCCATTCATTTCTTTCTTTCCGGTCGACCACGACGACTGAAACGACACGAAAAATCCAGACCCGGAAAGGAGAAGGGCCGGTGGTGGGCATTTGGGGAAGTCGGGCCGATCGGGTGTCTTCGTTCAAGCGACGGTACAGAAGAAGAACTAAAGGAAGTGAGAGGCCGGGGGGTTGGGAAAAGAGTCGAGTCGCTCGGACTCGACGACCGGGAGAAGCAAAACGAAATCAGGATTTGGCCGAAAAAGAAGCAATGCTATGGATACCATGACCGATCACAAGGGTTTTGATTGTTAGTAATAATAGATTTAACAAAAAAAATTATTTTTAATTAATATTTAAAGTTATGATAGGCTTAGCTAGGGTTCTAGTATATTTTTACTAGTAATCGTGCACCACGCATTGCGTGTGTGACGCGCAATGAAATTAAAATATAGAAAATAAGTGTAGTTATGAAATAAATATGTGGATAATAAAAAAAAATATAGTATAAGGTGATAAGAGTTAAAAGAATGTTTGGTTGTTAAAGAAGGATAAATAGTGTGTATTAGTTAGTATTAATTTTTATAATTTTTTTATATGAGTATGGTATTATTGTAATTAATAAAAAAATATATGAGCATTTTTGAAAATTTTTTGGCTAAATTGGGCATGCTCATTTGACTTGTGTTGACTTATTAATCGTATCTCATGCGTTGCGTGTGCGGCACGTAATGCAATAAAAATATAGAAAATATATATATTTATGATATAAATATGTAGATAATACAAAAAAAACATAGTTTAAGATTTAAAAGAATGTTTGGTTGTTAAAAAGTGATAAATAATTTTATTAGTTTTTACTTTTTATATTTTGTATATGACTATGATATTATTGTAATTAATATAAAGGTGTATGAGTATTTTTAAAAAAAACTAGCTAAATTGGGCAGGCTCATTCGACTTTGTTTGGTTTATTATAATACAATGATAATGATTTGAGTTTTTAATGGATTGGATTTTAGATTTAACAAATTTTTTTTTAATTAATATTTAAATCTAGGGTATGCTCAACTAGGGTTTTAGAATATTTTTATTTTAGTTTTTAGTATGTTGTGTTTTTATTATGTTGAATATTTATATTTTGATTTATCAAATTATAGAATTTTATGTATATTTGGAGAGATAAATATGCATTGTGTGCAAATTGTGGGTCTAGCATTATTCGATAAATAAATTTCAAAAAATTAACAAATGAATTTGTAAATTGAAAGAAGAAATTTTAATTTGGATTTTTTTCAAATTTTCTCTTTAATGTTTAGAATAGTGGACATAATTTTTTATTTAACCATATTGTCTACTTTATTTTTGTAAAAGATAGAAACAAAATAAACCCATAGAAAACAAATCTTATAAATAAGAAGTAATTTATTTTACACGTACGCTTTTCTCTCTTTGACATTTGATATTTTGCCTTGATAAAATGATAACTAAGATCATTCCCACTCATCGATTTAAGATCACTTTTGTGGTGGTTGTAGCATCACTCTTTACAGTTTTACTCCATTTCTCTGTTTGGCTAACAGTTTTTTTTCTTTTTCTTTTCTTGGCTTTTTGCTTAACAAAAAGTCTAGTAGTTTTTTTCACTTTTGAAACATGTTGTCTTTTTTAAAATGAAAAAAAACTATCAGACTTTTCGGTTCGGTTTTATTGAAAACCGAAACCAACCCGAAATTTTTCGGTTTCGATTTTTTTCATTCGGTTAGGTCCGGTTCGGTTTTTCGCCAGCCGCTAAAGAGGTCTATCTTTTCAACAAAAATATTTTATATGAAATGCTACTTGTTCTTTTGACGAAAATGACACATTTTGGTACAAATGTTTTTCAAAAGTGCGACATGGCCCACATATCATACTTTTCATCAAAACTCTTGGTTTCGTCGAGCCTTAACCGTTCGAAAAAGTCTCAATACAATATTCATTTGACCCATGAGATGAAGAATTTCACCAAATAAAACAAGTTTGCAAATGTTTAAAAATCAATAAAAAAATATTACCTCTCAAGTAGTCAGGAAAGTAACTAGATACGGATATTCGGATGACGCAACCCTCCATTTCGAAATTTTTTACCCAAAAAGTAAATTTTTTCTATTTATTTTAATTAAAATTTAGCTTTCGCTCTCTCCATATTTCGAAAAAAAACTCATATATCACATGGTATGAGATTTTTTATATAGAATTTTGGCCCCTTCTACTTGGAGTTCCTAGTTGGTTTTATCATTGTGTCCGGTTCATTATATCTGTTTATTTATTTATTTTTGCCATTATGAATTAGTATTAGTAAGCTAACTCCAAAACATTTGTTTCTAATCTTGGTTCAGCTATTAAAACACATTAAATAAATTTGTGGCATTGGAAAAATAAATTTTTTGTTTATATAGTAGGTTGAGAGTTGAGACAAAAAAAATGAAAAAATATTTTTTTTGTTTATATAGTCTCATCGATTTGAACAAGTTGGTTGGTTCAACTGGCCGAGAGCTTAGTATACCATACTCATTATCAGGTTCGATCACTTACATCCGCAAATCAGGTTACTTCCAAAATAAAAATTATTAATTATATATAAAAAAAAACTGGTAGATTTCATCGCACTTCCATTGAATTTGTATATACCAGTTTACTTGATGCTACCTTTAAAATGGGAGATAATATAATTAAGTCCTAGGTTATGTGCCACTAAAACGGAAAAAAACTTAGGAAAATGTGCAACATGCATGATATTATATGTAATAAAACAGAAAATTGAAAAGTATTAGATATAATATGATGATCATATAATTACTGTGTACTAGTAGAGTGGTTTTTAAAGTTTTAAACGTATTTTATTCTTATACTCCATTGAAAAGCGGTAAAAGTGGAACCAAATGTCAAACAAATGTAACGCCCTATATGTTTAATTTATTGAGAGTCGAAAACTGTTACAAGCCTGTCACTAATTTAAAAATCTATCATAAATTGACTAAACTGTTACAAAACCGTCACAAAAACCGTCGTTAATAAACTCGTAACAAAAAATACGGTTACTAATCCCGTCGTTATTTGAATATTTTTTTTTTTTTTTTTTTATAGTGTCACTATGATGGACAAGTGATGTTATTTGTATTTATAGATATCAAGATTAAAACCAGATTGTATGTGTCATTCATTGTGGCATAATCTTTATCTTGAAAATTAATGACCCCATTCCTATTTAATGAATTTATTTTGATCGATTAATAATTTGTATCAAAGTTATTGGAATGAAATTTTTTATAGTCGATCATATAGTTTAAATGTTAATTTTTATGATTAGATTAAAAAAAAACAATTTCGACAATTTTAATACAAGTTATAAAACCACACAATTTTAAAATAAATAAAAATAGTAAGACACGTTAGACATATGTATGATAACAAAAAGAAAACCTTGGAATTTGCACCTGATTCTAAATAGATGGCATTACTGGGATGTGCCACATTGTTGTACTAATTAAGAGGTACGAATATTTCCAGTACATCCCTAAAAAATAAAAGGTTTTATATATAAACACAAATTCCTAATTTTTCCTAAGAAATAATTTTTAATTTAAACATAACAAAATTATACTCAAAACCTCATATTTTAATTAAAAAATAGCTTCTGTTTAAAAATTTTGATTTTTTTATATTTTTTTGTTGAGTTTTTATCCAAATAGTTTTAAATACTTAAATAACACGATTTTCGAACACACTTATGTTGGAACGGAGTAACTAAGTACATTGTCGTGTGTTATCCAAAGTTGGAACGGAGTAACTAGTACACTGTCGTGTGCATTTTAAGATGTAAATAACTAAATTCTCAGAATGATAAATTTTTGAAAAAGAACATATGCTAAAATTAAATTTGAGAATAGGAAAAAAATTAAAATTATCATTTCGACAAAATAGTCACAATAAAAATCATGCATAACAAAATGCAAGTTTATTCACAATGTAAAATTAATATGGAACCAAGGTATTTCGTATGAATGAATCAGGCCATGGTTATAAACTTCGATCTATTTGTTATAACTTGAAAGTAAAATAAAAAAATTGGTCAAAAAGTGAATATAAAATTGATTACTCCATTTTTTTTCAATTACATTTGAGTGGTTGACTATGAAACACATTTCAACTTTGTTCTATATGTTTGCATAATCGGTCCATTGTAACTGTAATTTTGACCCTAAAGGTTTCATGTGCATTCACTTTCTCCATGCTATTTTAGAAACTAACAGTTGAGTACCTACACATTGTAGATTAAGTAATCTGTCACAAATGTGGTTCTTTTATTAAATGTTAAATTCCGTTTATGTTGTTCGTTTCCTTAACCTCATACACCGGTATTACGCTTATAAAAGAAATGAAATTTCAATTCATTAGTTTCTATATCTTTTGTCATTTTCATATTGAAAATAGAAGTATAAACACTAACTCTATTACTTTTATATCGAGCTTCCCTAAGGCATCTCTTCCCTTTTCTATCGTTAATATCAAGTGTAACAACGTCTTGTATCTATATCACGAGCTATCTGAGATAATATTTAAATTTACGTAGATAGATACAATAAAACCATAATATAATTAAGGATTAATTAACAAGCGTATAACCAAAGAGGATAATTAAGACCAATAACACATCATCTATGAAAATGATAGTTAGCTTAATCTCTGTTAGATGAGCATTCATAATATGATTATCTTAATAGTGACTACCAAAAACATTACAAACACGGTATAAATATAACAAGATCTAGCTGATTTATTTGCTCAAAAGAAAACAACAAATATCGTTAAGACAAAATAATTTCATCTTGTGAATTATATATTTTTACGAATAAGATCTTTTGTCGTCATTAATTATGTGACTAGTCCATCTTTTAATGAATCTTTTTTTTATTATTATAACTGAGGTTGCCATAAGTTTTTCTATCTGAACTAGTTTCCAATCCATTCTTTATTGGATCTAAATTTTATAGTAAAACACAGGACTCGATAAAAGTATGCCTAAGCAAAAAGGTCAAAACCATCATGTGTGACAAAAGGATCGGTCAACTCACAAATTCAACAAAAGTAAGATTTATATTAATGTTAATAGTGTTTGGTGAGAAAGGACACTAAATCTTCTAAAATAGCAAAAAAACTTGGGAGTGAGAAAGAAAAGAAAACTAATCCATTTTTCAAAAAAAACAAAGAAAAAGCTGTACTTATAAAAGAAGAGAATATATATATATATATATATATACATGTGAGAATAACGTTTAGATTATATTATATTGGAGGACTACACAATCTCTCTAAAATCTTATAACCAAACACTGATCTCGATAAAAGTATCCATAAGCAAAAGAGATTGAATCAGCCACATATGAGAAGCTAAAAAGGTTGAAGGGCTAAAACATCATTTAAAAAGAGGAAGGATGATTCGTTCTATTTCTCATATTATTAGTCGTTAAGAATCGGAGACTTGTTGAAGCAGGTACAATCGGTAACGTTAGCTTATTCGCTACAACAAGAGTTGCCGAACAAATATTACCAACACATCATGTTTCCAAAAGATAGGGTCAAATTGCAAATACTACAAAACCAAGATTTCATTTATTTGGTGGGAAAAGATAGTACTATTTTTAGTCAAATTGTCTAAAATAGCATCAAAACTTGGTACTTTTTATTTCCTAAAAAACCATACAACTTTTATTTCCAAAAAAACTATACAACTTTTATTTACCAAAAAACCATATTATTTCCATTTAATTGTAAACTATTAAATTATATGCAATTTTAATCGGTTATTTCCTAAAAAACCGTGCAACTTTTATTTACCAAAAAACCATACTCTCACCGTTTCTATTTAACTGTAAACTACGAAATTATGTGTAATTTTAATCGATTTATAACTTATATAAAAATTATCGAAATAATTTTTTTAAAAATCTATTTATAAAATTTAATAGTTAAACTACATTTTCAACTTTAAAAAAACTTTATTACGACAATATTGATACAAATTATTAACCGCGCCTAATCGCAACTTATAAATATCAATAAGATAGATATAGAGAGAGAAAACAAATAAAAAATCCGCCCATAGAAATGAAAAAAAGAGGATGGCCCATGGTTTTTGCAAATCCTCTGTTTTTCCTTCCCTCTCTTTTATACCCATCACCTACCCTTTTCTTTCCTGTACAAATCTCTCTCTATTTCTATATATATATATTTATACTACTTTACTAGTATATGTGTATGCATATGTACTTATATATACTTCTCTGTTTTATTATTATTTGAAAAAATTGGCAAAGTATATTTGGTACCCAGATCAAAACTTTGTATTTTCTGGGGTTTTTTGACTTACCCAGTTTGAATTATTCTGTTTTGGTGGTGGGTTTTTGTGCTAAGTAGATTTGGTGATATATAATCTGTTAAAATTTCATCTTTGTATCGAAAAAGTTGAGATTTTGTGGTTTTCTCAAGTACCCAGGTCGAATTCTTCTGTTTTGGTGGTGGGTTTTTGTGCTAAGTAGATTTGGTGATATATAATCTGTTAAAATTTCATCTTTGTATCGAAAAAGTTGAGATTTTGCGGTTTTCTCAAGTACCCAGGTCGAATTCTTCTGTTTTGGTGGTGGGTTTTTGTTCTGCATAGATTTTGGAGTATTTAAGCTGTTAAAATATTTTCATCTTTGTATCGAAAAAGTTGAAATTTTGCGGTTTTCGTAAGTACCCAGGTCGAATTATCATAGGTTTATATGAAAGGATACATTTATAGAGAGATAAGATTTGAGGAAATAGTCAAAGATCCGGTTTTTAATCGATACCCGAATCGGTTTTGATTTTTCTCGGGTTTTTTCGATTACCCTTTTCGAGTTTTCGTCGATATTGAACTGGGTATTTGCTGGATTTGGGAACTGGTTAGCGTTAGGCGGTGAATGGGGATAGTGGAAAAAGTGGCGAATACGAAGGGTAAAGAGAGGTGTGAGGTGAGGAGTGAGAGTAAGAGCTCGTCGAGGAGAGAGAAGAGACGGAGGAGGAAAATGCCGGTGATACAGAGATTATATGATGTATGCAAGCAAGTGTTTGGTGATATGGAGCCTGTCATTGTCCCGTCTTCCGATGATATCGAACGCTTAACTTCTGTTTTGGGTGAGTTCAATTTTAGTCAATATGTGTTTGTTAATTGGTCATGCTTGTGAATTTTTGTTCTTAATATTATTTAGCATGGAAAGGCTAGAAATTTTGAGTAAAGATTATTTCCAGTGATTATAACCTATACACCATTAAGTCCTTAACTATTATAGGAAAATAGGACACAAATGAATTTAATTATATCTAACCATGAATTTGTATGCATGTAATAATGTAAGCTGTAACCATGAATTAAGTATATTGATTGCCGTCTCTATGTAATTAAAAATTACAGCCAAGCAAGTCCCTACATTGTTGCTTATTATTAGTGGTTATCTGACAAAATTGTTATTAGTTTCTTATTGTTGAAAAGAAATGCGCACACGTGGAATTATTTATACTCTTGTATGATTGAAAAGAAATGCACACACGTGGAATTATTTATACTCTTGTATGATGTCATTCTTAGAATGGTTTTGTTTTGCATACTCCTAACTTCCTTTTTTGGGCTTGACCCATTTTGTGAATGTGTGGTTTGGTATGATATGGATTATATTAGTGGTTACTTCATCCTACTTGTAAAAAAAACTCTGTATCTAAATTGGTGAAATAAAAATTTCCAAAATTCAATCATATAGTTTAATGCTACACTATTAGAAAGTTTCCATTCCGGCAATTTCGTAGTTTCGTAGTGATCAATAATTTGTACAAAAGTTGTGATTCCAATTTGGTTTTGATCATCTTAAGTAGTTATCTTGATGGATAATCATGATTAGATTCTAAATTGTCTATTGTTAAACAAAAATGAGACACATGAATTATGTGTATCTAACTGTGTATGGGAGTGACAGTCATGCAATGTTGGATATTTGTCCGTTATTTTAAAACTGTCTAACATGTTATTCATTTTTCTTTTCTGAATTATTGAAGACTGGGCTGACCAGGTGAGTTTGTGCTACTTTTCAACTAACATAACTGATAATGGAAAGTTTTGCAGTTATTGTTTTTTTATACCAATTATCTGTTTTGGGATTTGTTTTGTTTTGTTTTGTTTGTGGATTGGAGTTTGCTATGTATAGGTTCTGTTCAAGTTTATCTGATAGATCTTCTATTCACGTCTCTAGTGTTTTCATGGAAATGAAATATGAGCAGGAGAAAGTGTTATTATGTATCAGTTGATAAAGTACACTCTAATAAGTCTAGTCTGTAGCTAGGATGTTTTGTTTGTGCTTGAGTTACAGGGGCGGACCCAAGAGGGGGCTGGGGGTGGCCGTGACCACCCCGGCGACGATTTTCAAATTTTTTTTTTATTGTTTTTTATACATGTAATTAAAAAAATTCTTAGATATATACATTGATGGTCTCCCTCCCCTAGTTAAACAAAAGAGTTGTTGGTGTAATGGTAAAATTGGACCATAAAGTAGTGGAAGCTTATGAGTTCAAATCATGTTAGCTTATGTTTTCTAAAAATTTCTGTTTTTTACTTTGAAATTACCAAATTTTCTAAATACCCATTGTATTTTCTCAAATAAGATTACATAAAAAAATTATTTTATTGTTCAATGTCCTTTTGTCTTGACTTCATATTTATTTTATGATATGTTGAACATATAAAAAAAAATTGTATTAGACCATTTTTTTTTCTATTCAACATATTTTTTACATCACGGCCCCCCGAATAAAAATATCCTGTTTCCGCCCCTGCTTGAGTAATAACATATGGAAGATGCAATGTTTTCTGAATAAATTGATGATAACAAATAGTCTACATATTTTTTTGACTATGTTTCTTTGACATTAGAAACAGGTAATGATTTAGTTTGGTACTTGTCTTTTCCACATGCCTTTTATATAATTGATTTAATTCCTCTATAGAAACTACTCTTAGATGATGAAGGTAATTTTGAGTTTTTGACTAAAGGGGATAATTGGTTAGGTAATTTAAGGATTATAGACAAGTTATAATATCTTTGGTGCAAGGGAAATAGAATGGAATTGTTATCTCTGAGGTACTTGGTTGTGACAGGTAGGAATACCATTTTTTAGAATCTAGATTTACCCTCGCTGAATAAAATGGCTAAGGTAACTGTTGTCATGAATAAAGTGGTTACAAAAAAAAAGGCAGTCTCTTTTCTATTATTGCGACCATAGTTGCAGTAATCTCTCAACCTAAAGTCACTTCAGCCTCCAAAGCTCTCTTCCGCACTTCTGATGATGGAAGCTTGCGGAAACTTCCATGTCACATGTAAAAGGGAAAGAACTACATGATTATAGCGAGAAGCAGAAACATAGGGATGAAAAGTTATCTAGTCTTATTAGCACCATTTTTTTTTATATTTTACCTAGTATTATGTATTTGCATTCTATTTTTAAAAGAATCGGGAAAATTATAATCTTTTAATAGTATTTTATACATAAATTATAAGAAAAAATTATAATTTCTCCTAGGAGTTTCGAACAGCGCTTCCTCACTTCTATTACCATCTGTTTCTTTGCTCTCGTACCTGCCCCCAACTCCGTGCAAGTATGGTTGCAGTTAAAAAGTGTTCAAAGCCATATGTTTTTATTTAAATCTCTTCCAGATATTACTATAGATGTTGGAATTGCACGATGTCTCTAATAGTTGTGAGGATGTTGCTCTTTTGATTATGGATCGTTTTGTTTTTCTTTGATTATCTTAAGTGGCATTGATCCATGCTTTTAATAAGCTTACTTGCTATGTGTAGATGGAGTAACTGAAGTGGATGTTGGCCTGAGCACCCTTATGCCATATTTCAGATTGAATAGTGCAGATCGGCCTCCAATTATAACATATATGCAGATATACGAGTGCGACAAGTTCTCTGTAAGTGCATACTCGAAAACCCTTTAGTTTGAGGAAAAAAGATGAAACGAAGAGGAAAAATTGATCTTAAGTACTTATCATTGTAGCATCATGGAGAAATGTTGGACACAAAATGATAAACCCAAGGGATCTGTAGTCCGGGAGAAAATTACTCTGAGTTGACTTCATTGACGATCATTCAGTCTTTGTAGCTAACCTAAATAGAGATTTTTGGCCCGTTTTTTTTCCTCTTCATAAAGTCCCAAACTTTTACTTTAAGTATAATTTTCCCTTTTTTTCCTTGTGGCACATAATTGTAGTGATATGTTCCTCTAATTTTGAGTGTGCTATAATAATGAGTCAGTCAATCTTCTTAGTGTTGCTATAATAGTCAGTTGGTCTTTCAACTAAACGTACTAATGCAATGTCGTCTTCACTAACTTCTAAAGATGCTTCCTTGACTAAAGTTTATTGGGTAACTCGTACACTGCAAAATGCTATTCTTCAAATTGTTTTAAAACTGCCAGTTCATCATGACTATTTTTGTTAATGACAATGCGAAAATCTTGTAATTGAGAATACAAGAACACATTTCAGGCTCTTTATTGTACTGGTGGAACTTGACAAATTGATCTGTACTGAGATAAGTAATTCAAGATCGCAAATATCAGGTTCGACTATATTGTCGGAACATCATTATTTCTTTAAATAAATACAAGTATTACAACTTACCAATTTTTCGACGTATTAACTGTCAACTTTACGTCAAAATCATAACCTCCCCAATATTCCTTTATTTATAAATTGTTACCAATTTTTTTTCATTTTCTCATATGTAGATATGCATCTTTTGCTTGCCACCATCAGCTACAATCCCATTACATAATCATCCGGGGATGACTGTGCTTAGCAAGCTTTTGTTTGGAACAATGCACATCAAGTCCTACGATTGGGCCACTAATGTTACTCCCAAAGGTAGGTTCATGTATAAAAACTAAATTGATTTGGACAATCCGTACACCTTATACATTCATTTATAGTTTTGGTGTTCTTCAGTCAATTGGTCTGGACACTGCTATTTGTGAGCTTTTTAAGGGGTAATTTTGTCAAATTGTAAGGGAACCTTTAGTATCTGATCGGTTGGTACAATAACCTACCCATTTATAACAACTTGCACAACAATTTATCATTTTTAACACAATCAGTGGATCAATTAGGTAAAAGAACATGTTATGATCTCATTTCTGTGACCAATGTTGGCAGAATGTGATTCCTTCTGAAATAACACCTAGAGTATGAATATTGGATCAAGCGTTGTATAGGCTTGACTCATTGCAGCTTTAAAGAAAATACGCTGGATTTCTGTAGGTCCAGAAAAAAGCCAGCTTGTCGAACTTGAATCTTCCAACTTTTTGGACCAAAAACCCAGTAAAGCTCAGATTTTAAGCTGATCATCCTAAAGCAATATATAAAAAAAAACAGAACTGAGTTTAAAAATGCTGCAACCAGACAACACAATCACTATGATAGGTTTGTTGACAGAACTGCTATTAACCTCTTTGATTGATGCGTTATCGTCTTCATTTCTTTAGAAGAGTGATACACGACGTGATATATGCATCGCTTATTTATTTGTTTGCACTTATACAGTGCAGCAGGTGCCTGATGATGTAAGGTTGGCGAAGCTTAAGGTGGACTTGGACTTTACGGCGCCTTGTACTAGTAAAGTTTTGTTCCCAACTGACGGTGGCAATATGCACTGCTTCACCGCCTTGACACCTTGTGCGGTTTTAGATGTACTCGGCCCTCCGTATTCAGATCCCGAGGGAAGACACTGTACTTACTTCTACGACTACCCTTTTTCTCAATTTTCAGGTACTTATACGCAGTAACGTATCATCAGATTTTAATTCTGTTAATTTGTTTTCTCAAGTTTTGTCACTTGACAATTTAGTACACTTTGTGTATGAAATAGGAAAAAAATTAACCATTGCTTGGGTTAATCTTTAGATATGTTAACAAAATTTTGTAAAAATTTTGCTTTGATGTCCTTTTATCTTTCTAGGTAGTGTAATAAAAAGGAAACAAGCTTTCTGTTGAATATTAAATTAAAAAAAGGCAACAAAAAGTGCTGTGGACACTTAACGTATTACCATTTTTCGGTTTGTAAACCAACCCTGCAAATATTAGTGCCAAGTATCAAAAGTTAAAAAGGTAATAATCGTTTCTTGGGTTATTAGTGACAAGTATCTGAAGTTGAAAAAGTAATAATCGTTGCTTCGGTTACTAATGAAACAAACTAGATTATACACCATGGTATAATCTGTATGTTATTCTATTACTTGATTCAGTTATAGTCTCCAATCTACAATCTGTTTCTAGGAAGTGGGTAGAAATGAAGGTAAAACATCGGGTTGGAGTACTAATTAGAATCTTTGTCAGGTGGGAGCACAAAACAAAGAAAACGTGATTTGTTGATTATGAGGATTCATCATGAATTATGCTATTTAACTAGATACATGGCAAGATATCCAGATTGGCCCATGTAGCTTATCGTACAACCACATGTGAGTCACTGAATAATATGGAATGTGTGGGAAATAAATCAAGATAAGTCACATAGGCCAATCTGATCCTGGATCTTGCTATATTTGTGGTTGAATGGCATTATCGGTTACTCCTATTTAAAAAAAAAATCAAGTGTAGGTGAAAAATTACTTATGGTCTTGGGTTATGCATCTTAATTGGTTTAAAATTAACGAAGTTGTCAATTAATGGGCCGTTTACGTGAACTTGTAAGTATAAGATGTACATTTCGTAAAAAGTAAAATAAGTTAACTGCTTTGGTGGTGAATTGTGATACTAGAATGCACTCTAACAGACGGTGTTATACTTATTCTGTATATGTAAGAATTTAAGTTGGCTTGCTACTGAAGCAAGCTTGATAAAATAATTTCTTCTACAATATAATGCGTAGTAAGCTAACAGGTCAGCTGGTCGCATCCTATAAGTAAAAAATAGGGGTTAAAAGCACACTTTAAATTCAACTTGTAAGTATGAGGTGTTTATTTGGTAAATAGTGGAATTGTTCATTATTTAATGGTAAAATGTGAATAGTAGGATACATACTCAAATGAACCCAACTAATTATTTATTGATTGTGATATTGCAAGTTAGATCTTCGGATAGCTTGCCACAAAAAAAATTACTTACGGCCTAATAAGTTAATTCTATCCTAAAGTTTTGCAAACTAATATATGGTCTAGCATCACCTGTGGACATTTGTCGAAGCTATAATTTGGTTGGTTAGTTAGACAGTTGATATTTTACAGACGGTCAAAATAACTATTGGAATTTTTCCAAAATTATTAGGTGAAGGAGTCTCAGTGGCAGAAGAAGAACTAGGAGAATATTCGTGGTTAAAAGAGAGAGAAACTCCCGAAGAATTAAATGTAGTTGGAGTGAGATACTTCGGGCCAAACATCATCGACACGTAAAAAATCATTCCTCTATAAATGTTCCTCTCAATCTTGCATTGTGAATCAGTCATCACAGAGCTTAATTTGTTCTGTTTTTATTTTACATTTTCATTTCGTTTTTGAAAAGGGAAGAAATTTCTTCTCCTGATTTGTACATATGGTCTGAAATAGCAGAAAGAAAGGAAAATATATGCACCGGAAAAATCTAAAGAAAACGTGTGATAGTGCATGTTCCGTTGAGACACAAATTCGAATTTTTTGTCTCAGTGAAGTGCATTGGTTTTTTTTTTCCCTATTCTTTAATTATCATTTCTGCTTTCTTTACGATTTACTATTGACTGAGGATTGAGATAAGTAAAAATTCACATGCCTTGTTGAATAAAGTGGCTAGATAGCTATTATCCTTGCTGAATAAAGTGATTGCCAAAATATGCTGTTCATTTGCTATTGTTGCAGTTGAAAGTGTTCAAAGCAGTATTTTTTTTTAAATACAGCTATTCTATGCATTACTATAGATGTTTGGATTTGCGTAATTTTAGTTTTCTTTGATGAAGAACTCAATTAAACAGTTGCTGAGTGAAAAAGCCACAAACTACTTATACTTAAACTTTCGCAATCTTGCACTTATTCCCAGTTATTCTCTCAATGGCTTGCTTCTTAATGACTCGGTTCGATATGATCTTCTTGAACAGGCCAATAAGTTATGTTCATATTTTTGAAAATTCCAGATCGAACTTCCCACTCACCGATTCTAGTGTGAATTTAAAAGGAAATATAGCAAACTCACACGTAAATACAGCATGCGTTTATCCGTTATAGTATTGCGTTTGATTTTTCAATTTATGTTCGGCCGTTCGGAGTGAATCAAATGATTTAAATAGGGGTGAAAGCAAACAAAGCCCAACCTTTGTACTAACCCATTCTCAAATCAAACCACTCAACAAATGAGAAAAAAAGGCACATTAATCAAACTTTTCTTACAAACTAGTGAAGTTCCAAACACATCTCACACTATTTGGGACAAGGAGTTCATTTACATTTACTTAAAAAATGAGGGGACTTGTATATATCTATATACAAGACAAACTCAATATTTTTTTCAACTTAGTCTTATTTTCCAAGCACGTTATATTTTAAATTTGATTTTAAGCAACTCACTGGCTCATATATTTAACAAATTAGGAAGATAATACTATATAAATTCTATCATGACTGCCAGTCAATCTGTAATTTGTAACGTTGACCTCAACTAAATAATACTATATAAACTAGATCTTGATTAAGTGACTTTAATTATCTTTTTCTTTCTTGTAAAATAATGCACTTGGACCACCATATCCCCTAGAGTTATGGACAATTGATGAACTTCAAATTAATGCTCAAGAAAAGGTATGCTTTGCTTGCTTTGTAGTGGCCACCAACCTATTGATCCATCCATTGACCACCCTTGTTAGGCACTACAATACACACTACACGAAAAAGTATGAACCGTAACAAATGCTTTCTTGCGATTCAGAATGTAACGCTACAACAAACTTAAAAATTATGGATAACTTTTGTAGAGACAATTCAATGATACTTTTTCACGACAAGAACAATTTTTTAGACAAAAAAATAAATTTTTTGTCCCCAAATCTAACTTTTAGACACATAATTGGAAAAAAAAATGTCTTCAAAAACAATCTCATACGGATATAAGGAGACAATTTAATTTCGTATCAAAAATTATTTGAAGATAAATTTTAATTGTCTCCTTATGTTCGTATGTAATTGTCTTTGAAGACAAAAAAATATTCAAATTATGTGTCTAAAAGTTAGATTTGAGGACAAAAAAATTATTTTTGTCTCGAAGAGTTAACATTTATAGACAAAAATTGATTGACTCTAAAAATATTGTCCATAATTTTTAAGTTTGTTACAGTGTAAAATGTTTATACCTAATTTCATGACAGTATAACAACAAATATTGTTACTATTCATGCCATCAAATTAGCCACAAATACTTTAATAGTCTATTGTTAGGTTCGATTTTTTAAATTCATCCATGAAAAATGCAGAACTATACATATATGCATCCAAGTAGTAGCTAGATTTTTTATTTTATTTGTAGCTAGATTTTTTATTTTATTTTTATGCATCGACACAAAGGGAGGAACTATAAGAAGATTACAAAAATGACATAAAAATCCCTTACTGAAATTTGATTTTATTAAAATTTTCAAACATATTATATTAGAAGCTAATAAGAAGGAGGATGCTTGTAACATTTTCAAGGTCACAAAAAACATGTTCGTTTTGTTTGTACTCAATATTTATTGGTATTAAAAGTGATAGAAACAAAACATAAGAGACCCAATAAAATAAATAAAAGGGTTATAAAACGAATTGACAAGTGTCAATACGTTATTGGATAAAAAGAAAGGTTGCGGATTGTGAAAAATAGTAAAAACCGTCAAGTTCTGCACCTATTTAGACGAACCGTCATAACTCCTTCGATACAACTCATAATTTTGTCTATAATATACCGTTGGAAAGATGTTCTACATTTTATCCATATATACAAATTTCTCAATTCTGCCGTTTGAAGGGTGATAATCGCGTTTCATTTATGTTCCAGAAGAACACATTCAAAAGTGGCGGGACATACTATTCAATTGTTCAAGTTATGCTCATTTTCCACTAAACAAGTTATTTGAATAGTGAGACACGTATCGATATCATATTCAAGTAGCGATTTATGAAAGTTATGAATAAAGTTTATAAATACAAAGGCATTGACATGACAAAAGAGGCCAACAAACAAACAAACAAACAAAGGCCACTTTTACATTTCCTAGCATTTCCATTTCAGTTTATATTTCCTTGTATTTCCAAATCAGTTTATATTTCCTTGTAATTTCTTATGAATTTACATTTGCTAGCATTTCCTTATTCATGTATTAGGAGTAGAGTAATATAATTCGTTCGAATAACCTCTTTCGGTTTCGAGAATACATTTCAGTGTTGCAATCATTTGTCTATGTGAGTATCGCTTTTATCCGTTGCGTGTAATTAGCCAATGGCTAAATTTATCTATGTGAGTAGATTATTCGATTCGTTTTCAAGTGCATTCAAGCGGTTGTAATTTCTACACATTGTTTAGTTCCACTTTGCAAATTGCTTCGACATTAGTATAATATTTTTATTTTCTTCGCTCTTGATATAATCTTAGAGAAGTCGTTAACTAAGACATTTTCTTCGGATTGAATCCATCTTGCATGAGTAACGATGCGGTCGTGAGTTGATAAATTCCCTAGTAACACATTTCAAAACATTGCCCGATTAAATTTGACGTGTTCGTTTTAGTAAAATTATGCATAATATAGTTTCAAGTCTTTTTTAGCGGCATCAAGTGGCACGCCTGTGAAAATTTCAAAATAGTATGTAGATGACAGCAACTTGTCTATTAATTTTCTTTTGGACAAAATAATAAAAATCTAGATTCAATTACAGAGTGATTAGTATTACATATTGTAATTTGACTTTGTAGATATTTTATCATCACGAGTCTTCATGATTCATTCGAGAAAGTTAAAAAGTCAATACCCTACAAATTATTAGAGAATTCTTACTTACTTTTCCTCGTATTTCAGCTAGGTAACGTTATTTTTAGGTTAATAGTTTAACTTTATACATTTTTTAGTTTTTCTATTAAATTTATTATCATAACTAAATATTACTATATTTTAATATACTTCTATCAGTTTATTTCAACCCAAATTAATTTACTAGAACAATCATATTAAATAACTTACAAGTTTTCTCGTATTCAAATTAAAAGGTACACTTTTACAACTTAAAGTAAACGTTTTGGTTTACACAAATTATCAGTTTTTTTTTTATTAATTTCTCTATCAAAACTATACAACTCATCTTTTTGTTATTTTATTAATTTATATGTGAAAAGTACAAATAAAGTAGAGAGAATAAGAGAAAAGTAAAAGAAAAAAATTATTATTTTAATTATAAGTGAACATATTAATATTTGAGTTCAAGGTAATGGATAATGAAACTGATGCGTATACAATTTTAGAATAATTTACTCATATTTAAGGTAAATGTGTCATATAAGGAAACTGATACGACTGTTCTGACATCATACTTTAGTTTGCTTCCACCAAATTAATAAATATAAATGAAATCTAAACAACTACGAAGGAAATGTAATTGTTAATTTTATCTTTTACTAAAAGTCAATAAAATTTTCATCATGCAACGGCAAAAAGAAATGATATATATCAGCTCAGCTTTGACGTTTATTATTTTATCTCTAGTCGAAAGCTCGAATTAGGCAATTTAAGTGAATTATGTAAAAACCGACCACTTAAGAGTAGGTGATATTAGTTAAGTCTCGTTGAATATATAGTACTAGATACACCAAATTAAAGATTGTACATTACGGTTTTCCATTTTGTACGGTCACTGAGAGTTAGACTGTATAATGTCTGGTTATTTTTATAACACTTAGATTAAAAAATAAAGGGTTAAAAGATAAGTTTTCAATAACTAATTTAATTTTTTTAATTTTTATTATATATTAGACAAATTAGGATTTAATAAATTAAAAACAAATTTTATAACAAAATAAAAACTTAAATAAAAATATAGAATACTAGTGAATACTACCATAAATTTAATTATTAATAAAAAAAAAAATAACAACTGAATATTTAAAAAAAAAAAAAAGAATTTGAACTGTTCAATTGATTGAATGCACACAAAAAAACCCTTATATTACATGAACTATTTTATATTTGTAAGCGTCAGTTTTAACACTTTTAAAATATATATATATATATATATATATAAATTAGTAAACAAATAAGTTAATGTCATAGATGATAGTATTAGTATTTTTTTAGGACTAGTGACATCTTATCTGATGAGATCAAAGCAAAATAAATTGAATTCAAACATTGAGATCAAGTTTACTATATTATACTTTCACCATTAATCATGATATCTGAAATGTGAGAGGAATGTAACAGACAGCCGAGCGAAGCTAAACATGTAAAAAACGAAGAGCAAGACTCGAGTCAAGCAAACCAAACCAAACCAAACCAAAGTTTCATAAAAACCGATCAATAGTATCGGACTTCAAATTCAAAACTTCATTAACACATATTTTATAACTAGGCCATTGCAGCAAATAATCGAATCACATTATTAAGTTTTAACCTACTTGACAATTAAATACGAAATGTATTTCCTATAACCTAAGTATTTAATTGATTTGATGCATATACATATATGAAGGTTACTACTACTACATATGAGTTCCATAAATAACGATATTGATTGTGATTGGTTGATAAGATGGATGATATAGTTCATAGTTATAAGTTACTTTAACAAGGTATTAATTGGACACCATGAAAATCGGATCCTAAAAGATAAGTCAATAATAGTGTACATCAAATCCTTTGATTCCTTTCATTAAATGGTCATATCAAGTAAAATATTCATTCATATATTATAAAAATGCTTAAATCAACAAACACTTATATTTTCAAAACTAACACTTACTACCATGCTGAAAAATCATTTTTTGAATTGGGATTCCAATTTCCAAGTAGATTATTATTACAAATAGATTCCATTTTTTTCCTTCCAGTTTGTGTTTTTATGTACAATCTATCGGTAAATAGCTTCCAATTTAACCTATTTGTTAATTTGATTCTCCAATTTTACTTTCAGTCATTTCGCTTTTATTGTTTATTTGGTCTTCCACTAGCTATAAGAGAAATTTATATAACACCGTTAAAAATTCTTTATTATACATTTTTACTCGAGAATATTAGTCATATATATATCACATTTTACAAAAAAATTTAAATGGAGGTCCGGTGTCGAAACTTTTTTAAGTTTCAATCATCCGGCCCAATAAAAAAAAGCTTAAAAGCTGTTTTTAAGCTTTAAAATTAACTTACGATCTATACGGAAAATATATTAAAAGGTTAAAAAGAGGTTAAAAGTTGTTTTTAAGCTTAAAAATATATATTATAATTAACACGAAAAATATATCAAAGTGTAAAAAAATAACTTAAAATCTGTTTTTTTTTTTTTAGTGTTTGTTTGAATTATTAAGTAAAAAAAAGATAGCAAAAAGTTACGAAGATAATATTTTTTTTTTCTTGTAAAGTGACCTACATTTAAAAATCTTAGAGTTGTAAGATAATATTTTATTTTATTTCTTGTAAAGTTACGAAGATAATATTTTTTTTTATTTCTTGTAATGTTAGTATGGATATGGGAATTATTAGAGTTGTATATTGTGAGATTTTTGAGCTTCACATACTCGTGTCATAGCTTATTTTGCAAAAGCCACATATATATAAAGCAATTTTGCACTTAATCAATAGAAGTTTGGAGGTACCGTTCTTCGTTAGAGAAAAATTTATCAAATTTTGCACCTTATATCAACAATCGTTATCCTTCACGTTAGCGTGGTAGCCACCTTGACGAAAAACAACACGCTAACCACCTTGACGAAAAACAAGTTGATGGAGAAGTTAAATATTAAACGATCGATTGACGGTCAAATTAAAATTAAGGTTTCTACCCTTTGTTTATTAAATACTAGCAATGATAAATGTTAGTAATTTATATAGAATAAACAAAAATGACACCTTTAATTATCATTGTTCATTTACAGTATGCACACTTCTCTTTTCGAGACTATTATCTTAATTATAAAATTTTGAAATATAATACAGTGCTTAAAGTTTAAGCATACAATTAGGACCAATGTGGACAATATATATATACAAATTAAAGTCAATGGTTTATGTAATCACAGCAGTGTGTATTCCGTGTAGTACTCTACAAATCTATTGACTTAATTTAAAAATCTAACCAAACCCTTGGACTATATACATAACCCAAATTATTTAAACCAGATTGTCCAATAAGCATAAATATTCCCTTATTAAAATTTAAGCTTAGGTCATTATCAAATCATCATTATTTCTAAGCAGTTGAAAACTAGAGATGGCAAGGGAACCCTAGCTTTTCAAACAAATGAATTAAACTTGGTAGGCTTCACCAACCAAAATTATAATATGTTTACACTTCTACAATAGCTAGCTAGAGATTATATAAATGTAACACTTTGTATCCTATTATTTAAAGTAAAAATGAGACATCTTTTTTTTTCAAGATGAAAATAGTTTGCAATTAGAGGCCCATTTTATTACAAAATTCTGTTCACAGGTTACGAAATAGCTCTAGATGATAATTTAATTAAACATATTGAACATATTTTCCCTTTTTCTGTCTTCACTCACAAAACCAATTTAGGATTTTAAAGAGAAATCACAATATTGCTCTTACTCAAGTGTGAAATTCAGTTTTTTTAATTTTTTGGTTTTCACTCAACAAAAAGTCACTACAAAAAAAAAAAAAAGATTCAATCAATGACGGATTTTGTGACAGATTTATTCCCCAACGTCCTTATCGCAGACAGATTTACGACGGATTTTGTTATTTCGCGACAGATTCTTGACAGATTTCTAACAGATTTGGTCGTCTCTGATTGAACTTATTCTTACAGTGGGTAATTAATTAATGAATCCGCCATCGTTGAATATTGATCGTTTTACTCTAATAATAATTTTTAGAGGAAACTTCAAAGACGGTGGTACTATACATAGTATATGTTACATAAAAATAATTACATAAATAGTAGCATGTATTTAACGTGGCTACCGAGTTTTGCGACCATCTTTAACATGAAGTCTAAATTTATTCTCTGTCATACTCGTTGAAGTTGAATTCTTCTTATATCTGACCATATTTAATTTATAAAAATTAGCTAAATATTAGGGTGTAGAAAGTTGGATAGTTGACATTTGTAATAGCCCAAAAAATGGGGAGGACTTAGATTTAGTACCCTTCACATATGAGTCTATATATATCGGTGCTTTCGTTAAATGAAAACTTTGTGCATAACCTAGTTGGCTAATAATCTAGAAAAAATTTATATCGTTATTTACAATTAAAAATTTCAATGAATGCTTTAATAGCTGCATCTTCCTCTTATTCTGAAGTTGGAGGATACAAAAGTGATTGTTCTATTGGTCTTGAAGATGGTAAAAAGGTATAACTGTTACTTCTTTATTAGTAATAAATTTTTAACTCATTTATTTCCTTTTAAGTTGAATGAACCTCTTGATTTTCAATATGAAAATAGTTTGCAATTTTGTGAAATAAGTAATATGGAGTTATCTTTTCCATGATGATGATGATCTAGAATGGTTGATAGCTAGAATCAGATGATATATGATCCAAAGTAATTTCTATCATTTTAGTCACAAAATTTCCAGTTTATTTATGTCAAGGATTGAACTCACTTTTTATTTTATTTATTTACCTGCTTTAATTCTCCCCCTTTTTTATTATAATTTCTTGCACTTAGACCATATGTTTTTAGTTTTACGATCTAGGTACATGTTATTTGATTTTTCTAGTCAAGAGAAGAGAATTTAATTGAGTTGGTTGGTATTTAAAAACTGATCAATAGCAACACAAACTTGACTGAACTTAAATTTTTAAAATTTGTTCATCAATTATTAAAAAGAAAAACTTAAAATAGATGCTGATCGGTTGCTTTATAAAACTTATTTGGTTTCTTGGCAAAAGAAAAACCCTTGATCACCAAAAAATAAAATAAAAAATCCTAATAACAAAGTACTCCATTTCTTCTTTTACTTATTTAGGAGGAGTATAATTCTGCATGACCAAAGTAACTAAAACTGTTTATTCGATGAATCAACAGGAGGACCAACTCAAACTGGTAAATGACGAAATGACGAAAATGCGTGACGAAAATACAAGACTGAAGAAAATGCTAGAGCAGTTAGAGACCGATTACCAATCTCTGCATACACGTTTTATCGATGCAACGCAACCACAACAACACAAAAAATCCGATACAGAAGAAACTGCAGATCTTATATCTCTCACCCTTGGAAGAAACGAAGAAATCATCACAGTACAAGACGCTAATACATTACAGCTCTTGAATAATGAAAACCTTAAGTGTAAGACGGATTATAACGTGGATGAAAGTCGTGAAAATAGCTCAGAGTCCGAATTGGCGAAGGAAGAGATATGGACCCCAGGTAAAGCGTTAAAAACGACTAGAACAAATGAAAATGGCGAAGACGTTGCTTTGCATCAACCGAGCGCTAAGAGAGCTAGGGTCTCCGTCAGAGCCAGATGTGACTCCGCAACAGTGAGTACATTTGATCAAATAATTATGGGCACCATATGAGCTTGTTTGGACGTTAGTTTTGAGCTTATCAAGCGAGTTACCAAGTTACTACAGCTAAAAGAACAAAAAAGCAAATAACCTAAGCTTAAAAAAGTTTCAAACAAAAAAACTTTCTATATATTTTTGTGTACATCTTTTTTGTAGTGCAACAAAATCAAAATTGTTACGGATTTACTTCATGTAGTCGTGTGCTAAATGAATTTCTGTTTATCTCAGATGAACGACGGATGCCAGTGGAGGAAGTACGGACAAAAGACTGCAAAAGGAAATCCATGCCCGCGTGCATACTATCGTTGTACTGTCGCACCTGGTTGCCCAGTTCGAAAACAGGTAAACAAGTTTTGTACACAAATGGAATATATAAGGTTTCTTAGATTGAGGCTTTAAGCTCAGTGTTTTGCGCTCTTTAATCATGAAAATGAGTTATTTCTCCAGACTTGAAAGCTAAGAAAATTTAAGCTGAAAGAACGGAACCATTTTTTTTAGCCTAAAATAAGCCAGTTTAGACTTGGCTGCCTTTGTCAGCTGGTCCTTTGTACACGAGCTAAAGTTTGTATAATGATTGTTACCTTTGTGTCGATTGGTATTAAAAACGTCAAAGTATGATAGTTTGGTATACCACGAAGTCGATTTTATGCAATCTAAACTGTGAAACTTGATAGGTTTGTTTGTCCTAATTCTATAAAATTATAGTTTTGTGTACAAAATTGCGAAACCGAAAAATTCAAGCTGATTAAACCCAAGTTGTTTTTTTCAAGCTGATTTAACCAGATTATTTGACAAAACAATGGTTCCTTATGTTAGGTTCAACGATGTATGGACGACATGTCGATATTAATAACAACCTACGAGGGGACCCACAACCATACTCTTCCGTTCTCTGCCACCTCCATGGCTTCCACCACCTCTGCTGCTGCCTCAATGCTCCTCTCGGGATCATCCACCTCTGCCATGTCATCATCTGTATTTCAAGGACTAAACAATTACGGTTCAACGCCAAGCTCGTTTTACTTGCGAAACACATCACCACAAGCTTTTTCTTCTATCACATTGGATCTCACATCCTCATCAAGATATCCATCTCCACATCCGAATCAATATCCGTACCTCGAATATGGAACACTCGGTTACGATAAGACACCTTTAAATTCGCAATATTATCCGTCATCTTATTATGGAACGAGCAATAACCAAGCTTCTTCTCAGAAGATTTTAACGGATACATTGACTAAGGCGATCACATCGGACCCAAGCTTGAGATCAGTGATAAATGCTGCAATTTCGTCGATGGTTAGTAGCGGTGGGGAAAATAAAAACAATACTACTCAACAAGCTCCATTACAATTTTCCTTATGAGAAAGCTTCCAAGCGGCTGTTCAAGGCGGAGCTAAGAAAATGATGGATCGCCAGAATATTCACACATATTTTTGTTGTCTTATTTTGATATACAGAAAATGTTAAAAAACAAACCGAATTACAATGAGAGCGCATGTTCATGTACATGTTTTCTTTACATTGTATTCATTTTCGATCTTTTATATTTTGAAGTGTAAATCGATTATGGAATATGTAGTTCAGCTGGCTGCTACTTTTAAGCTCGCATTTTTGCTTCTCGCTATTGTGCATTTAACCTGAGTCCTTAACTGTCTAGTGTTTAAATAAGAATTTCTGTTTTGTTTTTTAGTCATGATTGACCCGCAACTTTTTTTCTCAGTATGAAAAAACAAGCTTTTTTTAGAGCTCCTATCAAACAAAAAAATAAGCTTCTTGTGCTTACTATATAAGGATAAAGGAGGGTTTAATGGAACAAGTCCTTTCCCTTCATGGTCTTTTCTATTTTGGTTTACAAGTCAATAAGATAGAATAAGCAACATTTTGACATGATCTGATAACTTCAAAATCCCCTTTTTCAAATAACTCTAATTCTATTTGTTTGTATGGAGTCTAGTTGGAGCTTATTTGTAGCCATAGCTTACCTTATGATGATTAGCGATAAACTCACGTAAGTTATGTTTCTACTTAGTTGCTATAAAAGCCATAATTTAATATTTTGTAGTCTGATGGGAAGTGGAGGCCATATGGTAATAATATTTTGCCGAAGGGGGATTTGTTTGGTTTGTTATTGGGACGATTAGTAGTATTTGGAGTTAAGGATATGTTAGCAAATACTATCGTGGAATGATTCGAAATATTTGAAGTTTCGGTCAAGTGCCTTCTATAGTATGTGGGGATTGGTTGTAGTAACAATGGAAATTATGTTTGTACAAGCGATTACATTGTTTCCTAACTTGCGTTTTTAAGTGTGGTTGAGGAGCTTTCCTATGTTTATGGATTGAGATTATTCGTTGATATACATTTTTTAGTAGCTGAAATATTGAATGCATCTACAGAGGGTTGTTTTCTAATGTAATTAAGCCTTTTAGCCTTTAGTATATATCTGCAAGTTCAGCATGATTTGAGATGGTGAGAATTACATTAACTCTCGAGTAATTGCAAAAATCTTTTGAAGTGAAGTTTCCTTGAAGATGTTTATTGGAGTAGTTTGTGATGGGTTGAGTCTACGAAAGTGAGCTATAAGCTGGTTTGAAGGTCGAAGAGGTTACAATTAATTCTGAAGTACGGAGGTCTAAGTCGGTTATAGGTTATAAATTGCTATTGTATGCATCTGTTTTGTGAGCATATGTGCTCAGTGACTTTTGTTTTGATTTCCCTTTGCACTTGTTCATTTTCGATAACGAAATGGTGGGTATAATCCCACTCTTGCTGGGGGCAAAATATAAATAGTATGCTTATCTTCTATGTCAAAAGGCTAAACAGTATAATTAGTTGATGATCAAATGAATTACAATATGTTTACCATCTTATTTTTTATCTATTTTGTTTATACAACACGGTTTTTCAGCATGGCCTTAAAAACACCTAAGCACCGCTTTTTAGTCTTAGTTTCCATTTTCTTAAATTTTGGTCGCCCTTCCGAAATCTAAATTCTGGAGTTCATCACACAAAAAATTAACGTGGTAAAAAAATATGTGAATAATAACTGCTTCTTCGGGTTACATTTCTTCGATAACATTTTGCAATAACATTCTTTCATTGGGCCACAGCCGTGCGACGAGTAGATGAATATCAATAGACTAACCATTCCATCTAAAAGTCAGCTTAATTATTGGAGTAAACTTAGTAAACAGACTTAATTATTTTCCACGATTTGAAAGCCGAAAAAGGAGACTAAGTAAACAAATTGGTTCGATAAGGAGACGACATTGTCAATGCCTTCATGTAAAAACCTGTGATCCAACTGTTATAATCGATAATAAGAATTAGATCTCTCTTAAGTCATAGTTCTAACCTCTAACTTCTAAGTAACAGCAGCAGAAATGAGTATTTCCATGATTCAATTGCAGCAAAAAGAGACAAAGTTGAATTAGACGTCCAGTATAAGGAATAATCTGTCAACTAACAGGCTTGATATGTACTTTGGCCTCGTTTGGTTACGGTATTAGTAGTAATGGGACTATCAATACCTTTGGACTATGACATGATAACAAATGATGGCCGGATTAACAGTATAGACATGAAATATCAATGAAGTGTTTGTTTGTTTTTTATTGGTGTTGTACTATTTTACAAATTTACATTTATATTCATAATAAATAAACTTGCAAAATACACATATATAATTTTAATATATACGTATATACCACACCCCCTTTATTCCAAATACCCATATTTTCCAATACCACACCTTTCTATTACTCCAAATACCCTCATTTATCATCATTTTTAATCTCATGTTACTAATAGTCTCGCCTCCATTTTTCGTATCAAACGCGGTATTTGTAAGCCCTACGGTATTTCTAATACCATCCACCTTGATCCCACCTCAATACAAGCTCAAACAAACGAGACCTATGATACTTGCTACACCTGTTATCCTTTTATCCGAAATCTCCGAGCAAGACAAAAAAAAATTTAGAAGAAAAAAATTCTAACATCAAATATAGCAAATAAAAGATATAATCATAACAATTATACGTAAAAAAATATTCTATTATTATAAATTGATATATACCAGTCACACCAACAGAACAGAAGGGAATGGCATTTTCATAGAAGTATTATACATAAAAAAAAAAAAAAAAAAAAAGTAAAAAAAGGGTGTTTGGCAGGATATATGAGTGTTAGGACCAGATTTCTGGCCCATAACCTATTTGTTGTCTATTGGTTTTCACTAAATAATCCTAACTGTTTGTTAAGTACTAAGACAGTGTTGAGCAATGTTGCAACCTCAGTTACAAGCTACTAAGACTGTAGTGTTAGGTTTTCTCAGTTACAACCTGCTTAAGACAGCATTGGAGGTTAATGTTGCAAGCTCAGTTGCAACCACAGTTCCAACCTGCTGTTATGCAGGACTCTGTCTTGTTCTGTAAATCTGCATAATTATTCTTTAATGGTAATTATTTGTTATAAAGTATGCAAGATATATTCTCATATCAAAGTGATATGGAAAGATTTCCTAAAAGATATAAATAGATTAATTTATAAAGATATTTTCCTTTACATAGATAAATCTATATCTCTATTATTATGCAAATCCTTATCACTTGTTTCAATTTTTGTTCCTTATCAAAATTCGTTTTAAAATTGAATGAAATATGGAGTTAATGTTACATATGTATATTTAAAGATATTATCTCTAAAAGATATTATCTTATATGTTTTCTTGTTGTAGGAAAAGACTAACTCCTATTTTCAAGTTAGTTATTAAACAGGTATTAACTAAGAGTCTTGTGATACATGAAAAGATTGAAACCAATCAAAAGAAGTCGAAGCAATCATAAAAGATTTGAAGCAAGAAGATTGTTTTTACTTATATAAATAGTTGATGACTTAGCTTGTAAAAAAGTGTGTGTTCTAAATTATAAAAAAACTCATTCTAGAGAGAATACACAAAGAGCTTTTAAAAGAAAACAATGGTGGGATGTCATTGATTTATAATTGATAGTTATAAGGTAGAAGCAATATAGAGATAGGCAGAAAAACCTAGAGGGAGTCTGAGAGTTTTTCATTAAGACTTGAATCCTATATTGTAAGCTTTTATAATATCATAATCTGGGTGAGTACTCCGGAGACGTAGTCTAGTTGGGTGAACTCCGTTGTTAAATGTGCGTGTGATTTAATTCAAGTACATTTAACTTTACAAGTTCTGTCCATCATTATACTTAGGTTCCAACCTCAGTTGCAACTGCACTTAGAACCTAACTGCATAACAGCAACTAGAACAGCGGATAGGAATTTCAACGAGAGTTCACTTTTACGGTTTTACCAATAAAAAGGAGTCGAAAGCAATATATGAGGTGGTGCTTTTTTGTGCGCCGGTGTACTATCTAAACATACTAATATTTATGCTTTTATACAAGATTTTTTTTTCTTTTAAAAATCTTATTAAGAAGGATCGAGTGATTTCACAGTTACCCCATTTAACAAGACTCGAACCCTATACATAAGTTATTTCTAGCGGGTTCTGGTCCACTAGGCTACTCATAGTGGGTTTCTTTTATACAAGATAAATTATGGAAAATAACAAGATTAAGTTTGCTAATTCGGGCTTCACTAGCTATGACCGGGACAGCAAGAGGATCATTAGAATTACAAGTTAAGGCCATCCCTGCTGTTTTAACAATTACATTCCTTATCGGTGTTTGATATTTCCTGAAATATAGGCGTCCTATATCGGCACTACATCTGAAAGAAATGATGATAAGAAAACGTAAAAATACTGGTATATCCCTGTCTTAGTTGCGTTGTAGTGGCTCGTTTAGTGAGAATTTTGAAACCTTGCGCAGTATAGTTTACTTCTTAACTGTGTAGTTAATTAAGGGAAAAACTAGCCAGTGACAATCACCATTTTACTATAATTAACCTCCAATATTATACCAGTTTTAGTTACAACCATGCATAAGTTCTATTCCTAGTTTTACATTTTTAGCTGTATGGTCTCCCGTAAAGACGATACAAGTTTCAGATATAAACCGCTCCTAAAGCCTTTCCTGATATGCATAGTCTATATAGTTCGTCGCATTTTCAATTTGTTTTTATACCGGAAACATGTACAACTAATTTTGGAGGATTTTTTGTTTTTTCTCAATTTTGATTAAGAAAAGTTGATATTGTTTGAAGCATGTTTTAAACTCTGAAATCTATACGATATATTACGTATGATAAGAACATGTAGAATGATCTCAGCCAAAAAAATTTGTTATACTTTATATCTAAATTAGAATGTATACAATGATATAGGTGGAAATCTCATATAAATTTAGACAACTCGAACAAGAAAGTAGCCCATGTTTTAATAGCAACTTCTCGATGGTAATAAAATATCTAAATTCTTATTCCCGACTGATTTCGAAGAGATAAACTCATCCTTTGAAAGGAAATGAATTCGACTTGAAATCAAGAAAAACAAAATGGATAAGATATAAGAAAATAATAAAATCAAGATGATGTTCTTAAATCACAGAAACTTGATGCTCTTCAGAAAACAGAAACTTAATTCACTTCCTGTCAAGTAACAGTCTCCTAGTAACAAACAAACCAAATTCAAGAACAAGACGAATTTCATAAATTCATGTAAGATAGAGTAACATTTATATTCTTTTTACATAAGATTAACAAGCTCTACCCTCCTTACATTGACTAAGAACGCCAGCATAGCGGGTGAGGCTCCTTACGGCCTTCGCAGGCCGTGCTACAACTCCATCAAGCTTTCCATATCGGCTAACACCGTTAGGATCGCCTGATGGGACAAAGAAAGCGCCTCTCTCAAAACTATCCCCTTGTGATCTCCATGTCCATGATTTCCAATCTTCCCCTGCTATAGCCCTATGTGTAACCTATATTCCGCAAGAAAATATAAATATATTGGAAAAACTAAGATGCTGAGACTTGTTTCTTGATGCATGATCAACATGGACACCACAATAAAAATGTCACGCTCCGTTGCTATTATGTTGCTAAAGAGTCGCTAAATTTAGTGATACTCACTTTAGCAACAATGTTTGTTAAAAAAATGGGAAAGCTATAAAGGGAAATGGAAATATGAACATGACTTTTTGAAAGTACGTTTAGAAAGAGAGTTTCACATGTCAAAGAAACATTTATCGGTGGCTATGTCCAAAACTTTCAGTTGAGTATGATTTAGGCCTTCATTGGTTGAAGCTTTTCTTTTTCTAAGTTTTGGTGGATGAAACATGGGTTTTGTTTTTGTTTTGTTTTTGAGACTAAAGAATATACAAAATAAAATACAAAACATGAAAGTACGTCATACATGGAATGAAATAGGTGGAGACAGTCGTAGTCTGCATCCCCAATTTTGATAAAACTTGGCGAAAAGGTAATTCTGTCTATGTTTTAGTATTCCAGAGAACCCAGACCCCCTTTTTTTAAAATCCAAATAAGCATTTAAGCCCCTAGTTCCGCCCCTAACCTCGTGTGTAGTGTCTCCAATGTTCAGCGATATGTGATTTAACCTTTTTTTGGTTGTCTTAAAAGATGAATATAAATATATATATTGGTGAAGCAGAGATTTTCTGACTTTTACGTGATAAGTTTGAAGCTTTAGGTTGTATGAACTAGTTTGTTATTTTCTTTCCGGAACTCAAAGTTATCCTATAAATTTTCCCTAAAAGCTACAACTTTTGTTGAACTTGGTTCATTTACCTGTTTGAATTCCGGTCGTAGGGGAGCAACAAAGCGGTTTCCCTCACTAATGAGAGTGGCGTGGTGACTTCCACCAATAGCATACATCTCCCAATGAGTGTAGTCGTTGTTAACGATGTGTACCAATCCGGATCTGACACGTGGCATTCTCTGGATGAGCCTCTTTCCGAAATGGTTATACACGACTGTGACCTTCATTGAATTATCTTGGATGGCTGTGTCACGAGCACCGAACAATAGTACCTACATAATAATTATTACATTGTAACAAAGTTAGTAAAATTATGTAGTCGTAGTTGTCTATGCTACATAAATTGTAGGGGAAATGTCCATATAGATGAAAGTTAGTAGACTTATTTGACAAAACGTCAAGAGACCAAACTTTCTTTCCATTTAGTCATGAATATTGCAAATTTGTAGACTGCTTTATCGGGATGGAGAGCTCTTCGAGCTACGACGATGCTATCCTGTGGCGATTAGGGCTCTCCCCTAGTATACAATCAATATAGATGACTAAAATGAAAGAAAGATAATGGTATTGACAATTTACCGAACAAGACTACTAAACTATACCAACTTTTACTATGTTTCCTTCAAGTTTTATAATAGCACTTCAAAGAAAGTTGCAAGTTTGCCTACGTGATCATGATCGGTGTAATGGGAATTTGAAACGGTGACCGCGTCTGATCCCTCAATAACGTCTATAATCCCATCCGCACACCTTTTCATGGAGAGGTGATCGAGCCATATATCTCTACTCCCGAAAACCGAAATACCATCTCCATCACCAACTGTTCTTAGGCCAATATGGTCTACCGCGTCCCTAACCAAGCCGCCTGATGTGACCACGATATCGTGTATGTATATATTATGGATAATAATATTTCTTACGAATTGGATTGTTATCCCCGCTCCATAGGCAATGTGAACGTTAGAACCGCGCCCATCAATCGTCTTGTGACTTCGCATCATAAGCTCTTGTTTTAATCGAATCACCATGTCTTGTTTAAATGTGATCCACAATGGTTCATATTGGATAACCGCATGGCGAAGAGTTCCTGGTCGGGGATTAATAGGGTCGTCACTTGGGTCTGTAACGACGTAGAATTTACCGTATTTACCCCCAGTGGTGTTTTTCCCAAACCCAATGGCACAGTCCGCCAACCTTTTGCGGTTTAGGTGCCAGTAAGGGCGACACCTCCAACACTTGTCGATAATGTTGGTTGGCTTACACCGACCCTTAAATTTTAGCCTCATGCCTCTTAGGTCCCTCCTGGTGGAGTTACTAGCAAATCCATCCTCGGCCATGATAAGAGAGGCGAAAATGAGAAACGACACGAGGAGAAAAAGTAATTTAGTTGCTTCCATTTTGGTATTAATTTTTTTTTTTTTTTTGTCCTGTTTTCTCGTTTGGCGATTTGGAGTTATGAGTAACTCAACGGCCTAGGGTCGAAAACGGACCTGGCCTGAACTCCAAATACAAAGTTTTATTTTAGGCAGATGTTTTCATGAACTGCCTATATTGCTGCAAGGAATATCTGATGAAATGTATGAAAAACTCAGTAATATACTATTTTGATTATCTATTTTATTAGTGCCTTTGAGAGGATTAAGGATTAGCCTTAAAACGGTTGGCTAATTTTGAAACTAAAGAGATTTTTTTTGTTTACCTTACCATTTGCTAGTAATAAAGGTTGTAAAATTTCTCAGCTTATTTAGCATACAAAAAAAACAAGGCTCTATTATATTCATTTTATTGGCTAATATTAGCACAAATCATTTTGTAAGACAATTCGTAGTTAATATTAGCCCTGGGTCCGGTCCGGTCCGGTCCGGTTCGTTTTTTGGCAAAACCGAAACCGAAGCCGGACATATTTTTCGGTTCGGCTTTTTTCGGTTTCGGTCTTATTATTTTTTGGACCGAACCGGACCGGTTTTTTCGGTCCAGTTTCGGTCTTTTTCGGTTCGGTTTTACTGAAAACCGAAACCGACCCGAAATTTTTTCGGTTTTTCGGTTTCGGTCTTTTTCAGTTTTTTTCGGTTCGATTATCAGTTCGGTTCGGTTTTTCGTCCGGCCCTACTTAATATATTAAATGAATGGGCAGATAGATAGATGATTCTAAACTGGGATGCAACACAATTTTGTAACGGAATGTGCTCGTGTAAAATAAAATTTTCATTTCAAAACTAAAAATAATTGGTATTTGAATAGACTTACTATTTCACATTTATATACTAATATTCAAAGAGAGAATGTTTTTTTTCAAATTATCTATTTCTTTAAACTCTCCGGAAACAATTTTAGAGCAACCGTACCAATTTCCTTACATTTTTTTTCATATTTAATCTAATTAGCATCACTTTTATATTTTTAGGATAACAGTTTAACTTTATACATTTTTCAGCTTACCTATCAAATTTCTTATCATAACTAAATATTACTATATTTTAATATACTTCTATCAAATTTTTTAACCCAAATTAATTTACTAGATCAAGCACATTAAATAACTTAGACATTTCCTCATATTTAAAATAAAAAATACACTTTTACAACTTATAAGGAAACGTTTTGATTTATACAAATTATCAGTTTTTTTTTTATTAATTTCTCTATCACAACTATACAACTTATCTTTTTATTATTTTATTAATTTATATGTGAAAAGTACAAATAAATGAGAGAGAATAAGAAAAAAAATAAGAGAAAAATTATTATTTTAATTGTAATGAAACATGTTGATCCCTTATATTTGAGAGATATTTGAGTTCATGTATATTTAACATAATGAATAAGAAAACGGATGCATGTATAATTTTAGAACAATCTCTTCATGTTTAAGTTAAATTAGTGATATAAAAGAACCGATGAGCATCGAATCCATAAAAAAACAAAAGCATATGATTAACAAGATGAGCTAGATTATAAAGGTAAAATCTCTCCTACAGCTGATAATAGAGAAATGAAATGCATCACAAAAAAATGTGCATCACTGTTCGACAACAAGGTAAACCTTTTGACAACTATTTAGCCGAAGGCATATACATGTATATAGGCAAGAAAGTGTTCATACATAATTTAATTGAAGTTCAATGTAGAGCCATTGAAATTACTTCAATTCTCGAGCCATGTTAAAGATCCCGCTATCAGGAATCTGTTTGGTAGCTCCCCAGCAGATGGGGATATGTATGTAATTTTCTGCCTGTAAATTGTAACAGAAAGATTTGTAAATCAACAAAGCAAAACTACTATGTAAAATACATAATAGATAATAACTGAACATATGTAAACGAAGGCAAACCTCTGCATATCGACATCTGTGACATAAATAAACCCGGCAACATTACTGTCGAGAAAAACAATTATGCAATTAGAACATTGTAAACACTTAAGATCGAATATCAAAAGTTGATGGGAGTAATTTCATTAGAAGCTACATTAGAAATTCTCCAGGCAATGCTGATATTTATAAAGTTCTCTTAAGCAACAACCACTGGCCATTTTAAGTGATTTAACGGTCATTTTAGTTCCCTCGGCAAGAGTTGTTAATTACAGTCTTCACAATTAACACCTTAAACATTAACCAAATATGTGACTACAAACAATACTAGCTTCATTACCACCACATATATGTTAGCTGGAAAAAGACCTCATGTTACCGGAAAAGAGGAAATAAAGAAATTGTTTTTGAAGGAGTAAATTAGTAGGAATTACACATGAATTTTTTTCCCCTGAAAAATACACCAACAGAATTAAAATTGTCTATTGCTTAATCATGTATACAAATTATTGTATATACCTCGAGATAATTTGATCTTCTTCTTTGGCAAACGAAATGGCAAGAACTAAATGGAGTAAATCACCGTTAATATTAACGGGAGCTAGTCTTATAGGGTCTGCAGCAGGTTGTGCACCAATCGGAAGGGCTGAACGTGGTGCTTGTGGCCCACCGCCAATCTTATATACCGATAAATCACTGAAATTAGCTGTGTTGGAATGTGCAGATAGCTCATTCGCAAGGCCGTAAAAGTATTCCTGTTATGAAAAAACTGTGTGACTAAGCATTCGTTTTAAAAGAAAAAAGAAAAAAATAAGGACTAGAGCTATAGTCCCATGCTTCAAATCAAACTTCTATTTGACTCCCATAGTTTCAGTCTTTGACATTAATGGTCCCCATAATTTGGGTGAAGTTTCTTTTTGGTTCCCCACTGTTTTAATTATACTTTGAATAAGTTATACTGGTAGTCCGCTATTTTTCCAATAACCAACTCTAATGGACCTCATGAACAACACTATTGGTCCCCATAGGAAGGACGATCGGTGTAACTTATTCAAACTATAAGACCAGTATAGCTGTAATGTTAAATATGGGAACCACCGGTGAAAGACAATCAAACTATGAGGACCAATACTGTTTCAATAAACCTAAGGGGAGCAAATAATTTCGTTCCTAAAGTATGGAAACTACTGCTGTAGTTCATCCATGAGTCATTAGCGAGTAGTACATTGTACTATAATCGGCAATCGTAATCACTAAGATTTTACACAAATGAAACAAATAGTGCAACTTTTAAAACTGAATAAAGGGACATAATTGTGACGAGACCAGGTTAGTGCATACCCTTATCCTGAAACTCCTCGCCCTTTGACGCACTTTTGCATTTCTCGTAACAACACCACCTGATTTTTGTAGTTTAACAACATCGACGTTAGGCCTGTTACTCAAGACATCTTTTAGCATGCTGCAAAGTTTCTCCTGAAGAGGTTTCATTTATAGAAAGCATACACACATTAACAAACAGATATAACCCGGTATAATGAAGTACCGATTTTAACTTGCGTGTTTGATAGTTTAACTTCTAATTAGAGGTAGCATACCTGACCCAAAACCAGGACAACATTTGCATTGAATGCGTCGATTGCATGAAGAAGCAACTGCAGCAAACCAAAAAAAATATGGTTGTCAACTCGGAGGTGCAACAAAGTTGAGACTATAGAGAATTTTAATTTTTTCAAAACTAAGTTGGAGTTAAAATTGGAATTTTATTTACCTCATAGCCAACACCCTCTATCCATCCCATGGTATTGATAACCATGCCAGCAGCCCGAGACTCTGTATTTCCGGTAAATTGTCTCTCTAAAACCTTAGAGAGCTCCGTAACAAGCACCTTATACAATTCTGCATTGACACTGTAAAACGTTTGTTCTAATAGAGGCATAGTCAAGGTTAAATCTAAAATTAACAAAAACCAGCATGATAGGCTTTTGCATAACGCACTAATTGATGAGGGAAACATATAACCACATTACAAAAAGAAAATTAATACTAAGAAATAAGAGATAAGAGATAAGAGAGTATCTACCCCACTTTCGCACCTAACTTCGCTCTAGATTTAACTCCAGTGTTTTAAGTTTAATAAATTCAAATTTTAAATTCGTAGCATCTAATTTAGTCCTCGTTAGTATAAAAAGCATGCCAAACAACCTTTTCTCAACATATCCATATTGGAGAATCTCAGATATTGATATAAATCAAAAACTGGGATATGACTTCAGTGGGAACGATTGTGTAATACAGAGACAAATTTATCTTTCCCCCAGGAAATTGATAACCCAAAAGTTTTCTAATTGATGACGTAAAGATGCTACTTGAGAACAAATCCAGAAAAAAACTTTTCAAGAAAAAGAAAGAAAGAAAACTGAACTTAAATGATGAACTGAAAATAAGTTACCTAGGAGTTGTGTGTCCATAGAAGTACACAAGAGGCATCTCTAGAGGGATCCCTTCGACAGGATCTATTGGCATTTCGATAGGGGTACCCGAAATGGATCCTGGAATAGTTATAGAACCTTGGCCTATATCTATATCCACAAAGGTAGGTTTCCAACCCTGTTTAGATGCCCAGCTGAGCAGCATCCTACACAGGGTGCTCTTCCCAGAATCTGTAGGTCCCACAACTATTACTCTCGGACCCTGTACAAGTCACAACAAATACTTTGAGATCAAATAAAAAATCCATGGTATAGCCTTAATTACAATACATGCTGACAAAAGCAGTAAATTTATATGCTAATAATACATTATCATCAACATCAAACTGAGCCTTAATCCCAAGAATTTGGGGTCAGCTATATGAAACCATGTGAAAATTCATGTTAGTTCGCAACTGTGATTTTTCATACAACGATGATTCCTATCTAACGTCGGCAGAAAGCTGATCTTAAGTGTAAATGTGAAATGGTTACGGGAACTGGAAAAAAGGATACTTCTTTTACCATAAATTTAAGAGCTTTTCCACAATGGCAAGTACAGTTCTAATGTTCAATGTCAACTAAATGAAGGCTTTTACATCTGTTTTCTCATTATCATGCTGTCTCGCAACTGTGATTTTTCCTAAAACGTTGGTTCCTATCTAACATCCAAAGAAAAGCTGATCTTAAGTGTAAATATAAAATGGTTATGCGAAACTGGAATAAAGGATACTTCTTTAAGCATAAATTAAAGAGTTTTTCCACAATGGCAAATACAGTTCTAATGTTCAATGTCCACTGAATGAAAGCTTTTACACCTGTTTCCTGACTTTCTCATTAAGTGATGTGTCAAATATTAGTATTAAACATTACCTGGGAAGAGTCAGAGTCACTTGGTGACGCCTTAGCATGATTTCTCCGCGCATCTAACACAGCATGGACATTCACATAAGTAATCATAGGTGTCTGTAAAGAAAAATGTGAATATTATTGCAAAACCTCTCAAAATTGAATGCCTAACATCAGAATATAACAGAAACTTGACCACTTCAACCAGAAAACGACAGAATAAAATACAGCGGTGTTAAAAGAGAGAAAACATACTTCATCTGCCGTGTAATCAGTTTCTGTAATACCATCAAGTTCGATAATGGCTCCAAACCAAGTGAAGACCTGATCAAGAAACAGAATATTCATTAACACGAGTAGAATGTCTAACTTACAACACAGATTGCAGTTTTTGATTGTTTCACCGAACACCTATAGTTTAGTATTTATAAGATGCAACCAAACAAACCATCGAATTTAGATGCTCAACTTTCAGGAGAATTCTTTTTCTTATCTTAAAACTCACAAGTCATTACAGTTGATAGCTGCCCTAAGAACAATAACGTTGCCAGGAAAAACAATAAAGAAACACACATGAATGATGAAACCAGTGTTTTAAAAATCGGCCTAGGCGCCCGCCTAGGCATTAGGCGGACCTAGGTGGGAAAAAGGCGGCCTAGGCGGACCCTTTCCGCCTAGAACCCACCTAGCGCCTTCTGAAACCTTGCATGAAACTTGCTCAAAAAGCATAACTACGAATCAAAATTATAAACTTGCATTGCCACATCTATTACATGAATAAATATGCATGGGTAACAATTTCATTTTAGTGAACTTAAAACTACTTACAAAACTCTGGATAACGGTCCATAGCAAGCCTCTTTTTTATATATATAAATTGGTGGGCAAACCCACTAATTCATTAATTCTATAGCAAGCCTCTTTATTTCAATCTAACTGTTAATAATGCAAAAGCAATTGTTACAAATTTCCATGCAAAACTTTCAAGACGCAAATTCTGGCAAGCATCTAAAGCCTCATTGCTTGTTTGGTTGCAGCATTTACGGCTGTCTCGTTACATAAAAAATCGATAGTTTCAATTTTCTTGTCCAAAAAGGCAAAGAACTTTAAGCTGAATGGGGCATTTTTTTACCCCTCAAACTTAGTTGAACAGCTTAATTGCATAAATAAAACTTCAGGGACTCAAATAAAACAGTTTTTGCCCTATTATATTTTTTTCAAAGAGTATCATAATCTCTCTTTCCAGTCATCTATGCAATTGTCATTTTCCAAACAGCCGTAATTTTCTAAAGCCTCTTTTACCACTCCATTGCACATAAGTTTTGCGTTCAATTTATCAAACTCAAATAAACAGCTTAGTTGCATAGAACGTTTCAGAAATTTACTCATTTATATATAACAGCTTAATTGCATAAAATGTTTAACCCTTTATAACAACGTTACTCTTGATATACTAGGAACCATGAATAAAAAATCATTACACAAAAAAATTAATATAAAAAGAATTAATTAGCAGTGGGAACCATGATACAAAATCCTTGCTTTTTTGCTTTTCCTGCTTTTTTAGTTGTTTTACCCAAAAAAACTGACTTTTTATAATAAAAAATCCGTCTAGCCAAAAAACACTTGCTTTATCTAAGCAAAAAGCTAAGAGAAACTACGAAAAAAGCTAACTCCAAACGGACCCTAAATCATCACTTACAGTAGTGATATATAATGAGCTAATATAATGCTTAAAACTATGCTAATTGCTAAAACAGATCATTAATGAAACGATGAAATTAATCAATAAATAAATAAATAAAAAGAGAATTAATTTACAACAAATTGAGGAAAGGAGAGGCAAATCTGGGGAACGATTTCGATTTCGAAAAAAGTGAGGAAAAAACCAAGAAAATCCTAGTTCTTTTTCTTTTCCAGCTTTTATAGCCTTTATACCAAAAATCTTACCTTTCATAAGCTAGAAAGCTGACTAGTCAAACAATACTTGTCTTTCTTAAGCAAAAAGCTACAAAAAAAGATGATGCCAAACGGGTACTTATATCATCACTCTCACAGTTGTAAACTTGTAATATATAATGAGCCAATAAAAGCCTTGTAACACCTATGATAAAATAAACATTAAATTCAATGATGACAAATAAGTCGAAATTACAACGAGGTTGATAGCAAGTTAAGCTCAAAAGCTGCCAATTCAAACAACACTTGCCTTTCAAAACAAAAACAGAAAGCTAACTAAAAAAAATATGCTGATGCCAAACGGGCCTGAAACCCTCACTCTTACAGTAATTAAACTATTATAAGCCTTTATAACAACTATGCTTAAATAGTATCATAAAAAACAACTATTAAACAAACAAAACGTACGTTAATACAATACTTATCAAACTACCCAAGAATCTTCTCTGCATTTTTAGTTTTTTCACCCAAAAACTTTACTTTTTATGATGAAAAAGCTAACCTAGATAAACAGCACTTACTTCTTAAGAAAAAATCCACTAAAAAAAAACAGATGTCAAACGGGGTAGCAAATTAGTTTCCGTAATAACGAAAAAACCCGTTCAAGTTACCTTTCTTAAGCAAAAATATACTAAATAAGCTGATGCCAAACGAGCCCTTAAGAACACAATGAGATTGTATATAATAGCAAGTGGAAAAATAATAAACATAACAAATAAATTTAAAAGAATAAATAAAATAAAAAAGTATTACGGCGAATTTAAGAGCAGGAGGGAAAGAAATCCAAATTTGCGGAGCGATTTCGGTACCGAAAATCTCAGCCGAACCCGTCACGATTCTCATCTTTAAAGGAGCTTCATGTCCCACTTCCACTCTCAGCTCACTCTCTCTCTCTAACCTCACCTGCCTCACCGCCACCGCCGTCGTCGTCGGGGGACCCACGGCGGAGCCACCGTACGCCATCATCCTCTTTCTCTCTCTATATATATATTTATGTATCTATCAATATACTGTAAAAAGTTTAGTTATAAAATGCATTTTCCCGAAAACCCGTTTCGAAAACACAATCGAGAAAACATTTCGGAAACTTAAGTGAAACGTTGTAAAATTTTAAATGAAACTTTTTCGTTACGGTATAGAAACAATATTTTAGTATAACTTTAAGAAAGGTTTTACAATACAATTTTTGTAATAAAACATGAGAAAAAATGCATTACGACAATTATGGAATCATGTTACTAAAATTGTTTGTTTAGTTACTCAAATTTTAGCTATTATATCTCGTGAAATATAAAAAAAATTGTATTTTTTCGGAATATTATTATGGAATCCAATAATTCATACTCGATCCGTCCCGAAATAAATATCATGTATTCCTTTTTGAAACGTTTCAAAATAAGTGTCCGCTTTCATTTTTTTAGTAATTTTTTTTATTTAAAAAAAAATAACTTTTTGTTAGTTTAAACATAACAAAATTATACTCAAAATCTCACATTTTAATTAAAAAGTAGTTTTTGTTTGAAAATTTTGATTTTTTAATGTTATTTTGTTGAGTTTTTACCGAAATTGTTTCAAATCCTTAAATAACACGGTTTTCGAAGCAGAACACTTATTTTAGGACGGAGGGAGTATAAGTTTAACAAAAGTGTCATATACATTTTATCTTCTTTTTTTTTTAACTATACCGATGTTTCCCATAAAATTTTAGGCTACGTTTCTCGTTTTCCGTATTGATTTCCGTTTCCGTTTCCCAAGTTGGCAGCTATGCACTATAAACAATGACCTAAATGCGGTGAACAAAGATACATATACATACGCAAACAATTCACGATCCCAGATGTCATGTGGCAAGGGGAGGCATTCCGTACCACATAGCGTAAACAAATGAAAAAAGCGATATTTTTTCTCGAGATATATTATGGCAATTATTAGCAAAAGTATTTGGGGATGAATTGCAAAATCCAAAAAACTTATTGTAGCTATTTCCAAATAACCCATAGTTAATGAGGCTATTTGCAATTTACCTAAAAATACAAAAAACAACATAAAACCAAAACCCAAAACCTAACTGCCGCAAAAACACACACTAACACACACTTTCACACACATAGATAGATATAGAGAGAGAAAGTGAGTAAAAACAATGGTGAAGGCATTAAAATTAAAGGGTAGTCAAAGCTTCAGGCAAAGGCTGGTTCTTGCCACGCTGTCATCAACTACCGTTACGATTGAAGATATTCGTGCCGATGATATCTCACCGGGACTTAGAAACTATGAGATTAATTTTCTTCGTTTACTCGAAAAGATATCAAATGACTCTGTTGTTGAGATTAATGAAACTGGTAAAAGAAAAACTCTCATTTTTTTTTTATACCATTTTTGTCAATTTCATTATTGGGTTTTCGGACTTATATAATTTATAATCAGTTTTGTCAATTTGGGTGTTAAGGATATTTAGTTTTAGTGTATAGGCCTTTTTTTTTGCAATTGATACTCTTAAGAAAAATTTCCCATTTATTTACCCTTATGCCATTGTATTTATTGGGTTTTAGAGACAGGATTAGGGTTTTAGGAGTTATATCAGTTTTGTCAATTTGGGTGTGAAGGATATTTAGTTTTAATATTTAGGCCTTTTTTTTTGCAATTAATACTCTTAAGCAAAATTTCCCATTTATTTACCCTTTTGCCACTGTATTTCATTGGGGTTTTAGAGTTACGGTTTTAGGAGTTATATTAGTTTTGTCAATTTGGGGATTGAGATAGATAGATAGATACAGAGAGAAAGTGAGTAAACATAATGGCGAAGGCATTAAAATTAAAGGGTAGTCAAAGCTTCAGGCAAAGGCTGGTTCTTGCCACGCTGTCATCGACCACCGTTACGATCGAAGATATTCGTGCCGACGATATCTCACCGGGACTTAGAAACTATGAGATTAATTTTCTTCGTTTACTCGAAAAGATATCAAATGACTCTGTTGTTGAGATTAATGAAACTGGTAACAAAAAAAATCTCTCCTTTTTTATTTTTTTTTACCATTTTTGTTAATTTCATTATTGGGTTTTCGGAGTTATATAACTTATAATCAGTTTTGTCAATTTGGGTGTTAAGGATATTTAGTTTTAGTATATAGGCCTTTTATTTTTTGCAATTGATACTCTTAAGAAAAATTTCCCATTTATTTACCCTTATGCCACTGTATTTATTGGGTTTTAGGCAGGATTAGGGTTTTAGGAGTTGTATCAGTTTTGTCGATTTGGGTGTTTAATATATTTAATTCTATTAATATTTAAGCCTTGTTTTTTTCGAGCTAATACTCTTAAGTTTTAAGCAAAAAAAGCCATTTATTTACCCTTTTGCCACTGTATTTCATTGGGGTTTTAGAGTTAGGGTTTTAGGAGTTATATTAGTTTTGTCAATTTGGGGATTGAGATAGATAGATATATAGAGAGAGAGTGAGTAAACATAATGGCGAAGGCATTAAAATTGAAGGGTAGTCAAAGCTTCAGGCAAAGGCTGGTTCTTGCCACGCTGTCATCGACCACCGTTACGATCGAAGATATACGCGCCGACGATATCTCACCGGGACTTAGAAACTATGAGATTAATTTCCTTCGTTTACTCGAAAAGATATCAAATGACACTGTTGTTGAGATTAATGAAACTGGTAACAAAAAAAATCTATCCTTTTTATTTTTATTTTACCATTTTTGTCAATTTCATTATTGGGTTTTCGGAGTTATATAACTTGTAATCAGTTTTGCCACTGTATTTATTGGGTTTTAGAGACAGGATTATGGTTTTAGGAGGTGTATCAGTTTTGTCAATTTGGGTGTTTAATATATTTAATTTTACTAATATTTAGGCCTTGTTTTTTTCGAGCTAATACTCTTTAAGTTTTAAGCAAAAAAAGCCATTTATTTACCCTTTTGCCACTGTATTTCATTGGGGTTTTAGAGTTAGGGTTTTAGGAGTTATATTAGTTATGTCAATTTGGGGTTTGAGATAGATAGATATATAGAGAGAGAGTGAGTAAACATAATGGTGAAGGCATTAAAATTAAAGGGTAGTCAAAGCTTCAGGAAAAGGCTGGTTCTTGCCACGCTGTCATCGACCACCGTTACGATCGAATACATACATGCGGACGATATCTCACCGGGGCTTAGAAACTATGAGATTAATTTCTTTCGTTTACTCAAAAAGATATCGAATGACTCTGTTGTTGAGATTAATGAAACTGGTAAAAAAAAATTCTATCTTTTTTATTTTTACCACTGTTTATATTAGCTTTGCCAATTTGGGCATTGGGTATATTTAATTTTAGTATTTAGGCCTTTTTTACCCTTTTGCCACTGTATTCATCGAGGCTCCGAAACTATGAGCTATCTTTTCTTTGTTTACTCGAAAAGATATTGAAATTTGAATGACTCTATCGTTGAGATTAATGAAACTGGTATGCTCTTTGTTTATATCTTTTCATTTATCAGTTTTGCTACTTTATTTATTGGGTTTTAGTATTTTAGAGCTAGGATTTTAGGAGTTATATCAGTTTTGTCATTTTGGGTGCTTTGGTTATTATTTTTATGCTTTGTTCTTTTTTTTCAGCTGAAATTCAATAAGAAGAAATTTTATTTACCCTTTTGCCACTATATTTAGTAGGTTTTAGAGGTGGAGTTAGGGTTTTAGGAGTAATATCAGTTTTGTTAATTTGGGTATGAAGGATATTCAGTTTTAATATTTTGGCCTTTTTTTTCAGCTGATACTCTTAAGCAAAAAATTCCATTTAGTTACCCTTTTGCCACTGTATTCATTGAGGGTTTAGAGTTAGGATTTTAGGAGTTATATTAGTTATGTCAATTTGGGGATTGAGATAGATAGATATAGAGAGAGAAAGTGAGTAAAAACAATGGTGAAGGCATTAAAGCTCTAAATTGTAGAACAAGTTTGTTATTCTTATGCTCAGCTGTCGTAAATTTGGTTTGCCAGCTTACTGTTTGGCTTTCTTATCAATAATAGGCATACTTCAATGAACTCAAGATTTTTCTCGGTGTCACGGTAACTAATTTGCTTAATTATATTGCACAATAAGCCCATAATTCGCCACTTAAGTACCAAACTTTGATCTTCTCTTTCCTGAATTACTTGTTAACACACTGCCTGAAACAACATTTTCTTCATTTGTTCAAGAACGATGTTACATACACTTCTCAAATAAATTTCCAAGCGAAATAGCATGTACATCTAAAGACATATATATGCAACTATTATCTAACACATTGTTACATAAGCCTATTCGTAGTCCTTCCACCCCTTATAGAACTCATCATGTCCATTTGTTACTCCAAAGTATCACAAGATATTGATATCAGTATTTATAATTGTTACTGATGTGGGGTGGGTTTCTGATCTAGGGTCTAGAGATATAAGATTTTTATGTCATCTTGGGTAATTAAAACTTTTAAGACATAATTTGCCACTTAATGACGCAGTGCTGACTTTTGGCGGCTAAACTGGTTAAGTATAGGTCTCGTTGTTGCCCATAACGGTAGAATAATTAAGCTTCGTCTACAATACTGGTAAGTGGTATTATTCTTTTCCTGATTTCATTCCGAGAAAAGGAGTAATCATCGAATCTGCTTTTACGTAGATGTAATAAAATGCTGTGAAACTATTAGTACGTTATAGCAACTTAGCCTAATTTCTATCTCCTAAATATTGATTTCTATGGCATGGCAGGCACAAAACTGAAGTACAAACCGGGTGTTTTGATGGGTAAGAGACATCTCGTGCATGACTGCGGACTCAGTCGGTCTATGGGCTACTTTTTGGAACCCCTAGTCGTGCTTGGAATGTTTGGAAAGAAGCCCCTTTCTATTACACTTAAAGGTGCAGCACGTCTCACTTCAGTTTATTTATTTTACATGAAGTTACTTGGTCATCTCGGCAATGCATTGCACTAACGATAATATTGTTTACAGGGATTACAAATGATTCCCAGGATCCTTCTGTTGATACATTCAGATCAACAACATTAAATATACTTAAGCGCTTTGGAATTCCTTCAGACGGGTTGAGCTTAAAAATCGAGTCTCGTGGCTCTCCTCCTCTTGGTGGCGGACAAATAGAATTGTCGGTTCCTATCATTGAGGGTACCCTAAAAGTAAGTTTTCACCAGCGGATTTTTTTGGGGGTAATGTTTGGCAGCATGTTTTTACAAGCTTAACAATGTCATAGTATCAATTCCTGAAAGTTTAGATCATTCTTGTTGGCCAATGGAGAAAGTAAATACCGCATAAAAGTATCTCTTAATATAAAATTGTCTCTGTCCAATATTGGCCCCGTATTCTAAATGTGTTACGAATATGGTCTTGATGTAAAACACTATTAGTACCCATGGGAAGGGACCATCGGTGTAACTTAGTGAAACTATGGGAGCAATACTTTTCTACCTGAAATTATGAGACCAAACTTTGAGGACGAACAGTGTTATAACTAGAACATAGTGACCAAATCAGACGTACGCAGACCATTGCTGTTATTCTCAGTTCTCCCTATCAATTTTGAGCTTTTGGATCAACTCTTTTTTGGTCTTTCGGGAGACTAAACACCCATAGAAGTACTTGAGAATGCAGAATTGACAGTTCCAATCATTATGTGCGGAAAATTATGTGTGTAGTATGTAGGGGTTTCAGTTCCTTATTTTTATTGCTAGAGTTAATTCATCTTTAAAATTATGTATTCATGTTCTCACAGGCAGTGTCATGGGACGACCCAGGCTTGGTAAAAAGGATAAGGGGAACAACTTTTTCAACAAGATTGAGCGTTCAGTATGAGCAAGGCATTATACACGCAGCTCGTGGAATTCTTAATCGCCTTTGTTATGATATTTTCGTTGCTACAGACAATAAAAAGGAAGTCGAAGGCGAAAGCGTACACAAAAAGAAGCCAGTTGGCGGCGGAAAGTACGTTAGCTTTTAAGAAAATCTGTTGGTTTTGAATGTCTCTTTGCTTTTGTTTGATGATATAATTAGTTTTAACTCTTCATTCATCACCTCTAGCAATTATTCTCATACTTTGGATCAATTTTCATTTATCCCCTAGTTTCAGTTGCAACACTTTGGTCCCCATACTTATGTTGAATTTCTATTTGGTCCCAAAGTTTCAATTGAACACTAACGTACCGCAGATTCACTAGAGGTCCCCAAGTATAACATAGTTTGTCCTCATTGGCAGAGGCTCCCCAGTGTAACGTTGAAATAAATTGTAGGGATCAAAATTTTCCCAAAGTAGATGGACTATTGCTGTGAATTACCCTCCATATCTTTATTTTTTCTATTTTTTTTATGTTTATCAGATCACCTGGCTATGGGGCATCGCTTGTTGCTGAAACTACTTCAGGTTGCTTTATATCTGTTGACACTGCTATATCAAGAGGAAAAGTGGTTGAAGATGACGAAATTGGAGAGGATATAAGATTTTCTTCAAATGCAGAAGAAGTTGGCGAGAATATTGCTTCTCTATTATGTGGAGAGATTGAGCAAGGTGGAGTAGTGGACTCCACCCACCAGGTTAGTTTTAATATTTAATGGACATCATTTATATTTTTTATGATTTTTTAAACACAACGCCTTGATCACTGCGGAAGTTATAATATTTGTTTATTCTTTTGCTGAAAAAGCTCTAAATGCTCCAAGTTTACCTTTTTACGTCCCTAGAAATGTTTCTTGCCCTTTAAAGCTTAACGAGCTTAGGTATTAAAAGAAAGCATAATCAGAAATCTTTTTTTTACGACTTACGAATGATATCCTCAGATTCAGCAAAATAGTTGTGTACTGGTAACTAAATCTTACATTTTTTTATATAAATCTTAATAAGGAGGATCAAGGGATTTCACGTCTACCCCCCTTAACAATACTCGAACCCTACACCTCCTATTTGATAGATCTTACATTATACTCATAGAATGCATCTAATCAGAACAAGGTTGAATTTAGGAAAGTAAAATTAACTGAGCTTATATATGCTGTCAAACCACAGCCCTTTCCTGAATTTTTTGATATTTTTATACCTTCATTTGAGCCTTATGAGGTGTATTATACTTAATGTCCTCAAATTTAAAAAACAATTGTGTGCTTGTAATAAAACAATTTAACTCTATCCATCATCTTGAAAGGTATATCAAAAAAAGACTGAATATTAGAACATAGGTCCGATTCAGCTTATATATTTGCTAAAACACAGACCTTGAGTGTGAGATTTGTCGAAATTGGCGTAACATTCCGAATTTAACTTTTTGTGTTCTTTTGTGTGTGCAGGGTTTGTTGTTTCTCCTTTGTGCACTATGTCCCCAAGACGTTTCGAAAGTCCGTGTTGGGAAGCTTTCACCTCATGGGATAGCAACACTCAGAAATGTAAAAGAATTCCTTGGTGTTACATTCGCCATTAAACCAGATCCATCAAATGAAACGGTTATACTGAAATGTATCGGAAGTGGGTTGCCAAATTTATCCAGAAAACTATCATGATTTAGCAGAGTTGGTTTGTTTTTGGCAGGGTTAAAGAGAGATAAATCTATTTAATGTCAGACCTGACTTATTGTTGTATTAGTTTGTTTTTGGAGTATTCTATTAATTTTGCTTTTATTAATTTCCTCTAGTTATAAGCTATACACTTGCTGAATTGAATTTTTGTCCATCTCAAGGAAAATAGAGTTGTTTTCTTCATATTAGCTGTGTGTTTCCAACTGCATGATACAGATTCAATAGACAGTTTGATCAAACTTGGTCGATTGTTTCACTCCCTGCCTAGAGTATAAATGAACCGAACATCAGCTTTGTTTATGTTCCTTAGTTAACTCATAATGGTTGTTCATGTTCCTTTGCTAGCAACTTAAATCGTAGAAATTTAATTTAGACTCAGTTGCATATATTATTGCTGTTCTGTTAAAATTTCAATTTTTGACTAACCTGATATCTAAATGATGTCCGTTTTTTTCAACGTGGTTCGTCTACAAATTTTTTCATACTATATGGGTTTTCAAGAATTTGTCGATTGTAAAAATTTATGTCATACTCCATAATATATAATACTAATGATTATGAATCTAATTTGTTTTCGAACTCTTAATGAACCGAAGTCTTAAGAAGCAAACAATGTCGTCTTCAGGTTTGTTTACATAACGAAAGTTAAATTTCTGTTCATATTCCGTTCCTTCACTTTGTTTATTTAATGAGAAAACAACGAGCCGAACTGTTAAGCAACTGAAACATGTTACGAAGGTTGGGTTTATTTGTAGATCGACCAACAAGGCCTAAACATCGTACTCATGTTAAATGTGTCTCTAATCTCCATTCTATCTCTCTTATGACGTATCGTCGACGTCATTAACGTCACATCATCCATTTTCATTATTAGATAGGGAGGTATTTTAGTATTTTTATCACGGTCATTCATTTCATCAAATAATTAACATTAAGGTACAAAATCGGTCAATTAGAATCACTAGAGTAAGTAAACAAAAAACCTTTCGTAGTAAATAACACTAAACCAAAATGGAACTAAACTAAAATGGAACCAACTATACTAAAAAGAAAACATAATATAACCATGTTAACGTGTCTCTAATCTCCATTTTCTTGCTCTCATGATATGTCGGCGACGTTATTAACGCCACATCACTCATTTCCGTTAGATAGGAGGACATTTTAGTATTTTTCATTGTCACGTCATCATTCCTTCTAACAATTAACATTAAGATACAAAAGTGTAGTAAACAAAAAATAGTTTGTAATAAATGACCCTAAACCAAAATGGAATTAACTATAGTAAAAAGAATGGAAAAAATTCTAAATTCGTACCGAACCTATCGGTTTTTAGCAATTTAGTACTTACTTGATTTTTTAAATTGGTATCTAATCTTTGTGTTTAACATTCAATTAAACATTATTGATTGATATCAAGTTGGTAAAAGTTGATAAGCTTCTATACTAGTTTAGTCACGTGTAATGTAAGTTGGGTATCAAATTAGCAAAATACTATATTAAAGTTTTTCAACAACCAATATTGACTTAGGTACCATTTAACACTGGAAAAAAATAAATTTAGTACACCAAACTATGTTTTTGTTAACGATTTGGATAATCACCTTTCAACTTTCCCAATTTAAATATCACACTATAATAAACTGTCCAATTTAGATACTACTGTCACGGAATCATGTCACATGACAGTACGTTCTTGATAAACTTGAACGTGAGAGAGTAATTTTGTCGTTCTGCATCAAAATATATCATCATAGATCAACGTTGCCCCCAAATTTGGACAATGTGCTGATTTTTGTTATGTGTAAAATTGGGAGAAACTTTTTATAGTATGATATATTTTGATGCAGAATGACAAAATTACCATCTCACATTAACGTTTGTCAAGCACGTGCTGTCACATGACATGATTCCGTGTTTAGTTTAGACGGTGATATCTAAATTGAAAAATTATTATAATGTGATACCCAAATTGATTTTTTTTTAAAAAAATGGTTACCTAAATCCTTAAAAATACATGGTTTGGTTTATCAATTGTATAAAATCCCTTTAATAATTTTATACCATTTTAAATAACATAATAGTATATATTAGGACCAGGCCAAAACCCGAACCGAACCGAAAAGACCGAAACAGAAACTTTTTCGGGTCGATTTCGGTTTACAATAAAACCGAATCGAAAAAAACAAAAAAATCGAAAAAGCCTGAAAAAGCAAAAATAGAACCGAAAAAACCGAAACCGGACAAAAAAAAACCAGGTTCGGTTCGGTTCGGTTCAAAAAATAAAAAAGACTGAAACCTCAAAAAAGCAAACCGAAACATATGATCGGTTTCGGTTTTGGTTTTGCCAAAAACCGAACCGAATCGAACCGAAAAGACCGAAACCGAAACTTTTTCGGGTCGATTTCGGTTTACAATAAAACCGAATAAAAAAAAACCAAAAAATCAAAAAAGACCGAAAAAGCAAAAATAAAACCAAAAAAACCGAAACCAGACCGAAAAAAACCGATTCGGTTCGGTCCAAAAAATAAAAAGACCAAAATCTCAAAAACGCAAACCAAAAAATCTGTTCGGTTTTGGTTTTGGTTTTGGTTTTGCCAAAAACCGAACCGAAACGGACGGAAAGCGGGCCATAGTATATATAACCTTGTGTTTTGTTGTTAGTTTGATGATAGTGAATAAAACAAAAAAAAAAACTCCATTGTTGAGAAAATGTTAAAGAGACTCATACACCAAGCTTATCGCCAGAGACCCACTTTATTATATCTCCGCCATTGCTCTTCATCCACGTGGCAAAAAGGACACGTGGATGATCCAGATGAATCCACGTCATCATCTCAGAAACCTTCTTTTTCTTCCATCTCAGTTGATCGTTCTGGCCTCTGTAATGCTTCTGGTAATTTACTAATTTATTTATTTATTTATTTATTAAATACCCATTTTTCTAAACTTCTTTTTATTTTGTTTATCTTTCTATGTATTTATTTATATATATATGTGTGTGTGTGTGTAAATATATAATGCTCCAGGTAATTATTTATTCAATGCCAAGAATCGAGTGACTCTTTGGAACAGTTACCGTATTTGACTGTTTACGGTACAATCATCTTAACCATCGTTAGATTAGAAAATGAATGGTTAGATAATGTTTTTCAATAACTAATTTATTTTTTCTATTTTCAACAAATTAGAATTTGATAAATTAATAACAAATTGTACAACGCACTAAAACACCAAGTAAAAATATAGAACCCTTGGGGGCACTGCCCTAAACTTAAATATTAATCAAAATTTAATCTTTTTATCCATTTGACATATTTTTATGCAAACGGGTTGTGAACCAGACATATATGGTGACTGTTCCCTAGTAATTTCCTCAGAATCAAATTGATAATTTTCTATGTATTTATATATAGGCGTATCTGGGTAGAGCTTTAATTTTTAAGTTTGTGTGTGTGTGTGTGTAATATGTACTCCTCCAGGTAATTATTTATTCAATGCTCAGAATCGAGTGACTCTTTGGAACAGTTACCGTATTTGACTGTTTACGGTACAATCATCTTAACCATCGTTAGATTAGAAAATGAATGGTTAGATAATGTTTTTCAATAACTAATTTATTTTTTCTATTTTCAACAAATTAGAATTTGATAAATTAATAACAAATTGTACAACACACTAAAACACCAAGTAAAAATATAGAACCCTTGGGGGCACTGCCCTAAACTTAAATATTAATCAAAATTTAATATTTTTATCCATTTGACACCTTTTTATGCAAACGGGTTGTGAACCAGGCATATAGGGTGACTGTTCCCTAGTAATTTCCCCAGAATCAAATTGATAATTTTCTATGTATTTATATATAGGCGTATCAGGGTAGAGCTTTAATTTTAAGTTTGTGTGTGTATGTGTGTGCGTGTGTGTGTAATATATACTCTTCCAGGTAATTATTTATTCAATGCCGAGAATCAAAAATAATAAGTATGAGTATATGTATTTATATATAGGCGTATCTGGGTAGAGCTTTAATTTTTAAGTTTGTGTGTGTGTGTGTGTATAATATATAATGCTCCAGGTAATTATTTATTCAATGCCGAGAATAAAAAATAATAAGTATGTGTATTTATATATAGGAGTATCTCGGTAGAGCTTTAATTTTTAAGTTTGTGTGTGTGTGTATAATATATACTCCTCCAGGTAATTATTTATTCAATGCTGAGAATAAAAAATAATAAGTATGAGTATATGTATTTATATATAGGCGTATCTGGGTAGAGCTTAAATTTCCAATTTTGTGTTTGTGTGTGTATTATGTAGAGTGTACAATGCTCCTGGTGATTATTTGGTCAACGGCCAGAATCAAATTGATAATCACGAGTGTACGTATGTATGTATAGGCCTGTCTGGGTAGAGCTTGCTTTTCCACTTTTGTGCGTGTGTGTGTGACACTGTGTGTGTATATATATATAGTATATAACAGGTATTTAAGTACTCTATGCTCAGAATTTAATTGCCACTCACACGTGTGTGTATGTGTATAGGCGTGTTTGAATATTGATTTTTTTTTTTTGGCTCCAATAAATGGTCTTTTGGGGTTTGAATTTACCACTCATGTGTAAATGTATATATGTATGGACATATTTGGGTAGAGCTTACATTCTCAGCTTATTTTCCACATCGGATTTTGAGCTGGGCCTATAAATAAGATTTTTGTAGGTTTGAAAGCTCACTCTTTTATGTATACAGTGATTGCTTCAGTAGAGCTTATATCCTCAGCTTGTTTCTCTTCTCGGATTAAACTCGGTATAATCTGATTCTTCTTTTTAGTCTCAGTTTTTTGGCCGGAGAAAACAAGTTTTTGTATTTATATTTGTAACCGTGTTTGAGGAGGAGCTTAGACTCTCAGTTTATTTTCCACTCTGGAATTTAAGCTGGGTGTTGCTTTTTTGTTCTAAAAAGTAGTATCTTTTGAGTTTGAAATTACTACCCATTTATGTATGTATGTATGTAAGTTATATATAATGTGAAACTCCGAGTGCTTCAGTAGAGCTTATATCGTCAACTTAGTTACGTGTTCGACTTTTAGTTAGGTGCAATCTGATATTTTATTTTTGGTTCTAGTTTTTTGGGCTAAGAAAGCGATATTTTTTAAATTGGCATGTGTTTAGTGAATTTGTCATGTACAATTCTCTGGCTATTTAATTTGTCCATAGCCAAATTAATTGCCACCCATATGTATAAGTATCTACTTATATCGTGCATGTTTGGGTAGAGGTTATCTTCCAAGCTAATTTCCCTTTTTTGCTTCTAAGCTTGTTTATTTGTTGTAATCTATATTTTTATGCGTAAAATAAAATCGGTTTCGAATAAGCTAGTTTGTCTGCTTACAAGATACAACCACCCAAACCTATGAATTTTTTTGGCGGCCTCTTAATTCTGTATGTATATGAATAGGGATTGTTTAGGTTGAGATTTTTTTTCACAATTTGACCTTATTTTGATTTTAGGTGAGTGAAATTTAAATTATTTCAGTTTTAGTCTAATTTTTTCTTTTTAAACCTAAGATAAGAAAAAAAGGTTTTACATCTAGTGTTTGAAAGAAAGCAATCTCTTTTGCATAGAAAAACGTTTAACCAACCCTATACCATACTTCTTTACTGCAGAGTCAAGAGCTGCTTATTGGAGGTTGAGAATATAGTTAGGTTAGCTTGTCAATTTGTGCTCTTCCAAGAACTGCAAAAGGCATATTATTTGGATTTTCAACTAAATATAACATAACTGGAAGCAAAAGGCCTTGAATTTCAAGCCATTTTACCATATATACTACAACTTACAGTAAAAATTAAAGAAAGTGATACTACATAAGAAATCAAGCTCAAATGTCTGTAAGTAGCAATTAGTCGGTTATGGTGTTTCTATTGATTTCATCAGTGGATTTTGATTTGGTGCAGAACATGCCCATGTGCCATCTTCAGATTCTGAGCTTGTTAAGCATCTCAAAAGCATCATCAAGGTTCGACCTTTTTCCTGTTTTGTCAAATATATCTTCTCTGTCCTTGTACTTTTTCAATTACAATATATATAACGTTATATATTGTAGTTTAAAAGGTATGGCAAATGAACCTAAGAGCTCGTTTGGTTGTAGCTTCTATGGCAGCTATTCATGTGTTGGTCTGCATTTGGTTGACCAGCTTAGAATCTTTCTTCTTAAGACAGTTTGCCTGAAAAGGATATAAGTTTTAAGCTGGATGAGTGTAAGGATTTTTTCAGCTTTAAAGAAGCCAACTTATATGCTGAAAAATGCAGGCAAAGAAGCCTTAAATACCCTGAACATAGGAAATTGTGACCTTCCCTATAAAGAATTGATATACTTCACTAAGCACCTTTTTCCCTTTTTACTCGCACTGTTAAAATACATCCATTCAATAAAACATACTTAAGATGAAGTGATGATTAAAAGACCGCGAGAAAAGCTAAAGATACATGTCATTGCTTTTTAGAAATTCTAATTGCGTAGCGGTATTAAATTTTAAGCTTCACACGAAACCTGTGAGTTTTGAATTAAAAATACGCCGGCTTTATATCCGTATGTAATGTTTTTAAGTAGTCTTTCACCAGCTTTGATGAAGTTCTTAAATTTAAAACAGAAACTGAAAAGGTTGAAGTGTTAATGGGTTATTTTTCAGTTCCGGGGAGGGCCGATCTCAGTTGCAGAATACATGGAAGAGGTTTTAACAAATCCTAAAGCGGGATTTTACATGAACAGAGACGTGTTTGGAACAGAAGGAGATTTTATAACATCTCCCGAAGTAAGCCAAATGTTTGGAGAGGTAATGTGATTTTCAAAAAAATTCGAATTCATCTGACTTATTATCTTTCTTCTCTTCAGCCTGTGACTTACAGTAATATGAGTATGATTCCAAAAGTTGATATTTTCTCAAACTTGATCACAATTGAGCTTTGTCCGATCCTTATGGACTAACAGGAAAAGTACAACCTGTAAATCCAGCGTGGGGTGTGGAAGGTTTTGATCCGTTTGTTCCGGGAGGAATAGCCTCTCATCATATTGCAGCAGGAACATTGGGCATATTAGCGGGCCTATTTCATCTTTGCGTCCGCCCGCCCCAACGTCTATCAAAGGCTTACGTATGGGCAATATTGAAACTGTCTTTTCTGGAAGAACTATAAGTTTACACTTTTGTATACTTTTATTATCTCGAGTAAAATATGTGTTTACTAGTACTTTGAGGCAAAAAAACATGTTTTTTTTTTACGCCTGTTTTTATTTCCTCCCCCCCCTAATAGTATTCTATTCATCTACTAATAAACACTACTATCAACTAGTAGTCTCTACATCTGATACAAAAGGTTAACTTTTTGTTTTATTACCTCTTATCTATAAAATTTATAAGTATGCAACCACACCAGATCAATATGTATGTAGGTTCTAACAATCCTAATAATGTTACTCTAGATGGTTGGCGTTTGGGCAATGTGTTTATGGGAGCAAATGGGACAGCCAAGAAAAGTTAACTTAGTTGAGCTGGGTCCTGGAAGAGGAACCCTAATGGCTGATCTTTTACGTGTAAGATATACACTCTTCATAATTCTTATGAATTAAAATTTTCACTAAAAGCATTCCACTGAACATATATTGCCTTTTCCATGTAGGGTGCATCGAAAATTAAGGCATTTACAGATTCTTTACAAGTACATATGGTTGAATGTAGCCCAGCACTACAAAAGATTCAATACGATAAGTTGAAGTGTGTGGACAAGGAAGATTCAGAAACTCATATGGAGAAAAGTATTATAAGTACATTGGCCAAAACACCTATGTCGTGGCATACTACACTAGATCAGGTTCCAACAGGATGTACGTTTTTAGCTCAGCAAACATAATGTCTAAATTGCTAAATGATTTGTGTCGATAATATTTAGTCTTATTTCAGCTTAATCTGTATATAAAATTAAAGAAAGACACATGCATACAATGAGCATGTACTACTGTTTTTCTTGAAATCTAAAAATTACGTGAAATAGGGTTATAGCTCATGTGTAACTTTTAAACCGCAAGGATTTTTGAAAACACGGCTTGTGCACTTTTGCGTGCGTTTTTGTTAAACTACATCTTTTTTCTATCTTTTTGATTATGTTATAGCTCAGTACAGTGAATTGTTTTTGAATGTACGTTGTTTAGCAATTTAGATATTGAATATTTGTCTGGGATGTTTCTTCTTACAAGGTTTTCTCTTTCTTTTAGCGCCAACAATTATCATCGCGCATGAATTTTTTGATGCCCTCCCTGTTCATCAGTTTCAGGTTTGTCTGTTATTTTTGTTAATTTATATTACAACTTATTTACACCTTAAAGTTTGTAATTATTAGACTATTAGTTACCTATTTGAGATGTGCATGTGTCTTATTTAACAATTATCTTCAAGAAAAACAAAAACAACAGGCACCTATACAATGTCAAACAGTTTTGTTTAATATTGTTTTGAAGGTGAACTAAAGTGGTTGATGGTTTTTTTCACACAAAATATAAATAACATTACGATTTATCAGTGTTTTAAATAGCGTTATCGCTATCGTAGCGTTTTTTCGAGAGAAACGCTAAAAGCGCTAATAGCGTTGCTATATAGCGCTTTGCGGTGTATTTTTTTTTGCCTAAATATGCACTAAACTTTAGAATATATAACAAAAAAAAAATAAAAAAATATAGTTATATTAGATAGTAATAAAAAAAAATCAAAAACAAAATTGTTGTTGGTGAGTTTCGAACCCAGGTCTGCTGGAAATTACAGCACAGTCTTAACCATCTGGACTGTAGACACTTTTATGAAAATTGCACAATATATATTTATTATTTAGATCCGCTGTTTTTTTTAACTCGCTATTTACGCTTTTGGTCCAGAATTTCGCGATTTTTGCGCTTTTGGTCCCCTATAGCGCGATTTTAGCGCAATTCCACCCAAAATCGTGATTTTTCGTTGCATTTTTTACCAAAAAAGCGCTATTTCGCGCTACATAGCGCTATGTAGCGCGAATTTTAAAACAGAGCGATTTATAGACTAGGATATATCACATCTGTAGTGTTTTTTATTGGTAACGGGTCAACAATTATAAAGGCGGAGCAAAGAGGCAAAATGTAAACTTGGTGGCTTTATTGTATATTATACTCTAATGAAGGGTTGTTATTGCTCTTATTTCTTGGCAGAGGGCTTCTAAAGGCTGGTGTGAGAAAATGATAGATGTTGCAGAAAATTCTGGGTAATGTTCCTGCTTAAAGTATTTTAGGATGAATTACAGCATCGGTCTCTTACTGCGAGATAAACTTCGGTTTAGTCTACGCAGTTTCAGTTGAAACGCTATTGGTTCTCAAAATTTGATTAAGTTACACCAATGGTCCCCCATTGTTTCTTATGCAATAACGTTGCCCCCCTTAGTTCTAATATGTCAGTGGTCTCCTCCTACAGGGACCAATACCGTGTACAGAATGAGCAACTTATTTAAAATATGGGGACTATTATCAGAACAAATTCAAACCGTGAGGACCAATAGTGTTTTGATCGAACTATGGTGAATAAGTAGAATTCCTACGTAGAGTATGAATTAGTGTTAAAATAACTATGGGGTTCAAATAGAATTCTTTTCCAGACCATGAAGATAATTGCCCTAGTTTCAACCAGTTTTTATGAATACTTTTGTGAATTTTATTAGTCTGTAAATTTTCAGCTTGAACATGGTGTTAAATTTATATTAGGCTTGTTTGGTTGCATTTTTAAGCAAATAAGTTGTTTTTTTGGCGTTGGAAAAAGTTAGGTTTATTTAGCCTAAACTATAGCTCTCTAGGCTAAAGGAACAAGAAAAATTCAGCTTTTAAGTCTGTCAACCAAGTACAATCCATCTTTTAAGCGTTGCAACTAAACAAACCCCCTTTTTTGTACTCGTCTTAGTCTTCAACTAGTAGATAATATTCAGCCTGTACTTGGTTTTAGGTTTCAGTTTGTTCTCTCTCCTCAACCTTCAGCTGCAACTGTGTTTCTCATGAAACGCTATAAATGGGCTACTGAAGAAAAAGAAGATGTATCTATGCTTAATCATATCGAGGTTTGTCCGAAAGCAATGGAGTTGACTCAAACAATAGCTGAGAGAGTTGGTTCCGATGGAGGTGGGGCCCTCATTATTGATTACGGCCTCAACGGAGTTGTCTCAGATAGTCTTCAGGTCTGTTATCCTCGAAACATTGTTTATATACACCCATTTGATAATATGCTAACATGCTATTTTAGTTACTTTCTATTTTCTTTGCCGTATGCTATGCATGGTTTTATTGGTTCGATGTTATCAAAATAGTTCATGAATTTGCCGGTTGGTTCATTAAGCAATTGTTTTAAAATCAAACTATGATACATGATCATTATATCATGCCTTCTTGACCTTCGATAGCTATTTGCTTGTTTTACCTGTTTCATATAAGAAAATTTGAGATATGCCTTCCAAATGTTAAGCATATCTAAATTGTTTATTTGGATTGGAGATATGATGGTTATATGAGTTTATAAGTTGTATTGTTGTTTGCCTTTTAAATTTTCAAAGTTCTTGCATTTACTGGATTCGTAAATTGATACATCCATCCTTTTCAGGCTATTCGCAAACATAAATTTGTTGATATATTAGATGACCCAGGTTCAGCCGACCTCAGTGCTTATGTAGATTTTGCTTCTATAAGACATTCTGCTGAAGAGATTTCAGGTACGTCTTTCGTTTCATTTTGCCGTGGTAATTTGTGTATAAAAAAAACTAAAATTACAAAACTTTGATTATGTGTTTGTTTGGTTATTTATAAGTACAAAAGTGTATAATCTGTTTCCAATGTGGTAATGCATAAAAGTACTTGTATAAGCCTGTGCTTTTGGTGAAAAGTGAAAGGAATACATACTTTTTGTACCGAGAATAGTGAACAACAATTTTGCTCCTGCATAAAATGTCAACGTCTTCGACAAAACTGTGGTTTAAATACTGGAAAACATTATCTGAGTTTACCTCAACAATGTAAAAGATCATACTGTTAGATTTGGTACCAAACACACTTTTGATTAAAAGTAAAAAGGCCGAAACGGTCATTTCTGAGTGCTAACCAAACAAGCCCTGTATTATGAATGGCAAATTAAATTTGCGTTGTCCTCATTTTGTAGAAGACATTGCTGTTCATGGGCCTATGACACAGTCTCAGTTTCTCGGTTCTCTTGGGATAAATTTTCGAGTCGAATCACTGTTGGAAAATTGCACGGAAGAACAAGAAGAGTCTTTGAGAAGTGGGTATTGGCGCTTAGTGGGAGAAGGAGAAGCGCCGTTTTGGGAGGGACCTGACGAGCTAACACCTATTGGAATGGGTACTCGCTATTTAGCTATGACTATTGTCAACAAAAAACAAGGAATTCCAGTTCCGTTTCACTAACAGTCGATGATATTTTATTTTCCTATTTTCATTGTAGTAGACTAATCACATCTAATATTCATCTAATATCAAATGTGATCACTTTCTAAACTCATTTTACTTTCAGTACTGTTGTATTTTTACATTTTTATAATCTTAATATTTAACCATGTGTCTCGGAACTTATTCACACCTAATTAGACAGTGAATCTACCAAGGCACTTATGTGTAACAAGGCTCTCATTCACACTCGACTTACCTTCGTTACCATTTTTTAATGTGCGAATCAACCATCTTTCGTTCTATAACGATGCATTGTAAAATCTACCATACCACTGGGAGAACGAAAATAAGAACACAAATATTTACCAAAAGAATCGAACACATTCAGTTTTTTTTTTTTTTTTTTTTTGTAATCGAACACATTCAGTTATATTAGTAACGTGTATAAGATACAAAAGTATTAACATATTCTTACACACAACTCACATTTTTGGAAGCAATACAGTGCTATATAAAACACTAATTAATTACGTCAGTTAATTTTGTATTAAAGTGTATATGAAGGTATGATTAGGTAGAGCTTAATTTCTAACTTGAGCTTTTAAGCTGGGTACGTATTATTGCTTCTTTGGCCTAAGAATACCGTCTTGTTTTTGCTAATTATTTTTTTAATACCCAAAATTTAACTTTCAATTATGGGTTATATATAGGTGTGTTTGGACATTCTCAGCTTATTTCCAATTTCAGCTTTTAAGCTCGGTATTAATATTGCTTCTTTAGTTTAAAGATACCGTAATTATTTATTTAATACCAAGAATTAAATGGTCAAGTTATGTGTTTATATATATATATATATATATATAGGTGTGTTTGGGCATTCTCAGCTTATTTCTAACTTGAGCTTTTAAGCTGGGTATTACTTCTTCTTTGGCCGGAAAATACCGTCTTGTTTTGCGTATCTCAGTTGACCTGTAGAACGATCCCGCTAATTATTTTTTTAATAGCCATGATCTCATTTTCAATTAAGTAGGCGTGTATGCACGTATTTATATCTAGGCGTGTTTGGGTAAAGCTTAATTTGATTCCATGTTTCATTATCACTATGTATTTTGAGATGGGTATTTTTATTTTATTTTATTTTTTTTGTGTAAATAGAAGTTTCTTGAGAATGGAGTTGGTCATTATTACTGAGCATCTATTCGCCACTCCTGTGTTTGTTAGATGTATATATGCGGCGCAATGATTTTTTTAGTAGGTTGCGTTTTAGGAAGATCAGTAGAAGTATTATTTTGTTTTTGGGACGGGTTGTCCAGTTCATTCGGACTATTGGCAAGCCTCAAGACCGTATGTGTGCATGGATGTATCATGTATTCATGCATGCATGTATATTAGTATATATATATATATATGTAGTTGTGTTTGTGTGGAGCTTACACCGCAAGAAAAAGTTGGATACCAACAATTCATTTTATGAAAATTGTTGGTAGAACGAGTGTAGTTAAATTTTAGCATTCGTTTAGCAACATAATTAGCTGCTAATAATTTTAGCAGCACTCAATTTATTAACAATTTTTAAAAAGTAAACTATTGGTAGCCGAATATTTTATTGTAGTGTTAGGTTCCCAATTTACCAGTCGTGTACATATGTACAGATGTACTTATATATAGGAGTGTTTGGCGTATATCTCAGCTTATTATGCTAGTTGGATTTTCAGTTGGGTGTTGTTTTATTTTTTTAGGGTTGAAAATTAACACTCGTTTATGTAAAATTTATAAATATTTAATGTTAACAGCTTGACAAGGCTCCGGCTAATTAAGTACTCTATGCCCAGAACTTAATTGCCGCTCGTGTTTGTGTGGGTATGTTTGTATGTATGTAGGCGTGTTTAAAATTCAATGTTTTAAAAAACGAAATCTTAACTGAAGCGTTTTTATAAGAGATATGCTAAAAGAATAAAAAAACGTAAACTTTTAACAGCCCAAAAAACAGAAAAACAAGCTTTTTAAACTTTTTTACGCTTTTTATCAAACTTTAACTTACATTGTCAACTTATTCCACTTAAGACTTTCGAGCTGGGTGTTGCCTTTTAGGTCTATAAAGAAGTTTATTTTGTATGTAAAATTACCTGTCTTTTGTTAATATTTGTAACATATATACAATTCTGGCCTTTTCATAGAGGTGTTTGGGTAGAATTTACATACAAACATTAATCACATTTAACCCAACGTCTTCTAAAATAGCATAAGCTCATCTTTTCAAACTTTTGCAGACAGAGAAGAATCATTAAAATAAGTATCATTAATACCGCTTAATCCCCACTTTACAAGAAAATCCATCGTATTACGATATAGTTTAAATTGTCACTTAACATATCCATAAATAATAGTATATTATCCCATATATAAATTGATGTATGAATATCTACTCTTCCTTTTCCTTGAAACCAATTAGTCATAAATTGAGAGTACGTTTCGACTATAACTTCACTATAACATCCAAGGAATAGCAAATTTTCAAACCAAACAAATAAAATGTGGATGCAAAAAACCCCACGATAAATAAAGTCAAATACATCCCAAACGGGAAAAGTAATTCTTAAAACAAAAAGTTACAATTGATAAAAAACAAAATTAAATAGGAATAAACTTAAAAGTCTCCAGACTTGTTTACTTTTGCTTTGCGATGAAGTACATGATCGGGTCATATGTAGAACGAACGGATCAGTAGTTACGCTGTTTAAAAATTAACAAATTTACTAATTTCATCATAAACATTATTTACAAATTATAAATGAAAATAAAATTCATGCATTTTCAACCCTAAGAAAATGATCATATGAAATTGATTGTTAATACGTTTTATGTACTGTAATTTCTCATTATGTAAGTAGATTATAATAAAATGATCTCCTACTCTTTATTTAATTTAAGTTTTATTTTATTTTTGAAATAAAAAAAATTCTAATATTGATTGTTGGACCAAGACTTAGCATAGGCGTAACGACAAAGTACCCGAATAGTCAAATAAATAGAAAATTCAACGCCACTCCGATGAACTGATAACATCTATTGGAATGGGTACTCAACTATATAGCGATAATTATTGTCAACAAAATGCAAGGAATTCCGTTTCACTAGCAATAAGCAAATTAAGAACACAAATTAAGATTTATCAAAATAAATATTGAACGCAAAGATTTACCAAAATAATTGAACACGTTCAGTTGTACCACGTCTCTTGTATCTTAATATTCTTTTACTAATATATATACTTACTTACACAATTTTTGTTTTTGGAATTAATACACATTACTTTATATGGCATTAGTTAATTAACCACATCACTTTGTATAATTAAGTACCCAAGTATTAATTCTTCTAATAGAAAAAATGGAATCTTATCCTTTTATTTTTATTATCACCACTTTCACAAGAAATCAGTTTTGGTACACCATTAACTAAAAGTAACGTTAATTGGTGATACTTAGTGAAAAGGAAAAACAATAATTGTTGTTACCTATTTAACCTTTAAATAAAGGTACATAGACATGTTAGAAAGAAATGGAAGTTTTAATAAAATCAATGTTGATATTTAATATAATTAAATTATAAATATTTGATTCATTACATCTATTAAATATTTAGTGGGAATATCTGATCAGGAAAGTTAATTACTATCTACATGCATTTAAGAATTTTCCTTTATCATTTTCTAGTAAAATAGCTATTATACATTTCTCAGGGTATATAAGTTGCGTCGACGAAAAAATATCCAGAGACATACAACAAAATTACAATTTTTTAATTAGATGAATAGGAGACCATTTCCGAAAGAAATGGCTGATAAGTACAATATAATCATAGGCTCACGGTGGATATATATGTTTATAGCTTTGTTAAACATTATAAGCCCCGATTTTGTTGGAGGTTTACAAATTTTTAATAAAAATAGTTTCAGACCCAAACTGAGGGGGACTATCAAGACAATCGAGGTTCACTTTATCGCATCTCTTATATCAAGTTGCGAGTGAGAGTCCGTGGTGAGGCCCTACGCTAGTCTCTCTTGTGGATTTAGTCGAGGTGAGCGTGAACAACGCTGCCACGAACACCACGATATAATTTTTTTTTTTTTTTACTTTCGTATATGATATATTTGTCTATATTTTTGATCCTTTTTAATTTTGATTTATGCAGGTTCTTGACGACGGTGAGATGGTCGACTGTGTACTAATTTTCTAATTTGAAAATCCACTACTCAAGGGATTAAAGGTTTAAATTTTGGGTTTACATATATATGGAACTATATATTTTTTTTTATTGAAATTCGAAAAACTAGTCTTTTAATAAATCAACAGTTATATATTTTATGTCCAAAAGACATTATATTTATCCTTCATTATATGATAATCTGAAGGTAATTTAGTACATTATTAAAGCATACTTTTAATATACTAAAATTTTGAGTGAAATAACTACATTTTATTCATTGTGTTCACTATCCCCAGTAAGCAATAAGATTAGCCTTTATAAGGTGGAAAAATTCCAAGAATTGTCCGGATTATATTTTATTTAGGTACAAATTAATTGACACAGAAGAGATTGTGTCACTGTCTTTATTTGATGTCAACAACTATACTCAAAGTTCAAGTAAATTAATATATATGTTTCTCATTCTATAGTTTTATTTCATATATACTAAAAACATTTTAGAAACATTTGGATAGTTTCACATATATAAAAGACAATATGATTTTTGTGATTATTATTTCTTCGAGCGAGACGACCATTGATCATGTTCCCAAGTAAATATTCGATTTATTTCGTTATACAAAAACCAAATTAAAAAGAGGATCCTCCTATGAAATCAAGCAACATAGGTATATGTATGTTCACTCTTGCGTAGTGTGCATCGTCTTCAATGCTTGCTTATAATCATCATTATGAATATGAATACATAATATTAACAAGATAAATAGCATGTCTTAAAAATTATTCCTAAGCAACAATATATATCGTTGTTTTCTGTTGAAACAGATGAAGGCTAGCTCATATCCATCTGTCTTAGACAAAACGAATGATACTCAACCAAAAATAGCATAGAGTTAAAACAAATACGATGAGTGTCTTGAAGGAACAATTCCGATCAAAAGGGCTCGGAATAACAGTGATGCTACTCCGAAATATAGCAATGATGCCGGTGTTCATGAGGTATGTACACCCTACATAGTTGCCTAGGGGTGGCATCGGTACGGTACCGACCTTTTTGAACTCATATCAATACCGTACCGAACTAGTTTGGTTTTCAAAAATTAGTACCATTACCGAACCAAACAAATTGGTATACCGACTTTCGGTATACCGACAATGTTGGTCGGTATCGGTTCGGTATCGGTTTTATACCAAATATGTAATAACTACAAAAAAAAAAATAGAAACTTAATTACTCAATGACTCATGAAGAAAAAGAACATTAACTTTCAAAATCAAAATCAAATGAAGTACTATTTTCAGTTGGGCTCTCCATGGAACTTGATCCTAAACTCTCTGCAAAGATATAAAATAATTCATAAAGGTATAAACTACATTGAACAAGGAATAAAAAGTAAATTAAATCAAGAATCTAACAATTTTGCATATCCTTTTCGACTTCTTCCAGCAAAGTATAAAACTCGAGCTCAATCTCGGGTGACATCGGTACGGTACCGAACTTTTTGAACTCATACCAATAACGTACCGAACTAGTTTGGTTTTCAAAAATTAGTACCATTACCGAACCAAACAAATCGGTATACCGAAAATTCGGTACCGACTGATTCGGTTCGGTTCGAAAATCGGTCGGTTGGTACGGATCGGTACAAAATGGCCACCCCTATAGTTGCCTTTTTCAGACCTATGTGGATATTTTTAGTAATTATATCGCCAATTATAGACCAGAATTCTAGCTAACCCCACAAGCGGAAAATTAAAATCAAAACATTAGAGTTGTTTATCTTTAGATTTCGAAAAACCATAAAGAAATTAATTGCAAATTTATAGTTATATTTTTGTGTGTGTGTGTGTTTAGTATGCCATTGATCTCCATGAAAACAAATGCCAAGATGGAAAGGTGCGTCTTAACATGTGGAACCCTAGAGTTCTAAATCGAAAGGAGCGAAGCCTATCACAAATTTGGGTTGTGACTGGATCCGGGGAAGAATTGAATCCCATTCAAGCTGGTTGGGTGGTAAGAGTTCATTTATATTAGTTGTTGGTTTCATTTGTTTTCAATATCGCTCACTGATGATTTCTTATCGTTTAATATATTTATTCTTAATTTACAGGTTTATCCGGACAAATATGGTAGTCGTAAACCAAGATTTTTTAAATACTACATACACGGTGAGTTATGCTAACAACTCTTTTTTTGTTATTTAAATATATATCTCGATGAAATAAGAATTGACTTGCTACTCAAAATTTATTGATTCTCAATTATGCCTTTTATAAGAATCACTTCGCTACTGTTCTGCCAAAGTTAGTATTCTGTTCTTAGTACAAGACTTACTTCATTTTAGACAATTGATTTACATTTACATTTAGTATAATCACACAACAATTAATATATATATATATATATATATATATATCCGGGGGAAACTATTTGCTAATTTCAGTCCGTCGATAGCTAGTCAGTAGTCATCGTTAAAAAAAGAACGAAGTGTAATTACAGAGATTTTACAATTCTGTTATGTATGGCTAACTGCGGGGGTAAACTTTTCGTGCATGTACATGTGTCATGTGTTGAAAGATATGCATGACAAGTGTCATGATGTATGCTATACATATGACAAGTGCTTGTACATGTGTCATGTTTTAAGCAAACACATGACAAGTGTTAGTACGTACATGTGTCATGTGTTCACCAATCCTGAACCGGCTACACCTATAGATGTTCCCTTACGCAACAGTCTTGAGTCCCTATCTCAACAAGATAATTAAAAAGAGATTACACAAGAGATGGGCACAAATAACAAAAATTCAGAGAAGGAAAAAGAAAAGGAGGTTGAAGATTCAGATTTCTTATATGATCTGCAAAAAATCTTGCCCTCTCAAGAATTATTCAGCTATGTAGAACCACACCAATAAGAGCTCGATCCAAATTGATGATCTATCTATCAAAATTTGTGTTAGAGATCCAGGAACTTATACAAATTATAAATTTAGAGAAAGCTAAAACTCAGCTAGCACCTCTTTTATTTGAGACTACCTATAATGAATATATAAGCGAGGATGGGATGATTTCTAACACAAATAAGCAAATACAAAAAAACCAAGAAGCTCAGATGGATAAGGAGCATATTAACCTAAATGAATGTGAATTAACGGTGGATATCTACTCATCAAATTAGGAAACAAAAGTAGATGAAGAGAAGAAGAAAAAGAGGAAAAAAGATAAATGGAAAGGAGTTAAATTACTCCGTGAAGAAATAAATGTTAAAACGCATCGTTATAATGCTAGGAATAGGTCTAGATCATTTAATAATTAGTACGTTTCCTATGATTATAGGGATTATGATAGTTGTTTGTTAATTTGTGTTAACTTGGAAGAAAATGTGGGCTCCCAACTGTTAAGCCTTATTTAAAAAAAATGTAGCGTGTAATATCCGTCTTAACTTTACGTCGAGTGGGTAAATAAATAATTTTTTAGACTAGATGACTTACTATTTTTACAAGCGAAAATAGTAGTGACATTTGTTTAATCAAAGTTATTTATTTATTCTTGATTTATTTCGTGTCTATGAAGTTTATCAACCGGTACATTTGTAGTAAGTGTACACTAATATGTTAGTGTGACATGTGACTAGGCTATATTTTGGGAGATTTATTTGTATTTAGACATGTGTCTTATGTGCATGTATGAGCTGTCATACAATTAGTGGCAAATTGACAAGTGTTAGTACACGTGTCTTGAGTTGAAATACACACATGACAAGTGTCATCATGTATGTTATACACATGACAAGTGTTTGTACATGTGTCATGTTTTAATTAAACACATGACAAGTGTTAGTATACATGTCATTCATGAATGGAAAAGTTGCCTGACTTGTGACAAGTGTTATGCCACTTGTCACTTGTTTAGTGTACTTGGTACACTATATAGAATTATTATATCTAAGGTCTTGCGTCTTTGTTGATAGTTGACCATCTTCACATGGAGAAAAGTGCTGAAGGAAAAGAAAATCATTAGATCAATATATGTGCCTTTAGCCAAATGTTCAGTTATTAGGATAAACGGAATATATATAGGCCTTAGAGATATAATGGAATATCAACAAAATATGAGCAAGTATAAGCATTTCTCCATAGTATTTCTATTTATTAAATACATATTTGTATGTTCACGCTAGGTGAATAAATAAAATTATGTACTGAATAAACAGACTTACCGTATTGAGAAATGCTCACAATTGCACATATTTTGTTGATGGTGTATCGTATCACTCAGGTCTATATAAATTCTATTTATCCCAGTAAGGGAATATTTGGATAAGGGCACACGCATATTGATCTAATAATTTTATTTTTGCTCATCACTTTGCTTCATGTGAAGATGGCCAACAATCAACAAGACATTAGAGATAATTCCTCAAAAAAATAAAAATAATAATCAACCAAATCAATGAATTGGAGTAAACTTGTCGCCTCAACGGAACGAACAATAACATTTACATCGAATTATATCTAAGGCAACGTGGGAGTATAAGTCTCCAACTCCAAAAGAAATTCTTTTTTTAAGATGTAAATTTTTAGGGTTGTTTTTTTATGAAATCATACAATAACAAACACTAAAGTTCAAAATCCTTCTCTTCCTAGAACTATTTAATGGCCAAATCAAACCCCATTGGGAAGCAACATAGGAAACTAACCAACAACTAAAAATGGAATAAATCACCCCATTTAACTATCAACATCAATCTAATTCAAATAAGAAACGAAAAAGGCTCCAAAACCTAGTTGTATGTTATGCAAGATTGTTAAAGAAAATAAACCACACAAACATCAACATCATCAAGTGGGCTTATCATTGAAATGATAAAACTAAGGACTCGGAGACAAAATAAAAACAATCATTTAACAACAATAAATCAACTTATTAAAAATTAAGGACTAAAATAAAAACGTAGGTTTGGAACATTCGTGAATAGGTAACAAAAACAAAAATATAACAATGGTAGGAGATGGTACCTTTAGGGTTAATTATGGTTTGGTGATTTGTGTTTTGGTCAATGTTAGGATTGCTGACCTCACTTTTTACAATCCCGTTTTAGTGACCTAAATTTATAATTTGACTTGTTTTAGTGGCCCGCCGTTATATTTTTTAGATGAAAACCGTTTTAAAGTTTCAATTTAGCCTGTATGGTTTAAAACTTAACGATAAACGCTTAAAAATTATAAATATTACACACTTATATGAGCTGACTTAAATTACACACTTATATAAAACATGTGTTTAAATGAGTTACACAATTAACAAATAAAATGAATACAAGTATCGAACTGCATATGAACTATATTAGTTGGGATGATATAAATATATATTTATAAAACCATTGAATTGAAAGTACACTTACTAACAACGCAATTTCAATGTAAGGGTTAGATTCTAATTGGACTCTTATTTTATTTTAGCATAAGATTCATCATTCAAAAAATTCATTAGTGTTTAAAAAGTTTAATAATGAACTTACATAACACGGGAAAAAAAATTGATTTAGCTTATATTAATTAATTTGTAGCATGTTATTTGATAGTTTCATATCATTTTTAAATTTGCATTAACAAAAAATGTTTTTTTTTTCAATTTACATATGAAGATGTAATTTGCATTTCATAGTTTTATAAGATTTCATATAATTGTTTTTATATGTGTGTAATTTTTGCAAATTTTAAGCGTTTATCGTAAATTTTTAAACTGTACGGACTAAATTGAAACTTCAAAACGGTTTACATCCAAAAAATGTAACGGCGGGTCACTAAAACAACTCAAACTATAAACTTAGGTCACTAAAATGAGATTGTTAAAATTTAGGTCACCAATCATAAAATTGACAAAAACACAGGCCACCAAAACATAATTAACTCGTACCTTTATATATTGTCATAAATAACCGTAAACCCAAAAAAATGGTGACATTTACTCAAAAGAAGACGAAGATAGCTCGTATGACTAGAGTAAAGATTCGTCATCCGACTCTTCCCCTATTTCCTATTCAAGAGATAATCAATTATATCAACTTCATCACAACAAAAGTGTGGTTGATATTAATAATAACAGAGAAAACGTACCGGCTGTGACTGGTTGTAAGAGCTGCTTAATGTACTTCATGGTCCCGAAACAAAAATCCATTTGCTCCAAATGTTGTGGTCAACTCCTTCACTTTGACTAATCCTAAGTCGGCTAGACCTGTAGTGTTCTCATTTGCTAACTTTAAACACCATCGGATACCCGACTACACATGGTGTGTTCTCTGTTACATTCAAACAAGTGAACGGGTGCCTTCCCTGATGGTAATTTCTCCTCTTTTTAGGACTTGTCGCAATTCATTGCTTTTTTAAATGCATCTTTTATATGCTGAAACTCTTGTTTTTTCTGATTTTGTTTCAAGATATGAATCAGTCGATCCCCGCCCAAGAACTAGTGACCAGAGATCTCCATGGTCAGGAATTGATATTCAAGCATATGTTTCGAGGTAGTGTTTTCCTTACTCATCCATTTTTTTATCCGAATATGTTATAAAACTTAAGTGATTCACTACTCGGAGATTTGAAAATATTTGCAGGCCAGCCAAAACGGCATTTGCTCACTACAGGATGTTGCACATTTCCGACTGCAAAGAGATTAGTTCCTGGTGACACTTTTGTGTTCTTAAGGTACCTCATTGTATTCTTAATTTTTTTTGTATGTGCCACTTTTTTGAGTCATACAAAGGTCTCAACTGGTTTAAGCCTTTACCCCTTTTCTTCTTGCCTTTTCTGGTTGACGGCTAGTTTTTTTGGTTTTTCTTTGGTAAGAAACGCTTAAGTTTGATGCTTTTTTATCAACCTCAAGAAATTTATCTTATTTGGTTAAAAAAGGCAACAAAACAACCCGATAAACTATTTAATCGGTGCTAAAATACTTTTGATTAACATGCACAATTTGCTTTTTTAGGGGTGAGGTCGGGGGAGCAGCGTATGGGAGTTAGGCGTGTGTCGCCACAGCAAAACACAACGCCAACACCCCTTGTATCTAGCCAGAATATGCATTTTGGCGTACTGGCTACCGTCTCTCATGCCCTCTCTACTGATACCATCTTCGTGGTCCACTATAAGCCACGGTAATTAAGATCCAACCACAGCATTAATCTTGTTTGGTTATCGTATTAAGCTAAGTTTTTTCCTTAAACCTTAATCTTAGTTGTTTTATCAACATCTTTTTCTGGTGTAAGTAAATTCTAGAAACAAAGCTGAATGAGCTTAGTTTTGTTCTCAACCTCAAAAGTTCAAGCTTACATGCTTAAAAGCTATTGCAAAACAAGACCATAGGTTCTACTCTATGAATTGTATACATTCTTAAGAGCACATTATATTGGTCTAACATGTTGCTTACGATAACAATTATCAGGAGTAGTAGATTCATCGTTAGGGTCCATAATTACCTTGAATATGTAAGCAACTGTTTTGCAGTTGGGATGAAGTTCAAGATGAGATTTATTTAAGCTGGTTTTTATTTCGTAGAAAATTAGGGTTGACATGTTTTTGACTTAATTCCCTTTCAAGATAAAGCTTCATGTACTTGATGGAGATTCACTTCAATAACGTGACTTGTATGTGCATACTGTACCAAGTATAGTATGTTGTTCCACTAAGAAATGAAATTGCCCATTAGCACTTAATGGGAAATAGACTCAAAATATGCAAGAAAAGTCTAAGCTAATTTTGCTTGTTTTGTTGTCATTGTTGTTAAGATTGTGCTTAGATTAGAAACACTAAGATTAATGCTCGGTCATGCATATGAGCTCATTAAGATCCTCTCCTTAGTAAATCGATATTTATTGGTGTCAACTTATACCTAAGAGTTTGCATTAAATTGTATGATTTGTCTTTTCAAATCACTGATCATGTCAGAACCCTAACAAGAGTACAATACTAATTTCACGCGAGTACATTCTTCTCATGATCTTCATACTTGTCCACTAAACCATTGGCCTTTGTTTAGTTGCAGCTTTTGAGCTTGGTATTCTGTTTCTTATTTGCTTAAAGGCTGGTGATTTGGCTCGGAAAAGGTTTCAAGGTTTTACTGTAACGACCCGGTCCTCCGACCAGACCGCCACCATCTGCTTCCTATCACCAATACTGTCCGCTTTGGCCTAATTTCGTCCTCGCTTCTTGGGCCGCACGGCTTTAAAAGGCCTTGGTGATAAGAAGGAGGATACTCCTACCTTATATACCATATAGGTACTACATATCTAGGCGATGTGGGATAGCTCACTTCTCTTTACCACGGTATTTTCCTACGAAAATCCTGGTTTTTACACTCTTCCCCCCTTCAGGCACGACGTCCTCGTCGGGCACGCCGTCCTTCCGGGGTTGCCAGTGCCCACATCGGCTAGATAGCGGCTCTGATACCAATTGTAACGACCCGGTCCTCCGACCAGACCGCCACCATCTGCTTCCTATCACCAATACTGTCCGCTTTGGCCCAATTTCGTCCTCGCTTCTTGGGCCGCACGGCTTTAAAAGGCCTTGGTGATAAGAAGGAGGATACTCCTACCTTATATACCATATAGGTACTACATATCTAGGCGATGTGGGATAGCTCACTTCTCTTTACCACGGTATTTTCCTACGAAAATCCTGGTTTTTACATTTACTGAAAGAGCCTAGCCTTGTTTTGAACCTCAACCTATCCAGCTTACAACAGTCAAATAATCCAATATACTATACGTTACAGATATAAAACTGAATAATTTTAAATCAATCCTTTCCCATCAACCTAATTTTAAGCGTATTTTTCTTATTTCTTGCAGCCTTTCCCACTGTTGCTTCCATTGCCCTGCTTCTCCGAACATCCTCCGCTAATTTATGGCGTGGACTTAAGAAGTCCTACTTTGGGTACCTCTCGGCCTGCTCACAAGTCACCACTACTGCCACCTATCATCGAAGAAATCAGGTGATCGTAGGAACTATCATGTAATGAAAAAGAATAGAAAAAATCTGCATGCATCACTGTCAATTTGAAGATAAATTAAATGGGCGAAGAAGATCCTTGTTTCTCGAGTAATGATTGACGGAGGAAAGACTGGTTAAAGTAACGTCAAAAAGAGACATGGTTTTTTTTTTCTTTATATGTAATTTTTTGAAGTAAGCAACTGTGACATGTTTTATACTTTTCTTCAATACTAGTTCAAATAGTTATAGGACGGCCGATGATTTGAAAAACAAGAAAGTTGTGTTTTCAGCTTATTTTTTATTTTATTTTGAAAATACATTGTTGGAGAAAGAACACAAATGCTTATTGAGCCATTATTTACGAAAGATGTGGACAGAAAGTTAACGAGTTTGGTGAAGCTACAATTTGAATTTTTAACTGATAATAGGGTCATGAATTTATGAGTATCTTTTTTCTTACGCATAGATTTGTGGGAAGAAAAAGTTATCACGCTTCATAGATGACTTCAGAAAAACAACAAATAGGGTCTCGTGTACTTATCATGAATATATGATAGTATACTTTTCTTACGCATGGATTGATGTGTAGAAAAAGCTATCACAACAAATAGTATAATTAGAAAAACACTTCATCGTAAATGACTTGAAAAAAAAAAACATTGATGTATGTTAAAATACTGATATCAAACTAAGAAAAAGGAACAAAAACAATTGGGTCAAATAATAATTTATGAAGCATGATGTATCGATGGACATACCTTTCATTCTATTTTGATAAATTAAAATACTCAAAACAAGCTAAAGGTAAACTGATATCAGGACATGAATACGAAAGGAACACAAAAATCTAGGTCAAATAATAATTTATGAGGCATGCTATTTTGATGTGATAAAAAAAAAAAGGAAAAAAAAGAGAGGTAAATTTGATATGCCAAACCGCAAATATTTAAAGACTCCTTGAAAAAACACAAATTAAAGAGTTAAGTACAAATAAATAGGGTTCCATACATACCCATATTTATAGCACTTCCATAAAGAGAGATAAGGAATTACATGTGGTTTTACGAAGCTAAGTATTAAATGAGGGGGGTGAAAGAGTTTGGGTACAGAATTGTGTTTTGTACTTTTATTTATGTAAACCTAAATATTAAATGGGTGTCGGTAGGGGTGCCAATTTTACCTGACCCGACCCGATTCGACGGTTTTTTGGTATTCGAGTAACACAGTTTTAACGGTTCGCTCATCATCTACGGATCGGGTCTATATAACTTTTTTACTTATTTTACCCGACTCATACCCGTATTTTTAATGAGTATAACGGTTCTCGGTGCGGATATTTACCCAAAATACCCAAAATTCGTAAAATTTATTCTAATTTTCTAGATGTTCGTTTTTAAATGTTACTTTTACATATTGATAATGAATATATTTTTCCAATATATTTCTTAACTTACTTGTTAAAAATAAACAAAGTAATGAGATACTATCAATTTTTTTATTTCATATTGGTCAGCAATGTTTTCGGTTGATTACTGAATCACATAAACATTACAAACTAACAGTTACATTTTTCATTTTCTTAATTACCCATTTTATTGTTAACGATTTTCCTAAATTATTAAGAAAGATAGCCTGAATTAAAAATAAATCGTAAAACTTAGAATCACAATAAAGATTAACACATATTTTTTTTTATTAAATGGTGGGAAAAACCCATATTTTTATGTTATTAATGATAAAGATATAAAAATATGGGAAAAAACCCCCCACAAGACATAAAAGAAAAAAAGTAAATGAGCGGTAACTAATAAAAAATAAAACAAGTATAAAAACATCATAAAAATTAATTGTTCAATATTAAATTTTCAACATTGTATTCGCACATATTAAAAAACGTTTCATATTTCTTCACTCGCCGTTGTATAAGTTCTTCTTGTGTTTTTTTGTGTGTGTGAATTTATCCAATTTTCGTTGCACATACATAATATGCATATATATTTTTGCAATATGGGTATATATTGCGGTTCTATAATTCGGGTATGCGGGTCGGTTTCGCAGGTCGGATCTACGGGTCGGTTTCACGGTATAAAGTTGAGAACCATACCCGCTTCAAGAACCAAAAGGGTTGGGTTGGGTAGACCCAAAAACGGTTCCGTGACGGGTTGGTTCTTGCGATTTTTGGGTATTTACGTTACGGTTTTCGGGTCTTGGGTCTTTTTGACACCTCTAGGTGTCAGATAAGTACACGAGATCGAGTTTGGGTACAGAGTTGTTTTATTTTTGGGTAAAATAAAATTCTTTTTTCATTATCCTTTCTTTAAAAAAAAATAAAAAACTCCCCCAGCTTGTACTTCCCCCCTCAACATAAAGAAAGTGTTTTTTTTAAAAAAAATATATGGTGGGAAAAAACCCATATTTTAATTTTATTAATTTAGGAATTAAAATGTGTTTTTTTTTTACACAAACCTGCCCTTTCATTAGGATAACAGGGAACTTATTCAGCTTTAAATCGCAATTCTCCTACTCAATTGCACACACCACACAAAAAACATAACTCAAATATAAGAAGTTAGGAAATATATTAAAAAAAAAAGGTTCATAGAGAAAAACATTAGTCACATTTAGCCAACGTCTTCTAAAATAGCATATCATCATCTTTTCAAGCATATAAGAGCCAAAAGCTTTTGCAGACAGAGAAGAATCGTTAAAATAATTATCACTAATACCGCTTGATCCACTCTTTGCAAGAATATCCGACATATTATTCTGCTCTCCCCCGATGTAGTTTATATTGCCACTTAACATATCCATAAATAATAGTATATTATCCCATAAATTGTTGTATTGAATATCTACTCTTCCTTTTCCTTGAAACCAATTAGTCAGAATTTGAGAGTCCCGTTTTCACTATAACTTCACTAACATCCAAGGAATAGCAAATTTTCAAAGCAAACAACAGAGATTCTAGCTCAGCGAAATAAAATGTGGTTGAAAAAACCCCACAATAAACAAAGTCAAATACATCCCAAACGGGAAAAGTAATTCTTAAAACAGAAAGTTACAATTGGTAAAAAAAAAACAAAATTAAATAGGAATAAACTTGTATACTTTTGCTTTGTGATGAAGTACATGATCGGGTCATATGTAGAATGAACGGAGTAGTTACGCTGTTTAAAAATTAACATATTTACTTTTTTTTTTTTTTGAAGCGTCTATTTTTTTATTTATTTTTAACAAAGGAATTTTATTAAAGACATGAAATTAGTAAACATTATTAACCATAGAAAAATGATTTACTAACCTAATAAATTTTATTAAAGACATGAAATTAGTAAACATTATTAACATGAAATTTTATTAAAGACGTGAAATTAGTAAACAGATTTACTAATTTCATCATAAACATTATTTACAAAGTATAAATGAAAATAAAATTCATGCATTTTTAACCCTAAGAAAATGATCATATGACATTGATTGTTAATACGTTTTATGTACTGTAATATTTGATATTGCACCTTTATTCGGTTTACACAATTAATTTACTAATTTCTCATTATACAAGTAGATTATAATAAAATGATCTACTACTCTTTATTTAATTTAAGTTTTATTTTATTTTTGAAATAAAAAAATTCTAAGATTGATTGTTGGACCAAGACTTAGCATATGTGTAAAGACGAAGTACCCGAATAGTCAAATAAATAGAAAATTCAACGCCACTCCGATGAGCTGATAACATCTATTGAAATGGGTACTCAACTATATAGCGATAATTATTGTCGACATAACGCAAGGAATTCCGTTTCACTAGCAATTAGCAAATTAAGAACACAAATTAAGATTTATCAAAATAAATATTGAACGCAAAGATTTAACAAAATAATTGAACACGTTCGGTTGTATTAGTACCCCGTCTCTTGTATCTTAATATTCTTTTACTAATATATATACTTACTTACACAATTTTTGTTTTTGGAATTAATACACTTTGCTTTATATGACATTAGTTAATTAACCACGTCACTTTGTATAATTAAGTACCCAAGTATTAATTCTTCTAATAGAAAAAAAATGAATCTTATCCTTTTATTTTTATTATCATCACTTTCACGAGAAATCAATTTTGGTACACCATTAACTAAAAATAACATTAATTGGTGACAGTCCATAGATACTTAGTGAAAAGGGAAAACAATAATTGTTGTTACCTATTTAAGCTTTAAATATAGGTACATAGACATGTTAGAAAGAAATGTAAGTTTTAATAAAATCAATGTTGATATTTAATATAATTAAATCATAAATATTTGATTCATTGCATCTACTAAATATTTAGTTCGACGGGAATATCTGATCAGGAAAGTTAATTACTATCTACATGCATTTAAGAATTTTCTTTTGTCATTTTCTAGTAAAATAGCTATTATATATTTCTCAGGCTATATAAGTTACGTCGACGAAAAAACTATCCAGAGACATACAACAAAATTGCAATTTTTTAATTAGATGAATAGGAGACCATTTCCAAAACAAATGGCTGATAAGTACAATATAATCATAGGCTCACGGTGGATATATATGTTTATAGCTTTGTTAAACATTATAAGCACCAGTTGTGTTGGAGGTTTACAAATTTTTAATAAAAATAGTTTCGGACCCAAACCGAGAGGGACTATCAAGACAATCGAGGTTCACTTTATCGCATCTATTATATCAAGTTGCGAGTGAGAGTCCGTGGTGGGGCCCTACGCTATTCTCTCTTGTGGATTTTGTCGAGGTGAGCGTGAACAACGCTGGCACGAACACCATGATATAATTTTTTAATTTTTTTTACTTTCGTATATGATATATTTGTCTATATTTTTTATCTTTTTTAATTTTGATTTATGCATGTTCTTGACGACGGTGAGATGGTCGATTGTGTACTAATTTTCTAATTTGAAAATCCACTACTCAAGGGATTAAAGGTTTAAATTTTGGGTTTACATATATATGGAAGTATATTTATTTTATTTTTATTGAAATTCGAAAAACTAGTCTTTTAATAAATCAACAGTTATAGATTTTATGTCCAAAAGACATTATATTTGTCCTTCATTATATGATAATCTGAAGGTAATTTAGTACATTATTAAAGCATACTTTTAATATACTAAAATTTTGAGTGAAATAACTATATTTTATTCATTGCGTTCACTATCCCCAGTAAGCAATAAGATTAGCCTTCATAAGGTGGAAAAATTCCGAGAATTGTCCTGATTATATTTTATTTATGTACAAATTAATTGACACAGAAGCGATTGCGTCACTGTCTTTATTTGGTGTCAACAACATCGTTTTTGCTTCATAAGTATTGAGCTCTTAAGTTAGGAAAAAGTGACAAATATACTCAAAGTTCAAGTAAATTAATATATATGTTTCTCATTCTATACTTTTATTTCATATATACTAAAAACATTTTAGAAACATTTGGATAGTTTCACATATATAAAAGACAATATGATTTTTGTGATTATTATTTCTTCGAGCGAGACGAGCATTGATCATGTTCCCAAGAAAATATTCGATTTATTTCGTTATACAAAAAACCAAATTAAAAAGAGGATCCTCCTATGAAATCAAGCAACATAGGTATATGTGTGTTCACTCTTGAGTAGTGTGCATCGTCTTCAATGATTGCTTATAATCATCATTATGAATATGAATACATAATATTAACAAGATAAATAGCATGTCTTAGAAATTATTCCTAAACAACAATATATATCGTTGTTTTCTGTTGAAATAGATGAAGGCTAGCTCATATTCATCTGTCTTACACAAAACGAATGATACTCAACCAAAAATAGCATAGAGTTAAAACAAATACGATAAGTGTCTCGAAGGAACAATTCCGATCAAAAGGGCTCGGAATAACAGTGATGCTACTCCGAAATATAGCAATGATGTCGGTGTTCATGAGGTATGTACACCCTACATAGTCGCCTTTTTCAGACCTATGGGGATATTTTTAGTAATTATATCGCCAATTATAAACCAGAATTCTAGCTAACCCCACAAGCGGAAAATTAAAATCAAAACATTAGAGTTGTATATCTTTAGATTTCGAAAAACCATAAAGAAATTAATTGCAAATTTATAGTTATATTTTTTTTGTGTGTGTTTAGTATGCCATTGATCTCCATGAAAACAAATGCCAAGGTGGAAAGGTGCGTCTTAACATGTGGAACCCTAGAGTTCTAAATCGAAAGGAGCGAAGCCTATCACAAATTTGGGTTGTGGCTGGATCCGGGGATGAATTGAATCCCATTCAAGCTGGTTGGGTGGTAAGAGTTCATTTATATTAGTTGTTGGTTTCATTTGTTTTCAATATCGCTCACTGATCATTTCTTATCGTCTAATATATTTATTCTTAATTTACAAGTTTATCCGGACAAATATGGTAGTCGTAAACCAAGATTTTTTAAATACTACATACACGGTGAGTTATGCTAACAACTCTTTTTTTTGTTATTTAAATATATATCTCGATGAAATAAGAATTGACTTGCTACTCAAAATTTATTGATTCTCAATTATGCCTTTTATAAGAATCACTTCGCTACTGTTCTGCCAAAGTTAGTATTCTGTTCTTAGTAAAAGACTTACTTCATTTTAGACAATTGATTTACATTTACATTTAGTATAATCACACAACAATTAATATATATATCCCGGGGAAACTATTTCCTAATTTCAGTCCGTCGATAGCTAGTCAGTAGTCACTGTTAAAAAAAGAACGAAGTGTAATTACAGAGATTTTACAGTTCTATTATGCATGGCTAACTACGAAGGTAAAATTTTCGTGCATGTACATGTGTCATGCGTTGAAAGACACGCATGACAAGTGTCATGATGTATGTTGTACATATGATAAGTGCTTGTACATGTGTCATGTTTTAAGCAAACACATGACAAGTGCTAGAACGTACATGTGCCATGTGTTCACCAATCCTAAGCCGGCTAGACCTGTAGATGTTCCCTTACACAACAGTCTTGAGTCCCTATCTTAACAAGATAATTGCAAAGAGATTACACAAGAGATGGGCACAAATAACATAAATTCAGAGAAGGAAAAGAAAAAGAGGTTGAAGATTTAGATTTCCTATATGATCAGCAAAAAATCTAACCATGTCAAGAATTATTCAGCTATGTAGAACCCCGCTAATCAGAGCACCAACTTGCTGCTCTATCTATCAAAATTAACTTATACAAATAATAAATTTAGAGAGAGCTAAAACTCAGCTAGCAGCTCTTTTATTAGAGACTACCTATAATGAACATATAAGTGAGTATGTGATTATTTCTAATACAAATAAGCAAATACAAAAAAAAAAACCAAGAAGTTCAGATGGATAAGGAGCATATTAACCTAAATGAATATGAATTAATGGTTGATCTCTACTCATCAAATTGGAAACCAAAGTAGAATAAGAGAAGGAGAAAAAGAGAAAAAAATTTAAATTGAAAGGAGTTAAATTACCCAGTGAAGAAATAAATGTTAAAACGAATCGTTACAATGCTAGGAATAGGTCTAGATCATTTAATAATTAGTACGTTTCCTATGATTGTAGGGATTATGCTAGTTGTTTGTTAATTTGTGTTAGCTGTTAAACCTTATTTAAAGAAAATGTAGCGGGTAATATCCGTCTTAACTTTACGTCGAGTGGGTAAATAAATAATTTTTTAGACTAGATGACTTACTATTTTTACAAGCGAAAATAGTAGTGACATTTGTTTAATCAAAATTATTTATTTATGCTTGATTTATTTCGTGTCGATGAAGTTTATCAACTGGTACATTTGTAGTAAGTGTACACTAATATGTTAGTATGACATGTTACTAGGCTATATTTTAGGAGATTTATTTGTATTTAGACATATGTCTTATGTGCATGTATGAGCTGTCATACAATTAGTGGTAAATTGACAAGTGTTAGTACATGTGTCTTGAGTTGAAATACACACATGACAGTTGTCATCGGTATGCTATACATATGATAAGTGTTTGTACATGTGTCATGTTTTAATTAAACACATCACAAGTGTTAGTATACATATCATTCATGAATGGGAAAGTTGCCTGACTTGTGACAAGTGTTATGCCACTTGTCATTTGTTTAGTGTACTTGGTGCACTATATAGAATTATTATATCTAAGGTCTTGTGTTTTTGTTGATAGTTGACCATCTTCGCAAGGAGAAAAGTGCTATGGGAAAGAAAATCATTAGATCAATATGTGCCTTCAACCAAATGTTCATTTATTAGGATAAACGAAATATATATAGACTTTAGAGATGTGATGGAAGATCAACAAAATATGAGCAAGTGTAAGCATTTGTCCATATAGTATTTCTATTTATTTAATACATATTTCTTTGTTCACGCTGGGTACGTGAATAAATAAAATTATGTATTGAATAAGCAGACTTACCGTATGGAGCTCACAATTGCACATATTTTGTTGATCCTTTATCGTATCATTAAAATCTATATATATTTTATTTATCCTAGTAAGTGAATATTTGTGTAAAGGCACATGCATATTGATCTAATAATTTTATTCTCGCTCAGCACTTTGCTTCATGTGAATATGGCCAACTATCAACCAGATATTAGAGATAATTTCTAAAAAAAAATAAAAAAATAATCAACCAAATCAATGAATTGGAGTAAACTTGTCGCCTCAGTTGAACAAACAATAACATTTACATCCAATTATATATAGAATTAATGCCCAATAGGTACCACTTTTGAAATTATATTCCTCCTAGGTACCTCCATAATTTCACATTCCCTATAGGTACCATTTTTTAATTATTTACTTTATTTACCAAAACGCCATACACATATTTCATAAAAAATGAAAAAAAAACACATAAAATTATATAAAATGCAAAAAATCTCAAAATAAATGAAAAAAAACCACAAAAAATTGTAAAAAAAAATAATGTATTTTTATAAAAAAAAATCACAAAAATCACAAAAAATGAAAAAAAATAACAAAGAAAATAAAAAATTATAAAAAATGAAAAAATCACAAAAAATCACAAAATTTTAAAAAAATTACAAAAAAAATAAAAAAAATTATAAAAAATGAAAAAAATAAAAAAAATATTATAAAAAAATAAAAAATAAATAAAAAAAAAATCACAAGAAATTATAAAAAAAATGAAAAAAATGAAAAAAATCACAAAATTATAAAAAAAAAATGAAAAAAATCACACAAAAAAAAAATCATTTTTATTGAACTTTATGCACTTTCAGCTGAACTATATGCACTTTTAGCTGAACCAGATGCACTTTCAGCTGAACCATATGCACTTTCAGCTGAACCATATGCACTTTTATTGAACTAGATGCACTTTCAGCTGAACCATATGCACTTTTATTGAACTAGATGCACTTTTAGCTAAACCATATGCACTTTCAGCTGAACCAGATACACTTTCAGCTGAACCAGATGCACTTTCAGCTGAACCATATGCACTTTCAGCTGAACCATATGCACTTTTATTGAACTAGATGCACTTTCAGCTGAACCATATGCACTTTTATTGAACTAGATGCACTTTTAGCTGAACCATATGCACTTTTAGCTGAACCAGATGCACTTTCAGCTGAACCATATGCACTTTCAGCTGAACCAGATGCACTTTCAGCTGAACCAGATGCACTTTCAGCTGAACCATATGCACTTTCAGCTGAACCATATGCACTTTTAGGTGAACCAGATACAGGTTTTACAGAACGATATGCACTTTTATTGAACTAGATACACTTTTGTCTGAACCATATGCACTTTTAGCTGAACCAGATACACTTTTAGCTGAACCATATGCACTTTCAGTTGTACCAGATGCACTTTTAGTTGAATCAGATGCATTTTTAACAGAACTATATGCACTTTCGACTGTACTATATTCATTTTCGACTACACTATATGCATTTTTGACTTAACTATATGTACTTTCCACTAAACCAGATGCACTTTAAACTGAACCAGATGCACTTTTAGCTGAACTATATGCATACTCACTTTTATTGAACTATATTTACTTTCGACTGAATTGTATGCACTTTCAACGGAACTAGATGTACTTTCAGCTGAATTGAATGCAATTTCGACTCAATTTTATGCATTTTTGACTAACTATATACACTTTCGACTGAACTATATGCATTTTTATTGAACTATATACGCTTTTGACTGAATTATATGTATTTTTGACTGAACTAGATGCACTTTCAGCTCATTTAGATTAAAAAAAAGGCACATTTATCATGGAAAAACCATTTTTTTGTATAAAAAATCACTTTTCGGTATAAAAAGTGTTATATTGACAAACAAAAATATTTTTTGTAATTTTTTAAAAAGTTTATGATTTTTTAATTTTTTTATAATTCTTTTTTTTGTAATTTTTGTGATTTTTTATAATTTTTTGTGATTTTTGTTATTTTTTTATAATGTTTTGTATTTTTTGTGAATTTTGTGATTTTTGTGATTTTTTGTAATTTTTTGTGATTTTTTGTGATTTTTGTGATTTTTTGTGATTTTTTGTAAGTTTTTGTATTTTTTTGTGATTTTTTGTAATTTTTTATGATTTTTTATTTTTTTTGTAATTTTTATAATTTTTTTGTAATTTTTATAATTTTTTTTGATTTTTTATTTTTTTTGTAATTTTTATAATTTTTTGTGATTTTTGTATTTTTTAATAATTTTTTTTTGATTTTTGGTGATTTTTTATAATTTTTTATAATTTTTTAATATTTTTTATGATTTTTTGTGATTTTTTCATTTTTTTAAAAAATCAATTACTAATAAAACTCATATAATATAAAAAGTGGTACCTATGAGCAAATGTGAAATTATCAAGATACTTAGGAGGAATATAATTTGCCATGATGTACTTATAGGGAATTACCCCTTATATATAAGGCAGCGTGGGAGTACAAGTCTCCAACTCCAAAAGAAGTTCTTTTTTTAATATGTAAAGTATTAGGGTTGTTTTTTTATGAAATCATACGATAACAAACACTTAAAATTCAAAATCCTTCTTTTCCTAGAACTATTTAATGGCCAAATCAAACCCGAACATAGAAAACTAACCAACAACTAAAAATGAAATAAATCAACACATTTAATTATCAACATCAATCTAATTCAAATAAGAAAAGAAAAAGGCTCCAAAATCTAGTTGTATGTTATACAAGATTGTTAAAGAAAATAACCCACACAAACATCAACATCAATTCGGCTTATAATTGAAATGATAAAACTAAGGACTAAGAATAAAAATAAAAATAAAATAACATGGTTAGTAAAGTACACCACAAATTCAGGAGACTATATATTATATTATTATATGTGAAGTGATGTGAAGTGAAAAAATAAAAGTTAAATTAGTTAAAAAAAAAAAAAAGGAAAAAAGCACACGGATGGAATAAAAAATAAAAGAAAAACTCCTCTCATAAGTCATACCCCATTTACCTCTGACTTTTTGTTTTTCTATAACTCAATTTTTTCACTTTGTCTCGGTTTCTTCTCTTTTTCATCTCGGAATCTTTTAAGGTATGAAATCTATAAAATATTAATTTTTTTTATGAACACTTATTTCCTATTAGATTTGTTGATAATAGTTTACTTTATTTGTATGGGTTTATACACATACTAGATTGCACACGCATCGCGTGGGTAGATTTTGCTAGTATATATAGATTAATAGAAACAGAGTTAGAAAGAGTAAATAGAATGATATAATAGATATTAAAACATGTTATATATTATTAAGATTATTACTTATGAGTGTATTTTTAGTCCATTTCTCATTTTATTTGAGTGGGTTATAGAGAAAGATACAGGGCGACGGGAGTTATATTTCAAAAAACGAGTCAAGTGTCTTTCTCAACCAAAAGTATACAAAAGTGAATTTTTTTAAAACTTAACATACATTTGCCTGAGAAAGACACTTGACTCGCCATTGAATAGTAGAAAAGGGGAAACGAAAGATTATAGCTTTCCCTGAAATAAATTAAATTTTTGGTCCAATTGATTAGAACCGAGAAAAAGATGAACCATTTTAACTAATATTCAATTTTGTCCCAACTATTTAACTAAAAAAATATTATTTTAGTTCCCATTACTGGTTCTCATAAAGTCATTTTAGGTAGTGAATATCATAACCTTTTCTCAATTTGTATGCATACCATCTTTGCGCAAGGTCATGCTAATCTTCTCTTGTATCGGATAAAATTGGAACGATACAAAGAAAATTAATTAGCATGGCCTGCGCAAGGATGACACGCACAAATGGAGTAAAAGGTTATAACCAATTGACTAATTTGTAATAGTTTATAATATGAGTAAATGTCAACCTAGAGACATTTTATTGACAAAATATCACGTATACTACATACAAGTGGTTAGTTTTTTTATTAGTCATTTACTGTGTGATACCATATGTGATCAGATCTGAAAAACTATTTTATTTGATGTTAACACGGTCTCTATTTAATAGGACTGCATTCTAGTTTTGTTCTGGAAAATTATAGTCATCTTTCCTTATATTTGTTTAAGTTAAAATAAACACTTTGTTACGAATATGTACTCATTTATTGTATATAATTATTTATATGTATCAATTTTCGTATTCCGAATCAGAGAGTAAAAAGGAAAATAATTGATTAAAACTAATTCATTTATTTTCATTATTTAGGATCCATCTTAACTAGAGAGGAAAAGATAAGATTTTATTAAGTAGGAGCCGAAAATAAAAAAGATTTTGATCTTGCTTGTAATAAGTGCGCGGTTTTATGATGTGGTTGTTCTCAACCTCAAAAGATCCAACGTACACGCTCAAAAGTTATTGCCAAATATGTTCTACTTTATGAATCGTATACATTTAACTATTTAAGAGCACATGAACTTGGTTTAACGTGTTGCTTATAAATACAATTATCCGGATTAGCAGATTCATCATTATGGTCAATAAGTACCTTGAATCCATAAACAACTGCTTTGCATTTGGATGAGATTTGAGATAGATGAGTATTCGGATGGGAGGTAACATATTTATATAAGCTTCTTTTTATTTCTTAGAAGATTAGGATTCACATGTTTTGAATTAATTCCTTATCAAGGTAAAAACTTCATTTATTTGATGGAGATACAGTTTAATTAAGTGACTTGTATAGGCATACTTATGTTCTCTTCGGATAAATGAAATTGCCCATTAGCACTTAATGGAAAATAAGCTCAAATATGGAAGGCAAAGTCTAAGCTAATTTTGCTTTTTTTCGTTGTTATTGCTGTCAAGATTTTGCTTAGATTATAAGCTTTCGTACTTGATCAGGTATGCATGCAGGATCGTGGTGATCTAGAATTTTTCACCCCAGAGGGATAATTCTAGGTGGCGTATTGGCATATCCTGAAGGTGATTACCACATTCTTGTTTATACATTATTTAATTCTTATATCATTCGTTTCCTTGCCGTTAGGGGTCGACTAGGAAGTCTTCATGCTCCTCATATCTAAAGGCTTGTTTTTCTTTTTCACGTTCAGTGGGATTAAGATTCATCTCTACATAACTGAAATATGAACAACGGGTCTTTGCCGGAAAATGAAAAAATAGGAACAGTGTCTGGATCTCAAGACTGGTGAGGTATATTATAGAGGTGAAGAGGCTTTAAATTAAGGCAAGGAAGAATGAAGGGTTGAGAGGAGAGACCGAAAGGGAGAATACAGGATAAGGTGATGGCGGCATAAAGAGAAACAAGGGTGAGGAGCGAGAGATTTGATGAGAAGGGCTGTCCGGAGATGAGAGGGAAAGGAATAGAGAAGGGATGAGAAGTGGTTAGATGAGGAGAGAGGTGAGGGGTACGGGGCCGGGGCAAGGAGATCGGCGCTGCCGTCTCCCACCCAAGGTGGCAGCTGAATTTTTGGTGAAGGTTTAGTACATATAAGGTATTTATCCAACATAGGTTACACGGGTACGGATATAAATAACATATTGGGTACGGTATTCAAAAGGTGATAAGAGACAAGTTGAAAATTTTAGATAAGATACGAGAATGGTACATCAATACAGAAATATTTATATATATTTATGATTCACGATACGAATTACAATCTTTCCATCACATGATTAACAACCTTAATAAAAAAAATTGCTATCTTAAGTACGACCAATTTTGCTAAATGTTAATATAATTTTCATACGTAACGTGTAAAATAAATTTAATTAAATTCATCATATATACTTGTAAATTATAAAGTATTCACATTATTATATTAATACACTTATATTTTAACTAGTTTTCGTACATAAACAAATATCGACTAGTAAAGTACTGTATAGGTAAAAGAGGACTTACAGTAAATGATGAAGCCCCGGTTTGAGAGGGTACCGATGAAATAAGCTGATGACATGTATTGGAACGGGTACTCAGCTATATAGCGATGATTATTGTCGACAATTCCGTTTCACTAGCAAAGAATACAAAGATATATCAAAATAACCGAACGCAAAGATTTACCAAAATAATTAAACACGTTCAGTTGTATTAGTAGCAGGTATCGTTATAAGATACGATATATTAATTTACTAATATATACTTACACAATTCCCGTTTTTAGAAGCAATAAACATTGCACTAACCACGTCACTTTGTAAAGTACAAAACAACGTTAAATTTTTCTAATCAAGAAATGATTATTACGTACCCTTTTTACCTATACTTGCACTTAATATTTTAGACATGTTAGAAAGAAACGGAAGTTTTAATAAAATCAATCTTTATATTTAATATAATTAAATCATAAATATTTGATTCATTACATCACTTAAATATTTCGTTCGACGAGAATATCTGATCAGGAAAGTTAATTACTATCTACATGCATTTAAGATTTTTTCTTTTGTCATTTTTATTAGTAAATTGGCTATTATACGTTTCTCAGGGTATATAAGTTGTGTAAATGGGAGAAATTAAAGAAACAGAAACATACAACAAAGTTACAAAATTTTAATTAGATAAATAAGAGACCACTTCCGAAACAAATGGCTCATAAGTACAACATAATCATAGGCTCATGGTGGAAATATATGTTTATAGCTATGTTAAACATTCTAAGCCATAGTTGTTTCGGAGGTTTACAAAGTCGTTTGGATAAAAATAGTTTCGGACCCAAACCGAGAGGGACTATCAAGACAATAGAGGTCACTTTATCCCATTTCTCATCTATATAAATATATATTTACATACGTTCGTATATGATATATATGTGTCTAGATTTGTTCCTTTTTAATTTTGATTTATGCAGGTTCTCGACGACGGTGAGATGATCGATTGTGTACTTTTCTATAAGCAACCAGCATTTGAAAATCCACTACTCAACGGACTAAAGGTTTTAAATTTTGGGTTTACATATATGAAAGTATAGCTTTTTAGTGAAATTTGACAAATTTAAGGGGGGGAAATTATCGAGATATGAAAGTGCAGTACATCATCAATTATATATTTTGCGTCTAAAAGGATAAACACTTGTATGAAATTGTTCTATACTTTTTAAGGGTGCGTCAATCAAAATAGAATAATTTATTTTGAATTTTAAATTAAATTTATGTAGTTATTTTTTTGTTCTCACATATGTATTGTGTTTTTAATAGTTGTCACACCCATATTTTTAGTAGACCCGGTCTACAATAATGTTACTCGTCCATAAAACATTACATTTGTCCTTAATTATATGATATTGTGAAGCGAATTTAGTTCTTTATTAAAACATACTTTTAATCAGTCATTTTGATCATTATTAATCTACATATCCGGCTATTTTTTTTATTTTAGAATGCTAAACAATCCTGTAGGATTGGTTCCTGCTATTGTTTTATACTAAAAATTTAACTGAAATAGGTACATTTTATTTTGTCATAAGGTGCAAAAATTCCAACAGTGGTTCGTATTATAGTTTACTTTAATTAGAAACTGAAACAGAAGCAATTGTGTCACTGTCACTATTTGACATCAACAACATCGTTTTTTGCTTCATAAGTATTGAGCCATTAAGTTTAGGAAAAAAGTGACAAATATACTCAAAGTTTAAGTAAATTAATATATATGTTTCTCATTCTATAGTTTTATTTCATATATGCTAGAAACATTTTGATAGTTTCACATATATAAGAGAGAATATGATTTTTGTGATTATCGATTCTTCGAGTGAGACGACCATTGATCATGTTCCCAAGTAAATATTCGGTTTATTTCGTTATACAAAAACCAAAATAAAAAAGAGGATCCTCCTATAAATTCGAGCAATATATATGTACGTATATGTTCACTCTTATTTAGTGTGTATCGTCCTGGTTTTTCATCCAATTGTTCCTTCTTAAAAAAAATGTAGTGTGTATCGTCTTCAATATAGTGTGTATAATGAATATGAATAAATAATATTAACAAGATGAATGTCGTGGGAATTTTTTATAAGCAACAATATCTATCAATGTTTTCCGTTGAAACAGATGAAGGCTAGCTCATATCCAACTGTCTTAAACAAAACGAATGATACTCAACCAAAAATAACCCAGAGTTGGAACAAATACGGTGAGTGTCCCGAAGGAACAATCCCGATCAGAAGGGCTTGGAATAACAGTGATGCTACTCATCCGAAATATAGCAATGATGCCGGTGTTTATGAGGTACGTATACATACACACTACATAGTCAACATTTTATACTTTTAAAAATCATATCGCCAATTATATATACACTAGAATTCAAGCTAACCCCACAAACAGAAAAATAAAATCAAAACATTAGAGCTATCTTAAGATTTCGAGAAACCATAAGGAAATAATTGCAATTATATAGTTATTTTTTCATTTTTATTGTGTTTAGTATGCCACTGCTGTCCATGATGAAAAATGCCAAGGTGGAAAGGCGCGTCTTAACGTGTGGAACCCTAGAGTTTTAAATCGAAAGGAACGAAGCTTATCGCAAATTTGGGTTGTGGCTGGATCAGGGGATGAATTGAATTCTATTAAAGCTGGTTGGGTGGTAAGAGTTTATATATATTGATCATAGATTTCATTTGTTTCAATGTCGCTCACTGATCATTTCTTATCGCCTAATATATTTATTTCTTAATTTATAGGTTTATCCGGGCAAATATGGTAGTCGTAAACCAAGATTTTTTATATACTACACGGTGAGTTATACTAACAACTTTTTTTGATATTTAAATATATATCACGATGAAATAAGAATTGGATTAGTCCTCAAAATTTATTGATTCTCAATTATGCCTTAAAAGAATCATTTCGCTACTGTTCTGCCAAAGTTAGTATTGTGTTCTTAGGACAAGACTTACTTCATTTTAGACAATTGATATTATTATATTCACACAACAATTATATCCGGAGGAAACTATTTGCTAATTTCAGTCCCTCGATAGAGTCACCGTTAAAGAAAGGACTAAGTGTAATTACGGAGATTATACAGTCTTGCCATTCATGGCTAACCGCGGGGTAAACTATTTCGCGCATGTATCATTTTTCTTGGTTCTATCCCAATCACTTATAATATACTATGTTTGATGTCTTTTAGCCCGACGGCTATAGGACGAAATGCTGGGATTTAGATTGCCGAGGTTTCGTGCAAGTAGATCACGAGTTTGTCCTGGGGCAGATTCTAGAACCTTCCGTCTACAACGGTGAACAAATGGACACACTCATCTCCATCTCAAGGGTATGCCGGCGTTTTTGTTAATTTTCATCTTGGAATTTCTTATTTTAAAGGATAATTCATTGCAAAAATATTAAAAAATACTTCGGGACTTATTTCTATAAAAGCCAGTACTTTAAAATAAGTATTTAAGTCAAGTAATATAAGTTTATATTCAAGAATTAAGATTACTCATGTATTGACTTGGCCTAAATCATTACAGTCGTGAGTCGTGAGTAAAGACAAAGCAAGTTTATTAGTATTACCTAGACAAATTTGGAAGGCCAAAACATGATAAAAACTAGAAAGTACTCCTTTGTATTCTGATTTCACAGGATAAGGACGATGGACATTGGTGGCTATCGGTAGATGACAAAGTAGTAGGCTTTTGGCCTCGTCAACTTTTCACGAAATTGGGTGATGGTGCCGAATCCGTAGCATTTGGGGGTGAGATTGTGAATCAGAAACAATGGACCAAACACACCGTCACGAGAATGGGAAGTGGGCGTTTCGCAACCAGAGGATATAAAAAGGCATGTTACACTAGTAATATTCAGATCGCGAATGATGCCTACGAATGGGTTGAGCCAAACCTGATACAAAGGGTTACAAGAGAGGAGTGCTATACTCTAGTAGCTGGACCGCTGTTAACGGAGATGGGATCGCATATTTATTTTGGGGGTCCTGGACAATCTTCACAATGTCAATAGTTGCAAAAGGACATTGTTTAAAGATGTTAAAATTAAATGTCAAGAACTTAGTATAGTTCAGTCTGATGAACTGCATGTGTTGTATAATTTGATGATACAAATGTTAACAAAAACAAGAAAAGAAACTAAATAATATAATCTCTACTTGGGCAATATAACTAAATAATATATAATCGCCACTTGATCTCGGTAGTTCTCTTTATTCGGTTGCTTGCATTTTTAAGCAAAGTGCACCATACCAGAGATTATTCTTCCGATCACCGTTCTTGCCATCTGGGCTTTGTGCTCGTCTACCCCTCTGATTGTTAACTTCCTCTTGCATTCCACTTATTCTTATTTCGGTCCTTAACCCGTGTTCAGAACTACCCCATCGGATGAACTCTCACCTAACTCTTGGCTCCTAAGCTATTCAGCGAGCCCTTAATCTCGAATGTCATTCTAGGTTAGTTATTCCTTTCCAATTGGGCTGCTGACATTCCGCCTGCATGGACTCCCAGCTATTTGGTAGTGAGGCTAGCAAAATCATGGCCTTTACCTCATCGTTGAATTTTATTTCTATCGAATCAAATAGATTCATGGTATAAATAAAGTTGTTCAAGTGGTTTCTGTATTTCTATCGAATCAAATAGATTCATGGTATAAGAAAAATTACATTCAGTAATGGCTTTCTGTATTTCTTACAAAACTATTTTATTGACACGTATGTATGTACCTTTTGAAAATGACCGACTTGATTGGTAGAGTCAACAAGGTGAACAGCATAGCCGAAAAATGTGTGGGCCCCAGTGGCTATAACGACAGCTTCAATTTCCTTTTGTTTGCACGTAGACCCCGAATATATGCCATCTCTACCCCGAATTTCGTCACAGGTAGAGAGACTCGCCCATCAATGCTGACTGCAAATACAAACTATCTAACACAGATACGATAAGCAGTGGAGGAACCAGGTGGTGACACAATGGAAGAATTACAAAATGTATTAGAAAAATGACAAAAAACAATACCAGATAGTTATATATGATAAGTTTTTGGGAGCTTCTAAATGAAGACATATTCTCATGAAGAACACAACAGTTACTGCAATCATACTGTTTTTTTTTTAATGAAAGAAGCAGGATGCTTTGGCTTTTTCGATGTTATCATAAAACTTCAGGTAGGATTATGGCTCGTTGAACCAGATTATTGTCACAAACCGAGTAATTAACTGATAAACACTGTACAAACAAAACATATATTCAATCATAAATAAAGTACACTTATTTATTGAGTGTGTTGCTCATGACTTATGAATATTAATTTATTTCAAAGACCTTAAATCCAAGCTGTTTCTTTATAAAAAAACATTAAATAACGTAATCGTCATTTGCTGTCAAAAAACTTGATACTAAAACCGGGGATGGAGTTGGCCATTATTGTCTTTAAAGATAAAGATATCAATTTATATGCTCCCTACAGGCTACAGGTGAAACCGACATGAAAAAGAGTTCACTATCAAGAATCACCCGATCAATGTCTCTTTTGAATAATATGGCTTGATTAATATATAGTCGATGTGATATAATAAACTGGCTTATTTGGTTCCGGAAGAAAGCTAGCCATGTTTACCCCGGTTAAAAGCTCCTAGCTTTTTCAGGCAAGGAAACATGGTTTTGAACCAACTAAATATACTGCAGGTTATGAAGAAACATTTAAGTAGATCAATATATAGTCCAAAATGAAGCACAAAAGATTTAGCACCAAGAGTCGGGACAAGTTTTTCGGTCATATTATCTTAATCAAAAACTTCCGTGTCCAGCAGTGTAATAGCAATTGAGAATACCAAGTGTTTGGTTGGTTTAAATGTTGTTATAGTACGTATTTATGACCATAATTATATTTTCTAAAGTCCAATATGAAACACTGAAAAATAGAACTCAGGTGTAGAGAAATATTCAAACATGGGAAGAGGTTGGTGGTAATCTTTTTAACCGGGGAATTATATTTGAGAAAGCAAGTGTACATGTTTTAAGGGAAGCACTAAGCTTTTCTCATTATGAGAAAACTCTGCAATTTAGTACATAAATTTTCAGGTCTGTTTGTCACATTCAAATAAGATAATTTGGGTCAAATTACACATTCATATGCCAAATTTTTAATTTTTCCGATTTTGTATATAAACATTCTAAAATTTTGACTTAGTACACTAATCTATAGCCCTTAAGTACATGATAGGTTAAATTTAGTTACTTAAGTACATACCTGTTCAAGTGCACCTTTACCTACTCGACACATTTTACCTTTGTGGTCGATATAAGTCAGAGCTGTCCGCTTTTTTGTCGGATTAAAAGGAAGAAAATGAACCCCTCGAATCCCAGCTTGTGCTTCGATTTTTCAATATGATTAAGCAAAAATGCATATGACATAGCAAAATATAAGCAGGATGAGAGTTTGGTGTTTACTTTCAGGAGGTTCGGTATAAAACTTGAAACCTTGCATGTTTTTTGTTTTCATTTTAGATAAAGCTGTTCTATTCAGTACTCTATTAAGTTTGATATAGGCCTTGATTGGTTGTAGCTTTACCTTTGTTTTTTGTGAAGTCTATAAGTTTAATATAGGACTTAAAGAAGGCAAGTGTACATGTTTTAAAGGGAAGCAATTATCCCATATTGCCAAGAAAAGGAAGAAATAGAGGGCGAGTGTGTATATATAATAACAGGCTTATTCTCATTTAAATTACGCAGCCATGCAATAATTACAAAGCGAACTATTCTTTCGCCTTTTACTAAAGAATACCGTGTGCTTGTTGCAATTAGTGGCATACGCCATTTTTTGGAAGAGCTTTTCTCATTATGGGAAAACTCTGCAATTTTAATATGCAATTAGTGGCATACGCCATTTTTTGGAAGAGCTTTTCTCATTATGGGAAAACTCTGCAATTTTAATACGTAAATTTTTGTGTCTGTTTGAAACATTCAAATAAGTTAAGTTGGGCAAAATTATACTTTTGATATATCAACCTTTTTATTTCTTCCGATCGTATATTATGCATTTTAAAATTTTGACTTCGTACACTAGCCTATCGCCTTTTTTTGATTTTTTAACTTCTGTAACGGAAATTGACTAAGCTTCGATTTAATGAGGGTCTTTCCATCGTAAACAATGTGGGTGGAGTAGATGGTGACGTGACTGTAAATAATCAACTTTAATGAGGATACTTGGGTAAAATTTCACGTTTCCATCCCAGAAAATGACGGAGGTGTATTGAATCGGAGAAAACATGTAACGTTGGTATACAAAATCAAAAAATTTAAACATTGGATGTATAAAATCGAAAAAAAGTGCAAAGGTTAGTGTATCAAACTATAATTTTGCTGATAAGTTGTCCTCTTCATTACGTTCATTACTCAACTATAAAATAGCGGCCTCAGTTAAGAAATTGAAAAAGAATGGACACTTCCAGGTTCATACTCGTTTTTCAGGATAAGAATAAAATAGCTCGTATTTTAAGCTGGTAAACCAAATTGGAGCTTAAAAGAAAACAAGCTATAACGATCCAACCAAAAGAACGCCGTTTCTCGTGAAATTGAGATGATAACAAAACAGTTTCATTTTACAGTCCAATCACCACAACAGTCTGGTATCCTTTTGGATAAAAGACATACTTTAAAACCATGAAGAAGTTTCCTTAAGAACTAACTACTTCTGAATTTCGTATGTTCATTTACCAAAAATCAATTAGAACTGTCTACATGACACCATAAGCGAAAGGAGATTAGAATCTTCATCATTTAAGGTAGTTAACATCTCTACAAATGATTTTCAATGCCTCTGTTAATAGACTTGTGCTTATTTAATGGCCAAAGGTTAACCAAACGCTTCAACACAGCGGCGCTTTTTTGAAAATAAGCTGCCTTGTATCAGGATTGCGAATTGGGTTCATAATGATACAAACTTCTATATTTATCAGGGCAAGAGAACAAAGAACACAAATTCTAAGCTGGTCAACCTAATGCATTGGCGCTTTTAAGAAGATAAGTTTGAGCTTAAATAATGCACTCAAGACTGTCTAAAATATTAAAACAAGATTACTTGCATTTTCAGATTGTTGTGGAAGTAAGTTGAGGTAACAATCAGAAACACAAAGTTTCATTCAGCATTAAAATCACCACAACAAACTTGGGCCATTTAGACAGAAAAGAGGTACTATGTAAACATAGAAAAGTTTCTTTATTTACAGCTGTCCTGAATACCTATGTTCATTAACAATATATCCGCACTGTCTAAAGAACAGCAGTAGGCAATAGCCAAGAACAACCAACTTTTAAGCGTAAAAAGAATTTATAATAATCGTCATTTAACATAGTAAAGAATAGCAAGAAAAGAGTTTTAGTGCCTCCCATTAGTAGATCCGTGCTTATTAAACGGCCACAGGTTAACCAAACGCTCCAAGACAGCGGCGCTTTTGGAGAAATACCCTGTAAATCCCTGAGGAATAGCCGGAGGGGGGAAATCCTCAGCTGGCATAGCAAATGGTCGGACCATCGTTTCCATTTTCTCTAACGTCAAATATGACCCCACCTCTTGAAGCCTTTCGGGTCCCATTATCGGCAATGTGTGCTCCTGATGCAAGGAAGCAGCTTCACTGTCGTCCTTCTGCTAAAAAAAATATGCAATCATTATTTGTAAAGTTATATATAAATCGTCATGTTTGCAATAATTTTATATCCTTAAACAGTCGCCTTGATCTTCCTGTTACCAATGGGCTGAAATGAATCCATCCGATTAGTTTCCCAAGGAACTAATCTATCAATAACTGAATACGTGAAATAGTTAAGGCTGAATATTGTGGATACAGTTATGAGAGAAAATTTCCCAAATAACTAATTTTGGGGGTAAAGTAATTTAAGGTTTTGTCTAAAAGAGATCATATGTAGATTTCAAGATCAAGTAAAATGAATCCCCTCCTCTTTCTATTCATTTTCTATATTTTGTGAGACATATTGGAGTGGAGTTTTAAGATTACTCTTGCAATTTTGATGACATATAATAAGAAACTGGTTGTAGCAAGCATGGTTAAGCCATATGTGATAATTTTCAAAAGTAAATGAATTATGTACCTCCAATGGCGACAAGTCTGCACCTCGACTAAAAGTCATCTCAATACGGTATCTTTTTTCATCCTCCAAGGGTACCTGCAATCCATGTTAAGAACTCATTTATCGAATGAACAGTTGCACAACCAATTTAACTTTTTACAAAAATAACAGACTGATTAAAAGATCAACTTTTATATTCAGTAGTTTCAAGAGATACCAACCTCGGTATTCTCAAACATCCTTAATACAATACCACTCATGTAGTCAAGCTCTTTAGTTTTGAACAAGCGCTCAAGGCCACTGTGACAGACAAGGCCATCCTCTCCTTGGAGACTTTCGTCCAAATTGCAATAACGCAATACATTCATGAGGGAATGTATATGCGACTCCTATTAATTCAAAATAAATTGAACTCAGCATATATGTTTCTGTAACTGGATCTTCTTTTTCTCTCTTTTTTTCATCTCCTTTCAACATAAACAGATGGTAAGTTAACTTACCGATGTAAAGTAAAGCCGTGTCCTCACATGTCTCTCTGGAGTTCTTACATTAGCATACCTATAAAACACGCAAAGTGAGTAAGCAGATTCAGTAAGGGTTAGGACAGCATATGTATGTAACTTGAGTACTGAGCCTAAAGTTAAAATATAATTACTTTGGATCCAAACGGTATTTTGTCTCTTTGTCATCCTCATCATCTAGATCAATTGACTTGTCGCTAGTGAAACTTGCTCTTCTACCATCATCATTCTTGATGAAAGACCTCACATGGTTTTCCGTTTCTTCTTTCCTAGGTCTGGCAGATTGATCTTGATTACTCTTCAATTCAGCAACACTGATTGCTTCTTCTCTAGTATTTCTTAGATCAATTAATATTTTACCAAGCAAGCGACGAGCAATCTGAAATAAATAAATCATTGCCATAACGATTTGAGATATGATGCATGTGAAGTAATGTGAAAAGGAATAATATGTTCTTGTAGAGGCTATACCTTTGATCCAATCTTCAACTTTTGCTTCGGATTTATTCCATATTCGTTAGGTATGACACCATCTGCAAGTGACTGAAAGAACAAGAAAATATTTTTAATAAAATTAAGGAAGAAATAAGTGATCTACAAAGCAGGCCAAATCACAGGTAGGATAGCTTAAATGGGGGATAAATTTTCAGTTATAGAAGTGCAGTAGACAAGATTAATAGAAAATTCAAAATAGTATCATGACTATTAAGCAGCACTGAAGAATGCAAGAGAATGAGCATGAGAGTACTAGATGACGTAATTTCTGAGATACTACAAGGGTTTTAATGTGCCAAACTATGCCAAAATTAAAACGATCAAGAGAGTAACATTTTAGACAGAGCACATTTGAAACTTGCGTACCTGAGCAACTTTGAACAGTTCAACTAATCCGCCTAATTTAAGGTGGGCATTATGCAAGAGGTCGTATCTGAACAATGGAATGAAAACAAACAAGAAATGAATAAGCCAGAGAGGACATAATATAAAATTTCAAATATATGTGTTTGTTTGGACAATTAACAGATCACATTTGGACACAATAGAAAAGAAAGGTAAGACTTGAGAGCACCAAGGCGTCGTCATGTTCTGACTACTAAAATCTCAAGTCGTGTGTCACGCGAGTGACGCTTTCAAACATCATCATCAAGAATGTACAAACTCTTAAACTTCCATATGTATTTAAACCATGCATTCAACTAAGAGATTAAATACCAATAACCATCCAATGAAATAGAAACATTACCAATGACAAAGACGAGTATGTGAGGAACCATATTCAGAATCAAAGAGGTAACATCAAATTTGCACTCTACAGAAAAGAAAACAGAAATACCTTTTGTAGTCAAAATACGTTCCACAAAATTCACCAGCCACAAACGGTTTTTAGATTATCCATCATGATAAACTATGTCCGGAAACTTATTTGCAGTATAAGCAAAACCAATTGATTATCCACTATCCATAGAGATTGAGCTCAGATAGAGCTAAATCAAAAGTCTGAACTTGCTTAGGACAGAGAAAAGAAACTTCAATTAGCCTAAATACTTTAAGCAAAAAACAACGGCCGCATTTTAAATTTCCTAGCAATGTAGAATGCTGATAGAGTTTACTTGGGGCAGGTAGATGTGCAAGCATTAAAAAAAGAAACGAAACTGCTCCATAAATGCCGGAAGTGACTAAAAAGAGGAAGCTACAAAGTGACGGATATATTACTGCATCTTATGGCTTAGCTGCTTAGGCTGCTCCATGTCAATATATATTCGATCTAAGCTTGAAGTTCAGATACATATTCTGACGAGGCTGTATATTCTCTTCTTACATAGGTATCAAGTTCAAGACTCTCTACAGAGTACAGACTATTAGACTAAGCATTTGGTAAGCAAACTGTTAAAGGAGGAAATATACCCATTAAAGTAACAGCATCAGTGACTTATTCTGACATGTAATAAGGATATGCATTCCATAACAGTATACAGCAACACTATACAACTAGAATCAAGTAAAGGACTCACTTGCAAGAGTCGTATATATCTGGAATCTGTGTAACATCAAAGCGCCTGCAAGACATTACACATATTTACCCAACACTTTAATTTTGCGTGCCACATAATTTTCTTTAAAATCTTGATCATGTGAGGAGATAAATGGTTCCAAGAAATAAGAATCTTACTCTTTGCGTTCATTATATAAATCTCTCTCTAGTTTTCTCCATCGCGCATACATAAGGAGAAACCCCTCACTTCCACAGGGCAAACCAGCAGCAATACGGTCGACATCAATGTTGGTTTTACCCAGAGCTCTTGCTTGATCATACGGGGGTATAATATCATATGATGTCGTCTGTGCTAGTTTCTCATCCTCATCTTTTGCGAGTAGCCTCACTTGTTCAGTAACCTCCTTAGTCAATTGTACCTATCACGGGACATATACGATATCTATAACAAAGTGTATTGGAATGATTTTTGTGCATAAGAATTGAACAAGTTTTTAATAGGACTTCTAAATGCATGTTTCTCTTTTTTTTTCTACATTCCATTTAATATCCCATGAGGCAAAGAAATATTAATATAACTAAATAATGGATGAAAACACGTCCCACGCGTAGAGAGGAACTTCACTTTGGCCCAGAAACGGCCCTAGGGCCCAATTTAGTAAGCACTAAATTGGGGCCACTAACCCACAAGGGGCCCATTTTTTCAATTACATGCATTGGAAAATTATTGGTTATTGATTAATATCACTTATATTTCACTATAAAAAAATGTACAAATAGCTACGAGAATTGTGACGGTTTTTTTTGTGATGAGTTTAATAGCTACGGGAATTGTGAGGGATTTGTGACAGGACCGTCAATATGTGACAGTTTTGTAACATGATGGTCAATTTGTGACAGTTTTGTGATAGATTTTGACCCTCATAAAATTAATATTACAGTAGAAACTCGATAAATTAATACTCGATTATTTAATAAACTCTCTAAGATAATATTTTTGGCCGGTCCCGACTCGGGGATAGGGTGCTAAATTAATAATTCGCTAAAATTATAAGATAATACATTTTTGATAATTTCTTTAGACCCCATATAAAATATAAATTAATAATTCCTTATATATAGCATATTACATGAATGATTTACGAAGGTTTCTTGAAAAATGACTCAATTGTCTTTTGTTTTTTGTTGAAATCAATTTCCCCTTGAATCTCGTCTCTAATTTTCCTTAGCATGGTAATTAAGTGGAAGCTTGAAAGGTGTTTGTAAACTAAGTGGAAGCTTGAAAGGTGGAAGCTTGAAAAGTGTTTGTAAACTAAGTATTTTACTATAAATTAATAAAATATTAATTAATATATAAATTAATAATTATTAATTTATCGATTAATTAATAACTCTTTTAATTAATAAATTTTGGTGGTCCCAAGTGTATTATTTTATAGAGTTTCTACTGTATTTTGTAGTGTTTGTTTTATATTTACCGGTTATGAGTAGTATAGGTCCACCACTAGACAACTAGAGTACATCAAACAATTTTCTCACCTCTTTCGTTCATTAATTATTTCATGTTTCTAGTGAACATTAACAGTCAAAACACGTTTTAATTTTAAAAGATAATTAAATGTGAAGGTAAAGTTTATAATTTTTTTAATAATTGTTCCTCATTTTAAGAGAAATAACATAATTGACTCTTATATTTTTTGGAATAAATATAATGGTGTTAGACACATCTGAAGTAAAAATATCAAAAAAAAACATTCTAGTTAGAAAAATGTTTTTTCTCACCAAATTTTCAACCCAAAAACCTTATCCGCCGATGTGGCGGATGAGATGGACCAATCTTTTTGTTTGTGATTTTGAAAAACAGTTTTCACCTAATACATGATTGGTACATCTAATCCGCCAAATCGGCGGATAAGATTTTTGGGTTAGATATTTGGGTGACTATAGCAACACTCCTAGTTAAATAACACATAATTCAGGGAAACGGTCTAGTTAGAATAGTTTATTGTATTTAATAAGTTATAATTAAAAAAATTACTTTAAACACGGTTTAATAAAAAGTCATATTAATGATCATTATTGAAAAAAAAACTTTAATTTAAGGCTTCTTTTTCAAATTTAATCTGGGCCTCCAAAATGCTGGAGACGGCACTGCTTTGGCCCCCATAGTTAAGGTTGCAACACCTTGATCCTCAGAGATTAATTAACTTACACCTGTGGCCCCCATAGTTTCACAACAGTACAGGTCACAATAGTTTCAGTAAGTTATAATAGTGGTCCCTTCCTAAGGGGACCGATACTGTTGTAGATGGTGGTAATACTTAAATGTGGGAATTACTACCATAACCCTACTAAACTACGAGGATCAATAGTGTAACAATCATAGTGGGTACACAATAGAATTTTTTTACCTGAAGTATGGGGACTACTAGGGTTGCAACTAAAAGTATGAGAACAAATTGAGATATGATCCAAAGTATAGGGACAATCTTTATGCTAAATCAACCAGCTGGAAAGAATTATCGGACTTAATCAGACTGTTCTTAAGAAAAAGCTACTATCTTTTACCAATTTTCGCAGAAGCTCAAAAGCATTAGAAGGAAGTCCAGCACCATCGGCCATCCAAGGTGTGTCAGATGATCCATCGTCGGAATCATCCTTTGCTCCAGAAATTATTATCTCATTCAGCCTTGCCTAGTGAAAAATTACAAAAAGATAAAAAGTAAATGTATGCTAAAAGTAGAAAACAAACGTCTAAATCTCTGAATTGCTGAACTATGAAAAACCGAGTTTCACAAGATAATAGTTCAGAGAAGGAATTCCTTCACACTCCAAAGGAAACTAATACTGTAAAAAAGTTATGTTTTCGACAGGCTGTCAAGCAGGAGAGACAAAAAAGTGACGAAGAAAGACCAGAGATATATAAAGACTATAATGTAAAAGTTAAATGAGTATAACTGTAGGTTCTAATTTTATTTAAACAATTTCTTTGTTTTCATTTCATTGCTTCAGTTATCAGGTTTATAACAGATCCAGCCTCTCCACACAGTGTCAAATAACTGAAGATAAAAACCTGAATATAAAAAAACTGTAGTGCAATATGATACAGAAATACACCTTAGCCTCGCCCATCTCGATACTCGCATTATCAAGGCCATCCAACATTGAAGAGTCCTTGCTAACAAGCGAAACCTTTCAGCAAAAAAAAAACCCTACATTAGGAAACTTACAGGGCAGCCAAAATAAAAGTTGAAGGAAAATGGTGTACCAGGATTGGTGTTAATTGTCCTTCTAGGTCCAGGAGGCCTTTCGCAAAGGCAGCTGCAGACATCTGTCAGCAAAAAAAGTTAACGCGTTAATAATAAATCTAGTAGAAAAGTACAATTAAGATGTCAATAAGGATCAATGTGCTATTATACCTGTACACGACCTTCATCAGAGCTGTAAATCTTTAGATCATGGCGATATGTACTATGGAGACGAAGCAAGCCAGTGCCTTCACCTGAAATTGGAGAAGAAAAATAATTTAGTTAAAGAAGAACTATCACATCTTACCAAATCAATCACACATATTGGATCCTTGCTTCACCCCATGTTCTTAGTACGAAGTAAATAGTTTCTCCCCTACCTACAATTTGGAAAGAAATTTGGACCTCAGTTCTCGTACAATATTACATCTCATGTTTTATCCTTCTTTAACATTGTTTGTGATATATATTTGATTCAATCACCATGGGATTACACGGATTGGATTTAAGTTTTGCTACACATTTTTAATCTTCTTTAAATGCAAAAAAAAAATTCCTCTGCCGTAATGCATTTAACACTAAATATATGTGCAATCCCATGGGCTCTTAGAGTGTAAAGACATCTAAAAGTCTACCTGGATACATGTTGTTGCGGAAATATCTACCCAGCTCCTCAGCCTGACAAAGAGGGAGCAGAACATAAATGAAAGAACACAATCATAAATTATACTATTATGAGTGTGTTGTGTAACTTGTGTTAAATAGAAGAATGGTACATGTGTAATCCTCTTCCACGTGAACAAACAAAAAAGTTTCTTTTATTGGAAACCTTTTCCTTCTTACAAGACCTTTTAATGCGTTTCATGACAACCAAGATTAAAAATTAAATAGTTGATAGACATGTACATAGCACAATACACAAATTGGGATATGCATACTCTGGTGTGTAAACTAACATTAAAAAAATTGATGTCAATACTCTCTCCAACAGCCGAGTCATTTGAACCAGATGTGCCTAACAATATTATGTACTACATCGGAGGCCAAGCCACTGTCAGTAATATATGAAATGACGCCGGAAGTGCAATTCGTTCAATATAAAGGGAAAATAAATATTATTGGGCCTCTCTCTATCAAAATTATCCTTCAGCAGAAATGGTATGCTAAACTAAGACCCAAACTTGCTTTCCTGAAGAAAACCTAAAACCTAAATTATATGGAAAAAAAGTTAAATTAGAAACAAGTGCACATTTAGTTAAAAAGTTAGCCTGTTTTCAAGCAACAAAAAAAAAACAAGGTTACCTGTTTTCTCCCAGCATGTGTAAGAACACCACCGTATTTAAGCACCATAAGCGCTTCTACTGGTCGTTCTTCCTCACCTTCACCATCGCTTTTTGCAGCTTTGACCCATTTTAACGGTTTTAACTGAACCTTCCTGTAAATGCCAGAGAAATGTCCCCCCTGATTTAAATTAAAATTAAAAATTAGTTAGATAAACAGATAAAGATGGAAAATTTGAGGTCTTCCAAGCCTGTAGTGAAGGGACATAATCATTTAAATGTCACTTCAAAGTATGAAAGTATCAACATTCTATCCCTGCCTTGCATTAAAGCGCAGGCCCTTATTCCGTGCATAAATAATTTTTGCCTCAACAAATTTTATAAACATAATTTACATTTCGACCACAATCTTTAGGCCCACTGTGCGACTACAGTAAAACAAAGTAAAGACGGTATATTCTACGGAGATTTGTAGGGCCAGTACAAAGTTCAAGGACTTGCTCACGGCGAGTTTCTCAATCACTCTCTCATCACTTTCTCACAGCTCCGCCACCGACTCTCAAATCCAATGGCACCGAAGAAGGAGAAGGTACCGCTACTGTCATCCAAGCCCGCGAAATCCGGAGGAGGAAAGCAGAAGAAGAAGAAGAAGAAGAAGAAGTGGAGCAAGGGTAAGCAAAAGGAGAAGCTGAACGACATGGTTCTGTTTGACAAAGCCACTTATGACAAGCTTCTCTCAGAGGCCCCTAAGTACAAACTCATCACCCCTTCCATTCTCTCCGATCGTATGAGGGTTAACGGCTCGCTGGCGAGATTGGCGATTAACGATCTGATGGCAATAGGACTGATCTGCTTGGTGTCTACTCATTCAAGCCAGCAGATCTATACCAGGGCCACCAACACCTAGTTTTTCTCATTGGTTCTGCTTTATCAAGTTTCTTTTAGAATGATTATGAATTTTGGTACTTGTTTGTTTTCATTTTCTTGCTTCTGACTAATTGTGTTGGATTATATTTATGGGTTTATGTTAATGTGACCATATGTTGAACCTTGTTGCTTTCAACTGAGGAAGTAATTTGAACCCAAAAAAAAAAGGCCTTGGTCACGGCTATCATTCTTCAAACCTTGCTTTCACTTCTTTTTACCCTTTTCTCGCCATGATAGAATCTATTAAAGCAAACAGACCTGGCATATGAAGCACTAATACGGGTACGCGGTACCGGTACGGTAAGATACCGGTACGTGGGTACGACAAATGTTGAATTTTCAAGGTACAGGTACGGCTTAAATATATAATAGTTTATTTAAAATATATATAATTATAGTTATATATGTAATTATATTTATATATATAATTATAGAAACAAGAATGTAAACAAAACAAAGGAAGCATTGAACCATAAAATGGGATATCCTACAAATTAAAAAAATACTCCTAAGAATCATTAGTTGAACTCAGTTTTATATGATGAAAAGACTTGTCAATTGTAGTACTAGACTACTAGTACTCTTATAAAAAATACTAAGTAACTTAATAAAAGAATAAGTTGCAAACTTGCGGCCACCTATTCATCAGTTTAATAATCTAGTACTAGACCACTACTCTACTAGTAATAGCTCTCAAAGTCTCAAATCAAGCATTACTATTCACTTTCCAAGGTGTCAAAAAGTTGATGGATATGACTTTTACTTCCTCTTTTTAATTTGGTATGCGTACCAGAAAATTACCCAATTAGGTACCCATTTGAATTATAAACTTTATTTTTTGGTACATTTTAGGTACATACCGGTCCGTATCATAAGCGTACCAGTACCCAAACCGTATCGACCATTTGGACATACCGGTGCTTCATAGCGGCGACTAGCAAATAGTCAGAAAGCATGAAAACAATCAAAATTCAAGGCAGGTGTACCTCTTCGAGAACCGCTTTCACTTGTCTGAGCTTTTCAGCATGCTCAATATCCTCTGCTTCACTATCACTTTCGCGGTCAGGTCTGAAAATGTTAAAATTGATATGAGGCAGCGTAACTTATAGGCAAAATCAAATAGCATGCAAAGTATACAGTTTCCATTTGACCCAAAAGAATAAAGAGAGAGTTAAAAGAAATGCTGGAGACTCTTTTCAACTGACATAATGAAACACCATACTTCTATAATAACATGGAAGCTTTAACGTTTAAAGGTATTTGAGGCAAAGAAAGCATGTAATACCGAGAACGTGGTACAAGAATTCTCGTTGCATCTAACAAATCTTGCAACTGAACAGCACTTTTAAGTTTGGTCTGCAAAAACAAAAAAAAAACATTTGTAAGGGATTGCTTGCATCTACATAAAACAAATGCGAGAAAAAGAACGAATTATAAAGGAAAGACTACTACCTCAGATCGTGGCCTCCCTCCATTGTATTTCAGCATCAAATTCAAAAGTTTTTCCTCGGTAACTTTCAGTTTAACCTTTTGTTTGGGAGTTCTATCACCACTGTGAGACAAAATATGTCACTAGCTAGTACATTGTAGTAAAATTCACCACAAAGAACATAAAAAAAATGGAAAAAAATGATCTTACTGTCGAATTATGGCTATCACACATCGTAGTTCCTCGGCCTGTCCAAATATTCCAATAATGCCACTTCCTTGCCGTGTTAGTCCCTCAGAAGGTTGAACTGGTTCATTAACTTTCCATGGTAAGGTTGGTGGAATTGTAGAAGAAAGGTGGGGAGCTTTGGCATCTAAACATAACTTCCTTAATACACATGCAGCGTCGTCATAATACCTTTAATACAAAATAAAATTATAATTATACACCTTATAAAGACATCAAGGAGAATATGAGTAGAAGGTACACAGTTGTAGTTTAATCAAAGCAACAGGGTTCTTAAAAGATATAAAAATAAAGGGCTAGCTACGGAGAGTGATGCATCTTAACGGTAACATGTATTGTTAATAAAGGAGGGGAATTGTAGTGGATGCCAATACGCGAAAAATACAAGAGCCTGCAAATAAAATTTGACAATATTCTGCTAAACTAAATGCCTAGTTATTAATGAAATAAATTCTCATTTTACTTGTAAGAGTTCTTCACAAAACTCCATCCATTCACATCACAGACGTATGAACGGCCCTCACACCGTAAAAGATCAAAGCCACAAACCTACAATTAACATGGAGATACATTAATCAGAACAAGACCAAATAGTTTAAGATATGTGATGGCATAGATGTGCCAAGACTCATAAGCATATCATGTTTAGCCCTTGTGGATCATTAATCAGGAAAAAAGAACTCATTTTCAACAAGTTAACAGGACAGGTAACAACACATCAGAGAGAGCCTAAGTGGATACTTTATTAGGCAGGATTAGGGAAAGGTAAAAGTTTAAAGAGAAACAATTACACTAACTAATGATTTAAGTGAAAAGTTGAAAAGGAATATTATAATTAAATGAGCGACCCTCTCTGGGCCAAGCATATCTTTCCAATAATTGAATTAAAAAAAATTAAGTATTTTTTTAAGGATAACCAATAGACGTTAACACAGAATAGAAGAAAGAAACCTATATACAGTAAAGAAAAAAATAACATTGACAAAAGAACGGGTGAGGGATAAAAAGATAATGAGAAAGCAACGAGGAAGAGTTTATTCTTTTTTTTTAGGAGGAGGAAGAGTTTATTCGATCCAAATAACTTACTGCTTGCCTAAATGCCAAGCAAACTTCTCTGGCCATTTGCTTCTCATTCGGGGTAAGTAACACAGGATACCTGACCTGCAAATTAATATTTAAGTCAAGAGTTAAAGTAGTATATTCTTCAAAACTCAAGGTAATTTTCTAGTTGAGCAAAGTAGGTTATCCAATGTGGTAAGACTTTAGTATACACCCTGCTCATCACGAAAATAAAAGTAATTTTCTAATTTCTACCTTATATTTGGGAACTGTAAGGTCATCTATAAAAACTTTATTGCTTGTGTTCAACAGAAAATATAGGAACAGATAGCATTTCTGGTGAAACTATAACCACTTTTCCTATAATTATCCATTGTTAACATGATCTTAGTAATGTACCATGATGTGGCAGACGAATACAATAAAAAACATTACGTAGTTTTATGGGTGAAATACAGAATGGATCATGAACCCCAAATTTAGTTGGTCTAGGTATTCTATAAAACAAGTACTAACATGAGCTGATAATTTTACTACTGGTAGATTTGTGTTTGAACAATATGTAAAGAAATAAGATATTGGTTGATGTTGCCAATTCTGCATATGTAGTATGGTATTCTTGAGCAAAACAAAAGAAACTTATAAGACATTCACGAGAAGGAGTGGGCCGCATAAAACTTGTGTGGAACCCAAATAGATACAGTTAGGTACAAAAAAAGTGGTGTTGATAGCGATGCAATAGTAACCACAACTATTAAAGTTGAAGCCATTTCTAAATTTGGCAGATTAAACTGAATATAAATACTGAAAACTTCAACTTAAAACTTCGAAGAGTTTTTAATTATTATTTTTACATAATTGAAACTTCTGCATCGCCACAAATCTATTAGGTAGAACTTTGGGATGCTAACTCCTCTCTAAGCTCAATAGCTCGTCTTAACATTCCTTGGTGTAAAGTAGAACCATTTGACTGTCAATTAATCCATTATGCAGTTGAAAGGTGTACTTTGAGATAATTCCAGATCATTTGTTATTATGCATTCATCCTTCAATTTAATAGTGTGCTAACACATCAATTTACGAATAGAAATTCACTTATAAAGCCTCGAGAAACCAGATAGACAGGAAAAAAAGAGACTGTAAGTCGTAACGACAATATAATACATACTTCTTTGCCGTCAGGATTTCTCATGACAACTCCATCCACAACCGGGGATTTCCTAGCCTCAGCGTGTGCATATTCGGTGCCAACGGTGTACACCTGCAAGAATTCAAGAAATTTCAAGAATTCAGATTTTACTTCACTCAAGGTCTAAAACTGGACTGTGAGTCTGTGACAATAAAACCAACCAAACAAGCAAATTCCAAATGAAAGGCATAGTAGAACTGGACCGGAGGCTGAAACAGACCAAGTATAAAGTATTCGAGATAAAATATGAAGTTTTTAAAATTAGGGTATGAAATTTGAAATCAGGGTATGAAGTTTTAAAATTAGGGTATGACGTTTTATAATTAGCATATGCATATTTTGTGAGTTTTTAATCATTTTTAGAGAGAGATGGGTGATTAGCACGTGTTAGAAAGAGGTGCGATTATCGTGTGTTAGAGAGATAGGTGCGATTAGAGAGATATATGTTAGGTTAGAGAGAGATGTTAGATTAGAGAGAGAGATGTTAGGTGAGAGAGATATATGTTAAGTTAGAGATATAGATTAGATTAAGAAATAATAAGTATATATAGGTATGTTTTTGGTAATTAAAATTATTAGGGTATGTTTTTTGTAATATAATAGGGATAGGGTATATTTTTGTTAATTGCCCCTTAAATTTAAAATGCCTTTTAAGATTAATTTTGAACAATAGTAACTAAAATCTAATATGCGGGGTTCAAAGCAATACTCTGACTTAATAAATCTACAGAACGAACAAAAACCTTCACAAATGGGTAAAAGTAACATATTTGCAAAAACCACCGAATGCATAATTAGAGTGTAAAATTCAAACTGTAAGCAAAGGACAAAACCTTAACATCGGTTCCTCCTGTCGGCATAAATTCTTCATATATATAAGAGCCTTCTCGTCTCACTCTTCGAACTTCCGGGTGAAACTCACTTGATCGGTTACCAACCTGAACCGGGAGAAAAAATCATAAAATCGTCGTGCAAAACAATCAAACATATCAACATGGCAGTGGTTTTCCCCTTGTCTGATATATTATGTAAATACACTCGCAACCTGATATACACGAAAAAAGACGGATGCGATAAATTAGCATATCATTGTTTACATTGTTACTCTAGAGTTCTATTCCATATCTTGTTAAGTTATTTCCATGGTTTCATTTCCAAGGATTCTCCACTACTATCAATATATTCTTGAACAACTACAAAGGCCAAACTAAACACTTCGCAACTTAAAATTTTTGAACTATAAACATCAATTCCCCTATCAGTAGAAGAAAAAAAAAACTTGTCAACGATAGTCAACCCAACAGTAAAAAACATAAGTTTTTCCAAGAATAAACTTCTTTAGAAGAAAAGGTAAAGCCATTTAGGTGAAAAACCCGTAAAGAGTTGCCAGCAATTAATCAAGAACTAGAGATATGCACTCAAACAGAGAAGTTATATCACTTTAGAAAGTACGATAATGTAAAGATAATGATGATTTTGACCTTTCTGAATAATTCTTTCATTCCTCCGCCAGCTGAACTGGGGTAATATATCATAATTCTATGATCATCACCTTCAATAAAAAAAAAATGAAAACATATGTCATTGTTCTCATTTAAAACTCGAGGTAGATACAGTAGCCAAAATAAAGAACAGAGATAGTACTGAGATACTAATACAAAAGCCTTCTTAGTCAATTAATCCACCCATATCATCGTTCTAAGTGGAGACTTTTGTACACCATGCAATCAGCAGGATTTAACAATTGGCATACCATAGTATTACAATTCACATTAACAAAGGAATCCACAATATGAAACAACTAGTACACTTGTGCTACATTGTCATCTCAGAAGTACTACTTATATATTAATTGTTCAATCACGGTGATGAATTACGCAGAAATGTACATAAACTCAAACAACTTGTAAACCAACAAAGAATTTAACGGACCAGTCAAGAGAGCGCATTCTGAATGGCAAATTATAGAAAAGAAAACAGAGTAACATAATCCTCATTCTAATTGCCTCACTCTGGACAGACAAACAGTCAAGAGAGCACATCCTCTATTTAGACAAGGCAAGTAAGCATCATGATTTTTAACGGACCCGTAAAAATATTTGAATAAAATAGAAACTCACCATGGACAGGTTTCTCCACAAAAGGTTTCCAGAAACGGCTCCCATGTACCTCAACAAAATCTTCTTCTTCGACAAAATAGTCCAGCTCTTGATAAGGTTCTTGTCTATTTACCAGGGCATATCGCGGTACTGGAATTCCATACCTTTCAAGACGCTTCATTTTAAAGGTAAAAAGGAAATAAGACAAGGAGAGAACGATTAGAAAACAGTAAATCCATTTCCATTTAATCAATGAACAATTAACCAATTTCATGTAAAAACAGAATTGCTTTTGTCGACCTTTAGAGTTTGGACAATAGGAAGAAAGGTGAATAACACATGACTTCAAAAACAATGCAGTATAATACAAGATTCCTTGAAGGTGGTGAACCACGTCAATGAATTCGATGAAATAACAGAAAAGGTTCCTTTATTTGTTAAATTATCAATAAAATATTTCGGCAAGTGAGCCATGAATATGATTGATGAGAACTTAGAAATAAGGACCTTCACTGTATCTCCTTGATCCATTTTTCTCTCTAAGCAAAATCGACAGTTGCCTACTGCATGAATCTTACTTGACCACAAAAATTGTACACAAGTTTTGTCTAATCTGATCTGTGAGTGTAACCATTATCATAAATTTGGAGTCCTCGCGGTTCTAGCAATAAAGTATACATAATGCCAAAACACACAAAACCAAATATTGCACTTTTATCTAATACAATGAGCTAGTGTAACCAAATTACACCAAAGAAAAAGAAGACCAAAAAAGTACCTCGTAGACCTTCCTTCTGTCATGAAGAAGATGTTGCTGCTCCAATTCATTAACAAGAAACGGCCTGAAAAACAAAGAAGTCGCAACGTGTTTTAGCAAAATTCAAAATAAGAAGGGAACTCTCAAAACGAGTTAAAGAAGAAAGAACAAAAACTCACACTTACTTCCTCAATGCAGCATATGCTTCGGCCTTTTCTAAAGGAAATCCCGAAGAATGAAAAGCGATCAAACAATCGCATATCGGCCAGCTGAAATAATGCCATGTCAAGTTTAGTGTCGTACATAAAAAAGCCGTATAATTATAATCGCATGAACTGACTTTTCTTGTAACATATTATAGCGAATGGTATTTCTTACATCAATCATATAGCCAGAACGGAAGACATAAAAAAAAAAGTAATAAAACATGAATGTTGTGCAAAGAAGTTACCATTCTATAGGATCTTCCAGTATTGCCTTGTCCCCGAAATATATGATCTACAAAAAAAGAAAAAAAGAAAAAAAGAAAAAAAGAAAAAAAAATTCAAAAGATTTCCCAGGACAAAAGATATATTGAACATCTTAACAGAAGCAAGCAATCAACTAATGGCCTATCATAGATATGGTGTGAAGGGACGTTAAAAATTGCATAGATTGGAGTTTTAAAATGCTAACTTAATAATTAACGTCTCAAACGATGAACCAACCAAAAGATTGCCGTAATACATGTTCAAAATGAAAAGGAAAAAAAACCATATTACTAATCAACTGACATAAAGATACTGACCCGCAAATAAATTATCATAAATGGCAATTTGCCTAGTTCTTATTTGATTAAGTCATTGGCTGTGTAGTTTAACTGGTTTTCGAGCGACTTTAGTAAATGAATGAAACAGGTGCCAGAAAAACTAAAAAAACATATGATCAAAGAGCAAAACAATTCACCAATGCTGTAAATACGATATCGTACTATTAATATATGCAAACTCAAGAAAAGTTGAGGCTGCCAAATTTTGCCCAATTTTTCCAAAAATACCCACTCTATTCTAATAATTACCAATGTACCTAATCTAATTAATTAACAATTTGTCCTCACTGTATTTTGCTAATTACAGATGTAGCCTAATTTAATTAACAATTCGTTTTAACTTGCATAACTATAATAAATGATACCAAATCTGAATATTATGTTCAAAATAAAATATATTACGAGATTTATGGCATTACGCGTCTCACACGCAACGTAATATTATAAGGCGAGTAACGCCACGTACCGTACACAATTATTTTCCAAAAACAACTATTTACTCTGATATTTGAAACAAAAATCATCAGTATTAGCAGGCTTATGCAATTGTACAATTTCTCGAAAATAACATACTTTAACCATCAACAGTCCGTTTAGACAAACTTTTCTTTACTGTGCATATGATTTCCGCACCATGGAAACGCCATTTTTCTGCTTATTGAACCTTTTTTGTTAGAAAAGTTCTTTTTCCCCGGGATGCTCTACGATTCACTATAGCTGTAACTATGATATAATATGATAATACGAATAACGCCATGTATTGTAAATAAACAATAAGAAACTATCGATCTTACAAAAACAGAAAAATAAAGTATCGATAGATTAAAGCTACTGATAATCAAATAAATCACCTCAAATTCACCGAACGATTGTAGCCTCTCGAGAATCTCCGCCATAGGAGCCGAAAACACCTAAAACAAAAACAAAAACAGAAAACTCCAGTAAAAAACATATTCGTACATACACGATACATACACATTACGTATACATGCTCGATGATTTTTGGTTGGGGTTTATAAAATCCGAGCGGAACAAAAAAAGAAACGGAACCTCGGAGCCGCATTTCACCTTCTTTTCCATTACGCATACTCCAACGTTAATCTTCCCTCCCGCTTTCTCCATCTCTCTCCCTCTCTCTCTATATCTCTCGCTTTCTCTCTCTATTTATCTATCGGCTATCGCTTTCTCTCTTTATATATCTATCGGCTATTGCTTTCTCTCTTTATATAACTATCGGCTCTCGCTTTCTCTCTTTATATAACTATCGGCCAGCAATCACGCTTTCTCCATTCTCCCCTCTCTATATAGCTATCGGCTATCGCTTTCTCTCTCTATATACGCAACAATCACGCTTTCTACTCCGGATTAGAGCTGATTATAATGTAAATATATATATATAATATATGTATGTATAGATTTCTCTCTCTATATCTATCTCAGTTATCACACTTTCTCCGCCGGTGTATAAAACTCCGGATAATAACTAACTGATTATATATACATATATATATATATACATATATTTATATATATATAAATATATGTATAAATGTGAATTTGATAAGCGGTTATATAGTTGGGGTGTGGTTAGAGAGTGAAAGTTGAGCAATTTTTATGTGAAGAGAGAGAGTGATAACTGATAAGTGTGGCCAAAAAGTGAAGAAAGGTGAATATACTATATAAAGGCTTTTTTTAAAAATATTATTTTAGAAGTAGGGTTTCAACTTTAAAGTGTGACAGAAATGGTTCTATTTTTTTCAAAAGCTGACAGATTTAGTTCATGCGGAAAAGATTTCATAGTTATCGGAAAACTCGTTTCTCCTTTCGCATACTTTTTTTTTTTTTTTTTGCTTCCGGATTCTCAATTTCTTTTCCCGTTGGTTTGATAAGTATTAGAATAACAGAAATTAGATTGCAAATTGTGTTAAATTCATTTTCATGTTATTTTTCAAAGGTACTCAAGTCGCATCTATATGAATGAGGAGGTCTACGTTGTTGTCGAACCATTTATCAATAGAATTATTCTCTTTTTATTATGTATTTATTTTCCTATCATTTAAGAATAAGTTGGTCTCTTTGATTTTTAACTACTACTCCATTCAAGAGAGTGTGAACAACTTTTACGTGAAAAAAAGGAGAGATAAGTGTGGCTAAAAAGGAAAATAAATTATGTACATAAACTAACTAATATGCGTGACAGTAATCACTACGGAAAAACTTAAATCATAAAAATCTAAAGTACTGTATTTTTATTTCTTTGTTTGCGGATTCTCTTTCTTTTTCCTGCTTTGTTGACACGTAAGGCTCTGTTTGGCAACAAGTTTTAAGGTAAAAAAATCAACTTTAAAAAAACTGTTTTAAAAACCCCAACCAAATCCAGATTGTTTTATTTTCAAATTTTTTTAGCCCAAATAATCTCATTGTCCAAAAACTCATTGATTTTTAAAATAAAAAAGCTGAAAATCAGCCTAAGAATATGTTGTCAAGGCTTTGAAGTTTTTAATTTTTAAGCATGTATTAAGTATCGATTTTCGTTTTGTTTTACACAATTATTAGATAGAATCGGAGGTGTTTGTTTGGATGCTTTAAAAGTTTAAACAAATATGTACACATCCACATTACCTTTATAGTATACTAAAACATAAATGAATAGTTTTTTTTTTTTTTGCATTTTAATGAATTAGCATTTTAGCATAACTTGTAAGATAAAACGACAAAAAGACAAAAACACAGCTATTCTTCATGATTATCTCATCTGGATATCTGCAATTATATGAAAATGACTGAAAGTTTGATAAGAAAAGTTAATTTTTTCAAGATTTAGGACTACATCGGGAACTATTTGAAAATATGGTGCTTTGAGAATTGATTATATAAAGTGTATAAAGTAACAGATAGAAAGGCTTTTTGAATATACAAAGACCGAATAGTTGTACTATTAGTGTGACAGTGAGTGAGTTGTGACACCCCTTGTGATATTGATAAAAATTAAAAAACAAAGGTCAAAAAAGGTCCAATATTAGTAAAGATTAACTCGAGCAATGAACACTATAATACATTATTAATTGCTTTGGATTAATACATTAAGAGCATCTATAATAGTATTGTTATTTTTATTGTTAACTAAAATAGTTAGCTAATAATATATTTTTTTGTCTCTATCAGTCATGTTAAATCTGTGTTATCTTTATAAATGTTAAAAAAGTTATTAAATATAACAATATTTTTAACGATGTTAATTGATGATGTGGCAAAATACTATTAATTAAAACGTAAATTCTATTTTAACTACTCTATTTTAGTTGCTATATTAGTGAGGGTTACAAAATGACTAATTAATGAGATTTTAATTAATAATTAATTTTAATTAAAATAAGATAAGATAATTTTATTAAGTTAATACACTAATGTGAATATTAAATTTAAGTTACATATGTGTGTCATTTAACATGCAATTAAATGATTACGCGTCAAAATTAATATTTTTAAAATTAACACAACTATTGTGGATACTCTAATAGTAACATTTTTTATAAACTGAAATCTTTGGTTTTATAATATGACAATGGGTCATTCTGGCTGGTTTTCTGATTTGGATGCAATGGAGATGTTTACGGATCCATTTTTACTGCCCTAATATTTTTTTAGGGTAGTCTGGATCAAAATCAATCCAATCTAATGGTTAAAAAAAAACTATGAAAAAAAGTTTTGTTTTTAATGTTTTGAATGAACACCGAACGTGTAACAATACCGTGAACCCGGTCCACTATTATTTAGGATGTGTCACCTACTAAAAATCTAGCATCTATTAATAAAGCCAAAAATATTACCCTAAAATTAAAACTAAAAAATACTAAAAACCTAACACTTATTAATGAATCCAAAAATATTACTCTAAAATTAATTTAAAATTAAAACTAAAAAATACTATTGGTTGATACATCCTAAATAATAGTGCACTTATATAATTGTTTTTCCGTATGTTGAGACAATATACAGAATTTTTTCCAAACTTTTTATTGATTTTTGGATGAGTTTGCATTTGATCTAATAGGTTAAAAAAAAATGGATACAACCTATAAAAAAAAACAAGGCAGCTAAAACCAAACCACAATTTATATGTGATCCAAAAACCAAAATTTCATTGTTTTGAACTTTCTTATATAAAATAAAAACAAGATAAATTCCAATTTCGGTTTTAACTATGCAATGATCCCCATCGCAATTATTAGATAGTATATGGCTTGTCTTTGTTTGGATTCTCAAAACAAATATCTTATGCATTCAGATTAATTTTATATTGGAAGTGTGTAATATTTATCTTATACAGTCAGATTTTTTTAAAAATTATTTTGAAGTGTGTCATCAAATGAATTAACTTAGTACTATAACTTGTAAAAACAAAAAGGAGACAAGCCCAGCTTAATAAGAGTTGTGATTAACCCAATTTATAGATTAAAAAGATATTTTTGATGCATTGAAAAATTCAAGACAACTTGTCTTGAATTTTTCAGGCAGCAAAAATATGTAATTTTGCATGTTAAATTTTTGTTTCAATGTTTTGGAATCAATATGGAACGATTAACACTGCCGTGAATCTAATCCATTATTATTTAGGGTGTGTCACATACTAAAAATCTAACACATATTAATGAATCAAAAAATATTTAACCTAAAATTAATTTAAAGTTAAAACTAAAAAATACTAATTAAAACTCTAACACATGTTAATGAACCCAAAAATATATATCATAAAATTAATTTAAAATTAAAACTAAAAAATACTATTGGTTGACACATCCTAAATAATAGTGTATTTTGGAATGAACACCGAACGATTAACACTATCGTGAATCTAATACACTATTATTTTGGGTGTGTCACATACTAAAAACTAACACTTATTAATGAATTGAAAAATATACTAAATGGATCCAAGCGGGATTAGTTTTTACTGTCTTGAAAAATCAAGACAGACTGTCTTGAATTTTTCAGAGAAACGAAAACCAATACCAAAAACTAACACCTATTAATGAATTGAAAAATATACTAAATGGATCCAAGCGGGATTGGTTTTTACTGTATTGAAAAATCAAGGCAGATTGTCTTGAATTTTTCAGGGCAACGAAAACCAATCACAAAAACTAACACCTATTAATGAATTGAAAAATATACTAAATGGATCCAAGCGGGATTGGTTTTTACTGTCTTGAAAAATCAAGGCAGATTGTCTTGAATTTTTCAGGGCAACGAAAACCAATCACAAAAACTAACACCTATTAATGAATTGAAAAATATACTAAATGGATACTAGCGGGATTGGTTTTTACTGTCTTGAAAAATTAAGACAGACTGTCTTGAATTTTTTTTTTTTTAGAGAAACGGAGACCAATCCCATTAAAAAGAAATATATTTGTGGTTTGCACATTTTTCACGAGTCATGACCGTGACGTGACATTTAGACATGTACAAGTACATGAACATGATAGAAAGTTTGATAAGAATGAAAAAGTTAGATTTTTCCAGATTTAGGACAACTCCCTGAACTTTTGGAAAAGCTAGCATATTGATTAAAACAGTAAATTAAGAGACGAATATTATGTTGTCACTAAGGACTATTTGTGTTGTTCACTCAAAAAGTTGAATCAGACAAGAGAGTTGAGATTCTTGAATATACTTACCTAAAAGTAACATGAATAGTGTGACCCTGACTTGTTAATGGATAAAAAAAAAGCTCAAAAGTGTAAAATATTACAAATTTATTTTGGATCCCATGCTTTAGATTGATACACTAATGGTCCCTTTTTTGATATACTGAAATGTTTGGTTTTATATTTTGACAAAAGGTCAATTTGGGCAGTTGTGTATAGGGCTGAGAGAAAACCCGGAAAAACCGAATCGAACCGAAAAATTGAAACTTTTTCGGGTCGGTTTCGGTTTACAATAAAACCGACCCGAAAAAAACTGGAAAACCGAAAAACCCCGAAAAAGACCGAAAAAGCAAAAATAAAACCGAAACCGGACCGAAAAAAACCGGTCCGGTTCGGTCCAAAAAATAAAAAGACCGAAAACGAAAAAAATCAAACCAAAAAATCTGCTCGGTTTCGGTTTCTGTTTTGTCAAAAACCAAACCGAATCGGACCTAGTCCTAGTTGTCTGCTTGTATGCAATGGAGATGGTTTACTTGTGATTCAAAAGTCAATATTTCATTGGTTTTAAACTTTCTTCTATCAAATAAAAATAAGATAAACCCCAATTTCGGCAGCCAAATATATATATTTTATATTTAAAATAAATAAGGTTGGCCCATAGTACAGGGAAATTGGAAGGCCGTTTGGGTCGAAACCATAAATTGTAGGATTTTATTTGCATAAATTGTGACCTTTGAGAATCAAATAGAGAATTGTTCCAAATCAATAAGACCAGTATTGAGCTTTACCTAAGAAAAATAAGGTTAATTCACTGTAAAATAATGTTTGATTCAGTAAGAGGTAAAAACTGTCACAAACATGTTGCTAATTTAAAAAGATGTCACAAATCTGTCGCAAATTGACTAAACTGTCACAAAGTCGTCACAAAAACCATCGCTAATAAATTTGAGTATTTTTTTTATAGTGATAGGTGTGTTTTTAATTAATTAATAAACATGTGGACATGTGGAATTAGTAGAAAGATAGTGGAGTAGGATTTATGAATATTATTACATTTGGGGTCATGATTTTATGAGGTGGGGACATTTCTTGTTTTCTGTTTATATATGGATTTTGTATGACAAGCTTTTATTAGGAAGATGCTAGTCCTTGTCAATGTCATGATCTTTGATTTCTAATGCATCTTCATATAATTACGATGAGTTATCTCTATTTAAAAAAAAAATGATTTAAGGAATAAAAATAAAATAAATTGCCCCATTCAAACATGGATTATATATTCTAAAGTTATTCATAAAATTCAGAAGCATCAACTTTTGCAATGAGGAAACGTAAGAAAATTACACTAATGACTCCATTATCCGACCCTTTTTTAACCTAATTTCCATTTTTTTCTTATATACAACTCTGCATGTTACAAATTACCAATTTTATATATGTTTTCTAGCCGATTACCTAAAATATTAGTTATATCCGGACCTCAAGTGCTATAAAAAGTTCGATTAAAAAGTACAAACAACCTTTTTTTAGTAAAGTGACAATTAATAAGTCAGGAAATGCACGAAATGTTAATGCCTACAACTTGACGAAATGAAACTTATCGTCACAAGAAAGAAGAAAATAAAATCATAAGAAAGCTTAATAAAAAAAACAGAATATACTAATAATGCAAAATACTGAACTTCTTAAGCATCAAGCATTTGAATCTCAACATCATGTTGGAAAAATGTAGGAAAACATGTATTTTATACATGGTTGTTTCAAGTGGTCAGGGACCATCTTTGAGTCAATTTTCAATGCGACTCCTCAGTTTTTCTGAGGCCATACTCAATGCGGTTGAGTAGCTCGTGCGACTAGCTTCGCAACGGTATATCGCATGACCTATTCGGAGGAAGGGTGTGAATGATAATTGGACTCGAAGGTTGGTACTCGAAAGAGGCAATAAAGCCAATGCTGGAAAATGAGAAAAGAAATGGGATTTAACCCATGAGGGTTATCCCACATTGGAAAATCATGAGTGATTTTTACAATATATATATACTAGGGTATCACATGTGGATATCAAGTAGTGTGTCCATATACACATGTGTGTATTGTGTACCACACATGGGCATATACACATGTGTGTATTGTGTACCACACATGGGCTTGCTCGACGGGCGGGCTTGCTCGACGGGCGGGCTTGCTCGACGGGCGGGCTTGCTCGACGGGCGGGCTTGCTCGACGGGCGGGCTTGCTCGACGGGCGGGCTTGCTCGACGGGCGGGCTTGCTCGACGGGCGGGCTTGCTCGACGGGCGGGCTTGCTCGACGGGCGGGCTTGCTCGACGGGCGGGCTTGCTCGACGGGCGGGCTTGCTCGACGGGCGGGCTTGCTCGACGGGCGGGCTTGCTCGACGGGCGGGCTTGCTCGACGGGCGGGCTTGCTCGACGGGCGGGCTTGCTCGACGGGCGGGCTTGCTCGACGGGCGGGCTTGCTCGACGGGCGGGCTTGCTCGACGGGCGGGCTTGCTCGACGGGCGGGCTTGCTCGACGGGCGGGCTTGCTCGACGGGCGGGCTTGCTCGACGGGCGGGCTTGCTCGACGGGCGGGCTTGCTCGACGGGCGGGCTTGCTCGACGGGCGGGCTTGCTCGACGGGCGGGCTTGCTCGACGGTCGGGCTTGCTCGACGGGCGGAAGCCTGTTCGGGAAAAGCTTCCAGCAAAGCTGTAACTGTTTCAATAAAATATGATTTGATTGCAAAGTTAATACTGCAGTTTCGAATTTCGAAAACTGACAGTAGTAAAGTGACCTTAATGGCTGAGATACTCAGCAAGCCTATAAATAGGCAGACCCCCCACATGTCAAATAGACAACATTCTGAAATAAAATACAGAAGCATATATCATCTCTCAAAAACAGCATTACATTTTAGAACCAGAGAGAACCACCCACCAACAGCTCGACCTTGACACGTCGCCAGTTTCCGGCGAGTCATCCGAGACGTTGTACCTTGGGATCGAAGCGCCAACGCAACCAGAAACCTTAAGGTGGTTGGGCGAATATCGGTTAAGGGCATACTGTTAACAGTAGCCTCGTCTTATTTTATTCTATTCTGTCCATTTCATTTACGTCTTTTAATTCTGTCCATTTCATTTACGCATTCAATTCTGTCCTTTTTATTTTAGTATTTCAATTGCTGTCCTTAGCTGTAGCTTTATATTATGTTTGTACTTATCTGTAATTAGTTTAAAGTTCTGTTTTTTGCTGTAATTACTATTCTGTAATTTAATTCTGTAATTAGAATAGTTTCAATTCAGTCCTGTAATTTCAATTTCAAATAGAACAGTCCGGCTGTTAAGTTTGTACTTTCCAGTCCGGCAGTTTCTATTTATTGCAATTCAGTACATCAGATTATTAATTAATAATAATCTGATAACGTTTGCTTTAATTATTTTCAGTACCTACATGTTGTAATCAGTTTATTGTATTTCATTTGGAAATTAATAAAGATTACACTGGTTTTAATTAATTCTTGTTTAGTCCTTTTATTATTATTAATTGTTATTTCGTACACGGAAACCAACACATCATACGACAAATCTTACAAACTTCATTGGGATGGGTAAGTTTGTTAAAGAACAAAAATAATACTTCAAACTAATACATTTTCATGTGTTAGGACAAATTATAATATTTCCACAAGAAAGAAAACCAACTCTTTTAGCTATTTTTTGACTTTAAAATTATCCACATTTCATTTCAGAAGCTTTTTCTCCATCGGGACGGTAATGTAGACGTATGGGATATGGAAATATACGACGCAGGTGAAGACTATGGTTACGTAATTCTTCAGGTTTTTTCATTTCCTTCTTAACTCTATTTTCGAACAAATAATCCAGCATCACTTTAAGCCAGCTTTCGACGACCCAAAAACTGCATCGTTTAATTATATCATGGAAACCAGTCGCTTAAAAGAGAGAACATTTTTCTGAAAAGAACCAACATAAAATAAAGATAATGGGTAAATAGAAATGAACTACTACAAATGAAAAAGGTTCATCTACTCATTTCGTTAGGAACAGAAAAATAGAAGGTACGTAAAATATATACAGCTGAGTATTAAAGAAAACAACAATATTTTTTTGAAAACTTTTGAGAAGAATGATGTTTCGTTTGATTACTTTTTTTTTTTTTTTTTTTTTTCAGTTTCGTAGGCCTTGCCATTCTATTGTATTTGAAGACTTATTCGTATTGTTTTTTCACTTTTTTTCGTTCTTTTTATCTTGTCACTGTGGAGGCATGTTCCACAGTGATCACACTTTTTATTTACTATGATTAATAGAAGGCCTGTTATGAAAAAAAATAAAAAAATTTAATTACCAAGTGCTTAGAGAAATGCAATGAACTGCTTAAACATTGAGCCCCAAGGCTCTTGATTCACAAATGTGCTCATTAAACTATCACACAGAAAACACCAATGTTCTCTAACAACTACAAAATATTTTACTTATGTATGATGTTATAACAATTTTGTTCTATTATCTCAAAATTTATTATTGTCACGTTATGTATTTTCTCAGAATCAACTGTGTTCCACGTTTGGTTTACGTCGAGAAATGGTAAAGATGAATAATAGGGAATTAATTAATATAAGAGATAATGGGAGAAATTTGTGGGATTTGATTTATATATAGATGGGTGTGAGAGGAATTATAGGGTCCAACTATCTACAAAACTAATATGGGTATAGTTGGCAATTTTAATACTATTTTTTAAAAAATAAGACTAAAAGTAAAGAAAGTCCAAAAGATTGAACTCTTTCTCCTACCCCTATTCTTTACCTTCTTCCGTGCCTCTTACTTATTTTCATTCAAATTTTAAATTTTCATAACTTATACCGCAACTTTATAAACTTTTATATTATATTGTATTCAAATTTTAAAACATTTGAAAATAATATTATTTTAGACAATTTTTTTAATATTCAATGTTTAATTTACACTAATTTATACATTTATTCCAAAATAAATTTTGTATGGATTTTCTTTTAAAAATAATTATTGAAATGTATTGATACATGTATTATAGTAATTGTACAATTTTTTTCAAGTTTTTTAGAATTTTTTTTTGGATAAAATAATTAAGGAACCATGAAAGGGATAGATAAATGAGGTAGAAGATTTGAACTCCTTACTAAACGTAAATATCATCACAGATACACTAAATAATACAAGTTATTACAATTTCTTGTGGAATAAAATATTAAAATTAGGGCTAATAATTAGAGCGAGTTTTGGGGTTTCAAATATATGACATTAGAGTTATTTTAGCAAACACCCACATGATATAATTAAATCAACCGCAATAGTAACATAAATTAGTAAATAACAAATAAGATGTTTGATGATGTAAAATAGATGATTAATGTAGATGATCTGCTGTGAATGCTCTATAATAATGTCATGATCGTTTCGAAACAGTTGATGTAAATGATGTTAATGTAGATGAGACACTTACCATCAATAGGTTTCTCCACAAACCGTTTCGAAATACTTTTCACCTACTTTAATACAATCGTCTTCCACGACAAAATTTTCAACTTCTTGATAGAGGAATTCCGTATTTACCACAGCGTATCCCGGAACAGGAACTCCAACGTCTTCAAGACACTAAATATATATAGAGGAGAACGCGAATAAGTCAAGGAGAGCACAACTAAAATAGAAAATTGTAATGCAAAATAACAATTGAAACAGTATGAGCAAATTACAAACGCACCAGAGGGTGAAGGTCCCTTTTCCCTTTGAAAAGGTTTAAAGTTGTAAGCTCTATTAGACTTAATTGTAATCTTATCACTACAAAAAAAATGTCAGCTTATCATCAGCCTGTCTGTTGTTAAACTGATGGTAAAATGAGTGTCGCTAAATTAAATAACAGTTTTTGTTGCTAAACTTAGCGACACTCAATTTTACTATAATTGAAATTTTAATGTTAGAGAAAAAACTTTTTCATGGAAGCTTCAAAAATATCTTATGGGATTAATTCTATTTTATACGAACCAAGCATAAAGGGAGAGAAAGAAAAACAAACAACACTAGGTTATATACGACTTTCACTATGTTATGCACATAATACATGCACATAATTATCACATTCCATATTAAATATAACTATTTACATTTTCTTAGAAAAAACATATATATTGTTGTATGATATTATTAGACTCTTGTGCTTGTACTTTATAGGTTCAAGTGTGCTTGTAACCCTACCACTCTATCTATATAAAGAGCGTTAGTGGTTTTGTATTTTCACATTCATTCATATACATTCTGATTAATAAATACCTACCGTTCACTCTCTCTATATATCTATACATATCTATATATATATCTATAACGAGCTAATATGTCACACAACACGTTATCAGCACGATGCTCGTGGAGACTACGATATACGCTCGCGGATATGAGAGATTTTTGATAAACGTACAGATATTGGGTATATATAAATTTTGAGATTTATCCGGTTTTTATTGGGTTCGTTTCGATCTTGTACAAAATACCTGGAGTACGGTACATAATTTATTTATAGCTGAAAATTGCATGCTTACTGCTATTGAATATAGTGACGTTTGTAAACAAAGCTGTATAATTTGTACCAGAAATAAAGGAACCATTGACTTGAGAAACATGTGTAATATTAATACGTACCAAATAGTTGTGTATGGTAAATCATAAATCATGAACTTCTATGTTGAACACATGTATGATTAAATTTGCTACTGGATGTTACAATTAATTTCACGTCACATGTATATATGTTACTTGGTTGAACACATGTGCAATATGAATTAATTTGTTTTGTTTTCTGGAATAGATTAAAAGAACATTAAAACCTGCATTAATATGTGTATCCCATCTTAGACTCAGTTCTGGTATACAACAAACTCTAATTGCATGATTTGATTGGATTTTAACAATGATCCTGTTAGAATCGTATATTCTTATTTCAAAACTCCATGTTTGTAAAACTGAATTGATTAATTTGTCTAAAATGAAAATTGTTGACGTATACCATGTATTGAAAAGTACATCTAAATTGCCCATGGTATTTATAAGGTGTAATTGTCATACCTATTGATAGTGTAATTAAATTACCATGTATAGAAATTGCATGTGGTATGATAAATTAGTAACATGCATGTCGAAATTACCGTGAATAAAATTTAGATTGATGGATTGTATTAGATATTGCTAAGTGTGATTTAGAATATCTTGTTATAATATGTACAACAAGCAGGTACAATCTAAATATATATTTAATCACGGGCATGTAATATTTATTTACTGCCATGTACAAATGTGTACAATATGTTAATTTGCGAAATCATATATTTTCACATTTAAGTTGGAAAAATTATGAACATTCTCCAAATAGGCTCACCTATTTGGATACGATGTCTAGGAAAGATATAAGCGGAAGTCGATATCCTAATGAGGTCGGGTTTTAAGTGGCATTCGTGCCCTCCACCCTCACCGTCTTTCCTGGTCGTGTTCAATTAGAACTACCGAATGGGGTTGACTAAATAATAATTTCCCCGAGTGTGTTTATATAATGATGTATGTTTCGCTGAATTGGTGTTTCAGTATCGACTTGTCGTTCGATCAATGAGAACCGATTCACATGAGAAGCAAAACTAATGTTTTCGAACCTGTCGTCTTGAAAAATTTTTTGTGCTTGTGCAAACTATAAACATATAAACCAGTCGTTTTATATGATAAATAATCCAGAACTCCCAATACATGTTGGATGCCATCTATGATGAGAAAAATCATAAAACATACTTGCAAAATGACTGTTTAAATATTGATTTTAATCCGTCACCACATGTTACTCACTCTGATTTGTGAAAAATGTGATGCCCAATTTTTTTTTGGATGTCATCTTTGATGAGTAAAACACGAGTTTGTTGCTACCATCAGGATGAATGTTAAGACGTTGATTTTATTTCGCCGCCACATTTGAGACGTGATGACGTCTATGGTGAACAAATGTCTGAAATTGATATATTGGAGCAATCCTTCACCAAAATACTAGCTTGGAAATTGTATTTCATAAGCAGTATCGTGAATTAATATTCACTATGTTCCTTTATCACCCATCTGTTATTGAATAAGAAAATTACCCCGGTGAGTAGTTTTAATTCTATTGGGTCAATGGCGAATTGTTTGCCTGATATTAATGCTCCTCGTGTATATTTTTTTTCACGAATCGAGAACCAAGACAAGTGTTATTTGTCTCGAACTGTCGTGATCCCGATGAATCGCCTAGCCAAGGGAGATTTTAGACAATCGTCAAAATTGAAAACATGTGGCTCCAAGACAGTAATTGAAAGGAACAATATGGCCCGTTGTCACAAAGCAAGAGATAATGCTCAAGGAGGCAACTCTATGCTATAAAGACAAAGGTTATGCAGTTACTACTTAAATAGTTCAAAACTATTAGAAAGGTGAAAAAACCGATGCTAATGTGGTTAAAACTAATTGAAACTCTTGAGACCCCCGATTTTGTGGCTCAAATGAGTTTGATACATTTCTTTATTGATTTTGATAAATCATTGAGCCATTTTTTCGCTCATCTGGATTATGTTTTTCCATTTAAATTATGATTTGTCCATTTGGACGTACTTTTGGATTATGGTTTGCCTGTTTACGAAATTTCTCGAAATAATTTAAAATGTTTTGAGCAAATTCTTTTGACAAATGTGACCAAACTTTAAATTATGAAATTTTAGGCAATACTTGTGGGGTAGTTGATTTTTTTTTTGGAAATAGTGGGTAACCGTGAACCACAAAATTTCACCAACTACTTGCCTAAAAGAGTCCTTTGTGACAATGATTCTGGACCTGTCATTCCAAATTAAAATCTTTGGTAAAAAAAAAAACCAAATTGATTTGTCAAATATGAGGTCTTATACTCATGTAGGTCCTGCCGTACCTTGTTGAGTTATAAAATATTCGAGAAAACCAGTGTTATCTGGTAATAGCTCATGAAAGAATTAAAATTTCTTTACATAGCCTCCATTCAATACGACCAAAAGCGTATTTTAGAGGAGTTGAAATGTCTTTCAAGTGGTTGCTACCATATTTTTTAAAGCATTTAAAGTTACCTTATCATTTCGCCTGTCGTCGAAATGATAAATGATTTAGATGCTAAGACATGATTGTCTATACTATCATTCGCCTATCGTCGATTGATAAGAGCATTTTGATATTGTGGCATTGACCGGATGAGATATTCCCGGGTCAAAAGACGATACTTGATTTATAATCGCATCGCATTTGGATTCTCTCTGAAGGGGACATAAGTGGATTATGAATCACCTGCCTATCATTTGATATAGTAACTTTGGCAAGCGATCTCTTTACCGCATGATATGCGAAAGTGACATCGCTAAGATTGTTCTCCCCGTCGTTAGGGGGAGATTTTCACGTTACCGTTGATAAGAAATGACGTGAAGTAACGTGGCATAACCCACTCAGTCTTAACTTGATCCCTAAAACTGCACTTAGTGATAAGTAAGTGCATAGACTCCCTCAAGTCTAACTAAATGCCAGACGCATTTAATGACTTTATGAGATGTCACGAGATCATTTATACCTGCTGCAAATGCTTGCAAGGATATACGTCCCTATCGGACGCCGTGTTCCTGTCGTAACACGTTGTTTTGTCCGAACCCGCCAAGCAAAGGACGCTGCCGTCGGCCGTCAGTCTGTCGTCCTTACCAAGATATGAGGAAGTTGATCGGTTCTTAATTCGTTCAGCCCCAGAGGTGGTGAACTGAAACTCGTTCGTCGCATGAGATTATAAAGGATCTAGGAGATGTGTGATTCCTCTTCATCCTGAGAATCTTGAAATATCTGTCGATCATGATATCTTAGACGATATTAAAGCGAAACGAGAATGTCAGTGATTACTTGTTCATATAATCGGTGACGACTGATAATATGAACAAATTATAACAGGGAACCATGTACCGTTGCCTGAAGTCAACGGAGAATAGACTGTACTAATGGAAACTTGAAAGTGTATATGGCTTCGAGCTCGTATTAGACATATTTGAATTACATATGCTCTGTCTCACGATCCAGATAAAACACTTGTCTTATTTGAGGACAACTTGTTGTTATCGATCAAGAGAGACATGACTAGATTATGCTATTTAGCATTTCTTGCCAAAATAAATCTTCACATATGAAGTTTAAGAGCATCATGTCGAATGCTCGTTTTATTCCACGTTATATTTTCTTGCATACAGTCGTGTGCAAGTAAACGAGGAATCCAGTCGAATGCTCATACTCTTTATTCGAATATGAAATCATTGCACATAGTCGTGTGCAAGTGAGGGAAAGCATCCAAGTGAATGCTTATTGCACTAACTACTACTTAGTCGAAATCCTCGCACCCTGTCGTGTGCAAGTGAGGGGGAGCATCCAGTCGCATGCTCATGTACTCTTTTTGTCCTTAGACCAAGATTTTTTCCCATTGGGTTTTCCTTGGCAAGGTTTTTAGCGAGACACGTTCCCATCATATCTCACTTAAGATTGCCAAAATTAGGGGGAGTATCCTGTTGTATACTTCTTACCACTGTGTACTCTTTTGTCGTTCGACTAGAGTTTTTTCCCACTGGGTTTACTCTAGCAAGGTTTTGATGAGGCACCTGTTTTGTGGTTGATCCCTACTACTATCATTGTTGCATTCTTTTTTCCTTCGATCAGAGATTTTCCCATTGGGTTTGCTCTGGCAAGGTTTTGATGAGGCACACTGTTTTGTGGTTAGTTACTTACATGATATTTCGGCCTATATCATTCGGCTACACAGTTTCTCCTAGATACCGGTTTTGTTCCACACTGGGTTTTCCGTTCCTAAGGTTTTTATGTGTTTAGCACTACGAATGAACTCGACTTAGATCGATTGCATGAAGACGAAGAATTCAAGACGTCCAAAGGGGGAGTGTTGTAGGATATTATTGGACTCTTGGGCTTGTACTTTATGGGCCCAAGTGGGCTTGTAACCCTACCCCTCTATCTATATAAAGAGGGTTAGGGGTCTTGTATTTTCACATTCATTCATATACATTCTGATTAATAAAGACCTACCGTTCACTCTCTCTCTATATCTATACATATCTCTATAACGAGCTAATATGTCACACAACATATATATATCCCTCTGAAATATTTACTCTTTATGTTTGATGAATATTAAACCTAAAGGAAATACATTATTTATGAGATCTTTGCCTAAATTTACCGAAACTTAGACTAACGTTTTTGTTAGGGGTGGCTTCGGTACGGTACCGACTTTTTTGACCATATACCAATACCGAACCGAACTTGTTTGGTTTGAAAAAAATTATATACCGACTTTTTCGGTTGGTACGGTTCGGTTTTCCGCTTTATACCGAAACATTATTATTATTAAAAGATAATTCTTGATAACAATAAAATAGTAAAAAAGTTTGTAAAAAGTAAAATGTGTACAACTATTTTTATATTTGCTACATTTATTGTGAATTTGATTAAAATAGTAAACACTTATAAAATAAGAATTCTTTAAAATATTAGACAAGAAAATGAAGAAACACAAAATTATTGTATTTGGCTTCGTAAATAGGAAAGTAAGTCGTAAGAAAAATTAAAATAAACTATATATAAGACAATTTATTTGTAAGTTATAACTATGTGTATATTTCTATATATTTTATAATTTTAATGTTTGGCTCGGTTCGGTATTGTACCAAACATACGAAATGGATACCGAAACCGAACTGACTTTTAAAGTTTGGTTCGGTTGTACCGTACCGAAAAATAGGTATACCGAACTTTCGATACCAACTTGTTTGGTTCGGTTCGAAAATCGATCGGTTGGTACAAATCGGTATAAAAAATCCACCCCTAGTTTTTGTAGTCATTTTAGATAAGATTTACTAGAAAAACGTTATAAATGCAAAAGTTTGAGAAGTTAGCGTTTAGAATTGTAAAGTTCTGAAAGATTAGTGAACAAAACTAAGAGCATCCCTAAATTTTGATGATTATAATATAAAAAGTGCTATGTATCAGAAACCCTATAAATTTCTTAAATTTCAGAAAACACAAAATTCACTTTATATACGGTAAATGTATATAATGAATATAATAGTAATAAAATATCATGTGGTTGAAATATTGTTATGATTATTAAATGATAATAAACAAATAAAAAGAAATAATGCAGCTAGAATTATTATAAAAAAATTAATAAGTAAGCTGGAATTTTGTGTAAATATAAACGGTTTCTTAAAATATATAAAATTTGTTAAGTTTGAAAAAATTGTTAAGTTTGCTGATTGCGGTTGCTCTAAACATGATATATTTACATAATAATGACTATTTCTTCTAATCATGGGCATATGACAAGACAATTTTGGAAGATCCTATAGAGCAGTGAGTTTCTTTTGAAATTGTTATCACTTTCAGTTGGTCGCTGTGTGATTGCCATTTCATGCGTAAAAATTGCAAAGAATTGAATGTAACTGCTACTAAATAATACAAAACTCTTGTTTCAAAAAAATAAAAAAAATACAAAACTCATAGATATCTTTGTTAACATTCACTATAAAAACAAATTCAGATCTCACACGAAAATAGTGATAGATTTTGCTTCCTAATTAACGCTCTAATCGGAGACGGCATGACGACATAATATTGTTTTACTGACAGATTTGGTTATTTAGCGACAAATTTGTAACAGATTTAGTCGTCCTCAATTAATATCTTTTTTTTTAGTGATTGAACACTAATGTAATACTTAAAATTAACATAAACATGTGTCACTTAAAAAACTTTTAATTTATGATGTGTCAACATTTAACAAGAAAATTTTAATAAAACTATTGTGGACGCTCTAACTCATTAAACTTAATGTTGTTAACATTTTTTTTATATTTAACAACAAAGTTAATATTGCTAAGTGATAACGTGGCAATTTGCTTGATCAACTTCTATATTAAATCATACAATAAAACAAAAATAACACATTATCTCTTTCTCTTTTATTTACAATAATATTAATTTTTATTCGAAATCAACTATTTATTATAAATTACTCTCTCCGTTCCCATTTAATTGTCTACTACGAAATTACGTGCAATTTTGACCGGCTTATAACTTATATCAAAATTCTCGAAATGAATTTTTTTTTTAAATCTAATCATAAAATTTAACATTTAAACTATATGATCAACTTTTAAAAATTTTCATTCCGACAATTTTGATTCAAGTTCTTGCCCGGTCAAAATTGCACGTATAGTTTCGTAATAAACAATTAAATGAGAACATAGGATGTAATGGATAACGTTGTTAAGAAAAATGCATTATTATTATGAGACTTATATGGTTGTTAAGGTTAACATATATGTGACATTTAACATACACATGCGTCATTATTTAACAAGAAAAAATTAACATAATTATTGTGGGTGTTCTAAGCAAGTAATTTAAATAAGAACAAGATACTATGAATAATTAAAAGAAAATATGAAGCTGATAAAAAATATTCCCACACATCTATATTATTTATTTGAAAAAGAACTAAATGTGAGTGTACATGGGAAATATGAGATAATTTGGAAGGTAGAAGACTTAGGCAAGTTCACTTTTAAGTCGGCTTGCAATATTATAAGAGAAAAATAAGAAACAAGTTGGTTTAATAAGTTTAAATGGGAAAGAATATTTACCATAAAAGATCACATGATTTGTTTGAAAACTCTTTAAACATGCCATACCATTGGACTCTGCAATAAAAAAAATTTGGAATTCAATTAGGCATCAAGGTGTCAATGTTGTCGTGCACATCAAGAAGAAAAAGAACACATTTTTAGCAAAGGTAAAATAGCAATGGAAGTCTGGTATACTTTTAATAAGATGATCAGTGTTATTAATAATAATATACTCTTACTGCTAGTTTTTATCTTGGTGGTACATTGCATATAAAAAAAATAGTGGTTGTACCGGCAAAATAATTAAAGTGCTTCATTCCTTAATAGTGTGGATAATTTGGAAATCTAGATGTATAAGTAAGTTATTGATCTTTTGTATATAATCTCCAAAGGTGACAAAATATTTCCTAATTTATGCAATATTTATGATATCTCAAATCAAAAAACTGCTCAAAAACCTAAAAAAGTGACTATGGTGAAATGGATAAATCCTTCCCTTGGATATGTTAAAATTAACACTGATGGGTGTTATAAACCTAATATTAAATCGAGTGGAGTTGGGGTAATTATAAGAGATTCAAAGAGGGATTTCATATCATGATTTCAAGCTTATATAATCAGCAATTCGGCTGAATCGGAGGCTAAAGCTACACTTTTAAGTCTACAACTTTATAATCTGGATAAAATTATATTAGAGACTGATTCAATATATTTAGCTAATATATTTAACAGAGAAGCAGATGTTTCTTGTTATATAAGATCTACTATAGATGAAATTAATTTTAAGTTGAAGATTAAAGATTATTGGGTGAATCATGTGATGAGAGAATCAAATAAGCCTGCTGATCTTTTCGTCAATTCCAGTAGTGAAAAAGGGTTTAAAGAGTACGACTGTAAAAATGATTTGTCGGATCGATTGAGGAAATTATAAATCTGGAAGCAAAAGGGCTTCCTAATTTTCGTTTTCATTGAAAAAGAAAGGATAAAAAGTGAGAGAATGTCGCAAAGTAGTCTGAGATCTATTTTGATCAACGAAAAGGTAGTTCCAGTAAAAAAAACAAAGAAAGGATTTTAGCCAAGAAGCCCCTTTATTTTCTTGTGATTTTTTTTTTAAGTTTCTATCTAAAGTTTTATTTCTCTCAAATTGCTACAATTTGCGTTTGTAACTTTAACAACTTTATTTCTGTTTGTGGGATTTTCCCCCCGCATTTTTATTTTTCAATAATTAATAAAAAAAATGGATTTTCCCCATTATTTATATATATAAAAAAGTTTAGGGAGTGATGACTATATTTGTTACAATCTGTCATGAAAGGATATTAACGGTCTTTACAATTAAAATTTATTGTCTTTTTATTTGCAATAGGGGCGTTGGGAACAAACCTGTGAGTGTGGGTGTGGGTGTGGGTCACATTGTTTGGCAACTAAAAATTGAAATCAAATATTAGTCCCAGTTTAATACTGGTATATAAGTCTTCGAGAAAATGACATCCCAATTTATGGAACTTAAAGTCAAATTGTGAAGTTAAAGCACATACACAGTGTATACATTATAAATATGCTGATTAAATAAAAGGCCCGTGTGTGGATGTGGGTGTTGGTATATGGTACTATTGATAATCATTATCCATGCACACACATGGTATAGGTAAATAAATTTTAATTTTTTTTTGATTTAATGAATATATTAAATTAGAAATGTTGAGTAATATAATATTTTGTTTATACAAAATACACGTAAAACGATTTTGTTTGATATAAGATTATAATTGTTTTGAAAAGATAATGATTTTTTTTGTGTTTTTTATATTTTGAATTAAATAAATGTAAATGAGTAATTAGTAAAAAAAAGTAAGGATATTTAAAAAAAAAATGATCAAAATTTGACGGACTCACTGTTTTTTTTGGTTGACTTACATAGAGTATGATATGTATTTGATACAAATGGTTGATATGCTGTTATACTACTTTCAAGTGCATACGTTTTACATTTTCTATAGTTAGTGAAGTCAGAGTGTGGTAATTACTAAATAAAAAATTGTAATTTATAAGGTTGTGATACACATCGTTTTTGAGATTTTTGAAATTTCCTTATAAAAAAATATAACAGTTGTGTAAATTGTGGGGTTGCGGCTGTAGCCTTTTGAATCCCATGGCTTCGCTCCTAGGACTAGACTTTAGCAAAGTTACATGGGTATGCATACAGGATTACAAGTACAATTATACAATTTTCTTAAAAAATTGTAGGTTACGTTGGAAACTTGAATAAAACCGAAACTAAACCTGGAAACTCGATCGCAGGTTGGAAACACATAGGTTGAGTTGCTATTTATATGGCTATTACTATTAGATTCATAGGTTAATCCTAGAATTCTAATTCATCACATGGAGGCAAAGCTTTGTGCTTGCCTTTTGGAAAAACATGTAAAACATGGGTGTTTCCGAATGGTCACTGGACCAACTTTGAGTCATTATTTCATGTGACAGCCCTGGTTTGTTTATACCGTACTCAACGTGGTTGAGTAGCCCGTGTGACGAGCTTCGTAACGGTATATCACATGACCTATTCGGAGAATGGGTGTGAATACAAATCGGCTTCAAAGTTGGGCTCTCGAAAGCTTAATTCTGGAAAATCCAAAATGGTAATGGAAAACCATTTGGTATAATCCCATATTGTAAGAATAAGAGTTAATTTTACAATATATATACCATACCAACCTATGTAGTTATTTAACTAACATGTCCACATACACCTAAGAGTATTAGTGTGTACCACACACGCTCCCTCGTGTCTCGGGTCACGGGCGCGGGCGCGGGTCTCGGGTCTCGGATCCAAATCCGAAATGGGAGTTTTGTATAAAATACAAAAGCAGCCCCTAGAGTTTCCAGCAACTGAAACGCCAGCAATAAATGAGAATAAATTGCAGCAGTTTCAGGAATTAAGTGAGCGGATTCTTGGGGTGTAACTCCCAGAATTAATGACCATCATTATGGCTGCGGTTTCTATAGAGCCTATAAAAGGCAGCCCTCCCCCTCTCATTTCAACACACCAGAATACACACAACCTCACAGCATAAACATACATATTAGAGAGAGAGAACCGCACCACCAACAGCTCGACCTGTGGTTCGGTGCCGGTTTCCGTACGAGCCACTCTGTGACAGAAGTTGTACCTTGGGAACAAAGTTCCGAAACCAGAAACCTTTAAAAGTGGTTCGGGAAATATTGTTTAAGGGAAACTGCCCAGCAGTTGCCTCTTATTTTAATTTCCGCTATTTATTTTTCAGTCTTTTATTATTCTGTCCATTTCATTTCAGTACTGTTTCCTTTTGTATTTACATTTCGGTATTGTTTATTTTCAGTCTTTCTATTCTGTAATTTACTTTTCAGTTCTGTAATTTCCAGTATTTACAAAACAGTCCGGCAGTTTGTTTTATTTGTCAAAATAGTCCGGCAGTTTGCTTATTTGTCAAAACAGTCCGGCAGTTTGTTTATTTGTTAAAATAGTCCGGCAGTTTCTTTAATTACAAAACCAGTCCGACAGTTTGTTTATTTGTTAAAACAGTCCGGCAGTTTGTTTATTTGTTAAAACAGTCCGGCAGTTTGTTTAATTATCAAAACAGTCCAGCAGTTTAGTAATTATACTATTCTGTCTGGCAGTTTGTTTAATTGTCAAAACAGTCCAGCAGTTTAGTAATTATACTATTCTGTCTGGCAGTTTGTTTAATTGTCAAAACAGTCCAGCAGTTTAATAGTTTGTATTAAATCTGTCTGGAATTTAAATTAGTGTAATTTTAATTCTGTTGAGTCAGGAATTGTAATTTATATTCCAATTGTGAGAAATAAAATTATTTATTTCCATTGCAGTCCTTTGTTCTTTACTTTATTGCTTTTCGATATAGAATACTATAAAGAATTCTTAGTGAAATCAAAAGTGATTTGATTTTCATGCTAGAAAATCTTTTTACTGTTTTATTCTTTTGAAGCAAACTAATTAAGTTATAATTAGTATTTGCGATTAAGAATTTAGTTTTCTTGCGAGAAACTAAACGGGATAATTTTGTCATTTCAGATGACTAATGAGGATCAAACACCCACCGTTCCTTCGGGAGACGTGCAGGGCGCACTTGTGATTGGCAGTAGCCATAACAATGTGAGCGCTGCGAGTGGGGGGGCTCAGGCTGAGGTTGAGGCCGAAGCTGTTGCGGCAAAGGTTGCGGCCGACGCCGCTGCGGCAGAGACCGATGCTATGGCTGCGGTTGCGGCCGCAGCACAGGCTGCTGCCAAGACTGCGGCCAAGGCAGCGCTTGTGGCTGCGTCCAGGGTAAAGGGCAAGGCTCCGGCAACACCAGCGATGCCAATGTTGACAACCTCTCAACTAGAGAGACCGGAAAAGTTTAGGGGAAACAACTTCAAACATTGGCAGCAAAAAATGCTGTTTTATTTAACTGCCCTTAACCTTACCCGGTTTCTCAAGGAGTCTGCACCCGTCCTTAGCGAGGACGATGAGGACGTGCAGACGGTTTCGGCGGTAGAAGCGTGGAAACACGACGACTACCTATGCCGGAACTACATCCTGTGTGCTCTGGATGACACTCTCTTCAGTGTATTCGAGCCCAAGGCTTCTGCAAAGGAGTTTTGGGAGTCTCTCGAAAGAAAGTACAAAGTGAATAACGCTGGCGCAAAGAAATTTATCGTCACGGACTTTCATGAGTACATGATGACTGATGGGAAGAGTGTTATCGAGCAGGAAGAGAAACTCCAACTCATATACCATAGGCTTGAGGTTGAGGGGCTAGTTATCAACGAACCTTTCCAAGTGGCATTAATGATTGAGAAACTGCCACCTTCTTGGAAAGAGTTTCAAAACTACCTGAAGCACAAGCGAAAGGCTATGACCTTGGAGGGACTCATTGAGAGGCTCAATGTTGAGCAAAGCAACCGCCGATCCGGAAGGAAAGGCGGTGGCGGAGCAGGCAACGCGGTTGCCAATGCCCATGTAGTTGAGGACGCTGTGTCTAAGCGGAAATGCTTTGACAGCGGTGTCAGTGCTTCTCTCAAGAAGAAATTCATGAGAGATTGCTTTTTGTGCAACAAACCGGGCCATCGTGCCACGGATTGTAAGATGCGCATCGACAAGCCCAAACCACCCCCCCCCCCCCCCCCCAAAGAGGAAGTTCCAAGGGAAAGGGAGGAAGAGGCACCTACTCAGGCAAATGTGGCTGAGGGAGAAGATGATGCTGGACAAGACTATATGCACCTGAGTGCTGTGGTTTCTGAAGTGACCTGGTGTGGAGCAACCCAAAGGAATGATGGCTAGACACAGGCGCCACCAGTCACATCTGTGCCAGTAAATGGATGTTTAAGACCTATACGGCCGTGGACAATGAGAGTTGCTTGATGGGAAACTCGGCTACTTCCAGGGTGGAAGGAAAAGGAACCGTGCTGCTGAAGATGACATCGGGAAAGGAGCTCACACTGAATGGCGTGCTCCATGTACCGGAAATTCGCAAGAATCTGATTTCCGGGTCTGTTATGGTGAACAAAGGATTTAAACTTGTATTTGAATCTGCTAAAATTATAATCACCTTAAATGGAATATATGTAGGCCGTGGCTATATGACCAACGACATGTTTAAATTAAATGTTGGTACTCCGGCTCCTAAAGCCGAGTCTGCTATTGTGGGTACTAAGGCTGAGGCCAGTACCAAGAATAATGTAACCGTTAATGTTGCCCAAGTGGCTAATAAAACTTCTTTTGCTTATTCTTGCGATTCATTTAATTTATGGCATGGTAGATTAGGTCATGTGAATGCTAATTCTATGAAGAAATTAATATAACTAAATCTACTACCTAATTTTGTATTTGATAAACAACATAAATGTGAAGTTTGTGTTGAGGCAAAATTAACCAAGTCTTCGTATCAACATATTGAACGAAGTACTGAACCTCTCGGTCTAATACACACGGATGTATGCGACTTAAAGTTTATACAAACGCGAGGAGGGAAAAAGTATTTCATCACATTTATAGATGACTGTACTAGATACTGCTATGTCTACTTAATGAGATGTAATGACGAAGCGGTAGAGAAATTCTCTCTTTATAAGACCGAAGTAGAAAATCAACTCAATAAAAAGATTAAAATGTTGAGGAGTGATAGAGGCGGTGAATACGAGGCACCGTTTGCGCAGATATGCACAGAAAATGGTATTATACATCAAACCACAGCCCCATACTCTCCGGAGCAGAATGGGGTTGCCGAGCATAAGAATAGGACGCTCAAGGAAATGATGAATGCTATGTTAATAAGTTCTGGGTTACCCCAGAACATGTGGGGGGAAGCGCTGCTTTTCGCCAACTATGTGTTGATCAAGCTGCCACATAAGAAGCGTGATAAACCACCTTATGAACTATGGAAAGGCCATCGGCCGAGCTATAAATTCTTAAGGGTTTGGGGTTGTCTTGCGAAGGTCCTTGTCTCGCTTCCGAAAAGAACGAGAATAGGGTCAAAGACGGTAGATTGTGTGTTCATAGGATATGCACACAACAGTAGTGCTTATCATTTTCTCGTGCACAAGTCGGATAATCCCGATGTGCATGTAGATACTATCATCGAAGCTCGAGAAGCTTCTTTCTTCGAGGAGATCTTTCCCCGCAAGTCTTCCATAACTGTAGAGACTGAGGAGTCAAACAGTGAGGAAAATGTGGGGGAAAGTGAACCGTTGGAAGAAGAAGAAGAAGAGCCTCGACGTAGTAAAAGGGCTAGAAAGGAAATGACTTTCGGTCCAGATTTTGTAACCTTCATGATAGAAGGCGAACTGACGACATTCAAACAAGCAATGTCATCCCCGGAAGCCCAATATTGGGAGGAAGCGATCAACAATGAGGTTGAATCGATATTACAAAATCACACTTGGGAACTAGTGGATCTACCACATGGGTGTAAGACACTAGGACACAAGTGGATCTTCAAGAGGAAGAGAAAGCTCGATGGAACAATCGATAAATACAAGGCAAGGCTTGTAGTGAAAGGTTTTAGACAAACCGAAGGTGTCGACTATTTCGACACCTATGCTCCTGTCTCCAGGAAGACGTCAATCCGGATAGTCATTGCTCTCGCGGCACTGTTCGATCTGGAAATACATTAAATGGATGTTAAAACGGCATTTTTGAATGGTGAACTAGAAGAGGAGATTTACATGGAACAACCGGATGGGTTTGTAGTTCCAGGTAAAGCGCACAAGGTGTGTAAACTTGTGAAATCCTTATATGGACTTAAACAAGCACCTAAACAATGGCACGAAAAATTTGATAGAGTGATGCTATCAAACGGTTTTCGGATAAACGAGTGTGACAAATGCGTCTACGTAAAAGGAAATGAAAAGGACTACGTGGTAGTCTGCCTCTACGTAGATGACATGATTATAATAGGGAGTATTGATAACATCAACTCCACTAAGAAAATGTTGTCACAAAAATTCGAGATGAAAGATTTAAGTGTCGCTGATGTTATACTTGGCATGAAAATTACCAAGACATCAGACGGATATGCGCTATCTCAAACTCAATATGTCAAGCAGATGCTTGACAAATTTGATAAAGATAGTAGAGCTACATACAGAACTCCGATAGAGATCTTAACCACCCTGAAAAAGAATTTTGGGGAGAGTGTTAGACAATTGGAATATTCTCGAATAATTGGCAGTCTGATGTACGTCATGAACTGTACTAGACTAGACATAATTGGCAGTAGGTACACCAGTAATCCCAATGAGGAACACTGGAAGGCCATCATGAGACTTCTCAGATACGTGAGATACACAGCCGACCGAGGGTTGCATTATACCAGATATCCAGCTGTACTGGAAGGGTATTCTGATGCAAACTGGATCTCGGATTCCAACAGTACACGATCCACTAGCGGATATGTGTTCGTGATGGGAGGAGCAGCTGTCTCATGGAGATCATCCAAGCAGACCTGCATAGCTAGATCAACTATGGAATCCGAGTTCATAGCGTTGGATCTAGCAACAGAAGAGACTGACTGGCTGAGAAGCTTTCTGGAAGGAATTCCAATGTGGCCGAAACCTGTCCTAGCAATAAGCATGCACTGCGATAGTCAGTCGGCTATTGGACGGGCGCAGGATCATATGTATAATGGAAAGTCCCAACATATTCGTCAGAGACATAAATCCGTCAGAGAATTGTTAGCTAACGGTACGGTGTCATTAGATTTTGTGAGATCTAAAGACAATATAGCGGATCCATTTACAAAAGGCTTGACTCAGGTAGGAGTTGAAGTTTCATCGAGGGGAATGGGGTTGAAGCCCATCAAACTGGAAACCTCCTCAGAGGAAACCCAACCCGAACTGGATTCTCCAGCGTCGGGTTCAATGGGAAAACCGAACTGTAGGGGTGACCGAACAAAGCACTCAGGAACTTAAGTTCCCAACCCATTTCTAGGATGAAAGAGTGATAGACCTAGACCATCTTAAGGGTGAGCATGAGGCTCTTAATGAAAACAAGTATCTCGAAGGTCGAGAGGGGTGAGTCAGGACACCCTTGACTTGAAATCACCTATGACGAGTGTGTATGGCCGATACTATGTGATGAGCCATGGGCTAAATCACTAGAGCACTCGGTTGAATTTTGCCAAGGCAGTCCATGGCCAAATATGGACAACAACCAAATGGCTTAGTAAATGGTGTAGAGAGGACACTGTGTGCGCATTACCCTGGTATGCACAAATGCTAAAGGGTTCAAGGCTTAAAGGCTACCCAATAATAGCATATCAGATTTTACGTCACTACGGCAGGTTCAAGGCGCGCGCTACCTGTCCTTATGCAGTGAACTCTTGTGGTTCTCTCGTATGCATTTAGGAGCATTTTATTTTCAGCCAATTGCATTCATGTGGAGGATTGTTGGAAAAACATGTAAAACATGGGTGTTTCCGAATGGTCACTGGACCAACTTCGAGTCATTATTTCATGTGACAGCCCTAGTTTTTTTATACCATACTCAACGTGGTTGAGTAGCCCGTGTGACGAGCTTCGTAACGGTATATTGCATGACCTATTCGGAGAATGGGTGTGAATACAAATCGGCTTCAAAGTTGGGCTCTCGAAAGCTTAATTCTGGAAAATCCGAAATGGTAATGGAGAACCATTTGGTATAATCTCATATTGGAAGATTAAGAGTTAATTTTACAATATATATACCATACCAACCCATATAGTTATTAAACTAATATGTCCACATATACCTAAGAGTATTAGTGTGTACCACACACGCGCGCTCGCTCGTGTCTCGGGTCACGGGCGCGGGCGCGGGCTTGGAATTTGGGATTTGGGATTTGGGGAATGTCTCGTGTCTCGGGTCTTGGGTCCAAATCCGAAATGGGAGTTTTGTATAAAATACAAAAGCAGTCCCTAGAGTTTCCAGCAACTGAAACGCCAGCAATAAATGAGAATAAATTGCAGCAGTTTCAGGAATTAAGTGAGCGGATTCTAGGGGTGTAACTCCAAGCATTAATGACCATCATTATGGCTGCGGTTTCTATAGAGCCTATAAAAGGCAGCCCTCCCCCTCTCATTTCAATACACCAGAATACACACAACCTCACAGCATAAGCATACATATTAGAGAGAGAGAACCGCACCACTAACAGCTCGACCTGTGGTTCGGTGCCGGTTTCCGTACGAGCCACTCTGTGACAGAAGTTGTACCTTGGGAACAAAGTCCCGAAACCAGAATCTTTTAAAGGTGGTTCGGAAAATATTGTTTAAGGGAAACTGCCCAGCAGTTGCCTCTTCTTTTAATTTCTGCTATTTATTTTTCAGTATTTTATTATTCTATCCATTTCATTTCAGTATTGTTTCCTTTTGTATTTACATTTCGGTACTGTTTATTTTCAGTCTTTCTATTCTGTAATTTACTTTTCAGTTCTGTAATTTCTAGTATTTACAAAACAGTCCGGCAGCAGTTTGCTTATTTGTCAAAACAGTCCGGCAGTTTGTTTATTTGTTAAAACAGTCCGGCAGTTTGTTTAATTACAAAACCAGTCCGGCAGTTTGTTTATTTGTTAAAACAGTCCGACAGTTTGTTTATTTGTTAAAACAGTCCGGCAGTTTGTTTAATTATCAAAACAGTCCAGCAGTTTAGTAATTATACTATTCTGTCTGGCAGTTTGTTTAATTGTCAAAACAGTCCAGCAGTTTAGTAATTATACTATTCTGTTTGGCAGTTTGTTTAATTGTCAAAACAGTCCAGCAGTTTAATAGTTTGTATTAAATCTGTCTGGAATTTAAATTAGTGTAATTTTAATTATGTTGAGTCAGGAATTGTAATTTATATTCCAATTGTTATAAATAAAATTGTTTATTTCCATTGCAGTCCTTTATTTTTTATTTTATTGTTTTTCGATATAGTACCAAAACCAACATGCCTTGCATCAAAAGGAAAGACACAAAGTGCACATAAACTGGTAACGTTATTTGAGTGTCCATTTTTATGTAAATCTCCAGGTTAGCGAGATTAGCAATAGAGCTTAGTCTTCACCAGAGTTCTATAAAAGAAAGTTGAATGCTCACCAAATGGATTTCTAGTTCTAAGACAAAGAATACAGACGTCTTGCAGAAATCTATTTGATAATGGATTTCGGCCAACCAATGAAAAGCCTGGATGATCCTAACCAAGAGAATGAGAAGGCAACTGATCAGCTTTTCGTTCGATAAACTGTGCTTCGGAAGAAAACTATTGCACCTATGAAATGGTTGAACACGCCAGAAAAGATGGCAAGAATCTTAGTGAGACCAACGTAGAATATGATAATTCATCACCGGTTTGTGAGAAAACAAAAACATGTCAAGGTTCTTCCACCCATCAGTTCCAATATCGTAGGTAATATGTTCACGAGAGATCTAAAGACTCTTAATTCCTTTAATTAATCCGAAGACATCACAATCTTTACCCCTTAGTTGTACTAGTGAGAAATAATTGGAGTGCAGTACCACTTTAAGATAATTTTTAGCTTTTAGTAACACTTGTAACTTTTATTAGCATAAAATACATTTTGAAACATTTTAATTGGATATTGGTACCACCGTTTTAAATATATAAAGGAATCAATTCTATTTTGGTTCATAACCCATTATTCTTTCTCTCTCTAAAAATTAGCTCTCAAGAAACAATCATATATATATATATATATATATATGGGTTATATGAACATCAATTTGGATATTTTTTCATAAAAACGCTTCAAATCAATATTTGGTTAATGCAAATCTCCATGTTTTCACGACGGGAACACAAATATGCGTCTTGTTTTTTTTTTTCGAGATGTATAATGACATGTTTTCGAAATTATGGTAAAATTTAAAAATTCAAAACATGTCATTATACATTTCAAAAAAAAAAAAAACAAGACGCATATTTGTGTTCCCGTCGTGAAAACATAGAGATTTGCATTAACCAAATATTGATTTGGAGCGTTTTTACGAAAAAGTGTCCATTTGGATGTTTTTCAGGGTGTCTATATATTCTCCCTATATATATATATATATATATATATGGGGAGGATCTATGCACACATAAAAAAACACATTATCTTTACACATCAATCACAACCCTCCATTTACTTATTTTTAATGGTCAAGATTAGTTCATCTAATAACAAGAATAAACACATAATCTTGATCATTAAAAATTAGTAAATGAAGGGTTGTGATTGATGTGTAAAGATAATGTGTTTTTTTTATGTGTGTATGGATTCTTTCCCTATATATATATATATCGATCTCTCTCAATCCCTCTTTCTCTCCTCGTATCTGATTATATATAATATATATATACGTATATTTTCTCTGTAGTATTTTAATTGATGGCGATGAGTGTGAGAAGAGCAGAGAGCTTTTAATTTAATTGATGCGTAGTATTTTCTTTTTATTAATTAAAATTAATCTGGACCATTGAATGTTAAATTAGATGGATGGCTGTGATCTATGTGTAAAGCTAGTGTGTTTTTATATGTGTCTAATGATCATGCCCCTATAGAGAGAGATATGGTGTGCCAATATTATGTAAAAATGCAAAACTTGGTAGTCAACCAAATTTGTAAAAAGTTTTATACTATTTGAACAAGAAACTACCATATCCATATGACGCAACTTTTTTACTTCTCAAATATATATATATATATATATATCGGTGATCTCTCTCTTCCTCTCAGATCTGCTTTCTCTGTCAATTAAAATTGACATCATCGTCTACCTGGCCACATCATCAGCTCGTCGTCGTCGCCTCTGGTTTGGCCGTTGTCGCCACGTCATCCGTTCGTGTGTTTAGGAAAATGTAATAGATTTGGCGACGGTGGCTCACCATCGATCAACGACGACGTAGCCAGATCTGTTAGACTGTCTCCTCTCACCAGATCCGACGTTTGCGTGAGTGAATTGTTTTGACTTTTGATTTATTGCAGAGATTAAGATGTTGTTTTTGTAATGTTTTGATTTTTTTTTTTTAAAACAAACACTGTCATCTTGTGAGTGTATTGTTTTGACTTTTAACTACATGTATCACACAAACAATTTGGTTTTGATTGTTTATTTTTTATTTTGATTTAGATTGTTGTTTTGTATTAAATTATCAAAATATTTGAATTAGATTGTCAAAAAAAATGTATTAGATTTTCAAAAAAAATGTATTAGATTGTCACAAAATTTGTATTAGATTGTCACAAAAATTACATTAGATTGTAAAAAAAAATTGTATTAGATTGTCAAAAAAATGTATTAGATTGTCAAAAAAATTGTATTAAATTATCACAAAATTTGTATTGTATTAAATTGTCAAAATATTTGAATTAGATTGTCAAAAAAAATGTATTAGATTATCATAAAATTTGTATTAGATTGTCACAAAATTTGTATTAGATTGTCACAAAAATTGTATTAGATTGTAAAAAAAATTGTATTAGATTGTCACAAAATTTGTATTAGATTGTCACAAAAATTGCAATAGATTGTAAAAAAAATTGTATTAGATAATTAAATTTTTTGAATTAAATTGCCAAAAAAATTAAATTATATTGTCAAAAATTGTCTATTAGATTGTCAAAAAATTGTATTAGATCGTTATAAAAATTGCATTAGACTGTCATAAAAAATAATTAGATTGTCAAAAAAATTTATATTAAACTACCAAAAAAAAGTTATTAGATTGTCAAAATTTTGTATTAGATTGTCAAATTGTATTATATTGTCGAGAATTTGCATTATATTTTTTAAAAAAATTGTATTAAATTGTCAAAATTTTGTATTAGATTGTCAAAATATTTATATAGGATTGTCTATTTTTAAAAAAATTGTATTAGATTCTAAAAAAAATGTGTATTATATTCTCACAAAAATTGCATTAGTTTGTTAACAAAAATTTGTATTAGATTGTCAAAAATTTTGGACTTTTTAAGAATTTTTTGGTTTTTTTCCAAAATTTTAATTTTTTTTTTTGGAATTTTAATCTTTTTCCGTAATTTTTATATTTTTTTAGTAATTTTTATTTTTCCGGAATTTTTATAAATTTTGTAAGAGATTGTTAAAATTATTTTTTTTGTTTTTTTTGGATTTTTGTAAATAAATTATTTTTTATTTTTTTTATTTTATAATTTTATGATTTTTTTCCAAATTTTTAATTGTTTTTCCAATTTTTCTATTTTTTTTTACATCTTTTATAATTTTTCTGGATTTTTTTATTTTTTCTGCATTTTATTTTAATTTTTTTTACATTTTTTTCAATTTTTTTTATTGGACCAAATATGTTGGATTTATATGTATATATTGACAATGGATACTAATTTGCAATAAGTATTTTGATAGTGCTAGCAACTCTTAAATTAATAGTTTCAAAAGGTATCAATCAAAAATTGCCTCTATCAGTAACATCACAATCTTTTTTGCCACTCCTCTTGACTAAGTTTAGTGTAATGAGTTATAGTTGAAGAACACTCTTATACAAGAATTAACAAAGCAAGCAGGAAGAAAGAGTTTATGGAATTAAAGGGAATCGGACACAAAATAGTTGAGTATATTATCGAGCTTAGACAAACAAGTCATCTTGAATTGCTAATGTAACATCTAAAAATAAAGGCTCGTCCTCAAACCAAGTGCCCAACATGTTAGTAGAGAAGCAAAAAGAATCTTCAATCGACTTTTAATTACTTTTGCAACTACGCTTAGTTAGCCACTTCACCTAGACAATTTTTTTTTAATTAATGTGTGTTGTAATTATTTCTTTTGATAAACCTGGCTGTAGGTAACAAAACCGTATCAAGTATGTCAATTTCAAAGAATGGTTATATGGGATTCGTTCAGAAGAAGAAAAAAAGATTCGTAATAACTAATAAGATAAGTAGAACAAACAAGCATGGTGTTTCAAACGGAAGCAGAGTACCTGACTCTGAGTCAGGGTTACTCTGCTTCCCACAGCTATTTGATCTGTTACAGTTTAAATTTAATAACAGATCCAATGGATGCGGGAAGCAGAGTAACCCTGACTCAGAGTCAGGTACTCTGCTTCCGTTTCAAACTTAAAGAGTATAACTAATACTAAGTTTCCCACCAGAATATAATACAACCAGACAAGTGAAATAGCTCTATTACACATTACCAAGTTTTCTAAAAGGCAAACAAAGGTTTGAATTATATCTTGTTAATCTTTCAAAAATTAGGTGCATGGATTCGACAACTCACTCCGCTGCTCAGGTATGGAGGCTAAACTTGAATTTGACGGAAATGGTTGCAAAATCACTTGTTACATGTTTCGTGTATAATCTTTATCTACGGTTGTAGCAAGTTTGTTTATAGCATCTGAAAAACGGAAGCTGCAACTCCAAACGATATTCTGTTAGAGCATGTGCACCAGTTAGCTCACATTTTTCCTCATATTTAACTTAATTAGTATCACTTTTCTATTTTTAGGGTAACATTTTTCTTTCATACATTTTTCAGCTTTCCTATCAAATTTATTATCATAACTAAATATTACTATATTTTAATATACTTTTATCAATTTTTTTCAACCCAAATTAATTTACTAGGACAATCACATTAAATAATTTACAAGTTTTCTCATATTTAAAGTAAAAAAAGTACACTTTTACAACTTATAAGTAAACGTTTTGGTTTATACAAATTATCAGTTTTTTTTTATCAATTTTTCTATCAAAATTATACAACTCATCTTTTTGTTATTTTATTAATTTATATGTGAAAAGTACAAATAAATGAGAGATAATAAGATAAAAGTAAGAGTGATAAATTATTATTTTAATTATAAGAAAACATCTTGATCTCTTATATTTGAGAGAGATTTGAGTTCATGTAAATTTAAGTTAGTGGATAGGAAAACTGATGCGTGTACAATTTTAGAACAAACTACTCATATTTAAGGTAAATGAGTTATATAAGTGAACTGATGCACTTGCTCTTAGCCTACTTCATCATCTCCGTTATGACGTATCGTTGTTTCGTCTTACGGCAGCTCTTGCCACTTCTCAATCTTCTTGCCACCTCTACGATCATAGCCTCTCCCGTCAGATCCCCCCTTGTAGAGTCCATACGAGCCGCAAGTGTCAATTTCCCTGCCAATAACCGACAAACACGTGTTCTTAGCGCCTGTGGTGTGCTCTGGAAAATCTCCATCTCATCGAGATAACCAACATGAGGATTAATATCCGTGGTTGAAAAGCCATCAAGGCTCTTTCTTTTAGAACCAAGAACGTTGCACGCAGGCATCTTTGCTAAGCTTGCTAAGCCCGATAAGCCGCCAGCTGTCCCCATCAGCTTTGCCGTTACGCACTACCGACAATTGCTGAAAAATTTGGGTCGATGAACTCCATATGACTCTCGAGGAAATTCAACACTTTCCTCTTTGAGGACTCGAGTTCCAGCATGCGATCGAATGCCTCTACGGTCTCTCCAAGAATTTCCTCAAATAGAAGTAACAAATTATCCTAGTATAAATAATAACATATAGTCACATTATATGCACGTGTCTGCTATGTTTCTTCCTACCTTATTTATCTCTATGCTAATATATAGTTATACACAGATATTATGTAATACAAAAAGAGAAGTAACTATGTCTAAGAAAGAAAATTTGGAGAACACTATATGATTTTTAAGGGTTGAGGGTACGGCTGTAATGCTACGGGATGCTTGGTACTATATAGTCTTCATGATACACAAAGTTGCGAGTGCCTTATTTTACCGTTGTTCCGTAATTATGTGAGTGGTTTTCTTACTTACTATTATAAAATCTCATTGCATTTTTAACAAGTATTTGCATCTTGAAATTATATTTTGAAAATATCAAAATTATATATGTATATATCATTGCAAAGTTGCAGGTTTCAAAAGAGAAAATTTATTTGTGTACGTTGATGAACGTAAAATAAAATAAAATGTTTATATACGTTGATGAACGTATAAGATTTTGAAAGAAACTTTATTTTATTTTTGTGACTTATGGTACTATAATTGTGAATTAAGTGATATAAATATACTTGGAAAGTTCAAGTACACAGAATAAACAGAATCAGAAAGTATGATTCCAACAAAATAAAAAAAAACCAGCAAGTCTGAATCCAACAGAATAAAAAGATTCAGAAAGTCCGAATTCAGCTTAATTTCTCATTTATTTATCGTATTGATCACATTAAAAGTAAAATGTATGAAAGAGATTTAATTGTTCAATTTATTAAAGTATATGCTTTGGCAATGTTGTTAAAATTAAAAGTATTGAATTTGGAGAAAAAATAAAAGATGAAAAAACCTATTTTCGATGCTATATTATATTGCAAGTTTATCACTCACTAAACTCGTTTAGCTTATCCCTCGTTTTTATAACCTTTTCAGGTATTCAGTTATTTAGAGTTGGTATCAAGTTAGTCGTGACCAGACATAGCTCATAAGATCTTATATTAAATTTCCGCTGCGATTAGAATTATGTTTAGGTTGTAAGATTTTAAGTATTTATAAAGACACAAATTACAAGATTGTTATTTATGAAGTTATATAGAAATTGAGTATTTTTAGTGCGTTGTATAAGCGTGTAAGTTAGTCTTTGTCTAGCACGTGCTATTCGGCTGAAGTGGCGGCCCAGTACTGTAGGTTGTCCAATGCCCAGCCCATTTTTTATTTATTTTTTTTGCCTCAGCCCAGTTTTTGTCCTAGACCCAAAACTTACTGGATTTGGGCCTGGGCCGCCCCTGTTCCGCTGTGTGACTCCCAAATTATGTCTGAGATGTTATACTACGTTCGGTCCCGATTTTAATTGATGGAAGTTTGTTTGTTTGAAAAAAAGAAGTAGGATAACTTAAATCCAGTCTAACACCAAAGCAATGGATTCTATTATGGTGTCTTTCAGCTACAGAAGTACAGATGCTTATAATTTTTGAATAATTTTGTTTAAATTGAATTTAAAGTTAGGGCTAAGATTTTTGCTTAGGATATTTGCTTGGGAGCAGACGCAGTCATGGTTAGGATATTTTTTACCCCCGCTCTTATTACCGTTTTCCCCCTTCATGATATGTAGGAGTATATAAATATATGGATTTTTTTCTTAAATTAATGTTTTATTTTATTTATAAAAAAAAATCAGTAAAATTTGACTTTCTATATTTTTTGGGTATTTATTGTTTGTTTTAGCAATTTATAAATTAGTAATATTAATGAATACAAAAAAAAATATAAAAAGTTAATTTTGACCGATTTTTTTAAACAAACACTTTATAAATAAAATAAAACATTGATTTAAGAAAAAAAAAATTATAAATACAAATGAAAAAAGTGATAATATGACTAAAACATGACATATTTAACATGATCAAAATGTCATTTTTTTTATTAAGGATCCCCCTTCCGATGATAATAAGTTTCCGAAACAACTTCACGCATTCAAAACTCTCCTATCAGATAAACGGAAAAAGAAATTTGTTTTTTGCATAAATGCAACAGGTACTAAATTTGCCAGGTGGTAGCATGCATATTGGAGGAGAACCATTGTAGTTCTTGCTGATTTTTGTAAATTGTATTGACATGTTGCATTCAACTCTTAAAAATGTAACATTGTGAAGATGTCAGATGTGGACTCCATTCTTCACTGTTATTTCACATGGTTGCAGTTTTGTATTTTCGAATTGATCAGGGGTTCTTAGTCGACCATCTCCAACCTTCAACACCAACCCACCATTGCACCATATTTGGTGCAATTTTCACACCAAATGATGCTCTAGCGTATTGTTGGAAAAAAAAAAAAAAAACTATTTTTCATGGTGTTTTCCGAATTGGTCACGAGTCCAAAAGTTTGGTCAAATTCCATACGAAAAATCTAAATTTTAGATTCCGTACTCAAATGGTTTGAGTAGAGCTTGTGTGACAAGGTTCGAAACGGTATATCGCATGACCTATTCGGTGAATGAGTGTAAATGAAAATTGGCTCCAAAATTGGACCATGAAGAGACGAAATCTGGAATTTGGGAGGAGGAAGTGGGAAAAACAAAGGGATGGGGAAGCCACCCAAATGTTTATCCCACATCAAAGAGGAAAAACTATTTTGAATAGTTTATCTACATATTCACCACTAGAGAGTGTTAATAATGTGTAGCCTCATAGGCGTGTGTAGGCAAGTGCACCATTCGTGCTCGCTTGGTCTCGAGCGCGGGACTTGGGAGTTCCGGTTCTGGTTCCAAGAAAGTCTAAAAGTTTTGGATAATAACAAAACAGTTCCAAAATTTTCAACAAGTTTGTAACTTATGCAATTAAATGAGAATAATTGCATAATTAATTCAACAGTTTCGAATACTGAATTAAGTGACCATAATGACTGAGATTTCAGCTCAACTTATAAGTAGACAGCTTTCTCACACTCTCTAAACACACTTTTACACATTCATATTTTTTTTTCATACCATTTTAGAAAGAGAGAGAACCACTCACCAACAGCTCAACATTGACTCGTCGTCAGTTTCCGGCGAGTCATCCGAGACGTTTTACCTTGGGATCGAAGCGCCAACACAACCAGAAATATTAAGCTGGTTGGGCGAATATCAGTTAAGGGCAGACTGTGTAACAGTCGCCTCATCTGTTTAATTTCTGTCTTTTAAATACCGTAATTTATATTTCTGTCCTTTCAATTCAGTATTTTAATTCGCTGTACTTAGCTGTAATTTTCAATTATGTCTTTTACCTTTCTGTAATTTCTTTAAAGTACTGTTTCAATTCTGTAATTTCAATTATGTAATTAGAATAGTTTCATTTCAGTCATTTAATTTCAATTTAAATCAGAACAATCCGGCTGTTAAGTTTATACTTTCCAGTCCGGCAGTTTCTATTTATTGCAATTCAGTATATCAGATTATTAATGGATAATAATCTGAATAACGTTTGCTTTAATTTCTATTCAGTTCATACATGTTGTAATCTGTAATTTCAGTTTCAATTTTGGATTAATAAAGATTACACTGGTTTTTAATTATTTCTTTTTACTCCTTTATTATTGTTTAATTATTATTTCGTACACGGAAACCAACAATCACTAAAATAGTGCGATTTCGATATCATATTGGTACAAATGAATAGTTTTACACTATTTTTGGTGTAACACAATTCATACCCTCTAAATACTATTTAATGATGTAAGAATGTTTTTGATATCTTAATATAATATTATTCATCTACATTAAACACTGTTTACATACAAAACAATAATTTTCATATATGATATTGTTTTATAATTATAAAACAATATTTTACTAACCAAATGACTCCTGTGAATAAATGTTATTAGTAAATTATTCATAGTTTTTTATTAATATTTAGCAAGTAAAAACTAAAATATTAATATTAATCGGGGGAATTAACATAAGCATACTCTAAACCTATTATATTAACAAAAACATACCGTTTTCCATTTCTTATTCATAATGGTTTTGCGGTTTCTGCCAGTTCTCTTATTTGTTCTAGCTGAGTTCTCAGGCAAGAAGCTAGTGAACTCGTTATACAAATCTGCATGGCTTGCGAAAAGAGTAGCGAACTGTTTATCGGGTATATACTGTAGGCACGCAAATTTTGATTGTGTGTGAAACATATACATGTCTTTGTATACGAGTAGGAGATACCTCCGGTTTCCTTGTTCTATATCTTTCTCTCCCTTCATTAGGGTATACAATTTTAGGACACTGAACTATACATTTTTCAATGTTTTGAGTCTATATGTATTACTTGGTTCTTTTCCTCCAAGTTTCGCAATGGACTATGATGCTCTTAGATTCTCTCTAGTTCCAACTAATCTCTGTATGATGCTCAAGAATCTAAGACTCGTAAAAATAGTTCTGCCAAAGAGGAAAGAATGAGTATATGAGATTTCGAATTGAACATGAAAAACGGAATCTAACATTACCAATTTCTTTTTCTAAACAATGGGCATTTCAGATTCGGTTAGAACATGACAAATAGACTTTCTATCGAATACTCTTATCTTTTTTAGAAAATCAGGCATTTATTTGATATAGCAAACATACACAAAGTAAAACCAATTGCACTTATTTATCCCTCCGAGTATACGGCAAACATACACAATTCAAGTAATTTTATTGAATTATCATGATCAATCGTATTAGTTACAGCGATTCAAATACTACATTATAAAGCCTAACCTCAATCATGCCCTAGCAAAATATAAAACCTTGAGACGACAAACAGATCAACTGGTACAATAACTTTAAACAAACTATATTGTAGTAGTACAAAATTTACAGCACAAAAGGAGAAAATAAAACTCAATATAAAAAATCAAACCACACAGTTTGAACCTAGCTAGAAAATTGAGCTAAAAGAAACAAATTTCATCTGTTTAAACAAAATCAAATGCCCCCAAAAAATAAAATCCCAATCCAAAATCAAACCATGCAGTTCAAAATATATATTTAAAAAAACAAAACTATTGAGATATAAATGTTTATAGAAACATATAGTAACACTAAGAATTAAAAAATGCACTCAGAGAAAGAGATTACTGTTCTATGCTAGAAGAGGGCGAAAGCTGTTTTACCGGTTTATCATCTTCCAAATTCATCTCTGGACCACTAAAGAAATAACGGACTTTTACCTTTTCAATAAAATTTATACTTATAACAGAAAAAGTAAATAGATTGTAATCTAAAAATGATTAGTGAAGAACTCACCGTTTAGGTCGAACTAAAGATATCGTAATATACGGTTCTTTTAAACGATTAGTTATCCTTTATTTATTTTAATAATCACAATTTAGTTTTCCTTATTTTATGGAATTCATATATTTTTTACGTCCGACTATTTTATAGCAGAACTTATAATCAATTTGGTTTGATAAATATCACTTTTGTTATCAGTTTCATCTTCAAGGTTTTATTGAGTAATAGTATAATAATATCCTATGTTAGCATCTTAGTTTTTTTGCTTATAAAATATATAATTTGAAGTGTTTCTTTTTCTTACTTCTTTGATCTACTTAAATCCCTTAAATATATTAGGAAAAGGAAAACAAGTTGATGAGAATCATGATTTGAGTGACATTTTTGTTGGTTTTACCTATACATAGAAAACCTAGAAGCAAAATACATTCTAATTAATGAATTTATAAAACTTAGACCTTAGTTCCTGGAGAAATTTACTGGAGATTTTACAGATATGGTAGAAAAATAGAAATTGAAAGAACAAGGATACCCAAATTTAAAAGAATTCGAGATGAGGATTTAGAAGATAGGAAGGGGTAAAAGGGTTGAGACCTAGTTCTAAGAAGCAAGAGAAAAGAAGTACAATAAAATTTGTGTTTGGACACTTTTCTTATATTATAAAAGGCGAGCATAGGCTTTAACTAGGTGAACCGTAAGAGCGTAATAAAATAGTTGGGATTAGTTAAGTGGATTAAGCGGAATTAGATGAGAAAAATCGCTAGGCGGCCTATTTGAAGTTTAAACTCCACTGCGTATTTTAGAACATTATGTTTGGATAATTAAGTACAATTAAGTTATTGACCGAATATGTGTGGAGGAGTTTAGATCAATGTCATTTTCCTTTTAGTCCTTATATGTCGTAAAAGTAGTCATATCGATTCAAGCTTTATGAACCGGAACATTTTAACTCTATTAATTTGTAGTGGGGTTTTTAATTCTTCCACACTTTATCATTAGCAAAAAGATAAAGATAAAATGTGGGTTTTCTCGAAAGCTGTTTGTTATATTCTGGTTGTTGAAACTATATTATGTTACGAGCGGTTCGGTTCACTAGATTTTATAATTAGTTGCATGCTGATTAAGCGAAAATACCGTTGGTTCCTTTGGTTTCTATAGTTCAAGAGTGGTGATCATACACAATTTTGTATGACCAGTATAGTGTTTTGTATTTATTTTCCACTAAAGGTAAGAAATAAAGTTAATATTCTAGAAAAGGAAAACGGATTCATAAAGTTTATGATTCGACTCACGGCTTTAAATTAATAATTACATTGCTAAAAGGACCGAAAGTCGAATCCCTTAGCAATCAAGTCTGTTTTTACTTTTTACTGAATTACTGAACCCAACCATACTTATCTGTTAACCAAAAAGTCCGAGAATACTTCAACAGTGTACAAGTTACTATACCAACTATCGGATAATATATTGAAGTCCGATAGTAACATTTCATACAAGATCATTGCTATAAGGTTAAAAGCACAGCCTTTTATGGTTAACAGAACTAGACTTATACAGTACATGTAGCAATATTGAAATCTCAGTACTAACTACAAAAAAGTAACCGGTTAAAAACCGTAATTTTCTTTTGGAAAACGGTTGTGATATTTCTGATTCTCTACAATAACGTTATTATTTCTTGCACTGGTACATATATTTATTATTACTCTTAAAAGTAACATTTGTTGCTAATTTGTATGAATAGGTGTTCTTTGAAGGCTAACAAGTGAGTAATAATTCCCTCTTTTAACTATCAAAGAAGAATGAGTGCCTTTCTCAACCACATTCCCTTTCTCCAAGACCGCAATCGTATCGCAATTCTGTATCGTACTTAGCCTGTGGGCCACCACCACGCTCGTCCTTCCCACCATCACCCTCTCGAGTGCGTCCTGCACCACTTTCTCCGAATGGCTATCGAGTGCGCTAGTCGCCTCATCAAGCAACAAAATCGAAGGGTTTTTCAATATTGCACGCGCTATAGCTATACGTTGCTTTTGCCCACCAGAGAGTTGTACCCCTCGGTCCCCGCACCACGTATCATAACCATCTTTTAAACTGGCGATAAAGTCGTGCGCGTTGGCTGCTTTGGCGGCCTCGATGACCTCATTCTCGTTAGCCTCATCGCACCCGTAAGTAATGTTTTCGTGTATGGTTCCTGAGAACAAAGTTGGCTCTTGACTAACTAGAGCTATGTGCTTTCTCAATGACCTGAGATTGTAAGTTCTAATATCGTGATCGTCGATCTTGACCACACCCTTTAGAGGGTCATAGAAACGCTCTATTAACGCGATGATTGTTGACTTCCCGGACCCACTTTGACCAACCAAGGCCGTTGATTTCCCTGCTTCGATCTTGATCGAAAGCCCTTTGAAAATCACCACATCAGGCCTCGCCGGGTACGCAAACTCAACATCATGAAAGTCGATATTACCTGCAATGACAATGACAGAACCAGGGTTGAATATTTTGTTCTTGTACCATGCACGATTATATAATTGGAAGAATTAAGTGGAAATAAAAGTTTAGTACATAGAGCATTATTGCGCATCTTTTACCCCGAGTTTCCTCTAATAAAGTCCTGAATTTTGTAGTAAAGTATAATTTCTCCTTTATTTATTTTGTTATTTACTGTAAAAATAAAAATAAAAGCTTATGATTCTTGTTATTTATTTTCTCCCATGATTACCTATTACTTTCTCGGGCATATACCCTTCGGAATCTTCTGGCTCGATCATGGTATACCGGTCCAGCACAGCAAAAACTGACCCGACAGAGTCGGATCCTTTCACAAGATCATTTGTCATACTCCCTGCATCAGCAATGACCCTTCCGGTGCTGACCAAAATCATGAACGTCTCGAATAAGGATTTGGGCACGATATAACCTTGAGAAACAAGTTTGGCTCCAAACCAAAGATCTAAAGCCCAAGTACATGACATGAGGCCTTGGGAGGTACCGAGCCCAATACCAGCAAACCAAGATTGTCTAACGCTTTCTCTTCGAGGACCTTGTTGCGCCTTTTCAAGCATGTTCAGAACTCGAGCTTGGGAAGAAAAAGCGGTTATGGTACGAAGATTAGAGACTGCTTCAGCTGCTAGTTTGCTACTCTCGTCTTGGGCTTTGATGGCCTTTTTTGACATGCTTTTGAGTAGCACACGTCTGCAATAGTAACACGCAATGATTAGGGGTTGTACGGCTATCATGACGAGGGCGAGTCTCCATGCTATGACAAGCCCCATCGTGCATGCGATAATTACTGCCGAGAAAGTTTGAATGAGGAGAGCCGTTCTGTCACCCACCAACGATCTCACCTGCAAAATTGTGAAGATGAGCAATCTATCCAGATATTGTTTAATTGGCATTTGACTATGTAAAATATCGTATAAATAGCGAACTAATTGATCTAAAGAAATCTCTGTAACAATGTTTAAAACAACATTTAGCGAGGTATGTTTCTTTCCAAATTCTGATATTATGAAAACTAATTATCCTGAGCAAAAAATAGCGACTATAATTGAAATAGTGTAATTCATGAAGTGTTTAAGCTTGAGAAACCGAACAAAACATACCACGTTAGCATCTTTGTCAAGCCGAGAGCAAATAGCCCCTGTAGAATTCTCGTCTCGGTCGAACCACCCGACCTCGAAAGTTAATATTTTCGACAACATCCTCTCTCTGATCCTCTTAGTCAAATGCTCCCCCATATAAGCAAAGTTATAGTGTTGGCACACGTTGATCAATAATGATAATACCGCTAAACCCACAAAACAGAGGGCATAAAACCTAGTTTTGTACTTGATCTCATTATGATCGGTTAAAAAATACACAGAAACCATCGACCCCAATGCAAATGCATACAGTGGTTGAACCGCACCAAACATAACTGCACTTAGGCACCCCATAATAGCTTGTCTCCATTCTGGGGAGTTCATGGCTAAAAGTCTTCGAAACGACGGAACAGGAAAAACTTGTTCCTCTAGTACAATATTGTTTTCCGCATGTACACTTGGTGCGACCGAGTTGGCTGAGTTGGACCGGCTAAACATTGAAAACCTATGGCTACTTGTGTTATTAGCGTCAAAATTGGAAATTGAGTTAGTTTGTAATGTAGTAAAAAGCTTGTCTTTTGAGTTATCATCCATTTCTTGGAGTCGGACTAGAGACGCGTATAGGCCGTCCTCATTCTGTATTAACTTGTCGTGTGGGCCCGTTTCAACGACCTGGCCGGAAAAATTATTTAGTATACCAAAACACATAATTTGGAAAAATGCTATTCAATACTATTAATCAACTTCTTTTCAAACAAATAACATCAGATGGTAACGGGGCATATTGCATAACAACCAATCATTTAATTTAATGTGTTTCAGTACCAATATGCAGTTAATTCATAGGAGTAAAAGGGTTCATATTTACTGTCATGTCATCAGCTAAGTTTATAAGATTGATGTGCCATTTCTCTATATAAATAAACTACATGTCCAATCAACTATATTACAATATGTTATAATAATGGAAAAACTCATAATTTAGTATATATTTAGAAACTTATTTATAAAAAATCCGGTTGTTTTGAACTTGATGACTATTTTACAAATAAATACATATTTTGTGAACTTATTTACAAATAGGTACACATGTCATTAAAAAATCTAAAAAAAAAATTAAAAAGCAAAATTTTAAAAAAAATACATTTTTTATATAAAAAATATGTGTGATCATGTATAATCTTATTCAATCATGTATGTTTAATCATGCTTAATCATGTCTAATCTTGTTTAGTTCTATCTAATGATGTCCAATCATGTCTAATCCTGTTTGATACCGTGTACAATTTTTTTATTTTTTTAAAATAATTTTTTCCAATTTTTTCGAATTTTTTATGTATTTTTTATGACAAATGTATCTAATTATAAATATGTATATATAGATAATTGTAAAAAAGTACACATGTATGGATTTTTTGTAATTAAATAATTAGTTGTGTGATCCACGGCTCCATATATGTAACTGGACATACTAAAAAATAGTGTTACATAAATTACTGAATGATTAGTACTCACTTTTCCGTTCTGGACGACAGCGATGACATCAGCGCTACGAACAGTGGATAAGCGATGAGCGATAACAATAGTGGTGCGACCCACGGAAGCCTGGTCAAGGGCCTCTTGGACCGTTCTTTCAGACTCAGAGTCGAGTGCACTCGTAGCCTCGTCTAGTAGAAGTACACGTGGAGCTTTGATAATGGCCCGAGCGATGGCGATCCTCTGCTTCTGACCCCCTGACATCTGGACACCCCTTTCGCCCACCTGTACACAAAACATTTAAGATTTTTTTTTCATTGTAATTAGCAACTAAAATAGATAATTAGTATTGACGGGATTATTTTATTAAGGAATTTTCTATTAACAGTACTAGTTTTAAATAGTGATGTATTATAAAAATATATACACTACAAGAAAAAGTTCATTTAGCATCATAAATATTTTTTAGTTATGTTGCTACACTGTTTGTGGCTAAATTTTAACAACAGTTTAACAACAAATAGCAACATAATTTGTTGTTAAACTGTTGCTCAAATTTAGCCACAACCACTTTAGTAAGATAATCGAATTTTTTTTTATGATGTTAAATGAACTTTTTCTTATAGTTATATTGGTCAACTTCATATAATACTAACTGATCAAGAGAAAAGATGGTAGATAAGATAACATTCAGAAAAGGGTCATGAACTCAATAAAGTATTGAGAAAGTTAAGTTGATTTTTTTTTTTTTTGAAGGTTAAGATTAGTTAATTATTAAAAAAAAGAAAGAAAAGACGATAGATAAGATAACATTAAAAAAAGGGTTGCGAACTCAATAAAGTATTGAGAAAGTTAAGTTGATTCAAAAAAGGGTTACGAACTCAATAAAGTATTGAGAAAGTTAAGTTGATTCAAAAAAGGGTTATGAACTCAATAAAGTATTGAGAAAGTTAAGTTGATATTTTTTTTTTAAAGGTTAAGATAAGTTAATTATTAAAAAAAAAAGAAGAAACCAACATTATCTAAAAGAAGTGGAATTATAATTATAACATTGGAAAATAAGCACAGTCTTCCACACAGTTGATTCCACAAACTCAATGAGTCAATATTATATTTCTGCGACATTGACTTGAATAAAGTGCTAAAATACTAAGATACTAATACTGTTCATCTATGTAAATCATGTTGCAACAGAAAAGTCCTGTAAAAGAATAAATTTATCTTGAACATTAATAAAGTGCTAATTAAACTCATCCTCATCTATAGCTAGAAGTTATTTAAGTATAAATTTATAGAACTCCAAAAGGATCTTGCTTTGCTAAATGATGCCTAGATGTTGTTGTTCCTTTCCCAAAAAGCCAATTTTTTTTATTTTTTAACAAAAATCAAGAAGTAGCAAAATGCAAGGCATTGACCAAGCATAACAAACAAACAAACCTATTTTTTGTATGCACATTACTGATATTTTACGTGTTAACATGTCTGAGTTTCCAAATCTACCATTATCAAAGTCTCTTTTCCTATACTCTTATGTTTACAGTTATTTACGAATGTAGCGAATGCTTGGCTTCAGCGTTTAAGTACATAAGTTGGCTCCTTTTAAGGCTGTGAAAAGAATCTGAAATCATTAAGCAATAAGTATAATCTAATTAGGCTAGAGCCCGCGCTACCACTATTAGGTGCAGAGTTCAAGTATTGTTAAGGAGCTAGGTGTGAAACTCTTTGATCCTTCTTAATAAGATTTTTTTTATATAAAAAAAAAATACTCCGTATAAACTAATTATCTATCGCTATCCAAAAATATATATAGCTCTTTAAGTTGGCCAACCAAAGGGAGTACAATTTCAACTTTCCAACACTTAAACCATTACCCATCCCTCCATCAGGGCCTGTTAATAGTGTGCCAATAGATGTGCATTGCCTTGATTGATTTCGACTTTTGAGCTAATCTTTCTAGTTCATTTTCTTATAAATTGAAGTAATTAGTTGAACTTGAACAACTTAAAAACTCGGGTATTTTTATGTTTTCCGCTCTGAAAAAGGCAAATATAATTAAGTTAAATGAAGTCAAGTGTATCGTTGTCAAATCAGCTCGTTCAGTTTAAATAGCAACAAATAAACTTATAATTAGTGAAAATGTCTCATGATAAAAGGAAACGGAAAAAACCTGAGTATCATATGCCTGAGGCAAATCACTAATGAAGTTATGAGCATTTGAAGCTTTAGCAGCGGCGACGACATCTTCCATCGAAGCATCTTCTTTGCCGAAAAGTATGTTTTCTTTTATGCTAGTTGCAAATAAAACTGGCTCTTGACTAACCAGCCCCATTTGAGACCTAAGCCACTTGATTTGTAACTTGTCGACAGCTACCCCATCAAAAAGAATCTCACCCCCTAATGGGTCGTAAAACCTCTGTAATAGAGAGATCACCGTTGATTTACCGGACCCGCTCCCACCTACCAGAGCCACTGTCTTACCTGCATGCAGAATAAGAACTAGGCCATGACTCGTGACATATATAAGGTCTGTAGCACCCCCATATTGACAAAAATAAAAATAAAAAATCAGGGTTGATTATGATTTTGTGCAGCAATCTATCATGCTTTTAAATATTGTGCGTCAACCTAACAAAATATTTAATTTCATAGATCAGCCTAACTTTTTCCGCTTTTTATACACTACGTACAAACGAAAAGAACTACAAACATGCATGATATAGCGGAAATGGAGTTGCTAAAATTCATTGTGTTCGATCTGGATTCAACGGCTGTAATGATTGCGTGTAAAAAGAAGCGAAAAGAAATTCTAACTTATCTTAACAGTTGGATTTGATCAAAATACAACTTTACGAAGCCTAACCTATATATGTAGGAAAAAAGATGATTCAAATTCTTTATAGTTCATAATGCACTCACATCTTTTAGAGTTCAATCTAACGGATGAAATAAACACAATTCAATGGTCTAGATTTATGCGTGAGTTTTGTAATTTTTTTATATAAAATAAGATATATTAAAATCATTGACATTTTATTATTATTTTTAATTAATACTTAATTTTAGGGTAATGTCAATTATGGGTTCTATACTTTTACTTGAGTTTTTATTGTGTTATAAAGTTAGTTTTCTATTTACAAAATTATAATTTATATTTTATATATTAAATTATATAATTTTTTTTTTACAAAACTCATGCTTAAATCTAGACAATTGCATCGTGTTTATTAATCTGTTAGATTGAACTCTAGAGGATATGAGTGCATTATATATAGACTCTAGAAAATTTGAATCCGAAAAAAGAAGTGATTGAATAGTTTTAAAAAATATGTGGCTTTTGTAACTAGTTAGGAAGCCTATTTATAAAATTAAAATATGATAATAGACCAATATTGTACAAAACTGTAACTGAACCTAATTTTTGTTGGCAAGTTTACAACACTATATATGGCCACCCTCATAAGAAAACAAATCTGGATTCTGCCACTGTTTACCTGGTAGGATTTTAACATTGAAGTCTTTGAAAATTAAAGTATCAGGCCTTGAAGGGTATGCGAATTTGACGTGTTTGAACTCGACTTCGCCTGAGACGTTTTGCAAAACTTGGCCTTCCATGTTTTCGGAATCAATTTTGGGCACTCTCTTTATCACTTCCATTATCCGCTCTCCGGCTGCGGATGCTTCAGAGAAGTACTTCACATTGGATAAACTAGCACCTAGTGACCTGATTTACAAAAAAAATGTGATTTTATTCTATTAATCAACTCATCACGAAGTGTTCTATTACAGAGATAAATGACTTATCGATAATACCATATGCAGAATTATTTGTTTAATGAAAGACAATTGTAATAATAAAGTACATTAGTGCATAATACTATGATATACTTGGATAATATTACGGCTTCGGCCAACACTTAAGGATACCAATTGCCTAATTTGAAAATCTATTTTAGCAATTATACTACTGACATAATAGATACAATGGCAAACAAGAAACGCATTTTAAGTAGTGATAATGAATTAGTATGCAGTTTTTGAAGTATTCCAATGTATACATTAGTTCCAAAACAGGAAATGGATTGAAGAGATAATTTAATTAGGTAGGAAATGCACTAAGCAAGATACAGGAAAATTGAAAGTGAAAGCAAAATGTGGATAATACAATACAGTGCCCGATTAACTGTAATCATTCAAGAATATGTCGTGACTAGTTGCAGTATTTTCGGTTAAACAGAAATGCCTTTGTATCATATTCATCATTTTGGGTGGGAAATAAGTCAAAAAGCAATTTGATGGCAAAAGTTACCGGCATAAAAAAGATGCTAGTGCTAACACAGTCATCGAATTGATTCGGATAATGTTACAGGGAATGATTGAAATCATGCTTGTAATCTCATAATCAATTACACCGAAGATAAGGCATCAGAATATTTAGCAAATTTTAATCAGGTGTGCATAGTTACCAGAAAACAACACTTCGGCATTACGCTGGTTATAAAAAGATAAGGGCTCATTTGGCTACAACTTTTAGGCAAATAAGTTGTCTCAAATGAATTTGAGAAAAGGATGTGATATATTTCATTACACCAAGAACAAATATTATATTACTGTACTTACGAGTTACGACTGAGAAGCAAAAAAAATTAGCCTAAATGTCGCAAAAAAAACCCAAAATAAACATTGGGAAAAAAGAGTTTAGGGTCAGATACTTACAGTCCGCCGGTGGCGATTGCTGCGCCAACTACAAAAACTGTTCCTCCCTGGGCCCCGTGGTACATAACCATTCTGCTCCCATAATAAGACATAAACGACCAAATTGCAAAAACTATCCCATTGCTCCCAATGGCCAACCCTTTAGCCAACCCTTGCCTTAGGCCTAACTTAATGGTCCCTTGTAAGGCTAGCGAGTACTCCTCTATCGTCTTTTGCTCACCCACAAAGGAGTACACTGTCCTTAACGAGGATAAGGCTTGTTCGGCTATGGTACCGGCTTTGTTGTACTCGTTTCTCATTTTTCTAGCGATTCCCATTAAGGTTCGACCGTATATGAGGCCAGGTATTACTAGGAATACTACAAAGGGGAACCCAACAATGGCTAGTCTCCATAGTACTGTGAATGCTACTACATATGCGCCGAAAAATGTCGATATGTTCATTATAAACACTGGGACCTGAAGCCAATGAAAATGAGAATTGTTTTAAAACAATTTTTGTTGAAAACTATAAGATATTCAGCAACCACCTCTCGAGATTTTAACAGTACCTAAAAAAATTACTATGCAGTCAAGGAAGGAATTGGGTGTTGGTGTAAGAGCACAATGACTCTCATATTGACAAGGAGTACAATACAAATCAATTTTCACTATGTTTTTTTTCAATTTTTTTTTAAAAGATAGTTTCAATATCTTGGCTCCCCATATTATCAATAAAATCAGTCTTGGTTCCGTCACTTCATGCATAAACTAGCGATACCGCTATGTAAACCCCTACTAATCTTGTCATGTTTATCGCATACATTGGGTTCTGAAAATCATTGTAAACAAGCTGGAAGTACATGAAAAAATCACTCACTAACCAACTCGATATTTCGCATATTTCTAAACTTATACCATCGTTTTCAAATGCCATTGTGTATGTAATCTCTTGTGAATGTTGCCATGTTCTTCACAAACAACGGGATGAAATCAGTGAAAATACGAATTTAAGTTAAACCAATGGTTCAGAATTACTGCTACACACACACACACATATATATATATATATTCATGTCACTTTATTAATAAAAATGAAATTTGTCATTGTCATTGTCCATGAAAAAGTTTATGAAATGCCACTATGTTCATTTCACACACCGGGACCTAGCTAGTGGTACCAGTGAAAATGAGAATCTATGAAGAAGCTTTATAATACTCAGATTTTAAATAGAAAGGAAACCTTTATTTTATCATCATACCCAGGAAAATAAACTATATACTAATCAAATATTTAAAATAAAGACTTCATGACTTATCCAAGAAAAAGAAAAGTAGAAACTTCATGTCATGATCAGTAAGTGATACGAAGAAGAATTTCACTAGTAACGTCCCTTTAGCAGTATATCTCATCACTGTTGACATGAGAAATAACTAATTAAGCTAGATGAAGTGTAAGATTATCTACTTCGGATATAATAATAAGTTTTAATTTCAACTTTTTGTTCCTCGACGAACTAAGACCATGATAAATAAATAAATAAATAAAAAGAGGCTAGCATCCGCAAAAGAACATGTATTTTTACAAACTAATGCAGATTTTAGCATGCCAGCACCCGCAATAAGGAAAAATGACATAAAGTTGCCTAATCTCAGTGGACTAACTACAGTGCCGGTCCGGCTCCTTTCAACACCTAAAACGCACGATGTTTTCAGCTCCTTTTCAATTTCATCGCATAATTTGTTTTTTTACAACATATACACAAAATCACAGAATTATTATTTTTTCTCCCCCAATAAACCCAAAACGACGTCGTTTTATATATTATGATTTTTTTTACGCCTTTCCCGACGGTGGCGCCTAAGACAGCTGTCTGGTTTGCCAGGCTGCAGGGCCGGCCCTGACTAACTAGTAACAGCCTAATTAGAGAGTCAAGTATGCCATATCAAGAGAAACCCGATCTTTTACCATATATATTCATTTATTTAATTTGATTTTAACCTTTCATCACAACCATAATTACGATAAAAAAAATTCTAGTTTCACCACTGCCCTAATACCTCATGCATTGGTTGGTCTTCATATACGATTATGTATTAACGTTAAGTAATTGTAGAAACTTTTTTCGCTATATAATCATAAAATAAATAAATGTACCGACCTAAAAAGCAGAAAAACGAGCTTTCGAAGCTTTTTTATAGGTTTGAATCGAACTTTTTTTAGTATGAAGAAAACATATTAAAACAAGGCTATTATAATCATATAAAAAAAATGTACGGACCTTTTCACTAATAACATCTTGAATAACAAGACTGTCACTAGAGACACTAGTGATAACATCAACGGTGCTTGTCACATGCAAATCAAAATAACCCACATCTTGTCTTAGTATTGCCTTCAAATATTTTGTTCTCATCCTAGATGCTTGCCTCTCTGCTGTTCTTGTCCAACAATATCCTTCTGAAAATATTAAATAAAATTAAACAAAACAAACAAATAATTCTATTATTGAGAAACATGCAGTTGTCATAGACCATAATAGTACTACAGCTAGAACACTACAAACAACGAAAAAAAGTTAAATCGCATATGAGAATAGTGATAGATTTTGCTTCTTAATGTCTTAATCGGAGACGGCATGCTGTCACGTTTTAGTTTTACTGACATATATTATTATTTAACGGCGGATTTGAAACAAGCTGTCCCGGATTTCAACCTTTTTTTTAGCGGGAGTTTGTATACTTCTAGTTTCGAAGCTAGCAAAGATAGTAAGATAAGAAAATACTAATTTTTTTTTACTTATGGTCATTTTTATAACGCCAGATGATATTTATTTAAGAGTACTGTATTGCTATAGCTCCAAAAAATTTACTCGTATGCGTGTCAGATTAGGTGGTCCAATCATTTATTATTAAGTGAAAATTGGTTTTAAAAATCACGATAAAAATGTTTGATTCACATTCCGCCACACCTAAGGATAAGATTTAGGATTAGAAAATTTGGTGATCACAAGAATTGTATTCGTTTGCTTGATCTAATCAACACATGCCCACAGTTAAAACTTTGTGATTCATGCATGCACATAAAATGTACAAATTGTCTCTTTTTAAAAGTGAAAAGAATTTAAAAAACGAAAAACAGAATAGGATAACTTGAGAGTTGAGAAGCATACAAAAACAAGTTAGAAAAAAGAAGAAAAATGTAAACTTTTCTTCTTTTGTTGATAATATATATTATATACTATCTTATTCTATTGTATTGTATCTTACCAAGAAAAGAAGCAATCCACTGACCACAAGCCACGTAACACATGACCACCGCATTCTGCAACCCAATAAACCAAACTCATTTACTTCATATTAATGAATATTTCCACTACATGCAAATATATACATAAATATAAAAATATTTCTCTAACATAAAACTAATATTAACAATTACTAAAACAAAGTATTGATGCATGAAGGGAATGAATTAAGCAGGGAGAAGTCAGGATTAACATCTTAGGGTTGCAATTTATAATATTTTATTTTTTAGGGTTGCAAAACTAATTGTTTTAAATTATTTTAATTTTTTCCTACAGAACAAATAATTTTACCATAATTAGTGTTTCAGCTCTTTTTTTTATACCAAAATTAGCGTTTCAAACCCTCGATCGCCTTCAAAGTTTATGGTTCATTCCCTGGATGCATGTATGTATTTATTTATTTATTTATACCTTGGTGATATTCTGAATGAAGGAATGATCAGTTCCTGAAGAACCCGAAACACCGATATTATTAATAAGCCTACTAGTGACTAACAACACAACCGGCATAGAAACACCATCGCCAACGGCCCCGATGAAACCGAGTGTCATCAAGAGCTTATCGACACCGTCCGCATGCATGAATATGGACCCAAAACAACAGCTCCCTTTTTTACTTTTACTCATAACTCTGGTACTTTTATTATCACCCATAGTTGAGAAGAAATAAAACTTGCTATCTTTTTATTTCTCTTTCAGTTAGTTTAACATTTGTGACAAGTGAGCTAGTAATGAATGAGACACATATTTATAGGCTGGGATTTAGCTTTTGGTGAAGTGGATTGTCCATGTGCAGTTGTATGGAGTATTAATTACTAAATATTAAATAGAGTACACATGGGTACAATGTAGCAAATAAACAACAATTAACTACTAATTAAATACCAACAACAACTATATTATTTCTTTCTCCAGAAAGGTAATTAATGAATCAAAATAAAATAAAAATTGATGATTCCAACTATATTACTCTCTGATTTTAGATTCTTATGATTTGAGTTTTCCCATAGTGATTAATATGTTTACAAAATAAAAAACGAAAAAAAATTCCCAATCATAATAATTTACACCCATTATTCATAAAATAGATCTAGATTAGATTCTTAATATTCAACACCCATAACTCAAAAATAAAAATTGATTAAAAATATATATAAATATACATATATATATATGGGTTTGTATGTATATATATATATATATATGGGTTTGTATTTTGAAGGATATGTAATAAATAAATTTTATAAAAGTATCATGGATAATGGTTATGAAAATTGAGAGAGACAACACATAAGGGGGGAGAAAAAATATCATGGATAATAATTATCGAGTGCTTTGTTTTGTTTTGTTATGTTATCAATGACATGGATTTATTATGAACCATCAGATATAAATGGAGGGTTGAGATCAGCCGCTTCCGTATTAAGGACATTAAAACCTCTCTGTAAGAATACTACAAGGGGAAATTCAAATTTAGTATGATTCTATTATATTTATTTTGAAAAAACTAATTCTTATTTAAAAGCATATACTGTTGTGTGACATATTAGATCGTTATAGATATATATAGAGATATGTATAGATATAGAGAGATGTATGATAATCAACAGACGAAGTGTTTATTCATTAATATGATTGTACAGAGAGATCAAGAGACTCCTGACCCTCTTTATATAATAGAGGGTAGGGTTAGATATGCTAGGAAAGCCCAAGATAGGTCCAATAATATCCTACAACACTCCCCCTTTGGACGTCTTGATTTCTTCGTCTTCATGCTGTCGATGTGAGTCGAGTTCATTCGCAGTGCTAAACACATAAAAACCTTAGGGACGGAAAACCCAGTGTGGGACAAAACCGGTATCTAGGAAAAACTGTGTAGCCGAATGATATAGACCGAAATATCATGTAAGTAACTAACCACAAAACAGTGTGTCTCATCAAAACCTTGCCAGAGCAAACCCAATGGGAAAATCTCTGATCGAAGGAAAAAGAGTGCAACAATGGTAGTAGTAGGGGATCAACCACAAAACACGTGCCTCATCAAAACCTTGCTAGAGTAAACCCAGTGGGAAAAAATCTCTAGTCGAAGGACAAAAGAGTACACAGTGGTAAGAAGTATACAACAGGATACTCCCCATAATTTCGGCAATCTTAAGTGAGATAAGATGGGAACGTGTCTCGCTAAAAACCTTGCCAAGGAAAACCCAGTGGGAAAAAACCTTGGTCTAAGGACAAAAAGAGTACACGAGCATGCGACTGGATCCTCCCCCTCACTTGCACACGACAGGGTGCGAGAATTTCGACTAAGTAGTAATTAGTGCAATAAGCATTCACCTGGATGCTCCCCTCACTTGCACACGACTGGGTGCAAAGATTTCATATTCCAAGAAAGAGTACGAGCATTCGACAGGATGCCTCATTTACTTACACATGACTGTATGCAAGAAAATATAACGTGGAATAAACCGAGCATTCGACAGGATGCTCTTAAACTTCATATGTGAAGATTTATTTCGGCAAGAAATGCTAAATAGCATAATCTAGTCATGTCTCTCTTGATCGATAACAACAAGTTGTCCTCAAATAAGACAAGTGTTTTATCTGGATTGTGAGACAGAGCATATGTAATTCAAATATGGCTAATACGAGATCGAAGCCATATACACTCTCTAGTCGTCTCATAGAGCACGAGTAGATCAGAGTGATTCGTTTGGAGTCATTCCAAGACCTCCAAGATATTGCCATATTCCTAATGGTAAAGACAAGCCATGTTAGGAATATCACTTATGCAGGTCTGATAAGTAACCGGCATCGGTATAACCGAAAAAGGGTTGCGTTAATTCGAGTACCGAAGGGGGTAGGTACACTCGATGACGCAAATGGGATAAACTAGCCCACTTCCAAAATTACCATAAGGTAAGGTAATGTGTCTTTAGTGCCATTTCGATGGCAGCGTGTTAGCGCGATGCTGTGTCGAGCTATACCATTCACAGCAGACGAGATGTTCGTCCTAGCATATTAGACCAAGTACAATGATGCGCTTATTGTACTTAGATATGAACATCATGGTTCAATATCTCTTCATCATCTCATCAGGGACGGACTGGGTCTATATCAATGTCTAGTGATCGAACAATCATGGGAGAATCTGACGACTTAGCGTCATGATGACTAAAACGTCATAACACCTTCTGGGTGTAGTCTGAATCATGGACTTAGATTCAATCTTTACGGGAGTCGATCATCAGGCCGAGTCACTACCGTGTCTTCCCAAGATCCTTCATCTCGAAGGCAAATCCAAATATGGATGGCATAATAAAACACGCAAGGGCATAATACTTGTTCAAGTATCCCAAGATGATCAAGTACTCACTTAGGCGGTATACCACATCCGCTCAGATTATATTAATCCATATAGTGAACGTCTTAGTCAATTGAGATCGTGTTCCGTGGTCAGGAACTACTTGATTCAAGCATTATGAAGTCACACAGGGACCTTCATCTATATCTCTTTGTCTAAATCCCCATAGAGATAAAACAGTGACCACAATCACATGCTGCATAATCAGTTTTTCGGAAACTACTAAACTGATAAAGTAGGGGACCGTTATAACGTCCATTACGAGGAAATCAACCATCTCGTAATCAATTCCAAGGTGTGAGAGAAGCCTTGCGCTACTAGGTGAGCATTTTACAATCTCATTATTCTCATCACTTTTCCTTACGAATAACCAAATAAACGAACTCGTTTAACATTGGTGGTGTTGGAGCTACAGGTCCAAACACACTTTCGCTAAGGAGTCTACTTGGATTGCAAGTTTCCATTAGTCTATTCTATTCTACGTTGACTTCAGGCAACGGTACATGGTTCCCTGTCATAATTTGCTCATATTATCAGTAATCAATGACAGTCTCGTTTTGCTTCAATATCGTCTAAGATATCATGATCGACAGATATTTCGAGATTCTTAGGATGAGGAGGAAATCACACATCTCCTTTATCCTTTATAATCTCGTGCAACAAACGAGTTTCAGTTCACCACCTCTGGGGCTGAACGAATTTGGAACCGGTCAATTTCCTCGTATCTTGGGAAGGACGACAGACTGACGGCCGACGGCAGCGTCCTTTGCTTGGCGGGTTCGACCAAAGCAATGTGTTACGACAGGAACACGGCGTCCGACATGGACGTCTATCCTTGCAAGCATTTTACAGCAGGTATAAATGATCTCGTGACATCTCATAAAGTCATTAAATGCGTCTGGCATTTAGTTAGACTTGAGGGAGTCTATGCACTTACTTATCACTAAGTGCAGTTTTGGGGATCAAGCTAAGACCGAGTGGGTTATGCCACGTTACTTCACGTCGTTCCTTATCAGCGGTCGTGCAAATCTCCCCCTAACGACGGGGAGAGCAGTCTTAGCGATGTCACTTTCGCATATCATGCGGTAAAGAGATCGCTTGCCAAGGTTACTCTATCAAATGATAGGCATGGGATTCATAATCGACTTATGTTCCCTTCAGAGGTCCATATTTTGAACGCTATAGCGGCTCAATCAAAATATTAATTAATCACTCTAAACACGCGTTAATATGAGACTTCTGGCTCATAACCAGTAACCAGCTGGTACGCATCTGGTGTTTGAGTGTCTATGGGCCTCATGACGGATCAATGCAGCAAAATAACATAACCCCACACGGAAATATAAATCTTGGTGCGCAAGACCAAGAAATGCGTGCAATCATTTGCAGTCGCATCATCAAACTTTCCGTGAGTCCATTTGGGTCTGAACATAATCGATAGGATGTTCAATTTCAATTTCCAAACTCAAGTAATTCAAATCGAAATGTCGATTTTTACTCTTCGGAATTATCAAGTCGACTAGACTTTTCCGGATAATCCGTATCATGAGCCATCAACTTAATGATAGGGCTAAAAGTTTGGAAAGTTCTGCATTTATGTGGACAACATTAAAATGTGACCATATTGTCGATGCATCAACCATAACCATTTATCTTTATGGTCCGTCTTATGGTTGGATAAGTCCATAATAACTCCTTCAATTCTTTACAAGAATTCTACGAGTTCATTTCGTGATCTTTACACATACTAGTCTTTCAAAGTGAGCATTAATGGCATGAATTTCGGATTAATCATGAAATATATTCTCAGAGAGAATCCAAATGCGATGCGATTATAAATCAAGCATCTTCTTTTGACCCGGGAATATCTCATTCGGTCAATGCCACAATGTTAAAATGCTCTTATCAATCGACGACAGGCGAATGATATTACAGACAATCATGTCTTAGCATCTAAATCATTTATCATTTCGACGACAGGCGAAATGATAAGGTAACTTTAAATGATTTTAAGAATGTGGTAGCAACCACTTGAAAGACATTTCAACTCCTCTAAAATACGCTTTTGGTCGTATTGAATGGAGGCTATGTAAAGAAATTTTAATTCTTTCATGAGCTATTACCAGATAACACTGGTTTTCTCGAATATTTTATAACTCAATAAGGTACGACAGGACCTACAAGAGTATAACGCCTCATATTTGACAAATCAATTTGGCTTTACCAAAGATTTCGATTTGAAACGACAGGTCCAGAATCGTTGTCACTAAGACTCTTTTAGGCAAATAGTTGATGAAATTATGTGGTACACTGTTACCCACTATTTCCAAAAAAAATCAACTACCCCACAAGTATTGCCTAAAATTTCATAATTTAAAGTTTGGTCACATTTGTCAAAGGAATTTACTCAAAACACTTTAAATTATTTCGAGAAATTTCGTAAACATGCAAACTATGATCCAAAAGTATTGCCAAATGGAAAAATCATAATCCAAATGGAAAAACATAATCCAGATGAGCGAAAAAATGGCTCAATGATTTATCAAAATCAATAAACAAAGGTACCAAACTTATTTGAGCCACAAAATCGTGGGTCTCAAGAGTTTTCTTTCAGTTATTTTTAACCACATTAGCATCGGTTTTTTCACCTTTATAATAGTTTTGAACTATTTAAGGAGTAACCGTGCATGACCTTTGTCTTTATAGCATAGAGTTGTCTACTTGAGCATTATCTCTTGCTTTGTGACAGCGAGCCATATTGTTCCTTTCAATTACTGTCTTGTAGCCACAGGTTTTCGATTTTCACGATTGTCTAAAATCTCGCTTGGCTAAACGATTCATCGGGATCGAGACAGTTCGAGAGAAATAACACTTGTCTCGGTTCTCGATTCGTGGAAAAAAAAATGTACACGAAGAGCATTAATATCAGGCAAACAATTCGCCATTGACCCAATAGGATTAAAACTACTCACCGGGGTAATTTTCTTATCCAATAACAGATGGGCGATAAAGGAACATGGTGAATATAAATTCACGATACTGCTTATGGAATGCAATTTCCAAGCTAGTATTTTGGTGAAGGATTGCTCCAATATGTCAATTTCAGACATTTGTTCACCATAGACGTCATCACGTCTCAAATGTGGCGGCGGAATAAAATCAACGCCTTAGCATTCATCCTGAGGGTAACAACAAACTCTTGTTTTACTCATCAAAGATGGCATCTAAAAAAAAATTTGGGCATCACATTTTCACACATCAGGGTGAGTAATAAGTGGTCACGGATTAAAATCAACGTTTTAACAGTCATTTCGCAAGTATGTTTACGATTTTTCTCATCATAGATGGCATCCAACATGTGTTGGGAGTTCTGGATTATTTATCATATAAAATAACTGGTTTATATGTTTATGGTTTGCATAAGCATAAACTTTATTTCGAAATGACAGATTCGAAAAATAGTTTTGCTTCTAATGTGAATTAGTTCTCATTGATCGAACGACAGGTCGATACAGAGACACCAATTCGGCGAAACATACATCACTATATAAACACACTCGGGGAAATTATTATTTAGTCAACCCCTTTCGGTAGCTCTACTTGAAAAACGACCAGGAAAGATGGTGAGGGTGGAGGGCACGAATGCCACTTAAAACCCGACCTCATTAGGATATCGACTTCCGCCTATATCTTTCCTAGACATCGTATCCAAATAGGTGAGCCTATTTAGGGAACGTTCATAATTTTTCCAACTTAAATGTGAAAATATATGATTTCGCAAATTTCTATATTGTAAACATGGTAGTGATATTAACAAGTATTACATGACATATTATGTAGTCTTATATATACATGGCAGTGAGTATTACATGACAGTATAAACTAATTCAATTAACATGTAAATAATTACTACACTGAAGCAAACATATATACTCATTCGCATACGATTAATATACTAGGGGTTCACAATGTAATTACAGTAAACTCTTCAGTTTTAATAGATATTACATGGCAAGTCCTAAAATTTAGGTGCGTTTCAGTTTAGTCCCTAGTTTTTTTTATTTATATATATATATATAATTAACATGTATGGTTTTGCATGTTTATATACTAGCAATTTACATCACATGCAATGACAGTAGCAACCCATAATTTGAACATGATTGTCTTATTTACTCTGGACTTAATGTATTTGTAACTCAATAGTTTCACACGCATGTAGTATGGGATATTAGTCAACACCACTACTGTAAATAAAGGGTACGGTTTAACTAGCAATTCAGCGTTTTTTTTTTATTGACTATTGTCTAATAAATAAATGTGTGCATGCAGTTTCCTACGGCTACAGTAATATATTATGTACCGTACTCCGCGTATTTTGTATAAGGTCGAAACGAACCCAATAAAAGTCGGATAAACCTTAAGCTTTATAAATACCCAATATCCGTTCGTTTACCCAAAATCTTCAATATTCGCGAACGTATATCTTATTCTTCGCGAGCAAAGTGCTGATAACGTGTTGTGTGACATATTAGCTCGTTATAGATATATATAGAGATATGTATAGATATAGAGAGATGTATGATAAACAACAGACGAAGTGTTTATTCATTAATATAATTGTACAGAGAGATCAAGAGACCACTGACCCTCTTTATATAATAGAGGGTAGGGTTAGATATGCTAGGAAAGCCCAAGATAGGTCCAATAATATCCTACAACATATACAATTTAAAGTTGGTATTACTACAGTACCATTCACTTATGTATATACTAGTAATCGTGTCTCACGCCTTGTGTGTACAGCGCGTAATGCAATAAAAATATAGAAAATTGTTATGGTTATGATATAAATATGTGGATAATACAAAAAAAAAATATAGTTTAAAATTTAAAAGAATTTTTGGTTGTTAAAGAGTGATAAATAGTTTTATTAGTTTTTACTTTTTATATTTTTTTGGAACTATGGTATTATTGTAATTAATATAAAAATGTAGAAGTATTTTTGAAAAAAAAATGACTAAATTGGACAGTCTCATTTAATTTGGGTTGAGTTATTATAATAGAACGATTTTTTATTGAAACGTTACTTATCTATGTAGTTAGTTAGTTACCTCTTATTTCTCTCACAAATAGACTTATCTGTAGTAGTGGAAAATATATCAATATTTATATCAAATTAGTCAGTAATATATAATATCGTATGATATTAGACTATAGTTTTGGTCTAAAACACATACACTTTTGAAAATTAAGTATTATTAGAGCACCATATAGCACAAAGTAAAAAAAATATACAACCTCATACAAAAAAGAAATAAAAATGGATAGCATCGAAAATTGTAGAAAAAAAAAATCATAGATCATCAAAAGAGCACCCGACCTAAAAATAGAAAAACTAAAGAACACAATATAGCACCAAGCAACAAAAAAATACAACCTCAAATAAAAAAGAAAGAAAAATAAATAGCATCTAATTAAAAGCATAGAAAAAAAAAATAATAGAGTATCGAAAATCACCCGACATAAAAATAGAAAAAATAAAGAGCACCATAAAACACCAAACAAAAAATAATAATACAACCTCAGAAAAAAAGAAAGAAAAATAAATTGCATCAAACTAAAATTATATAAAATAAGATATATTAAAATCATTAATTTTTTTACTATTTTAAAACAATACTTAAATTTAGTCTAGTCTCGACTAAGATTCTATAATTTTGTTTGAGTTTTTATTGTGCTGTAAAGTTAGTTTTTAATTTACAAAATCATAATTTGTATTTACAGACTAAAATTATATAAAAAGAAAATTACAAAACTCACGTATAAATTTAGACCATTGAATTGTTTTAATTTTATCCGTTAGATGAAACTTTAGAACGTATGATTGCATTATAAACTATAGAAAATTTTAAATCAACTGGTATTAGTGAGACCCTACTTTTAAACGAATTTTGCAGGGACCTTTTCAATGAATTCTAAATTTGTGTTTAACCACTTGGAAATTGATATTTTCATCCGTAGTCAATTAAAACGTAGTTCTCATGGTATAACAGGCTAGGCAAATAGCTAGCTAATATTTTTGTTTCAACGAAAGTTATAATTTTAAATATTCTTATGATATGGGAGGAAAAATAGTATAACTTTTTTTTTATTAATATTATTATTATTATCTGAATAAACTATTAGTATTTATTTGTAAGAAAAATGGTTAAAGCTGTAAATTTACCGAAATAGTCAGAATGTATAACCTATGTAACCAAACACTGCATTGGATTAATTCTTCGGATTAGAAATACCCCATCTTTTCTAACGCCATACTAATCTCACCGGCAGGGGCGGAGTCAGAACAATAATTTTGGGTCTGTCAAAAAAAAAAATCATCAATCCAAATTTTCTTAGATTAGGGTCGGTTGAAAATTCTAACTATTACACAAACGAAATCACCATTTTTTATAGTGTTTTTTTTCTAAATAAATATATTTTTAGACCGTCACCTATATAATCGAGTATTTTGATTAGCTAACGAGTCGGTTACGCCAAAAAGAATAGCCTATTTTCTTTGTTGATAAAGTAGAAAAAAACGAGGTCAAAAATATAATTAATAAAGAGAACGTTAAGAGTCAAAATTAGTAGTATTTAATACTTAAAATTTAAAATATCGTGTACATAAAGTTACCATATTATTATTATTTTTCTATATTCTTGTAAAGATTTTAAAGAAATGTTTACGGAATTTTAAAAATTATTCTTGAAAAATTTCATAGTTTATGAACAACATACTGATCAAAATTAGTTTTTTTTTTAGATTTTTTTAACTTTATCATTTTCTCTAAATTAAAAAAAAATGACTTTGTTACCTAAATAATTGTTGGAATAAATACAAAAGTACTTAATCTTAATTTTGAGAGTTTTATTTTCTTTTGTAAATTTTGTAACAATAATTTGACTAATTTAGAAAATAAGTCTTTGATATTGATTTATAATTGTTACTTTTTATATAGTGATCTATACGAAATATAGTAGTATGCATTATAAAAATAATATATAATTTTGAAAGAGTTTGCTGAAAATAAAATTTAAGATGTTGTTGAAATGCTCTATCTAAAAATTACTCGGAAAAATACTATAGAAAAAATTAAATTATTATGGTTCCGACACTGTTCATCGGGATTTCTAGTCCCGATACTAGGTATCTCTCAACCAAACGAGGCCTCTAATTATTAAATGTGAGAAACATGTATAATTGAAGGTTCGGAAAAATGAAACTTTAGTTACTCTATCAAGTCCTTAGATGGTTGCTAGACGATATATTTCGTTACCTAAAATTACAACAATACAAAAGTATTATAATTGGATATAAGAAGATGTATTTCAATACAAAGTGTAATTAGCAATGTTAGAAACGGGGTACTAATATATATATATATATATATATATATATATATATATATATATATATATATATATATATATATATCGGTAATCGTTCCAGACGCGTTGCGTATACAATACCTAGTGACATAGATATGATCCCGATAAATAAACTTAATATTTTTTTAAAAATTTAAATATAGAATGATTAAATATAATTAATTAACAATCGTATATAAAAAGTAACATAATGTTTTACTCTTATAAAAAAATATATAACGATTTTGTTTGGATTATAAATGTGTGAAAAATAACATTTTTTAATTTATTTATGTATTTGAATTGAATGATGATATTTAAGATTAATTACAATATTAGAATGAGGACATTTTTTGAAAATTTGAACAAAATTGAACAGGCTCAAAATGCTTGGATAGATAGTAATATATCGCTTATTTAAATCTTACTTTTTTTTTTCATAAGTATACACTGAAAATGTGGCAAAAAGTAATAATGTTGTCAATGCGTGTTTGAAAAGCACAGTTCCACAAGTTGTATAGAAATCTGATAACAATTGACCAGCACATGTCATAAATATAAGTTTCAAAAAAATATATCATATTACTATCAGAGCTAAACTGATGATAAAATGATGTCGTTAAATTTGTTGGTAAAACTAATGGTTTTATGGAGTGAATGCTATTTTATTTTAGTGGTTACAAAACCATTCATTCTCTCCCATATTGATGGCTTTCATGAGTTACAAACTTGGCATAAATATGATGGTCTTTCATCACTTTTCATATTTTTTTCCATGAAAAAGAAAATACATGTCATAACATACACATTCACACACAAACACACATGCATACATATAGAGAGAGAGTACCGCACCACCAACGGCCCGACCGTGGCTCGGTGCCGTTTCCGCCGAGTCACATGTGATAGACGTTGTACCTTGGGAACGAAGTGCCCCATTTAGCCAGAAGCAGAGGTGGCGGGGCAAATATCGTTTAAGGGAAACTGCTTGCAGTTACCTCGTCTCGGACTTTAGTCCATTTCGGTATCATTTACATACTCTTAATTTTGAAGGTTGTAATTTGATATTTATATATTTGAGGAAATCATTTTCTTGTTTATTTTGTCCATTTCTTTTACGTAGAAATTATTGTATTTATTTACAACGTACCCAACAATCTTAAACGATATTTTTTATGTTTCGTACGTTAATACAATAATTTTGGTGTTTGGATAAAACAGAAAATTATTTTCATGGTTAAAACAGTTTTTTGGAAAATCATTTTCTAATAAACTTTGGTTTTTAAGAAATTGGTGTTTCCGATTGAATTGTTGAAAGCGTTTTTCGTTTGGCTTTTCTTTTTTTTTTGGGTTTTGGTGAAAATTCTCTTTTCCGGTTTTAGATCGTTTGGTATGAGTAGTGATGTATAATATGTGTTATGTATCATGTGTATGAATGTTTGTACCGGTTCCAAACATGTTTCTGTGTGGAACCATTATGGGATCAAACATTATTTTTGGTGATGTACATGCCTGCATGTTTAGTTTTATATAAAAACATGATATATTTGATAATTAGTCTAATATGTATGTTTGGTTTTTTGATACGAAACGCATGAGATGCAATTTTGTATATTTGTGACCATTTATGGTGAGTAATTTTGGTGTTTGGACTTTTGTCCAGTGACATGTCTCATACATGTATCTTTTTATTTATATATGAATGTGTAAAATGTAATTGTTGACCTTTTAACTTAGAAACATGTATGTTCTGAGTTTTGTTAATTTGTAAATGCATGTTCTTGGTAGGGACTACTTCCTGCATGTGCAGTGGCTTGTAATACTTTCAAACATGTTTTATTTTATGCTCATGGTACAAGAATTGGATAATTCTTTAAACGTATGTTGAGCAATGTGTTTGCTACTTGTATAAATTGTATGAACAAGTATGTAATTGTTACTGGTTGATTTTATTAATGGCACGTAAAGGTAATGTCACCTGGTGTGTTTACAATATTAAGTTGTGATAGTATTGCTTAGCAAGCGTCTTAAGCTTATGAATGAACCTGTTGGTTATGCCTATGATGCTATGACATATACTTTACTGTTATGGTATATTTTGGAAAATATACACGTGTTTATTATTTTTGCAGTAACTTCCCTGACTTTTAGTTCACTGTGGTTAGAACTTAGAAGTTAGAATATTGGTTTGTGAAACCGTTTTGTAATAAATGATTTGGGCTGTTATTATAATACATTATGAGGATTATAATATAGTGAATCATTTATTTACATTGATTTTTTGTGAGCAATGTGGTCTGAGACCATATTATATTTTTTAATGGATTTATATATTGTTAGTGAACATGTTTATTGTATTATGTTAATAAAATTACTAACAATTTCCAATGAGTTTTTGTGCACACATGGATCTTTACCATGTAATTGGAGGATTGGTGATTATTCGAAACAGTTCTAGTAAAAGCCATTAAATTGGGGATTACGACAGAACTGATTTCGAAATAGTTCTTGTAAAACCATTTTCTGATTTTCAGAATTTGGGGCTTACGACAGAACTGATTGAATTCTGAGATTGTTCTGTGTAAAATCAGATTTATCTGGTATTTACGGCTGAATAAATCTTTCAGAATTTGATAATCTTTTTCGAGAATGAACTAGAATACTCTTGCAAAATCAGTTTCTTGAAACCATGCGTGGTTATAGAAATTTGGTGTTTGCGAAGGAGGAGTTTTAGTTTCATTTTTCGAAATTAGATTGTGCGTGCTTGTTATTTGAGATAACAAACAGTTTCCTACGGGAAATGTCCGGAACACAGTGGGTGCTGGAACTGACCAGAACATTGTGGGTGCCGGTGTAACTTCTATTAATTTTGCATTAGTGCATATTAATGACGGAGGTTACAAATTTGAAACCACCATTATTAAAACCACTAATGTGGTGATATAATGGGTGATATCCTTATTAATTGTGATTTATTGCAATTCAATTTGGAGGGTTACAAAATTTATAACGGTAATCATTAATAAGATTAATGACGAGTATTTATAACTTCTTATTAATTGTGATTAATCGCAATTTAATTTGGAGAGTTATAAATTATTGTAACGACAGTCGTTGTTGGCATTTATGGAGAGCTTTATTAGCTATCTACGAATTGCAATGACGAGTCGGTTACTTATTTGGATGAAAGGTTATTTAATAACCAACTTTGTTCATACAAGAACAAATAATTTGATGATAGACAAATTATAAATGGCCGTTGAGTTTTATTTTAAGAATAAACAAATATCGGCTATTTTATTATTTGTTGAATTAACATCTTATTTATTTGTTGGAAAAACATTTAATAATTTGTTGAAATAACATATTATTAATTTGTTAGTAAACATATTGTGAATATGTTGAGCTTGCTATTATTGAGAATAATAATTTAGTAATATTATATTACTATTATTGGGGGAAAACCTCAAGGGTCCCACAAATGTGGGGGTAACCCGTCGATCATGTAGATCGAGAATCTAAACGTACCCAAAAGCGCATATGGGCGAGTGGGAGAAAACCTAACGGTTTAGTGGTATGGACTTAAAACGTCTGAAATAAATGATATCGTTTCATTTACCACATTGAAATCGATTAAGTTTCTCTATAACAGTGTGCATGTTCTGAGTTAGGACAAAAGAGAATGCACGAACTGTGGGGGCGTTAATGTGTGGAAACGTTTTAAACGTTTGGAAATCCACTAACAAGTGCAAGCATACAAATCTGATTCATGACTAGTGGTTTTGAAACCTAAAGGGCAGTAGCCTTTCGGTAGCCAAAACACTAGGATCAAATTGTGATAAGCTTGCTTGTTTGTGGCAATACATGAGTGACTATTTGTTCAAAATGAGCATTTTAGTCGATACTCTTATGGTCAATAATGACATGTTGAATTATTCAACCAAGTCACTGATTTGACATGATATAGTAGGTGATGAAAATATAAAATCTTAAATGTTTTATTTTTCTAAATCTATTATTTAAAGTGAAACACAAATATGAGTTTGTGTTTGAAGTAATGTATTGCTAAGTCTTCAGTTCGAAGTTTTCGAACGGAGTACATAACCAAATGGTTCGATGCATTTGAGATGAGTGCAAAACCAAGAAGGGTTTAAAAGATATTTCCTCAATTTATTGATGGATGTATTAAACACTGATATGTCTACTTGATGAGAATCAAAGATAAATCAGTCGAGATATTCATTCAAGTAAGAATGAATGCGTGAATTCTATTGTTGAGGATTAAGACATGTCAGAAAACATGTTTAATCATGGGTGTTCTGTTGTGTTAATCTACCAACTTTAATCCAATGATTAAGTGTTAATCATTAAATGATAGACTATTTTTGGAAGTGTTAGATATTGTCTAACTAGTTCCTAAATGGTATATTCACATGGATATGAATACATGATCAGTGTGATTGAAACGGTGAATATGAGACACCGTTCACATAATTGTGTTGATGGAATGACATCAATCGTTAAAGAACGACTTATTATGCTCTCGAGCAAAATGTAGTTCTTAAACAATGAGTATCATGTTGATAAGTTCAGGATTAAACTCTGAATTTGTACAGGAAGTGAGCTTTTCGCAAGCTATGTGTTGAACAAACTATCGCTTAGGAAGTTGGACCAAACAGTCAGAATTATACAAGGCATGGTGCCTGACTATAAGTTCATGAAAGTTTGGTGCTAACTAATAAAGGTCTCAATCTTGTTCCTTGAAGGATTTGGATAGGATCGAAAACGGTAGATTGTGTGTTCATCGGATAAACACAAAATATAGTGCTGATCGGTTTCTAGTGCATAAGTCAGATGACTTAGGTGCATATAGAGTTCTATGTCCGAGAAGCATATTTTCTAAAAGAGAAGCTTTCCCGTAAAAACTCTAACGCCTGGCAAGTGTGATCAATACGTTGAGGGTTCAAAGCATTACGCTACCCAAGACAAGTGAACACTCAAACGGTGCTGGAAAAATGGGGAAAGTGAATCTTTTAAGTAAGATGAAGTCCATCGGCATGGTAAAAGAGTAAGTAATGAAACTTTCTTTGTCCCTTGACCTTCATGAGTGAAGGTGAATCGACGATATTGAAATAATCAATGTTATCCATATAATGTGTATATGGGAAGATGCCATCAACAATGAGGTTGATAGGCACGTGAGAAATAAAGTCAATTACTTTAAGTAAAACTGACGGTTTTGATAATTTTAATGTCTATACTCTAATCTCTATAAAAAAGGACGCATCATTAATTAATGAGAACATGTGTTTTATAAATGGAGATCTAGAAAATTAGGAACAACCCATTGGGTCGTGGTTCCGTGTAAAGTAAGCCAAGGTGCGAAAACTTGTTAAGTCGTTATATGGACTAAAACAAACACCTAACTTATCATAGGTAGTCTTTTGTGCGTCAATAACTGCACTAGACCAGTTATAGCCAACTCAGTGAGCAGACTCAGTAGGTTTGCCAATGAGGCTTCTCAGATACATGAGGTATACTGCCCATCATGAACTGCATTATACGAGATGTCCAAAATGTTTGGAGGGTATTTAGATACCAAGTGTATCTCGAACTTTAACAGTACAAGGTCCATTAGTGGATATGTTTGTACTTAAAGAGGTTGCAGTCTTATGGAGGTCTGTAAAATAGACCTGCATAGTTGGAGAAACTGTAGAGTTAGAATTCATAACATTGAATCAAGCTACAGAAGAGGCAGGTTGGCTGAGAAGTCTTGGGAGGTATTCCAAGTGGCCAAAATCTGTTCCCGCAATAAACGAATACTGCTGCAGTCAGTCAGTTATTAAACGGGATCAGAATAATTTGTATAATGGAAAGTCCCGACAAAGTCATGACATATTCGTCGGAGACACAAATCCGTAAGAGGAATTGCTAGCAAAAATTGTGGTATCCATAGACTTTGCAAGGTCTAAGGATAATAATGCGGATCCATATACAAAATGCTTGACTCGTAGAGGAGTCGAAGCATCATCGAGGGAAATGGGGTTTGAAGCCCAATAAATTGGAAACCTTCGCATAGGTAACCCAACCTGAACTGGAAACTTCAGTCTCGGGTTCAATGGGAAACTGAATTGTGCGGGTAACCGAACAAAGCACTCGAGAACATAAGTTCTCAGCCCATTTCTATGATGAAAGAGTGATAGACCTGTACCATTTTAAGGGTGAGCATGAGGCTCTTAATGAATCAAGTATCTCGAAGGTCGAGTGGGGTGAGTCAGGACACCCTTGACTTGAAAATCACCTATAACGAGTGTGTATGGCCGATACTATGTGATGATCTAGGGCTAAATCACTAGAGCACTCGGTTGAATTTGCCAAGGCAGTCCAGGGCCAAATATGGACAACAACCAAAGGGCTTAGTAAGTGGTGTAGAGAGGACACTGTGTGAGTATTATCCTGGTATGCACAAACGCTAAAGGGTTCAAGGCTTCAAGGCTACCCAATAGTAGCATATCAGATTTTACATCACTATGGCAGTTTCAAGGCGCGCGCTACCTGTCCTTATGCAGTGAATTCTCGTGGTTCTCTCGATTGCATTTAGTTGCACGTTGCATGTTTTAGATCGCATTCATGTGGGGGATTGTTGGTAAAACTAATGGTTTTATGGAGTGAATGCTATTTTATTTTAGTGGTTACAAAACCATTCATTCTCCCCCATATTGATGGCTTTCATGAGTTACAAACTTGGCATAAATATGATGGTCTTTCATCACTTTTCATATTTTTTTCCATGAAAAAGAAAATACATGTCATAACATACACATTCACACACAAACACACATGCATACATATAGAGAGAGAGTACCGCACCACCAACGGCCCGACCGTGGCTCGGTGCCGTTTCCGCCGAGTCACATGTGATAGACGTTGTACCTTGGGAACGAAGTGCCCCATTTAGCCAGAAGCAGAGGTGGCGGGACAAATATCGTTTAAGGGAAACTGCTTGCAGTTACCTCGTCTCGGACTTTAGTCCATTTCGGTATCATTTACATACTCTTAATTTTGAAGGTTGTAATTTGATATTTATATATTTGAGGAAATCATTTTCTTGTTTATTTTGTCCATTTCTTTTACGTAGAAATTATTGTATTTATTTACAACGTACCCAACAAAATTTAATAACAGTTTAACAATAGTTTTTATTGTTAAACCATTGCTAAAATTTAACGACACTCAATTTACCAATAGTTTTCAAAAAAACAAAAACTGTTGTTATATTAAATTTTGTTATGGGTGGAATTTTTCTTTAAGAATGAGAATTTCCCTCTACGAATTCTTTATATCCTAAACACTCTGGTTTGGATAAAACTATATATATTTCAGTTGATGTACAGTGTAATTTCTTTATTAGATCAAGTCAAAAAAATTGATTTTTGTAGACTCGACTTACTTGATGATAAGCCAATAATACCTTATTACTCTTTTCGTTTCTATTTAATTGTCCATTACGAAACTATATACAATTTTGACCTGTCAAAAACTTGTATTAAAATTGTCGGAATGAAAATTTTCAAAAGTTAACCATATAGTTCAAATGTTAAATTTTATGATTATATTTTAAAAAAATTCATTTCGACAATTTTGATACAAGTTATAAACCGGTTAAAATTGCATATAATTTCATAGTGAACAATTAAATGAGAACGGAATAAGTATATATATATATATTATTGTAGTATAGTGTACAAAAATTGTGTAGGTACTGGATCGTGTTTAGCTCAATTGTAGATATGGAAAGACAGTTTTTTTATTCGTCCATTTCGCAACAAATTTTTTTAATTGATTTTTGGATTTTTTTATTTTAAAACTTTGTGTGTTTTTGAACAGTCAGATTATTTAGCTCTTAAAAATTCAATTTTTAGACTGAAAAAACTAAAAAAATTATATTTTTAACCAAAAGAAGTCGCTACCAAAGGAACCCTCAATCTATTTAAGTTATATAACAATTGTTTTGTCATCTACCATCTGTTTTATAAGTATTTAAGATTAGCAGTAACATATATTAGGGCTGGGTCAGATTCGGTTCGGTTTTTAGCAAAACTGAAACCGAAATCGAGCATATTTTTCGGTTTGATTTTTTTCCATTTCCGTCTTTTTATTTTTTGGACCGAACCGGTTTTTTCCGGTCCAGTTTCGGTTTTTTTGGTTTTTCGGTTTTTCTCCGGTTATTTTCGGTCTTTTTCGGTTCGATTTTATTGAAAACCGAAACCGATCCGAAATTTTTTCTGTTTTTCCGTTTCGGTTTTTTTGGTTCCGTTATCGGTTCGATTATCGGTCCGGTTCGGTTTTTCCGGTTTTTCGTATATATACGGCATAGATAATGTTTTGTTACTCTCCCATACCGCTTCAATTAATATAATACAATTCTATTATGCATGTTATATATACGTGTAAGAAATCAAAGAGAAAAGGGTAAAGGTGAATACACACATGTCATACACATTACACAATATACGGAAAATAATTAATATAACACGATTTGGTAAGGGTTGCGTTCATAACGTCATTTAAGCATTAAATTGATTTCTAAATACAAGTTACGTTTTATACAAGTATTGTTGCCTTTTGATAACAATTAATATTATTTCTGTCTTTAATTTATTCACTTTATGGAAAGTTTGTAAATGAGCTACTATAAAAACCAATGCTTATATATGAGACATAAGTTGGCTTTTCCGTTATTAACATACTATCATCTATCTCTATATATAATTCCAGAAATTCTACTTATACCAGAGATGTTAAGTTGTTAACCATTAAATGCAAATCAAAACCATAAGAAATTCTATATTCCATTTTTCGCACATGTTTATAGTATATGGGGCAAGAAATTTCGTGGGTTCTTTTTTTCCATCTTATTTTGAATTTAGAAAAAGTAAATGTACAGAACGTGCTAAGCAATATTATTCCCAACACGTATCATTTATCAATGGCTACCGTTGTTTATTTTCTCCTGATCAATGCCACAACTAGTTTTGTCAGCTTTTGAATTCTTCATCTCCTGTTCATATTTTCTATCCTCTTTCATATTCCATTGCTTATTTTCATTTAAATTTTAAAATTTCACAACATTTTCCATAATTTTATAAGATTTTATGTTATATTGTATTCAAATTTTTAAACATGTGGACATAATAATGTTTTAGACAATTTTTCTAAGATATAATGTTTAATTTACAAAAATTTATAAATTTATTCCAAAATAAATTGCATGTGGATTTTTTTAAAAAAATAATTATTAAAATGTATTGATACATGTGTTATAGTAATTGTATAATTTTTTTCGAATTTTTTACAGCAACTTTTTGCATAAAATAAGTAAGGGACACATAAGGGGTAGAATATTCTAAGTCATTTCCCTTAAATTACATAAAAACTGAAATAATAAATTATATCCAAATTAATATTTTTAACAGAATTTAGTAAAAATACATGATAAATTTTTTAAAAAAAATCATAAATTTTGAAGTTATAAAAGGTGTTATGGCCCCGATGGTTTGCATCTAGAATAAAGTTTAAATCAATACGCTATATATGTCTGGAATGTTACCGTATATCAGTAGTGAAATTCAACGGTGGTGACTGAAAGTTTATATTTTGAGTTTTTTTAGCAAATGATGGGAATGGGAATGGGAATGGGAATGATATGTCACATCCCAAGATTAATTTGGGAAATACTTCAGTTTTGGATCATATGAAATTTGTATGATTTCAATATTTTCATCAGTTTGAGCTTTCCTTAAAAGCTAAATTTAGTTTTACTGTAACTTTAGTGTTTGGACGAATCATCATTGTTAACAAATAATGATGTGTTTATATATAATTACTAATTAAAGAAAAGGGGGAAATCTAACATCACTGCAATTTCATGTCCCATATATTTTAAATATATCTAAAATGTAATATATACTCGAACATTAAAACATTAATATTAAATGTTCTAATCCCAAGTGATTTGTCTTAATTAATAACAACAACACAAATTTTTAACTTTGTTAGAAGAAAAATATATGGGTTGTTCTATTTGTTTGGCCCCCTTTATTCATTATAAAATAATATTTAGTTTATTGAGAGTTAAAAGCTGTCACAAGTCTGTCACGAATTTAAAAAGCTGTCACAAATCTGTCGTAAATTGACTAAACTGTCACAAATTCGTCACAAAAACCGTCGCTAATAAGCTCGTAACAAAAAATACCGTCAATAATCCGTCGCTATTTGAGTATTTTTTTTTATACCGATCTTGATTTTTGTCTCTCAACTTTCAAATAAAAGTGTTTTCACTCGGTGTACCATTTCTTTTCTTTACTTTCTCGAAACTCATGTAAGTCAACAATTCCACATCGCCAATTATGAGTTCTCAAAAGATTTTCAATTTAGGTTTAGCCTTTTTTCAGTTTAGCCTTTTGTCACTTTTGAGACTATTTCACACCTGCATATAAGGAATACATTTTACAAATAGAACTTTTCATAATACATGAACTTAATTCACATAGGCGATAGTTTTAAGCCTTTTAACAAATGAGTAATGATCCATACACTTCTTGCTATATTTATAGAGACCGAAACCTAATTAGAATAAACTCGTTTACACTTGATTATCTTTGATGTAATTTGTTTTGGTTCATGTCACATAAGATTAGTGACGTGATTAGTATGACAAAACGTGAAAATAATATGGATATCATTACAAAAGTATATAATTAAACTAATAGTGTGAAAATAGTGTGGCAAATATATGTTAATACTAGATAAACAAGAGTATATAAATAAACTAATAGGCTATAAATTGTCCAATAGGGACAATGCATCCAAACTAAATTAAGTCTCTAAATTTAGTTATAATAGTAAAAGTTAAGAAAAACGTTTGAACAACAGGATGAGAACTTCTTTTTTCTTTTTGTTAAAAGTAAAGCTAACAAGTGCCATCCATGCCCTAGATAAAAACGTTAATTAAGTTAACACATTTAACAACTAATATAATTATTTAATATTTGTAATTATATTTGGAAGTACTTTTTGGAGTGAGATTTTGGGGGAATGTATATAAATCTTAGTGAATAATTTGTTTAGAAAATGAATGTATCAATATTTTATTGCATCTATTTCCATATTTCAATTCTAAATATTCTTAGAGATGGTCTTTTTTAATGTTATGTTAGTTAGAGTTATGTATTTTTATTTGAGTTTTATTGTGTTGAAAAAGTAGTTTTTAGTTTTTTTTTATGTAATTAGTATTTAATTTTATATTAGTTTTCAACTATGCTTGCATGTTTTTATTTGGATTTTATTATTTTGGAAAACTGGTTTTTAAATGACTACTTACCACAAACTTTTAAGTGCTGGATTAAGAAATCAATCAAATTTTTATTAGACATAAATAACTACGCGGATTTAAGTTATGAATAAGCCTTAAACAATATGCCCCTGGTTACTTGTTAGTTGAACAGTTTCTCAAATTCAAAGTAGAATTAAGGTCTTATTAAGGCAATAGTATAAAGTGGCCAAAAGATTTCGTTTCGGATGCTCTAAATCTGTGACTTGATTCCTTGCCCTAGCCTTAGTAGACAAAGTAGAGTCCTTTAAGGTATGCACTTTGCAGGGGCAAAGCCATGAGTTATAAATGGGTGCCAAATTTACTTTAAAACAAATGTTAAGTGACAGAATAAATCAAGTGAGGGGTTAAATCATGAAGTAATTTTTAAAAAAAAAATTAAGTAAAAATACATGATAAAAAAAACACGATTTTTGAAGTTATGGGGGTGGTTGTAGTCCCAATAGTTACCACGTAATTAGCTTCTTCCCTGACACTTTTGTCTTTGGATTAGGGCTGACAATTTTGATCACCCACCGGCCCAAAACTGTAACTTTCGGTTTTCGGGTGGATCGGTTTCGGTTTTGACCGGTTTTAAAAAAAGTTCGGTTGGGTATTTTTATGTTTTTTTTTTTTTTTTATAGAATAACCAAACCATACCCATATATTTGGTCATGTCTTCGGTTTCGGTTTTTGGTTAATTCGGACGGTTTTGACCGACTTATAAGATTTTCTATAAAATTATTCTTTAATGTTTCAAGTTAGAACTATAACTTAAAATTTGTTTTAAGACACTTTACTGTTCTTTTACTTTTTTGTGTGTGTTTACTTTATGAGAATTTTACGGTTTTTGTAAAACAAGTTAATTTAAGAAAATATGAATATAACCACATGAATGAAAAGAATGGAGATTGACAGTTTATAAAGAAAATAAATATAGTTATAAAGTATTAATATATAAGATCATGCTTCATGAAAAAAAAAAGTTGCGTGGATGTGCTCGGGATCATAACTTTGGCAATAAGTTTTATGCCTGAACAGAATGCGAGTATTCTCTACGGTACTATATATATTCTTTTCTTTATATAAACACATAATTTTCCATTAATTGATTTTAGATATAAAAATAGCTAGTTAGTATAAGTATAAAAGAGGACGAGTCTTGACGTCATTACTGAAAATCACATGTTCGAGTCGTGAAAGAAAACTATTATTGAAATGCAAGGGAAATCCGTCTACATTATGCTCAAAGTTAACCAACCCCTCCTCGAAACCGCGAGCTTTAACACTTGCCTTTTAGTATAAATACAAACCTATTGACACATAATATGATGATTATACAAATGACTGCGATGTAAATACACTAAACCCAAACACTAGGCCATGCATTATCCATATGCTGGTGAACTATATAGATTACAACTATTTATATGGCCTACTATATCTTGATATATGATCACGCATGCATGTAAATAATTAACCGGAGGTTAGCCTTTTTGCTTACAAATTGATTGATGTCATTTCAAAACATGTGTGCTTAGGGTGGTTTAAAACATTGTTTTAAATAACGTTATCGTTACCGTATATAGCGTTTTTACGAGATCTATGCTAAAAGCGCAAATAGTGTAACAACGAAGCGATTTGCGGTGTATTTTTTTTTTATCTATATCCTAACTCTTATAATTATATAAAACGACTTAGTTTCATCCATTTTTTTAATAAAAAAAATTCATTAATTTTTTTAAAAATCTCGCTTTTTACACTTTTACACTTTTACTCACGCTATTTGCGCTTTTTTACGGTATAGCTCTAAAATAACGATTTTGTATAGACGATTTTTTTCCGCTAAACGCTATTTATGCATGACGTTGCCCCCTATTTAAAACAGTGGTTTAAAAAGCAAGTGACACTTTAGTTCTATCAATCACTTATCGGCAAGATTAGCCAATTGAATACGGCTGTACGTATCTAAATCCTATAGGAAGCTCAAAAACCTGGCATGGATCGCGGGGTCCGCAGTATTAAATATTATAGACATTGTCAATAATTTTTAAAACCTATTTTGACAATCTTTTTAAGCACATCTAGGGTTAGAACAAAAATCTAACTTTACATCGAAATTAGATGGGGTTTTTTCTTTAAATGAACAAATTATGATACATTTTTGAATCAATAATCATTGAGAAAATGCGTAGAAATATTTTAAATAAGTTTGCAACTCAAAAATGTCGTTTAATTTATCACACGTTTGGAAGAACGTATTAGAAGTGGACATGATATGATAGTTAATTAAGGGCGTATATATGACTCTATTTTCTTTGGAAGTTTATAAGGCTCGGTAGTTTTTGGTTGATATGTAATTAGTAAGTATGGGCGATTTTGAGTAATGGGTTGAGGGTCTTCGGGTCTTCAGACTAGGTTGTCGTAAATAGATCAGGTTTTTGTGTGTTGGTAAAGGCCGGACCTAAAGCTTTCCGGCACTTTAGCGAAACTTAAATTGATATGCCCTATTTTTTTGCGTTATAATATATAATGTTAAATTATTATTTTTGTAAACTGGAACTTAAATAATTAGTTAGTTATACTTGTCATATGTATATACTCTCAATGTTCATTCGGAAGAACTATACCTCCATAAATTTGGTCTGAAATTACTGGATCAAGCCTTCGCTTTGATTTTCAAATTGCGAAAATCAATTTTAACAACAAAGCAGTTTTTTGAAAGTTTCCAACCCCCACAACTGATTAGCATTTTAGTTGTTGTTTTTTAATGAAACTTTTTTGTTGTTGTTACCCATATTTTGTTTGATCTTAAACTTCCACAAGTTATAGTTCGGTTAATAACAAATATTTTTCTGTAAAATATTAATCAACATCTCCGCCCTTGCTTCCCCTATTTTCTTAAATTTATAACCTTTTAGATTATTTTTTTGGTTATTAGAAATTTTGGTTCAAACAGTCCATTTAAAAGCTTTAAGCCACATTGCATTATGGAACCACTATATATATATATATACGACTGTTTCTATATGGAGCAACTGTTATAACATGTTCAGCTACAATAAAAGAAGCATATTATTGACCGATCGAGTGTACACTATAAACAAATCACTCGAAATCGGTGTTTCTGTATAGCACAGGGGTGCACCAAATTATGAATGGGGGGCACTTTGAGAAAAATTCTATTCATCCCAACATCTTTTTGCCATTTTTACTTCTCAATATTTTATCTCTAACAGAAGATGCATGATATGCGTATCATGGACATTTTTAATTGATACAAAAATGTGAGCAAAATAAGACTTAAGAAATTAAGAGCATCTGCAATAGTGTTATTAATTTAATTGTTAGATAAAGTTGTTAGCCAATATATACATATTTTCTTTCGCAACAGTGTTGTTAACTAACTCATTAAAGTTAATGTTGTTAACATTGTTGTTATATTTAACAAAAAAGTTAACATAGTTAAGTGATTACATGTCAATTTGGTTGATCAACTTCTATATTAAATCCTACAATAAAGTAAAAATAACACATTTTCCCTTTCTTATTTATTTACTATAATATTTTTCTTTATCCGAAATCAATTATTTATTATAAATCAATAGATAACGTTGTTAAAAAAATGCACTAATGTGACACTTGTATAATTGTTAATATTAAAATATATACGTGACATTTAACACGCATATGTGTCACTATTTAACAATAAAAATTTAACACAACTATTATAGATGCTCTGGCCACGTTAAGAAAATTTAGCTATAATATAATTATTATTTTTCCCTAAAACTGTGAAGTAAAGCTATTTGTGCAAGAGTCTTTTCCTTGTACTGATTTTTTTTCACAGACAAAAAGTTATTCTAAATGTCTACATAAATTTTTGGAAGATTTATTGATTAGTACATAAAAATATACTTAATTTTTAAAATCCCGAATTCTCAAGTCTCATTTAAGATTTGGTATTTTATCTTTAGTTTTCCGCCTTTCTTTCAAATGTATCACCTATAGTCCATGTTTATAATTCCCATGTGCTCTGATAAATATATATTTTTGAAAAAAATTTGATTCAGAACAATTTGTGTTATCTTTTTTTACATGTTAGGTTGCAACTATTATTGTCATAAAATGAAAGATAAATATTAAGGGGGTGTTAAATTTTTACCAGAAGATCAGTGGAATTTTGTTCTTACAAAACTTTATGCTCGCCTAAGGCCGACGGAAGGATAAGGCCTGTACTGACTTTAGTCGGTTCGGGACTTGGCTATTATGATTTAGTAATGTTATTCATCAGATCAAGTTTTGAGATCAAATTGTAGTTCAAAGTAATGAGAAATTATAGCTCCAGAATTTCCTAGTAATGACAATGACACTTGTTTTTTGTGATGAGACCACACGGCTTCATTAGTTTTAAAGTTTGATGATTGTAGATTTTGATACCACGCACTATCAAATTTCGACAAGTCATTGCCCACCAAATATATTACAAGTTTTAACATATAAAGATTGATTTCGATGAGACGAGGAAAAAGTGTTCACTACACCATTATTACTCTTAACACCTTACATAAAAAAGGAAGATCAAAATGTCTAAGTAACCAAGTAGTTAGTGGAGTTTGCCGTTTTATCAGGAAAAAATGTTCCACTAGTGATGAACTCTAATAAAGGGAACCAAGTCACATGGACAGGGCCTAATCTGATGAATGAAAAAAAAAAATCCATTCCAAATGGTTTTTTATGGATTTTTTGGGTTGATGGATAATTAAACACAATATTGATGGACGGACCTTGATTAATTTATAAAGAAAAGGTAACCTAATACACTAATCGTTTAACTCTTGACTTGGTATTATTTAAAGGCCAATTAAGCAATCTGTGAAAGTAATTTACATTCACCAATTCTGTTCCCACAGTCAGGTTCATGTAACAAATTAAACGGATTAGTGAGAAAAGGGGGGAAAGATCTAGCGGAGAATTGAAGTTGTGAACAGTTAATGGGGAGAGGCTGCAGGTCGTAGCTCCAACGAGCTTCATCGGAGCTCGAGGAGTTGCTTAGATCTCCAAGGGGCTCAACAGATCTTTGAATAGACATTGTGGTAACGATCTAATGTTACTGAATGAGAATGAAGCTGTATAGTCAATTCTCCTGTATCAAACCACGCGTCCTCGGTACTGAAAACAACTACACAATCACAACACTCCAATGATACATACGATTTCAAAAAAAAATAAAAAAATGTTACATTTATGTTGTAAATTCGCAACGAAAAGAGATATACACCATATAAAATTATTGACGCCACTATAACTTACTTTATTAACTAAACGAAACTTTATATGTATATTAAAGTGAGGATGCAAATGATTGAAAGTGTACAAACCAAAACTCCAATTATAGATTTTTCGTAAATTCATTCAACTTGTAATTAATGAAGAAATTTTCCTGCATTTACTTGGTGAACCTTACATACCACTGTGCAGCATGATCACGAACCGAATGTGTCTGATTCATGACCTCTCTAATTACAGAATTGTATGCTACGGAGAAATCAGAAAAAGGAATGCCAGATGAATAAAGAGTAAAATCTACCCAAGTGAACAAGTATGCAACTTGATATATAATTAGTCCCCCAAGTATTCGTAAACATTTTTTAGTTTGCGAGAGTATCATTTGTTGGAAAACATGTTTTAAACATGGGTGTTCCGAGTAGTCAGGGGACATATTTGAGTCAATATTCGATGCGACAGCTCAGATTTTCTGAACCCGTACTTAAAGCGTTTGAGTAGCTCGTGCGACGAGCTTCACAACGATATATCGCATGACCTATTCAGAGAATGGGTGTGAATGATAATTGGCCTCGAAGGTTGGTACTCGAAAAAGGTAGAAAAACCAATGCTAGAAAATGGAAAAAGAAATGTGATTTAAACCATGAGGGTTATCCCACATTGTAAAATCAGGAGTGATTTTTACAAGTGATTTTTACAATATAAATACAAATGCATCACTTGTAGTTGTTAAACTATCATATCCACATACCCATGAGTGTGTTAGTGTGTACCACACACGCGCGCGCTTGCTCGGGTCTCGGGACGCGGGCCTTGGGGTTTGGGGTTTGTCTCGGGTCTTGGGTCTTGTACTAAACTGAAATAGGGACTTTTGTATACACTACAAAATAATGTTTGATTTAGTGAGACTCAAAAGCTGTCACAAGCCTGTCGTTAATTTTAAAAGTTGTCACAAATCTGTCGCAAATTGACTAAACTGTCACAAAGCCGTCACAAAAACCGTCGTTAATAAGCTCGTAACAAAAAATATCGTCGCTAATCCTCTCGCTATTTGAGTATTTTTTTATAGTGATATTCACAAGAGCAGTCCCTAAAGTTCCAGCAAGGTTGTAACTCTTGCAATAATGAAGACGGATTCTGGGGATGTAAGTCCCAGAATTGAATGACCACATTAAAGGCTGCGGTTTCAGAATCCTCTATAAGAGTCAGCCTTCCTCTCTCATTCAAACACACGAAAATCTCTCTAAACAGCATACATTTTTTTTCATAGCATATTAGGAACAGAGAGAACCACCCACCAACAGCTCGACCTTGACTCGTCGCCAGTTTTCGGCGAGTCATCTGAGACGTTGTACATTGGGATCGAAGCGCCAACACAACCAGAAACATCAAGGTGGTTGGGTGAATATCGGTTAAGGGTAAACTGTTTACAGTCGCCTCGTCTTTTCAATTCTGTCTTTTAATTAACGTTTTTTCAATTCTGTAATTTATATTTTTGTCTTTTGAATTCTGTCATTTTATTTCAGTATTTTAATTTGCTGTACTTAGCTGTAGTTTTTCAATTCTGTTTTACCTTTCTGTAATTTCTTTAAAATACTGTTTTATTCTGTAATTTTAATTCTGTAATTTAATTCAGTAATTAGAATAGTTTCAATTCAGTCATGTTATTTCAATTTCAATCAGAACAGTCCAGCTGTTAAGTTTATACTTTACAGTCCGGCAGTTTCTATTTATTGCAATTCAGTACATCAGATTATTAATTAATAATAATCTGAATAACGCTTGCTTTAATTAATATTCAGTACATACATGTTGTAATCAGTAATTTCCTTTCCAATTCGAAATTAATAAATATTACACTGGTTTTGTTTAATTTTGTTTAGTCCTTATTATTGTTCAATTGTTATTTCGTACACGGAAACCAACAATCTTAACCGATATTCGGTTGTTTCTTTCGTGTATTAATTAATACAATTATTATTTTTAAAAGGGAATAATGTTTTTTTGTTTTCAATTCTAAATCATATTAGAATTTGATTTACAAATAAAAAATTCCAAATAGTTTAATTTTGTTTTTAAGAATCTTTTTGATACCAACCGAATTGGTATTCAATAAGAATCGCTTTAATCCTTTTTTGATATCAACCGTATTGGTATTCAAAAAGGGAAACCGTTTAATTTAATTGTGTAAATAAAAATTCTTTTACAAACCCAAATTTCAGTTTTGGTGTTTTGTTAATAAGAATTTATTGTATACGTATCTCATACGTTTATTGCGTTGTCGTTTCAGATGACAAACACGTCGCCTATTGAGTTGCCTATCGAAAGTGAGCATGACCTAGTGGTCGGTGAAACTGTCCATAACACTGGGGGAGATGCGAATGTGGGGGCTAACGCCGATGACGTAGCTGTAGCAGCTGAGGCCGCCACGGCTGTGGCTATGGCGGATTTTACGGCCAAAGCTGAGGCTGCGGCCGAAGCAGCGGTTACGGCCAAGGCCGCGGCCAAGGCTGTCGCCAAGGGCAAGGCACCGATGTATTCGGCTGTACCTACTTTGCCGACTTCTCATCTGGAGAAACCGGAAAAATTCAGGGGAGACAACTTCAAATGTTGGCAGCAAAAGATGTTGTTTTATCTCACCACCCTGAATCTGACCAGGTTTCTTAAGTAGACTGCTCCCGTCCTAAGCGAGGACGATCTGGACGAGTAGTCGTTCTCTGTGGTTGAGCCATGGAGACATGCCGACTACCTATGCAAGAACTATATCCTGTGTGCTCTAGATGACACGCTGTTCAGTGTTTTCGAGCCCAAAGCTACTGCAAATGAGCTGTGGGAAACGCTCGAAAACAAGTACAAAGTGAATAACGCTGGCACAAAGAGATTTGTTGTCACGGACTTTTATGAGTACCGTATGACTGACAGGAGGGGTGTCATGGAGCAAGTTGAGGAGCTCCAACTCATTTACCATCGCCTTCAGGCTGAGAGGCTAGTGATTAATGAGCCTTTCCAGGTGGCACTCATGATTGAGAAATTTCCACCTTCTTGGAAAGACTTTCAAAACTAACTGAAGCACAAGCGGAAGGAAATGAAACTGGAGGGGCTCATTGAGAAGCTCAATATCGAGGTGAGCAACCATCGCTCCGTAAAGAGAGTCGGTGGTGCTAACATCCCGATGGCAAAGGCCAATGTGGTCGGAAGCTCCAACGTCAAATGGAAACGTTTTGACAATGGAGGCAGTGCTGTTGTCGCGAATAAATTTGCGGGAACCTGCTTTGTGTGTAACAGGACTGGCCATCGTGCCGCAGACTATTATGACAATAAAGGCACTGTTAAGTCCAATACACACGAATGTATGTGACTTAAAGTTTATACAAACACGAGGAGGAAAAAAGTACTTTATCACATTTATATATGATTGTACTAAATACTGCTATGTTTACTTAATGAGAAGTAAAGACGAAGCAGTAGAGAAATTCGCTCTGTATAAGACCGAAGTTGAAAATCAACTCAATAGAAAAATTAAAACATTGAGAAGTGATAGAGGCGGTGAATTTGAATCACCGTTTGAGCAAATATGCGCTGAAAGCGGCATTATACATCAAACCACAGCTCCATATACTCCCGAGCAAAATGGGGTAAAATAGAACGCGAAAGGAAATGATGAATGCTATGCTAATCAGTTCTGGGTTACCCTAGAACATGTGGGGGGAAGCAATACTTTCCGCAAACTATGTTTTAAACAAGTTATCACATAAGAAGCGAGATAAGACTCCATATGAATTATGAAAAGGTCATCAACCCAGTTATAAGAACCTGTGGGTTTGGGGTTGTCTCGCAAAGGTTCTAGTTCCCACTCCTAAGAGGATGAGAATTGGTCCTAAAAGGATGGACTGTATGTTCATCGGATATGCACATAATAGTAGTTTGTATCGGTTTCTCGTACACAAGTCGGACAATCCCGATGTGCACGTAGATACGTATATGGAAAGCCGAGAGGCAAGGAAATGTGGGGGCAAGTGAACCGACAGATGAAGAGGAAGAGCCTCGACGCAGCAAAAGGGCAAGGAAGGAAACTTCCTTTGGACCTGACTTCTTAACCTTCATGGTTGAAGGCGAACCGGTGACATATAAACAAGCTATGTCAACACCGGATTCCCAATATTGGGAAGAAGCTATCCAAAATGAGATTGAATCAATCATGCAAAACCACATTTGGAAACTAGTGGATCTTCCGACAGAATGTAAGCCCATATGTCACAAGTGGATCTTCAAGAGGAAGTTAAGGGTTGATGGCACGATTGAGAAATACAAGGCGAGACTTGTAGTAAAAGGCTTTAGGCAAACTGAAGGTGTCGATTATTTTGACACGTATGCTCCTGTCTCCAGGAAAACGTCTATCCGAATCGTCATTGCTCTCGCAGCTTTGTTTGATATGGAAATACATCAAATGGATGTAAAGATGGCGTTTCTGAATAGAGAACTGGAAGAAGAAATTTATATGGAACAACCGGAAGGGTTTGTAGTTCCTGGTAAAGAACACCAAGTGTGCAAACTTGTAAAGTCTTTATATGGACTCAAACAAGCACCAAAGCAATGGCACGAGAAGTTTGATAGAATTATGTTATCAAACGGTTTTCGCATTAATGAGTGCGATAAATGTGTCTACACTAAAGGAAGTGGAAGAGACTGTGTTGTAGTCTGTCTCTATGTGGATGACATGATTATAATTGGGAGTACTGATAGAATCAGCTCCACAAAGAAAATGTTGTCGCAACACTTCGATATGAAGGATCTGGGTATAGCTGATGTAATACTTGGTATGAAGATTACCAAAATATATGAGGGGTATGCCTTGTCACAAAGTCATTATGTTAAACAAGTACTAGACAAGTTTGACAAGGGCAGTAAGGCGATGTCTAGAACCCCAATTGAGTTCAACTGTAACCTGAAAAAGAATTTCGGTAAGAGTGTGAATCAATTGGAGTTCTCTCGAGTCATAGGCAGTCTCATGTATATAATGAATTGCACTAAACCAGATATAGCAAACTCAGTGAGTAGACTGAGCAGGTACACCAGCAATCCAAATGAGGAACACTGGAAGGCCATAATAAAACTTCTCAGATATATGATGTTTTCAGCCGATTACGGGCTGCACTAGTACTATACCAGATATCCATCGGTACTGGAAGGGTACTCAGATGCCAACTGGATATCAGACTCCAATAGCACAAGGTCCACGAGTGGATATGTGTTTATAATGGGAGGAGCTGCTGTGTCTTGGAGATCCTCCAAACAGACGTGTATTGCATGGTAAACTATGGAATCTGAATTCATTGCGTTAGACTTAGCAAACGAAGAGGTAGACTGGCTGAGAAGTCTTTTGGAAGGAATTCCAATGTGGCCAAAACCTGTTCCCGCAATAAGCATGCATTGTGATAGTCAATCAGCTATTGCGCGGGCTCAGGATCATATGTATAATGGAAAGTTTCGGCATATACGTCGGAGATATAAATCTGTAAGGAAATTGTTATCCAACGGTGTGGTATCCTTAGATTTTGTGAGATCAAAGGAAAACATAACGGATCCATTAACGAAAGGCTTGACTCAAGTAGGAGTCGAGACGTCATCGAACGGAATAGGATTAAAGCCCATTAAATTGGTGGCCCCCCCATAGGCAATCCAACCTAAACGGAATCTTTCCTACTAGGTTCAAAGGGAAACTGAATTGTGAAGGCAACCGAACAAAGCACTCGGGAACCTGGAGTTCCCACCCCATTTCCGCGATGACAGAGTGATAGACCTGTACCATTGCAAAGGTGAGTTTGAGGCTCTTAATGATCCAAGTAACTCGACGGTCGAGTAAGGTGAGTCAGGACACCTTCGACTTGGAACCACCTATAACGAGTGTGTAAGGCCGGTACCATGTGATGAGCTTGGGCTAAATCACTAGAGCACTCAGTTGAAGTTGCCAAGGCAGTCCAGGCCAAATATGGACAACAACTAAAGGGCCTATTATGTGGGTAGAAAGAGCACTGTGCGGGTATCATGCTTGAATACACAAAGCTAAAGGGTTCAAAACATTTATGCTACCTAATAGCAGTATTCCGGAGGAAACTACGCTACGGCAGGTTCAAGGCGCGCGCTACCTGACCTTAAGCAGTGAACTTTTGCGGTTCTCTTGATTTGTATTAAGGGCATGGGCTTTCGAGCCAATTGCATTCATGCGGGGGATTGTTGGAAAACATGTTTTAAACATGGGTGTTCCGAGTAGTCAAGGGCCATCTTTGAGTCAATATTCGATGCGACAGCTCAGATTTTCTGAAGCCGTACTCAAAGCGTTTGAGTAGCTCGTGCGACGAGCTTCGCAACGATATATCGCATGACCTATTCGGAGAATGGGTGTGAATGATAATTGGCCTCGAAGGTTGGTACTCGAAAGAGGTAGAAAAACCAATGCTGGAAAATGGAAAAAGAAATGGGATTTAAACCATGAGTGTTATCCCACATTGTAAAATCAGGAGTGATTTTTACAATATAAATACAAGTCCATCGCATGTAGTTGTTAAACTATCATGTCCATATACCCATGAGTGTGTTAGTGTGTACCACACACGCGCGTGCTCGTTCGAGTCTCGGGACTCGGGACTCGAGCCACGGGCTTCGGGTCACGGGTCACGGGACACGGGATTTGGGATTTGGGGAATATCTCGGGTCTTGGGTCTTGTACTAAACTGAAATAGGGATTTTTGTATATTCACAAGAGCAGTCCCTAAAGTTCCAGCAAGGTTGTAAGTTCTACAATAATTGAGGCAGATTCTGGGGATGTAACTCACAGAATTGAATGACCACATTAAAGACTGCGGTTTCAGAATCCTCTATAAAAGGCAGCCTTCCCCTCTCATTCAAACACTCGAAAATCTCTCTAAACAGCATACATTTTTTTCATAGCATATTAGAAACAGAGAGAACCACCCACCAACAGCTCGACCTTGACTCGTCGCCAGTTTCGGCGAGTCATCCGAGACGTTGTACCTTGGGATCGAAGCGCCAACGCAACCAGAAACATCAAGGTGCTTGGGCGAATATCGCTTAAGGGTAGACTGTTTACAGTCGCCTCGTCTTTTCAATTCTGTCTTTTAATTAACGTTTTTTCAATTCTGTAATTTATATTTTTGTCTTTTCAATTCTGTCATTTTATTTCAGTATTTTAATTTGTTGTACTTAGCTGTAGCTTTTCAATTCTGTTTTAACTTTCTGTAATTTCTTTAAAGTACTGTTTTATTCTGTAGTTTCAATTCAGTCATGTTATTTCAATTTCAATCAGAACAGTCCGGCTGTTAAGTTTATACTTTCCAGTCCGGCAGTTTCTATTTATTGCAATTCAGTACATCAGATTATTAATTAATAATAATCTGAATAACATTTGCTTTAATTACTATTCAGTACCTACATGTTGTAATCAGTAATTTCCTTTCCAATTCGAAATTAATAAAGATTACACTGGTTTTGTTTAATTTTGTTTAGTCCTTATTATTGTTTAATTGTTATTTCGTACACGGAAACCAACATCATTCACATATCAAGGACTAAGAATACAAATATCTCCGACTCCAAGAGCAGTAAAATAAAAGCTTTTCACAACTTTTGAAAACATCCCGATTGGAGTTCTGTAGGTCACCATTTTTCAGTGAAATTAGAGAACCTTCACTTCCAAAAATATGGAATTTTCCAAATAGGCTGTAGTAATGTAATTTTCTACTCTAAATAGTTTCATCAAGTGCTTTCAAAGAACAAGAACACGAGATCACATTCGAACTGTGGACTTGAAGTCCGAAAACCAACCAAAACTGTTGTCCACATACTGAGAAATGAGAATGGAGGTAGAGTAAACTAAATGGATGTAATTAGCTAAAACATCAAGCCCCAGCTAAATATACAAGTAGAGAGAAAGTGAGGAGCATCTGACGAGTGTATCATTCTATTATAATAAACAAACACAAGTCAAATGAGCCTGTCAAATTTAGTCATTTTTTTTTTAAAAATACCCCTACATATTTATATTAATTACAATAATAACATACTCAAATAAAAATATAAAAATTATATATATATATAAGGCAAACCAATAAAGGCCGTCAAATTCTAAAAATGCCCCTATTATTTTTTTACTTATTTACATTTATTCAATTCAAAATATAAAAAACATACAAAAATCATAATATTTTCAAAACAATTATAATATTATACCAAACAAAATCGTTTTACGTGTATTTTGTATAAAAAACGTTATATTACTCACGGTTTTTAATTTAATATATTTATTTAATTAATATATTTTTAAAAAATGTATTTACCCGAATCATATATATAGCATGCGTGTCACACGTTACATATATACATAGAAAAGTGTGCGGATAAGTGAGGGCCTTAACTCAGAGGTCAGTGTTGGATTCTGCATAAGGTAAGAAGATAGCTCGGCAAACCAAGAAGACAAAAAATACAAGCAGGAGATGAAAGAAGCAGTCAGGGGGGGCACCCCATATCACGGCAAGCGGTTTGTCGCGGCAATCCCATAATTTTGAAAAATAATTTTTTTTTATTAATGTTTTTCATAAAAAATTATATATACAGTATTCTGGCAACCATTTAAATATTTTTTTTGACAACTCATCCCAAAATTATATATTGTTAGTGCAACAATATATCATAATTTTGTATGTGCTGATAATATATAAGTAATACTTAAAAGATTAACATATCCAAATGATTATAAAAGACATTTTATACCAACTTATCATATTGACACGTAACACACATGTTTAAAAAAATTAAACAAAAATAATAATTAGAATAATGGTCGGTACAAACAAAATTTATAAAATAATTTTTGGTGGTTTGTATTTTAATTGAAGTGAATATTCTGAAATTGTGTAATAAATATTTAATGTACGTTTGGTTTTTTCAGGTTTTTTTTAAATATTCTTTTACCTTCGTTTCTTAATATTTTTACTTGTCATATCTTGATTTATTAAATTTAAGTTTTGTATATTTTGTGTTTCTATTTTATTTATTTTTTAGTCAATTTTAAAATGATAAAACTTTCGACACATGACTTCATTTGACATTACTGTTGTGGATTTTTTTTGGAGTTTGAAAAGAAAGTTGAAATTGAGCGAAAAGGAAAAAAATAGAAATCAAATACATTTTAATCAAGAAAAAAAGGTTAAAAAAAATAAGAAAAGAGGGTAAAAAAGATACAAAAATCCGGCTTTTTCGGTTTTATACTTTGAAAAATATTATACGCTTTTATTAATTTTGACAACCCCACACATTTGGTTCTGGTTTCGCCCCTGAGGCAGATTAGTATCAATAAATGGAAGAACCAACTTGAACAACCTTGCTATATATATACAAATTTGTTTTATATTAAAGAACTATTTAGGGTCTAACTGAACGGGGAATCCACTTTATCAACAACGAAAAAAGCCCGAAAATCTTTCAGCAAGATAACCAAAAAATAAAAATTGTAGTGGTCACAAAACAAAACAAAAATCGTAGAAATATGGAGCGGAAACAAAGTCGATAGAGAAACAACTAGGTTTTTGTTTCATGGAATAATTAAGTTTCTGATATTTAACTAATCCTTGCTATTTATGTCCTTGAGACGATATATGCCTGGAATTATTACTCCTGAAATTCCATTCTATCGCAACCAATCATGTAACTGTCTCTGATGAAATTGAGTGCGCCAAAGCCAATAACACTACCGTTGTATCCTCCAACATCACACTGGTCCTCTCTGAATCTGATGACACAATAGAAAAGTCGTCTTCTTCTGAATTCGATGACACAATCTAAAAGCCGTGTTCCTCTAGATCTGTATGCTTTTTGGTCATTTATTAGCTCCAACATACTTTTCCGTTGTAAACATCTGGTGCTTTATCGGTAACTTCCTTGAAATAAGCACTTGCTTTGCGAGACTGTTCCTCGATAGCATCACCTGTCAAAGACAAACTTTACTTTAACATGAATAAATAACAATGAATCGTTCCCCGCTGGAATTTTGCTACGAAGTTAACTTGTTTAATTTCCAATGCCTTCTCGAAAATTAATTGGGCATGCTAAAGGCATTGCATAACTTCCTCATTACTAAGCCATTCTTTCGTCACTAGGTCTCTCAAAGCAAATCCCAACTTTCTTCAATTTATGTGCAACGCTGAGATCTTCTATGTATGCCCCTTGGGCAAACTTAAAGTTGGCGAGTAACTGATCAAGCTTAGGTAACAAGTAAGGAACAAATAAATTGCCTTAGGTAAACACTAATTAGTAACTGTGATTAGGACTTCTTTCTTTGACCGGAAGACGTGAATCAGGTTGAGTATGACCCGGGTTATAACCGCGTGCTTCACAATGCGTGATAGTTATATAAATTCCTCCTAACACCTTTGCGGTTGTAGGTAAATGGAGTATGTCATCTTTCTTGATAAATAGACTAACAACCTTTAAAACGTTAATGTTGGAATTTGGATCATGAAATTTTATTAATATACAGAATCATACTCTCTCTTTTTTATTTCTACTTACCCCTGAGATTAATTCTATATTCTAACATTTTCCACTAAATGCAATAATCGTGTATGAAAGCCAATAGATGATGCATTTTGTACTGCGGTGATTTTATACAACACTTTCCAAATTATAAGGAAAAATGACAGTTGATCCTTGTCTAGTAAGAAACAATCCACAGGCTGGTGAGGGAGCTTAAAACAGTGATTATTCTGTTTTGATATGATTGTGTCTTGAAATTGTTATATTGGAAATGTTTTCCTACTTTTTGCATGTATATTGTACCTTACAATTACGATTTTGTCGTCGATGAATTGCCAAGGTAAAAGGGATTAAGGTACAACTGTTTGAAATGCAAGATTAGCTTAATGAAAGAAAAAGAACTTTGCTAATCCCTTGATATGATGACAAAGCAAACTAGTACTCGACTTGCCACTAGTTACCGGCCCGTTATCGATCTTAAGGTAAATAGGAATGATTACTCTGCCATCATCAACATAAAAGTTTTATTGTGTTTTATAAGTTCTCTTTTGCAACATTTCATTACCAGGTTAACCAAAAGGAGGCAAAAATAACCGAATTCGATAAGGTGAAAGGAAAAAAAAAATAGTAACTCTGGCTGCTAGTACAAGAATATGGTTATGGTAATTCAAAGGCTAGTTTTACTATACACTTCAATCAAATAAGTTAAATTTATTGAGTTCAGCATATGAGTGGCTTTTCTTTAAGTTTTTCAGGCCACAATTCCTTAAAAGCTGAGCTTTAAAGGTGTTCACTAGAAGCAGTATTAGCTTTTAAGAAAATAAAAATGAGCTTAAAAGCTACAACCAGGGACTAATATTTTACTTCATACTATCATCTTAATTAATTACTAGTATATACTGTTTCCTCCTAGTGGCTAAAGCATGCACGTAAATACTGCTTGAACTGTTGCTCCGGCAACGAGTCATATCGCTTGTAGACAATAATTCTTTCTGTTCTACCGTTGATTCATCGATTATGTTATAAGCAACAACACTACCTCCCCGTCTCACTATATCAGAATAATCGATAATGTACTAGATGGAGACTAAAGAATAATCGCGATGGGTTTTTGACAAAAAATCATTTTTTGCCATGCCTTTTAGTTCAATTCGCAATTTACACACCTTCTCTTATATGTGACAAAAAATCATTTCATATCCTTCTTATTCTCTATCTCAGTGTCGAGTCATAAACTTATATACTATATCACTTGTAATGTGTAGACTATAGTGGCTAATTAATGTTCCTTGTTGTTTGAACAAAATTTTAATTTTATCCCCGTTGCTTAAACAAAAATTGAGTTTGATTTCCACGCTAGTGTTAATAATTACTGCGAAAAAAAGGGAACAAATTTACTCAATGGTTATCGTTTTTTTCATAGGTATTCTTAAAAAAAAATCGATTTTTTTTAAATCACGGTATTATTTTATTTCTAAAGTGTTTATTCAAAAATAATCTGCAAATTTTGATCTTTTATATGTTTTTTTATGTTTAATTGTTTTGTTTGACATTTTATAAACTAATAATATTAATAAATACCAAAAAAATTATAAATTGTCAAATTTTATAGATTTTTTTAAACAGACAATTTAGAAATAAAATAATACGTTGATTTACAAAAAAAATTGAAAAAGTAAGTACAAATACATATGAAAAAACCAATAACATGACCAAATTAAAACATGACTATACAAACTTGAGAAAATTTGAACCCGAGAATTTTTGTTAGCAGGCTAACTAATGTAGGGATCGTCGTCTAACACTCTAAGGCTAACTACAATTATTTATTCTCAATTGTATTTCTTTCAGTGAATTAAAAGTCATCGAATTAAACACGGTCGATTCTCTGTAGCCACTTTGAATAATCTTCCACTTTGAATAAAAAAAGTCATTGTAGTTTGGAAGACTATATTATGTTTGGACGACTTCTAAAATAAAAAAAGGAACAAAAATGTAACTCAACATTAATAATATTCAAAAGAAAAATGCAAAAAGAAATATATAACGTCTGCCTACGTGAGTGAACTCTAATATTCGATTACACATTACTTAAATATATATTACATATATAGAATAATACATCGATTTTTTAATATTTTATTTTAGATTTTTCATTTGAAGCAAGAGAAGGCACTTGACTCCCATTGCACTTAAATTTGGTTAGTTTAAAAATAAATTTAAGAGTTTAATAACAAACATGTCTAACATATACACAAATGTAAATAATAATAAATTAATACACTAAACAATTATAGAAAGGGAACCTTTTATTTGTTTCGGAACAATGTTTACAAAAAAATAAAACTAAAATTCAGAACTAGTATGGTTGATTTTTTTTTAAAATAGTGATAAATGATAATTTTCTTTTAATAAGAAACAAGTTAATTTTAAAATATTTAATATTTATTGAATATGGTATCAACAGTAACATTCTTCATGTTTTATCACGATAAAAAAATAAATTGTGATACTTCAAAAGTGACACTTATCTTTAAACGATTCTTTGACACTAGTTTCACTATTAACGCATTATATATTGGCCAAAAAGGCGTTTGTTTAAAAAAGTTATGTGTTCTTTCTTTAAATTATTTAGAATATGACCTTATGTTGTTTCTCGTGGAAGACATTAAATACTCACGTATTTCGATAAATCATATGTTCACTACAAAAAAATACTCAAATAACGACAGAATTAGTGACGGTATTTTTTGTTACGAGCTTATTAACGACGGTTTTTATGACGGCTTTGTGACAGTTTACTCAATTTGCGACAGATTTGTTACAGTTTTTTAAATTAGGGATAAACTTGTGACAACTTTTGATTCTCACTAAATCAAACATTGTTTTGTAGTGGTTCTAAATGCTCAAATATGCGATTGAAATTGTTCGACTAGTCATACTCGATTACACGATCAAAAGGTTCTATCTCCATAAAACTTTTAAAACCAAAAGTATCCATCAACTAGTGGCAAAACATTATGTGCTTACCTTTATTATTTATTGTTTGGCTACTTGAAAATTGAATGATATACATATTATTTATTTAATAAGGTATTAACAGTAATATTTTTTATATAATTTTTCATGGTGAAAGATTGTGATACACTTCGTAGAAACAATTATCAATAACGTTTTGGCACTAGTTTTCATTTCTTATTAAACTAAATAATGACTCAAAATGGTGGTCAGCCTCCACGATTAAAGCATCACATAACTTCATTACTTAAATTAACCGCATCACAAAATTATATTACATATTCATCTCACAATGAATATTTTCACAACAGTTGCAACTTCTTATCTCTCATTATTGTGGTTTGTTCAATTTATCGGATCGTGTGATTAGCCTTACGAAAGTTACATATATGACTTGTATAATGGTCGGTTTCTTAATTTTGTAGGTGCAATTACTTGCACAAACTCATAATAAGCTTAAAAATTTGTACACTGTCCGATTCCTTAATTTTGTAGTTAGTACCATTCGATCTACTTTATCAGCGAAAATCGGATTTTTGAATAAAAAGTATGCACATAACATATTATTGTCGACCCTAACAGTTGTACAGTCAAATTAATTAAAAACTTGTTGAAATCACAAGAGAGATCCAATCCTACTAAAAAAACGGGGGATGGTGATTGTTTATTATGTTCAATTTAACCAATTTATTAAGGTTATTCAATTTTATTTTTTTCAACTTTGATTGGAAATGTTTGATCCGCAATATTGAATAAATTTATGTCAAGATTTTTAGAGATCATTATCCCTTGAAGCAAATTACCTTAATATCGATTTCTTCTAAAGAGGCTAACCTACTCCCGATTCCTTAAAGTAATTTGGTAAATGGATATCTCTTTTCTATCCATTGACATCTCAGTTATGCGAACATCTAACCATGTAATATTGCAATATTCAGGTAGTCTGTCATTTTTAAATCTTTTGTAAAACTCAAACATGGTATCATATTTTGCAATGTAGGAACTAACTCGTTTGTAATATAATTAATCAAATGTGGTTTCAATGAATCCATTTCCACATCATCTCCAATGATTGGAATTACACACAAAAATTCACAGTATATTATCTCGGTTTGAACTCGCTCGTGTCCGTCCTTTTTGCCGTCTCATGGTTTTATTACCCCAAAATGTTATACTTGTGGGTACCGATTCTATAAAATTATGCTCTCCGATTTGAGTGTGATACTCAATTGTTGATTCCTTACTTTGTTTGTTCTCGGTGATGTGATTAAACTTGTTGACTCATCTTCGCCATGATAGTTTTTCCTTCTTGAGCTTTGCTTGGAATATCATCATAGGCAAAAAGAGATTATTACAACCCGGAAGTCCAAAGAACAAGAAAATATGAAGACAAGCGACATTAAAACAATATCTTGAGCGATCTATTGATAGGATTCTCCAGATGAAGTCTAACAAACTCAATTTTGAATTATGTACTCAAATAACGATCAAAGTATTGATAGTAAAGATAGACAAGGGTTTGAACATCGTGCTATCACCTTTTATCTTTTCACATAATGTTGAGCTTGATAGGTGTCGGATCCAAATGACCGACTTTGGAACAACTTCTTTCCATTTAGCTTCAAAAAGTATTGAACAATTGAATGAGATTTTTTCTCAGACCGTAAATGTTCTCTCAAATGTAATAAAGATCAAGATGGTCCATTGCTAGCTTTTAGTGATGGAATATGGGTTGATCAACGTTTCCGTTTAAAGTCATCATTTAAAATGATTTCTAAAGATGCCTATAAAGCCGAGGCCAAAAATATTGATTTTGCAACAAGGCAGGTCAACTAATAGAAGAAACTAATTCTTAGATATAAAGGAAAATTCGAGTATTGGTCACGGACATTCTTGCTTCGGGGCAGTTGGTAGTCAAACTGCACTTGTTTTCGCAAACACATGTACTTTAAAGGAGAATGAAGTTGAAAACTCGACAAATAACTCACCAGAAAGAGAGCCTTCCACTTCATAGATAGAAAACCCGTTGATGTACCCTTCATGACAAGTAAGAAAGACAAAAAGTATCTCTAACACATTCTCGACCATAAGGTCCTTGATATCCCATATAAGAAAGGTGAAGACACAAGACATTTCTCTATGTACTTTTTCCTATGAGATGAAATCGACAGCCTCACAGAACTTTTGTAGAAAATTATTGCGGATCCAAACTTTTGGATCCAAAAATTTGAACTTCGGGAAGTGGAATTCAACCATCTATGGAACCCGAAGTTTAGATTCTCTTTTGAGTTTGAAGTTTTAGAGACTATTAAGGAAATGAGTATTAACTTGCCTTTCAAGTATGGTGCTGATTCCAGCAAAACGGTCAGTTCTTCGAGAGATGAGAATTATACGTATCGTGTTGCATAAATACTTTATCGAAATGAATAAAAATGGAGTTGAAGATGTAGTTAAGACTGGTTGGATGATTATACGACAAGTGCTAGGATTCCGAAGCTGACATTTATTGTTGACCACCCTTTTATGTTTATGATAAGTGAAGATGTTTTTAGACTAGTGTTATTCGATGGTGTTGTAGTGGATCCACTATAATAGTTTTTTTTGGCATGAAAGTAACATATTGATATTATCAAGAGTTAAAAATTTAAAATTATGATAAATGCTACTAATTAACCACCAATAGATTGTAAAGAGTAATTAATTAGTTGAAATTAAGACTCCTAACTTTTCTAATTGACTGAGTTTTAATGAAAAGATCATTCGCCACATGAACGAGTTTTTCTTAAAGGGTGATTGCTCTTATTACATAATCGTGATACCAAGATCAAAAACATCATGCAATCGTTCCTTCTCTAATAGTACATTGCGACCAATAACTATCAATTTTTTTAATCTCTTTAGCCTCTTTTGCATCAAACTTAGACCTTTTTCGACTAATAAGTACTCTCTCACTTTTGCTCTTACGTGTAGCATATGAGATAATGACCCAATTAAACTCACATCTGATCGGCCTTACTTTCGGTTCTCATTGAGAGTAGAAAGATACAAACCTACGATCAAAATGTAACTAAATTTTGTGTGCATTACATTTTCACTAATGTTTCATTGATATATATATAAATATATAGCTCTTAAAACTCGATATTTTTCTCAATCTTTTGATCATCGTGATGATACAAGTTGTCAGAGAAATATCGTTGAACAAATTCTTACAAAAATATCAGGTTATTATTTGTTACAATATTTGCTTTTATCACTTGCTTGTAGATCTTCCCATATAAATTTATGTAATAGATTACATATAACATTTACGTGAAACCGCATAAGAATTTGATTCAGTTGATCTGATGTATTTATGACTGATTTGCTGAATTGTGGAGCCAAATGTGTTTTGGCCATTTTCACTAGATTATCCCATATTACTAAAAATTGTAATAAGACCAGTTCTATATATTTCTCACATGTCTTGTATTTTAATAGGTTTGTGATCAAGTTATATTACGTTTGTAATCTTCCTTATAACATAATAAGCGTCATGTGTAATGGGCCGGAGACGTAGTCATTGTTGGATAAACTCCGTTATCAAAGTGTGTGCGGTTTACAAACCTGTCTATCTTTAAGTAGGCATGATTTACTAACATGATTTTGAATGAACTACTGTGTATCTGCATATCTACACCTATCATCATATGATTCAAATGTGATTATAATATAAACATGGATATTTAGACGGGACATTCAAATTATACAAATATAATATAATAACATACTAATATATTTGATGTTTTTTTTTCTTTGTTGTTATACATTGATTTCTATCCAATTACTGTTGAAATGTTTTGACTTCTCAATGGAATTAGCAGGATGCACCAAAATAATCGATCATGAAGTCACTGCATATTTAGGTTAGTGCCTAAGTGGCATGGTTATTATGATATCAAAATGCACCAAAAACAGGAGCTTTAACAAGCATCTAACTAGAGCTGGGTAATAAATTTACAACATCTCTGCTAACAGTTTTGTTATCTTTATTGTTAATTAAAAATGTTAGCTAACAATGCAATTTTGTCTCTTCATTAGATATGTTAAAGTGTGTGTTAAATTTATAAATGTTAAAGAACATTATTAAAGATAACAATCTTTTTAATTATTATTAATTGATAACATGGCAAAAAGGTCAAACCTGCTACACAATCAAACCTGCTAGGCATACTAATATTTATTTTCTTTATTTTCTCCTGTTACTCTGCGTATTTTCTTGATATCCAATATTCATTTGAATCCACGGTTTATTTAACCCAGCTATTTGTTTACAATTAAATTTTAAAATAAAGATATGTTGAAAATATAATAACTTATTTACCTGTTTTTAAAATCATATCTTTCTGAAATTTGGCGTTAATGTATGACGCGAAAAAAACAGATACGTCTTATATTTTGGATAATTAATTTTTAATTAAAATAGATAATATTGTTAAAGTTATAACTAATGTGATTGTTTAACTTAATATGTCTATGTGTCGTTTAATAGATTTTTAAATGATTATGTGTGAATAACTAACAATAAAAACTTAGTGTTGTTAATTTTAACAATATTAACTTTAACACATCATCATTTAACTGCATGTTAAATGAGACATATGTAACTTAAATTTAAATTCACATTAGTGTATTAACTTAACAAAGTTATCTAATTTTAAATGAAATTAATTATTAATTAAAATCTCATTAATTAGTCATTTTGTAAACCCCCACTAATATAGAAACTAAAATATGAGTAGTTGAAATAAATTTCATGTTTTAATTAATGGTATTTTGCCACATCATCAATTAACAACATTAAAAACATTGTTATATTTAACAAGTTTTTTAACATATATAAAGATAACACATGATTTAAAATAACTAATGGAGACAAAAAAATGCATTGTTAGCTAATTATTTTAATTAACAATAGACATAATAACACTGTTATAGATGCTCTACCATACTATTATAGATGCTCATATGTTATCTTTTAAATTTCAAAGGGATAAGGGGTGACAGACTATACCTTTGGTATAGTCTGTAAAACACTCCCTGTGGCACCATTGGATCTTACAGTGTGTGGGAGGTATAGTCTGTCTCCCCCTCTCTATTTCAAAGTGTTTTCATGGGATGATACTATTAAGTTTTTAACCTAATTAAAGTCAAAACAACAATGATGTCTACACGTTATCAAGTTATGATTTAAATTCTAAAAAGATCAATGAAGTTGTTTAATGTAAGTCAAAAGTTATACATGTCATATTCAAGAGTTTGACATATTCAATATTCTAGTTGTATATAATTTTCAAACATTCTAATCAGTCAATTTTTCCAAAAAATGATTAAATTTGGCAGGAAATGAGGGAAGATTTGAATGGAAAACACAAATTAAAAAAATCTACTTTAATTAGTTAATTAGTAGCTATACTGATAAAGGACATTTGAGGTAAACGTAACGTAATTCTTGATTTAATTTATTTTTTTGTTAGAAATCTTCATATTTTTCATTGCTAACAATGCATAACGAATTTAAAAAAAAAAACTGATTGCAGAACAATCTACATTGGATTGTTTTTGCAACACATAAGTTATAGTTGTTTTCATTTATTTTGCTTGAAATAAATTTGCTATCGGTGTTTGATTTCTCGTGTTAAATCAAATTAAAAATATCACAACAATATATAAAGTTTCGAGTATCTTTTTGTTCCGTAAAATTGGTGAACAAGTCAAGAAATTATCTTAATTAAATTACAGTATGATTTATTTTTGAAATCTTTTATTTCGACAATTTTGATACATGTTATAAGCCGATCAAAATTACACGTAATTTCATAAAAAATAATTAATTATGAACGAACGGAGTATGACAACAATATATTTATAAGTTTGGAGTATCTTTTTATCCTGTAAAATTGATGAACAAGTGAAGAAATTATCTTAATTAAAAGTTCTGTAACATTTCTCAAACTAATTCAATAATTTATTTTATTTATTTATTTACTGGTAGAACGACGGTTTTGTACATAAAATCTACTGTATTTTTCTTTGCTAAGTTAATAAGTTTGATATCCTATACATAAATGTTAGAGAATCCACACCAGCTAACTCAACAATTTCCTCAAATCTAACATGTTTTATACATTTTAAGGAACCGTTTACATTTACACAAAATTACAGCTTTCTTATAATAACCCTACATTATTTTTTTATTATATTTTAATAATCATAACAATATTACAACCATCACAATGTGGATCACACGATAGTTTATTATTATTATACTCCCTCCGTCCCTAAACAAATATTCTCTACGAAAATACATGCAAATTTGATCATTAAAATTTTCATATCAAAATTACCGAAATGAAAAAATTGAAAATTTCATCGTATATTTCTAACCATAAACTAAGTGATTAACTTTTGAAATAATTTTTTCCAGAAATCTAAATATGAAAAAATTATCGGTCAAAATTGTACGTATTTTCGTATGAGACATTTGTTTAGGGTACGTATTTTTGTAGGAGACATTTGTTTAGGGACGCATGGATTATTAATCTAGGAAATCATATGCATTCCTCGTATATGAGGTGAATTTTATGTTTTCTTAAATTTAGTAAATTTATAGAGTTTCTGATGTATGTCATTTTTTATATCATAATTATTAAATTTTAGTAAAAATTATATTTTAAATAAAATTGCTTTGAATAAAGATCTAAATTGTCATTTCCAGCGCACAATAATATTACAACAACTCACTCATTTCCTAGTCAAACTAGCTCCTTTATTAGTCGTATTTAATAAGCCCCTTTAACTAACTTATAATACTAATCAAAGATCCAGATTCATTTTTTAATCTAATAGGTGAATAACATTATTTTGTTGCCTATAGTTTGAACATATTTGATCAGGTCCTCATTGTTTCAATTGAAACATTATTAGTTTCCAAAAAGCATGTTTCAATTGAAATTTGTAAACGAAATGGCATTAAGGTTTCAATTTTAGAGGCGACGAAGACGGGAACAAATTGGTAATTTTGAGCTGTTTAACCAGATTCTGTGCGATTAATAAACAAATAAAAACACTTAAAGTTGACAATCAAGCTAGTGAAAAGCATGCATGTTGAAAATATAAGTAACTTTTTTGTTGCGAAAATTACTACTATTCAATAGTAGTCTAAAACATATAAGACGTCGATTTTACCGAAAAATATAAATATATCTATTTTTTAGAGTATACCCGTTTCTCCTAAAAAAATACAAATACATGCACTTTCACTTCGTGCACCATACAAATGGTTTTCTTAAAAACTATATGTATACCTACAGTAAAACAACGATTTGTTTATGAGATGAGATGAATTTCATGTTTTTATTTACACCATAAGGTGATAAAAATCTAAACTCGGATGTTTTTTTTTCCATCAAAATACAGGATAAAAAAAACCCGAATAGTTTTTCTCCCCACAAAACATTGCCCATCATCATCACCGTTAATGCCGGGCGAAAACCCGAAAAAACCAAGCCGAACTACAAAACCAAAACTTTTTCGTGTCGGTTTCGTTTTACAATAAAACCGAACCGAAAAATAAAAAATAAAAAATAAAAAGACCGAAACCAGACCGAAACAAACCGGTTCGGTTTGGTTCGGTCCAAAAAATAAAAAGACCAAAACCGAAAAAAACAGAAACGAAAAATCTGCTCGGTTTCGGTTTTGTAAAAAACCGAACCCAACCCAACCCTAACCACCGTGACAAAATAAAACTAATATATAAAAACCGAAACTTTTTCGGGTTGGTTTCGGTTTATAATAAAACTGAACCGAAAAAGCCCGAAATACCGAAAAAGACCGAAAAAGCCCGAAAAGGACTGAAAAACCAAAAATAAAACCGAAAAAACCCGAAAAAATCCGAAAAATCCAAAACCTGACCGAAATAAACCGGTTAGATTCAGTCCAAAAAATAAAAAAGACCGAAACCGAAAAATCTGCTCGATTTCGGTTTTACTAAAAACCGAACCGAAGCGAAGCGAACGTATGATCACCGTGACAAAATAAAACTAATATATAGAAACCAGAAGGACCACTTATAATATTAATCTAAACATAATTACTATTAGTGTTATCACTCGTTTATTATTAAATAGAAATCAAATAAAAGTCAAATAATTCTCTCTCTCTCTCTCTCTCTCTCTCCTCCATCATCATCTTCCTCCCCACACTCAAATTTCCCAAATCTCAAAACCCTAATTTTAACTCTCTCTCTCTCTATATATATCTATATATCTACATATATATATATCAGATTTAATTTATAATGAACATGATCTATTTCCTCCCTCTACTCTCCCTCCTCATTCTATCGCCTCGTTCGGTGGCCGAAGACGATATAAAATGTCTACAAGGAGTGAAGAGCTCAGTAACTGATCCTCACTCTAAGCTAAGCTCATGGAGTTTCTCAAACACTACTGTTGGGTTTATCTGCGATTTTGTTGGTGTTACTTGTTGGAATAACAGAGAAAATCGTGTTCTTACTCTCTCTCTACCTACGCTCGGGCTCGTTGGAACGTTACCCGAGTCTCTCCGCCTTTGCTATAACCTCCAAAACCTCGATCTGTCTGGTAATTGTTTTTTTTTTTTTTTTTTTAATAATTATTCAGTTTATTTGTATTTAACAAAATTAGTTAGTTTAGTTTTATTGGATTTATTTACATTTTGGTACCCTATTTTAAGATGTTATCAGTTTGGTGCCGGTTTTAAAGCGATTTAGAAATATTTTAGTACTGATTTGGTTTAGTTTTATTGGATTTATTTACATTTTGGTACCCTATTTTAAGATGTTATCAGTTTGGTGCCGGTTTTAAAGCGATTTAGAAATATTTTAGTACTGATTTGGTTTAGTTTTATTGGATTTATTTACATTTTGGTACCCTATTTTAAGATGTTATCAGTTTGGTGCCGGTTTTAAAGCGATTTAGAAATATTTTAGTACTAATTTGGTTTAGTTGTATTGGGATTATTGAAGTTTGGTACCTTATATTCTGATGCATATTCAATTTAGTCCCTGTTTTTCTAGATTTTGGATATTTAAGTACAGATTTAGTTAAGTTGGATTAAATTTATTATAAAGTAGTACTCTATATTTTAATACCTATCCAAAATAGTGTTAGTTTCTCAGATTTGGAGATTATACTACTAAATTAGAAGATTGTAGAAAAATGGTAATTAAATTTAGAAAAGTTTTCCTCTCTCTCTCTCTTTCTCTCCTCTTTCGTTCGCCGAAGACGAAGTCCGTAGGGTTTTGCTATAACCTCCAGAACCTCGATCTGTCCGATAATTTTTGTTATTATTCAGCTTAATTGCTATTTAAGAGAATTAGATTTGTTTTGAGACAATTGGTTTAGAGATTTTTAGTACTGATTCCGTTTAGTTTTATTGGAATTATTGCAGTTTGGTACCCATATTGTGATGTCAATTCAATTTAGTGCCTGTGTATTAGATTTTGGCTAATTTAGTACAGATTTAGTTTACTTCTATTGGGATTACTGTCTGGTAATTGTTACTATTATAATTTACTTTTAACTGCTATTTAAGAAAATTAGATTTGTTTTGTTTAGCGATTTAGTGCAGATTCAGGTCAAGTTGTATTGCAATTTTTATAGTTTTACTATCCTATCCTATATAGTTGTACATGGTGCTATTTTTTCAGATTTTGAGCTTTTGGTACAGATTTAGTTTAGTTTAATTGCTTTCAAGAAAATTGGATTTGTTTTGAGACAATTGGTTTAAAGATTTTAGTACAGATTTAATTTAGTTGTAGTGAAATTATTTTAGTCTAGTAAATGATGCCTAACCAACTTTTAATTCAATTTTTCAGATTAGGAGATTTTAGTACAGATTTTGTTTAGTTGCATTAAAATTATTATAAATTAGTATCCTATATTATCTAACTTAGTGCCATGTTTTCAGATTAGGAGATTTGAGTACAGATTTAGCTTAGTTGCTTTAAATTTATTATAGATTAGTACCCTATATTTTGATAACTATCCAAACTAGTGCCAGTTTGTTAGATTTGGGGATTTTAGTACAGATTTAAGTTAGTTGTGTTGGGAGTTATTATAGTTTAGTACCCTATGTAATGATGTGTTTCAAAATTAGTCCCAGTTTTTTGAATTTTATATCCTACGCTGCCTTTCTTTGGTAAATTAGTCTAATTTGGTCATCCGGGGTTCAAATTTTGATGTAATCAGTCGTAATTCTCGAATTATGGTTATTTTAAGGGTAATTTGGAGGTTTTCCATCCGGGGGCAGAACTGATTTATTATAATGGTTATTTTTAGTACTGAATTACAATGGTTATTTTTAGTACTGATTTATTTTAGTTTTATTAGATTTATTAAATTTTAGTACTCTTTATTAAGATGGTTTTAGAATTTTGGATATTTTAATACAGGTTCAGTTTAGTTGTATTGGGATTATTGTAGTTTGGTACCCAATTTTATGATGCATATCCAAGTTAGTGTTCGTTTTATAGAGTTTGGATATTTTAGTACAGATTTAGTTTAGTTGTATTGGAATTATTGTAGTTTGGTACCCTATATGATGATGCCTATTCAATTTAGTGCCTGTTTTTTAAATTTTGGATATCTTAGTACAGATTTAGTTTAGTTGTATTGGGATTATTGTAGTTACGTACCCTATATTATGACGCCTATCCAATTTAGTCTGTTTTTCTGATTTGGAGATGTTAGTACAAAATTAGTTTAGTTTTGGAATTATTACAGTTTAGTACCCTATATTGAGACTCATGGAATTTAGTCCCGGTTTTTTAATTTTTGTATTGTACACGGCCTTATTTTGTTAGTTAACTTATTAAAAATCGATCAGCTAAAGTTAAGATCTAGGCACCGACTATTGCATTTCAGGGATTTCAGTTATTTTTAGGATAATTTTAATGATTTCTGTTCATTTAATCAACGGAATTGTACTTAATTGACCAAAAAACGGTAGTCTAAGCTACTACATTGCAGAATTGGTAATTAGATTTGTACAGGCTTAGTTTAGTTGTATTTGCAGGGATTTCATCCAATTTTGTATGCTAATTTACCTTTTTGAAAGTAAAAGTTAATACAAATTGGTTAGCTGGAGACTGGAGTTAAGATTTAGGCTTAAACTGTTGGATCTTAGGTTTTCGTTCATGTCTTTGGAAATTTGTAGGTTTTGAATCCATTTAATCAACAGAATTGTACTTAATTGACTAAACGTGGTAGTAGAAGCTACTAGTATATTGGAAAATGGTAGAAATGATCATTAGATTAGTAAATATCTCTATGTCCTACTCCTACCTCGGCCGTTGAAGACAATATCAAGTGTCTACAAGGGGTAAAAAGCTCTCTTCGATCCCAAGCCTCGGTTAAGCTCTTGGAGCTTCTCTGTGGGCTTTATCTGTGACTTTGTTGGCGTTACGTGTTGGAATAACCGCTATATTGGGGTTCTTACTCTCTCTCTAACTGTGTTTGTGCTTACCGGGAAGCTCCCGGAATCTCTCGGATTTTACTATAACCTTCAATACCTTGTTCCGTCCGATAATGTTAGAATATTAGATTACCTGTGAAAGATTTTGTTCATTTGTAGTAAAATATAGATCGACTCGAAAATATTTAGTCAAGGCTCTGTTTGTTTGGACGGAAAATATTTACTCGGAAAAATCTTTTCCATGGAAAATCTTTTCCTGGAAATTGTTTTCCCTCTGTTCGTTTATTGAGTGTTTGGCGATACATGAATTTTCCATGGATTTTTTTTTTTGACTAAGGGCGCGTTTGGCATCGAATTTTGTAGTCAAAAAATTGCTTTTACAATGAGAAAAAAACTTCCTCAAAATAAGCTGCTTTTAAAAACCAATGAGAAAAAAATTGTTTAAAATAAGTCACTTATAGCTTTTTTACCTATAAATGACTTATAGCTTATTTTCTTAACAAGTCATTTTTCAGTTATTTTAACTTATTGGTGATTTGAAAATATACAAAATAATTTAATTGGAAAATTTTAACTTTTGGTGATTTTTATATGTAAAAGCTAAAAAGTCCTTGAATTCCTAACTTCTCTGATTTTAACTTTTGAAAAGTTAAAAAATCTAATATATCAAACACCCATAACTCTTTTTTATTAAAAAAACAAAATTCGCTGCTTTTAAACACAATGAGAAAAAAACTTGTTTAAAATAAGTCACTTATAGCTTTTTTACCTATAGATGAATTATAACTTAATTTTGTTAATAAGTCATTTTTCAGTTATTTATTAAAAAGTGAAAAGAAACCGAGATAAAGAGGATAAAATATATATATGAAAACGTTATGTTTTCCCTCAGGAAGGAAAATGTTTTCCGCTCATTTTTGGGGTTATACAATTTCCCTTGTTTTCCCAAAGAGAAAAAAATATTCCCCTTAGTTTCTTATTTTCCTATCAACTAATCATCCACAAAATGCATTTTCCCGGTAGAATGTTTTCCCTCGCTATTTTCCCCTTGAACCAAACAGAGCCTAAGGGATACATACCAGTATAGATTTAGTGCAGGGACATTAATAAAAGGATTAGTTTTGCTAAAGTACATCAGCTGGGATTAAAAAAATTGACAGCTGTTACATTTAGGGATTTTTGGTCATCCTGAAAATATCTGGGGTTTTTTCTAATCGTGAAATCGACATGTTTTCCATCCTGTGTATCCAATCTTGTTTCATTTTTCGAATCTTGTCTCCTACACTACTTCTTTGGTAATTTTGTACAAATTGATCAGCTGGAGTTAAGAATTGGACATAGACCGTGCGTTTCAAGGGGTTTTGGTGAGTTGTGACCTATTTGGAGGTTTTGCATCCATATTGTCAACACATTTGTACTAAAATGACCAAAAGAGGTAGTCCAAATTGCTAAATTGGGAAATTGGTAATACATGGTAGTAATTTGAGTGCGTGTGGTAGTAAGCGCTACTAAAAAACCACATACCCACCTGTATATTAATGTTATATTGCTTAGCTAAACAATAAAAATCATGAGAATCGGGTCCTTACTCTCTCTCACTCTACCCGCTTTTAGACTCGCTGGACTTTACCAGAGTGTCTCCGGTTTTGTTACAACCTCCAAAATTTAGATATGTCAAGTAATAATAAGATTTAGTATAATTGTTTTGAAAATATTAGATTTGTTCGAAGAGATTACTAATTTGGAGATTTTAGTACAGATTTGGTTTGGGTGTATTATGTTTATTATCAGTTTACTACCCTATATTATCACGCAGGATAGCCAGTTTAGCGTCATTTGTACAATTGTATATCCTACGCTACTTTTTTTTTTGGTAAATTTAGTAGAAATCTGGTAGCTGGATTTAAGCTTTGTACATTATCAATGGGATTCGAGTGTTTTCGGTTATTATGAAAATATCTAGAGGTCTTCCTATGGATGGATTTGTACTTAAATGACCAAAAACGGTAGTCTTAGCTACTAAATTGGGAAGATGGTGATATCACTGATATATATTTCTAATTTGAGTGCTCAGTGATGCTAAACAATAGTTTACCTAGTTGTATTAAGATGTGAGATTGTTTGGTACAACTTTAGTTCTTTTATTAGCTTATTTCATGGTTAGTTCATTTCTTCTTAGTCAGGAATATTGACTATATAAAGTGGCTTGATTTGATACTGTAAATATTAATGATTTGTTGTCTTTTATAATGACAGGTAATGATCTGTCTGGTCCCATCCCTTCGAATCTCTGTAGCTGGCTTCCTTATTTAGTGTCCTTAGATTTGTCGAAGAACAAGTTCTCGGGATCGATCCCACCCGATCTGTCCAAATGCATGTTCTTGAACAAGTTGGTTTTATCCGATAATAAACTCTCCGGTAGCATCCCAGAACAGTTTGCCAGTTTGGGTAGGCTACAAACCATTTCCGTTGCTAATAATGACCTCTCGGGAAATATTCCAGCGTCTTTTAGTCAATATGATAAAGAGGATTTTGAGGGGAATAATGGGTTGTGTGGAAAACCGTTGGGAAGTTGTGGCGGTTTGAGTAAGAAAAATCTTGCAATCATTATTGCCGCAGGTGTGTTTGGTGCTGCTGCTTCGATGATTTTAGGGTTTGGAATTTGGTGGTTGTATTTTACAAAATCTGGTAAAAGGAGGAGAGGTTATGGTGTTGGGGGAGAAGATGATCGTAGCTGGGCTGATAGACTTAGGGCTCATAAGCTAGTACAGGTGTCGTTGTTCCAGAAGCCGCTTGTGAAACTGAAGCTAGTGGATTTAATGGCAGCAACAAATAATTTCGGTTCAGAAAATGTGATTTTTAATAGCAGGACGGGGACGACTTATAAGGCCTTTTTGCCCGACGGGTCGGCTCTTGCAATAAAGAGGTTGAACACTTGTAAGATGGGTGAGAAGCAATTTCGAATGGAGATGAATAGGCTGGGGCTACTTAGACACCCGAATTTAACCCCCTTGTTGGGTTTTTGTGTTGTTGAAGAAGAAAAGCTTTTAGTTTACAAACATATGTCGAACGGGACACTGTTTTCGTATTTGAGCGGAGATGCGAGTGAGTTGGACTGGCCTACTCGGTTTAGGATTGGTTTTGGAGCCGCTAAAGGGCTCGCATGGCTTCATCATGGTTGCCAACCGCCAATACTACACCAAAATATAAGCTCGAATGTGATACTATTAGACGATGATTTTGATGCTAGGATAATGGATTTCGGTTTGGCTAGGCTTATGAGTAGTGGCAATGCTAATGAGAGTAGCTTTGTGAATGGTGATTTAGGCGAATTGGGTTATATTGCCCCGGAATATTCTAGCACTATGGTTGTTTCTTTAAAAGGAGACGCTTATGGATTTGGTGTTGTGCTTTTGGAGTTAGCTACGGGGTTAAAACCTCTCGATATTGGGAATGCTGAGGAAGGGTTTAAAGGTAATCTAGTAGATTGGGTTACGAATCTTTCGAGAACGGGTCGAATGAAAGAGGCGATCGATAAGAGAATTGTGGGTAAGGGACAAGATGAGGATATTTTGCAGTTTATGGGAATTGCATGTAACTGCTTGGTTTCTAGGCCTAAAGACAGGTGGTCAATGTTCCAAGTTTACGAGTCATTGAAAGGCATTGCGGAGGAGCATGGCTTTTCGGAACAATACGACGAGTTTCCGTTGCTTTTTGGTCGGCAGGAGACTGATAATCTGATATGATTTTGGTGGAGAGAAGATTTTGTAATGGTGTTCACATCTTCTTGTAGAAATATTCAAGCATCTTTCAAGGTATGTTCACAGATGCAATCCATGTATATATTTGTATTGGTAATTCGTCGCAACTCCTGGTACATTCCACATGTTGTGAGATACTTCTGTGTGATAATAGAATTCCTGGACCGTAATATTCATCTACTAATTTATTTCTCGTGCTGTTTCTCGCTCTTTGTTTTGATCTGTGCTGGAATTAGTATTTTTGTGTTGTACCCGAATTATTTATTTTATCAGGCGATTATATCTTTTGGTAGTCATTTCTTTTGCTTAATTGCTTCTTTTCTTAATGGCTTGCTTGGCAATAGTAAAAAAATTATTTTAGTTCAAACTGTTAACTGCATACCCTTTTCTATCTTCTACTTGAGTAAAATTCCTCATAACAAATATATTACATGCCTATACATAATTAATACTCCCTCCGTTCCATTTAATTGTCCGTTACGAAACTATGTGCAATTTTGACCGACTTATAACTTATATCAAAATTGTCAAAATGAATTTTTTTTGAATCTAATCATAAAATTTAACATTTGAACTATATGATCAACTCTTGAAAATTTTCATTCCGATAATTTTGATACAAGTTCTTGGCCGGTCAAAATTGCACGTAGTTTCGTAGTGGACAATTAAATGGGAACGGAGGGAGTAGCAGCTTCTGTAGATGTGATTTTGCATTTTATACTCCTGCAAATTAGTACAAGGTTGTAATTTGCAATAGAGAAATGTACCCAAGAGTGGCTCCTTTTAAAAAAAATGAAGGGCCTGTTTGACTGCAGCTTATAAGCAATTAACTGTGTGTTTTTTTTTTTTGTAAATGTATAAACTCATGGTCATTACCGAAGTGTAATAGCAGTAATACTGCTCCCCAAGGCGATAGGATGTGAGTTCGCCACGAGCCGATACGGGAGTCTCTGAGTAGTAGGAGCCTCGACAATAGGAAAAGAGCTTAGTCAAAGTGTCGTAGCTTTCTCCAATGTCTTAATTTATTTCATATGAAATTAAGATAAAGTTTAGTCTTTTAAAGAAGCTTTCCCGAAACAAATAGACACAAGCAATAGTAATTATACACTTGAAAACAGTATTCTGATACAGTTTCTATCAATTATCGGAACAAGGACAAACAGAACTAGATTTAAAAGATGTTATTGAGAACATTAATTAGTCTACCTTATGTGTAGGTTGCAGTGTTGTTGTGTCGTACTTGTTTAAGCTCCGTTTATCTGTTCGTGTTTGTAATATGTTGAGTACGTAGAATATGAAGTTTTTTGATTATTTTGGGAGTAGAATGCGTGGTTATTATGGTCTTTTTAAACATGAAGGAAAAGAGCTCAAAACAAGCACTCTCAGTGTAGAATAATAATTAGTTATTTTAGTCTTTTTAACTATGTAGGAAAAGAGCAAGAAATCATTGCCTTAAAATGATCCATTTTGGTCTTTTAAATAAACCCATTGCCTTGTATTAGCAGCAGAAACAATGGTATGTAAAACTGACCATAAACCTCATCGATAAAACAGTTACAAATTGTTGCCTACACCAAGTTTGAATGGATATACTGGTCATTAGAGGTAAAAAAAAATGCGATATGAGCCTAGTAACTTTGAGCAAAAGTGGTTGGTCCAAGTAGTTGTACCCGAGTATACCACGTTCACCTGCAGGGTTCGAACTCTGGTGCCTGCGAAGCAGATTTACCTCCAAAGAAGGGTTTCTGATTATAAAAAAAAACCTAGCAACTTTTACTTCATTCTATTTTTAGGGTAACATATTTTACTCCCATTTTTGTAAACTTCTTTATGCAACTAATGGATTCTTGCTAGACTCGTTTGGCAGCAGTTTTAGCAAAGAGTCTGAATAATTTGATAGTAGAAGAAAAAATTAGAAACAAACATCCAGCTTAAATCTAGTTTCCAAGTTAATCAACCAAATTAATGCATTGTGACTTATATGCCAAAAAAGTTGAAATTAAATCTTCAACCACACAAGTCCCAAGTTACTTGCCTTTTGCTTTGGTTGGTACTTGGTAGTAGTTAAAAATAAATTCTACAAATCCAATAATGAGATTTGATTATTTTAAAGGTAGCCCAACCTAATGTCTTGTTGTAGTACTTGGTGGTGGTTACAATTGCAATATATTCACATTTGGTTTAGTTTTTAAATTAGGTTGGTTTGATTTTTTAGCTTACTTTTGGTGTGACTTTTTATGCGTGTGAAGTTTCCTCTTTTCAATTATAGTGGTTGGTAATCCTCAAAACACTCGTCAAATAATGAAATTCGAAAACACGATTATATAATATTTTCTTATGAATTTTGATAGTGACCTTTACCAAAAGGATTATTTTATAGGCAATGTTTTATTAATAATTCGTGGTGTTTTATATCATTAGTTCCTAACAAGACACATCTTTAAATTAATTTTCGTGGTGTTTTATATCATTAGTTCCTAACAAGACACATCTTTAAATTAATTTTCGTGGTGTTTTATATCATTAGTTCCTAACAAGACACATCTTTAAAATTAATTTAAACATGTTTGCCATAATGTATATTGTGTGCCCCATTTATAGAAACATCAAACACAAAATTAGTTATTGTCCTGTTATATAGCCAACATTTTCCCATTTCGTTTGCTAGAGATGACATATTTAATTTACTGAAATTGTTGTAAAACCAAAACAAAACATTTTTCTTATTATTTTATTTTCCCAAAATAGAAGAGTTACTTTCCAAATACTAAAAACTTGATTTATAATATGTTTTCGCATATTAAACTAGTAATAATTTTCTCATTATTGTACTTGTCTAGTTTCTTTGAAAATAAAAATAAACATAAAAATAAGATGCTGTATATTATGCTAGACATGTTTCATTAATGTGACCAATTAGTACCTTATGTAAGACTTACAAACACGTCGTATTAAGTTGGCTTCAAACTTATTATCCACGTGACATTCGAATTTCCAAAAAAACTGGTCTATTAATAATGCCAACCTTCACTGTAAAAAAAATACTCAAATATCTATGGGATTACGAGCTTATTAGCTATGATTTAATTAATTTTGAACAAATTTTTAACAACTTTTTGAATTAGTAACAGGATTGTTACGATTTTTAACTCATACCGAATCAAATATTATTTTGTAACGACGTTTCTGATGTCGTGTAATAGTTTAGGTGTGTACAGAATCAACTTAATGTTCAAATCATTTAAAGTCTTTAAAGACTTAAAACTATGCTTTTGTTGACTACCGCTTCATATTCTATTTGCTTAATAACTACTACACTTTTGGGTTTCATAGTTTTATCAAGAGTTTTATTTGGTTTCATAGTTTCATACTTTCAATTGAGTCTTTATTGACTACTTTATAGAACAAGTAGCATAATGTCCTTAGAGCAAAAACACATTGGTTTAGTTACATAGGCAAAAACACATTCGTTTAGTTACATAGGTATACTCTATTTTTTCGCTAAGGTGGCAAGTCTTAACCTATAAGTCCAAAATAAGCTGGCTAGTAATGCAGAAGCTATACTTGTCGAAAAGTAAAGTCGTTTAGCTGTTTTTGACTAGCAAACACACGCTCGATATAGATTCATTAACTAAATTATGAACTTTACGACCCATACTTTACACACACCACTCCTAAGAAGTCCACCTTACTGCATGAAAAATAATATTAAATCATGATAAATAAATTAACAGAGGATATGAGATATCGTATAATTTGTAATTGGATAACCACAACTCAAAAAGTGTGGTTAATGTGCTAAATTTGGAGATTGTTTTGTTGGCATTGCTCTAATTAGTGAAAAATCAATTTATATGTAAAATGATCATGCAAGATGACGAGCTATGATTCAATCATGGGTAATTAGTCCATCTACGATCAATTGTATTTCATGTTATCACTCGTTTTTAAGCATCATAGGATCTTTCGTATGACGGATAATGGATAACTATACAAACCATTTCATTATGTTTATCCATGAAAACTAAAACCGAACCTTCAAAAAGGTAAGTTTTTATGATCGGATAAGTTTCGAGTCTGTTAGTGTCCTAACAATCTAAGTCAGAAAAGACGAGCTAAAAAAAATGCTAGAAAAACACAAAGCCAAATGGGATTGAATTCATTGTAAATTTATAGGTCGAATTGAAAAAGAAATGTGAATCCTAAAAAACTTAGAAAGAATTTAATAACGTGAACTCTTCAAGTTGTTTCAGTCTCAATCCTTAAAAATGAAAAGCTCAATAAAATTCTGGATAAAACCGTCAGTTTCATCTTTAAGTTCCCATATATGCTGTCATGTGCAAACTTTTCCCTCCGTTTTTAACAACTTAGTGAACCGAACTCCACAAGCACCCATGCATAAAAAGAACCAATAATATCAATTATTTGTAAAATATTTGAGACCATATCATCCAATTTTACAAAGTTGGGAATTAAATTATATTCTAAGGAAATAAGAGAACTAAATAATACATAATTAAAAGTTATTGGTACCTAGTAATGTAGATTTCCCCATTACACATGATACATAAGACTAAGTAGGGGCCGCCCACCAAATAAAAAGGCTACATTTAATGCTTTTGTTAATTTAATGATCAAAAAGCTGAACAAACATATCTTAAATAAATACTCCTATCTATCAATATTCAATAGTTGAAAATATTAAATACTCAATCCGTTTTCGATTCAGTGTACTTTACGAAATTACGTCTAAATTTTAACGGTTTATAATATGTATTAAAATTGTCAAAATGAAAATTTTTCAAAACTAAATCATATAATTTAATGTTTGAACTATATGACTAACTTTTGAAAATTTTCATTCCGATAATTTTGATATAAGTTATTTACCGATCAAAATTGCATATAATTTCATACGGAACGGTCGAATATAAATGATGTATTATTAATAACATGTACACACGAACTCAGCCACCTACATATGCATTATATTACTACATTTACACTGTGATCACAGAATATATACTCTGCAAAAAGAGAGAGAAAAAGGTGTGGGAAAGAGAAAATGGGAGTTTGTGGTTCTAAACAAAGTGGTTGTTTAGGCCTAGGAATTAAGAACAATTGTTCTAGGCTAAAAAAAAGGAAAAGAAGAAGAGTTGTAGAAACAAAAAGAAGCTACAATGCTACATTTCGAGGTTCGTTTCTAAGTTACATTTTAAGTAATATTTGATTTTATTTTTACAAGTCATGTGGCTATGCCAGTGACTTGTATGTGAGCATGTGAGGTGATGAATTTCATGTTCTTTTATGGATTATTATAAGGATGCTAAAAGATTAAAATCGATAATATTTTGTTAATATGAGTACATCATGAATATTCAGTTTTTATAAAGGTGGTTGTAGTGCACTTTTTAGCCTGCTCTTAGTTACTCGGCCTCGCCTTGCATGATGCTACAAAGTCAGCGTTTCATTATGAATTATGATCTGATGGGCTATGAAAACATTACCGGTGTCGTATAGACATAAGCATGCTGCAAATATTGGAAAATTTGAGATGTTTTTCATTTTTACCACATGTTATTGCTAATATATTCCGATCATAGCAAATTAACGACTGCTAAAAAAATGTTAACTTGAAGTATATATGAATAGACTTGAGAAATTATAAACCTTGGCATGAAAATAAATGTAATTAGAGAGATGATTGTATAACAACATACTTCTGAATTCTGATATGACAAATGGCACTGCTGCTTATAGAAAAAAATTGAAGTTTTTTTTTCGGATGGAAGTACACTAAGGGACTTTCAAATTTTCAATACGAATTTTAGAACTTTTTTTTGTATTACGAACTATCTAGGTGTTTCTTGATAACCCATGGTTGAACCACGTAATCTCCATGTTGTTTCTATTATCTGGTTTACTTGAAGAAGCTATGGCGTGTTTGGCCAATCCTTTTTTATGCAGAATTTTTCCTATCAGTGATTATCAGGTACAGTAGCTTTCTTGTTACTTATAAGTAATAAAAAAGCTACTAATACTTTGTTTGTAGTATGTACAAACCTTAAGAGATTATGTGAATAGTATACACTTTTCAGAATGTGAACCAAATGCATTCAAAAATTGAAGGCTCATATGTTCAAAGACACTTTTTACCAATTATCGTACTTACTGATAAAAATTGGTGTGCTTCTAATATTGCAGAGTCAAGGTTTGACCCCGCAATGGAGTCCGATGACGATTTCCATAGTGTTCAAGATGGTATGCAATTTTATTTTGTGCCCTTTGTAAAAGCATCAAAGTATGTGTCCTAATTTATCATTTATAATAATACATTCATCCAAAATCGTATTTCAGCATTTACCGACGTATCTCAAAACGGCGCCGATAACGAATTCACATCGGCTAATGTATCCCCGTTATTTCTAAACCACGCCCAATATAACCTAAACACTGGAATTGAAAATGCTATACAACTAAAACCAGATGATTTAGAAGACATGGTAAAACCTCCTGTTTTTTGGAATAAAATTTCAACTCCAGGCGAGAGAGACGATTCAAGTGGTGAATTATTTAATTGTGGGCTTCTTTCAAATTCATGTTTACCTTGTCTCACTTCATCTCCACACTCGGATGATAAGAAAACACTGCCAAGCCCAAGCCCTCCTGGTACAAGGAAAAAAGCAGCTTTGAAAGTTACTTTTTTTGGCCGTGATGAACACACAACTCCCTCATTATGTAAGTATGATTAACTCCTTCTGCTGCTTTAAGATTCGCCTTGTTTAGTTAGCATTTAAAAGTATACTCCTTTTGGTTTTAAGTTTTTAGTATTGAGTTAGTTTGGTTGAACAACAAAAATGCCCTTGTTTACACTTTCGAGGTAAAAAAATAATAATATTTTCTTTAGAAAGTTGATTTATGCTTTTTCAGCAAAGATATACTTGTCACATATTTTACATAAAAATTTAACTGATTCTCATCACTTCTAATACAAAAAAGTATACCTTTTTTTATCTTATATAACAAACACGTCTATAATGTTTTGAAAGTATTAGTTCGAAATATTCCTTCCTAGTTCAGGTTTAACAAAACGGCATACTTTTGTACTAAAAAGCTATATACTTTTGTACTTATAAGTGGCATGGAAACAAACCCATCATCTAATCTTTTAACAAATGTAGATTATCTTGAACAAGGGTTCTCATTTTCCTTTTCTCATTTACGTCTTAGTGTTGCCAAAAGCCCTTCTTCAGAGACCAATAGCAGGCGCCCAAGTCCCATTTTGTCCTTTAGAAAAGGCACTTTCTGATAGTTGGTCGCCTATAGATCCCAGTGCGTTCAAAGTTCGAGGACCAAATTATCTTAGGTAAGACAAAAAACAAACAACTCTTTGACTTTAAAGTTGACTATTTGTAAGAGCTAATTCTTACATTTTTTTTAAATTTTTCCAACAGGGATAAAAAGAAAGAGTTCGCATCAAATTGTGCAGTATTTTCTCCTTTTGGTGTAGATGTATTCTTGTCTCCTCGTAAAATCGATCATATTGCTCGTTTCGTGGAGCTTCCTGCTTCAAATTCATTTACAGACGTGCCACCTATTCTTGTTGTTAATCTTCAGGTTAACTATTATACTTCTTAAGTATCATAGAGAAAGTTTACTTATTACATTGCGCTTTGAATGAGTTTAACAATTATAGTCCATACTTGAACAAATTAAAGCTCTCTCTTGATCGTTTTTGTTTGATTTTTTGATACTGAGAACTTTGTTCGCACGTTTAATTGATGATGCTCCTTTATATTTCTTCATCAGATACCTCTGTATCCTGCTACAATCTTCCATAGCGAAAACGATGGCGAAGGAATGAACTTTGTGTTGTACTTCAAATTATCTGAAAATTATTCAAAAGAACTTCCACTTCATTTTCAAGAAAATCTCAGAGTAAGTTGGTTTCTTTTTTCTCGGTATTCCTTTTTGGTGTTTCTGAGTATTGGTGTTGCTAAACACGGTCTTTTCTTATATAGCGGTTAATTGATGATGAAGTGGAAAAGGTTAGAGGTTTTCCTCTAGACACAATTTCACCTTTTAGAGAAAGATTGAAGATTTTGGGTAGAGTGGTAAATATCGATGATCTCCAATTGAGTACAGCTGAAAGAAAGCTTATGAGTGCTTACAATGAAAAGCCCGTTCTCTCTCGTCCTCAACACGAGTTTTATCTGGTAATTTTTTCACGAGAATATTAGTTATAGGTCACCTTTTACAAGATTTTTTAAATGGAGGTCCTGGGCTTTTCTAAGTTCCAGTCACCCGGCCAAATAAAAAAAGCTTAAAAGCTGTTTTTAAGCTTAAAAAATAATTTATAATCTATACGGGAAAGATATTAAAATGTAAAAAAGAGGTTAAACGTTGTTTTACAGCTTAAAAAAAGATATTATAATCTACACGAGAAAGATATATAAGTGTAAAAAAATAACTTAAAAGCTGTTTTTTTTAGTGTTTGTTTGAATTATTAAGTAAAAAAAATATATACAAAAAAGTTACGAAAATAATATTTTTTTTATCATTTGTAAGGTGACCTACACTTGAAAGGCGACCTCCCACCAATGAGCTCTTTTTTTCACTTAAAATCTACACTTACAATTCTTAAATAATCAAATTTATCAACTGTTTACTTACTGCATGTTTGAGATTCTGATGTACTTCAAAAAGTACGATTAACAAAAGTGGCTAATATTGGGGAAATATTTTATATTGATAAACAGGGTGAAAATTACTTGGAGATTGATTTGGATATGCACAGATTTGGCTATATTCCTAGGAAAGGCTTCCAAGCATTTCAAGATAGGCTTAAGCAATGCATATTGGATTTTGGACTAACAATTCAGGTTTGTGTCATCAATTTAGAATACATCAGGACATAGTCTAATTATTTTCACTTTATTTGTGTCTTCTGTATACGGCATTTTCGTTGCAGCTTTAATCCGAGAAGGTTTTTTTTTTTTAGACTGATTAAAAAAGCTGGATTCTTCTGCATTAAAACTTCTAGATTTTCTAGACCAGAAAACAGAAAACCTCGGGTTTTAATATGGTCAACCAAATGTAGTGCTAATTTATAGGCTTTTAAAAAAAGCTCAGTTTGATGCAACCAAACAAGGTCTACATTCCCTTAATTTATTATCAACTGATATAGGGAAACAAGGTAGAAGATTTGCCAGAGAATCTTTTGTGTTGTGTGAGACTGAAGGAAATCGACTATAATAACTACCATCAACTTGGGCTTTGAGGTAATTTGAGTTCATAGCTCCTTTTATTGTAATGTTAGTTTTTTCTTGTTTGAGTAGTATGCATTCTTTTTATGTCTGTATTCAATTGTACAGAGATGTTTGCATGATTGTATAATTCTAATTTCTTAAAATGATAGTAGAGAAAAAAAGAAGAGCAAAAAAGTTTTCTGTAATAGTTTGTGAATCATGTCTTGTAATCTTGTTAACATAACAAGCATTGTTAAAAGCTGCGACAAGTCTATTCTTTATTTTCTTAAGTTGGTGAACAACAAGCTAACCTAAACCATGAGATAGAACAACACTCGAGTAAAAGAAAACTAAACGATAACCGAAAGGGACTTAATAATTGAAATACTCATTAAAAAACTCGGGAAGCTCCATCTGCATCTCAGTGTCCCTATCCAACATAGCCTCAACAAACGACTTCTCAGTCATCGACGAAGAAGCAGCTTCTGAGCAAAACTTTTCCTTATTTTCAAAAAAGACAGGTTCTTGTTTTTGCTCCCACACAGGGTCCCCAAGTAGAAATTCGGAAATGTTAGAGGACGAAGAAGAAGCCGAGGATGAAAATTCGGGGAGGAAGTTAGATTGAAAGTTTGAATTTTCTTGGCTCATTATGTTACCAAACGCATTATTTTCTTGGAAGTGTTGTGGTTGTGTTACAGTGGAAACTGAAGATCGTTCATTAGGAAAAGCTAAGGCGTTGTTTAGGTGGACAACGAGGGGTTCAATTTGATTTTCAAGGTTTGGGAGATTAATTTTTATTCTTTCGTAATCGGATATGATCTGAGAGACAGGCTTATGTGTAACAGGATCAATTCCCATTTTTGCTAGTTTTTTCTTAAGCTTGGTATTCCAGTGATTTTTCACATCATTGTCTGTTCTTCCTGGTAATTGTGCTGCTATCAAAGACCACCTACATAAAAAAAAAAGGAAGTGTCAAACTACCCTCTCGTATAACTTATACGCTTACGTTCACTACACCCCCTCATATAACAAGTAGTAGTTAGTACACTGTTTACAGGTTGTTATTCATATGACACCAGTTCTAAGGTATACATTTTGGTAAGTTTTAACCGAAAGCTAGGGTATAATTAACTGTGAAATTTCCAAAGTACAGTTTCTCCCCTTGCATTAGCTTTCATGTGTATGTACAATTTACCAATATAATAAATTTAGCAGTTTCTTAGAGAAGTGGCTTTATCTTTCAACTCTTGATGATAAAATGGAAATTTTTGAAGGCAAGATGAGGCACAAGACATGTTTCATTGCATTTCTTTGAGCTACTGATAAGATTTTTATTTGTGATGAATATGGTTAGCATTTCAACACCAAAATCGGTGCTTATTTTGTATTCTCTTCTGTAAAAGCTGAAATTACAAAGCTAAAAAGTGTTCAATTTTTTTCCTAGCCTATTTAAAATGACTTATTTAGTCTATCTTTCCAAATGACTCAAAATCAGTGCTTATTTAAAATGACCTATTTAAAAATTTGAAGGCAAGATGAGAATCTTATGCCTGTCTGGGAATAGCTTCATGATTAGTTAACTTTTTCATAATTATTTTTGGTAAATCTCACATGTGAAAATATAGTTAAAAGTAGTTAATAAACCTCACCTACTACCAATAGCTTCATGATAATCAATAATAAGCTGTTCTTCTTCAGGAGTAAAATTGTTATGTTTAAGATCTGGCCTCAAATAGTTTGTCCACCTTAGCCTACAACTCTTACCACACCTATTCAGCCCTGTACATAAAACTCATCCAAACATATAAGGCAAAAATTTAAGTAAAAAAATGACAACAAAAATTTAAAACAATGTATGTTCGTACTACACACTCATGTGGTAATGGTATTTTTGTAATTTTTAAGTGTTTATTGAGCAAAACTAAGGCATTTGTACAAGTAAATCAGTTTTATTTTCAACAGTTAGCTAGAGAAATGTATATGAGAATTGATTTTACTTATTAATTTTTGTATCTAGATACTTCACCAGTTGTTATGTGGATTTATTGTATCTTGTTGTTTTTTTTTTTTTTGTCCAGAAAGAAAAACAGTATTGATCCAAAATCCATATGCACATCAAAGTCAGTAGATAAGTGTCACATATATAATATAACACTGCTCAAAGTAGTAAGTTATTGTTATTTGTACAAATGTTTTGTTGGTTCTTTTTGCAAAAAAAATAAAAACAAAAGAGACCTGCTTTTTGTGGCACCATAGTCCAGTTTCCAATCCCATGTTTGGCTACGTATGCCAAAATCTTTGCATCTTCTTCAGATGTCCAAAGCCCTCTTTTCACATTTGATTTGTCACAACAAGGTGGACGTCCCATCATATAATATAAATTTTTATAAAATATATTTAGAGATAGAGAGATGTGTTGATATGATGGTAAAGTTGAAGTACAAATGATGATACTAATAGTGACATTTTAACAAGTGAATAAGCAAGATATTCATGTAATTAGGCTCCCCATTTAACAACATTTGCATGATATTCTTCTCTCTAAATATATACCATCATGCATATAACGGTTTTACATGACATAAAAAATAATAATATTCATGCTCTAGTGAAGAAGTAAGGTACACATTGAGTGACTTGTTTTATTTAACCTTTTAACGGTAGCAGGGTATCTGACTCTGAGTCAGGATGACTCAGAGTCAGAAATTACCTTTAAAACGCTCAATTTTATTTTAATTTTCTTTGATTTTTAAAGTCAAATTTATGTAAAACTTACAAATATGAAAATAAACAACAAGCAACACTTTGTATATATATATTATTATATTTACATATACATATTTATAATATGTATGTATACTACATATATAATATTCAAAATTTTCAAATAATAGTTATAACTTGATTTCATTGAATTGAAAAAAAAAACAAAACTCATATAATTTTGATTTTTAAAAATTAAAGGCAATTAAAATATAAAATTGACTATTTTTTAGCACAATTTCTGACTCTGAGTCACCCTCACTCAGAGTCAGGCCCCTGTTTCCCCTTTTAACTGATTTATTTTGTCTATGGTAGTTTGATGAAATGTTTTTACACTGCTTCAATATATAACCATGCAATGCAACACACTAATAACTGAAAACTTGTCATGAAAAAAAAAAGTACAAAAAAACTTGAATCACGGTGACGCAATCTTCTAACTTAATTTTTGCTTCTTTTCTTTTATATTCCTTTTCTTTATCCCTTGCTTTTTCTTAATTAGACCTTGTCATTGTTTGAATGCAACTTGTAAGCAAATAAGTTGGCTTAGTTTGAGGTGAGAAAAAAAGAGAAAATTCTTAAGGACGTGTGTAACTTTTTTCCAAACTAGAAGCCAAAAAGAAATGAGCTTTTCGAGCAAAGTTTGCGATTCCTTCTAATTGAAATATAGCTTAAAAGAGCACGATATACTAGAGAAACCTTGAAATTTATTTCCTTTATTACAATTTTATTGTATGTTGTTAAAGGAGAACGTTCAGTTTGTTCAATCTAAACATTAAAAAAATCCCCTTCTAACATAATATTAAAATGACACAAAACATCACTATGCTAAATCGATATAAGAGGTGGTACCTTAAACTTAAACCGAAGTTTTAGCAAGTTAAAGAGAGGAAAAAAGAAACAAACTTGATTTTCATATCAAGTAAAAAAAAGTAAAATGAAGTTAGAGCATGTATATCTAGGTAGGTTCTCAATGTCTTTCAAATGTCAACACAAGTTATAAAAAATGAAAAATGAAAAAAATGTGCATGTATGGATCACGTCTTACTGTGAGCACGCATTGCAACTTTTCCTACATTCGCCATACGCACCTCCAGAGCCTATCATATACGTTGGATTCTTCTCACACTCCCCATTAGCGGCCCAATGAGCACAATAATCATCGTTATCAGAGCAATCTGGATTCTCAGGCTTGTAGGGCTTTTGATAGGACGCAACGTGGATCCACTTTGTGGCAGACCATTTTTCCCCTTCGATGACAGGGCAACCTCTATGCAAACTGAAAGTGTCTAAAGTGAGGTTTAGTTTAACGTCGAAAAATAAAAGAGCGTTGCCTTTGGTAGGTTTCACTGCATGGGGAGAAAAAATAAAAATAAGAATAAGATGTGTTAAGATTAATGTATTAGTTTTCAGCATAAGAGGACCTTTTGGAAAAGTTGAGGTAAAAAAGTGCAACCAAAACTCATTTGTACTCGGGATACCTCACAAGTTCTGAAAATATCGAAATCACTCTTAAATTTGTTAAAGTTAACATAATAATATGTATCGATTTTATATATCCTTCCCTTTTGTCCCTTCAACTTATGCCAGCTTTTTAACCTCTTCTACCAGTACCAATCTTGGTTCCATGTCTGATTTTTTTGCAATACAACAGTATGACTAATGTCCAAACTGTAAAATAGATACAACTGTTTAAACAAATGATATGACTTTCTACAAAATATAACTGCTTTTTTTTTGCCTATCTAGAAAAATGTATGACAGAATAAAATCAAGGTTACCTGCGATTCCCTTTTTAGCGCACTCTGACCAGCTATCATCCTTGGGTTGAGTGTACTGCGGACATTCAAAATATACAGGGTTAGCTTGAAAAGAAACTAATTTAACAAAAAACAAAAATGTTGAGGATTAATCAAAATAAGTTGAGTACATCCGATTCAGGAAAAGCCGTTTCTCCGCCCTTTTTGACGTTGGACAAATACATTAGCACAGTTGCGATTCTTTGGCCGCCATACTCTTTATTATATTTGTCAAAGAAATAGTCGTAATGCTGGTCGTACTTTTCACCTTCCCGGTATCGGAGTATCTGAATTGGCTCTCCATTTTCTGAATACGACAATAGAGTCATAGATTATACCTTATAGCATTTTTTGGGGAATAGTTGATATTATTCAAAAAAAAAAGCAAAAACTACCTTCAGGGATCATGGTCCAAGCAGCAATCCTAGCCTCAATGTTAGCAACGACTTTGTCCTTTCAAGAGAGCCGACAGTTAATCAGATTGTTAGCTTTTTAGAGCTTATTTTCTTGCAACTTGTAAGAAAGTAAGCTGGATTTTTCTAAGTTGTATTAGAGTCAGGGGCGGAGCTAGGATCAGTATATGAGGGGCTGAATTTTAAATTTTCATTATGGGAGGCTAAATAGCTATTTTTCGTTTTTTTTTTTTGCATTTTAAAAAATAGTTTTTCGAAAATAGGAGGGGGCCTGATTAGAGTTACAAAAAGAATCTTTATCTTTATTTGTATTAAAGCCTTAGTCAATACGCACAGCGCCTAGTATCCATTTGAGTCAAAATCTACAGCTGCTAAATATTCCAGGTAAAAGCTTTAAAAAAGCGCAACCTTATAGACTACAAGTTTAAAGCAAAAAGGCAAAAACATTTAGCTTAAAAGCTGTAACGAACCAAGTCGTTATTATTGAATTTGATTTGCAAGACAAACTAGAGATTTTGAAATCAGCATTGTTCAGATTACTTAGCTGATGGATATTTCACTATAAAACTGAACTTTATACAGCGTATTAACAATCATCTCTTGGAGATATATCAACATTATACATGTGTTATGTATTCTAAAGTGGCTAACATTACAAAATTTTATAAAATTAGTGACAATTTTCCTCAATGTTTCGCCCCCTTATGAAAAAATTATCTATAGTACAACCTGGCGTCGATTAGATCACGTCACAAAAGATACATGGTGATAAATAGTGTAATTAGTCTCCAAACATATCAAATTTATTCTACTATTATGGTATGTATAATCATTTTCTTTTTCAAAGTACAAGGTGAAAGTTTCAACTTTTTGTTATCTTCCGTTAATTAGATCACATCACAAACTTTGTTTACAGCTTAACGCGTTTGTCATTTTATATTACATCTCTCTAATCTCCAACATAAACGAAAGAGTATTGTAATAAGAATTCGTTTTTTAACTGACCTGGGCCGGCAGCAGAAACTGGCCACTGCTGGTACGAACGGGACTCAATATACCTGTGCCATTTTCGGTAGTCACCATGGCCTTATCAAGGTTATCACCCTAATTAACAAAAGTTATATACGATTAAGAACTAGTAGTATTGGTAGTTAGATAGTTTAATAGTTATAATGAGGTTTAAGGAATTGCTTTTTCAAAATGTAACTATGTAATTTGGACAATTCACTGTTAAGACTCAAGCCTATAAAGAGTTTGGATTCTATGCATTTTACAAACCTTGAAAATGTAATGCAATGCTAAAAACATTGATCAACCATTAGAAATATAATGTGACTTGTAAGTTGTAATATCAGTGTGATAGCTAAATTAAAAGTTTCAAGGATTTTGGTGGCATTTAATCTACTTTATATGAAAAAATCATGAAAAAAAAGTAAACTAACCAGATTTATGAGATGATCACACTCCTCATCAGTCAAAAACCCTTTGTAAACGAAAGCCCTGTAAAATAGTCCAACCAAAGCACTTTATTTCAAATACAATGACACTTAAATATCTAAAGGGTCTATTTTGATGCATCTTTTAAGTCACTTCGTTTGCTAATTTTTTCCCCTTTTAAGCTGTTAAGAATCTTGCTGACCAGCTTCTAATTAGTTGTTTAATGCTTTTGTGGGGTTGATATAAACTAGAACTTTACTTAAGTGCATCTTTTCCTCATAGAAAGTTGCAACCAAACAATTACCAAGTGATCGGAAAAATAAATAAAAATAGCTGGCTGAGATCGGTTTTGGTTTCCAGTAGCATAGCCAAACTCTTTAACATTTCTTTGTCAATTAAGGATGTAATTAGACTTTAAAACGGATCTTCCTTGTCAAATATTTAGAAGACCAAAAATTACATATCTTAGGAGTATTAGTACACGGTATAATTATCGACAAAACACAAATTTCGTCTCGAGAGAAGCTACACAATATAGTTCAGCTAGGAAAATAATCTCGTATGTGACCTTTATCTGACTCATTCAACTAGGTCTTTTATTACAAAACAACAAATAAAAGAGATACTATCTTAGCACCTTGGATGCCAAGAGATTCGGATGACCTTAGTGGGATCGATAGGCGGATATGAAACTCCAGTTGACAATTCACGCGTCGATTCGTTTCTGGCAGAATAAAAGGATACAAACATATAAAAAAAACCTCACATAACATAATACATAGTCATATTTTTTAAAAAAATATATATATGAGCTACCTGTGAAAGGGAGCAGAAGAATAGGTGAAACCAAGGAATAGAAAAAGGAAAAACAAGCCCAAAACCATAATTGTTCTTCGTCGAAAAACCTTCGTTTTTTTATTTGTTGATTTTTTATTTTTTTACCACTCTTCTTAATTCCCTAATTTCCTTTTTGAAATCAATGCACTTTTGAAAAGATCCATCCATTGTATATTTGGGTGATATTTGGAAAAGATTTTAGTAATTATACATGCGTATATTGACTTCATGAAAATTTATGATAAGTGGTTTAGTAAGGAAACAATATCTTGATACATTAGGATGGAAGATAAAAGGTAAAATGTCTTGAATTTGTTTTTTTTTTCCTTTTTTCTATCATATGGTGCTAAACTAAATTGTTCTTTTTTTTTGTGTGAAAAAATGCCTGTAGTCATATTTGATAATGTACATCTGACGAGTGATTGTTCTTCCTTTTTTGCTCCTTTCTGGTGAACTTCTGGACACATATTCAGGACTTGTATAATAGTACATTATATCGATAGTTTCTCTAAAACGATTGTGTACAAGCGATCGTACTTATACAGGACTTGCAAAATTAAGCTTTTGCAAATCACTAGGTAAGTTTTGTAGTGAAATAATTTTTCACGTAATATTCCGAATATTGGATAATTTTTTATGATAAAGAAAGGCATTGTAAAATGTTTTTTATTTCTTCCAGAAATTAGAGTTAAAGAAGGAACTAAGCAACATTCTTGTTGAAGGGCAGGTCCCAACTAGAGCAGAAAAAACTCGTAGCACCCCATCTCTTTCCGTTAATTAAAATACGTAGTTCTCAAGAAAAACACAACAATGCAAAAAAAAAAAAAAACGAAAACAGATCATCCGGCATAAATCGACATCATTGTGGAATCGGAGCAAAGGGATAATTTGACAACTTAGACAATATTGTACCACGTATGAATATACTAAAAACATTAACCAAATATAGATATCAAACTGCATAATGATGTACATAACATTCAAATGTCATGGAATTATTCTTATATATTATTCTTTTAAATAAGGAAGACATAAGTTAATACATTACATGCTAATATTTGCGTTTTACAATGAGAAACGTGCAATGCAACTGTGTAGATATCTTTATTCAGGAAAAAAAGCTTCAAAAAACAGAAAAACAGGTAAATAAAGCTTATTAGATTCGTCTAGGTAAGCTAATCAAGAGGAATAATCAAAAGAATCACCATAAAAATCACGTGTATATTACTCTTTCCGTTCTCATTTAATTGTCTATTACAAAACTACGTGTAATTTTGATCGGTTTATAACTTGTATCAAAATTGTCGAAATTAATATTTTTAAAATTTAACATTTGTATTATATTATCAACTTTTGAAAATTTTTATTTCGATAATTTTAATATAAGTTTTTGACCGATTAAAATTGCACGTAAGGTTTTACTTAGTTTATTATTTGCCAAGTTCATGCTTCTCTTTTGTCTATATATAGACCTTTAAGGAATAAAATGGGTCCCGATAATCAGCAAATGTTATAAAAGGTATAAATAAAAATAATTAAAGTGTTGGGAAATATAAGACTATTAAGTCCCCACAAAACTATAATAAAGTTGGTTCCCTTTTTTTTTCAATTTTTTTCTCGGGGAAACTAAAAAGGCAGAAGCTTAAATAAAGGCTTTTATATGTGCTTTTGTTGCAACTTTTAGCCAAATAAAGCTAGCTTTTTCAGACTTAAAAAAAACCCTGCTTAGCCTAGTTTGAAACTTTAAGCTTGTTTAAGTCAAAAAACAGGAAACCGGATATCCAGATATGGAGCTTGTTAAAAAGTGAAAAACATAAAAGTTGAGCTTATAAAACTAAAGCCAAACTAGCACCTTTTTATCTTGAATAAAAAAGATACAGAATCTCTCATGTTAAAAGCACATTTTTTATCACAGCAATTCAACAAGAACAGAAGAAAGGTTCTTGGACCAAAAAATAGAATCTCATTGGATTATGACTACAAAGAACTAACAAAATACAACTTAAAAAAAAAAAAAACAATTTCAAACACCCAAAGAATCCCTTAAAAAAATTCGAAATCCAGATAAGGACCCGATGACCTGTCTGAATCGGATTTTTGGGGCAAAGACGACTTTATTGTTTGATCATAAATCGACAAATCTACCACTTTTGGTATTTCCGGAGGGTCATTACTCCTAACAAGAGCCCAATTAAGGCTTTCAAAGAAAGGATGCTGTTTTATCTCCGTCGCACCTCTTTTATACCCTAATCTTTTTTTCGGATCTTTGACGAGAAGACTTTTTATTAAATCCTTTGCTGCAAAGCTTATTGTCGACCCCTCAGGAAATTTCAACGTATGCCCAACGACGTTAAACAATGTCTCTCGATTTTCACTCCCTTTAAACGGCGTTTTCGCGTGTAATAACTCGTATAAAAAAATACCAAAAGTCCACCAATCCACCGCACTACCATGGCCATCGCCTCTTATTATCTCGGGTGCTAAATACTCATGGGTCCCAACGAATGACATGGACCGAGCTGTGGTTGGCTCTACATTTAACATAGGGAGAGAATTGGAACTAACGGGAGCTGCTTTAACTCTTTCATTTTTACTCTTTTTCGACTTAGAGTTAAAAAACACAGGCTTAAAACAAGAGGGTTGAAAACAAGAGGGCTCTACACAAACGGGTAATCTGAACGATGGATCGATACAATATGAAGATCCAGTGCAAGATTGTTCAATAGAGGATCTAACAAGGGTCGGGTTAACATTGCATCTTAGTGATAAATCAAAATCGGAGAGCATTATATGACCATCTTCTCTAACCATAACATTTTCGGGTTTTAGGTCTCTGTATATAACACCCATCATATGTAGATACTCAAGAGCCAGAAGAACTTCAGAAGCGTAAAATCTACACCGAAAAAGAAAAGCTTTTTAGAAAGAAAAATGTCACTTGAATAACACCAAAGAGGAACGTCGATTAGCTAGACCATTTAGCATTATTAATGACCAAAGAAATTTGACTTCAAATTTCAAAATGACCTTCAAGGCTAATATCCTTTGCAAAACAGATACCAAAACAAGCTAATTAAGACGATTCACATTCTTATATGAGTAATTCAAGGACGAAATACACAACAAGAATATCAATACAAGGCAAATATGCCTTACCTATGCGACTGAGAAAAACAAGCCTACAGACACCACTCATTGCCAAATTAGTATTCAACATTCCAAAAATTTCAAAAGTACTACAATGAAAAATGCTTAAAATCATCTTAACTGGTTCAATTAAGCTACAATTTAGCTGGTTGAATATATGTTCATAACAATTGGACAGAAATCTAATCATCCCTTAATTCGACAATATTCTTATTACATATGGTTAAACTTCTTAGTGAAACACTGCATATTGTATCTTTTTATTAATTTTCCGAAATCGTCAATACTGGAAATAATTTTTGCACTAAACAAAACATGATATAAGCAGACTAACTATAAGTATATCAGTACTATTACATATAAAAAATGCATAAAGCATAAATGGATAGTACTGGAGCTAACCTTACAGCCTGTTCGGAGAAATGCTTGCCAGGCTGGCGCTGCCGTAGGATGTGAAGATCCCCACCGCTACAAAACTCCATAAGTAAACACGAAAACTTATCTGTCTCAAAATGCGAGTAAAGTGTCGGTAGAAAAGGATGGTCTAAAATCCCTAAAATATCCCTCTCGGTTTGAGCGCGAGCCAACTTCTTCCTCCCCTCAAGCATCCCTTTATCCATCACTTTCATCGCAAACAAACACCCCGGAAACCCTCTCAACTCCGCCAAATAAACGCTACCTATATCACCAAAACCAAGCTTTTTCAACAACCTAAAATGGCCTAAATTTAACCCCCCGTCCCTCGCCTTCACATTTTGCACCGCATCCCATCGAAAATCACTACCTTTATGAGGTTTCGATTGCGTAAAGGATTTAAAAATATTTTCATTAACCTCTAATAAACTACTACTAGTACTACAATAGCTAACACAACTATAACTACTTTTCTCACTTAATGTGAGTGAATTGACACATTCCAAATCTTTAGTCACATCAAAATCACTAATAACAACATTCTCAACAATACCCATATCTTGAAATTTGCTCTTCACTGATTTAACATCATAGTTATTCATGTTTTTATAAGTTGGCATATAAGTGTTTGATAAAATGCCTGAGAGAGATTAAATAGGTTTATATTTGGATATAGTAATTTGGTGAGTAAGTGGAATGGTCAAAGAGGGGAAGAGAATATATATATACATATATATATATATATATATGAGACATAGGGAATGAAAAGGGGAGAGAAAAAAGAGGGGTTAAAACTTTAAATTTGAAAAAGTGGAGGGTTTTTTTTAATGTTTGTGAGGGTTCAAATCTTTAATTATAAAAAGTTCCTTTAGCATTATAAAACTTTTTAAATTATGTTAGTAAAATTATTGTGACTAAATTTTAGCAACACATTATGTTACTTAACTGTTGCTAAAATTTAACCACAAGCACCTTAACAACATAACTGAATTTTTTTTATGATACTAAATGAACTTTTTCTTAAATTTTGATTAGTTTATCGATTTTTTATATGTATTGTAATTATTTTTATTTTTGATCTTTTTATATCAAAGTTCTATTTTATTTCTTAAATGTTTGTTTAATTTTTTTTATATAAAATTCCACATTTTGAAAACCAATGAGTGAATTGTAAGCATACTTTAAATTAAAAAAGGTGGAGTTTATTTATTTATTTATTTATTTATGTTTGAGAGGGTTCAAATCTTCTCAAATTAGTATGGTTAGGTTTGATCGGTTTATTGGTTTTTTCATTTGTATTTGTAATTATTTTTGTTTTTGATTTTTTATATCAAAGTTCTATTTTATTTCTTAAATGTTTTTTTAAATTTTTTTTTATAAAATTCCACCTTTTTGAAAACCAATGAGTCAATTGTAAATGGATAGAATTTGGCTGTCCTGAAAAATTCAAGGCAGCCTGCCTTGAATTTTGAAGGCAACCGAATCCTATCCCAATTGGATCAATTTAATATATTTTTGGGTTTATTAATAAGTGTTAGATTTTTAGTATGTGACATAAACAAAATAATAGTGTACTAGATTCGCGATAGTGTTAATCGTTCGGTATTCATTCCAAAATGCACTATTATTTAGGATGTGTAACCCGATGGTATTTTTTAGTTTTAATTTTAAATTAATTTTAGGATATATATTTTTGGCTTTATTAACATGTATTAGGTTTTTAATATTTTTTAGTTTTAATTTTGAATTAATTTTAGGATATATATTTTTGGGTTCATTAATATGTGTCAGGTTTTTATTATCTGACACACCCTAAATAATAATGAACTAGATTCACGGTAGTGTTAATCATTCGATGTTGATTCCAAAACATTAAAACAAAAATATGACATACAAAATTACATTATTTTAAATAAATATATAAAAAAATACTAAAATATACATTTTTCTGTCTGAAAAATTAAAGACAGTCTGTCTTAAATTTTTCACAAAGCAAAAAATGCAACCATCATGAGGCATGTGTGGAGGTTAAAACTTTAAATTTGAAAAGGTGGAGAGGTTTTTTTGGGCTTTGTTTTTTGTTTTGTTTTTTTTTGTTTTGAGAAAATCAATGAGTCAAAATAGTAAACATGTGTAGGGGTTTGAGTCATATGTTGTACTGTCCCATAAATGAACATCTAAAAGACAAAAAAAAACCCAGAGAGAAAGAGAGTGAGAGAGACACGTGGGGGAGATACGACAAAAAAAGTTTTTAATATTTTGGAAAATTGTAATTCCTGCCTATTTTACCGTATCGTAAATATTGTTCTAAAATTATATACGTATCAGTTTTTTTATCAATTAACTTAAATATAAATAAAATTAAATATCACTCAAATTTAATAGATCAATATGTTCACTTATAATTAAAATAATAATTTTTCTCTATTATTTTTCTCGTATTCCCTCTCATTTATTTGTAATTTTCACATATAAATTAATAAAATAACAAAAAGATGAGTTGTATAGTTGTGATAGACAAATTTATAAAAGAAATTATAATTTGTATAAACCAAAACGTTTACTTATAAGTTGTAAAAGTGTATTTTTTTACTTTAAATACGAGAAAACTTGTAAATTATTTAATGTGGTTGCTCTAGTAAATTAATTTTGGTTGAAGAAAATTGATAGAAGTATATTAAAATATAGTAATATTTAGTTATGATAATAAATTTGATAGGGAAGCTGAAAAATGTATAAAATTAAACTGTTACCCTAAAAATATAAAAGTGATGCTAATTAACTTAAATATGAGGAAAAATGTAAGAAAACTTGTGCGTTTGCTCTTTAAGTTCACCGTCTATTTCGATAAGTCCACGATATTTTTATTTTAACATTGCTGATAATTAGGCACTCAATTCACTATGATAAAAAGTTCATTTAGAATCATTTTTTTTTCCCGGTTATGTTGTTAAAGTGTTTGGAACTAAATTTTAGCAACAGTTTAACAATAAATAACAACATAATTTGTTGCTAAACTGTTCTAAAATTTAGCCACAACTAGTTTAGCAAGATAATTAAAAAAAAATTATGATCCTAAATGAATTTTTTCTTGTAGTGATTCTGCCACACTCCATACCGGACTTTTCATAAAACATGAAAACAAAAAAAGTAAAGAGAATTTGCGTCTCTCGGCTTGTTTGTGTATTTTACATGAAAAGTTTTCATATATTTTACAAAATAAGAGGAAGGAATGAAAAAAATGTATAAACGAATTATAACTATAATAATGAAAGCACTCAGCTACACAACAATTTTGTTGACATGTGCAACAGTGAAAATACTATTATGAATTACATCAAATGTTAATATGTAGCTTCCATAAACTAATTTACATAAAAAAAAATTGTTTTTTTTAATAAGTCGGGCAAGAAGTCGGTGTTAAATTGTTTGTCTTATTAGCTTTATTGGTATTGTAAACATATTGCGTTTTTGGAGTATTGTTTATCGAAAGTTTGAAAACTAGAGGAAGTAACAATTTAAGAAGAGAAATGCTAACATACACGTTTTAAGGTGTAACCATTTACCTAAAATGTGATAATACTACTTTTTAAGTATTATTAGCTTTATTGGTATTGTAAACATATTGCGTTTTTGGAGTATTGTTTATCGAAAGTTTGAAAACTAGAGGAAGTAACAATTTAAGAAGAGAAATGCTAACATACACGTTTTAAGGTGTAACCATTTACCTAAAATGTGATAATACTACTTTTTAAGTATTACATGATTTAAAATATGGTAAGTAAATAGTGTTTATGTATTGATAATTATATATTAATTACCATATATGAACATCATAAATGTCCATACTACATTATAATATGAAATAAACTGTATGTTAAAATGTGTTCCGGGGACTCAGGTCAGTAAAACCGTTTTAAAAATGTACAAACGAAGTATTTCTATCAAGTTTCAAACTTAATTATTTTACATTCTACTAGGAATAGAATAGTTATGATACAATTATTCTCTATCACGAAAGAGATATAAACTCCATCGCATCTTCATCGGATATAATCACAACTTCAAAATTTGTGTTACTGACATAATCTGTCCTGCATTTTTTTTTAGTATAACAGACTCCACATGCACATTGGTGTTAACTATCGGTGTTTTTAACTTACACATAAACATAAAGCGACACTTTAAACTCCACATATATATACATGTTAAAGTTAGTATGTGTTTACACTCTATATTGATACACTTTAGTTTCAACTATAGAATATATTTTATTTTATTTATTTTAACATAGTTTATTATTATATATTATTTTTGCTTATTTTGGAATACAATATTAAAGTAACAATGAAAGTATATAAAAAATTTAACAAAATGAATATATATGACCACATAACATTCCTAACTTTTTTTTGTTATAGTTAGTAAGTTTTTTAACTTTGAACCAATGTAAATTGCCATCTATGACTCCTAACACTGTCAATGCAACACTTAAATTCACACTATAATTATGACACTAAAGTAAAATTATAGTTGACAACGTAGATACTCTTATTATCCCTCGCATCTTCAAAGAATAAAAATGTAATTCAGACTTATAAAAGCAGTAGTTATATATTGTGAAGCTGAGTCCAAGGATTTTGTGTTACATGAGTTGCTTTTAAGAGTTGTATAATGTAGAATACTTTCGTATATATAGATCAAGGATTGATACTTCTTCACTGCACACAGAGCGTCATAAGACCCAAACTTTTCGTATCGCTTTTGGTGAAATGACGAGTTGACGGATAGACTAGTGTTCGTTATGTGGTAACTAGGTTGAGATGACTTTTTTTTTAATTTGTCGGCCAAATGATGCGAATTAACTTAGTTGGTATGGAGGTTGACATGGATGCGACGACTATTATGATGATGAGGATGGATAGCAGAAGTATGATGACGATGACACTCAATCAGATTCCACGCACGTGGATAATCTCAGTGGCATTCTCCGTACTCCTCCGACTTTCAATACAACTCTCAACAAGGCACAAGGAGACGATGGGACCGAGGTTTTCCACTTACTTCCCACAACCGTGTCGCATCCACATTCTCGTGGGTTTAGAGCTCCATGTCGTGAACATAACTACAAAGAATCGTCAAGCCCAACGTTAAAGAAGTAGTCATTCTTAGAGAAGAAACTCCCGCTTTCTGGGTTGAGTTTTTCAAAAATAAAAAAAACGAGACTGTGTTTTTTTTCCATTTCAATATCTAAACATGATTTTACACTTTAATGTCAGATTTGTGTTACATTTTGTTGGTTTTGATGTTGCTTTTCGGATACAATATGTTTGGAATTTTGTTGGTTTCGTTTATGTTGTTTTGGCAAAAAAAAAAAAACTTACAATGTTTTACTTATCCAAATTTATATTCCATAATTATTGGTTTGACGGATTGAGATTGAGAATATCGGCAGGTTTTTTACATTTTTAGAATTGTGAGTTTGTGATTACATTGTAATTATTTCGTTCCATTTCATTTTATTTTTTACATATACATACTTACCAAAAATTGTAACCACGATACATGCTACGTATACAAATATTTACAGAAAATAGCAGTTTTGCTAATCAAGCCTAAGTTCCTTAATATATACTCCCCCGTCCCTTTTTAAGTGTACACTATATTTTATTGGGCTTTGGGCTGTCCCAAAACAAGTGTTTTTTTTCTCAATTTGTTAATTAAAAAGTAACAAACTTACTATTTTATCCTTTAAATAATATTAAAATAAAAAAGAAAATTAACATAATAACACGACAGAGTTATATTCCATGAGCATAAATAAATTTAATTATGTTTTTTATAAGGACAATATATGTATTTTATATATTAAATTTTTAACTATTAAAAAGTCTCCATGTTTAAGAAGAACATAAAAAAAAAAATCATCTAAAAAGGGATATCACTACCATTGACAAATGAAAAGTCAATATAAAGAGATGCATGTATGTACAAAAGAAAGAAAATGTAATATGTCTACATTTATTCTTTCAAACTATCTATAAATGATTTCAATGGGAAAGGACCAACTATACAAGTGAGCTGCAAATAACATTTATAGTGAAGAAAAATACGATAAATCCCCCACCAAATCTGAGTTTAGTTTAAATTCACCCAAAAAAAAGGTTTAATTAATCCTATTTTTAAGCTAAGCTCCTAAATAAGCAGGGTAATATTTGTGTCCAGTCATGATTATCAGTGGCATGCAAATACATGCATTATAAACTCCATGCATAAATTAATTTTTTTCGTTTCTTAAACTGTCATACAATTTCAAACTTTTACCAACCAATTCACCCTCTTCCCACGATACATATCACACATTTCTTGAACATTCTCTCTTTATATATCTCTATTGCATCAAGGTCTATATATGCATGTGCTTTGATTTAGGTATGAAATTATTTTCTTTTTTCTTTCCCAGTTGTAGTTTTTATTTATTCTAAAAATTTCGATTTGTTAAAGTATTCGAACTTTTAAGAATTTGATAGTCGGAACTTAGCTTTATTTTACCTCAATCAAGGAAAATATCTTATTTTGGTTATATCCAGAATGTTCAACCTCCGTTTAGATTGCTTTTGTAAATACACATGACAACATTTTTATCACAAGAAAATCCTTCCAGAAACGATGTTTTCACGAAGCAATATCATAAACAAAAAAAATATATGGATATATATATTATCTTCGCATTGAAGCTTGTTTCGACTTGTTGATGGAAACGTGGCCCATAAGTACCCGAGTCCGAGTCCTTTGGGTCTCCGTTATTTAATTATCTTACGAGTATTTGATTGACTTATTTCTCTTTATGTTTTATTCCTTATTCTAGTAATTGGAAACTGTTTAGATTTGTTAAAGTAATTTAAATACATGCTAGCCTCTTTTTGTATATTTATTATTCAATAGACAAATTTTTACTCGTGTTTGACCTGATTTTGTGAAGATCTGGTATAATTTGACCCTTGTTGGGTTTGATCATCACCATTGAGACGATCTCCGGTTTGTGTTTTCCATCACATTTTTTTATTTTATTTGAAAAAACTCATTTTTATTGCAGATTTAAAATGGAATTATTTAGAAAAGCAATCAAGGTAAAACTAAGCAATAGAGACAAATATTTGCTTGCTGAGGATGATCAAGAGAATGTATGCCTAGATAGACATGGATCTTCAAAGAACACTATCTGGGCAGTTGAATTCGACGAGGGTGAAAATCATCTACGGTTCAAAAGTTGTCACGGAAAGTACCTTACGGCATCAGATTTACCATTTCTCCCTGGCTCAACACGGAAAAAGGTTTTACAAACAAATCCTAAGAAAAAAAACCCATCCATAAATTGGGAACCAATACGTGATGGATTTTCAGTAAGATTTAAAACCCCATCGGGGCATTTTTTAAGACCAAATGGTGGTTTACCACCCTGGCGAAACTCGGTTACACATGATGTTCCTCATAGAATGGGAACACAAGAGAAGATTTTGTGGGATATCGAGGTTATCGAGGCTTTACCAAAAACACCAAACACACCAACTTTGCCTTCGTTAATGGACATTATCGATTTTCCAATCCAAAGAACAACGCCCACACTTGCACCTATAAAATTTTCTAAGACCACGAGCTAGCATTATTGTTGTTATCATGTGGGTTGTGAAGAATTATGTAAATGATTGGCGATGAAATTTACTTTTCCATTGTGAAATTTGATGGTTTTTGTTTTCTCATTTAAGTTTGTTACATAATGTGAGAAAATAAACGTGGGAATCTCAAAATATTATTGGCCAAATGATGAGAAAATAAAAGATTGGTATGTATATCATTTTCTATTTGATTTATTTTTGGTGATGTTTACTTGTCTATCATTATAAGCATCAATGTGATACTTTTGATTTTGACTTGGTCTGTATATCTATGATATTATTATCCGTGGAATGAAATTATCCTAGTATTGTATATATAAATAAATTGGATTTTCTAGTGTAATAGTATTACTATATATTTAGTTATTTACTAATTTAGAATTCATTGGTCGCCTCATTCATCTTCTTGTGGTGTCAATGTGCTTTTTTTTTGGTTTCCTGATTAAACAATGGGGAAAAAATACATTTACTATCCCGACCTATCTGCGGTTAACGATTTGAGTACTCACCTTTCAAATTTACCAATTTAGGTACTACACTAAATAAATTTTCAATTTAGGTACCACCGTCTTAATAAATCACGAAATCATGTCACGTGACATTTGACAAATATTAATTTGAGAGGCTAATTTGACAATTTTGCACAAAAATATGTCATCCTAGAAAAACTTTTATCCCAATTTCACACACAAAAAAATTTAGCATATAATCCAATTTTTTGTTATGTGTGAAATTAGGAAAAATATTTTTATAGGATGACATATTTTTATGCAAAATTGTTAAATTAGCCTCTCAAATTAATGTTTGTCAAATGTCACGTGATTTCGTGATTTATTAAGACGGTGGTACCTAAATTGGAAATTTATTATATAGTGTGGTACCTAAATTGGAAAATTTGAAAGGTGGCTACCCAAATCGTTAAAAGCAGATAGGTTGGTGTAATAAACCTATAAAACCCCAATTTTAATCACATTAACCTCCTGTTGTTTTTTAATACTATATATTTACTATTCGGTAAATTTTCTTACCTTATTCCAGTTAAAATAGGAAATATATGCCTATCAAATCAATCAATGAGATTCACAGCTTGCGTTACAAAAGGTTGGAAATGAGTTAATATCCAACCCCAATTTTTTTAGGCGCTACGAATCTCGAAACAATTATAAAATTTATAGACCAAGAAGGTTCTTTTATGCATCCAAGTTCATCTATGCAACCAATGATTGTGAACAAAGAGAAGAACTCAGATCGCTCGATTATTTACACGATTTTGTTACGGTATATCACGTTTATGATCTAGTCTCTAAAAAACATCACAAGCTTCCAAAAAACCAAAAGAAATACCCTTCTGTACATGATGTCGGTCGGGTTTATCTGTAAATATGAAGAAAATAAAAATAATCTCAAACATAAAGTTGTTCGTGTTCGGTTCTCTCATAGAAATACGACACATAAAGTTGAAACTTACACATCGGAAACTAGGAAGTGGCGAAAATCTTTTATGAAATCAGATGAGGAATTCTGCCTTAAGCCATATTCTTCTGCAAAAGTGACAGAAGAGATTTTGTACTCGCAAGAGTATTACCCAAATCGAATAGTTGCTTATGACCCTGATGATATCGAGGGACGGGCAAAAATAATAGAATTGCCTTGGGATATGGCAACATGGAATGCGTACTTATGAAGGGACGAGAGATGGATCTTTGCAATTTGTTCGTGTTACAAACATGATTGAAATTTGGATATTAAAGAGTAACAAACAAGATTGTGTTATCGATCGCAGTAACTGGGAGTTGACTCGAAAGGTTAACCTTTGGGATCTTGGGATCACAGGTTCCTCTGCCCTATCTTTCCAACCTGTGATCCCAAGATCCCAAAGGTTGGAAAGATAGGGCAGAGGAATGGACTTGTGAACCCTATATAATTGGTATTGATCCTGCCAATAAAAACAATATTTACTTGAGGAGCAGTGACAAAATATATTCGTACGATCAAGATGAAGATAAAATTGAACTCTTGGACCAACAAAAACTCGAAGTAAGACCATTCGACTTGGCCTACTTCGAATCGCCAATATAGCCATTGCCTTTAGGTGGGTAAACTTCTTTTGGAATAATATATGAGTTCACATATACCATTACTCAACAAAATATAAAAAAAAACACCCATAATGAAGTACATATTTAAACTTTAAATCGACAACTTGCGTACCAAGTTTCCAGTCCATAAAACGGCTCTAAAAACGCAATTTGTTAAATCTATTCATCTCCACTTGACCGAAAAACTAACATATATATACTTCATTTTCATCATTTACTAAATCGATCGACAGCGGTTAGCTTGCAGCTTCTTCCTTAGATGTGCTTGAGGATGATACCTCAATTTAAACTGCAAGTTTAGGCAACGGAATCTAAATGAGTAAATTACCAAATGATTATATAATTAATTTTGTTGAAACGTTATATATATAAAAACCTTACGGTAGGAGGAAATATCAATGCTACTTATTATTAATCTATAAACAAAATGGTTTAAAATAAATAGTGGGTGTCGTGGAGGTTGCTTATTAACCAACTGCATATTTGCATGAGTTTATTTGAGTGCATGAGTTTAACCAACTAGCGTACGTATGCCACGCGACGCGTAGTGTAACGCGCATAATTTTATAATGTGAGATATGAGTAAATTGTTATTGAAGTTAAAACAAAATAGCCAATTGAGAGAGGAGAGAGGAAGAGAGTATTTTTCACGTTAAAAGAAACAATACTTTTGAACTCTTAACCGTTGTTTGGTTGTCGGTAGTTATTTTTCTAAGCAATTTATTTTGTAATTACTACTAAATTAAGAGGGTTTTTGTAAATATTTGTTTTAAGCCCTCATAAACACTCTTAACATAAACTAATAGTATGATACTCATGTCATGTATTAAGTGGTTTTGCACACCATCTCTCTTTCTCCTCTCCGTTCTTTTCATTGTCCGATATCTCTATTTTTATTCTCCGATCTCTCCTCCTCTCTCTCTTTCTAATCTCTCTCTCCTCCTCCTTTTCTTTCGATCTTTCTCTTCTTCTCACTCTTGCTATCCGATCTCTCTTTTTGGTGGAAATTGAGATGGAGCCATCCGTTAAAGTGGGCGGGGAGGGTGTAGAGCGAGGTCGAAAACTCGAGAGTGATGCTGACGGAGATGCATTCGTCGAATGAGAGGCTCACGACAACTACGTGAAAATTCGAGATCGAAGGACGGGTAATTGTTGAATTTGTTAACTAGTGTATACTCTTGAAAAATAAGTGTATGAACTCCGTAAATTAATGATATAAGTGTATAAACTTTGTGAATTAATGGTATTAATTTGAAAATTATGGAGATGAATTATGTAAATAAGTATATGAAATATGTAAATTGTGCTATGAACTATTCGAACTATGGTATAAATTTTTGGAATAAGAATATGAATTTTTAAAATAATGGTATGAACTTTTGAAATAACGGTATGATCTTTTGGAACAAGGATATGAAATATAAAAATTAGGGTATGAACTTTTGGTATGTTTTTGTTAATTAGAAATTTTTTAGGTATGTTTTTGTTAATTTAGTTTCAAAATAGTATATTTTGTTAATTTATTCTAAACTTATTTAGGGACGGACGGAGTATATTTTAAGTAGATCAAATTTAAAGGCAAGAGAAATAAACATTTGTTATCAACTTATATATTTTATAAGAAAAAAAAACTAAAATGCTAACATTGATATTATCATACTATTACTCAATAAAACCTTCAAGATGAAACTGATAACAAAAGTGATATTTATCAAATCAAATTGATTATAAATTTTCAAATTCTGTTTTAAATGTGTTTAAAAAAATCGGACCTATGTAGATAAAACAGAAAAGATATGAATTCCATAAAATAAGGAAAATGTAATCGTGATTATACAAAATAAAAATAAAGGATAAGGTCGTTTCCAAGAACGGTATTTATAATCACAAAATAAAAATAAAGGATAAGGTATAGTAGACCTAGCAATTGCATCTCAAACACCAAATCACTCATATTCCTCATTTTCAGGGATTTATACAAAATAATCTATTTGTCGGAGCTTAACCATTTTCTCAAATATAACACATTTTATATTTTTAAGAAATCGTTTATATTTACACAAAATTCCAGTTTCGCTATTAATTTTCTTATAATAACCCTATATTTTTTTATTTGTTTATTATCATTTAATAATTATAACAATATTACGATCACAAAAATGTGAAACTCATGTTAATTTATTATTATTATATTCGAATCATATACAGGAAAATTTAAAAAAATTATAAGGTTTGTCATTTAACTTGAGAACTTTTAAATGGTGCAGCTTATGCGCAAGCCTATTCCACGCACCATCCATCAGGGCAACCACCATGTACTAGATGGAGTGTTAAAAATTTATTTCAATAATCATCCAACAATAAAACAATAAAAAAACCATAATCATCCATTGATAACATTTTCCTTGGCTTTAATCAGTGATTGTTTTTAATCTTTTGGTGCTTCCATACACCACGTAATATTATATATGGTATTCAGCTTATAACAAGTACAGTAATAGATAGTATGATAGGAAAAAAAAAATGGAGGAACACAAACTTATAAACTCAAAGTACTGAGGCTTTAAGCGATGAGCTCGAGGAGGAGTATATTACTGTTTCTGAGGTCTTGAGGATTAAAAAAATTGTCTAAAGAGAAACAAACCGAAACTGAAGGTGGAGAGGGAGATGATGAGAAAAATAACCGCGCTATCATCGGGGGTCGATTTCTTGTTGTTTTGATATTTAATTTTTGAGATGATTTTATTCACTATACATTTTTGGAATTCGCAACATCTGTATTGTTATGTGAAATCTCTAGATTTGGAATATAATCACATGTTTGGAAGAATGATTATGATTTTTTATATTTTTTGGAAGAATTGAAATGACATTGATATTTTCTTTCTTTTTTATTATTTAATGTTCATTAGCTCCTGCAAATCAAAATTAAAAAACATTTACGGTTGTAAAATGGGTGTTTGTTTTAAAGTGAATAAAATCCAGGAAAGTGAATAAAATGGGTGTTTGTTTACACTTTACACCCATTTGCAACATCCATGCTCTGTTTGTTTTATTGTAAAATGAGTATGCTCTATTTTTTATACACCAATCGTCTGAGAATGAAAGGAAAACAAAAGATTTCAGTGTAAATCTTTCCCATGAAAATATTTCCTGCAGTAAAATTTTTATTATGAAACAAACGGAGTTCATTAGCTCCTGCAAATCAGAATTTATAAAACTAAAAAAAAAAAACAGATTATTATCGTTTTATCAACATGGTAAGAATGATAGAACAACAAAAATAAAAAAAAACATAATACGAAAAAATAGTTATTACAGAACCGTACATGAAATGTTCATCTCGTAGGCTCCTTTCTTAATGTGCCAATATGAATTCAAGTTCTATGTATTAAAATGAGTTATCTACCGCTGCTAAGTAGTTTATGTGATTTTCGAACCGGCCTGGGGCATCAAAACCAAATATCTTCGTGATGGTTCTCTCAACTACTAGGCTAATACTGAATATACATCACTAACAACAAAGTGTCCAAGAAACCGTCCATTTGTGTATTAGACTGTCCAATTAATTGTGCATCGATGTATTAGGTTGTCAATTAGATTGTCTATTAAACTTTTCATTAGATTGTCCTTATTTTATTAGACTGCTTTTTTATTTTATTCTATATGATTTTTTTTAATTTTTTATATATTTTTTAAAAATTTCTGGATTTTCCTTCCATTTTTTCCATTTTCTTTTGTTTTTGATCAACGTCGGATTCTGACAGTGGACGCCTGAGTCCGACAGTCAACGATGGAGAGTGGTCAATGATCTTGGTCAAACTTATTAAGTTTAGACAAATATGTTTTGTTAATTATGGGTAAATACATCATTTTCCAATTAGATTTTTGAAATGTGTTTCTCCGAAATTAAGTATGATTTTATGTAGTAATCAATAATTCTCTCTTATTTAATAAGGAGTATGAATGTTTCGAGTCTCGTATAATCTACATACTTATCGTAGTTTTTCTTAAATTAGCTCAGATATTTAGAAATCAAAAGTTCAATGAAATTAGTTCACGATTAGATGGAAATCCATCACGTCCTGAACATTTCTCTTTCTCTCTAGATGCTACAAATTAGACTGAAGAAATGAGAAACTTTTTTAAACGAAGAAAACAAGCATTTGGTTAAAAGTTTTTCTTCAAATTCGATTTTATTTGTCGAGCTATGCAATCCTCTGAAAGGCGTAAAAATATGAGCTATTTTGTTACAGGTCATAACTAAAGTTGCTAGAATCGAATCATGATCCTAAATCACCTAAATATATAGCAGAATTCATTCGTTCAATCAAATAGTTGACCGACAAATCATTAAGTTGCAATTGATGTGGATTTTGATTGTGTATACTTTGTTTTGTAAAGATTACGACAATTACCTTCTTGGACTAAAATAGCAGCAACAGAAAAACAGACTCTTATAAGGGATTCTCAACTTTAGTTGATGGTATAGAACTTACAAATATTTCATAACACCATATCCATAGATCTTTCAAGATTAAGAAAATCAAAACCTTGTCAAATTTAACAAAATGAAAAATGGTCACCAACACATTTGGATCGTCCTCTAACGGCGCAATTTTCCAATCTAACCACACGCTCAACAATCTGATTATATTATCTTAAAACGTCCTTGAGGGTGATTTGTGCTAGACGAGATTCGCAGTGAAACTGAGTGACCTTAGCTACAAATTCCAATTTGCTTGATACATAGGTGTCTACCACAATTACCATATTCAACAGCTTTGAAGCGTTACCCAATAAATATTCGATAAAAACTAATTCCTGCTTTGTACCAGTTATATTTTCGATATGCACTTCAGTAAGGTGATTGAAAGAGATATCCGACATATCAAAATTTTCACATAGTTCTTGAGGACAATTATTCCTCAGCCTGATGATAAGCTTCTCCAACTTTCTAGAGCTTCTAACTAACGAGAAAACAGGTGAGGCTTCCTCTTCATAATTAATGGAAATATCATTTAACTTGAGAACTTTTAAATGGTGCAGCTCATGCGCAGGCCTATTCCACGCACCATCCATCAGGGCAACCACCATGTACTAGATGGAGTGTAAAACACAAACTATTAAAAGTGTGTAACTGACATGAATCACATTATTGACATAAATCACATTAATGTCTATTTCTACAAGGAAAGTGTAATTTGTTGGAAGAGAAAAACTAGAGTTTGTAAAGTTTTTTCTCTATTTTTGTATATTGAATAAATGAAATCAGTACAACCGAAACAAGAACTATAAAAGGTGATTTTCAATTTTTCACTCCATAATTCTCAAAAAAAGATTGATAGAACAACAAAAATAAAAAACATAATACGAAAAAATAGTTATTACAGAACCGTACATGAAATGTTCATCTCGTTGGCTCCTTTCTTAATGTGCCAATAAGAATTCAAGTTCTATGTATTAAAATGAGTTATCTACCGCTGCTAAGTAGTTTATGTGATTACTGGACAACAGTGTTAAAGGCAAAAATAAAAAGGAAACATGCCAGTGATTTTCGAACCGGCCTGGGGCATCAAAACCAAATATCTTCGTGATGGTTCTCTCAACTACTAGGCTAACACTGAATATACATCACTAACAACAAAGTTATTAATCAGACATTGAAAGCATCAAACTTGATTGGCTTAAGCATTCAGGTACATTCGACAAAGGGCAGAACCGAGAAGACTGATGAAAAAAGGCATATTTGAGTTACTCTGCTTTGTTAGGTATTTTCCACTTTTAATTGTTTAAGTGACTGGTATTGAATATTCTTTCGAGGACCAAGTTGTTATTTCTTTTGTTGTAAGTAACCACAAACCTTTTTACCATATTGTTATGTTGATTATGAATTGAAATAGGCTTTAGCCTTCCAAGAGGTGATTCCTATTTACTCTTCATTTTGTCAATATATTATTGCCGTTTTTTCTCTATTTATTGTGTTGAATACTACCGTATTCATTAAAGGCATCCGTTATAGTAGCTTAGTGATTGATTTGGAAAACTACGTCCAATAACTAAACAAACTAGCCAACAGAGAAGAACAACATAAATAACAAACCAAAAGATACTTTCAAAAACTAAAAAAATGAATCCATTTGTGTAGATTATCTATTGTCAATAGATTAGACTATAGACCATATTTTATGTTACTCTTTGTTTCTTGTTGTACATACACATGAAGTTAAGACTTAGCATCTAAGTGCAAATATAGTCTCATTACATAATGCCCAAAAAAAAATGATTATATAAGGTTACCTGTTCTATCTGGTAAATCACTTGTTCGGTTTACATTTGCATCCATTGACAACGTTTTCCATTCATCCTCATCACCATCTTCACCTTTTTCATCGCTGCGATCATCACTCATACTTCGATTACGATTCATTTGTAAATTACTTAATTGTACTTTATACAAAAACTAGGTTCGTCCTCACTGTTTATATACAAGTCATAGACCGGCTTGCAGAGTCTTGGGTCTCAACAACTGTCACTAGGGAATTGACGTTACTAATTAACGTGTAGATTAGTCAGTATAACGCTTATTAATAATGACAATGCATATTTACTATCATAAAAGGTGCAATAACAGATACAACCCCTTTTTTGTTTTTTTTACTAACAGATATGACCACTTTTTTGTTTTTTCTAATAGATACGACCCCTTTTTTGTTTATTTTACTAACAGATACGACCCCTTTTTTGTTTCGTATAATAAAAGAAATGAATTATTGTTGGATCCATATCCTTTAAAGTCTACCATTAATTAATAGATTCAGATTGTTTGTACATTATACGTTACGGTTTTGCCGTTTGTATATAGTAAGCACCATTTTAATTTTTAACACAATTTTTACAACAAACACCCCAATAATTTCCCATTAGTTACAAATATTTCTTACAAGATCAAATGCGAAATTAAATAGAACATCATATTAAAATTTAGAGAAAACATTAAACCCAAAATAATGATATACATTTCCAACCTGCGTTGGTCCAAATACAAAGCGTAGGATAAAAATAAAAATCATAAAATTTCACTATTAGAGTGATTGCTTACAAATATAAGATGATATTGTATCATTTTTTAAATATATTTTGGATTGACATGAAATTAGTTTACTCTAGCTAGCACGGGTATTTCAGATTTTTATTTTCTGCAGTAACCAGTACGGGTACCGGTACAAGTACGGTACATATACAGTATGGTACGATAAATTAAGTATCCGGTACGGCAAATGGAGTACCATTTATTTTTTGACCACTCCAGTACGGCACGGGTATCGGACCGGTACGCCTCTGACACTTTTTCGGTACGGCTAAGAAATTTTTATTTTTTTCTTAAAAATTAATTAAAATATAAGATAATGAATTTAATAATGTGATATTTTTATAATTAACAAGTATGATGAATTTAATTAAATTTGTTTTCGACACTATTTATGAAAAGTTATCTTAACATTCACTAAAATATCCGTATATAAGCCTAGATTTATCTAATATTTATTAATTATGTTATTTCAATATTGTAATTGTTAAATCGAATCGTTTATACAAAAATAAATAAATTTTTTATTGACGTACCCTTCCCGTACTGTACCGAATTTTTTTAACTTTTATCATATCACCGTACCCGTATCGTACCCGTACCGGTGTAACCTTGATTTTACTGAAGGAATTGATTTTGGTTTTGGTTTTGGTAATCCGTGTAATATTTGTGTAAGCAGGTAAGGAAAGCTAATTATATGATATGGAGTGTATCATAGACGGATGGTTTATGAGTCTAATGAAGACCACAGAGGATTTCTTTCCATTATTGTTACTCCCACAATAATAATATGTATTCAAAACTACACTAGACATGCATGAACGGTGCAATTTGTTAAATTGTAAATTAAATATAATTTTTTTTAATCGGATCAATTAAGAGACTCTCCAGCAAACAAAGGGAAGAAGGGGTAAAATGAAAATGGTTACATACATAGTAATATTAGTTTATTCCAAAGCTCTTATGTTGACCGAACATGTTGTTTTTTATTATGTTCGGTCCTCCAACTATTAAGTATTTTGTTTTTGTAGTCTATTTAAGTTCACAGTATATTTAAGTGCTTATGTCGATCACTTCTGACTTCATGGGTTTTATCGAAAAGGTATATTTTTAAGTTCACATTACGCTGTTCCCATAAGCCTGTATGAAAAACTAAACGATAGTTGTGTAGTTTATTTACATTTTCTCTATTACCCCTCAAACAAAGTGAACCAAACAAAGTTTTGGTGATTCACTGTGTTTTTTGAACTTTAAATAAACGAAGGAATGGTTGCACTTTCCTGTTCTGCTTTCTGGTTCAAAATCCTTACAATGAAAAGTGTCACTTGAACTTCTAAAAATAACTGCCACCCTCCTATGATTGAAGAGTAGCAGTTATTACTTTAGTGAAATCAAACTAAAGGGGTTCCATGTGATCAATGGTCTACACAAATAGTTGCCATAAAACTGCCGATTTTACTTTCGAAATAAATATTAGCAATCAATGCAGAAAACCTCAAACTCGTTATCAGCACATAGGTCTCCAGGACAAAACAGAAAGTCGACAAACAAACAACAAGATTTTACAACATAAGAAGTTACCCACGTCTACCATACAATACGTACAGTTCACCAAAAAGATGTATCCCTGCTACTTTTCCTAAACTAAAAGAATGCATTATCTTTACACGTCTACAGTTTTACTGTTCTACACTTCCCAATATCCAAAATACGATCAAGCTCAGGGATTAACTTCCAAGAACAAGAAAACATTTCCAATATTTGATTAAACAGTTTAAAAACATCTATATTCCTATATTTAATGATGCAGTAGGATCATTCTGTTGGAAAAATTGTAGAAAAACATGTTTTTAAACATGGTTGTTCCAAGTGGTCAGGGACCATCTTTGAGTCAATTTTCGATGCGACTACTCAGTTTTTCTGAGGCCATACTCAAAGCGGTTGAGTAGCTCGTACGACGAGCTTCGCAACGGTATATCGCATGACCTATTCGGAGGAAGGTTGTGAATGATAATTGGACTCGAAGGTTGGTACTCGAAAGAGGAAATAAAGTCAATGTTGGAAAATGAGAAAAGAAATGGGATTTAACCCATGAGTGTTATCACACATTGGAAAATCATGAGTGATTTTTATAATATATATACTAAGGTATCCCATATGGATATTAAGTAGTGTGTCCACATACACATGGGTTTGCTTGCTCGTCGGGCTTGCTTGCTCGTCGGGAAAAAGTGCGCCTGTTCCTGTTCGGGAAAAGTGTTCCTGTTCGGGAAAAGCACGCCTGTTCGGAAAAAGCGTGCCTGTTCGGGAAAAGTGCGCCTGTTCCGAAAAAAGCTTCCAGCAAAACTGTAACTGTTGCAATAAATATGAATTCATTGCAAAGTTAATACTGCAGTTTCGAATTTCGAAAACTGACAGTAGTAAAGTGACTTTAATGGCTGAGATACTCAGCAAGCCTATAAATAGGCAGACCCCCCACATGTCAAAAAGACAACATTCTGAAAGAAAATACAGCAGCATATATCATCTCTCAAAAATCAGCATTATATTTTAGAACCAGAGAGAACCACCCACCAACAGCTCGACCTTGACTCGTCGCCAGTTTCCGGTGAGTCATCCGAGACGTTGTACCTTGGGATCGAAGCGCCAACGCAACCAGAAACATCAAGGTGGTTGGACGAATATCGGTTAAGGGCATACTGTTAAACAGTAGCCTCGTATTTTAATTCTGTCCTTTTAATTTCTTTTAATTCTGTCAATTTCAATTCTGATATTTAAAATTCTGCAATTTTTATTTTAGTATTTTAATTTGTTGTCCTTAGCTGTAGCTTTTAATTCTGTATGTACCTTTCTGTAATTTCTTTAAAGTTCTGTTTTTTGCTGTAATTTCAATTCTGTAATTTAATTCAGTAATTAGAATAGTTTCAATTCAGTCCTGTACTTTTAATTTCAAACAGAACAGTCTGGCTGTTAAGTTTATACTTTTCAGTCCGGCAGTTTCTATTTATTGCAATTCAGTACATCAGATTATTAATTAATAATAATCTGATAACGTTTGCTTTAATTACTTTTCAGTACCTACATGTTGTAATAAGTAATTCCAATTGGAAATTAATAAAGATTACACTCATTTTTGTTTAATTATTGTTTAGTCCTTTTATTATTGTTAATTGTTATTTCGTACACGGAAACCAACACATTATTCACACCTACTATATCTTAACTTTGCGAATGTCTAAAGGGAAAATTACCAAAATATACAACTATTTTAAACTAATTACCAAAAAATTACACCACAACACTTTATTTCCAAAACATACAACTAATTAAAATTATAAATACTAAATAATTTATATTTTTTTAACCCCTCTCTCTCTCTTTCTCTCTCTCTCTCTCCCCTATATATATACACACATACAAAAATGTCAACTACAATATTTGTCATCCTCTCTCCGCCACCTATCTCCACCACCTTCCGTCGCACCTCTCTCCATCTCCGATCCCGTCACCACCTCCTCAAATCCCAACCCTCCATCTTTTCCACACTCCTACTTTAACCCCAATCTCCACCGTCCGATCAAAACTCATTCTCCAAAGAACTTCATTTTTATTTTTTTTTATATGAATTAGAATTTTGTTTTTCTTCGATCGGAACGATGCTCATTTTTGGGGCATAATTGGTAAGTAATTAAATAATTGTGAATTTATCGCTTTCATTTTTCACCCTAGCCATACACAATATATTTTGTATTCATTAACATTTCCTCTTATTTGTGTTTTTGTTATTCATACACAATATATCGTTTATACATGCTATTAAATACAAACATACACAATAAACAATTATACATGCTATTAAATATAGGCATACACAATACACTTTTTATACATATTTTTTAATACAGGCATACACAATACACTTTTTGTACATGCTCTTTAATACAGACATAGACAATACACAATTTATATATGTTTTTTAATACATGCATACACAATACATTATTTATACATGCTCTTTAATACAGTAATACATAATACATATTTTATACATGTTATTTAATACAGGCATACACAATACACAGTTTATACATGTTTTTTTAATACGAGCATACACAATATATTATTTATGCATGCTCTTTAATACAGACATACACAATACACAGTTTATATATGTTTTTTAATACGGACGTACACAATACTATTTATACATACTCTTTAATACATGCATACACAATACATATTTTATACATGCTCTTTAATACAGGCATACACAATACACAATTATACATGCTATTAAATACAGGCATACACAATACACTTTTTATACATGCTTTTTAATACAGGCATACACAATACACTTTTTGTACATCCTGTTTAATACAGACATACACAATACACAATTTATACATGTTTTTTAATACATGCATACACAATACACTATTTATACATGCTCTTTAATACAGTAATACATAATACATATTTTATACATGCTATTTAATACATGCATACACAATACACAGTTTATACATGTTTTTTTAATACGGGTATACACAATACATTTTTTATGCATGCTTTTTAATACAGACATACACAATACACAGTTTATACATGTTTTTTAATACGGACATACACAATACACTATTTATACATGCTCTTTAATACATGCATACACAATACATATTTTATACATGCTCTTTAATACAGGCATACATAATACACAGTTTATACATATTTTTTAATACATGTATGCACAATACATTTTTTATACATGCTCTTTAATACAGGCATACACAATACACAATTTATACATGTTTTTTTAATACGGGCATACACAATACACTATTTATACATGTTCTTTAATACAAGCATACACAATACATATTGTTAGGACCAGATTTCTGGTCTAAATATTGTTTATTGTCTATTGGTTTTTCACTAAATAAATCCTAACTGTTGTTAAGAACTAAGACAGAATTGACAGGTTTCAAGTATCAGTTGCAACCTCAGTTGCAACCTATTAAGTCAATAGTGACAGGTTCCAAGTACCAGTTGCAACCTCAGTTGCAACCTACTAAGTCAGTAGTAACAGGTTTCAAGTACTAGTTGCAACCTCAGTTGCAACCACAGTTCCAACCTGCTACTCAGCAGTATTCTGTCTAGTTCTGTGTATCTGCATAGCTGTTATTTATTTATTGTTAATTGACTCTACAGCATGCAGGATATATTCTCATATGATTCTAAAAGTTTAATATGCGTTTAAGTGAGAATATCAAAGTGGTAAGGAAAGATTTCCTAAAAGGTATAAAGAGATTAGTTATGTTTCCTTTAAATTTATAATTCTATATCTCTATTCTTATACTAATCCTTATCACTTGTGTCAATCTTTTGTTCCTTATCAATTCAGTATGATATGTTTAAAGATTGAATAAAATCAGAAGTTAATGTTTTACATGAATACCTAAAAGATATCTTTTCAAGATATGATCTTTTTATATGATTCCTAGCTATAGGACAATGCTAACTCCTACAATCAAGATGGTTATTAAACAGGTATCAACCAATGATGATTGGAGTCAATCAATGCTGAAGTATCACACAATGCATGGGAAGATTGAAGCCAATCAACAAAGTCAAAAAGCAATCAAAAGATATTGAAGATTGAAGATTGTTTTTACTTGCTTATATAGTTGATAACTTAGCTTGTAAATGTGTGTGTTCTAAATTATAAAGAACTTATTTTCTAGAGAGAATACACGTGAGCTTTAAAAGAAAACAATGGTGGGATGCCATTGATTTATAAGTGATAGTTATAGAGTAGGAGCAATATAGAGATAGGCAGAAAAACCTAGAGGGAGTCTAAGTGTTTTTCATTAAGACTTGAGTCCTATATTGTAAGATTTTTATAATATCATAATCTGGGTAAGTGCCCCGGAGACGTAGCCTAGTTAGGTGAACTCCGTTGTTAAATGTGCGTGTGATTTCATTTACGTACATTTAACTTTTTACAGTTCTGTCCATTTATACACTGGGTTCTAACTATGGTTGCAACCTCACTTAGAACCTAACTGCAAAACTGCAACTAGAACAGCGGATAGGAATTTCAATTGGTATCAGAGCTTCACACTAGATCTTACTTAGTGTGGATCCTGTGTTCTAGTAACAATGGACTTAATGAGGGAAGGAAACGCCTTCAACAAACCTCCATTGCTTGAAGGAGGAGTAAACTATGGAGTATGGAAAATTAGAATGAGGTCTTTCATCAAACAGCAGAATGAACATGCATGGAAGACTGTTATGTATGGATGGGAGGCTCCAACTACCATGGATAATGAAGGAGAACTGATTCTCTTACCTGAAGACAGATGGTCTGCTGAAGAAGACAGAAAATCAAGTGCCAACTCAACAGGCATAAACTTGATTTTTGCTGGTGTAACTCTCAGCGTATTCAGGTATATCTCTCATTGTGAAACAGCTAAAGAAGCATGGGATATTTTGCAAGTTACTTTTGAAGGAACCACTAAAGTAAAAGCTTTCAAACTTCAACAGTTAACTACCCAATTTGAAAACTTAAGAATGGAGGAAGATGAAAACATTGAACAATTTAATGGTAGAATCTGCCACATTGCTCATCAAGCTGGAACCTTAGGTGAAAAATACAGTGATGCTAAACTTGTTAAGAAAACTCTTAGGTCACTCCCAGAAAGGTTTGAAATTAAGGTCACAGCTATTGAAGAATCAACTGACTTAGATAATCTTAAACTTGAAGAACTCATAGGAAATCTAAGTACTCATGAACTGAAATTCTTCAAACATAAAAGACCAGAAAAGGGAATAGCATTTCAAGATAAGAAATCTGAATCTAATGCCTGTGATAAAATGAGTGATGAAGAACAACTAGCTTTCTTTGCAAAAAAGGTTTACAAGAAGTTTTATAAGAAAAAGGAGGATGATACTGGTTCATCTAAAAACTTTCAGAAAAAGGATAACCAGTTTAAGACAGAGTCTAGGTTCAATAATAACTCTACAGGAAAGTGGAATTCCAAAGAGAAGGATAACAAAGAATACAAACCTAAAGAGATTCAGTGTAGAGAATGTAGAGGTTTTGGTCATATTCAGGCTGAGTGTGCAAACACCTTAAAAAGAAAAAAAAATGCTTATATAACCACTCATAGTGATAGTGATTCTGAGAGTAACAGTGATGAAGAGGATGGTTCTAATTTTGTTAATTTCATGGGAATAATCACTGAAAAAGAACCTACTTATGAAAGTGACTGTGAGCAGGTTTCAACCCCAGTTACAACTGCCTTTGAAACATATAGCAGTGATGAGGAAGAGCCTTTTGATGAAAACATTACTAAGCAATACCTTGTTCTGTATGAAAAGTATAAATGTCTGAGTAAACAATCCTTGATCATAAGCAAACTGAATGTTGATCTAAAGGATGAGGTTAAAAGTCTTACTGAGAAGCTTAAATTACAACTGGCTGAACTTACTGAAACTAAAAAGATAATAAAATTGCTGAATGTTTCTGCTTCAGATAAATTAGATGACATGCTGTCATATTCTAGAGGGTCCAAAGATATCAGTGGTCTAGGTTACTATGGTGACAAAAGTACAGGAAAAACTACTTTTATTGAAGCTGTTGCTAAAGCTAAAACTCATGATTTTGACCACAAGGTTAGAAGCTCAGTTGCAACCAGAGTTGCAACCAGGAATAAAACTCAGGTTTATGTAAAGAAGGTTGGAAGCTCAGTTACAACCAAAATTGCAACCATGAATAAACTGAATAGCTTTAGGGATAAAAATAACTTTAGGTTGAAGTTGTGTAATTTCTGTAAAAAACCTGGTCATTCTGAAATCCAGTGTTATTTAAAAAGAAACAGAAAGTATATTTCCCAGAAAACCTGGTTGGCTTCTGTCAATAAAAATTTGAAATGGGTCTGGAAAGTTAAAGAAACAGCAACTTTAATTGCTAACAACAAAGCTGTTATTAACTCCTTGAATGCTGTTACTTCTAATGACTGGTATTTTGACAGTGGATGCTCTAAGCATATGACAGGTACTGCAAGTCTCCTAAAAAATGTCACCATTCTTACAGGTAACACTGTTGTGTTTGGAGGTGGAGATACAGGTAAAATTGTTGGTAAAGGTACCTTAAACAAACCTGGAATGCCTAATATTGAGGATGTTTTTCTTGTAGATGGTCTAAAAGCTAATCTTATTAGTATCAGTCAACTCTGTGATAATGAAATGACTGTTAAATTTGACAAAGAAAGGTGTCTAATTACTAATCTTAACAATGATTTAATCATGACTGGAGTTAGATCAACCAACAGCTGCTATGTGTTTGAAAAAGCTGAAAAAGAATTGCCTCAAAGTAGGTGTAATCAAGCCATTACTAATAATATAGATATTTGGCATAAAAGGCTTGGGCATGTGAATTACAAAACTTTAGATAAGCTTGTTAAAAAGGAATTGATAAGAGGAATTCCTAAACTTAGTGCTAAAACTCAAAGTGTCTGTGGTGATTGTGCAATAGGCAAACAAACCAAAAGTATTCACAAAAGTACTAGTCTAATCTACACTAAGAGAGTCTTAGAACTTCTTCACATTGACTTGATGGGTCCTATGCAAACTGCTAGTATAGGTGGTAAGAAGTACATTTTGGTAGTTGTAGATGATTTCTCTAGATACTCTTGGGTAGTGTTCTTAAAGGATAAGTCTGAAACTTTTGAACTGTTCAAAACTCTGTGCTTAAAACTGCAACTTGAAAAAGGTTCCACTAGTGGTAATATTGCTAGGATTAGAAGTGATCATGGAACTGAATTTGAAAACATCAAGTTTAGAGAATTCTGCAACTCCTTAGGTATAAGTCATGAGTTCTCTGCTCCTAAAACTCCACAGCAAAATGGCATAGTTGAAAGGAAAAATAGAACCATTCAGGAAATGGCTAGAGTAATGCTTAACTCTAAGAAACTTGCCAACAGATTTTGGGCTGAAGCTGTTAATACTGTCTGTCATATAGTTAATAGAGTTTATATTACTAAAGGTACTTCCATGACAGCTTATGAAATATGGAAAGGTAGAAAACCCAATGTAAAGTATTTTCAAGTTTTTGGATGTGTTTGCTACATTCTCAGAGATAGAGAGCATCTTGGTAAATTTGACTCTAAAAGTGATACAGGGATTTTTCTTGGTTATGCTCAGAATAGTAGAGCATTTAGAGTCTTCAATCAAAGAACAAACTGTGTTATGGAATCTTATAATGTGTTATTTGATGACCTAAAAACTGTTCATGAGATTACAGGTGGTGATGAACAGGCTGAGACTACAGAAAAAGAGAAAGAAGAAACTCAACAAACTGGAAGTCCCAGAGTGGTTGGAAGTCCAGTTGGAACTAAGGTTGGAACCACAGTTGAAACCCAGAATGCTGCTGAATCTGAAGAAGAAGAAGAAAGTTCTCATGCTCAGTCAACTAGCAGGCCTCGCTATGTAAGGACTCAGAAAAATCATTCTCTTGACAATGTCATAGGAGAAGTTGCTTCAGGTATGAAAACCAGAGGTAAAATAAATAATGTTGTTCACTTTGCTTGTTATATCTCTCAGTTAGAACCTAAGAATATAAAAGAAGCTCTAGAAGATAGTGAATGGATTTTAGCTATGCAGGATGAATTGGCTCAATTTGAGAGAAATGATGTATGGACTTTAGTAACCAGACCTTCTAATAAAAATGTTATAGGGACTAAATGGATTTTTAGAAATAAAAGTGATGAGGATGGAGTGATTATCAGGAATAAAACTAGGTTGGTAGCTCAGGGTTATACACAAATTGAGGGAATTGACTTTGATGAAACCTTTGCTCCTGTAGCTAGAATTGAATCCATTAGAATGCTACTATCTCTTGCATGTCTGTATGATTTTAAACTGTTTCAACTTGACATAAAGAGTGCTTTTCTTAATGGTGTGATCAATGAAGAGGTTTATGTCTGTCAACCTAAGGGATTTGAAGATCCTAACTTTCCTGAACATGTTTATTTGCTGAAGAAGGCCTTGTATGGTCTTAAGCAAGCCCCTAGAGCTTGGTATGATAGATTAACCAAGTTTTTGCTTGAAAAAGGTTTTAAAAGAGGGGGAGTTGATAAAACTCTGTTTACAAAGAAAACTACAAAGGATATAATAGTTGCTCAAATATATGTTGATAACATTGTTTTTGGCTCATCTTCTAATAAGAGGATAGAAGAATTCATTTCTGATATGAAGAATGAATTTGAAATGAGTGGTGGAGGTGAATTGACTTACTTTCTAGGATTGCAAGTTAAACAGAATGAGAAAGGGATTTTTCTATGTCAGAGTAAGTATGCAGACAATCTTGTTAAGAAGTTTGGTCTAAGTGAGAGTAAAGAAAAGAGAACTCCTATGAGTACTACCCTTAAACTGTCTAAAAATGATAAAGGAAAAAGTGTTTGTCCCAGTCTTTATAGATCCATGATTGGAAGTTTGCTGTATTTAACTGCTAGTAGACCAGACCTTTGCTTAAGTGTAGGAGTTTGTGCCAGATATCAGGCAAATCCTTTAGAACCTCATCTTCTAGCTGTCAAAAGAATTCTAAGGTATGTAAAAGGAACACCTCATCTAGGCCTATGGTATTCTAAAGATACAAACCATTTTCTTAGTGGCTACTGTGATGCAGATTGGGCAGGAAACATAGATGATAGAAAGAGTACTTCTGGTGGGTGTTTTTATTTTGGAAACAACCTTGTTTCTTGGTTCAGTAAAAAGCAAAATTGCATATCTTTGTCTACTGCTGAAGCAGAATATGTTGCAGCTGGAAGTGGATGCACTCAATTAATCTGGATGAAACAGATGTTAACTGATTATAATGTTAAACAAGAAGTTTTAACTCTGTTTTGTGATAACAAAAGTGCTATAGATTTAGCTAAAAATCCAGTTCAACATTCCAGGACCAAACATATTGATCTAAGGCATCATTTTATAAGAGAACTAGTTGAAGAAAAGAGCTTAATTTTAGAACATGTTTCAACTGAAAGACAATTAGCAGATATTTTCACAAAACCCCTTGATACAAACAAGTTTCAATCATTAAGAAGTGACATAGAGGTATGTCTTATCAATCTAATTGAATATTCTTGCTAAATATGTCTATATTGAGTACCTTCAATAATTTTTATTTCTAAGATTAAGTCTTAATTGAGCTATGGTGTTTTTGTTTTGAAAAAGCCGCTTTTTGGTGTCTCAAAAACAGATGTGAGGTAACTTGTCCTTGAAAACCTCTCTGGTAATAGAGTTGCAAGCACAAAGTGCAAATTTTGTTTGTGGTTGCAAGCTCATTTGCAACCTCAGTTGAAACCTCATTCTCTCAATAACTGGTTGGAAGTTCAGTTACAACTTCAGTTGAAACCTCGTGTTAAAAATACTGGTTGCAAGCTCAGTTGTAACATCAGTTGAAACCTCATTGTATTTTATAGCTGCCAAGACTTAGTCTTGTGATTTTTGACATCACTTATACTCTTTCCTTGCTGAGGTCATCAAACTAGTTTTTGTGTAGAGATAAAAACGGATTTGCTCAATATAAGCTCCTGAAATCTAATCTTTATTAAGGTTATTCAATGATAAACATATTTTCTTGGGTAAATTGCTAGATTTTCGTTTTTCAAAAGCTTGAATATCTGTCAAATTGATATCTTTATCTTGAATCAATTCAAAATTCCTTAAAAGCTTCAACTCTTGGATTTTCAAATTTTGGATAAATCTGTTTAAAAAGGAATGTTTATCTGTATTAATTGCTGGATTGATCTTTATACCAACTGTTTCCTTCGTGACTTAAGCTGTTTAATTTTTCAAATTTTTGTTGATAAGAACTTTCCTAATTTTTGGCTAAATCTGTTTCATAATTGATTTGCATGTATCTCTTTCCAATTGCAAAAGGATATGGACTTTATTGCTATTTATACAAAATTCTTTTTATATCCAAACTCAATTACACTTTACAGAATTACTCTCTCTCTAAACTGTAAAACCCTAGGTCTCTGTAAAAACCCACTGCGTAGTTCCAAGCTCACTTCTAACCCTAGTTGCAACCATGTCTTCAAACACTTCAAAGAACCCCAACCTGGACATGGACGATGATTGCACTCTAAGAGATTTCATGAATAAATCTCCAACCAGTCCAGGATCAAAAGCTAAGGTAAGTGAGACTTCCTCATCTCAGAAAAAGCGCACTAAGAAAAGAGTTAGGAAATCTGTAGAGGATCATCCAACTCCAACTATTTTCTCTTATAAGTCTGAGTTTCATGATACTGATCCTAGGTTCTGGAGTAGGACCATGTATAGGAGGTATAGGTCTTTTGCTGGTAGGGAGATTCACAGTGAAAGAAGACTTAATCTGGTTAGCTATCCACATATTCAAGTACATCTTGAGAAACTGCTATCAGCTGTTGGCTTAGCTAAAACTATTTCTTATCCTGATTCCTATTACCCTGCTGTAATTAAAGAATTCTATGCCAATCTAAGTAGTAATGTGTTTGTTGAAGGTGATCCTGCCTATGGCAGAGTGTTTTTAAGGGGTGTGACTCTAGATTTCACCCCTAAGTTGATCAATGAGTTTCTGTGTTGTCCTAGTCCTACTGAAGATGACAATGCTGAACCAGACTTAGAAATTCTTGCTTTAATTTTAACTGGAAAGAACAACAGGTTTGATGGTCACTCTATTAAAACATCCTCCCTCACCTTGTGTGCATCTGTGCTGCACAAAATAGCTAGATTCAATTGGAATCCCACTAAGCAGCCATCCAAAGTCAGTAAGGACATGGCCATATTTCTCTATAGGATCATGTCATCTTTGCCAATTAATTTTGGTAATCATGTATTTAATCTGATTAGAGACTTCAGTGACTCTACTTCCCAATCCATTCTGCTGCCTTTCCCTTGCCTAATCACTGCTGTGATTAAAGGCCAAGTCTCATCTTTGGGTAGACAATCTCCAATAAGTTTCTTAAATGAACCAATCACTGACTGTCCCTCTGCTATATATATCTCTGCAAAACTGCTCAAAGAAGGGCATGTCAATGACATCTCTGGAGAAAAGGGCAAAGAAAAAGAAGAAGAAACATCTAATGCTCCTTCAGAAAAGAAGAGGGGTGTGAGGTGGTATTTGAAGCAAAAGTTGGCTTACAATGCAGAAAGGAGAGCTGAGCTGGATACAGATGACTATCAAATCAAAAAGTTGTTGGAGAATCTTATAGAAAGTGGAAGTGACAGTGACAGTGATGGTGGTGACAGTGATGGGGATGCAACTCAAAGTGATGATGGCCTCTCTATAAGCAGTGAAGATGAGCATGAAGAGGTTGTTAGGGACAGACCCCTAAGAGAAAGACCACCCCAGTCAGATATTCCTAGGAACTAGTTTGTCAAGGTTGTGACAAATAGGGGGAGTAAGAGAAAGTTTATTTGCTTCTGTTCTGTTTTCAGTTTAATGTTTAAGTTTCAAGACTTTATTTTGTTATGATGTATTAAGACAATTCTGTGCCTGTTTGGCTTTAATAATTCTGCAATTTCTTTGAACTTGGAACAGGTCTGAAAACCTACTGTGTGCATATAGATTGTGCTTATATGATATGCCTGCAATTCTAACTTGCAGGGGGAGCTAAAACAGATACAATACAAATGTTGTATTGAAATTGCAGGTGGATTTATGTGGTTTATAAACTTAGTTGATTTGTCAAAACCAATGACAAAGGGGGAGATTGTTAGGACCAGATTTCTGGTCTAAATATTGTTTATTGTCTATTGGTTTTTCACTAAATAAATCCTAACTGTTGTTAAGAACTAAGACAGAATTGACAGGTTTCAAGTATCAGTTGCAACCTCAGTTGCAACCTACTAAGTCAATAGTGACAGGTTCCAAGTACCAGTTGCAACCTCAGTTGCAACCTACTAAGTCAGTAGTAACAGGTTTCAAGTACTAGTTGCAACCTCAGTTGCAACCACAGTTCCAACCTGCTACTCAGCAGTATTCTGTCTAGTTCTGTGTATCTGCATAGCTGTTATTTATTTATTGTTAATTGACTCTACAGCATGCAGGATATATTCTCATACGATTCTAAAAGTTTAATATGCGTTTAAGTGAGAATATCAAAGTGGTAAGGAAAGATTTCCTAAAAGGTATAAAGAGATTAGTTATGTTTCCTTTAAATTTATAATTCTATATCTCTATTCTTATATTAATCCTTATCACTTGTGTCAATCTTTTGTTCCTTATCAATTCAGTATGATATGTTTAAAGATTGAATAAAATCAGGAGTTAATGTTTTACATGAATACCTAAAAGATATCTTTTCAAGATATGATCTTTTTATATGATTCCTAGCTATAGGACAATGCTAACTCCTACAATCAAGCTGGTTATTAAACAGGTATCAACCAATGATGATTGGAGTCAATCAATGCTGAAGTATCACGCAATGCATGGGAAGATTGAAGCCAATCAACAAAGTCAAAAAGCAATCAAAAGATATTGAAGATTGAAGATTGTTTTTACTTGCTTATATAGTTGATAACTTAGCTTGTAAATGTGTGTGTTCTAAATTATAAAGAACTTATTTTCTAGAGAGAATACACGTGAGCTTTAAAAGAAAACAATGGTGGGATGCCATTGATTTATAAGTGATAGTTATAGAGTAGGAGCAATATAGAGATAGGCAGAAAAACCTAGAGGGAGTCTAAGTGTTTTTCGTTAAGACTTGAGTCCTATATTGTAAGCTTTTTATAATATCATAATCTGGGTAAGTGCCCCGGAGACGTAGCCTAGTTAGGTGAACTCCATTGTTAAATGTGCGTGTGATTTCATTTACGTACATTTAACTTTTTACAGTTCTGTCCATTTATACACTGGGTTCTAACTGTAGTTGCAACCTCACTTAGAACCTAACTGCAAAACTGCAACTAGAACAGCGGATAGGAATTTCACATATTTTATACATGCTCTTTAATACAGACATACACAATACATATTTTATACATGCTATTTAATACAGGCATACACAATACATAGTTTATACATATTTTTTTAATACGGACATACACTATTTATATATGCTCTTTAATACATGCATACACAATACATATTTTATATATGCTCTTTAATACAGCCATACACAATACACATTTTATACATATTTTTTAATACATGCATGCACAAAACATTATTTATACATGCTATTTAATACAAACATACACAATGCACAGTTTATACATGTTTTTTTAATACGGATATACACAATATACTATTTATACATGCTCTTTAATACAGACATACACAATACATATTTTATATATGCTTTTTAATACAGCCATACACAATACATTGTTTATACACGCTCTTTAATACAGTCATACACAATACATTCTGTATCCATTGACAGTTTATACATGTTTTTTTAATACGGGCATATACAATACACTATTTATACATGCTTTTTAATACAGGCATACACAATACATATTTTATATATGCTTTTTAATACAGGCATACACAATATATTGTTTATACACGCTCTTTAATACAGTCATACACAATACATTCTGTATCCATTGACACTGTCCATTTTTTTGTTTTTTTTCTTATTATTCATACATAATACAATTTTTATACATGCTCTTTAATACAGGCATACACAATACATAATTTATACATGTTTTTTAATACGAGTATACATAATACATTATTTTTATATATTTTTGTGATTTTGGATTTTTCTTGGTTTTTTTTTTGCCACTTTTTTGGAGATTTTTCGGGTTTTCGACTTTTTAAAGTTTTTTTCAGCACTTTTTTGGTTTTTTCGGCTTCTCGACTTTTGTGAACTTTTTTCATTCTTTTTGTGATTTTGGATATTTTTTGGGTTTTTTTACCAATTTTTTGGGTTTTTTCGGTTACCGACTTTTTTAAAAGTTTTTTCAGCATATTTTGGGTTCTTTTGAATTCTCGACTTTTTTAAACTTTTTTCATTTTTTTTTGTAATTTTGTAATTTTCTTGTTTTTTTTTGTTTTTTACCATATTTTTGGGCTTTTTTGGGATTCTCGACTTTTCTGAACTTTATTTTTATTTATTTTTGTGAATTTGGATTTTTCTTGGTTTTTTTTTTTTATTTTTTGCCACTTTTTTGGAGTTTTTTCGGGTTCCCGACTTTTTAAAGGTTTTTTCGGCACTTTTTTGGTTTTTTCGGGTTCTCGATTTTTGTGAACTTTTTTCATTCTTTTTGTGATTTTGGATATTTCTTTGTTTTTTTTTTACTTTTTTTAACCATTTTTTGGTCTTTTTCGGGTTCCCGACTTTTTAAAATGTTTTTTCAGCCTTTTTTGGGTTTTTTCGGATTCTCGAATTTTTTGAACTTTTTTCATTTTTTTGTGAATTTGGATTTTTATTGGTTTTTTTTTTATTTTTTAACATTTTTTTGTATTTTTTCGGGGTTCCCGACTTTTTTAAAGGTTTTTTCAGCATTTTTTGGGTTTTTTCGGCATCTCGAATTTTTTGTTTGTAATTTTATTTTTTTTCGGTTTAAAAGTTATAAAAATTTCGTGTTCCTCAATTATGTGTCTACCCTAGTGCTCCATTTTTTTTTCTATCATGCGATCTACTACTTGCTATAAGCTGAATTCAACTTCTCTGTGTCAAAAAGAGTTGTCTACCGCTGCTAATTAAATGTTTTAAGTGATTATAAAACAGCATAATGTTGAAGACAAAAATAAAGAGAAAAATGCTTTAGTGAGTTTCGATCCCTGGTGCATCAAAAGTAAAAATCTTCCTGGCGGTTTTCTCAACTATTAGACTATATAAACACCAAATATACATCACTAACAGCAAAGTTATTAATAAAACATTGAAATCCAGGGGGGCACTTACGTGCTGAGAAAGCAACAAACCAGATTGGCTTAAGCCATTGGCTACTAGAATTGGAATTTTCTATAAAATAGTGAAAGGGTATTATACATCATAAATATATTTTCATACGATGAAACTGTTGGTTTTCGTACTATATCGAAAAGCAATCACGTAAAGAACAAAGGACTGCAATGGAAATAAACAATTTTATTTCTCACAATTTGAATATAAATTACAATTCCTGACTCAACAGAATTAAAATTACACTAATTTAAATTACAGACAGATTTAATACAAACTATTAAACTGCTGGACTGTTTTGACAATTAAACAAACTGCCAGACAGAATAGTATAATTACTAAACTGCTGGACTGTTTTGACAATTAAACAAACTGCCAGACATAATAGTATAATTACTAAACTGCTGGACTGTTTTGATAATTAAACAAACTGCCGGACTGTTTTAACAAATAAACAAACTGTCGGACTGTTTTAACAAATAAACAAACTGCCGGACGGTTTAACAAATAAACAAACTGCCGGACTGGTTTTGTAATTAAACAAACTGCCGGACTGTTTTAACAAATAAACAAACTGCCGGACTGTTTTGTAAATACTGGAAATTACAGAACTAAAAAGTAAATTACATAATAGAAAGACTGAAAATAAACAGTACCGAAATGTTAATACAAAAGGAAACAGTACTGAAATGAAATGGACAGAATAATAAAAGACTGAAAAATAAATAGCGGAAATTAAAAGAAGAGGCAACTGCTGGGCAGTTTTCCTTAAACAATATTTCCCGAACCACCTTTAAAGTTTTCTGATTTCGGGACTTTGTTCCCAAGGTACAACTTCTGTCACAGATTGGCTCGTATGGAAATCGGCACCGAACCCCAGGTCGAGCTGTTGGTGGTGCGGTTCTCTCTCTCTAATATGTATGCTTATACTATGAGGTTGTGTGTATTCTGGTGTGTTGAAATGAGAGGGGGATGGCTGCCTTTTATAGCCTCTATAGAAACCGCAACCATAATGTTGGTCATTAATTATGGGAGTTACACCCCCAGAATCCGCTCAATTAATTCCTGAAACTGCTGCAATTTATTCTCATTTATTGCTGGCGTTTCAGTTGCTGGAAACTCTAGGGACTGCTTTTGTATTTTATACAAAACTCCCATTTCAGATTTGGACCCAAGACCCAAGACCCGAGACATTCCCCAAATCCCAAATCCCAAATCCCAAATCCCAAATCCCAAGCCCAAGCCCAAGCCCAAGCCCAAGCCCATGCCCAAGCCCGTGCCCGCGACCCGAGACACGAGCGAGCGCGCGTGTGTGGTACACACTAACCCATTCATGGGTATGTGGACTTTATTAGTTTAACAACTACATGGGTTGGTATGCTTTTTATATATTGTGAAATTGACCCTCAATTTTCCAATATGGGATTATACCAAATGGTTTTCCATTACCATTTCGGTTTTTCCAGATTTGAGCTTTCGAGACACCAACTTTGAAGCCACTTTGTATTCACACCCATTCTCCGAATAGGTCATGTGATATACCGTTACGAAGCTCGTCACACGGGCTACTCAAACACGCTGAGTATGGTATAAACAACTCAGCGCTGTCACATGAAATAATGACTCAAAATTGGTCCAGTGACCATTCGAAAACACCCATGTTTTTCACATGTTTTTCCAACAATCCCCCACATGCGCGCCTTGAACCTACCGTAGTGACGTAAAATCTGATATGCTACTATTGGGTAGCCTTTAAGCCTTGGACCCTTTAGCGTTTGTGCATACCAGGGTAATGCGCACACAGTGTCCTCTCTACACCACTTACTAAGCCCTTTGGTTGTTGTCCATATTTGGCCGTGGACTGCCTTGGAAAAATTCAACCGAGTGCTCTAGTGATTTAGCCCATGGTTCATCACATAGTATCGGCCATACACACTCGTCATAGGTGATTTCAAGTCAAGGGTGTCCTGACTCACCCCTCTCGACCTTCGAGATACTTGTTTTCATTAAGAGCCTCATGCTCACCCTTAATATGGTCTAGGTCTATCACTCTTTCATCCTAAAAATGGGTTGGGAACTTAAGTTCCCGAGTGCTTTGTTCGGTTTTCCCATTGAACCCGACGCTGGAGAATCCAATTCGGGTTGGGTTGCCTCTGAGGAGGTTTCCAGTTTGATAGGCTTCAACCCCATTTCCCTCGATGAAACTTCAACTCCTACCTGAGTCAAGCCTTTTGTAAATGGATCCGCTATATTGTCTTTAGATCTCACAAAATCTAATGACACCACACCGTTAGCTAACAATTCTCTTACGGATTATGTCTCCGACGAATATGTCGGGACTTTCCATTATACATATGATCCTGCGCCCGTCCAATAGCCGACTGACTATCGCAGTGCATGCTTATTGCTGGTACAGGTTTCAGCCACATTGGAATTCCTTCCAGAAAGCTTCTCAGCCAGTCAGCCTCTTCTGTTGCTAGATCCAACGCTATGAACTCGGATTCCATAGTTGATCTAGTTATGCAGGTCTGCTTGGATGATCTCCATGAGATAGCTGCTCCTCCCATCACGAACACATATCCGCTAGTGGATCGTGTACTGTTGGAATCCGAGATCCAGTTTGCATCAGAATACCCTTCCAGTACAGCTGGATATCTGGTATAATGCAACCCTCGGTCGGCTGTGTATCTCATGTATCTGAGAAGTCTCATGATGGCCTTCCAGTGTTTCTCATTGGGATTACTGGTGTACCTACTCAGTCTACTCACTGAGTTGGCTATGTCTGGTCTACTACAGTTCATGACGTACATCAGACTGCCTATTATTCGAGAATATTCCAATTGTCTCACACTCTCCCCAAAATTCTTTTTCAGGGTGGTTGAGATCTCTATCGGAGTTCTGGGTGTAGCTCTACTATCTTTATCAAATTTGTCAAGCATCTGCTTGACATAGTGAGTTTGAGATAGCGCATATCCGTCTGATGTCTTGGTAATTTTCATGCTAAGTATTACATCAGCGACACCCAAATCTTTCATCTCGAATTTTTGTGACAACATTTTCTTAGTGGAGTTGATGTTATCAATACTCCCTATTATAATCATGTCATCTATGTAGAGGCAGACTACCACGTAGTCCTTTTCATTTCCTTTTACGTAGACGCATTTGTCACACTCGTTTATCCGAAAACCGTTTGATAGCATCACTCTATCAAATTTTTCGTGCCATTGTTTAGGTGCTTGTTTAAGTCCATATAAGGATTTCACAAGTTTACACACCTTGTGCGCTTTACCTGGAACTACAAACCCATCCGGTTGTTCCATGTAAATCTCCTCTTCTAGTTCACCATTCAAGAATGCCGTTTTAACATCCATTTGATGTATTTCCAGATCGAACAGTGCCGCGAGAGCAATGACTATCCGGATTGACGTCTTCCTGGAGACAGGAGCATAAAATAATGACTCGAAGCTCGTCACACGGGCTACTCAAACACGTTGAGTACGGTATAAACCACTCAGCGCTGTCACATGAAATAATGACTCGAAGTTGGTCCAGTGACCATTCAGAAACACCCATGTTTTTCACATGTTTTTCCAACAGAAACAACAATATATTTACATCAAACAAATGATAAATTCGACAAAGGCCAGAAACAAGAAGGCCGGTGAAGAAAGCCATAATTGAATTACTCTCCTTTATTTATTTATTTTTTTCGGGACCGGATTTTGATTAAAAGAAAAGAGCTTTAGTCTTTAACCATGACAGCAGTTCGACTTGATGTGCTGCATCGGGTTCGTCACGTCATCCCAACCAGCATGCCTAACAAAGTCGACAAGGGAGAAACAATTGGAATTGCAACGGCACACCACATGGCGACCTGACCTGTCGTGAACTTGAACAAAACCCCTTCAAGTATCATCATTGTGTGTCCCACAACCGTAATACTAGGCATTGGTCTCATCAGACGAGGCTTTCTCGGAGGATTCCCTCTCCCTTTCATCCTAGGCATTTTTTCTGGGTTCCTTCCTGTATAAGCAGCGGAATTAGGCTCGTGACAGGTGCAGCAAGTAAGTATATCTCTTTCCCCATAATAAATTGATTTTTCGATTTCAAACACTTCATGATTAGCACTTGCAGCCCACGCGACTTCAAAGCTCTCCCAAACATTAAATCTTAGTTTCTCCATGCGAAGAGACATCATGGGTATTTTGCGAGGGTCCCTTCCCTTGGAAGGAGTTCCTGCGCGAGCATGACATGTACAACGAGTAAGCGTATTTCTATTCTCATATGAGAAATGAGTTGATTTTCCGCTTTCTAACACCATCGGATTGGCCCCGGGATAATAAGTATTTGCATCTCTAATAGTAACATTCTGGTTCTCCACAATTCAGAAACTTGTTGGAGTAGCACGTTATGAAACCCCGGGGTAGATGGGCGTTGAAGCACCTCCCCTAGCCTGAGACGAATGGCGGATAGGGTTAAGAGTAACGAGAGAGGTTTTATTTCAGAGACAGAAAGAGCTTTAGTTCAGAGAGAGCTTAAATTAATCTCTCCTTTATTAGATATTTGCCACTTTTAGTTGTTCAAGTGACTTATTTATTATTTATTATTTAAGGACAAAGTTGTTCTTTCTTTTATTTTGAGTACCCACAAACTATTTTACTATATTGTTATGTTAGTTATGAATTGAAATAGCCTTTAGCCTTAGTATTCTCTCACCAAGAGGTGATTCTAATTTACTCTTCCTTTCATCACGATATTATTGTGTTTTCTCTCTATTTGTTGCGTTGAATAGTACTGTATTCATCAAAGGCATCGGTTATGACAGCTTAATGGTTGATTTGGAAAACTACGTCCAATAACTAAATAAGCCAATATAGTAAATAACAAACTGAGAGATACTTTAAAAAAAAAAGATGAATCCACGTTTTTTTAATCCATAGAATCCATGTTATTTGTGTAGATTATTTTTTATAACTAAGTTTTCTGTTCTTATAATTTTTTAGTAAACAGCCTTGAGGTTATTATTTGCTGATTTCTAATGCCGGTAATCTCGGATTTTAGTAGGTTTTTGCTCTTGAATTTAACCGCTTAGATCACACTGATAACCGCTTTGATCATACTGATCATGAAACGCGATAAGGGGAGATACAAGGATCGGAGCGATAAGGAGTAAAGGGTTAAATTATCGTAGCCAAACTTTCCTAAAATTTATGAGATTTAAAGTATTATATTTTAAGCTTTTTTGCCCCACTGATCTTGTTAGTTATAAGGTAGTATCTCATTCATATTGTAGTGTTTATGTCGTCTTTTTGGACCGATTTAGCTATCATGAGGGCTTGACTCATGGACTGAATTTTTTTTTATGAAAAATTGTTTATATCATATTACTCAAATTTTATGAAAAATTATGTTTTTAGTTAAAAGATACGGATCTCGGTTTCCATAGAAAGACTTTAAAATTTGGGGTTTCAAAATTGTTCCATATTTTAAAGGAATCTCACCAGTTCCCTTGCCCAATAAAGTAATTATTTTTTAATTTATTAATGCTAATAGAACCCACCATGGAAGTTGTTTTTTTTTAAATGGAGACTAATAATATTTTACCACATCATCGATTAACAAAATTAAAATTATTGTTATCTTTAGCAAAAAAATTTGACATCTATAAACATAACATAAGATTTAACATCTATAATGTTGTTAATTGACGATGTGGCAAAATAACATTAATTACAACGTAAACTCTATTTTAACTACTTCTATTTTATTTCATATTTTAGTGGGGTTTTACAAAATGATTAATTAATGATATTTTAATTAATAATTAATTTTAATTAAAATTAGATAATTTTGTTAAGTTAATACACTAATGTGAATGTTAAATTTAAGTTACGCATGTCATTTAACATGTCAAAGTTAATATTGTTAAATTTAACTATTATAAATGCTATTAACTAAACTATTTTAGTTTATTAAGAGAATACACAGTAATTTTGTTAACTTTTTAATGTTAAATAGTGACACATCATCGTTTAAAAATATGTTAAATGACACATATGCATCTTAAATTTAATAACCACATTAGTTTCACGTTAACAATGTTATCAATTTTTAATTAACAATTTCTCTTTTATTTTATTGGTCACTATTCTTATAGAGAGAATTTATAGGGGATAATAATGTTAATTGTGAACAGTGTTTGCCATGTCAGCAGTTACAAACATTAAAATCATTGTTAACTTTAATAACTTTTTTAACATCTATAAAAATAACACATAGTTTAACGCAACTAATGAAGATAAAAAAATGCATTGTTAGTTAACTATTTTAGTTAACAATAGAGATAACAACACTATTGTAGATGCTCTAAGAGCATATGCAATAGTGTTGTTATCTCTATTGTTAACTAAAATAGTTATTATTTTTAGTTAACGATGCAATTTTGTGTCCCCATTAGTTGTGTTAAAAGTGTGTGTTAACTTTATAGATGTTAAAAACATTGTTAAAGATAACAATTTTTTTGAATAACTGTTATTTCTCACGTATATCTTTTATATATCTACTATACTGCTATTTATTTCCTCTCAGCAGTTATCTATACTACTATATTTTGAATAATTAACTTTTAGTTAAAATAAATAACATTGTTAAAGTTAAAACTAATATGGTTGTTTAAATGATGATGTTTATTATATTCCTCTATTAAACCTTGATGTTGAGATTGATAACAAAAATGAAATTTCTTTAACCAAATTGATCAAATGTTCGGAAATTCTGTTATAAATTGTAAAGCAGAAAGAAAACGAATCCCATAAAATAAGGAAAACGTAATCATTAATTAAAAGGGAAAAAATACATTTACTACACCAAACTATACTATTGTTAACGATTTGGTTACCCATCTTTCAAATTTTCCAATCTAGGTACCATACTATAATAATTTTCCAATTTATTTACCACCGTATAAATAAATCACGGAATCATGTCATGTGAAATTTGATAAACATTAATTTGATAGGATAATTTGACAATTTTGCACAAAAATATGTCATCCTATAAAAACGTTTTCCCCAATTTTACACGTAACAAAAATTTGGATTATATGCTAATTTTTTTTATGTGTGAAATTGGGGGAAAGTTTTTCTATGATGACATATTTTTGTGTAAAATTGTCAAATTAGCTTCTAAAATTAATGTTTTTCAAATGTCACGTGACATGATTCCGTGATTTATTTAGACGGTGATACCTAAATTGAAAAGTTATTATAGTGTGGTAACTAAATTGGAAAATTTGAAAGATGGATATCTAAATCGTTAAAAGCAGATAGTTTGGTGTACTAAACCTATAAAACCTCAAAATTAAAACGTGAAAATAACTGTATTAAGATATCTTTAGTTTGACCTAATTGGAATCTTACTCTCTCTCAAGAAGGAGAAAACTAAACGGTGAGTTCTTCGCGAATCCTTTTTAAATGAAATTTTAACTCCTTTTATGTTATAAGTATAATTTTGATGAAAAGGAAAAAGTAAATGTTAGTGCAGAGATGAATTTGGAAGACGGTCAACCGGCAGATCAGCTTAACCTCTCGCCTAGTGTCGAACGGTAACCTAAGATTTATCTCTCTCTACGTGTTTTTGTTAATGTTACTATATATATTCAAATAATTGTTTGGTAAACAGTTATTTATTATTAGGTTGACTTCTTTAATATATTTAGAACTGCATATATGATTTGTTTTTGGATTGGGAGTTTTATTTTCTAGGGTTGGGCATGTAAATCTTGTTACAAAAGATATGATAAATGTTTCCTTTAGCTCGATTTTCTAGTTGATTTCAAACTGTGTGGTTTGATCATTGATATGGAGTTCTATTTTCTCCTTTTGGGCTATAAATTTTGTATCCTCGGGATATATGTGGTTGTAGCCTTCACGATGAAAATTAGTCGTGGTAGTTCCTCGAGATTTTGGCTTGACAGACTCTGATTCTCCCTGGTTTCTCATTCATGTAGACTTATAAAACCAATGAAATTTAAATTTTCAGACCATTTTTATCGTTTCGAGACAGATTTGGTCGTACTTAATTGAACCTCTATTTAGTATCATTAAAATCTTGATCATATTTAAATCAGTAGCCAATACTTCTTTTTCTACTCACGTGATTGAAGTTGTGAAAGCAAGTACATATATTTATCTTCGCTTTTCATCTTCGGGGGAGCTTCGATTAGATTCAGAGGCGAATCTATGTGTGGGCAAGGGTGGGCAAGTGCTCAAGGGTGGGCAAGTGCTCACCCTTGGTTCGGAGAAGAAAACATGAAGAAAAAAAATAGTATTTTAAACAAAAAACAGTTAGATGATATATAATATCAAATGCAAATAGTTTACAAAGTTAATTCGTTGTTCATTAGTAGACTATCTCTCTAATTGGCAAGAGCTCATGAGTTCAAATCTCGTGTCATACTCAAAATTTGTTTTATTTTTATTATAAATTTCTCTTCAACGTTATTATCAATACGTTTTTTTTATTAAAAAACTGAATATTACTTGTTAAATTTGTTACTTCTTAGATTTTGTTACATCTCTAAAATTCCATTTTTACATTTTTTTAAATTACCTTTAACTTTAGTTTTATTCTCATACAAAAATTCAAATGTTGTGTGCATTTAAAATAATATATATAACATTGATTTTATGCATTTAAAAAAAATGCTACATAGTACTAGTGAGCAATTGTATTATTTACTACAACTACATCATTATATGCATTGTTGTATTTTAGTAAAATTTTACATATGATTTGTCTTATTAGTTGTCATTGCAAAGCAAATAGGAAATAGCCGGCAAATTACAATAGTAATACAAGACAAGTTTAACAAATACTGACATGTCTCTTATCGCATGCACAGATGATTGTTTTCTCTTCCACGACCACTTTTCTTCTCTATATTTGAGCAATAATGCTTCTTTTTCTGTTATATATACAACCTCACTAATGCACTATCTTTAAAATCTTTGAAATTAGAATATATTTTTTAGTATAGTTTCATATATAATACAAAAAAAAATAAATAAAAATTGACGATTTATGATCTTTTCCCTCTTTTTTATTTTTCCCATGGTCTTTTATGCCATTGTTTTCCCAGGTTTTATTTCAAATTTTCATTTACCACCACAATGTAATTTGTTGGTTTAGGAAAAAAAGATAGAATATTGTAAATTATGATCTTAATTAAAGAACTATTAATTGCATTACGATGTTGTTTTCTTTCCGGTAAATCTACGGGACACCTCAAAGCTTTAGAGATGGAGTAGGTACACAGAGAATTGCGCCAAAAGGTGCCTTAGCATTTCTTCAGACAGTTCAGGATACTCTTCACGATCAGATAGATAAATATGACATGTTTGTTAGTTTAATGACTGATTTTCACCTTAAGAGGTATAACACAAGTATCTCCTTTATTTTCTATTTATATAAGCTAATATCTTACCTTACGACATGTATGACAAGTTAAACTTTCGGTATTGTCTTACAGAATTGATACGGATTTGGTTATAAGCAGAGTGAATGAACTCTTTAAAGGGCACCCTGATTTGATTCGTGGTTTCAACTCCTTTATGCCAAAAGTTATGTCGAAAGGTCGTGAAACCGTCGAGTTTCAAGAGGTTATAACTTTTGTTAATAAGATTAAGGTGAGGTTCAACTATATTAACCTCAATATTAGAAACTTGCTTGTATCATGTATGTATGACTTCGCATATTTTTTTGGCACAGAAACGTTTTGAAAATGATGTTCAAGTTTATGGATCGTTTATTGATACCTTAAACCAGTATAGAAGGGCACATAAGAGCCTGAATGAAGTGTTTTCTGAGGTACACCTTGTCTCTGAATTTGGCCTTATCTGAATTACAAGAATGAACTAATTAAGATATAAACGTTATTCGATGATTTTCATGTTCTTTTAGGTAGCTGCACTTTTTACACACCATCCAGATTTGCTAGATGAGTTCACTCGTTTCATGCCTAAGAGCTCTGCTGTAGCGTCTGAGAAAACTGAAGAGCTTGAAGAAGCTATCAACATGATAATTTCATGTAAAATTTAAGTGGTATTTCAGAACTTATTTGTTTCCTCTAAATTTAATGTGGCCCAAGAAATTTATCTTCGCTAGCTATCTTTGGAGATGTCTCTTGATTAGCATAGTTCGAGTAAATTTACTTCATGTGAACCGTACTCTTGAACTTTTATTAAGTTACTTGCCAACATTTTCTTTTCTTTGATCGATCACACTGGTGAATAAGAGACTATTCTATCTTTCTATAGCTACATCTCACATTTCTGCATTTCTATCTCAACACGCAAATAGAAACATCTTATTCAAATTTAAGAGCTTAATTTTAACTGATTGAGGCGGTTTCAATAGTCTGGACAGGTTATGTTCAAGTCTGAATGATGAACCGTTACTAAAGGTAAACATTTTTAGTTAAAACAGACTGATTTTGACACTCTTTTACATCTAGCTAAATGCTTCACTAAGAATGACCCAACAAAAGATATTTGTAGTAGAACACTATCTTTTTAAGAAAATTGATTTAGCAACAGTTTTTTTTAACATCAGAAAGAAAATAAATTTCAGTTAAAAAATTGGTGATCATTGTTAATATTAATTGCCTTGATTGCCCAAATCGTGAGACGGATCTTCATTATGAATATGAATGTTACAGTTTTAACAACTCTTATGTATTTTATCACAAATCAAACCGTTTATACTCGAAACTAAAATGTGGGTGCTCTAACAAAACACTACTTAATTTTGATTTTGAGTAGTTCTAAAGAAAAGGGATAAACCAAGCAACTTCAACATACCTAAAGAATAAGACTAGCTCCTACTTTATAATAAGATAAATTTATAATTTAACAAACAAAGCTAAAAAAATAAGAAGATTTCTTCTGCTTCTAAACTCATGCAGATCAGAACATCCAAGAAACGCGGGTTGTATGTTTATATATATATAGCGCAATGATAAATTTTCTTGAAACATCTTGTTTTGCCTTCGAACTCCGAAGAAAATAAGGATTGATGATAATTTTGAGAAGCTGGAATTTGTCAAGTTTCAAAACTAAGAATACTTTGCCAAAGTTTTGATGATCTGATGTAAATTCATCCACTTGATTCATATGGGGATGGCTTATGAGCTCTTGGGTTAAAAATTTAAAAGTGCCTGAAATTGCGTCACTAAGTTTCGTGTAGAAACTTGGTATTACTTAAACATATTTGATCAGTTTTCATTTCTAATGAGTGGACTCTAGATACAAATTTGGTCTTTTCATCAACTAAGTAATCAATAAAATTTGAAGCAGCAAATATGGTTCGGTGATTACAAAGTTTCTCTGGCTTTTAAAATGACTTTGGATATATAGCTCATTTGTATCGAAGTTGGAGTGGAAGTTTATTGAACCATATTTTTGTTGATTTAATTTTGTTTCCTTGTTTTCTTTGGTATTGTGTATGGTTATATGATAAATTATTCTCTCTAACAAAATCGGAAAAAAGAACAACTTGAAGGTGTCTGACCTTTTATCCGAAAATAGGGAAGTTTGTTGAACCATGTCCATGAGCGCCGTGTTGAAATAGGGAATTTTTTTTCCCAAAAATCATGATTTCGGATGAGACAAATTAATGCATATCCATCTCTTCCGGACCTATTATCCGAACTTAACAAAACCGAAATATTTTTTCCCATGAAAGGCACGTTCCATTCCTACAATTTTCTAATGCCAAGACCTCCCTCGTTAATCATCGTGGTCAGCCGAGACCAATGCACCTTAGCACCAAACTAATATAGTTCCGTACAGGACCAAAGAAACCGCCTCGCATAATATTCTCAACATCAGTAATAACTTTTACTGGTAAAATGAAATGGGTACACCAAAAGGATTGCATACTAAGGACCGACTTAATAAGTTATGCAACTTTCCCGCATATGGTAGAAAATTGCCCGTCCACGATGAGACCCGTTTATTGATATGCTCTAGTAGTGATTGACAATCCGCAGATTCAAGGCAAGTAGTAGTAAGTGGCACACCAAGGTAACGGATGGGAAGTGACCTCTCGACGAATCCAAGCTCTTGGGCTAATGAGGAGCGAGAAGCCGAATCAACACCAGATAGGTACAATGTACATTTAGCCAGATTCGGATCGAGACCCGAGAGGAGACGGAACAAGCCGAGAGTTTCCTTGATCTTTCGGGCCGAATATAAATTTCTGCTTAAACGAAAAGTAAGAGGTTATCGGCAAAGCAAAGGTGGGTGACCTTTAAAGATTTACACCTCAAATGGAACCGAAACTTTCTATCTAGGGCGGTTTTTATTAACATGGGAGAGAGCACTTCATACAAAATAGAATAAAGGAAAGAGGCTAAGTTTCGTGTTAATTTTACAAATTTGGCCAGTTTTTCATTTATAGTGAGTGCACTCTGGATACTATTTGGCCTTTTGATCAATTAAGTTATCAAGAAAATATGCAGCAGCAAGTATGTTTGGGTAATTACAAAGTTTCTTTGGTTTTTAAAATGACTTTGGATATCAAAGTTGGAGTTGAGTTAATTTGTTGAACCTTATTTTTGTTAATTTGCAATTGTTTCCTCAAGTAGCGTTTTGGTTGGTTTCTTTAATCCTTGTTTCAGTGCTGCACTTGTTGGTATTGTGTATGTTGATGATATAAATTATCATTTATGACAAAATTGGAAAAAAGAACAACTCGAAGGTGTCTGAACTTTTAAGCGAGATTAATTTTCTGAAAATTGCAAACAAGATTACCAGTTCTAATTTGTCGTACCAGGACTTTTTCGATTTGTGGGCTGATAGAAAATGTAGTATATAATTAATGGCTCGTCTGGTCGTGTTATGTGAGTATATAAAACTTACAAATGTTATAAACAAAGTGTATTCATCAAAATTTACTTGCAAAATGATGAGTAATTGAGTAGTGATCAGTACTAATGTACTATATATGTAGTCGAGTCTATAGTTAATGGAAAGTGGAAACTCTATTTTGAAACAAATTTTGTGTTTTTGATTTCCTTTTAGCTCTGTTTGTTTTGACAGAACATGAGGCTAAAAAATATTTTTCCGGAAAATATAGTTTTCTATGTGTTTGTTTCGAAGGAAAATTTGTTTCCAGGCAAATGTTTTCTAAAATTGAAGGAAAATTAAGAGAAATGTTTTCTTTTGAAATTATCAAGAAAATATTTTTGGGAACCAGTGAGCATAACAAAAAGTTACTTATAGTGAAAAATGATAAACACAGTTAAATTTAACTAATGATAACTAAAAATAATGTATAAGTTAAAATTTTAGACAAATTCCATAAGTTAAGAAAAAAGTAGATTACACTTGACTTTTATAACTTCAAGTAACTTATAAATGAAAACATAGTAAAAATAAGTAAAAAAATGACTTTTTTGCTAGTAGTAAGTAAACTTATTTTAAGCAAAGTTCAAATCACAAACAATAATTTACACAAAACATTTACTTATATATTATATTTCTAAAACAAAGTAGATTAAATGTCTAAATGGTGATTTATATTTGGTCTTGTTCATCGTAATGACAGCAGTTACATGGATTGTCGACCAAACAATACTTGTCAATTCAATTGTTATAAGATATTAGTTCATAATAAATAAGACTATTGTATTGCTTATTTAGTTCTAATAAGTTGAAAGTAACTTATTTACAATTTAGTATTCTTGAAATAAAAATTTAAATTAATAAGTTAAACAATAATTACAAGTTAACCTTGAGAGTAACTTTTAAGTTGAAACTAACTTTTTCTATGCATAAGATAGAAACAATAAATAAATTTTGTAAAAGTCAACTTATGTAGAAAGAAAAAGTAAAATGTAAAAAGTAATTTCTAACATATATAAATTAATTATGGAATAGAAAGTATTTAATATGTAAAAGTAGCGTGTAATTATTGCTAAATATTAACAATTTGTGTAACTCAAAAATTTCTCGAAAAAGTTTTTACGCTACTCCCAAACAAGCAGAAAATATAAGAAAACAAAACTATTTCTAGACAAATATTTTCCAGGAAATTATATTTCCACAAATATATTTTCCGGTGAAACAAACAAATAAATATCTCATTCTTTTCATTATCATAGAATTAAGCATCATTTTGAAGTTGGTTAATTAGATTAAAAGTTGTCTTAATTTGCTTTTAATTTGTATATTCTCTTCATTTGTATTGTGGGTTGGGAGTTGTATTATCGTTAGCTAACGCTGTAATTAATATAGTAACAATGATTTCTTAATTTTACAAAAAATACAGAAAACACGATGAGTAGTCGAAATAATTATAAATACTCTAAATTTTTATATGATATAAAAAGAACAAAAAAAGTCCAACTTTAAAATGTAATCCAAGGTAAACAAAGCTTACTGTTTTGGTACTTTCGTGGTCATATAATCTTAAAATCTTCATATATAAATGATCATCCACGTCGCACTATATTCACATCTGGATAGAAACTGGTCGACTTATTGGCATTCACATATAAATTATCGTTCAGGTCTCACTTTATTCACATCTCGATAGAAACTGGTCGACTTATTGGCATTCACATATAAAATGTAATCGTGATCATCTAAAGAAAATGAAAACCTAATATGTAATCATTTAAAAATGGATGTGCCTCGAAAGATTATTAAGGTAACATATTTAACAACTAGTATAATTATTTAATATTTATAATTATATATGAAATTATTTTTTGGAGAGGGATTTAAAGGAAATGTATGTAAATTTATAGTGAATAATTTGTTAAGAATATTTTATTTCATTTATTTCCATATTTCAATCCGACATAATATTTTTTAATTTTATAATAGTTTCAACTATGGTTATATATTTTTATTTAGGTTTTATTGTGTTGATAAAATAGTTTTTAGTTTTTTTATTTAATTGGTATTTAATTTTATGGTAGTTTCAACTATGATTATATATTTTTATTTGGATTTTTTTGTGTTGGAAAAGAGTCCAAATCTTCTACCTCCAATTTCTACCTCATTCTGTGCCCCATTAATTTTTTAACCCAAAAAAATTATTCAAAAAAATTAAAAATATTACTACGGTTACAATTAGATATGTATCAATACATTACGATAATTTTTTTATTACAAATAATTCAAATATGTTACATTTTGAAATTAAAATAAGAACTGATGTAAATTAATTAAAAAATTAAAAAAATATATATATAACTCAACAAGATGTACCAATATTATGAAATATGTATACAATATGTTATAACGCTTTATAAACATAAAAAAAATGTTAGTGAAAATAGGTAAGGGGGTACGAAATGAGTTAGAAGATTTGTACTCATTGAAAAATTAGTTTTTTAGTTTTTTTATTTAATTAGTATTTAATTTTATGATAGTTTCAATTAGGGTTCCATGTTTTTATTTGGGTTTTATTGTGTTAAAAAAGTGGTTTTTAGTTTACCAAATCATAACATATATCAATTGTAAATACTATTATCATGAATTATTAATTGTTAGATTAATGAATCAATCAGATTTTTACTATACATAAAATAACTACATAAATTTAACTTATAGATAAGATTTAAACAATGCTCCGATTACACACGTTAACCAAACCGTTTAATTTTTTAAAAAAACTTAGAATATCTTTAGTTTATTTGGTTTACTATTTTAACTAATTTCGAACTGCATGGTTTGATTTTGGATTTGGAGTTTTATTTTTCTTGGGCGGGCATTGTAAATTTTGTTTAAACAGATGATAAATGTTTCTTCTAGCTCGATTTTCGAGTTGATTTTAAACTACGTGATTTAATTAATATTGATATATGGAGTTTTATTTTCTCCTTTTAATTGGGCTGTAAATTTTGTACCACATTAAACCCTAAAGTTGTTTTACCAGTTGAATTGAGGTTAGGCTTGGTATAATTTAGTAATAAAATAGCGTATTTCCGGCCGTGTGGGTAATAAGAATTATCATATGATAATTCAATAAAATTACTTGAATATGTTTGTATATATTCGGAGGGATAAATAAGATAATTAGTTTTATTATTTACATTCAATAGCAGTCATCGTCTCTTTCCCATAGTTTTAGAAATGTTGGTAGGTTGCAATTGTTTATTTAAGTGATTATACCAGCTGTGTGTATACCTTTTTGCTATATAATAAATGCTGATTTGCTCCTTTAAAAAAAAATATTTCATAGAAATTACATTGTTTTTAATAGGTGCATGATATGTTTATGTTAATACTCTTATGCGCAACTCGAAACCACCAATAAGTATAGTTGTACCATCACAAGCGACACCGTCCATCCCAGCAGATGTGATTAACTTATAAAAAACATTATTTATTTTTGTTTTAAAATGCTTTTCTACCTTATAATATTAATGTCATCTACAAGATACTACGTTTTTCTTTTGTTCGGTTAAACGTATAATGTCATGTCAAGTAAAATATATCAAAATTAATAAAAAAAATTATTATTTTAATTAATATTTAAGTTTAACGTAGACTAAACTAAAGTTTTATCTTTTTTTATTTGACTTTTTATTGTGTGGTAAAATTGGTTTTTAATTTACTATAAAAATAAATAATATATATATATATAGAAAAATGTTATATGAACATTATGAAAAACACCCAACTAGACACTTTTTCGTAAAAACGCTCCAAATCAAGATTTGGTTAATGCAAATCTCAATGGTTTCACGACGGAAACACACATATGCGTCTTGTTTTTTTTTCCGAGATGTATAATGATATGTTTTCGAAATTATGGTAAAATTTAAAAATTCAAAACATGTCATTATACATCTCAGAAAAAAAAACAAGACGCATATTTGTGTTCCCGTCGTGAAACCATTGAGATTTGCATAAACCAAATCTTGATTTGGAGCGTTTTTACGAAAAAGTGTCTAGTTGGGTGTTTTTCATGATGTTTATATATATATATATATATATATGTATATATAAAATTAGAATTTAAATAGCTAGTGGAATATGCAGTGGTATAAATAGTCTCACTGCGAAATAACATATGCTGATTCTTTCCGCTTTATTTTGCTTTGGCAGAACCATTTTATGAGTCTTAAATTGTTGAGCATCGTACAAAAAATAGTTGGAAATACAGAAAATTTAAGAACATCACAGTCCTTTGTAACGAAATTTAAAGGGAAAAATCAAATAATATCTACACATGGTATATAAACTCAAAACATTGTTTTAATATACTTATATTCAGATGTGTCCAATATTTGTTACTTTTATTGTTCGGGATGTATATGTACTGTTTTTTGAGATCTAAGTCTTCCTTTTTAGAAGTCAAGTAGGTAAATGTGTACTTAATGCCAATCACTACAAAAAAAAATATCCATATAACAACAATTTAGTTACAGTTTGTCTGATACTATGCGGCTTATTGTTGAAATTTAGCAACAGTATAGCAACAATTTCTGTTACGAAGTGCTGATAATTGTTACTATACCGTTGCTGAATTTTCTGCAACAAGCCGTATAGTAACAAACTAATTGTTGCTATCCGATTATTTTCTTATAGTGAATGTTAATTTCTTTAATTAATTTGTTTTTCGTACTAGGTTTTAGCATAATGAATAAGCAGTTTTTATACTTTATATTAGTACTGTTTTTTATTTTGTACCATAATGTTTGTAAGGGAAAAATAGTGAAACTGTCCCAAAACAGACCAATATTAAGACTTTTTGATATAAACTATCGCAGAGGCTCAATATGGACCATCAGATCATATCGCAGAGACTCAATATGGACCATCAGATCATATATAAGGGAAAAATAGTGAAACTGTCCCAAAATAGTGAAACTGTCCCAAAACAGACCAATATTAAGACTTTTTGATATAAACTGTCCTTGACTGTTTTTTAGTTGTTGAGTATAAACAGTCAAGGAGTGGTGATATAAAAAGACTTTTTGATATAAACTATCGCAGAGACTCAATATGGACCATCAGATCATATATATGAGGGTAAATCAATGATTCATATTAAGTCTCTGCGAGAATCTCTGTCAAAAAGTCTATCATTATATCATTAGTCTATGTTCAAGTAATAGAAGACCCACTGTTGTGTAATATGAGTATTATATTGACTATAACAACGTTTATTTTTGTGTTACAGAAACGTTTCCTGAATGATGATCAATGTTTTAGGTTGAAATTTCTATCCGCTGTTCTAGTTGCTGTTATGCAGTTAGGATCCAAGTGTAGTTGCAACCACAGTTGGAACATAAGTATAATGATGGACAGAACAGTAAAGTTAAATGTACTTGAATTAAATCACACGCACATTTAACAACGGAGTTCATCCAACTGGGCTACGTCTCCGAGGCACTCACCCAGATTATGATATTATAAAAACTTACAATATAATTTAAGTCTTAATGAAAAACTCTCAGACTCTCTCTAAGTTTTTCTGCCTATCTCTATATTGCTTCTACCTTATAACTATCACTCAAAATATCAATGGCATACCACCATTGTTTTTCATTTAAAAGCTCATGGTGTATTCTCTCAAGAATGAATTCTTTATAATATAGAACACACTATTTTACAAGCAAACTTATCAACTATTTATAGGAGTAAAAACAATTTTCTTTCTTCAATATCTTGATGATTGCTTTTGACTCTTTTGATCGACTTCAATCTTTCCATATTGCACGAGATACTTCAGCGTAGATAAAATCTTTCTGAATATATTTTGAAACATTAACTCCATATATTATTCAATCTAAAATAGATCATACTGATTTTGATAGGAAGCATAGATTGAATTAAGTGATAAATACTTGCATAAGAATAGAGATATAGATTGTCTATTTAAAGGAAACATATGTTTATAAACTAATCTCCTTATATCTTTTAGGCAATATCTTTACTTATCACTTTAATATTCTCAATATACATAAACTAAATCTTTAAAAACATATGAGAATATATCCTGCATAATTTAAAACAAATAATCATCATTAAAGAATAGTAATGCAGAATTACAGAACTGGACAGAATCCTGCAGAACAACAGGTTGGAACTGTGGTTGCAACTGAGGTTGCAACCTCACTTGAAAACATAAAGCTATCTCAATTCTTAACATTCAAATAGGATTATTTAGTTCAAACCAATAGAAAACAAATAGCTTATGGGCTAGAAATCTGGTCCTAACATAGGTCTTTTCATAGTATCATAAATAAGCATAAAAACAAGCTAAAGGCCACCAAAGACGTATATCACGAGATACGTAACGTATGAGCTTGAGTTCATAATTATATGAGTGAATTTCCCGTTTGGAACTTGCTATCATGGGGCATGGCTCATATAAACAAGGAATATGTCTGTCTTGACTATCGAGAATGAAGTATTGCAACTTTATATGTTAGTGCACTTTGGGTGTATTAAACAGGACCGCAACAAAGCAATTATTTTTGTACTGACTATATAAAATAATTAACGCCTTGTGGTTATAGAATTTGTTTAAACTTTTAATTATGATTTTATTAATTAAACTTGTACAAGAAACGATAATCGTTTTAATTCATAAAAAAGTGTGATTCTTTACGAGTTATAAACTCAGTGAGTTGGACGGTGACGTTTAAAGTATAGTGTTTATTGGTACACGAAGGAATCCACGTCCCGTTATTGGGATTGATAATACCCCATTAAAAGTTTATAAGTATTTTTGTATCAAACCATGCCGGTGTATTTATTAATTTAATCCGATATATTAATTAAGTTAAGTGGTATTTATTAATGAATAAAATGTGTACTAAATATAAAATCGTCAGTGATTTAAATTAGTAGGTGTGTGTCTGTTTAATCTTAATGTGACGATATTTTAAACATAATGACATGTAACGAATTATCTTGTTGAAGATTCGGAATGGATAAGAGAGATTTCAATTAGAGTTTTTTAGTGGAATGATCTGTAATTTAATCAGATAAGAAAGATCGTTTAAGTTCGATTTTGATTAGGATAAACTCTAATTTATTCATCTTATCCGATCACTAACATAACCTTATATAAACATGTTTGGTATCATTATGAAGACATAGAATATACGTTTTTAGTGAGAGAGTTCACGCTCTTTCAAGAAGCAAGCCGTTTTTAAGTAATACGTTAGAAGACCCGATATTCTTTCAGAAAGACAAGTTCGGTATCACTGTAAGCTTCTAAACATATATGGTAAAATAATAACAGTTTTATAGTATCATACACATGTTTAATAAGCTTTATGAGCATTTTTCCGCTGCTATAAAACAGTCAGGCAGAAAGGTTGGAAAACTCAACGCCACTATTCTTGAACAACTTGAAACCGATCCTTCTTTTTCGTAATGAATTTTAATTTTATAAACGGTTTTTCTCCCAAGGATCTTTGATATGCTCAGTAACACTAAAGTGAACCCGAATGTGCCATCTACTTAAAAACATAACATCAATTAATTAACTCAAATATAACTAAACTAAAATTAATTCAGAATTAAAACTAAAAAATAATATTGGTTGACACATGCTAAATAATAGTATACCGGGTTCATATAAGGAGGAACTAAGATATAGTATTTCGTAAAAATAAATCATTTGTTGTAGAATATTATTGGACTATTGGGCTTGTACTTTATGGGCCCAAGTGGGCTTATAACCCTACCCCTCTATCTATATAAAGAGGGTTAGGGGTCTTGTATTTTACATTCATTCAGATATTCATTCATAATAAAGACTATACCGTTCTCCCCTCTCTCTACTTCTGTCTCCCTATATACGTAGCTAATAGTGTATTACAACACGTTATCAGCACTTTGCTCGCGGAGAATAGGATATACGCTTACGGATATTGGAGATTTTTTGTAAACGCACGGATATTGGGTATATATAAACCTTGAGGTTTATCCGGTTTTTTTTTTTTGGATTTTGCTATATCGACCTTCACCAACATACCGTGCGTAAGGTACCGAATTCAAAACTTAATTTATTCCATATATGTGATTGCACGTATTATATTGTAGATAACTACATGGTAATATGCTTACTGATTGATACTATATGTATGCGTACATTCATGGATAGGCAGGCTAACTGCATATATTAAATTCTCAATAAATCACTAGCATAAACAAATTGCTTATGTCGACAATATTGTTCCCATAAATTGTATGAGTATATGTAGATAATATCATATAATTAGTGGTAATATAGAACGTTTATAAAAGTGATAGTCTTGCTGTAGTAGTGCTTATAATCCAGAACATGGCAGAATAACTAAATTGATAAATATGTAGATAAACTTGGAGTATGATTTAGTGAAATACATTGAAAGTCAAACATAGTAAAGATACACTAGTGTTTTGATAGCAATACTGCCATATTACGGACCTATGACAATCAATCATGAGATATTGTAATTGTACATTAACTTACAAATTGCATGTAAATTTGCTATTACCATAAACCAAATACTAATATAACGTATCATTGTATGTAAATTTGGTAACTGTTTGTAAATTAGCAATGAATTGAAACGTGATTAATATGTTGATCTATATTGTACTATTAACATACCATGCTTGGACAATATTTGTAATAGTATGTGTTAATTATTTGTATATGTAAAACATATAGTGAATTGTATGTTAATTAAACTTGTAGAATCAAAACTGTTTTTTTCGAAACAGTAGGGACCATATTGCATCTTACTGATACTTATGTACTACCTATGTATAAAACTGAATTTAGTTTAATTAAATTACAGTGGTGATCCACATAGTGTACCTTACATTTAAAACAGTATATGTGTTTGCATATGTATAAAATCGGTCCATATCTACATAAATACATTCATGATAACTGGTTAATTGTCTAGTTAATAACCTTGCATGCTAATCAAACTAATTCTTGAATTACCATGCTATAACCACTACCATGTAATATTTATTTACTGCCATATGTAAAATATGCTAATTTGCGAAATCATATATTTTCACATTTAAGTTGGAAAAATTATGAACCTTCCCCACCTAGGCTCACCTATTTGGATACGATGTCTAGGAAAGATAAAGGTGGAAGTCGTTCTCCTAATGAGGTCGGTTTTTAAGAGGCATTCGTGCCCACCCCCCTCACCGTCTTTCCTGTTCGTGTTCAAATAGAGCTACCGAAAGGGGTTGACTAAATAATAATTTCCCCGAGTGTGTTTATATAGTGATGTATGTTTCGCTGAATTGGTGTTTCAGTATCGACCCGTCGTTCGATCAATGAGAACCGATTCACATGAAAAGCAAAACTAATGTTTTCGAACCTGTCGTTTCGAAAAAAACGTTTATGCTTGTGCAAACCATAAACATATAAACCAGTCGTTTTATATGATAAATAATCCAGAACTCCCAACACATGTTGGATGCCATCTATGATGAGAAAAATCGTAAAACATACTTGCAAAATGACTGTATAAACGTTGATTTTAATCCGTCACCACATGTTACTCACCCTGATGTGTGAAAATGTGATGCCCAATTTTTTTTTGGATGCCATCTTTGATGAGTAAAACACGAGTTTGTTGTTACCCTCGAGATGAATGCTAAGGCGTTGATTTTATTCTGCCACCACATTTGAGACGTGATGACGTCTATGGTGAACAAATGTCTGAAATTGACATATTGGAGCAATCCTTCACCAAAATACTAGCTTGGAAATTGCATTCCATAAGCAGTATCGTGAATTTATATTCACCATGTTCCTTTATCGCCCATCTGTTATTGGATAAGAAAATTACCCCGGTGAGTAGTTTTAATCCTATTGGGTCAATGGCGAATTGTTTGCCTGATATTAATGCTCTTCGTGTATATTTTTTTCCACGAATCGAGAACCGAGACAAGTGTTATTTGTCTGGAACTGTCGCGATCCCGATGAATCGCCTAGCCAAGCGAGATTTTAGACAATCGTCAAAATCGAAAACATGTGGCTCCAAGACAGTAATTGAAAGGAACAATATGGCCCATTGTCACAAAGCAAGAGATAATGCTCAAGGAGGCAACTCTATGCTATAAAGACAAAGGTCATGCACGGTTACTACTTAAATAGTTCACAACTATTATAAAGGTGAAAAAACGATGCTAATGTGGTTAAAGTTAATTGAAAGAAACTCTTGAGACCCCCGATTTTGTGGCTCAAATGAGTTTGATACCTTTATTTATTGATTTTGATAAATCATTGAGCCATTTTTTCGCTCATCTGGATTATATTTTTCCATTTGGATTATGATTTTTCCATTTGGACATACTTTTGGATTATGGTTTGCCTGTTTACGAAATTTCTTGAAATAATTTAAAGTGTTTTGAGCAAATTTTTTTGACAAATGTGACCAAACTTTAAATTATGAAATTTTAGGCAATACTTGTGGGGTAGTTGATTTTTCTGGAAATAGTGGGTAACACGGTACCACATAATTTCACCAACTACTTGCCTAAAAGAGTACTCAGTGACAATGATTCTGGACCTGTCGTTCCAAAATCAAAATCTTTGGTAAAACCAAATTGATTTGTCAAATATGAGTTCTTATACTCATGTAGGTCCTGCCGTACCTTGTTGAGTTATAAAATATTCGAGAAAACTAGTATTATCTGGTAATAGCTCATGAAAGAATTAAAATTTCTTTACATAGCCTCCATTCAATACGACCAAAAGCGTATTTTAGAGGAGTTGAAATGTCTTTCAAGTGGTTTCTACCACAATTTTTAAAAAGCATTTAAAATTACCTTATCATTTCGCCTGTCGTCGAAATGATAAATGATTTAGATGCTAAGACATGATTGTCTGTACTATCATTCGCCTGTCGTCGATTGATAAGAGCATTTTGATATTGTGGCATTGACCGGATGAGATATTCCCGGGTCAAAAGACGATGCTTGATTTATAATCGCATCGCATTTGGATTCTCTTTGAGAATATATTTCATGATTAATCCGAAATTCATGCTACTAATGCTCACTTTGAAAGACTAATATGTGTAAAGATCATGAAATGAACTCGTAGAATTCTTGTAAAGAATTGAAGGAGTTATTGTGGACTTATCCAACCATAAGACGGACCATAAATATAAATGGTTATGGTTGATGCATCGACAATAAGGTCACATGATTATTGTTGTACACAGAAATGCAGCATTTCCTAAACTTCTAGCCCTATCATTAAGTTGATGGCTCATGATCCGGATTATCCTGAAAAGTCTAGTTGACTTGATAATTCCGAAGAGTAAAAAAATTGAAATTTCGATTTGAATTACTTGAGTTTGGAAATTCAAATTGAACATCCTGTCGATTATGTTCAGACCCAAATGGACTCACGGAAAGTTTGATGATGCGACTGCAAATGATTGCACGCATTTCTTGGTCTTGCGCACCAAGATTTATATTTCCGTGTGGGGTTATGCTATTTTGCTGCATTGGTCCGTCATGAGGCCCATAAACACTCAAACACCATATGCGTGCCAGCTGGTTACTGGTTATGAGCCAGAAGTCTCATAATAACGTGTGTTTGGAGTGCTTAATTAATATTTTGATTGAGCCGCTATAGCGTTCAGAATATGGACCTCTGAAGGGGACATAAGTCGATTATGAATCCCATACCTATCATTTGATAGAGTAACCTTGGCAAGCGATTTCTTTACCGCATGATATGCGAAAGTGACATCGCTAAGACTGTTCTCCCCATCGTTAGGGGGAGATTTGCACGTTACTGTTGATAAGAAACGACGTGAAGTAACGTGGCATAACCCACTCAGTCTTATCTTGATCCCCAAAACTGCACTTAGTGATAAGTAAGTGCATAGACTCCCTCAAGTCTAACTAAATTCCAGACGCATTTAATGACTTTATGAGATGTCACGAGATCATTTATACCTGCTGCAAAATGCTTGCAAGGATAGACGTCCCTGTCGGATGCCGTGTTCATGTCGTAACACGTTGCTTTGGCCGAACCCGCCAAGCAAAGGACGCTGTCGTCGGCCGTCAGTCTGTCGTCCTTCCCAAGATATGAGGAAGTTGACAGGTTCTTAATTCGTTCAGCCCCAGAGGTGGTGAACTGAAACTCGTTTGTCGCACGAGATTATAAAGGATCAAGGAGATGTGTGATTTCCTCCTCATCCTAAGAATCTTAAAATATCTGTCGATCATGATATCTTAGACGATATTGAAGCGAAACGGGACTGTCATTGATTACTTGTTCATATATTCGGTGACGACTGATAATATAAACAAATTATGACAGGGAACCATGTACCGTTTCCTGAAGTCAACGGAGAATAGACTGTACTAATGGAAACTTGCAATCCAAGTAGACTCCTTGGCGAAAGTGTGTTCGGACCTGTAGCTCCAACACCACCAATGTTAAACGAGTTCGTTTATTTGGTTATTCGTAAGGAAAAGTGATGAGAATAATGAGATTGTAGAATGCTCGCCTGGTAGCGCAAGGCTTCTCTCACACCTTGGAATTGATTACGAGATGGTTGATTTCCTCGTAATGGACATTATAACAGTCCCCTAATTTACCAGTTTAGTAGTTTCCGAAAAACTGAGTATGCAGCCATGAATGTGGTCACGGTTTTATCTCTATGGGGATTTAGACAAAGAGATATAGATGAAGGTCCCTGTGTGACTTAATGTGCTTAAATCAACTAGTTCCTGACCATGGAACACGATCTCAATTGACTGAGACGTTCACTATATGGATTAATATAATCCGAGCGGATGTGGTATACCGCCTAAGTGAGTACTTGATCAGCTTGGGATACTTGAACAAGTATTATGCCCTTGCGTGTTTTATCACGCGATCCATTTTTGGATTTGCCTTCGAGATGAAAGATCTTGGGAAGACACGGTAGTGACTCGGCCCGATGATCGAGTCCCGTAAAGATTGAATCTAAGTCCATGATTCAGACTACACCCAGAAGGTGTTATAACGTTTTAGTCATCATGACGCTAAGTCGTCAGATTCTCCCATGATCGTTCGATCACTAAACATTGATATAGACCCAGTCCGTCCCTGATGAGACGATGAAGAGATATTGAACCATCATGTTCATATCTAAGTACAATAAGCGCATCATTGTACTTGGTCTAATGTGCTATGACGAACATCTCGTATGTTGTGAATGGTATAGCTCGACACAACATTGCGCTAGCACGCTGCCATCGAAATGGCATAAAAGACATTTTCCCATTACCTTAAGGTAACTGTGGATGAGGGCTTGTCTTATCCCATTTTGCGTCATCGAGTGTACCTACCCCCTTCGGTACTCGAATTAACGCAACCCTATTTCGGTTATACCGATGCTGGTTAGTTATCAGACCCGCATAAGGGATATTCCTAACATGGTATGTCTTTACCATTAGGAATAAGGCGATATCTTGGAGATCTTGGAATGACTCCAAATGAATCACTCTGATCTCGTGCTCTATGAGACGACTAGAGAGTGTATATGGCTTCGAGCTAGTAGTAGCCATATTTGAATTACATATGCTCTGTCTCACGATACAGATAAAACACTTGTCTTATTTGAGGACAACTTATTGTTATCGATCAAGAGAGATATGACTAGATTATGCTATTTAGCATTTCTCGCCGAAATTATTCTTCACATATGAAGTTTAAGAGCATCCAGTTGAATGCTCGTTCTATTCCACTTTAGATTTTATTATATCCAGTCGTGTGCAAGTAAATGAAGCATCCAGTCGAATGCTCGTACTCTTTCTTGAAATATGAAATCCTTGCACCCCGTCGTGTGCAAGTGAGGGGGAGCATCCAGATGAATGTTTATTGCACTAATTACTACTTAGTCAAAATTCTCGCACCCTGTCGTGTGCAAGTGAGGGGGAGCATCCAGTTCATAATTTTTAGGATTTATTCAGCTTCTAGGTTTGCTATATAAGACCAACAGAAAGGTCACTAAAATCACGATTCTCCTCAAGTTGTTTTCCTTTTCCTAATATACTTTAAATATCAAATTATGTACTTTTAAGCAAAAAAACCAAAATGTTATTGCAATACATAAAATTTGAAAATATACATGCTATGTCTACTAAAATATAATAGAATCCATTCAGACTATTAATAGTTATTTTAGCATAGCATTAACTTTGTAAAATAAAATAGATTGAAAAGTGTGAAAAGTACTTATTATATTAATAAGAGCCGTCAGACCTTGAAGCTGATTACAAAAATCATAAAATAGTTAACTAGGTGATGTAATTAAAATTGATAAAGATTAAACTTTAGGTAGCTAGATTAATTCGTAGATAAAGCAGAAAGGAAATTAATCCCATAAAATAAGGGAAATATTAAAAGAACCGTATTTATAAGATATCTTAGACCTACTTGGAATCTCTTTAATTTTCTCTCTTGAGAAGAAAACTAAACGGTGAGTTCTTCACTAATTAATCATTTTTAGATTAAACCCTAATTTCTTTTTTTCTGTTATAAGTATAATTTTGATGAAAATTAAGGAAAAAGTACATGTGTTTAGTGGTGCAGAGATGAATTTGGAAAACGAAAAACCGGTAAAGGAGCCTTCCCTCTCGTCTAGCATAGAACGGTAAGATATATGATTTATCTCTCTCTAGATGTTTTTCTAATTACTGTTACTATATGTTCAAATAATTGTTTCGTAATAATTTCTTAATTATAATAGGCTGACCTTTTTAATTGATTTTGAACTGCATGGTTTGATTTTGGATTGAGAGTTTTATTTTCTCGGCCTGGGCATGTAATTTTGTTTAAACAGATGATAATTAATGTTTCTTTTAGCTCGATTTTCTTGTTGTTTTCAAACTGTTTGGTTTGATTATTGATATGGCGTTTTATTTTCTCCTACTGGGCTGTAGAATTTTGTAGCCTCGAGTTTATTTATGTAGATTGTAGGCTTCATTATAGAAATCAGTTACGGTCGTTGCTCGAGAATTTTGTCTTGGCTGACTTTGATTCTCTAATTCTCCTTGGTTAACTTGGACTTGTTAGAAAAAAGTGTTTCAATGAGGACGAAAATATTGATATGTTTTCTTTTTCAAACGCTCTGATTGTAGACGGAAAAAGAATGCATTTTAATTTTACAGTCCCGTTTTTGTCATTTCGTTTGTCCTTGATTGAACCTCTTTTTAGTACCATTTGAATCCTGATCTTATTTAAATTACTTGTCTGTATATATTGATCTTTGCTTTTCATTTTCCGAAGAGCTTCCATTATATTCATCAACTCCAAGTGCAAATTTATGTCGTTACTAAAGTTAAAACAAGTTTAAATTCTCTTAGAAACACTGATTCATGTCTATTTGCTGCCAACCCAACCTCTAATTGTGATCATTGCAAAGCAAAGGTAGAAGATTAGAACTTCCAAAAGAAAATAGGAAATAGGGAGATTAATTACGACATATACGCAATTAACAAGACAAGTTTAACAAATACTGGCATGCCCCTTATCGCCTGCACAAATGATCGCTGATCTTTTCTCTTCCGCAACCACTCTTTTCCCCCTGTGTTTCATGATTTTCATCATCTAGTGCTCGTGCACCAGCCATATTTTAGAACGATAATTTATTTATTTCCAGTTATATATATAACCTCACTACTGCACTCTATATTTTCTTAAAATGTTAGTAGAATATATGTTTTAGTATAGTTGCATAACGCATTTCTTTTCTTTTCCCCCTTTCTTATTTTCCTCGTGGTCTTTTACCTCGTTCTTTACCTCGGTTTTGTTCCCAATTTTCTTTTACGCATGTTGTTTTTGCTTGGAAAAAAATACATTGTAAATTATGTTCTTAATTAAAGAACTATTAATTGCATTAATACATTGTTCTCTGTTCGGTAAAGCTATGGGACATCTCAGAGCTTTGGAGGTGGAGTCGGTACACAGAGAATAACAAAAGGTCGTGAACCCACAGAGCTTCAAGAGGCTGTAACTTTTGTTAACAAGATTAAGGTGAGGTTTTACTCTATTAACTTCAATAATAAATGCTTGTTTGTATGTATGACTTTAATTTATTTTTTCGGCACAGAAACGTTTTGAGAATGATGTTCAAGTTTATCAATCGTTTCTTGATATCTTAAAAAAGTATAGAAGGGGGCATACGGACGTGAAAGAAGCATATCCTGAGGTACTTTGTCTCTGAGTTTTGCCTTATCTGAGTTTACAAGAATTAACTAAATTAAGATACAAAACCATATTCGATGATTTTCATGTTCTTTTAGGTAGCTGCACTTTTCACACACCATCCAGATTTATTAGCCGAGTTCAATCGCTACATGCCTAAGAACTTTGCTGTATCGTCCGAGAGAACTGATGAGATTGATGACGCTATTAACAAGTTAATTTTATGTAGAATTTAGGAAGAACTTATTTATTTTTCTCAAATTTAATGTTGCCCAGGAAATTTATCTTGGCCAACTATCAAGGGAGATGCCTCTTGAGTAAGCAACATTCGATTAAATTTATTTTTTTATTTCATGTGAACTGTACAACTCTAGAGCTTTTATTAAATTATTTGTTCAATTTTTATTAGGTTTCATAAGCTCGTGTTGTATGCTATTGTATCAATCAGCACACTTTTTCCCCCTCGCATTTTTTTAGCTATTTAAAATTATGCTTCTTTTAAAATAAAGATCGAGCAAACTTGTAAATGATTGAATCAATTTCATTGATCACTTGCATAGCATATCAACAATGACTTCAACAAAAAAGAAATCAGAAAGGTCAAACCGATATAGAGGCAGCATATTGGTTTTCTATAATAATTTGTTAACCCTCACTTTAAGACGACGAGCACTCGCAGTGAACATCTACACACTAGAACAATCCATTTGCTCGAGATGTAGAGAGTCGAGATTATTTGTGAATGCTCTTATAAATGTTATAATCGATTCCAATGACTCGCATAGTATTCAATAAATAATCAACAATGACTTTGACCAAAAAAAAAATTGAACTCGAAACTAAACCGAGATAGAGACAGCATACCGGTGGTTATCTTATACTCTCTTCGTTCCAATTTAATTGTACACTACGAAACTACGTGCAATTTTGACCGGCTTATAACTTGTATCAAAATTATCGAAATGAATTTTTTTAAAATCTAATCATAAAATTTAACATTTGAACTATATGATTAACTTTTGAAAATTTTCATTCCGATAATTTTAATACAAGTTTTTGACTTGTCAAAATTGCACGTAATTTCATAATAGACAATTAAATAACAACCCTCACACCACCAGAACAATAATAATTAATAACCCTCATTTTGAGAGGATTATCGAGTACACCGAAAGGCTACACCAGAACAATCCATGTTGCTCGAAAATACGTCAATTTTTTATTCAACATCACTTTAGCCCAACCAAAAGATATCCAAGACCATCATTTTCTATTCTTAAGCCCAATTACAATATATTTTTTTTAAATGTTTTCCAAATTTGAAAACCCAATAAATTAAAAATCTCACCCCAAAACCTAGACAAGGGCCGACCTCACAATAATCAAACTAGAAAGTAGAAAATTCATAAAAAAGACTAACATAAAAATAAGTAATAATAAATGTGCATTACATAAAAATAACATCATGTCATATTTATACTTTGTCACGTTAAATAAGTAAATTAGAAAATTAGAAAATCTCTCTCTCTCTAACACTATTTGTCTTTCTCTTCAAACATTTAGAGAGATATACATACACATATATATATATATATATATATATATATATATATGTGTGTATGAAAATATATATATATAATATAAATAAATATACAAACTCAGTTACAACCGATTATACTCTTGATCAGACATAATTCAACCTCGTACTTGGTTCTCGTAGGTTGTCTCTACTTAGATCTACTCATAATTACTCTATACAAAAAAAATACTCAAGTGATTTTTTTTTTCACTTTTTTTTTTTTACTTATTTTTTTTGGAAAAAAAAGAAGTTTTTAGACTACCCTTTTGAGTGTTCTTGTGGGTTTTTAGTTCAATTTTGAAGAAAAGGAAGAAAATAACATAAAGTTGATTTTTTTTTTTAATATTTGTGTTGGTTGTGCAGAGATGAAAAGAATAAAAGATGAGATACATGTTAAAAGACCGCTCGTCTCGTCTCGTGGGGAATCGTAAGTTCTGATTTTCTTTCTCTATATAAATATGTATTTAAGTATATGTTTGTGTAATTTCGATTTTCGGTTATATTTTGATAGGTTGGTTTATGTTGAATTTGAACTGAGTGGTCTGTTTTTCAATAGGGGCTTTGTTTTCTCGGTGTCTTTATACCTTGTAGTTTATGTTTGCATAATTTTGATATTCTAGATTTTTCTGATCGGTTGAATTTGTATCCTGTGGTTTGATTTTTGAATAGGGGGTTCTGTTTTCTCGGCATGGGATAGTAATTATTGCTGCCTTATAGCTGATCTGTTTGTGTAATAGCTTGATTACGACACCTTGTAGTTTTTGTTTTGCATAATTTCGATATTCTAGCTTTTTTTGATCGTTGATTTCAATTGAATTTGTATTCTGTGGTTTTATTTTTTGATAGGGGGTTTTGTTCTCTCGACATGAGATAGTAAATATTGCTATTTTATAGTTGATCTGTTTGTGTAATAGCTTGATTACGGCATCTTGTAGTTTATGTTTGCATGATTTCGATATTTTAGAATATTTTGATCAGTTGATTTCGATATTTTAGAATTTTTTGATCAGTTGATTTCGATATTTTAGAATTTTTTGATCTGTTGATTTCGGTTGAATATGAACTGTGTTGTTTGATTTTTGAATAGGGGGATCTGTTTTCTCGGCATGGGATAGTAAATATTGCTGCTTTATAGTTGATCTGTTTGTGTAATAGCTTGATTAGGATGCCTTGTAGTTTTTGTTTGCATAATTTCGATATACTAGATTTTTTCAATAGATTAATTTAGGTTGAATTTGGACTGTGGGTTTTGTTTTTTTCAATAGGGGGTTTTGTTTTCTCGGCATGGGATGGTAAATATTGCTGTTTTATAGTTGATCTGTTTGTGTAATAGCTTGATTACGGCATCTTGTAGTTTTGTTTGCATGATTTCGATATTTTAGAATTTTTTGATCAGTTGATTTCGATATTTTAGAATTTTTTGATCTGTTGATTTCGGTTGAATATGAACTGTGTTGTTTGATTTTTGAATAGGGGGATCTGTTTTCTCGGCATGGGATAGTAAATATTGCTGCTTTATAGTTGATCTGTTTGTGTAATAGCTTGATTAGGATGCCTTGTAGTTTTTGTTTGCATAATTTCGATATACTAGATTTTTTCAATAGATTAATTTAGGTTGAATTTGGACTGTGGGTTTTGTTTTTTTCAATAGGGGGTTTTGTTTTCTCGGCATGGGATGGTAAATATTGCTGTTTTATAGTTTATCTGTTTGTGTAATAGCTTGATTAGGACGCCTTGTAGTTTGCGTTTACATAATTTCGATAGATTGATTTCGGTTGGATTTGGACTGTATGGTTTTGTTTTTTTCAATAGGGGGTTCCATTTTCCCGGCATGGGATAGTAAATATTGCTGCTTTATAGTTGATCTGTTTGTATAATAGCTTGATAACCGACACCTTGTAGTTTATCTTTACATAATTTTGATATTCTAGATTTTTTTGATCTCGGTTGAATTTGGACTTTGTGGTTTGAAATTCAATAGGGTGTTGCATTTTCTCGGCATGGGATAGTAAATATTGTTACTTTGTAGTTGATCTGTTTATGTAATATCGTGATAACTTGTAGCTTATGTTTGCATAATTTCGATGTTCTAGATTCTTTTGATTGGTTGATTTCGGCTACATTTGTATCGTGCTGTTTGATTGTTCAATAAAGGGTTTTGTTTCCTCGGCACCGGATAGTAAATATTGCTGCTTTAATCACCGACACCTTGTAGTTTATGTTTGCATGATTCGATATTCTAGATTTTTCTGATCGGTGGATTCCAGTTGAATTTGGACTTTGTGGTTTGATTTTTTGATAGGGGGTTTCGTTTTCTCGGCATGGGATCGTAATTATTGCTGCTTTATAGTTGATCTGTTTATATAATAGCTTGATAACCGAGACCCTGTAGTTTGGATTACTGATTTTGATGATCTATAATCTTTAATCGACTGGTTTCGGTTGATTTGGAACTGTGTTGTTTGATATTTCTATAGGTGGTTTCGTGTTCTCGGCTTGGGCTTGTTAATCATGTAATTTATAGTTAATTTGTTTCTATAATAGCTCGATATCCGACCACTTAATAGTTTTATTGCTTGATTTCAAGCTGTGTGAATTGCTTCTCATTGAGGAGTTTTATTTTTCTGATTTTAGGTTTGTTTCTTTATTATCTATGTGTGTGTTTTTTGTAGCTGATGCTACAGTAGTTGGACAGGAAATTTCTATGTGTAGTTTGATGATGTATAATGTAAGGAAATTACTTGATTATGTTCTATGGATCTCCAAGAGAGAAAATCCGGTGTGATTTGGGGATATATCCGAGCTCTTAATATAGCGTCTAGGTGTGAAAATTTATTGCTCCGTGGGATGCAAGAAATGAATATATTGTTGTTGCTATATTGAAGTATTGCCGAAGATAAGGTACATCTACAGCAATAGCCGAATCCCTTGAGTTGTGCTATGATAGTTGATCTGTGTATTTCCGTATTTGGAATTAGTTCGATGATGTATAAAATAATAAAGTATCTTGTAATTGTTATTAAATTTAAGAAAAGAAGATCTGTGTGATTTGGTGATAATTTTCGGGAATTTATATTTTTTTAGGAATGTTGGTTATGTTGTTTCTTTCCGTGATTATCAGCTTTGTGGGAATAATTAATAATATGAAGGGAATTTTAATGGCAATTAAACCCCTGTTCCTCTTTCTCCATTTTGTTGAATTTTTCCATATTATAGTGGGATCTTTTATACCTTATGGATGTGGAGAAAGTTGTAGGTACCTGTCGTTAAACGGGTTGATTTTAGAAGTAGACTAGATCATTGAGTTTTAACTTCTCATTTATTGCGCATGACATATTTGTGGAGCTCTTTTGTTTTATTGGGAAGCTAGAAATGATTATCCTGTACTTGCTAGATTTAAGTTAGCATAACGGCTGAAGATAAGGTAAATATATGACCGTAGTCCAATCCCCTCAAAAAGAAAAATGATTTGGAATTTAAAGAATGACTATAAAAGAGAACTTACTAATGCATGTGTCAGGAATCAAGACTACACTTAAAAAGAAGGTATGTCCTCACCGTTGGGTTATCTTTTCAGGACGTTGATATCTTTATATAGGACCTTTTTGAGAATAATTAACTGTGATTTTGCTTTGTGAAGAAAGAAATGAAAAGACATTTAAGACGTGTACATTATGTTTTGCTTTACTAATTTGAATATCAATAGCTGCATTTAAAGTATGTTTTTTTTCTTCCTGTTGTGTAGCTACGGGACGCCCCAGGTCTCTGGAAGTGGAGAAGGAGGTGGTTCAGGAGTTAGAAATGTAGGTGGGGAAGGTGCACAGCCACAAAAACTAACGACGAATGATGCATTAACTTATCTTAAAGAAGTGAAGGAAATGTTTACAGATCAAAAAGATAAATATGACATGTTCCTTGATGTAATGAAGGATTTCAAAGCGCAGAAGTATAACACATCTGTCCTTATTTTCTTTCCATCTTAAGCAAATGAAAGAGCTTGTATGTTTTTATATGCTTGACAATTGAATTTTAATTTACTTTTTTTGCAGAATCGATACATATGGGGTCATAGATAGGGTGAAAGAACTCTTTGAAGGGCATAATAATTTGATTCTTGGATTCAACACCTTTTTGCCAAAAGGTTTTGAAATCACTATAGTTGAAAAGAAAACTGTTGAGTTTGAAGAAGCTATAAGTTTTGTTAACAAGATAAAGGTGGGGGGATTTTTAACTTGATTGTTGCTTAATTGCTGAGCTGCTTGTTTGTAAATGTGACAAATTTTTTTTTTTTGCGTATGCAGAAACGTTTCCAGAACGATGACCGAGTCTATAAATCCTTTCTCGAGATCTTGAATATGTATAGAAAGGAATATAAAGTCATCAAAGAAGTATACCATGAGGTCTGTTGTTTTTTGGGAGTTAGGCATTGTATGAGTGTAACTCACACCTTTGGCTAGTCTGGAGTTCTTTATTTAATTTTTTATTTTATTTTATAGGTAGCTGTACTTTTTGTGGACCATCCAGATTTGCTCGATGAGTTCACTAGATTTTTGCCTGATAACTCAGCTACAACATCAACCGTGTCGGTGCAGCATACGCCAGCGGGAAGAAATATGTTGTATCGATCTGATGAGCGGACCTCTATTATGGCCACGCCACGTCAGACTCATATAGACAAGGTATGTACTTTTTTTATTCTTTTCCCTTTTGCTTACCCAGGTGCTTGTTTGGGTGTTAACTTCCGAGGGACTATGCTGGAATTTAAGTAGATTCAATAAATACTGGGTTGGTCAAAGCTTCTAACTTCCAGCATTTTGCATTAAGAAACCAGAGAAGCTCAAGTGTTAAGCTGATTAACCAGTCATAGTGTACACCTTTAAGCAGAAATTCAAAAACGAGCAAGCTTAAAAGCTTCAACTAAACAAGGCAACTAATTTATTGATGGATCAATGTTACTATGGCCTAGAGGCATTCAATTATAAAAACTATTTTTCTTTTTCATCCTATTAGTAGGATCCGATCTACAAAGTACAAAAATAATTTTAAATGGTTGCCATGTCAATGCTTGACTTTTATCGGATACTCCATGGGCACTAGAAATGATCGTCACTCCATCCTGTATGTTATTATAATAACTTTCTTTAAAAACAAAAACAAAAAGTATGTAGTATGTACGTACGATCAATACGGCGAAACTAGGGACAATTACTTGCTTTCGATCAAGTGCACTTTTCTTTAAGTTGAAATTTGATTTTATTAATGAAAACGCTCACATGTAGCTAAAGTTGTATTAGTATCTGTTTAATCTCTTAAGAGATTTGTTGTAGGTAGAGTTTATGCAAACTTATTGTTATTTTCAGATTGAAATGCATTAGTGGTTTCGTTCAGCAGATACTAGATTAAGCAGTAATTAACTATGCCTTGCGTCCCCTTCCACGTGACAGTTTCGGGAATCTAAAGCTTTGTAGACATGCAATTAATCTTGTCCGGAAAGTTAAATTATAATTATGACCCTCATTGGATTCGGTGATATTGTAGTTTTCTAAGTGGACTTTAAAGCTTCAAAATAAATGAAAAGAAGTCAAACTAAGATATTTTCCATTTTTAAGATGGCTTTTCAAACATGGGCAAAGATTTTGGAGTATCCTAAAAAGAAATAAAAGACAAAATATCGGAGCTTGAGGGGTATACTGTATAACCCTTCCCAGTGAGATAAAAGAGTTGGGGGTTCCTTTGATTTGAATTCATTAATCATTTTTTCTTTTCCGCTAAAAAAACATATTTGTCCTTCAGCAACGACGCCGAGACAGGATTATGAGTCCCAACATGGAACGTGACATAGTTCCTGAGCGTGCTGACATGGATGATGACAAGGCAATGGTAAAAATGCAAAAGGATCAGAGGAAGCGAGCAGAGAAAGAGATTAGAGAGAGAAGAAGCCGTGATCAGGATTATAGAGAATCTGAGCATGAGAATAGTAGGGATTTTAACATACAGCGTGAGAAAAGAAAACTTGGTCGGAAAGTTGAAGAGTTTGGATCAAATCACGTAATGGGATCTCATGATGATAAAGATGCTGTGAGAAGTGAGTTTATGATGCCATCTAAAGTTTCTTAATTGCTTTCTAGAAAATGATTACTCTTGTTTCTTAACATACAGCATGTTTACTTTTCTTTAAAAAGTCAAAAAATTTATTTTGTATTCTCCACAACTCAATGACAGCTTTGTACGTTGACGTGAAATCTTAATTTGATTTTATTCTCCAATCTACGAATGTTAGCAATTAGTTCTCTGAAAATACATTTTTCCGCTGATATTTTTATAGGTTGGGATGGGTACTGATTAGTTAAGAAACCCATTTTTTTGTACACCATTCCTTCATGTAAATTCATTTGTTTACACAATTCTATCACATCTTCTATCTCAATCCCTGATTTATAGATTTTCTTCTACGTAGTGGACAGTAGTTAAAGAGCTTGTTAGGCCAGAACCCAAAATGGAAAAGAAAAAAACTAGCCAAGTTGGTGTTCAAATTTGTAATTAGCCCTATTTTCCGTTGTAATTGGGAATTGATTCGTGGGTAGAAGAACCTTTATGCTTATATGTTTTTCTATTTTTTAGTGCCAAGTAGTTCATATTTTTTCTTAGTGTGTTTTATTATACTGGGTTACTGTAACATGATGTCACTCTGTTCATTTGTCGTACGTTCACTTTTCTCAAGGTGTTTTGGTTTGTTAAATGTTATCATAGATATATACAAGCAGGAGTTCATTTTCTGTGAGAAAGTTAAGGACAGGTTGCGGAGTGCTGATGATTACCAGGCTTTTTTGAAATGTCTCCATATTTACAGCACAGAAATTATCACAAGAAAGGAATTACAAAGTTTGGTATGTTAGACTCTGTTCTTGCTAATATTCTGTTGGAAATGCTCTTTTATTTGGTGTACTTTGAAGAAAAAAAATCAACCAAAAATATCTTCTCCATATAAAACGTTGCATTATTTTGAATTTTCTTATATGGAAAAAGTTTTAATGGGGTGACTGTTGTTTTATCATATTCCTTTTTCTGACACTTCATCAGTTACTCTTTTTCTTGCAAGTGCAGACATCAAAATCCTAAAGATATTTACTATCCTTTGAGTCTGTCTTCTTATAATGTACTGTGCCATAGTATATCAGATAATTAGTTTTTATATCATGGGTTGGTTGAATCTGGAATGATGTCTATTTCAGGTTGCTGATTTACTAGGAAAATATACCGACCTTATGGAAGGATTCAACGAATTTTTGGAGCGCTGTGAGAATATAGGTAACTTTAGACTTTTTTTAGCGCTTACTTAATATGAACATATATGGAGGCTATTTCTAATTATGCTTATTTTCAGATGGATTCCTTGCCGGGGTTATGAGTAAAAGTATGTCCCTTGTCTTTCTTTTCTCTTCTTTTTCATTAAAATTTCATAATCTTATTAGTCCTTCCGTTCCCTTTTGATGGTCACTATTCCATTTTTGGATTGTTCCCTTTGATTCTCCAATTTCTTAAAATAACAAATGATATTTCTTGCATTTTACAGTTTATAGTTATCCCGAGCAACATTTTGAAGCACAAATTTAACAGTAGAAACCAATTAACAAAAGCTGAAGCCATTTGCTAAAGAAAAGTAAACTTTTTATTGGTGCAACGTAAAACTGTGAGTTTGACTGGATTTCACTGGATGACGCTATTCCTCATTGCATTCATTTTGGAATCGACCAAATTGGATCATTTTCCTTAGAAAATTTATTTTGAGATATTGTTTTTTTTATTGTCTGTAATTTTTTAAACCATTTTCTTTTCATTCACATGGTCATCTAGATACTAATTATATTTATAAAGCTAAATTCAGAAAGTACACACACACAAGGCGTTATAATGTTGTCCCCTCAAATTTGGGGAATCCCTGTAGAGGACAGTCAAAGGGGAACTGAAGGAGTATGAGATTTGTGGAAGTCTGCGCTACTCAAGATTTTATTGTTAGAGACTTAGAGTGTGATTATTTTCTCATTTTGCGGTTTTCGTAATTATACTTTTAACAGAATCTTCATGGACTGAAGGACCTGCACCTAGAGTTGCCAAGGTGGAAGAGAGAGAGAAAGAGAAGGAACACAAGCGTGAACCTGCGGTGGTGAAAGATAACAGAAACAATGAAAAATATATGGGAAAATCCATTCAAGAACTTGACCTTTCTGATTGTCAACGTTGTACTCCTAGTTATCGTCTTTTACCTGAAGATGTAAGTCTTGAAACTAATTACTGAGTAGTATTTATACATTAAAAGGTGAAGTACAGCAGTAGTCTCTATACCAGTTGTCCCATATGAAGGGATCACTGGTGTAACTTACTAAAACTATTGGGACCCATACTGTAATAATTGAAGTTATTGGTCCCCGTGGTTGAGTAAGTTACACTAATAGCATCCTCATTTCAATAAGTTACATACTTTGTTCCCATATGTAACACTACTACTGGTCTTGTAAGAAGAGACGCTGGTTTACCTTTCTGAAACTGTTGGGACCAGGACTATTTTAATTGAACCTATGTGGACCACTGATGTAACATATTCAAATACGAGGACCAATAGTGTTGCACCTGCCATAGAATCAGTTAAAATTTCTTTAAATTTGAGGACCAATGTTGTATCACTTGTATCCCAAAAGTTTTTTAAAAAAATAAAAAACCTTCACTTGTTTGGTTTCAGGAAATCGGTTATAATTGTAACTTTTTTACTTTGTATTTTGCAGTACCCTATTCCTTCGGCGAGTCAAAGATCTGAGCTTGGTGCTCAAGTTTTAAATGATAATTGGGTTTCTGTAACTTCTGGGAGTGAGGACTACTCTTTTAAACATATGCGTAGAAACCAATACGAAGAAAGCCTTTTTAGATGTGAGGATGATAGGTAAGGCTTCTTTTGCTTGTTTTGTTTTGCTGAGGCCTTGCTTGTTGCAGCTTTTGAGCTCAATTTTATCATATTTTATATTTTTGGGCTTTAAAACTGGACTGCATTTGGTTAACCAGCTTGAAAGCTGAACTTTCTTGGTTTTTTGACTTGAAAAAGGCAGAAGCTTTAAGCTGGATCAACTCAGTTTTTTTCTCAACCTAAAAATTTATAGCTTATTTGCCTAATAGCTGCAACTATTCCCTGGGTCATTTTTCACATTGCCTGTTTGATTGAAGCTTTTAAGCTCATATTTTCCTTTTGTCTTTTTGTTTAAAAGCTGGATTGCATTTGGTTGAGAAGTTTAAAATCTGCACTTTTCTCAAACGTTGGCATGACAAAGCTAGCAGCTTGAAGCTGTGGATAAAACCCATCTTTTTTTCTCGACTTGATATTCTAGCTATTATGCATAAAATCTGCACTTAGACAATCTTTGATACTGTGCTGTTCGATAAATCACCCTTTAGATGACTTTTTACGCGTAAATCCTTTATGCTTACATCTTGGTTAATTATCATGTGTGTTTTTTTGTAACTTTCAGGTTTGAGCTTGACATGTTGTTAGAGTCTGTGGGCGCAACTGTTAAGCGGGCCGAAGGATTGTTGAACTGCTTTATTGAAAATACGATTAATTTGGATAATCCATTCCGTATTGAAGATCACTTCACAGGTTTGTATTTCTGGTATAATGATCCATCTAATTTTCCTCAAGTTACCTTATACTTGGGTGGTTACATTAAATACATGCAAACTTAAATGTCACTTTTGTACACGGCCTATCACTTTTTAACAATTAGTTCACAATACTATTAGACGTTGCAGTTTAGACACTGCTTGACACAGAATCAGGCCTTTGGTACATGGACTTGTCAAAATTCATAATTTTCACACCAGTCAATACAAAATTTCAGAATTAGTACACCAATGACCAACCTATCAAAATTCAGGAGTGACCGAAAATTAACTTTTAATTGTGGTGCATTAATATTCCAATTTTGCTGAGATTGGTGCTTAGTACACCAGGTGATTGACCAATTAGTATGTCACTACGGTTTTTGAGTTGGAATTTTAAACGCTCATGTCTTAGCTGTTCTGTTTTGCACAGATTGTTTTTAAATTCTGGATTTTATTTGTGTGGGATTATTGTGTTAAAAGTTAATAGGTTGGTGTACAAACGTGATATATTCGGCTTAGAAGTCGCATGTTGGGTAACTTGGGTTTATGTTATTTTTGCTTTTCTTGTTAATGTCATTGTAGCTCTTAACTTACGGTGTATTGAGCGCATATATGGTGATCATGGACTGGATGTGATGGACATATTACGAAAGAACCCATCCGTAGCATTGCCAGTGATATTAACTCGTCTTAAACAAAAACAAGAGGATTGGAACAAATGCCGTTCTGATTTCAATAAGGTTTGGGCTGATATATATGCGAAGAATCATTACAAATCTCTTGATCATCGCAGCTTTTATTTTAAGCAACAAGATTCCAAGGATTTGAGCACAAAAGGTAAATATTAAAGCTTTATATTAATGGTATAGTAATTTGATCTTTTAAATGAAGAAACGTGGTCATTTTTTGCATGTGCTGATTTTGACATGGCATCTTGGGGATTTTAGCTCAATCTGATATAGCTAGATGCTAGATCATTGTGGGATTTGGCATAGATGCTCTTTTAAGCCCAATTTTTTTGTTTAGAAGCTGGATTGAATTTGGTTGACTGGCTTAAAACTGGTTTTCCTGGACCTTTGGCCTGAAAAATTACCACATTTTACGCTGGATTAGACTTCGGGTTTTTTTCTGAATCTAAGAGATGCAGCTTCTTTGGTTGAATGTAGCTTGTAGTGTATCGTAGTATGAAGGGACACATAGTATATCAGGAAAAATATTGAAAATGGTAAAAATAAAAATTGTTAAAAATGGTAATTCTAAATCAGGCTTAAATTTCTAAACAAGTGTTTGAATTTCCAAATGTGAAACTCTCTTTTTCTTATTCCAGATTGTTCTTAAGGTAGTATGCATAGACTTGTGATAATAGAGAAGTAAACTTCAGTCTCATTGTTTTTTTCTTTTTAATTACCAGCGTTGGTTACGGAGACAAAAGAACTTAAGGAAAAAATGCAGAAAGTGGATGATGTGATCCTGGCTATATCTGCTGGAAGTAAACATCCTATTAGTCCAAATCATGTGTTTGAATATTTGGATGATGAAATTCACGAAGACATGTATAAGCTTATTAAATATTCTTGTGAAGAGGTTTGTACGACAAAAGAGCAATTCAGCAAAGTGATAAAGCTTTGGACAACTTTTGTGGAACCTATGTTGGGTGTCACTTCTCGACCTTCTAGTTCAGAAAATGTAGAAGAGAGTGGTAAAAATAGACCATACTCTTCGAAAGTTGTAAAAATAGGAGAAGGCAATGGCAATATTGTACTTACTGATGGTGTTAGAAATATGGATGAAAGCTTTTCCCCAGAGAAAGCAAGTTCCAGCAAGTCTAGTAAAGTAAATGGGAATAGTTCAACCAGAGAGGAGACTTATTATCCAGAAAAAGAAAATAATGGAAGATTTACCAATGGAAGTGCTGCACTCACTCTTTTGGCAGATAATATTCATGGAAATGCTGGTATAAGTTTGTTCTCGTTTTTTACTTTTATGTAAGTGAAATTATATTTATTTGCAGGGCTGAGATGTTTCTAAATATGTAGGGAATGGTTTATCTGGGGGACCCACACACACTCATCTTGACAATAGCAATGGAGATAGGTCTAAAATTGTTGATGTTCCTTCATTACAGGTTTGCTTACTTTTAATTCGGGTTAATTACATAAATCTACAAAACAAGCCTATAGTACACTAACTGGATATGTCTCGGCGATTTAGTAGGCACAAGTGTACTAAAATTCTTAAGTTAATAAGTACCAAACATCAAAATACTCAATTCACTAGTTTTTAGATATTCACTCCCCCAATTTACGACATTTTCTGCGGTGTACAAGCATGCTGTTTTTTGCATGTTAAAGGAAAAAACTTAAAATTTGTGTTAGGACAATTTTAACATGTTCATACCTTTTTGTTTTGGTCATGAATATACCAAGGTGATAATACATTTCTTCTTGTTTTAGGGTGAAAACATTTCGAAACCACTAGAAAATGGGGTATTTAAAGAAAATGCTAAAGGGAGAGGAGAAAATGAGAAAGAAGAAGGTGAGCTGTCACCAAACGGTTACTTTGAGGAGGATAATTTTGCTGTTTACGAGGATATTGCTTCTTTGTCTGTCCCCAAGACTAAGCATAGTGTTGAAAATGATGAGAGAGAAGAAAACAATGTAGATGTCGATAATGAGGACAGTGAAAATGATGAGAGAGAAGATGTTTCAGGTAGTGAGTCTGCGGCTGATGAGTGTTCCCATGAAGAACATGAAGAAGAAGAAGAAAATGATGAAATGGACGGTAAAATAGAGAGTGAAGGTGAAGCTGAGGGCATTGGTCATTTCACTGGTGATGGAAATTCACCATCAATTTTGGAAAATGTGATAAGAAATGCAAAGCCTCTTGCGAAGAATGTTTCTGCTACGACACCTGGTATTGGGAAGAAAGATTCACGGGTGTTTTATGGAAATGACGCCTTTTATGTGCTTTTTCGACTTCATCGGGTAAGGATCCTCTTTTTACTTGACTTTTTCTCTTGAATTAAGGCCTTGTTTTTGTGGGTTTTGAACTCGATTTTCCTTGTTTAGCTTTTGGGCTTAAAAGCTGGATTGAATTTGGCAGCTTAGAGGCTGAGCTTTTCTAGTTTTTTGGCCTCAAAAGCTAATAGTACTTTTAGCTGACAAACCCAGCTTTTTTTCCAACCTCAAATAATCCAACTTATATACTTAAAAGCTAGAACCTTTTTTCTTATTTAATTCTTTTGTTTAAAAGTTGGAGTGCATTTGGTTGACCAGCTTAAAGCTAAGTTTTTCTGGTTTTGGCTTGAAGCTCTCTTCCCAAACCTAAATAGTTTCAGCTTATTTGCTTAAAAGCTGCAACCACACAAGTGTAGGATTGAGTGGCTGAACATTACATTCGTGTAAACAATGAGTGATAAAAAAATGTCTCTTTCCAGATACTGTATGATAGATTATTATCAGCTAAACAAAATTCCGCGGCTGCTCAGACGAAATGGCAAACAACGAAGGACACAAATCCCCCTGATTTATATGGAAGGTGATTAAAACCAACATTTTTTATGTTGGAATAAGTAAATTCTTTACCTTTACCTTTTTTTAGCGCTCAACGAGAGGCTCAAAAATTCTTTACCTTTTAACTATCATTTTTTATTGATTTTGCAGATTCATTAATGCTCTATATAGTTTGTTAGATGGATCATCGGAGAATGCAAAATTTGAGGACGAGTGCCGCTCTATTATTGGGAATCAATCTTATGTGTTATTTACGTTGGACAAATTGATTTATAAGCTTGTGAAACAGGTACCTATACAGTTACACTAATATGCATTTTAACTTGTTTTTCATTTTTCTTTTTTGAAGCCAATGCCTAACTTATGGTTAAATTGTAGCTTCAAACCATTTCTGGTGATGAGACTGATAACAAGCTTCTTCAATTATATGAGTATGAAAATTCTCGTACGCAAGGCAAATTTGCTCATTCGGTGTATTATGATAATGTTCATGTTGTCCTTCACGACGAGAACATATACCGATTAGAATGTGTAAGATTGATTAACTTTCATTTTATTTAACTTTTTTAATTTTTCTAGCTATTTGGATCCTTTTTATACTTGGACGTTTAGTTTTTTCTTGGTTTTTTTTCTAGTCGTCTTTGCCAGTCTGTTTGTCAATTCAGTTGATGGACGATGGAAATGAAAAGGCTGACGTGGTTCAAGTTTCTGTGGATCCAATTTTTTCGGCTTATCTGCACAGTGAATTTCTCTCTATAGTTTCCAGCAAGAAAGAACCATTTAGCATATATTTAAAGAGGTATATATTTTCGAGCTTGTGACATTCTCTTTTGTCAAGGACTCAATAATCTTAAGAAAATAAATAATGTGCATTGGTAATTACTAAGGGAAGGGATTCCGCACGCCACCTACATACAAGCCGAAAGAAGCCCAGTAACTAGGCTTGTTTTGTTGCCGCTTTTAAGCAAAGATGCTGGATTCTTTTTAGTTGAGGAAAGCTCAGCAAAAAAAGAAAAAAAAAACTGAACTTAAAAGCTACAACCAAACAAGAGCACTATAGCATCAGAAATTTCGTTTTCCTTCTCTATTATAGGCTTCCTCGATAATGTGTAACCTCAATCACAATTCTTTATGTACAATATAAACCTAACTAGTGAATCAAATATTTAAGCTCCAAATAATTGATTATGTATGCTGCTCACTATTAGCACTTTCATATTAGGGACTAAATGATTTATTACTTTAGAAGTTATTAGCTATATAATCTTCAATATTAATTGAATTTCCATATGAGAGAGGTTTTTTTGTATTGCAGAAATAAGCGCAAGTATGCAGGCCTTGATGAATCTTCTGCCATATGCAAGGCTTTGGATGATGTTCTTTTGATGAACGGATTGGAATGTAAAATGACTTGCAGTTCGTCGAAGGTACGTGTTTATTTAATTTTAATACTAAGGGTTTGTTTGGCATGAAATTTTTAAGCAAATAAGCTGGCTTATTAAAGGATGAAGAAAAACTTTGGTGAAAACAGAATAAACTATACTCTTAAGTTGCTAAAATGTCAAATTAAAAAGTCTGAGCTTAAAAGCTGCAGAGTAACAAGCCCTAGTGCCGTATATGCCTCCATTTCCTCGGAAATGCAAGATATTATCTTCTTTCTTTTTGATGATCTGGTAGTTGGCTCATATCATTAACCGAGTGTTATTTATCTATTTGGTCAGATCTCGTATGTTTTAGATACGGAAGACTTCTTCTACCGTGTTAAAAGGCAAAAAGTCTCTTCTGCCTATGATGAAGAAAGAATAGCACGCTTTCACAGATTTCTTGCAGCTTCGTGATAGTACCAGTTCTATTTTGAAAAGTATGCCCTTGTCCACCTGTTTTTATGAACTTAAATCTCAATATTCGGATTTGTCTAAACCTTTTTTTTTTCTGTTGATGCAGGACTGATGTACTTGTAAAAATTTGTGTACCCAGCATGATCCTGTTATTGAAACAACTGGCCAAATAAAGAGCCGAAAAGGGTTCTCAGTAATGTAGAAACCTTGTGAGCTCCAATTACCCTTATTTATTTATTTTGGCCATCGTTCTGTACATAGTTTTACCGAATGTTACACAATAGAATCATGTTGTTAGTTCGTTATTTTTGTCGGGGTGCTGTCTATTGGTCAAATCATGTATAATTACAGATATGCTACAGTTATGTAACTTCAAGTTGTTGAAATAGAAAAGAAGAGTAATTTTAGAACCGAATCTTGCTGTTCTCCTTAGTCCTTCCTATTCCCGATGTTACACTTGTACCTGTTCATTGATTTTATCATCATAATCAACCATTATCTAAGAATGATCGTTGATTTATATGAGGCTGAGATTTAGGAACCATTATAAATGAAACATATAAAGCAACACGATACAACATCCATGCTGTTGTGCTAAATATATGTATACACTTCCATTTGTGGGATTGTTTCGGTGCAACCTTGTAAGCAGCTAATATTTACTGAGTATGGGAAAATGTATTTTTAACCGTGATTTTCTTGGTACGATTAAATGAATTTCACACTTAAAGAGGCATTTGATAAAATAAAAGTAAACAAGTTAATTGGGCTGTATAGAATTTATAGTGTTCTGGAAATGTATAAAAGAGATGCAATTACAATTTACAATTTACAACTTACAACTTACAACGTCTAACCTTTTCAACAATATATATTGTATAAAAAAAATGGTATAGAAACGGTTTTATGATTATAAGGGTGATATCGGACGGATTTTGGGAGGGCCGGCGGTATTGGAGCCTCACTGAAAATGTTAAAGTCGTTCTTTTACATAAGAATGTTTTAATAAATTATTTGTTTCTTTATAAAGGACCTCCAAGACTAAAGATAATTGCGATGGCTAAACACTTGGGTCCGACCATTGATGACGCATAAAATTGTTCTAACTATAGAGTAGTACAATTACGAATTTCGGGGGATGTAGTGAAGCCTCATATTTACGTGTTATACTATTAAATACCATGATTATCAGTCCAAACATAAAATTATGGAATTCTTTAATCAAATGAGGTAAATCTTTTTCCATAGATGACGTTAAAAATTTCGTGTCCGGAAGGAGTTTGTCTATTAACTTGGGGGTGGTTAGTAAGAGGATAGACGACGTCATGTAGAACTCGATTAAGGAACCAAATTGGGCGGAGTATAAAATAATTGATGGAGATGCGGCTATTCGAGAAAACTATGTTGTGATTGATGTGACGGCTTGTGCCTTCGAAGGTAAACTTTTTAGCAACTTGTTGAAACAAGATCAACGATGGTGATATCCTTAGAAGTGAAATGTCGGCTTGTTCTTTGGCTTGCGATATAGCGCTCGAATATGGATGGAACGACGTGTTGATTATGTCTGATTCCGAATTAGTTGTCAAGACTATGAACTCTTGTATTAGTAGTGCGGTTGAAGGTGGGAACCTAATAGATGTGACTGCCGTATAGAGTTAGAGAAGGTCAAGAAATGGGTGATAGAAAAAATAGACATAGTTGATAATTCTTGGGCGCATTTGCTTGTCCGGTGGGCCGCTTCATTTTCGTGGATATGATGCATTCCATTTATTTATATTCCGTTGCTAGAATGGTGACTTGTGAACGGACTTGATCATGAGAAACAATTTTGGAAAGAGACACATCTATGAGGAGTTTACTGTTTATTCATTTTAATATTATCGACTTGAGAGTGTTGTACCTGTCCCGAGAGTGTTGTACCTGTCCCGTTAACCGTTTTACTAGGGTCATCGTTTTCTCTGTTTAATGAAATTGATTATAAAAAAATTTACAGTAACATCTACGTAAGAATATCCTTAGTAATGAATTTTCGTATCCCAATAATAGGATTGTATAAATGTTTTACTCAATACCTTACGGTTTTTTAATTGACATAAACCCAAGTCGTCTAGTAAAATAAGGATGATTTGGATCATTTCGGGATAGAAAATCCTCATGTCACCAGTACATGGCACATTATATAATTCATTTGGATCATTTCGATAAGGATATATTACAAAATAAATAAATAAACGAGGTTAATTTGTTAACTTTTAGACTTCAAGAGACAAAATAATATTTTTTTAGTTTTAAATTTGAATTAATTTTTTGTTAGTTATTTTGGGATTCATTAATTAATAGGTAGAATATTGAGTTTTAGTGCATGTCACATCCTAAAACTTGGTACATCGGATTTACGGTAGCGTTACTTCTCTCTCTCTGTATATTTTTAGTGGATTGTAAAAGTAGAATTCCTCTGACAAAGGGTTGAAAGTAGACAGATGCCATGGGTGAACAAATTCCAACAAGAAGCAATATGAGAAGATGAGAGTACGCCGCCAAGGGAGCAAAAGGAAGTACGTGTGGATATACCTTATTCTACGCTTCATACTTCTGGACATGTCTTAGCCTTCCTCTACCCCCTCTTTTGAGTCGAGTTTTAAATATCTTTGGACCTCGTTTAATTGCCAGATTACAAATCACAGGACTATAAGTCCATCGGGATAAGAATTAATAATACCACCTCCTATTACAAATACTGCTATTTTCCGTCATTTGAAATCCGGGGTTATTAGTAACGCCCACACTTTATTTACTAAACACGGGACTTGTGAGTTCGGTAGTATTACAAATCCCACCCCATCTCAAACAAAGAAGGCCTTGGTATAAGAGTTATGCAAGTGAATCCGAACTTTGATAGGATTGTAATTAGGGCTGCAAATGAGGCGAAAATTTCGTGAAAAATTTCGTTTTCGTTCTGTTAAGAGCTCGTATCGTTTTCGTTAATTACTAAATAAAATGATAATTAAATAAAATATACATTTCGTTTACTAAACGAGATGATAATGATCAGAGCCCTTTTCGTTTCGTTAAATTTCGTTTCGTCAAAAATAAATTATATATATATATATATACACACACATATATATTAGAATATATAAATTTATGTATGAGATATACACGTGTGTGTTTGTAGCAATAAAAATATAGTTAAGATTCTCCATTAGTAATATAAATCTAAAACTCATTATATAAAAATATATAATGTGACTTGTAAATATGATTATGTGTAAATTGTAACATAGCGGTTCACGTAATACGATTACGTGTGAATGTGGCGAAAATTTCATGAAAAATTTCAATTTCGTTACGTTAAAGAGAGATAAACCGTCTGATTTCGCTCGTTTTCATCTCGTTCCAATTCATTATCTCCCTTAATTATTGTAATGAGGATTAATGAGGGCTAATTTATTAAGTTTGATACTTTTGGAGACCATATTATGTAATTAATATCTCCACTATGTCAATGCTGGATTTTTCAACACCAAAACGTCTGTTTTCATGCGTAACCTTTTTATTTTTATTTTAAAAAAATAAAAATGAAGTAAACCGTAAATCCGAATTACGGTTCGGATTTACGGTTTTGACGTGAAAACAGATATTTTGAAGTCGAAAAATCCGGCCTCAATTAGGAAGGAGCCTGAATTTTTCGACTAAAAAAAATATGTTTTTACGCCAAAACCGTAAATACAAATTACAAACCGTAATTCTGATTCACGGTTTATCTCTTTATATATATAATTTTTTTTAAAGTAAACCTTAATCTGAAATTACGGTGTGTAATTTGAAATTACTGTTTTTAAATGTAAAAAAAAAAAATTGTAAAAAAATTGTCTGGAGTCGAAAAATTGAAGGTAAAAAAAAAAAGCTGGATTTTTCCACTGCAATTTATCTGTTTCCACGCTCAAACCATGAAATTTTTCTCCGAACCGTAAAATTGACTTACGAACCGTAAGTCAAACTTACGGTTTGACTTTTGGTCAAAACCGTAACTTTGACTTACGGTTTGTAAGTCAATTTTACGGTTTATCTGTGAAATTACCAAATTGCCCCTGTGTTGAAATTTTCAAATTTTACAGTGAACCGATCGATCGGCCAAACATTCTGTAATATTTTACAGTGGACCGATCGATCGGCTGTCATCTCCGATCGATCGGTTGTCATCTCCGATCGATCGCTCTGTGTAAAAATCTCTGAAAAATTCCAGAGAGGTTGGCCGACCAACGGCCAACTTGGCCGATCGATTGGCCAGTGCAAATTTGCACTGCGTATACATGCACACACTCATATATACATATATACATTTCTCTATAACACCAAAAAAATCACCTATTTCATCAAAAATCATCAAATTTTCAGCAAAATCACTTTTTTTTATTATTAGTTTTTATGTGATTCATCAACGTAGATGATGCATATTAGTTTTTCATTTTTTTTCCAACCAAATTTCAATTATTTTTGTTATTTATGTGATTTATGTGATTCATTTGTGTAAATGTTACAACGGTCGTAAAACTCTATGTAAATGGAAAATTATCATTTTCAAGTTTTATTTAAACGTCTCTTCTCTATGTTACTAGTTATATCGCCATAAATAAATTAACAAAATGACCAACCCAATAATTTACATCTAATACCAACAAACAACACCGACAAGAGTATAAATCAAGATTCAAGAGATTGGTAAGTAAATGTCGAGCGAAAAATTCGCCATAGTTTTGCTTAAAAATGGATCATCGCCACAAATAAAAAAAAATACAATCACCAACCCAATATATCAAATAAACAATACAACAACACCACAATAACCAATCGCACAAATGGAAACATACGATAAAATGATAACAAAAGATAAAAATAACCAATCGCATATTAACATACCCAATCGCAAAAACGATTAACGTTTATAATGCAACGAGTCCCAAAATAGTCACGGTTTAACAAAATAAATAAAATAAAATAATAGATTGTTCGAAACATAGAAAAATTACATCGAAACATAGAAAAATTACAATGCTAGTCATGTTTCGAAGTAGCATCATCGTCGGTATCATCATAGAGCAGACGACGATAGTTCGGAAAATATGTACGATAATACTTATACTCCTCTTCATTATAGGAATCGATTTCTCCGTAATCCTCACCCTTATCCATTCTATACTCACGGTATTATTGACGAAAATGACGATGAAATTCGTAATCCATCGTCATTTTGTCCGCATGAAAATTTCCGGTCGCGGGCTCCCAATGAGGGTTACGAGGAAAGGAGAAGCGAGCATTTTCAGTATTATAAGGAGCGGATGCTTCAATAGGAGGAAGAGTGGAGGATGCCGCTATTCCTTTCCCCTTTCGTCAACGTGAGGATGAGGGAATGGTGTCGGAAGGAGGACGCTCGGGTTCCGTATTAGGACCTAGAGAAGGATCATGGGGTTCCAAAACGGGTTCGATAGAGATTGTCTTAGGGCCTACATAGGGCTCTAGATGAAGAGAGATGTGCAAAAAAATTACCCGTAACTATTCGGCCATACCAAGTTATAATATTTATTACCGATGACACGAATTTTCATTTGCGAAAGATTTTTTGACTCAAGAACACTAATCGACTCGATTTTAATGCCTTTGCACTTGATATTAAAAAAATTGAGAATTTCATTAATAAGAGAGCCATACGGAAGAGAGTGGTTTGTGGAGTCTTTGGCTTTTCTCATTGTTTTAAGAATTAAGGTAGCGGTATCCAATTTAATTTTGTTTTGAATACATGCTAGAATAACAATGTTATATTCCGTAACATCGGTAAAATTTGAGATATGAGGGAATATAATTTTAGAAACAACAAAAAAAGTGATTTTATTTTGAAAGTGGAGACCATTAACTTTTGGCTCTCCACGATGATCGGGGTGAAACACGGATTGACGAAGTTCAAACAAGTTTGACAAATTACACATATTCAAGACTTCCTCGGCTTTTGATACGCCACTAAACTCTAAATCAAAGAGGTCGCGTAGTTGATAGGCGGAAAAAAACTATTTCCTTTTTATTGACATTGGTTGAAAGTTCGAGCTCATTATTGTTATTCGTATAAACAATAACATTTTGATAAAATTGATAAGTTTCATCAATATATATATCTTTAGATAAAGAAATCAACTTTTTCCAATTTTGGAAACCGATGTTCTATTCAAAAAGCGAAAATTTACGAAGGAAACTTGCATAATCTAAAAATACACGATTGACAATTGTCCTATTCGAGATACAATTATCGGCTTTCGGAGACTTAACCAAACGAGAAGTGGAGGAGCCGATATCTTTATAAGTCGCATTCGAAGAGCTTTTCTCTCGAACCATTTTATTGAATTTGACAAATTAGGATTTTTGATAAATTAGAGTTTTTTTCAAAAAAAAAATACGAATTGATTTGGGGGCAAATCAATGGATTTTAGATTGAATTGATTTGAAATATATGTATTAGGGTGATGAAAATAGATATTTATATAAAAAAAATGATTTTGTTGAAAATTTGATTATTTTTGATGAAATAGGTGAATTTTTTGGGTTTTATAGAGAGATGTATATCTGTATATATGAGTGTGTATATGTATACGCATTGCAAATGGCCGATCAGTCGGCCAACTTCTCTGAAATTTTTCAGAGATTTTACACAGAGCGATCGATCGGAGCTGACAGCCGATCGATCGGTCCACCGTAAAATATTACAGAATGCTTGGTCGATCGATCGGCTATAACGGCGGATCGATCGGTCCACTTTAAAATTAAAAATTTCAACGAAAGTACAGTTTGATAATTTCATATGCAAGTCAAAACCGTAAATTTGAAGAACCCGTTCTTGAGTCAATTTTAGTGTTCGGAGAAATTTTTTTAGAGGGTGGAAAAAGTCGTCCAAATTCATTCTCTCTCCCTCTCTTCATTTCTCTCTCTCTCTCTCCCATCCGTAAATCAATCTCCGCAAAAAAATGGCGAAATCTTCGACAGTTAACCGATGGCTTAGGCCCGAGGTTCTCTCTCTCTCTCTCTATATATATATATATATACGTATATATATCCCTATATATCCGTATAGATTTGAATAGATTTAATCTGTTGTTAAATATCTGAATAACTGAATTAGATCTAACATACAGTTTCTCTATTAAACAATAACATTAAAATAAATTAATATGGATTTTGCATTTGAGCGACTTTTACACTACATGAATAATTTTTTATTAAATTATTTTATTTTATTGGTACAGTTTGTTGTGAATTTGGGTAATTAAATTAGATCTAATTGATAACAAATTCGTGGATTATTATTTTTAATTATTTTCTTATGGAATATCTGTTGTTGATATGAGTTAATTAATTAGATCTAATAAGTCATTATAATCTCTAATTTGTTTTTTTTTTTTTCCCTTTTATAAATTATTTCTTTTATTTTATAATTTGGAAAATTATTTACCCAATAATTGAAATAAATATAGTCTTGTGTATAGATTCTGTTGTGAAATTGAACTTCGGAACGAGATAGAAATAATCGGTTGTGGATTTGAATAAATGAATGAGATAGAAATAAAAGTTAATATGAAAAACGATTAATATGAAAAAAGTTTGTTCAAATTTGTCATTTTAGCAATTAAAGGACAAATTATTTGCATCTCAAAATACACGTGTTTCATGGTGGAGAAGTAAAATGGAACGAGTGACTAGTGAGTATTTTTATTTTTATTTTCTCTTCCCAAAAGGGTTTCGCATACTTTTATCGGTAGAATCTGTTGTGAATGTGAATAACGAAAGTAGATTTAAGACTTGGAAATTAACATTTCCGGTGGTGTAGTCTAAACTCTCGCATGACTTATAAGAGAAAAAATTGTCGCTTTGAGAACAGATTATGAAGAAAAGATGTGTGGAACAAACAATAACTTATAAAATTTGGGACTAAGAATAAAATGGAAATCACATCAAGAATATCGTGCATTTTCGATTATTACGTATTTTCTCACTCTTTCTGAATTATACTGGTCTGATAGAGCCATGTTGTGAGTTTGAATAACTGAATTTGACCTAAAGAGTAACTTTGTAATTGTATGTATTATGGTAGGTTTATCCTCTGTTTGCGGCCGTTGGGGTAGCCGTTGGGATCTGTGGGATGCAATTGGTCCGTAACCTCACAACCAACCCGGAAGTCAGGTTATCTCTATTCTTCCATCATATGTTTATATATATTCATCACTTATTATTTTTTGTTTGTGTGTGACTAATTTAATTTATGACCGTTTGTTATTTTTTGTCTGTGTGTGACTAATTTAATTTATGACCGTGGTAGATTTATTCAGCAAATTTGATTGGGTCAGTTGAATTTTATTCTATTCATTTTCCAACCAATAATTTGCATTTGGTCACTTATCTTTGTGGTTTTTACAGTTGATTTTTTTTCATCTAAGTTGGTGACGGAATTTAGACTGGAAATGTACACTCACTACTATTGCACCGGTTCAGTTTGTTAGGATCGTTTACAAATTGGTAAAAAATGAATTGGATGGTGTATAGTTTTCAGCCACATTTCTCAACATTTTTTTTTTCTTTACGAGTTCTTCACTTCTTTTTCAGATCACATAAATATGTTTGGCTTCAATCTTAAGAAAAAGTAGTGATAGGGGCTCCAATCCTTATTGACGCCCTGTCACTGGATCTGTGTGGTGTTTAAATTTGATCCGATGACTGAGATTTAATACACACTTCTAAATCTGAATGTTTTATTTCACGACAACTTGAGACACGGCTTATTGTAAATCATCTTTAATCTGAGATTACTAGGAAGGTATGATTGTTTATGCATAGGTTATGGGCATTTTGATGCCTTCTGCTTTGGATTTATGATGGATGTGTGTTTAAATCAATGATCAAAAGGAAGGAGTTAACAGCGTTGTTTTAATGTTGCATTTATAGATATGTGGTCTGTGCCAGTCACTTTTATATGTGTTTTGTGTTGGATACTTGTAAAATTAATTTTTAAGTTGTATGTTTGATGGACATGTCTTTCCGCTTGGTGCGTTCGTATAAGCATCAATAAAGACATTGAATTTGAAAGGAGCAATAATTCCGTAGAATAGAATTTTCTGTACAATTGTCTTCTTACGAAATTCAGCATCCAACATCATGAGAAAACATCCTAGTTATAATTCAGCATCCAACATCATGAGAAAACATCCTAGTTATAACTTAAAATATCCACTATTATGTGCTCCTTGTATATTTGAAAAATATAATTTCTCAGGGTTTTGGGCTAGGACTGCTATCGACTTTACTTAGTTTGCAAAAAAAAAAAAATGACGATCAAACATTCAACTGCTACATAATAGCAAATGCTGGGGAACTTAGTTGTACAAGGGAAAATTTTAGGGCTTATAACCAAACATAACTTAAGAAAGTTGGACCCTTGAATTGATGCATTTTTTTAGCAAAAAAAAAAGATAAGGAAAAGGTTGCATATAGTATAGCTAGCGCCGCTCCTTGCATAGTATAAAGCTGAGAAATACAATCATGTGCCTTCTAAAATAAAAATTACATTTTTTTTAAATGTTTATCGGTTTATGGAATGTGCTTGCCTGGAAACTAGAGGTCTAAATAGTGATAGTTGTTAATGTTTACCTTTTGCATGACAAAGACTTAAAAGGAGTTCAAAACATCATACTGTAAGTCGTAAAACTATGTGTATCTGATTACTGTTTCGTTTATGAGTTATGATAAGTCTTTTTGTTAGTGCGGGTACGTGGGAGTTGAGTGTGCTGAAATTGCAACAATGGAATATACATATACACAGAGTGGTAGAACATAGTTCATGAACTTGCCTTTGGTTGATTATAAACATCGACCTTTCTGATAATTTTTTTATTTTTATGAATTGAAGGGTCAATAAAGAGAACAGAGCTGCCGGTGTGCTGGATAACCATGCCGAGGGAGAAAAGTATTCTCAGCATTTTGTGAGGAGGTATGTGCGTGGCAAGTCATCTGAGATAATGCCATCCATCAACAGCTTCTTTGCCGATCCAGTAAACTAATGATTTTGAAGAACAAACCGTATTTCTATTTGATATTCGCTGATTGAAATAATTGCGTCTATCTGGAACTTTTTATCTTTAACTTTTCTAGAAGCTAAACAAATTGCTTGAAGTTTCAGATGTGTGAACATGTTTGTGGTGTAATAATCGTTATGTTTTGGAAGTTTGATATTGATAATTTGAGATATTTAATTGTGGAGCAATTTTTGTATCCTTTTGTTATTTATTGTTGTCCTTTATGAGATGCATGACTCAATAAAGTGCAATCAACCGCCTAATCGCCTATATTGATTCCGGTCATTGAAATCACTATCTTCATATTTTTTTTCGGCATCTCATTGAAAAAACCGAGTATGATAAGATGCTATATAATTGGAAAATACTTTCTGGTTGTCTATAATTTTGTTAATTTTTATTTCAATCTTTCGATCAGGGGAATATGGCATGGTCTGCTAAATTGTATAGAATCATTATAATGAATAAAGAATATAATTTTCATAAATTGAAAAGCCGGTTTCGAAGATTTTCATTTTTAATAAATATAATAGTTTCAGATATAAAAAATATAAAACTAAAGCTGGCACTCAAGAAGAAGAGATAATAATACTAATTAACTTAAGAAAAAACAAAAAAAACAAGCATCTATTTGTGTTTTAATGCAGGAAAATAGAGTGTTTAAATTACGTAAAACTTAAGTTAGGGAGGACTTTTTGTTTTTTAATTATATCTTTTTGAGATATTTATTAAATACTACTTACTATGCTAAAAAAAAAATACCCCCCTTTATTGGTAAAGCTTTTTTTTTTTATTTTGTATTAAACTGGTTACAATTATAATAATAAATTTTCAATCGTTAATCCTGATGACAAAGACATACTGTCTCGAGTTTGCTATATATATAAGAATTTAAGTTCAGAACAATGAAATATAATTCCATTTCCATTTTCATTTCCATCTCCATAGCTAGTTTCCAAACAATTGTTATGGACAAGTTTTCATTGAAGATTTTTTTCGTTATGATCTTCATCGTCACGATATCTGGTACGATAATTTCATTACCTCAACACATTCATAAATTCAAAAGCGATAATTATATATTAATTTGACATTTTTTTTTCTTTTTATAGAAATTGGATTTTGTTCTCAGAAAAAGTTCTTGTATATATATACATAAGAGTATGTTTTATAATCAAATTCTGGGAATTTGTTTTTGTAGCCAAAGCACGAGGGAGGGGTTACAATCCTTTACCCAAAGGAGAAAACAATAAGAGAATGTCATCTTTTATTGAACGTAACGCTGATTGCATCACGGATCGATTTAAGCTGCTGGGAATTAGATTGTTCGGCAGATTGCCAACAATGTTATTTTTCACATTGTAGATGTATCTGCTAATCGAAGATAGATTTGGGTATTATACAATGCCGTAGCTGCTTTTAATTTTAGACGTGGATCGATAAAGTGTATTCCAAACCATTTTTAGAAGCAAAATTTCTACATTTGCATCGGGTAATACTGAACTTAACCAGAGACGCTGTTAGAACTTCATTTCCTCGTGATTCTATAAAAGACGTATATTCCCTAGCTATATTGTCGTGAGTAAATGGAGTATCATTTAAGTTTTTGTAGTATTCACAATAATCTCTAAGCTCAAAACTATAGTCAGATAGTTGCCAAAGGAGAAAGCAAAACCGCCAAGCGGATGCCTCGATTTCCACATTGCCAATTGTTAAGAAAAATAGATTAAAAAAAAAGAACAAATTCTGCGAGAAACCTATTTTCCCTGCTCCATCATGAAGTATATTGAAAAGGATACAAAAAAGCATATTTAGTTGCTAAATTTTTTAAAAAGATATACCTTAATTTTCATGCAAAATTTGTTCCATAAAGGGGCTTAATCACTACTCCATGGCAACGCAGCATATTGATATTGGTAACCATCACAGTGATTTCAAACCAAAAGGCTTCATTAGGCTAAGTTAGAAGGACAAAAAGTTGATAAATATTAAATCAATGTGGCTGCAAAATTTTACATTCAAGTTCAAGAATTTAATCGGAAGACGGGATTATTAATGTTTTATCATATAATCAGATTGTTCTATATATCCTCAAAATGGACAAGATATAATTTTTAGACATTTTTTTTTTTTGTACCAAGCCAAAAAATAAAAGCAATGAAGAAAACGTGATCCATAGTTTCAGAATGCATGTTATATAAGATGCATATTGCATCATTATTCACTAAGTTCAAAACCAATAAATTAGATTTTGTACCAAGCCAAAAAATAAAAGCAAGGCACTTTGATAGCCCTCAATCTAACTGATTACCATGTTGAACTAACTGTAAAACCAGAACTCTTCGGAAACCAAACAACCAACCAGACACTTTCATAGCCCTCTTGTCGGAGGGAATTTTGCGAGATGGTGAAGAAGATTTTCATCTTTAAAACAGAAGAAGTCAGGAATATTATTAATAAGCTTAATTCCTCACCCTCCTTTGTTCATTAATTAAAATTGGGTATATTTTATAGTTTTAAAGGAAGAAAATTCCCCATGAAACAGTTTTTCATTTTAAATATTTTATTTGTTTCTCCATGCATACATATTCACATTGTAAAATTTAAGATTGTTTGATGTTTATGGCATTTCATGTTTTAGTTTGTATATAAAGTGTTTCCATAATTCTTGCCAATTGACGTTCATTATGTTCTGGTGTAATTCCGATATAGTACACTCAATAAACGTATGATGTTGCATGTTGTAATTATCATATGTTTCAATAAATATTTTACTTTTTATTTTTTGTTCCTGTAATTAAATGAATAGCACTAAATACCAAAGATTTCGATAGTAAAAAATTTGGTATTTTTTTGTATATGCCTTTTTGTTATTTTTTTTTCTTTTTCTTTGCTAAACAACAAGTACCATATATTCCGAGTTCGGCTACTTTTTCCTTTAAAGTTAATTACACTTCAAGTTCGAAACCGCAAGGGATTACAGGCTTTGACGCTATATTTCTTTCTCTTGAGTTATCAAAAATTTCTTTATCTTGCACTTTTATTTATATCAAAAGCTCTATTTACAAATCCTATAAAAAGATTAGTCTTAAAAGTTATGTGAAAAACCCTACTTGACAAAAACTATGCCCCATTCTTACTTTCATGTGGTCAATTTGAAAGAAAAACACAAAACTGCTCCGCATTAATATTGACCTCAATACGACATTATTGAGCCAAATCTCGTCTTGCAACATCACATCTCCGCCTATCTAATACGGTCGAATGTAAGTTTGCAAATGCAGATTTAATCTAAGTAACTAACCAAATATTAATTATACAAGTGTATATACTGCATTTGGCTAGTCATTAAAAGACTGGGTAAATGTTCCATTAAACAACACATATGATGCCTAAAAGGCTAAAAGCATCAAATAGGTGATAAATATATATGTTGCTCAATGTTGTATCAAGGAAGTGCATGTATATATATATATTGTTAAGTTGTTAAGAGAAGGGTGGAAATTCTATATTTTCATCTTTCAAAATGACTAAATGACAAGAGATCGGCACCCAACTACTCATGTTGCATAATTGATAATTAGTATCTTTTATTGTTATCACTCTAACTCGTCTGATACATTAATTATTGTTTAGTTTAAGACAATGACTAGTTTGTACAGTTGTACTCCTTAAACCTTGCTTACTTACTAGATGTAATTGCAAGACTAGATGTAATTGCAAAAGAATGGTCTTAGCTAGGTTATGTTTCCATATTGTAACCATTATGTTTCCCTTCTTATCCAGATATGATTTTTATACTCTTGTGTAAATCACAAAAAGAGGTTTTATGTTGCTAAGGATTTTTTTGTGTGAATGCACCCGAGTGTCTGAAGGAGGAGGATAACTGTCTTATATGGACAGATTGTCCCTTGGTTAATTTCGGTCTGAAAGTAACATGGAACAAAGCCCCCCATGTTGGCCTATAAAACTGAATCCGATAAAACTACGATATAGATATCAAATTTGCTAAGAAAAAGAAACATCACGGAACACCTAAAGCTGTAAAAAAGAGGGGGAAATAAATAAACTAGCAAATTTCATTAGCCATCATGAAGAGTGCAAATGCGCTTAATAAACCCTACTTTTCTCCTTATACCCCCCTCTCCTTATGAAAAAGTTCTGTTTAGTTTGGAATCTGTTATAGAAAGGAATTAATAATTGTAAGTGATGATAGAATTCGAAAGCTTAACGTTCGAGTACTTCAAAGTGTGAGTCGTTTGTAATGCTAATGAAGAAATTATTAAACATTTGTTCAGTAGTTTTCATTTTTTAGCCCGTTTGGTATCAGTTATTTTTTTCCTTACACATTTGTTCAGTATACGCAAGTATGGAATTATCACTTTCCTTAGGTTCTCTAAGCTACTTGGATGAATGGATGAAGAGTTATAATACATTTTATATAGACGTCGATTTGTCAGTTGGTGGGTTAAGAAAGACAATCGCATTATGAACAAATTATGCATATGTTGCCCAACTTCATTGTGTAGATATGATACATCAGTAAGGACATGTATCAAAAGGAAGATAAAAAAAAATTGACATTTATGAACATTAATCGTATATATGAAAAAAATAGTACATAAACAATGCATGAAAATGAATTAAATATTTACAAAAACAGTAACAAATAAACCTATAAGAAAGGAGGTTGAATTTACATCAAAATTTCAACAATAGGGCCATTCAAATTAATTACATTTACTTGTTTACTTTTTTAGGATTTTGAGAAACCACTATAAAATCATACCTAAGAGATCTCAATGTAAGCACCTTCCTCCCACCAATCTCTCTCCAAGTGCTTATAATCTATGTCGAAACCCTACATTTTTCTGAAACCACTGGATAATATTATCAAACCACTGGATATTTATGTAAAACTAGTGTTGCCCTAGAGCTATATATACTCAAAAGAAATTGCGATTAGAGAAAGAAATTTTCAAAAGGAAAGGAAAAGGTAACACAAACGAAAATTAGAGCCCTAAGGTCTGCTAACTTGCAAAGAGATAAACTCAAAAGTAAACTAAAATTAAATGACATTTATGACATATTAATTATTATGTGTTGCATAACGTTTTCTGAATAGAATTTTCTTATTGTCCAATTTATTAAAAAAAAGTTTGTATGGAACAACTTCTTAACTGGTAGTGTGCTTGAAAATCAGTTGGTCAAATGACTAATCCTTGGGAAATAAATTGGTACATAGGTAGAATGATAAACTGGGAAGTGTACAACATTTACAAAAAAAATGTGACGTTTTTTTTTTTTTTAAATTAAGTGCGACGGTTTTTATTCAAACAGAAATGTATAGTCGCTTCCTTTTGCTTGTGTGTGTGTGTGTTGAATAGTAAAATGAGGTAAATAACGATTTCCCAATTTTTTTTTAACAGGCTATATGAAGTTGTTCCGAAGTATGCGGAGAATGGCAGAGGACGATCTTGTTAGCGGAATCGGTCTTTCTTCACTTCCGATCGTTGTTCATTTCAAATCTAAAGATCCGGACCGTGTGAACCCAGCTATAAATTAAGGTTTGAATAATTCGCTGCTTTCTTCTTCTTTTTTTGTAGTATGCCATCATTTATCATGCCAACTATTGGCTTATTAGAGATGTATAAACAGTAAAACATAAACATAGACAAATTTCCACAGAGGGGGGAAAATGTTGTAATTGAAAATTTACCATGCCAGGTCATACTAGAATAGGATTTCAACGTATTTCTGAAATGTTTTTAGAACAATGATAGGGAACAATCACAATATAACAATAATTACCAATCCAAATGGGAATTTGATATTGTGATTGTTCCCAATTGTTGTTCTAAAGACATTTCAAAACTATGTTTAAATACTATTCAAGTATAATCCGACATGGTGAATTTTAAATTACCACGTTTCTCCCCCTTTGCGAGAATTTGTCTATCTTTATGTTTTACTTTTTATATATCTCTAGCTAACCAATAGTTAGCATGATCAATGATGGTATCGGTCAATTTATGGGTCAAGTTGTTGTTTTCATGGACGGTCTCGATTCGTCGGTGTCGAGTTGTTAATGTCAATCTTATAATATTTATTAAAATTTATTTGCAACGCAATAGCATGCTCTATTAATTTGACTGTTTTATTTATAGTTTATTGTTCATTTTGATTTAAAAACTATACATTTTGAAGTTTATATAACAACTTATCATTTTGCTTATTTACAAGTCACTTACTATAAGTTAAAATAAATACAAAATGACTTATCAACAAAAATAAGTTATACACCACTTATAAATAAAGATAAAGTAGTGTCAAACGGTACATTGCATGTTTTTTTTAAGAAGGTTTTTCCTTATTACTTTAAAATGCGTTTTCTTTTACAAACTAAGCTGGCGAAAATTAATTTTGATTTCCATAAAGTAAAATAACCCGAATCTAAGTAGTTTTTTTTTTAAAATATAATGACGTGAAATCACTGCAAGAAAAAAGTTCATTTAGCATCATAATTTTTTTCCGGTTATGTTGCTAAAGTGGATGTGACTAGATTTTAGCAACAGATTAGCAACAGATTATGTTGCTATTTGTTGCTAAAATTTAGGCATAACCATTTTCTTAACATAACTCAAAATGTTTTATGATGCTAAATGAACTTTTTTTTGTAGTGAATAATTTGAAAAGTAATTATGTGAATGTTATTCATTATTATCAAGTTCATTAAGCAAGTTGTATAAGGTCACTTTCATTTATATCATAATTATAGGTATATTGCTTAATGAAGACTAAAAAAGTAGTCATGCTTGATAGTTGATACTAACTATTCAAGCATAATTTAAATATTTTGATATATATGGAGATTTTTTGAAATAAAATTGAAAGAATATATGTTAACTTAAATTGAAAGTACAAAATCAAGTAATCACTTTCCTTTTGGTTTCTCTAACAAAAAAAACGGTGTACCAAAAAAAAAAAAAAAGAATAAAGATGCTTTACAAAACTTCAAATATGAAAAATATTTAAAATTTGATATTGGAATATGTATAAGTTAAATTGAAATTGATTATTACATCCTCCTATCACCATGATTCGTTAACAGAAGCTTCACTTAATTATTTAATCAGTCGACAAGAAAGTTTTTTTTTTTCTAACATCTGGCCAAATAAAACCAAAATACGGAAAAACTATAAATTCAACGTTTTAATTGACATAAAAATCAGCGAAAAGAGGGTAAAAATTCAAACCAGGTTTTCACAAATCTTTGTGAACAAGTCTAAAAACTAGCATTTATGTATCCTGTTCCTTCACCTCCAAGAGCCTCCGGAGATAAGGATCCCGACCTGAGGGAAGCCCAAACTTGTCCACAAAGGATCGTACACACCGATCCCCATAGAATTCCCAAATTGTTGCCGCAGGTTTACTTGGTAAGTTGGAGCCCTAGGAACTTCTTGTGAGTGAGTTGCCGGAGAAGGCACTCCAAGACTTTGTTCGCGTTTCGAGAGGATCTTCCATGATTCAAATGGTCCCTAAACGGAAGAAATGAACTTTTGGCCTTTTGTCTATTACATTTGTATTCGACTTGTTTTATGATGACCTTGTTTGGGATTTTAGTTTTGTTGTTTAATCTTGAGCCTTGTTACTAAAAAAGATGTACGAAAATGAAGGACAACATTTTTAGGTTCGAGTTGGTTTAGTTATGGAATGCAATCTATAATGAAATTGGTGATTCTAATGCAACTGTTTTCTGTACATAAATCTATGATGGATTTACCAATAATATGTATAATGATTCAGTGAAATCAGTGTGTTAATGCTTTCGTATCAAAACAACAACCATAACAACAAAAAACGCAACATTATAATTTGCAATATTCAGTCACCCACACAAGTTCAACCTCTGATAAGTTGTTTTTGAGTAAATTATAGTTTTGTACACCGATCTATTGGTGGTTAAGAAAATGGATACCCATCTTTCATGATTAACGATTTGCATACTCAAGTATATGATATCGTCAAATCAACAAACCACAACTAACTTATGTGCATGTTAACTTTTTGAACCAAAAAATAGTTACATGCCAAAACATGTGAGTTTTTAAGAGACAAAATTGTCATTTCTCATATCAAATAAAGCGAACCATTAGATCTGATTGCTGATTTCTCATATCAAATAAAATGGCAAAATTAGGATTATTGAAAAAAAAATCAAAAGTAAAGGTAAACGTAACACAAACGAAAATTGGGCCATAAGGTCTACTAACTTGCAAAGAGATCAACTCAAAAGGAAACTAAAATTATATGACATTTATGACATATTAATAGGTAGATATGTACAAGTAATATGGACATAATTTAACACAAAAATCAATAATATATGTATACATACAACAGTACACCATAGAATCCCTAAAAAGGAAGAAATTTGAACTTAAATTAATTTTTTAATACAAGGATCATCCAATTTATTGCTAATTGCTATGTTTCCTTTAAAGGGTTTTAATTATGAACCACTATAAAGCCACTAGAGAGTTTTATGTAAAATACCAACAAAAGTTTAAACTCTACATTGTTGTAAATCTTTATATATATTTAGCAAAAAGAATGAATATCAATCGTGATATTGCTTGTAAGTTCTATCTCCCCATATTTGTTACACTTTCCGTTTTCTCTTAGTATTTTTTTTCTGGGTACTTTCTATGTGTAATCAACTATTGTGTTTTCATTTTCATTTATTCACAAAAACCTTGTAATTTACTTTCATAATACTAAACCCGCAATGGTCATGTGCTTAAACATCTTTTTGTAGTTAAATAAAACATCAGATGTCCACAAATATGTGATTAGATGTGAGTTTAATTTTTATAATATTACTCCATGTTTATTTGTAAATATATAATATATGAGAAATATTACGGGAGAAGCAAATGCTGTGTTGCGTAACTTTTTCTGAGTAGAATTTTCTTATCGTTCAATTTATTAGAAAATTTTAGTATTGAACAACTTCTTAATTGCTAGTTTGCTAGAAATCAGTTTGTCAAATGACTAATCCTTGAGAGATGAATTGGTACAGAGATAAAATAATAAACTGGGAAGTGTACAACATTTAAAAAAAAAAAAAAAAACTTTTGTGACGGTTTTTACTTAAACAGAAATGTATAGTAGTCGCTTCCTTTTGTGTGTCTGTGTTTGCTGAATAGTAAAAATGAGGTAAATAACGATTGCCCAAATTTTAACAGGCTATTTGAAGTTGTTCCTAAGTATGCGGATAATGGCAGAGGACAATCCCCTTAGCAAAATAAATCTTTGTTCAATTCCGATCGTTGTTCATTTCATTTCAAAAGCTCCGGGCCATGTCAAGCAAGCTTTAAGGTTTAAATCAATCGCTGCTTTCTTCTTTTTGTAGTATGGTTACCATGAATGCATACAATTTACTAAGCTGACTTTTATAGTTTAATATGTAAGGATAAAGATGCTTTACAAGACATAAAAATTTGAAAAATATGATAGTTAGAAAATACAGTATGTATAAGTTATATTAAAATTGTTCTTTTTTTCTTACACAACGTAGTTTTGTATATCTTTCTACAGAAAAAGTATGTCGATTTTGGTGCAGTTGCATATGAAGAGCTTAATAAGGTCCCAATGAGGCAAAAAAGGGCGAAAACACCGACCAGGGCTAACAAGAATTGAGCAAATAAATTCCCAGCAGTTGCACTATTAAGAGCCCATCTGTTCGTTGAAAGGATCAATGTCGGCTCAATACTTGGATATTTCTGAAACAAACGACCTCATAAACTATATTGCTTTTCTCAGCTTCCAAAAAGCGCTTGCAAACTGACATGGACTTCACGGCATCATTGCCTCCGTCTGACGACTTGGCCACCAAAAGCCATAATAGTGCTTAAAACATCAATAGGAAGATTTGTTATATTCAAAGCCAAATATGCTGGAGGATCTCACGTAACGTTAATCTTGTGTTTGTTTATCTTGCTTTTCAATCTGCTAGGACTAGTAATTAATAGGTGATCTATGTTTACTTTTGGGTTTGTTTTGAAAGTTTCAGTGGGTAGCTCAGTTGAGTGTAAATTTGTGTAAATTAAAGAGCTATCATTGTAATTGTCTAAGTTGGATTAGGTCCCGTTTTATTAATGAACGTTTGTTAATTAAAAAAATAATAATTTGTCAGTTTTGCTCTGCATGCGCCGCTCTTAGCTCTTACGGTGTCTTAATGTTTCCATAGATGAAACTGAGCCAAGTCAACACTCACACTTTCTGGTCCGATAAGTATATAGCGACCAACATGCTAGATATGATGCCCGCCTTGGCCATGTCAGCAGATCGAAACAGTGGCACATCCATTTAGTGGCGGAACATGGATGATTACTTTACCAATCATTTCTTAACATAATTATTTTACAAAAAATATAACCTCACATACATGGATGATTCTGTAAATTACGATATAGAAAGAAATTTTCAAAAGTAAAGGAAAAGTTAACCCAAACGAAAATTAGGCCCTAAGGTCTACTAACTTGAAAAGAGATAAACTCAAAAGGAAACTAAAATTAAATGACATTTATGACATTAATTGGTAGATATGTACAAGTAATATGTACATAATTAATTTCACATAAATTAACAATATATGTAAAAATACAGTACACCATAGAATCACTAAAAAGGAAGAAATTTGAACTTGAATTAACTTTTTAATAGAAGGTCCATTCAATTTATTTATATGTAGTTGCTATGTTTCCTTTAAAAGGTTTAAATATCATTTATATTATAATAAGTCAACATAAGTCAAATGATACTGCTAATTTAGCCAAAAATTTTCAAAAACGCACTCACTCTTTTTTACTAATTACTTATTTACATTTATCCAATTCAAAATATAAAAAACAAACAAAAATCGTTATCTTTTCAAAACAATTATAATCATATACCATAAAAAATCGTTTTACGTGTATTTTGTATAACAAAAACATTATATTACTCACCATTTCTAATTTAATATATTCATTCAATCAATATACTTTTTAAAAATTTATTTACGCAGATTATATATATATCACGCATCGCATACGCAACGCGTGGGTAACGATTATTAGTACCACTATAAAGCCACGAGAGAGTTGTAAATAAAATAACAACAAAACTTTAAACTCTACATTTGTTGTAAATATTCTCTATATATGAAGAGATATCTATAAAAAAAAATGAATGTCAATCGTTCTATTGCTTATAAGTTATATCCCCCCATATATGTCACTCTTTCGATTCTCTCTTAGTATTTTTTTCAGGATACTATTATGTGTTTAATCAACAATTTTATATTCATTTTTATTTATTAACAAAAAGCTTCTAATTTACATTAATTTACATTAAAAAGCTTGTAGTTAAATAAAGCATCGGATGTCCACAAATATGTGATTATATGTGAGCTTAATTATTAAAATATTACTCCATGTTTAATTGTAAATATATAATATATGAGAAATATTACGAGAGAAGCAAAAATTGTGTTGCATGACATTTTCTGAGTGGAATTTTCTTATCTTTCAATTTATTAGAAAATTTTAGTATGGAACAAGTTCTTAATTGCTAGTTTGCTAGAAAATCAGTTGGTCAAATGACTAATCCTTGGGAGATAATGCAAAGTCGCTTACTTTTGTGTGTGTGTGTGTGTGTGTGTGTGTGTGTGTGTTTGTTAAATAGTAAAAATGAGGTAAATAACGATTGCTCAAATTTTAACAGGCTATATGAAGTTGTTCGTAATTATGCGGAGAATGGCAGATGACAATCTCGTTAGCAGCATAGATCTTTGTTCACTTCCGATCGTTGTTCATTCCATTTCAAAAGATCCGTATCATGTGATCCAAGCTATAAAGGTTTGAATCAATCACTACTTCTGATTTTTATAGTATAATATAAGATGATAAAATGATTCACAAATCAATAAAATTTGAAAAATATGATAGTAGAATATGTATAAGTTATACTGAAATTCAAATTTTCAATATAACTAATAAAGATAATGTTACAGAAAAACAATAAAATACACATTAAAACCAGTTATATTAAAATTTGAAAAATATGATATTATAATATGTATAAGTTATATTGAAAGTGATTGTTACATCTTCTTATTACGACGATTCATTAACAGAAGCTTCACTTATTTTATCAGTACACAACTAATTTTTTTAAAAAAACATCTGGCCAACAAACATATTGAAATTATATTAACATAAAAATCACCCAAAAGAGGGTGAAAATTCAAATCAATGAAGATCAGTATTTGATTAAAAAAATAACTATCGCAGGTTTACTTGTGAGGGTGGAGCTCCCTAGGAACTTCTTAGGATCTAAATTGGAATTTCCATCGTCAGAAACAATCTTAAGCAATGAAGATCTCCTGGCAGAGATACTTCTCCGCGTGCCAACAAAGTCACTGATCAATTTCAAACGTGTATCTAAATTTTGGCTAACAGTAATATCAGACTCGTGATTTTTATACAACCACTAAAACCATAATTGATCAACACCCCATCTCTGCCATATACTTTCGGATGGGTACTCCGGCAATAGGTCCATTAAAGACTCTCTCTCTTCGTGGCCACGTAAATCTTGTACCATTCCCTTTCCTTCATAAGTTTAAAAATTTAAATTTTACTCGCTTCAAGCACTCTTGCAACGGGTTGGTGTTGTTTTCAGTTAGGAATAAACATTATTGTGTGTGAAAAAAAAAAGGTGGAGCCCGAGGAACTTCTTGTGAGTGAGCTTCCGGAGAAGGCACTCCATGACTTTGATCGCGTTTCGAGGACCTTCCATGATTCTATGGGTCCCTAAATGGAAGAAATAAATTTTTGGCTTTTTCTCTATTACATTTGTATTCCACAGTTTTTATGATGACCGTGTTTTGCATTTTAGTTTTGTTGTTCAATCTTCAGCTAGCCTTGTTACTGAAATGGATGTAAAGAAAGGACAACCGTTGTAGGTTCGAATTGGTTTAATTATGTAATACAATCTATAATGAAATTGGAGATTCTGATGCAAGTGTTTTCTGTAAGGAAATCTATAATGGATAATAAAACCAGTGTGTTAATGCAAGTATTTTCTGTCAAAACAACAAAATTGCAATGTATTGCCCTAAGAGCATCAACATATAAGAAGGAACTACGTTAATAATTAAAGTATTCTATTTGATTATTTAGAGTGCCCTATTTTTGTCGGCCATAAAAATCCATTTATTTTCAAGAGTTTTTTAAGAAAGTGAGAAATTGTTGTCAAGATGGAAAACTAATTGGATTTATATGGGAGGTAAATTAATGTTGATCAAGTATATATGTACCACTTATTGACTGTTTACACCACGACTGCTATAAATCCCCGCAAAAAAAAAACATTCATCAAATTGATTATAACTTTGCGCTAACTTTCTATGGGGTAAAAGAGAACAAAATTAAATACCACCGGATTTTTTGGAGTACCATTTTTAAATCTGTGGATGAAGGTGGTTTAGGTATTAAAAACATGAGTGAGATTACGGTTCTTGTGGAGTTCAAATAACTTTGCTGGATTTTTTTGAAAAAAACTCGTTTTGCAGGGACTAATTACATGAAAAGAAAATATTTAAGTTTTAAGTAAACACGTCTATTCATATTGATAAAATGATAAAACACAAACATTTAGCAGCACATACAATGATATAGCTAGTAGCTAGGAAAAGAAGATATAGATGTTAATCATGATGGTTAGAACTGCACCAATAATAAGTGAAGATATGTGTGAACAATATTGTAGTATTAAACATTTACTTACATACAATGGCGATCGGAAAAGAAATAGTATCTATACTGCGTAACTCAGAATCTGTTGCAAAATTTTGTGAATGGCGCCCTCGAGTGTTTGAAGGAGAAGGATAACTATCTTATATGGGCATATTGTCCCTTGGTTAACTTCAATCTGAATTCTGCTTGGGACATGGTAAGGAAAAAATAAAACATCGATTTTTCCATAAGATCAATTCTTTTGGTTAAATGATGGCCTCCCCTAAAAAACATTGGCGCACATAAGCTTGAGTAACAAACATATTTGGAATAATCTCATTCCGCTAAAAAAAATTTATTTTTTTTTGTAGTAAGAGGTACCCTTTAAAAATGTAAGAAAGTAACATGGGACAAAGCCCACCATGTTGGCCTATAAAACTGAATCCGATAAAAGTACGATATAGCTATCAAATTTGCTAAGAAAAAGAAACGCCACGGGGAACCTAAAGCTGCAAAAAAGAGGGGGAAATAAATAAACTAGCAAATTTCATTAGCCATCATCTGAGAGTGCAAATGCGCTTAATAAACCCTACTTTTCTCCTTATACCCCCCTCTCCTTATGAAAAAGTTCTGTTTAGTTTGGAATCTGTTATAGAAAGGAATTAATAATTCTAAGTGATGATAGAATTCGAAATCTTAACGTTCGAGTACTTCAAAGTGTGAGTGGTTTGTAATGCTAATGAAGAGATTATTGAACATTTGTTCAGTAGTTCTTTTTTTTTATCCCGTTTGTTATCAGTTTTTTTTTTCCCTACACATTTGTTCAGTACGTATACTCGAGTATGGAATCACTTTACTTAGGTTCTCTTAGCTACTTGGATGAATGGATGAAGAGTTATAATACATTTTATATAGACGTCGTCGATTTGTCAGTTGGTGGGTTAAGAAAGACAACGTCGTCGATTCCCATTATGCATAATAGAAGGTAAAAATGTGGGGATAGCCAAATACATAAACAATGCATGAAAATGAATTAAATATTGTGTATATATGATACATCAGTAGGTACATGTATCAAAAGGAAGATAAAAAAAAACAAATTGACATTTATGAACATTAATCGTATGTATGAAAAAATAGTACATAAACAATGCATGAAAATGAATTAAATATTTACAAAAACAGTAACAAATAAACCTATAAGAAAGGAGGTTGAATTTACATCAAAATTTCAACAATAGGGCCATTCAAATTAATTACATTTACTTGTTTACTTTTTTAGGATTTTGAGAAACCACTATAAAATCATACCTAAGAGATCTCAATGTAAGCACCTTCCTTCCACCAATCTCTCTCAAAGTGCTCATAATCTATGTCGAAACCCTACATTTTTTTGAAATCACTGGATAACATTATCAAATCACCAATGAATGCCATTGTCGATAATGCTGGTATGTCTTAGCCACTTTTTTTTATATATATTGTAACACTTTTAATACTTTATGCACAACGTTCTCCAACGCCTTAACTTTAGGTTTATTATTACAATTAATAAAAGCAATGAAAATGTTAAAGAGGGGAGATATTTATGTAAAACTAGTGTTGCCCTAGAGCTATACTCAAAAGAAATTGCGATTAGAGAAAGAAATTTTCAAAAGGAAAGGAAAAGGTAACACAAACGAAAATTAGAGCCCTAAGGTCTGCTAACTTGCAAAGAGATAAACTCAAAAGTAAACTAAAATTAAATGACATTTATGACATATTAATTATTATGTGTTGCATAACTTTTTCTGAATAGAATTTTCTTATTGTCCAATTTATTAAAAAAAAGTTTGTATGGAACAACTTCTTAACTGGTAGTGTGCTTGAAAATCAGTTGGTCAAATGACTAATCCTTGGGAAATAAATTGGTACATAGGTAGAATGATAAACTGGGAAGTGTACAACATTTACAAAAAAAATGTGACGTTTTTTTTTTTTTTAAATTAAGTGTGACGGTTTTTATTCAAACAGAAATGTATAGTCGCTTCCTTTTGCTTGTGTGTGTGTGTTGAATAGTAAAATGAGGTAAATAACGATTTCCCAATTTTTTTTTTAACAAGCTATATGAAGTTGTTCCGAAGTATGTGGAGAATGGCAGAGGACGATCTTGTTAGCGGAATCGGTCTTTCTTCACTTCCGATCGTTGTTCATTTCAAATCAAAAGATCCGGACCGTGTGAACCCAGCTATAAATTAAGGTTTGAATAATTCGCTGCTTTCTTCTTCTTTTTTTTGTAGTATGCCATCATTTATCATGCCATCATTTTTTGTAATTGTCTAAGCTGGGTTAGGTCCCGTTTTATTAATGAAAGTTTGTTAATTAAAAAAATAATAATTTGTCAGTTTTGCTCTGCATGCGCCGCTCTTAACTCTTACGGTGTCTTAATGTTTCCGTAGATGAAACTGAGCCAAGTAAACACTCTCACTATCTGGGCCGATAAGTATATAGCGACCAACATGCTAGATATGATGCCCGCCTTGGCCATGTCAGCAGATCGAAACGGTGGCACATCCATTTAGTGGCGGAACATGGATGATTACTTTACCAATCATTTCTTAACGCAATTATTTTACAAAAAATATAACCTCACAGACATGGATGATTCTGTAAATTACGATATAGAAAGAAATTTTCAAAAGTAAAGGAAAAGGTAACCCAAACGAAAATTAGGCCCTAAGGTCTACTAACTTGAAAATAGATAAACTCAAAAGGAAACTAAAATTAAATGACATTTATGACATATTAATTGGTAGATATGTATAAGTAATATGTACATAATTAATTTCACATAAAAATTAATAATATATGTAAATATACAGTACACCATAGAATCACTAAAAAGGAAGAAATTTGAACTTGAATTAACTTTTTAATAGAAGGTCCATCCAATTTATTTATATGTAGTTGCTATGTTTCCTTTAAAAGGTTTAAATATCATTCTATTATAATAAGTCAACATAAGTCAAATGATACTGCTCAATTTAGCCAATTTTTTCTAAAAACGCACTCACTCTTTTTTACTAATTAATTATTTACATTTATCCAATTCAAAATATAAAAAACAAACAAAAATCATTATCTTTTCAAAACAATTATAATCATATACCATACAAAATCATTTTATGTGTATTTTGTATAACAAAAACATTATATTACTCACCATTTCTAATTTAATATATTCATTCAATCAATATACTTTTTAAAAATTTATTTACGCAGATCATATATATATATATATATAGCACGCATCGCATACACAACGTGTGGGTAACGATTATTAGTACCACTATAAAGCCACGAGAGAGTTGTAAATAAAATAACAACAAAACTTTAAACTCTACATTTGTTGTAAATATTCTCTATATATGAAGAGATATCTATCAAAAAAAAAATGAATGTCAATCGTGCTATTGCTTTTAAGTTATATCCCCCCATATATGTCACTCTTTCCATTCTCTCTTAGTATTTTTATCAGGATACAATTATGTGTTTAATCAACTATTTTATATTCATTTTTATTTATTAACAAAAAGCTTGTAATTTACATTAAAAAGCTTGTAGTTAAATAAAGCATCGGATGTCCACAAATATGTGATTATATGTGAGCTTAATTATTAAAATATTACACCATGTTTAATTGTAAATATATAATATATGAGAAATGTTACGAGAGAAGCAAAAATTGTGTTGCATGACATTTTATGAGTGGAATTTTCTTATCTTTCAATTTATTAGAAACTTTTAGTATGGAACAAGTTCTTAATTGCTAGTTTGCTAGAAAATCAGTTGGTCAAATGACTAATCCTTGGGAGATAATGCATAGTCGCTTACTTTTGTGTGTATGTGTGTGTTAAATAGTAAAAATGAGGTAAATAACGATTGCTCAAATTTTAACAGGCTATATGAAGTTGTTCGTAATTATGCGGAGAATGGCATATGACAATCTCGTTAGCAGCATAGATCTTTGTTCACTTCCGATCGTTGTTCATTCCATTTCAAAAGATCCGTATCATGTGATCCAAGCTATAAAGGTTTGAATCAATCACTACTTCTGATTTTTATAGTATAATACAAGATGATAAAATGATTCACAAATCAATAACATTTGAAAAATATGATAGTAGAATATGTACAAGTTATATTGAAATTCAAATTTTCAATATAACTAATAAAGTAATGTTACAGAAAAACAATAAAATACACGTTAAAACCAGTTATATTAAAATTTGAAAAATATGATATTATAATATGTATAAGTTATATTGAAAGTGATTGTTACATCTTCCTATTACGACGATTCATTAACAGAAGATTCACTTATTTTATCAGTACACAACTAAGTTTTTTTTTAAAAACATCTGGCCAACAAACATATTTATAAAATTCAATGTTTTAATTAACATAAAAGTCACCCAAAAGAGGGTAAAAATTCAAAACAATGAAGGTTTACTTTATTAAGAAAATAACTATGGCAGGTTTACTTGTGAAGATGGAGCCCCCTAGGAACTTCTTAGGATCTAAATTGGAATTTCCATCGTCAGAAACAATCTTTAGCAATGAAGATCTCCTGGCAGAGATACTTCTCCGCGTACCAACAAAGTCACTGATCAATTTCAAACGTGTATCTAAATTTTGGCAAACAGTAATATCAGACTCGCGATTTTTATACAACCACTACACCATAATTGATCAACACCCTATCTCTGCCATATACTTTCGGATGAGTACTCCGGCAATAGGTCCATTAAATACTCCCTCTCTTCGTGGCCACGTAAATCTTGTACCATTCCTTTTCCTCCATGAGTTTAAAAATTTAAAATTTCCTCGCTTCGAGCACTCTTGCAACGGGTTGGTGTTGTTTTCAGTTAGGAATAAACATTACTGTGTGTGAAAAAAAAAAGTGGAGCTCTAGGAACTTCTTGTGAGTGAGCTTCCGGAGAAGGCACTCCATGACTTTGATCGGGTTTCGAGGACCTTCCATGATTCTATGGTCCTTAAATGGAAAAATAATTCTATGGTCCATTACATGTGTATTCCACAGATTTTATGATAACCGTGTTTTGCATTTTAGTTTTGTTGTTCAATCTTCAGCTTGCCTTGTTACTGAAATGGATGTAAAGAAAGGACAACCGTTGTAGGTTCGAATTGGTTTAATTATGTAATACAATCTATAATGAAATTGGAGATTCTGATGCAAGTGTTTTCTGTAAGGAAATCTATAATGGATTTACCAATGCTATGTATAATAAAACCAGTGTGTTAATGCAAGTATTTTCTGTCAAAACAACAAAATTGCAATGTATTGCCCTAAGAGCATCAACATATATAAGAAGGAACTATGTTAATAATTAAAGTATTCTATTTGATTATTAGAGTGCCCTATTTTTGTCGGCCATAAAAATTCATTTATTTTCAAGAGTTTTTTTAGAAAGTGAGAAATTATTGTCAAGATGGAAAACTAATTGGATTTCTATGGGAGGTAAATTAATGTTGATCAAGTATATATGTGCCACTTATTGACGGTTTACACCACGACTGCTATAAATCCCCGCAAAAAAACCATTCATCAAATTGATTATAACTTTGCGCTAACTTTCTATGGGGTAAAAGAGAACAAAATTAAATACCACCGGATTTTTTGGAGTACCATTTTTAAATCTGTGGATGAAGGTGGTTTAGGTATTAAAAACATGAGTAAGATTACGGTTCTTGTGGAGTTCAAATAACTTTCCTGGATTTTTTTTGAAAAAAACTCGTTTTGCAGGGACTAATTACATGAAAAGAAAATATAAAGTTTTAAGTAAACACAGCTATTCATATTGATAAGAATGATAAAACACAAACATTTAGCAGAACATACAATGTTATAGCTAGTAGCTAGGAAAAGAAGATATAGATGTTAATCATGATGGTTAGAACTGCACCAATAATAAGTGAAGATATGTGTGAACAATATTGTAATATTAAACATTTACTTACATACAATGGCGATCGGAAAAGAAATAGTATTTATACTGCGTAACTCAGAATCTGTTACAAAATTTTGTGAATAGCGCCCTCGAGTGTTTGAAGGAGAAGGATAACTATCTAATATGGACAGATTGTCCCTTGGTTAACTTCAGTCTGAATTCTGCTGGGGACATGGTAAGGAAAAAATAAAACATAGATTTTTCCATAAGATCAATTCTTTTGGTTACATGATGGCATCCCCTAAAAAACATTGGCGCACATAAGCTTGAGTAAAAAACATATTTGGAATAATCTCATTCCGTTAAAAAAGTTTTTTTTTATAGTAACAGGTACCCTTTAAAATGTAAGAAAGTAACATGGGACAAAGCCTCCCATGTTGGCCTATAAAACTGAATCCGATAAAAGTACGATATAGCTATCAAACTTGCTAAGAAAAAGAAACATCACGGGACACCTAAAGCTGTAAAAAAGAGGGGGAAATAACTAAACTAGCAAATTTCATTAGCCATCATCTGAGAGTGCAAATGCGCTTAATAAACCCTACTTTTCTCCTTATACCCACCCCCCTCTCCTTATGAAAAAGTTCTGTTTAGTTTGGAATCTGTTATAGAAAGGAATTAATAATTCTAAGCGATGATAGAATTCGAAAGCTTAACGTTCGAGTACTTCAAAGTGTGAGTCGTTTGTAATGCTAATGAAGAGATTATTGAACATTTGTTCAGTAGTTTTCTTTTTTAGCCCGTTTGGTATCAGTTTTTTTTTTCCTTACTCATTTGTTCAGTACCTATACTCAAGTATAGAATCACTTTCCTTAGGTTCTCTAAGCTACTTGGATGAATAGATGAAGAGTTGTAATACATTTTATATAGACGTCGATTTGTCAGTTGGTGGGTTAAGAAAGTGAAATTCCTATCCGCTGTTCTAGTTGCAGTTTTGCAGTTAGGTTTTAAGTGAGGTTGCAACCACAGTTAGAACCCAGTGTATAAATGGACAGAACTGTAAAAAGTTAAATGTACGTAAATTAAATCACACGCACATTTAACAACGAAGTTCACCTAACTAGGCTATGTCTCCGGGGCACTTACCCTGATTATGATATTATAAAAAGCTTACAATATAGGATTCAAGTCTTAATGAAAAACTCTTAGACTCCCTCTAGGTTTTTCTGCCTATCTCTATATTGCTCCTACTCTATAACTATCACTTATAAATCAATGGCATCCCACCATTGTTTTCTTTTAAAAGCTCACGTGTATTCTCTCAAGAATGAGTTCTTTATAATGTAGAACACACACTTTTTACAAGCTAGGTTATCAACTATTTATACAAGTAAAATAATCTTCTTTCTTTAGGATCTTGAAGATTGCTTTTGACTTGTTTTGATTGGCTTCAATCTTTCCATGTATAACGAGACTCTTCAGCGTATGATTGACTCCAATCTTCATAAGTTAATACCTGTTAAATAACTAGCTTGGAAATAGGAGTTAGTCTTTTCCTATAACTAGGAAACATATAAAGATAATATCTTTTAGAGATAATATCTTTCCATATATATATGAAACACCTAACTCCATATTACATTCAATCTTTAAACGAATTATACTGAATATAGATAAGGAACAAAAGATTGAAACAAGTGATAAGGACAAGCATAAGAATAGAGATACATATTAAAAGGAAACATAACCTTATAAACTAATCTCTTTATATCTTTTAGGAAATTTTTCCTTACCACTTTGATATTCTCAATAAACGCATACTAAACCTGTTAAGATCATATGAGAATATATCCTGCATACTTTAAAACAAATAATTATTAATAAAGAACAGTTATGCAGAATAACAGAACTAGACAGAATTCTGCTGAACAGCAGTTGCAACTGAGGTTGCAACATTACTTGAAACCTCCAATGCTGTCTAAGCAGGTTGTAACTGTGGTTGTAACTGAGCTTGCAACATTACTAGAAACCTATCAACATAGGTTGTAACTGAGGTTGAAACATTGCTTGAAACCTAACAACACCTGTCTTAGTTCATAATAAACAGATAGGATTATTTAGTGAAAACCATTAGACAACAATAGAATTTAGACCAGAAATCTGGTCCTAACAATCTCCCCCTTTGTCATTGGTTTTGACAAATCATCTAAGTTTATATAAACACTAATCCACCTGCAATTAGTTAGCAGTACAGTCTTTTACTGTATTTCATTTATCAGTGCTTTTGTAACACCTATTTAGCTCCCCCTGCAAGTTAGAATAGCAGGTATCATATAAGCACAGAATATCCATTCACAGAGTTTCAGAACAGATTTAATTTAACCATAAACTCATCTCCCCCTATTTGTCATAAGCCAGACAAACTAGTCACGAGATATGTCTGAATATGGTGCTTTCTCCCTTAAAGGTGTATCTCTGACAACCTCTTCCTTGTCTTCTTCACTGCTTATGGAGAAACCATCATCACTGTTGGGGTTTTTAGAAGGGTTGGAGACATGGTTTCAACTACGGTTGGAACTGCACTTAGAACTTCGCTGTGTGGGTTTCCAGAAAACTTAGGGTTTCTTTGTTAAATAGAAAAAGAGAGAGAGTAATTGTGATTATTGTAATTGATTTTGGATATTAAAAGAGTTTAGTATAAATAGCAATAAAGTCCAAATCTTTTTACAAGTAGAAAAAGATACACTCAAATCAATTTTGAAACAGAATCAATTTTAAAATACAAAGAAATCATGTGGAAATAGTTTTTCAGACAGATAAATCAAGCAATAAATAAAGATCAACATTCCTTGTAAACATATATACCCAAAATTTGAAAATTCAAGAGTTGAAGCTTTTAAGGAAATTTGACTTGATTCAAGATAAAGATAGCAATTAGACAGATATTTAAGCTTTTTGGAAAAAGAAAATCTAGCAATTTACCCAAGAAGATATGTTTATCATTGAATAACTCTAATAAAGATTAGATTTTAGGAGCTTATATTGAGCCAATCCGTTTTTATCTCTACACGAAAACTAGTTTGATGACCTCATCAAGGAAAGAGTATAAGTGATGTCAAAAAAAGAATTAACAAGACTTTGTCTTGACAGTTATAATAAAGACTGAGGTTTCAACTGATGTTGCAACTGAGCTTGCAACCAGTATTTTTAACACGAGGTTTCAACTGGAGTTGTAACTGAACTTCCAACCAGCTATTGAGAGCATGAGGTTTCAACTGATGTTGCAACTGAACTTGCAACCAGCTTAAAAAAAAATTGCACTTTGTGCTTGCAACTCTATTACCAGAGAGGTTTTCAAGGACAAGTTACCTCACATCTGTTTTTGAGACACCAAAAAGCGGCTTTTTCAAAACAAAAACATCATAGCTCAAGTAAGACTTAACCTTAGAAATAAAAATTATTGAAGGTACTCAAAACAGACATATTTAACAAGAATATTCAATTAGATTGATAATGACATACCCCTATGTCACTTCTTAATGATTCAAACTTGTTTGTATCAAGGGGTTTTGTGAAAATATCTGCTAATTGTCTTTCAGTTGAAACATGTTCTAAAATTAAGCTCTTTTCTTCAACTAGTTCTCTAATAAAATGATGCCTTAGATCAATATGCTTGGTTCTGGAATGTTGAACTGGATTTTTAGCTAAATCTATAGCACTTTTGTTATCACAAAACAGAGTTAATATTTCTTGTTTAACATTATAATCAGTTAACATCTGTTTCATCCAAATTAATTGAGTGCATCCACTTCCAGCTGCAATATATTCTGCCTCAGCAGTAGATAAAGAAATGCAATTTTGCTTTTTACTAAACCATGAAACAAGGTTGTTTCCAAAATAAAAACAATCACCAGAAGTACTCTTTCTATCATCTATGTTTCCTGCCCAATCTGCATCACAGTAGCCACTAAGAAAATGGTTTGTATCTTTAGAATACCATAGGCCTAGGTGAATAGTTCCTTTTACATACCTTAAGATTCTTTTAACAGCTAGAAGGTGAGGTTCTAAAGGATTTGCCTGATACCTGGCACAAACACCTACACTTAAGCACAGGTCTGGTCTACTAGCAGTCAAATAAAGCAAGCTTCCAATCATGGACCTGTAAAGACTGGGACAGACACTCTTTCCTTTATCATTTCTAGACAGTTTAAGAGTGGTACTCATAGGGGTTCTCTTCTCTTTACTCTCACTAAGACCAAACTTTTTAACAAGATTGTCTGCATAATTACTTTGGCATAGAAAAATGCCTTTCTCATTCTGTTTAACTTGCAATCCTAGAAAGTAAGTTAGTTCACCTCCACCACTCATTTCAAATTCATTCTTCATATCAGAAATGAATTCTTCTATTCTTTTATTGGAAGTAGAGCCAAAAACAATGTCATCAACATAGATTTGAGCAATTATTATGTCCTTTGTGGTTTTCTTAGTAAACAAAGTTTTATCAACTCCCCCTCTGTTAAAACCTTTTTCAATCAAATATTTGGTTAATCTATCATACCAAGCTATAGGTGCTTGTTTTAGACCATACAAGGCCTTTTTCAACAAATAGACATGTTCAGGAAAGTTAGGATCCTCAAATCCCTTAGGTTGACAGACATAAACTTCTTCATTAATCACACCATTCAGAAAAGCACTCTTTATGTCAAGTTGAAACAGTTTAAAATCATACAGACATGCAAGAGAAAGTAGCATTCTAATGGATTCAATTCTAGCTACTGGAGCAAAGGTTTCATCAAAATCAATTCCCTCAATTTGTGTATAACCCTGAGCTACCAACCTAGCTTTATTTCTGATAATAACACCATCTTCATTACTTTTATTTCTAAAGATCCATTTAGTCCCTATAATATTTTTATTAGAAGGTCTGGGTACTAAAGTCCATACATCATTCCTTTCAAATTGGGACAGTTCATCTTGCATAGCTAAGATCCATTCACTATCTTCCAAAGCCTCTTTTATGTTCTTAGGTTCTAACTGAGAAAGGTAACAAGCAAAATGAACAACATTATTTCTCTTACCTCTGTTTTTCATACCTGAAGTGACTTCTCCTATGACATTGTCGAGAGAGTGGTTTTTCTGAGTCCTTACATAGCGTGGCTTGCTTGTAGTTAGGATATCAAATCCTCCATCTTCTTCTTCAGATTCTGTTGAATTCTGGGTTTCAACTGCGGTTCCAACCTCAGTTGTAACCTCAGTTGCAACTGGACTTCCAACCACTCCGGGACTTCCTATTTGTTGAGTTTCTTCTTTCTCTTTTTCTGCAATCTCAGGCTGTTCATCATCACCTGTAATCTCATCAACAGTTTTTAGGTTATCAAATAACACATTATAAGATTCCATAACACAGTTTGTTCTTTGATTGAAGACTCTAAATGCTCTACTATTCTGAGCATAACCAAGAAAAATCCCTTTATCACTTTTAGAGTCAAATTTCCCAAGATGCTCTCTATCTCTGAGAATGTAGCAAACACATCCAAAGACTTGAAAATACTTAACATTGGGTTTTCTACCTTTCCATATTTCATAAGCTGTCATGGAAGTACCTTTAGTAATATAAACTCTATTAACTATATGACAGGCAGTATTAACAGCTTCAGCCCAAAATCTGTTGGCAAGTTTCTTAGAGTTAAGCATTACTCTAGCCATTTCCTGAATGGTTCTATTTTTCCTTTCAACTATGCCATTTTGCTGTGGAGTCTTAGGAGCAGAGAACTCATGACTTATATCTAAGGAGTTGCAGAATTCTCTAAACTTGATGTTTTCAAATTCAGTTCCATGATCACTTCTAATCCTAGCAATATTACCACTGATGGAACCCTTTTCAAGTTGCAGTTTTAAGCACAGAGTTTTGAACAGTTCAAAAGTTTCAGACTTATCCTTTAAGAACACTACCCAAGAGTATCTAGAGAAATCATCTACAACTACCAAAATGTACTTCTTACCACCTATACTAGCAGTTTGCATAGGACCCATCAAGTCAATATGAAGAAGTTCTAAGACTCTCTTAGTGTAGATTTGACTTGTACTTTTGTGAATACTTTTGGTTTGTTTGCCTATAGCACAATCACCACAGATACTTTGAGTTTTAGCACTAAGTTTAGGAATTCCTCTTATCAATTCTTTGTTAACAAGCTTATCTAAGGTTTTGTAATTCACATGCCCAAGCCTTTTATGCCAAATATCCACATTATTAGTAATGACTTGATTACACCTACTTTGAGGCAATTCTTTTTCAGCTTTTTCAAACACATAACAGCTGTTGGTTGATCTAACTCCAGTCATGATTAAATCATTATTAAGATTAGTGATTAGACACCTTTCTTTGTCAAATTTAACAGTCATTTTATTATCACAGAGTTGACTGATACTAATAAGATTAGCTTTTAGACCATCTACAAGAAAAACATCCTCTTCATCACTGTTGCTCTCAGAATCACTATCACTATGAGTGGTTATATAAGCATTTTTGTTTCTTTTTAAAGTGTTTGCACACTCAGCCTGAATGTGACCAAAACCTCTGCATTCTCTACACTGAATCTCTTTAGGCTTGTAATCTTTGTTATCCTTTTCTTTAGAATTCCACTTTCCTGTAGAGTTATTGTTGAACCTAGATTCTGTCTTAAATTGGTTATCCCTTTTCTGAAAGTTTTTAGAAGAACCAGTATCATCCTCCTTTTTCTTATAAAACTTTTTGTAAACCTTTTTAGCAAAGAAAGCTAGCTGTTCTTCATCACTCATTTTATCACAGACATTAGGTTCAGATTTCTTAGCCAGAAATGCTATTCCCTTTTCTGGTCTTTTATGTTTAAAGAATTTTAGCTCATGAGTACTTAGATTTCCTATAAGTTCTTCAAGTTTAAGATTATCTAAGTCTGTTGATTCTTCAATAGCTGTAACCTTAATTTCAAACCTTTCTGGGAGTGACCTAAGAGTTTTCTTAACAAGTTTAGCATCACTGTATTTTTCACCTAAGGTTCCAGCTTGATGAGCAATGTGGCAGATTCTACCATTAAATTGTTCAATGTTTTCATCTTCCTCCATTCTTAAGTTTTCAAATTGAGTAGTTAACTGTTGAAGTTTGAAAGCTTTTACTTTAACAGTTCCTTCAAAAGTAACTTGCAAAATATCCCATGCCTCTTTAGCAGTTTCACAATGAGAGATATACCTGAATACACTGAGTGTTACACCAGCAAAAATCAAGTTTATGGCTGTTGAGTTGGCACTTGATTTTCTGTCTTCATCAGCAGACCATCTGTCTTCAGGTATAAAAGCCAGTTCTCCTTCACTATCAATGGCAGTTGGAGCCTCCCATCCATACATAACAGTTTTCCATGCATGTTCATTCTGCTGTTTGATGAAGGACCTCATTCTGATTTTCCATACTCCATAGTTTATTCCTCCTTCAAGCAATGGAGGTTTGTTGAAAGCGTTTCCTTCCCTCATTAAGTCCATTGTTACTAGAACACAGGATCCACACTAAGTAAGATCTAGTGTAAAGCTCTGATACCAATTGAAATTCCTATCCGCTGTTCTAGTTGCAGTTTTGCAGTTAGGTTCTAAGTGAGGTTGCAACCACAGTTAGAACCCAGTGTATAAATGGACAGAACTGTAAAAATTTAAATGTACGTAAATTAAATCACACGCACATTTAACAACGGAGTTCACCTAACTAGGCTACGTCTCCGGGGCACTTACCCAGATTATGATATTATAAAAAGCTTACAATATAGGATTCAAGTCTTAATGAAAAACTCTTAGACTCCCTCTAGGTTTTTCTGCCTATCTCTATATTGCTCCTACTCTATAACTATCACTTATAAATCAATGGCATTCCACCATTGTTTTCTTTTAAAAGCTCACGTGTATTCTCTCAAGAATGAGTTCTTTATAATGTAGAACACACACTTTTTACAAGCTAGGTTATCAACTATTTATACAAGTAAAATAATCTTCTTTCTTTAGGATCTTGAAGATTGCTTTTGACTTGTTTTGATTGGCTTCAATCTTTCCATGTATAACGAGACTCTTCAACGTAGGATTGACTCCAATCTTCATAAGTTAATACCTGTTAAATAACTAGCTTGGAAATAGGAGTTAGTCTTTTCCTATAACTAGGAAACATATAAAGATAATATCTTTTAGAGATAATATCTTTCCATATATATATGAAACACCTAACTCCATATTACATTCAATCTTTAAACGAATTATACTGAATATAGAAAGTCCCATTATGAACAAATTATGCATATGTTGCCCAACTTCATTGTGTAGATACATCAGTAGGTACATGTATCAAAAGGAAGATAAAAAAAATTGACATTTATGAACATTAATTGTATATATGAAAAAATAGTACATAAACAATGCATGAAAATGAATTAAATATTTACAAAAACAGTAACAAATAAACCTAGAAGAAAGGAGGTTGAATTTAAATCAAAATGTCATCAAAAGGGCCATTCAAATTAATTACATTTACTTGTTTACTTTTTTAGGATTTTGAGAAACCACTATAAAATCATACCTAAGAATAATGTAAGCACCTTCAATGTAAGCACCTTCCTTCCACCAATCTCTCTCAAAGTGCTCATAATCTATGTCGAAACCCTACATTTTTTTGAAATCACTGGATAACATTATCAAATCACCAATGAATGCCATTGTCGATAATGCTGGTATGTCTTAGCCACTTTTTTTTATATATATTGTAACACTTTTAATACTTTATGCACAACGTTCTCCAACGCCTAAACTTTAGGTTTATTATTACAAATAATAAAAGCAATGAAAGTGTTAAAGAAGGGGGATTTTTATGTAAAGAAATTGAGATTAGAGAAAGAAATTTTCAAAAGTAAAGGAAAAGGTAACACAAACGAAAATTAGGGCCTAAGGTCTGATAACTTGCAAAGAGATAAACTCAAAAGTAAACTAAAATTAAATGACATTTATGACATATTAATTATTGTGTGTTGCATAACTTTTTCTGAATAGATTTTTCTTATTGTCCAATTTATTAGAAAAAAGTTAGTATGGAACAACTTCTTAACTGGTACATAAGGTAGAATGATAAAGTGGGAAGTGTACAAAATTTACAAAAAAAAATTGTGACGTTTTTTTTTAGCAGGCTATATGAAGTTGTTCCGAAGTATGCGGAGAATGGCAGAGGACGATCTTGTTAGCGGAGTCGGTCTATCTTCACTTTCGATCGTTGTTCATTTCAAATCAAAAGATCCGGACCGTGTGAACCCAGCTATAAATTAAGGTTTGAATAATTCGCAGCTTTCTTCTTCTTTTTTTGTAGCATGGTTACCATATGGTTATATATATAAACTTCAAAATGGATAGTTTTTGGATTAAAATGAACAATAAAGTATATGTAACACAGTCAAATTAATAGAGCATAGTGTTGCATGCGTCGCAAATTTTAAGAAATATTTTAAGATTCACCATCATCAAACCACTCTATCTCAAAAAATTGAGGTGGGCTATATGAAACCATTTGAGAATTTATTCGTTCTCGCAACAATGAATTTTTCTCCGATATACGTTTCTATTTGATGCTATTTGTTCATCAATTTGTCTTATACTCAAGTCATTACGAATGATTTGCATCCAAGTTTTTAACGGTCTACCTCTACCTTTATTTTGATTTCCTACACTAATACAATCACTCTTCTTAAACGGATCACATATATATCTTCTTGCCACATGCCCAAACAAACGTAAATGACTCTCTCTCAATTTATCTTCAATCGGAGTCACCCTTACACTAGCCCAGATATACTCATTCCTAATCTTATATGTCCTAGTATTACAACACATCCATCTCAACATCCGCATCTCTGCTACCTTCATTTTATTTTCATCTACTTTTTTAATCGCCCAACACTCACTGGCGTATAATAAAACTAGTGTTATAGCTGTTTTATAAAATTTATCTTTAAGCCTTAACATCATACAACGTCACATAAAAAACCCAATGCGCTCCTCTACCACGTCCATCATACTTGGATTTTATTGCTGATTAAACAATAGTTTTAAGATTAACATTAACAAATCGACATCGATGAATCGAGCCCGTCCATAAAAAAGACAACTTGACTCATGGATTGACCGGTACCTTCATTTATCATGCCAACTATTGGCTTATTAGAGATATATATAAACAACAAAACATAAACATAGACAAATTTCCGCAGAGGTGGGAAAACGTTGTAATTGAAAATTTACCATGTCGGGTCATACTAGAATAGGATTTCAACATATTTTTGAAATGATTTTTGAACAACGATCGGGAACAATCACAATATAACGATAATTACCAATCCAAATGGGAATTTGACATTGTGATTGTTCCCGATCGTTGTTCTAAAGACATTTCAAAACTATGTTTAAATACTATTCAAGTATAATCCGAGATGGTGAATTTTAAATCAACACGTTTCTCCCCCTTTGCGAGAATTTGTCTATCTTTATGTTTTACTTTTTATATATCTCTAGCTAGCCAATAGTTAGCATGATCAATTAATGATGGTATCGGTCAATTTATGGGTCAAGTTGTTGTTTTTATGGACGAGCTCGATTCGTCGGTGTCGAGTTGTTAAAGTCAATCTTAAAATATTTCTTAAAATTTATTTGCAACGCAATAGTATGCTCTATTAATTTGACTGTGTTATAAGTTAAATTGAAATTGATTGTTACATCCTCCCACCAATCTCTCTCCAAGTGCTTATAATCTATGTGGAAACCCTGCATTTTTCTGAAATCACTGGATAATATTATCAAATCATCAATGAACGCCATTGTCGATAATGCTGGTATGTTTTATACCCTATGAAAAACTTCAAATATGAAAAATATTTAAAATATGATATTGGAATATGTATAAGTTAAATTGAAATTGATTGTTACATCCTCCTATTACCATGATTCGTTAACAGAAGCTTCACTTAATTATTTAATCAGTCGACAAGAAAGTTTTTTTTTTCTAACATCTGGCCAAATAAAACCAAAATACGGAAAAACTATAAATTCAACGTTTTAATTGACATAAAAATCAGCGAAAAGAAGGTAAAAATTCAAATCAGGTTTTCACAAATCTCTGTGAACAAGTCTAAAAACTAACATTTATGTATCCTGTTCCTTCACCTCCAAGAGCCTCCGGAGATAAGGACCCTGACCTGAGGGAAGCCCAAACTTGTCCACAAAGGATCGTACACACCGATCCCCATAGAATTCCCAAATTGTTGCCGCAGGTTTACTTGGTAGGTTGGAGCCCCAGGAACTTCTTGTGAGTGAGCTGCCGGAGAAGGCACTCCAAGACTTTGTTCGCGTTTCGAGAGGATCTTCCATGATTCAAATGGTCCCTAAACGGAAGAAATAAACTTTTGGCTTTTTGTCTATTACATTTGTACTCGACTTGTTTTATGATGACCTTGTTTTAGATTTTAGTTTTGTTCTTTAATCTTGAGCCTTGTTACTGAAAAGGATGTACGAAAATGAAAGACAACAGTTTTAGGTTCGAGTTGGTTTAGTTATGTAATGCAATCTATAATGAAATTGGTGATTCTAATGGAACTGTTTTCTGTACTGAAATCTATGATGGATTTACCAATAATATGTATAATGATTTAGTGAAATCAGTGTGTTAATGCTTTCGTGTCAAAACAACAACCTAACAACAAAAAGGGCAACATTATAATTTGCAATATTCAGTCACCCACATAAGTTCAACCTCTGATAAGTTATATTTGGGTAAATTATAATTTTGTACACCGATCTATTGGTGGTTAAAAAAATGCATACCCACCTTTCATGATTAACGATTTGCATACTCAAGTATATGATATCGTTAAATCAACACACCACAACTAACTTCTGTGCAAGTTAACTTTTTGAACCAAAAATCAGTCCCATGCCAAAACATGTGAGTTTTTAAGAGACAAAATTGCCATTTCTCATATCAAATAAAGTGAACCATTAGATCTGATTGCTTATTTCTCATATCAAATAAAATGACAAAATTAGGATTATAGAAAAAAAAAAATCAGAAGTAAAGGTAAAGGTAACACAAACGAAAATTGGGCCATAAGGTCTATTAACTTGCAAGGAGATAAACTCAAAAGGAAACTAAAATTAAATGACATTTATGACATATTAATAGGTAGATATGTACAAGTAATATGGACATAATTTAACACAAAAATCAATAATATATGTATACATACAGTACACCATAGAATCCCTAAAAAGGAAGAAATTTGAACTTAAATTAATTTTTTAATACAAGGATCATCCAATTTATTGGTAATTGCTATGTTTCCTTTAAAGGGTCTTAATGAACCACTATAAAGCCACTAGAGAGTTTTATGTAAAATACCAACAAAAGTTTAAACTCTACATTGTTGTAAATCTTTATATATATTTAGTAAAAAGAATGAATATCAATCGTGATATTGCTTGTAAGTTCTATCTCCCCATATTTGTTACTCTTCCCGTTTTCTCTTAGTATTTTTTTTCGGGGTACTTTCTATGTGTAATCAACTATTGTGTTTTCATTTTCATTTATTCACAAAAACCTTGTAATTTACATTCATTATACTAAACCCGCAATGTTCATGTGCTTAAACGTCAGTTTGTAGTTAAATAAAACATCAGATGTCCACAAATATGTTATTAGAGGTATCAGTTTGTAGTTGAATAAAACATCAGATGTCCACAAATAAAACATCCTTTTCTGTGTTGTGTAACTCGTTTTTGTTGAATAGTAAAAATGAGGTAAAATAACGATCGCCCAAATTTTAACAGGCTATTTGAAGTTGTTCCTAAGTATGCGAAGAATGGCAGAGGACAATCCCCTTAGCAAAATAAATCTTTGTCCAATTCCGATCGTTGTTCATTTCATTTCAAAAGCTCCGGGCCATGTCAAGCAAGCTTTAAGGTTTGAATCAATCGCTGCTTTCTTCTTTTTGTAGTATGGTTACCATGAATGCATACAATTTACTAAGCTGACTTTTATAGTTTAATATGTAAGGATAAAGATGCTTTACAAGACAAAAAAATTTGAAAAATATGATAGTTAGAGAATACAGTATGTATAAGTTATATTGAAATTGTTCTTTTTTTCTTACACAACGTAGTTTTGTATATCTTTCTGCAGATAAAGAATGTCGATTTTGGTGCAGTTGCATATGAAGAGCTTAATAAGGTCCCAATGGGGCAAAAAAGGGCGAAAACACCGACCAGGGCTAACAAGAATTGAGCAAATAAATTCCCAGCAGTTGCACTATATTGCTTTTCCCAGCTTCCAAAAAGCGCTTGCAAACTGACATGGACTTCACGGCATCATTGCCTCCGTCTGACGACTTGGCCACCAAAAGCCATAATAGTGCTTAAAACATCAATAGGAAGATTTGTTATATTCAAAGCCAAATATGCTGGAGGATCTCACGTAACGTTAATCTTGTGTTTGTTTATCTTGCTTTTCAATCTGCTAGGACTAGTAATTAATAGGTGATCTAAAATTCCTATCCGTTGTTCTAGATGCAGTTTTGCAATAAGGTTCCAAGTGGGGTTGGAACTGCAGTTTGAACCAAGTGTATAAGGTTTCAAGTGAGGTTGGAACTGCAGTTGGAACCAAGTGTATTAATGGACAGAAACTGTTTTAAAATTAAATGTACTTGGAAATAATTCACACGCACATTTAACAACGGAGTTCACCTAACTAGGCTACGTCTCCGGGGCACTTACCCAGATTATGATATTATAAAAAGCTTACAATATATGACTCAAGTCTTAATGAAAAACTTAGACTCCCTCTATGTTTTTCTGCCTATCACTATATTGCTCCTACTCTATAACTATCACTTATAAATCAATGGCATCCCACCATTGTTTTTCTTTTTAAAGCTCACGTGTATTCTCTCTAGAAAATAAGTTTTTATAATTTAGAACACACACCTTTACAAGCTTAAGTTACTAAGTATATAAACAAGTAAAAACAATCTTCTATCTTCAATATCTTTTGATTGCTTTTGACTTGGTTGATTAGCTTCAATCTCTCCAAGTATCACGAGATTCTTCAGCATGGATTGACTCTAATCATCTTTGATTAACACCTGTTTAGTAACACACTTGAAAGTAGGAGTTAATCTTTTCCTTTGAAAGGAAACATATAAAGATATGATCTCTTAAAGATAATATCTTTTCATAAACATATGAAACATTTAACTCCACATATCAATCAATCTTTATACATATCTTTACTGAATATTATAAGAATCAAAAGATTGAATCAAGTGATAAGGACAAGCATAAGAATAGAGATATATAAATTAAAAGGAAACATAACCTTATAAACTAATCTCTTTATATCTTTTATAAACATCTTTCCTTAACACATTAGTATTCTCAATAAACACATATACACGTTTAAGACCTTATGAGAATATATCCTACATACTTTAAAACACATGATTAGCATTAAACAATTAGTAATGTAGAATAATGAAACAAGACAGAATTCTGTTTTAACAGCAGGTTGAACTGTGGTTGCAACTGAGGTTGCAACTGGTACTTGAAACCTGTCACCACAGGTTGTAACTTAGGTTGCAACCAGTACTTGAAACCTAATACAACTAACTTAGTAGGTTGTAACTGAGGTTGCAACTGGTACTTGGAACCTGTCAATCCTGTCTTAGTTATTAATAACAGTTAGGATTTATTTAGTAAAAACCAATAGACAATTAACAATATTTAGACCAGAAATCTGGTCCTAACAATCTCCCCCTTTGTCATTGGTTTTGACAAATCAATAAAGTTTATAAATCATCCCAACCACCTGCAAATTCCATATCAGTAAGCTCCCCCTGTATGTTAGAATTGCAGGCAAAATATATAAGCACAATGTATGTGCACACAATTAGTTTTCAGACCTGTTTCAAGTTTAAAGCTTTCATACTTCAACAAGATATCAAGATATTAGCAGAAAGAAATTGCAGAATGATTAAAGCCAAACAGGCATAAACTTGTCTTAATACAGCAGAATTGAAAAACAGATTAAAGTCTTGAAAACATCAAAATGAAACAAAACATAAAACAAAAGCATAAACTTCAAACTTCACTCCCCCTATTTGTCAGCAACCAATGGAATTAGTCACTTGGAATATCACATTGTGGGGGTCTTTCTCTTAGAGGATTCTGCCTGACCACTTCTTCATCTTCTTCATTGTCATCCTCACTGCTGATTGAGACACCATCACTATCATCATCATCCTCACTCTCAATAATGTCCACCAGCAGCTTATTGATTTGATAATCATCAGCATCCAATTCAGCTCTCCTTTCTTGATTATAAGCCAGCTTCTGGAGTAAGTACCACTTTACTCCTTTCTTCTTTGCTGAAGGAGCAGATGAAGGTTCTTCTTCCTTTTCTTTCCCTTTGTCCCCAGAAATGTCATTGACATGTCCTTCCTTCAGTAGTTTGGCAGAAATATAAAGAGCAGAGGGACAATCTGTGATTGGTTCATGAGTGATACTAATGGGAGAATCTCTATGCATAGAAGAGACTTGGCCCAGAAGTAGACTAGATATGAGGCAAGGGAAAGGAAGCAGAATGGAAGGTGAATTATCATCACTAAATTCCTTTATAAGATTAAAAATATGAAGGCCAAGGTTGATGGGTAGTGAAGACATAATCCTGTATAGAAAAATAGCCATATCTTTGTTGACTTTGGAAGATTGTTTGGTGGGTGTCCAGTTAAACCTAGCAATTTTGTGCAACACAGCAGCACTTAATGTGAGAGAGGATGTTTTGATGGAATGACCATCAAACCTATTGTTCTTTCCAGTTAGAATTAAAGCTAGAATTTCTAAATCTGGTTCAGCATTGTTGTCTATAGTAGGACTGGGACAACACAGATAGTCATTAATCAACTTAGGTGTGAAATCCAAAGTTACACCTCTCAAAAACACTCTTCCATACTTAGGATTACCCTCTTCAAAGACACCACTGCTTAAATTGGAATAGAATTCTTTAACAACAGCAGGGTAATAGGAGTCTGCATAACAAACAGTTTTGGCTAATCCAACAGCAGAGAGTAATTTCTCAACATACACCTGTATGTGAGGATAGCTAACTAAATTGAGCCTTCTTTCACACAGAATTTCTTTACTAGCCATTCCTCTAAACCTCCTATATGTTGTCCTACTCCAGAAACGAGGATCAACATTATTGTTTGTTGGAACATACTCAAACTTAGCAGTAACAGGGTCATTATCAAAATTCCTTCTAGCACGCTTCTTAGTGCGCTTAATTTTGGGAGAGGAAGACTCACTTACCTTTGATTTGGAACCTTGACGTGATGGAGATTTATTCATAAAATCTCTGAGGGTGCAATCATCATCAGAATTGGGGTTTTTAGAAGGGATTGATGACATGGTTGCAACTGGGGTTAGAACCTTACTTAGAACCTTGCAGTGGGTTTCTACAGCAAGCCTAGGGTTTTACAGAGATGAGAGAGAGAGAGTTATTCTGTAAAAAGTAATTGATTTTGGATAGTAAAAAGATGTTTGTATAAATAGCAATAAAGACCATATCTTTTTGAAATTGGAAATAGATACATGCAAATCAATTAAGCAGCAAATTTAGGCTTAAACATAGGAAGTATTTAATCAACAGATTTTAAAAGAAAATCATACTAAGATTACGCAAGAAACAGTTGGCAATAAGATAACTTCAGCCAATTAAACAGATAAACATTCCTTTTTCAAAACAGATTCATCCAAAATTTTGAAAAATCAAACATTGAAGCTTTAAGGAAATTTGACTTGATTCAAGATAAAAACAAAACTTAAACAGATATCTAGATTTTAGGAGAACAAAAGAAATCTAGCAATTTACTCATGAAAATATGTTTATCAAAGAATAACACTAATAAAGATTAAATTTTAGGAGCTTAAAATGAGCAAATCCGTTTTTATTTCTACACAAAAACTAGTTTGATGACCTCAGCAAGGAAAGAGTATAAGTGATGTCAAAATTTTACAAGACTTTGTCTTGACAGCTATAACAGAGACTGAGGTTTCAACTGATGTTTCAACTGAGCTTGCAACCAGTATTTTTAACACAAGGTTTCAACTGATGTTGCAACTGAACTTCCAACCAACTATAGAGAGTGTGAGGTTTCAACTGATGTTGCAACTGAACTTGCAACCATCATATAAAATTGCACTTTGTGCTAGCAACTCTATTACCAGAGAGGTTTTTAAGGACAAGTTACCTCACATCTGTTTTTGAGACACCAAAAAAGCGGCTTTTTCAAGACAAAAACATCATAGCTCAAAATAAGACTTTAACCTTAGAAATAAAACTTATTAAAGATACTCAATACAGACATATTTAGCAAAAGTATTCAATTAGATTGATAATGACATACCCCTATGTCACTTCTTAATGATTCAAACTTGTTTGTATCAAGGGGCTTTGTGAAAATATCTGCTAGTTGTCTTTCAGTTGAAACATGTTCTAAAATTAAGCTCTTTTCTTCAACTAGTTCTCTAATAAAATGATGCCTAAGATCAATATGTTTGGTTCTGGAATGTTGAACTGGATTTTTGGCTAAATCTATAGCACTTTTGTTATCACAAAACAGAGTTAATATCTCTTGTTTAACATTGTAATCAGTTAACATTTGTTTCATCCAAATAAGTTGAGTGCATCCACTTCCAGCTGCAACATATTCTGCCTCAGCAGTAGATAAAGATATGCAATTTTGCTTTTTACTGAACCAAGAAACAAGATTATTTCCAAAATAAAAACAACCACCAGAAGTACTCTTTCTGTCATCTATGTTTCCTGCCCAATCTGCATCACAGTAGCCACTAAGAAAATGGTTTGTATCTTTAGAATACCATAGGCCTAGATGAGGTGTTCCTTTTACATACCTTAGAATTCTTTTGACAGCTAGAAGATGAGGTTCTAAAGGATTTGCTTGATATCTGGCACAAACTCCTACACTTAAGCAAAGATCTGGTCTACTAGCAGTTAAATACAGCAAACTTCCAATCATGGATCTATAAAGACTGGGACAAACATTTTTACCTTTATCATTTTTGGACAGTTTAAGGGTAGTACTCATAGGGGTTCTCTTCTCTTTACTCTCACTCAGACCAAACTTTTTAACAAGATTGTCTGCATACTTACTTTGGCACAGAAAAATGCCTTTCTCATTCTGTTTAACTTGCAATCCTAGAAAGTAAGTTAGTTCACCTCCTCCACTCATTTCAAATTCATTCTTCATGTCAGAAATGAATTCTTTTATTCTGTTATTAGAAGTAGAACCAAAAACAATGTCATCAACATAGATTTGAGCAATTATTATGTCCTTTGTGGTTTTCTTAGTAAACAGAGTTTTATCAACTCCCCCTCTGTTAAAACCTTTTTCAATCAAGTACTTGGTTAATCTATCATACCAAGCTCTAGGAGCTTGTTTTAGACCATACAAGGCCTTTTTCAACAAATAGACATGTTCAGGAAAGTTAGGATCCTCAAATCCCTTAGGTTGACAAACATAAACTTCTTCATTAATCACACCATTCAGAAAAGCACTCTTTATGTCAAGTTGAAACAGTTTAAAATCATACAGACATGCAAGAGACAGCAGCATTCTAATGGATTCAATTCTAGCTACTGGAGCAAAGGTTTCATCAAAGTCAATTCCCTCAATTTGTGTATAACCCTGAGCTACCAACCTAGCTTTATTCCTGATAATCACTCCATCCTCATCACTTTTATTTCTAAAAATCCATTTAGTTCCTATAACATTTTTATTAGAAGGTCTGGGTACTAAAGTCCATACATCATTTCTCTCAAATTGGGCCAATTCATCCTGCATAGCTAAAATCCATTCACTATCTTCTAGAGCTTCTTTTATATTCTTAGGTTCTAACTGAGAGATATAACAAGCAAAGTGAACAACATTATTTCTTTTACCTCTGGTTTTCATACCTGAAGTAACTTCTCCTATGACATTGTCAAGAGAATGATTTTTCTGAGTCCTTACATAGCGAGGCCTGCTAGTTGACTGAGCATGAGAACTTTCTTCTTCTTCTTCTTCAGATTCAGCTGCATTTTGGGTTTCAACTGTGGTTCCAACCTCAGTTCCAACCTCAGTTGTAACCTCAGTTGCAACTGGACTTCCAACCACTCTGGGACTTCCAGTTTGTTGTGTTTCTTCTTTCTCTTTTTCTGTAGTCTCAGCCTGTTCATTATCACCTGTAATCTCATCAACAGTTTTTAGGTCATCAAATAACACATTATAAGATTCCATAACACAGTTTGTTCTTTGATTGAAGACTCTAAATGCTCTACTGTTCTGAGCATAACCAAGAAAAATCCCTTTATCACTTTTAGAGTCAAATTTACCAAGATGCTCTCTATCTCTGAGAATATAGCAAACACATCCAAACACTTGAAAATACTTTACATTGGGTTTTCTACCTTTCCATATTTCATAAGCTGTCATGGAAGTACCTTTAGTAATATAAACTCTATTAACTATATGACAGGCAGTATTAACAGCTTCAGCCCAAAATCTATTGGCAAGTTTCTTAGAGTTAAGCATTACTCTAGCCATTTCCTGAATGGTTCTATTTTTCCTTTCAACTATGCCATTTTGCTGTGGAGTCTTAGGAGCAGAGAACTCATGACATATTCCTAAGGAGTTGCAGAATTCTTTAAACCTGATATTTTCAAATTCAGTTCCATGATCACTTCTAATCCTAGCAATATTACCACTAGTGGAACCTTTTTCAACTTGCAGTTTTAAGCACAGAGTTTTGAATAGTTCAAAAGTTTCAGACTTATCCTTTAAGAACACTACCCAAGAGTATCTAGAGAAATCATCTACAACTACTAGAATGTACTTCTTACCACCTATACTGGCAGTTTGCATAGGACCCATCAAGTCAATGTGAAGAAGTTCTAAGACTCTTTTAGTGTAGATTAGACTAGTACTTTTGTGTATACTTTTGGTTTGTTTTCCTATAGCACAATCACCACAGACACTTTGAGTTTTAGCACTGAGTTTAGGAATTCCTCTTATCAACTCTTTTTTAACAAGCTTATCTAAAGTTTTGTAATTCACATGCCCAAGCCTTTTATGCCAAATATCTGCATTATTAGTAATAGCTTGATTACACCTACTTTGAGGCAATTCTTTTTCAGCTTTTTCAAACACATAGCAACTGTTGGTTGATCTAACTCCAGTCATGATTAAATCATTGTTAAGATTAGTAATTAGACACCTTTCTTTGTCAAATTTAACAGTCATTTCATTATCACAGAGTTGACTGATACTAATTAGATTAGCTTTTAGACCATCTACAAGAAAAACATCCTCAATATCAGGCATTCCAGGTTTGTTTAAGGTACCTTTACCAATAATTTTACCTGTATCTCCTCCTCCAAACACAACAGTGTTACCTGTAAGAATGGTGACATTTTTTAGGAGGCTTGCAGTACCTGTCATATGCTTAGAGCATCCACTGTCAAAATACCAATCATTAGAAGTAACAGCATTCAAAGAGTTGATAACAGCTTTGTTGTTAGCAACTAAGATTGCTTTTTCTTTAACTTTCCAAACCCATTTCAAATTTTTATTGACAGAAGCCAACCAGGTTTTCTGGGAAATGTACTTTCTGTTCCTTTTTAAATAACACTGGACTTCAGAATGACCAGGTTTTTTACAAAAATTGCACAATTTCAACCTACAGTTATTCAGTTTGTTCATGGTTGCAACTTTGGTTGTAACTGAGCTTCCAACCTTCTTTACATAAACCTGCGTTTTATTCCTGGTTGCAACTCTGGTTGCAACTGAGCTTCTAACCTTGTGATCAAAATCATGAGTTTTAGCTTTAGCAACAGCTTCAATAAAAGTAGTTTTTCCTGTACTCTTACCACCATAGTACCCTAGACCACTGATATCTTTGGATCCTCTAGAATATGACAGCATGTCATCTAATTTATCTGAAGCAGAGACATTCAGCAATTTTATTATCTTTTTAGTTTCAGTAAGTTCAGCCAGTTGTAATTTAAGCTTCTCAGTAAGATTTTTGACCTCATCCTTTAGATCAACATTCAGCTTGCTTATGATCAAACATTGTTTACTCAGACTTTTATACTTTTCATACAGAACAAGGTATTGCTTAGTAATGTTTTCATCAGAGGGCTCTTCCTCATCACTGCTATATGTTTCACAGGCAGTTGTAACTGGGGTTGAAACATGCTCACAGTCACTTTCATAAGTAGGTTCTTTTTCAGTGATTATTCCCATGAAATTAACAAAATTTGAACCATCCTCTTCATCACTGTTACTCTCAGAATCACTATCACTATGAGTGGTTATATAAGCATTTTTGTTTCTTTTTAAAGTGTTTGCACACTCAGCCTGAATATGACCAAAACCTCTACATTCTCTACACTGAATCTCTTTAGATTTGTATTCTTTGTTATCCTTTTCTTTGGAATTCCACTTTCCTGTAGAGTTATTATTGAATCTAGACTCTGTCTTAAACTGGTTATCCTTTTTCTGAAAGTTTTTAGATGAACCAGTATCATCCTCCTTTTTCTTATAAAACTTCTTGTACACCTTTTTTGCAAAGAAAGCTAGTTGTTCTTCATCACTCATTTTATCACAGGTATTAGATTCAGATTTCTTAGCTTGAAATGCTATTCCCTTTTCTGGTCTTTTATGTTTGAAGAATTTCAGTTCATGTGTACTAAGATTTCCTATGAGTTCTTCAAGTTTAAGATTATCTAAGTCAGTTGATTCTTCAATAGCTGTGACCTTAATTTCAAACCTTTCTGGGAGTGACCTAAGAGTTTTCTTAACAAGCTTAGCATCACTGTATTTTTCACCTAATGTTCCAGCTTGATGAGCAATGTGGCAGATTCTACCATTAAATTGTTCAATGTTTTCATCTTCCTCCATTCTTAAGTTCTCAAATTGGGTAGTTAACTGTTGAAGTTTGAAAGCTTTTACTTTAGTTGTTCCTTCAAAAGTAACTTGCAAAATATCCCATGCTTCTTTAGCTGTTTCACAATGAGAGATATACCTGAATACGCTGAGAGTTACACCAGCAAAAATCAAGTTTATGGCTGTTGAGTTGGCACTTGATTTTCTGTCTTCTTCAGCAGACCATCTGTCTTCAGGTAAGAGAATCAGTTCTCCTTCATTATCCATGGTAGTTGGAGCCTCCCATCCATACATAACAGTCTTCCATGCATGTTCATTCTGCTGTTTGATGAAGGACCTCATTCTAATTTTCCATACTCCATAGTTTACTCCTCCTTCAAGCAATGGAGGTTTGTTGAAGGCGTTTCCTTCCCTCATTAAGTCCATTTTTACTAGAACACAGGATCCACACTAAGTAAGATCTAGTGTGAAGCTCTGATACCAAATAAAATTCCTATCCGTTGTTCTAGATGCAGTTTTGCAATAAGGTTCCAAGTGGGGTTGGAACTGCAGTTTGAACCAAGTGTATAAGGTTTCAAGTGAGGTTGGAACTGCAGTTGGAACCAAGTGTATTAATGGACAGAAACTGTTTTAAAATTAAATGTACTTGGAAATAATTCACACGCACATTTAACAACGGAGTTCACCTAACTAGGCTACGTCTCCGGGGCACTTACCCAGATTATGATATTATAAAAAGCTTACAATATATGACTCAAGTCTTAATGAAAAACTTAGACTCCCTCTATGTTTTTCTGCCTATCACTATATTGCTCCTACTCTATAACTATCACTTATAAATCAATGGCATCCCACCATTGTTTTTCTTTTTAAAGCTCACGTGTATTCTCTCTAGAAAATAAGTTCTTTATAATTTAGAACACACACCTTTACAAGCTTAAGTTACTAAGTATATAAACAAGTAAAAACAATCTTCTATCTTCAATATCTTTTGATTGCTTTTGACTTGGTTGATTAGCTTCAATCTCTCCAAGTATCACGAGATTCTTCAGCATGGATTGACTCTAATCATCTTTGATTAACACCTGTTTAGTAACACACTTGAAAGTAGGAGTTAATCTTTTCCTTTGAAAGGAAACATATAAAGATATGATCTCTTAAAGATAATATCTTTTCATAAACATATGAAACATTTAACTCCACATATCAATCAATCTTTATACATATCTTTACTGAATATTATAAGAATCAAAAGATTGAATCAAGTGATAAGGACAAGCATAAGAATAGAGATATATAAATTAAAAGGAAACATAACCTTATAAACTAATCTCTTTATATCTTTTATAAACATCTTTCCTTAACACATTAGTATTCTCAATAAACACATATACACGTTTAAGACCTTATGAGAATATATCCTACATACTTTAAAACACATGATTAGCATTAAACAATTAGTAATGTAGAATAATGAAACAAGACAGAATTCTGTTTTAACAGCAGGTTGAACTGTGGTTGCAACTGAGGTTGCAACTGGTACTTGAAACCTGTCACCACAGGTTGTAACTTAGGTTGCAACCAGTACTTGAAACCTAATACAACTAACTTAGTAGGTTGTAACTGAGGTTGCAACTGGTACTTGGAACCTGTCAATCCTGTCTTAGTTATTAATAACAGTTAGGATTTATTTAGTAAAAACCAATAGACAATTAACAATATTTAGACCAGAAATCTGGTCCTAACATGATCTATGTTTACTTTTGGGTTTGTTTTGAAAGTTTCAGTGGGTAGCTCAGTTGATTGTAATTTTGTGTAAATTAAAGAGCTATCATTGTATGTCACACCCCAAAATCCGTAAAACGAACATCAAGGCGTGACCTTTTTAAACAAAAGGAAAATGAAACATGTTGGTACAAAATTAAAATTTTAAAAGAAAACACTTGCGAGCTAAATGAACAATTAAATGAATAAATATAAAGTTTGCCAAACGATGCTACAAGACAAATGATTTTAACAAAATTTTATAAAAAGAAATGAACAAATGTAATTTACCCGTAGGCTACAACCTCAAATAAAAACTAGTCTAAGCGAAAATAAAGCAACTGAAAGATGCCCCGAGCCCATGCGATACTGCGCTAATGCTCTTATCCGAACGTCTCAATCTAAATTGTACCTGAAAGACAAAATAATTGTACCTGAAAGACAAAATTGTAACGGTGAGTCCCACGCACATACATAGACGGGACGGCATCACAAAATACCGTCACTCCATCCCATAAATGCAAGAACCCACAAACAACAACTACGATAATCAACATATAAAAAGAAATATAATTACATCCTACAATGAGATAAATTAAATAACTTCAACACACATCAATAGCATACATGGACCTCTCACACCACCTACCCCAGTCCGTAAGGTAGGTCATTCCCTATCCCTTCGGCCGTCTTATATCCCCGGAATTAGGGAGAGACATAGACCATTGCTAACATAAAAATAGATTTATAGTGCGCACTTGAACCTCTCACGCTACTCGTCCCAGTCCGTAAGACGAGTCATTTCCTATCCCTTCGGCCGTCTTATGTCCCCGGAATTAGGGAGAGACATAGACCATTGCTAACAATAAAATAAATATAGTGCACACTGGGACCTCTCACGCCACTCGCCCCTGTCCGTAAGACGAGTCATTCCCTATCCCCTCGGCCGTCTTATGTCCCCGGAATTAAAGAGAGACATAGACTATTGCCACTACAGCTAAATCACAAGGCCTCGGTCAATAATATAAAACCATTCAATTATCACATTCTCATACGTCACTTTAACGTAATTCAACAATACCCATAATCATAGGTGCTAGATTCACAACTAGCCAAACAAGTCTATCAACATAAATCTCATTCAGACATTTTAACAAACACCTTGTATGCATAAAATACAATTCATCTTTATTCAACATAAATTCACCCAATTTCATCAACAACTAAAATATCACATAATCAACTCATAAAACATGCAAACCCATCCATAATCTCATTAATTCGAAATTAATATATCAAAAGCCTCAACTTCTACAATTCAAATAATGGAATTAAAAATATAACAACTAAACTCCAATTAACAATATAAGAACATAATTAATATAAAAGGCAAAAACCCCCAATTTATAATAAACGTAAAACTTAATCCTAACATACACCCTCGTCTAGTCGTAATGTATAACCCCCGTTACCTTAGCGCGTAGAGGAGATGCTTCCGATATGAACCCGTTAATGGTGGTTTCTTCTTCTTCTTCCTAGGATTTGGAATCTCCCTTTTCTCTCTTTTTTCTCTTGATTTAGGTTACTGTTTTGAAAAAGTGGACTGATTTGAAGATGTAAAAACTGTTTTGAGAAAGTTTGTGGAAGCGAACTATTTGGTCCCTAAAGTTCTAAAAGTTAACTCTTAATCAAATTTATTAATTTACTGCTCAAAAATAACCAATTTTTTTAGAAACAAAACTATTGGGTCCTTTCTATTTATAAAATTAGTAACAGGTTTTAAAAATAAAGTTTTTCGGAAGAGTTTCGGTTTTTGGCTAAAAATTAGTCGAGTGACCGGTTTTTGGTAAAATTTGAATAAAACGTTTTTGGATAAATTAAATCATAAATAAAACCACTTATAAATATACGGGATGTTACATTGTAATTGTCTAACCTGGGTTAGGTCCCGTTTTATTAATGAAAGTTTGTTAATTAAAAAAATAATAATTTGTCAGTTTTGCTCTGCATGCGCCGCTCTTACCTCTTACGGTGTCTTAATGTTTCCGTAGATGAAACTGAGCCAAGTAAACACTCTCACTTTCTGGGCCGATAAGTATATATCGACCAACATGCTAGATATGATGCCCGCCTTGGCCATGTCAGCAGATCGAAACGGTGGCACATCCATTTAGTGGCGGAACATGGATGATTACTTTACCAATCATTTCTTAACGCAATTATTTTACAAAAAATATAACCTCACAGACATGGATGATTCTGTAAATTACGATATAGAAAGAAATTTTCAAAAGTAAAGGAAAAGGTAACCCAAACGAAAGTTAGGCCCTAAGGTCTACTAACTTGAAAAGAGATAAACTCAAAAGGAAACTAAAATTAAATGACATTTATGACATATTAATTGGTAGATATGTACAAGTAATATGTACATAATTAATTTCACATAAAAATTAATAATATATGTAAATAGACAGTACACCATAGAATCACTAAAAAGGAAGAAATTTGAACTTGAATTAACTTTTTAATAGAAGGTCCATCCAATTTATTTATATGTAGTTGCTATGTTTCCTTTAAAAGGTTTAAATATCATTCTATTATAATAAGTCAACATAAGTAAAATGATACTGCTCAATTTAGCCAATTTTTTCTAAAAACGCAGTCACTCTTTTTTACTAATTAATTATTTACATTTATCCAATTCAAAATATAAAAAACAAACAAAAATCATTATCTTTTCAAAACAATTATAATCATATACCATACAAAATCATTTTATGTGTATTTTGTATAACAAAAACATTATATTACTCACCATTTCTAATTTAATATATTCATTCAATCAATATACTTTTTAAAAAATTATTTACGCAGATCATATATATATATATATATATATATATATATATATATAGCACGCATCGCATACACAACGTGTGGATAACGATTATTAGTACCACTATAAAGCCACGAGAGAGTTGTAAATAAAATAACAACAAAACTTTAAACTCTACATTTGTTGTAAATATTCTCTATATATGAAGAGATATCTATCAAAAAAAAAAATGAATGTCAATCGTGCTATTGCTTTTAAGTTATATCCCCCCATATATGTCACTCTTTCCATTCTCTCTTGGTATTTTTTCAGGCTACTATTATGTGTTTAATCAACTATTTTATATTCATTTTTATTTATTAACAAAAAGCGTGTAATTTACATTAAAAAGCTTGTAGTTAAATAAAGCATCGGATGTCCACAAATATGTGATTATATGTGAGCTTAATTATTAAAATATTACACCATGTTTAATTGTAAATATATAATATATGAGAAATGTTACGAGAGAAGCAAAAATTGTGTTGCATGACATTTTATGAGTGGAATTTTCTTATCTTTCAATTTATTAGAAACTTTTAGTATGGAACAAGTTCTTAATTGCTAGTTTGCTAGAAAATCAGTTGGTCAAATGACTAATCCTTGGGAGATAATGCATAGTCGCTTACTTTTGTGTGTATGTGTGTGTTAAATAGTAAAAATGAGGTAAATAACGATTGCTCAAATTTTAACAGGCTATATGAAGTTGTTCGTAATTATGCGGAGAATGGCATATGACAATCTCGTTAGCAGCATAGATCTTTGTTCACTTCCGATCGTTGTTCATTCCATTTCAAAAGATCCGTATCATGTGATCCAAGCTATAAAGGTTTGAATCAATCACTACTTCTGATTTTTATAGTATAATACAAGATGATAAAATGATTCACAAATCAATAACATTTGAAAAATATGATAGTAGAATATGTACAAGTTATATTGAAATTCAAAATTTCAATGTAACTAATAAAGTAATGTTACAGAAAAACAATAAAATACACGTTAAAACCAGTTATATTAAAATTTGAAAAATAAGATATTATAATATGTATACGTTATATTGAAAGTGATTGTTACATCTTCCTATTACGACGATTCATTAACAGAAGCTTCACTTATTTTATCAGTACACAACTAAGTTTTTTTAAAAAAAAACATCTGGCCAACAAACATATTTATAAAATTCAATGTTTTAATTAACATAAAAGTCACCCAAAATAGGGTAAAAATTCAAAACAATGAAGGTTTACTTGATTAAGAAAATAACTATGGCAGGTTTACTTGTGAAGGTGGAGCCCCCTAGGAACTTCTTAGGATCTAAATTGGAATTTCCATCGTCAGAAACAATCTTTAGCAATGAAGATCTCCTGGCAGAGATACTTCTCCGCATGCCAACAAAGTCACTGATCAATTTCAAACGTGTATCTAAATTTTGGCAAACAGTAATATCAGAATCGCGATTTTTATACAACCACTACACTATAATTGATCAACACCTCATCTCTGCCATATACTTTCGGATGAGTACTTCGGCATTAGGTCCATTAAATACTCCCTCTCTTCGTGGCCACGTAAATCTTGTACCATTCCTTTTCCTCCATGAGTTTAAAAATTTAAAATTTCCTCGCTTCGAGCACTCTTGCAACGGGTTGGTGTTGTTTTCAGTTAGGAATAAACATTACTGTGTGTGAAAAAAAAAAAAGTGGAGCTCTAGGAACTTCTTGTGAGTGAGCTTCCGGAGAAGGCACTCCATGACTTTGATCGGGTTTCGAGGACCTTCCATGATTCTATGGTCCTTAAATGGAAAAATAATTCTATGGTCCATTACATGTGTATTCCACAGATTTTATGATAACCGTGTTTTGCATTTTAGTTTTGTTGTTCAATCTTCAGCTAGCCTTGTTACTGAAATGGATGTAAAGAAAGGACAACCGTTGTAGGTTCGAATTGGTTTAATTATGTAATACAATCTATAATGAAATTGGAGATTCTGATGCAAGTGTTTTCTGTAAGGAAATCTATAATGGATTTACCAATGCTATGTATAATAAAAACCAGTGTGTTAATGCAAGTATTTTCTGTCAAAACAACAAAATTGCAATGTAGCCCTAAGAGCATCAACATATAAGAAGGAACTATGTTAATAATTAAAGTATTCTATTTGATTATTTAGAGTGCCCTATTTTTGTCGGCCATAAAAATCCATTTATTTACAAGAGTTTTTTTAGAAAGTGAGAAATTGTTGTCAAGATGGAAAACTAATTGGATTTCTATGGGAGGTAAATTAATGTTGATCAAGTATATATGTGCCACTTATTGACGGTTTACACCACGACTGCTATAAATCCCCGCAAAAAAACCATTCATCAAATTGATTATAACTTTGCGCTAACTTTCTATGGGGTAAAAGAGAACAAAATTAAATACCACCGGATTTTTTGGAGTACCATTTTTAAATCTGTGGATGAAGGTGGTTTAGGTATTAAAAACATGAGCAAGATTACGGTTCTTGTGGAGTTCAAATAACTTTCCTGGATTTTTTTTGAAAAAAACTCGTTTTGCAGGGACTAATTACATGAAAAGAAAATATAAAGTTTTAAGTAAACACGGCTATTCAAACTTGAGTAAAAAACATATTTGGAATAATCTCATTCCGTTAAAAAAGTTTTTTTTTATAGTAACAGGTACCCTTTAAAATGTAAGAAAGTAACATGGGACAAAACCCCCCATGTTGGCCTATAAAACTGAATCCGATAAAAGTACGATATAGCTATCAAACTTGCTAAGAAAAAGAAACATCACGGGACACCTAAAGCTGTAAAAAAGAGGGGGAAATAACTAAACTAGCAAATTTCATTAGCCATCATCTGAGAGTGCAAATGCGCTTAATAAACCCTACTTTTCTCCTTATACCCACCCCCCTCTCCTTATGAAAAAGTTCTGTTTAGTTTGGAATCTGTTATAGAAAGGAATTAATATTTCTAAGCGATGATAGAATTCAAAAGCTTAACGTTCGAGTACTTCAAAGTGTGAGTCGTTTGTAATGCTAATGAAGAGATTATTGAACATTTGTTCAGTAGTTTTCTTTTTTAGCCCGTTTGGTATCAGTTTTTTTTTTCCTTACTCATTTGTTCAGTACCTATACTCAAGTATAGAATCACTTTCCTTAGGTTCTCTAAGCTACTTGGATGAATAGATGAAGAGTTGTAATACATTTTATATAGACGTCGATTTGTCAGTTGGTGGGTTAAGAAAGAAAGTCCCATTATGAACAAATTATGCATATGTTGCCCAACTTCATTGTGTAGATACATGAGTAGGTACATGTATCAAAAGGAAGATAAAAAAAAATTGACATTTATGAACATTAATCGTATATATGAAAAAATAGTACATAAACAATGCATGAAAATGAATTAAATATTTACAAAAACAGTAACAAATAAACCTAGAAGAAAGGAGGTTGAATTTAAATCAAAATGTCATCAAAAGGGCCATTCAAATTAATTACATTTACTTTTTTACTTTTTTAGGATTTTGAGAAATCACTATAAAATCATACCTAAGAGATCTCAATGTAAGCACCTTCCTTCCACCAATCTCTCTCAAAGTGCTCATAATCTATGTCGAAACCCTACATTTTTTTGAAATCACTGGATAATATTATCAAATCAGCAATGAACGCCATTGTCGATAATGCTGGTATGTCTTAGCCACTTTTTTTATATATATTGTAACACTTTTAATACTTTATGCACAACGTTCTCCAACGCCTAAACTTTAGGTTTATTATTACAAATAATAAAAGCAATGAAAGTGTTAAAGAAGGGGGATATTTATGTAAAACTAGTGTTGCCCTAGAGCTATACTCAAAAGAAATTGAGATTAGAGAAAGAAATTTTCAAAAGTAAAGGAAAAGGTAACACAAACGAAAATTAGGGCCTAAGGTCTGCTAACTTGCAAAGAGATAAACTCAAAAGTAAACTAAAATTAAATGACATTTATGACATATTAATTATTGTGTGTTGCATAACTTTTTCTGAATAGATTTTTCTTATTGTCCAATTTATTAAAAAAAAGTTAGTATGGAACAACTTCTTAACTGGTACATAAGATAGAATGATAAAGTGGGAAGTGTACAAAATTTACAAAAAAAAATTGTGACGTTTTTTTTTTAGCAGGCTATATGAAGTTGTTCCGAAGTATGCGGAGAATGGCAGAGGACGATCTTGTTAGCGGAATCGGTCTATCTTCACTTTCGGTCGTTGTTCATTTCAAATCAAAAGATCCGGACCGTGTGAACCCAGCTATAAATTAAGGTTTGAATAATTCGCAGCTTTCTTCTTTTTTTTTGAAGTATGGTTACCATATGGTTATATATATAAACTTCAAAATGGATAGTTTTTGGATTAAAATGAACAATAAAGTATATATAACACAGTCAAATTAATAGAGCATAGTGTTGCATGCGTCGAAATTTTAAGAAATATTTTAAGATTCACCATCATCAAACCACTCTATCTCAAAAAATTGAGGTCGGCTATATGTAACCATTTGAGAATTTATTCGTTCTCACAACAATGAATTTTTCTCCGATATACGTTTCTATTTGATGCTATTTGTTCATCAATTTGTCTTATACTCAAGTCATTACGAATGATTTGCATCCAAGTTTTTAACGGTCTACCTCTACCTTTATTTTGATTTCCTACACTAATACAATCACTCTTCTTAAACGGATCACATATATATCTTCTTGCCACATGCCCAAACAAACGTAAATGACTCTCTCTCAATTTATCTTCAATCGGAGTCATCCTTACACTAGCCCAGATATACTCATTCCTAATCTTATATGTCCTAGTATTACAACACATCCATCTCAACATCCGCATCTCTGCTACCTTCATTTTATTTTCATCTACTTTTTTAATCGCCCAACACTCACTGGCGTATAATAAAACTAGTGTTATAGCTGTTTTTATAAAATTTATCTTTAAGCCTTAACATCATACAACGTCACATAAAAAATCCAATGCGCTCCTCTACCACGTCCATCATACTTGGATTTTATTGTTGATTAAACAATAGTTTTAAGATTAACATTAACAAATCGACATCGATGAATCGAGCCCGTCCATAAAAAAGACAACTTGACCCATGGATTGACCGGTACCTTCATTTATCATGCCAACTATTGGCTTATTAGAGATATATATATATAAACAACAAAACATAAACATAGACAAATTTCCGCAGAGGGGGGAAAACGTTGTAATTGAAAATTTACCATGTCGGGTCATACTAGAATAGGATTTCAACATATTTTTGAAATGATTTTTGAACAACGATCGGGAACAATCACAATATAACGATAATTACCAATCCAAATGGGAATTTGACATTGTGATTGTTCCCGATCGTTGTTCTAAAGACATTTCAAAACTATGTTTAAATACTATTCAAGTATAATCCGAGATGGTGAATTTTAAATCAACACGTTTCTCCCCCTTTTGCGAGAATTTGTCTATCTTTATGTTTTACTTTTTATACATCTCTAGCTAGCCAATAGTTAGCATGATCAATTAATGATGGTATCGGTCAATTTATGGGTCAAGTTGTTGTTTTTATGGACGGGCTCGATTCGTCGGTGTCGAGTTGTTAATGTCAATCTTAAAATATTTCTTAAAATTTATTTGCAACGCAATAGTATGCTCTATTAATTTGACTGTGTTATAAGTTAAATTGAAATTGATTGTTACATCCTCCCACCAATCTCTCTCCAAGTGCTTATAATCTATGTGGAAACCCTGCATTTTTCTGAAATCACTGGATAATATTATCAAATCATCAATGAACGCCATTGTCGATAATGCTGGTATGTTTTATACCCTATGAAAAACTTCAAATATGAAAAATATTTAAAATATGATATTGGAATATGTATAAGTTAAATTGAAATTGATTGTTACATCCTCCTATCACCATGATTCGTTAACAGAAGCTTCACTTAATTATTTAATTAGTCGACAAGAAAGTTTTTTTTTTTCTAACATCTGGCCAAATAAAACCAAAATACGGAAAAACTATAAATTCAACGTTTTAATTGACATAAAAATCAGCGAAAAGAAGGTAAAAATTCAAATCAGGTTTTCACAAATCTCTGTGAACATGTCTAAAAACTAACATTTATGTATCCTGTTCCTTCACCTCCAAGAGCCTCCGGAGATAAGGACCCTGACCTGAGGGAAGCCCAAACTTGTCCACAAAGGATCGTACACACCGATCCCCATAGAATTCCCAAATTGTTGCCGCAGGTTTACTTGGTAGGTTGGAGCCCTAGGAACTTCTTGTGAGTGAGCTGCCGGAGAAGGCACTCCAAGACTTTGTTCGCATTTCGAGAGGATCTTCCATGATTCAAATGGTCCCTAAACGGAAGAAATAAACTTTTGGCTTTTTGTCTATTACTGTCACGCCCCAAAATCCAAAAGACGAGGATATCGAGGCATGACCTTTTTAAATAAAAGGAAAACGAAACCTGTTGGTACAAAATTTAAATTTTTAAAAGAAAAAGACTTGCGAGCTAAAGAAACAATTAAACAATAAATAAAAGTATTTGCCAAACGCGGCTACAAGTCGAGATAAAATAAACGAATGTAAATTGCCCGCAGGCTACAACCTCAAAATAAAATATACATGAAAAGAAACCAAAAGCCCGAACCCATGCAATACCGCGCTAATGCACCTAGCCAACGCCTCAAGCTAATTTGTACCTGAAAGACAAAAATTGTAACGGTGAGTCCCACGCACATAACTAGACGGGACGGCACCACAGATACCGTCACTCCATCCCATAAATGCTAGAACTCACAAATTCTACAACTACGATAAACGACGTATAAAAAGAAATATAATGACATTCTACAACTACGATAATTTAAATAAATTAACTAACATCAACACACATCTAAAGCATACATGGACCTCTCACGCCACCTACCCCGGTCCGTAAGGTAGGTCATTCCCTATCCCTTCGGCCGTCGTATGTCCCCGGAATTAGGGAGAGACATAGACCATTGCAACATAAAAGTAGATTTATAGTGCGCACTTGGACCTCTCACGCCACTCGCCCCAGTCCGTAAGACGAGTCATTCCCTATCCCTTCGGCCGTCATATGTCCCCGGAATTAGGGAGAGACATAGACCATTGCTAACATAAAAGTAGATAGTGCACACTGGGACCTCTCACGCCACTCGCCCCGGTCCGTAAGACGAGTCATTCCCTATCCCTTCGGCCGTCATATGTCCCCGGAATTAGGGAGAGACATAGACCATTGCTAACATAAAAGTAGATAGTGCACACTGGGACCTCTCACGCCACTCGCCCCGGTCCGTAAGACGAGTCATTCCCTATCCCCTCGGCCGTCTTCTGTCCCCGGAATTAGGGAGAGACAGAGACCATTGCCACTACAGCTAACACACAAGGCCTCGGCCAATAATATAAATCCACACAAATATCACATTCTCATACGGCCTCGGCCAATAATATAAATCCACGCAAATAACACATTCTCATACGGCCTCGGCCAATAATATTATACCAATCAAATAACACCATCTCATACGTCACGTAACGTAATACAACATAACATATAACCGCATGTACTAGATTCGCAACTAGCCAAGCAACTTCAATAGCGTAAAATCCCATTCGGGCATTTTAACAAACACCTAGTATGCACCATCTAAAACTCATCTCCATTCAACAATATTTCACCCAATTCTATCAACAACCATAATAACATATATTTAACGCATAAAACACGCAAACCCATCAATATTCTCATCAATCCGAAATCAACACATCTAAGGTCTCAACCTCTACCATTCAAATAAACGAAATTAAAAGTGTAACAACTAACCCCAATTAACAATATAAGAACATAATTACTAAAAAAAAAGGCAAAACCCCCCAATTTAAAGTAAACGTAAAACATAATCCTAACATACACCCTCGTCTAGTCGCAATGGATAACCCCCGTTACCTTAGTGCGTAGAGGAGATGCTTCCGGTATAAGCCCGCTAACGGTGGTTTCCTTTTCCTCTTCTTCTTCTTCTTCTTTTTCTCTCTTTCTCTCTCTTTCTCTCTCTTCTTACTAGTTTACTGAGACTTATCTGTAGAAAGTGGCTGAAAAATAGGTTTAGAAAAACTGCTTTTTGATAGTTTGTGGTAACGAACTATTTGGTCCCCAAAGTTCTAAAAGTTAACTTTAAATCCAAAAATAAAGTTTTACTACTCAAAATAACAAATCTTTAAAAACAAATCTATTGGGTCCTTTTTATTAGTAAAATTAGTAACAGGTTTTTAAAATAAAGTTTTTCGGAAGAGTTTCGGTTTTTGGTTAAAAATTAGTCGAGTGACCGGTTTTTGGTAAAATTTTGAAGAAAACGTTTTTGGATAAATTAAATCATAAATAAAACCATTTATAAAAATACGGGATGTTACAGCTAACCCTCCTTAAAAGAATTTCGTCCCGAAATTTCCTATCTAAACAACTATACCCAGAAATGATAAAATTACAATAAGACCATAAGAATGTAAACGCTCAATTCGTGTGATAATTCAAAAATAAAATACGTAGGGTTCACAACCCGTAACAGCTCCATAACTCATCACATGAACAACACATAAGCATCTCAAATAAGGTAAATATGCAATATCAAACATAAGGGTTCACAACCCGTAACAACTCCATAATTCAATACATGAACAACATGTAAGAATCTCAAATAAGGTAAACACCTATATGCAATATCAAACATAATAAAAGACAACTCAACAACTTCGTAACTCTAGGCGTTACAACCAAAAATAAACTCCAAACTCTAGGCGTTACAACCAAAAATAAACTCCAAACTCTAGGCGTTACAACCCTTCCCCGATAAAGAAATTTTGTCCCGAAATTAGAATGTATTTAAAGAAAAGTACCTAAAGAAAAGTCGAGATTAGGATATTTCCTCTTCATCTCATCCTCGCGTTCCCAAGTTGCCTCCTCGGCCCCGTGGTGTTTCCAAATCACCTTTACCAATCTAATAGTATTTCCTCGAAGTTCCTTCTCTTGCACATCGATAATCCTCATAGGTCCCACTTCGTAGGTCACATCCGCACTAACCTCAATGTCTTCAAAGTCCACCACGTGTGAAGGGTCGTGATGATACTTTTTCAACATCGACACATGGAACACCGGGTGAACCCCCGCCAACTTTGGTGGCAAGTCCAACCGGTAAGCAACTTCTCCAACTCGGTCCACGATCTCAAATGGTCCGATAAATCTCGGGCTCAACTTCCCTTTAGAGCCAAACCTCATAATCCCCTTTCTGGGCGAAACTCGCAAAAATACTTGATCCCCCTTTTCGAACTCCAAAGGTCTCCTCCTCTTATCCGCATAACTCTTTTGCCTACTTCGGGCAGTCTCAAGCCTTTGCCGAATTAACTTAATCTTTTCTGTCGTTTCTTGAACCAATTGCGGTCCTAACATTTCCGCTTCTCCCACCTCGGTCCAACACACCGGAGACCTACACGGCCGCCCGTATAAAGCCTCGAAAGGTGCCATGCCAATACTAGCTTGAAAGCTATTATTATATGCAAACTCAACCAAGGGTAGATGGTTCTCCCAACCTCCCTTAAAGTCGTTCACACATGCGCGCAACATATCCTCTAGCACTTGGATAGTCCGCTCCGATTGTCCATCCGTTTGGGGATGAAACGCCGTACTCATTGTCAACTTGGTCCCTAAGGCATTTTGCAATGCACCCCAGAACCTCGACACAAACCTCGCGTCTCAATCCGATACTATCGAAATCGGCACCCCATGAAGTCTAACGATTTCCTTAATATACTTCCGTCCCAAGATTTCCACCGAATTAGTCATCTTGATTGCAATGAAGTGTGCGGATTTGGTCAAACGGTCGACCACAACCCACACAGCGTCATTCCCACTTACCGACTTAGGTAAGTTGGTCACAAAATCCATTGCTATCCTTTCCCACTTCCATTCCGCCACCGGTAAAGGTTGGAGCATACCCGCCGGCCTTTGGTGTTCCGCCTTCACTTGCTGGCAAGTTAGGCACTTGCTAACATATGAAGCTACATCTCGTTTCATTCCGGGCCACCAAAATTGTCTCTTCACATCGTGATACATTTTCGTCCCGCCGGGATGAACGGCTAATCGGGAGTGATGAAACTCCTTTAATACCTCGTTCCTCATGTTCTCTGTCACATAAGTCCTTCCCTTAAAGCGTAGTCCTCCATCGGTTCCTTTCGTCCAACCCTCTAATCCTTCGCTAGAACCCATCTGGTTCTCATAGCTCTCCACTTTCTCGTTCCCATCTTGTGCTTCTAGAACCCTACTTAGAAGTTCCGGTTGTACCACTATTGTGTACAAAGTCCCCCCATTAACATGTCCCAACTCCAAGTCGAACTCGTTCACTTTTCCCATCATCCTCCATTCCTCGATCGCCACATGCGCTAAGGTCGCATGGGACTTTCGACTCAAAGCATCCGCCACTACATTGGCCTTTCCCGGATGATAGTGCAAGTCGTAGTCGTACTGTTCCAAATATTCCATCCATCGTCGTTGTCGCATATTTAGATCACGTTGAGTAAAGATATGCCCTAAGCTCTTATGATCCGAGAACACTTCGAACCTTTCTCCGAACAGATAATGCCTCCATATCTTCAACGCATGAACTATTGCCGCTAGCTCTATGTCATGAGTCGGATAGTTCTTTTCGTGAATCTTTAGTTGTCGCGAAGCATATGCGATAACCTTTCCGTCTTGCATCAAGACGCAACCCAAGCCTTCTTTCGATGCATCGCAATACACTTGATAACCCTTTCCTTGCTCGGGAATAACTAGTATGGGAGAACTAGTCAACCGCTTTTTGAGCTCTAGGAAAGCTTTCTCGCAAGCCTCACTCCACACGAACTTCACCCCTTTCTTGGTAAGGTAAGTCATTGGAGTTGCTAACTTAGAGAAATCCTTGACGAACCGTCGATAGTACCCCGCTAACCCCAAGAAACTTCGAATCTCAAACACATTCTTCGGTTGTGTCCAATTCGAAACCGCCTCAATTTTCGTCGCGTCCACCTTTACCCCTTCTTCCGAGATCACATGTCCAAGAAATTTCACCTCATTTAGCCAAAACTCACATTTGCTAAATTTTCCGTAAAGTTGGTGCTCCCTCAACGTGAGCAACGCTAAACGGAGATGCTCCTCGTGTTCCTCTCTTGAACTCGAGTAAATCAAAATATCGTCGACGAAGACCACCACGAACTTGTCGAGATACTCCTTAAAGATTCGGTTCATTAACTCCATAAATGCTGCCGGCGCATTAGTTAACCCAAATGGCATGACCACAAACTCATAGTGACCATACCGGGTCCTAAAGGCCGTTTTCGAAATATCCTCATCCTTCACCCTCAATTGGTGATAGCCTGATCGCAAGTCAATTTTTGAAAAGAACGTCGCTCCTTTCAGTTGGTCAAACAAATCGTCAATTCGAGGCAGTGGGTACTTATTCTTAACAGTCACCCTATTTAGCTTTCGATAGTCGATGCACATCCTCATCGATCCATCTTTCTTTTGCACAAATAAGGCCGGTGCCGCCCACGGTGACGTACTCCGCCTAATAAACCCCTTCTCTAGCAGTTCTTCTAACTGCTTACTTAACTCTTTCAACTCTGCTGGAGCCAAACGGTACGGGGAGATGGCTACGGGTGCCGTTCCCGGTACCAGGTCGATAGAAAAGTCTAACCCTCTCTTCGGTGGCAACCCCGGTAGATCCTTCGGAAACACATCTCGAAATTCGTCCACTACGCGTGGCCACATTTCCACTTCTTCGTCGTTATCCACTATCGAGAGATTAGCCAAAAGACAAGACAGGTTGCCCACAACCCGCTTGGAATAATATGGAATAGAAGAAAGGGTAGAGTCCCTTTCCCCTTGAAAGAACACCTCATCTCCAGATGAAGTTGTAAGGAAAACCTTTCGTCGAACACAATCGATGAAAGAGTTGAAATGAACCAACCAGTCCATTCCAAGAATCACGTCGAACCCCGACATCTCTATAACAATTAAATCAAATATAAACACGTGGTCCGCAACCACCATCTCACAAGACCGACACACTCGGTCCAACACAACTCGACCCCCAACAGGAGTCTCTACAACAATCGGGTTCTCTAGAACCCCAATTTCTAACGACAAAGACGCAACTAGACTTCTAGATATAAAAGAACACGACGCCCCCGTATCGAAAAGAACATGTGCCCAAGATGAGCACACAAGAACCATACCTTGTACATTTTCCGGATCTCCTTGGTTTGGCAACTGTGGCAAGGCAAATAGACGAGCTTGAATTGGTGGGTTTCCTTGCGGTCCTCGATTTCCTCCATGATTTCCTCGATTTCCCGGGCCCTGATAGCCTCCTCGATAGTTCCCACGGTTTCCCCCTCCTTGGTAGTTACCTCGAGACCCTCCCCCTTGGTTCCCAGGTAATTGGTGTGGTGGTACGAATCCTGGTCCTCTTGGTGGTGGTGGTGGCAACCTAGGTTGGTTAAAGGGTCGGTTGGTGTCGATTCTTCCTTGTCCCCCGGGACAAACCCTTGCCGTATGTCCAAATCGGTTGCAAGTCCTACATTGGACCCTAGGGCACTCGAATTGTCGATGGCTCGCGTCTCCACAGTGGAAACATGCTCCCCTTATCATGACGTTTGTCGGCGGTGGGTTAAAACTCCTCTCTCCTCTTCCCGGTTGTTGAAATCGCGAATTATTCGCCACATCCCAAGTCCGCTTTTTATCTTCCCTCGGAGCATTTCCGGCTTTCGACTTCTCCGAGATTCGCTTATTATGGAGTAGAGCTCCTTCCACAGCTTGGGCTGATTTTACCAATTCGTTATAGTTGATATGTCGAGCCGATGCCAATTGTAACGAGATGGTCGGATTCAACCCCTTCATGAATCTCCTACATCTTTCTGCACCCCCTATAACAGATTCTGGGGCATACCTCGAGAGTGAGGTAAACTTTAGCTGGTATGCTTGAACGGTCATACCCCCTTGATACAATTCCTCAAAACGCCTCCTCATTTCATCCTTATAGGAATCTGGAAGGAACTGTCGATTAAACAATTCGATGAACTCGTTCCATACGAAGTTGCTTATGTCGTATGTATCCACAATTCCCAACCACCACTTCCGTGCTTCACCCTTTAGGTGAAACTGAGCCATTTTCATCCTTTGCTCCCCATTTACTATTCCTGCAGCCGATAAATATTTCTCCATTTCATCCACCCATCCCTCAGCTATGGATGGTTCACCTAACCCATCGAAAGTCGGAGCCCCCAATCGGGTGAAGTTAAGCAATCCATTGTTGCTTGAACTCCCAGCTTGTGCATTCTGCACCATCATTTGCACCACCTTCTGAAGGTCGGTCATCACTTGATTAGCATTGACCGTTTCCGGTTCCGGTGCAGAGGTCTCTTCTTCTTCCACATTCACTTCCTCATCAACATTCTCAACCTCTACCTCCGCCTCGGGTTGCTCAGGTAGTAGGGCATTAGTGTTACCTCTTCCCCCACGACCTCTAGTAGCCCTTCTTCCTCGAGTTGTTCCCCGTCCCCTTGGAGCTCTTCCTCCTCTTACATTTGCTCCACCTCGGGTAGCCGCACCGCTTGATGGTGATGCGCCCCCGCGTGTAGCTGGTCTCCTTCCACCAGTCCTTGTAGTAATAGCCATTACTACATACATTTAAAACCGACAATTTAGTTGTTTTACTCGACACTACTACTCGTACATGTATATTCATACATGATAAAAGCTCGGTTTACAAATCAATCACTTCATCAAGCTTTCTAAGGTTCAAAAACTGATTTTTACGAATTCTCAATTTCGACGATAAAACGCCTTGACTTTTCCAAAAATAGAAAATGAAAATTCTGAAATGCCAGAAAGATAGAGTACTGAAAAACGAAGCCAACGCTTCAAGCGGAATCAGAATCGGAGTTAAAACGAAGAAGTTATGAGCGTTTGAAGTATAACGAGAAAAATAGCAAAATAGCCAGAACACGACCGATCGTTTTGGACAAAACGACCGATCGTTTTGGATCAAGATTCTTCCAGTGAGATCACCAAAATTTCGACCGATCGTTTTGGGAAAACGATCGATCGTTTTTGGTAAGAATTCTTCCAGAGAGTCAGAAAAATTTCGACCGATCGTTTTTCTACAGAAAATAAAGATTCAAAAACGCAAAATTTCTCAACACTCGTAAAATCCTACATGGCATATATTACACAAATAAGCCATTTAAGTCCACAAACTTATTACGATCAACATCCATTCGCATAAAATGTACATTAACACACATGTTAATAATATGGAAACGCACTACGTAAAATCATCAACTTCACAATTTTCGCACTTTAATACACCGCTACTACTAGACATGTGAACTCACACCTCATACACACTATTTCAATCCACACACGCATACAAACAACACAAAAGAGCGAGGGATAACCCATCACGATACGTTATCCTAAAGCACCCGAGCGTCCTCGCATACTCTAGAATTCCACATCGCTAAGGTATTCCTTCACCCATACCGACGAAAGGTCTATTCACTAGTTCGGCGAGCCGGGATCAACAAGCGTCCTCACTGTCCCCAACTTGCCTCACATGTGAACTTTCCTTTCATCAACTACTACTAAATTCTAGCTACATGTCTTAAGCTAAATGCAACCCCCCGCTTTTAGAAAAGATAGAGTTTTTGGAAAAAGTTTTGTAAAAATTGATACAATGGATCTTGGTCCAATGGTTACCCATCTTCCCGTCGTCCCAAAGTATACAAGAACCTAGTTAGCTCTGATACCAACTTGTCACGCCCCAAAATCCAAAAGACGAGGATATCGAGGCATGACCTTTTTAAATAAAAGGAAAACGAAACCTGTTGGTACAAAATTTAAATTTTTAAAAGAAAAAGACTTGCGAGCTAAAGAAACAATTAAACAATAAATAAAAGTATTTGCCAAACGCGGCTACAAGTCGAGATAAAATAAACGAATGTAAATTGCCCGCAGGCTACAACCTCAAAATAAAATATACATGAAAAGAAACCAAAAGCCCGAACCCATGCAATACCGCGCTAATGCACCTAGCCAACGCCTCAAGCTAATTTGTACCTGAAAGACAAAAATTGTAACGGTGAGTCCCACGCACATAACTAGACGGGACGGCACCACAGATACCGTCACTCCATCCCATAAATGCTAGAACTCACAAATTCTACAACTACGATAAACGACGTATAAAAAGAAATATAATGACATTCTACAACTACGATAATTTAAATAAATTAACTAACATCAACACACATCTAAAGCATACATGGACCTCTCACGCCACCTACCCCGGTCCGTAAGGTAGGTCATTCCCTATCCCTTCGGCCGTCGTATGTCCCCGGAATTAGGGAGAGACATAGACCATTGCAACATAAAAGTAGATTTATAGTGCGCACTTGGACCTCTCACGCCACTCGCCCCAGTCCGTAAGACGAGTCATTCCCTATCCCTTCGGCCGTCATATGTCCCCGGAATTAGGGAGAGACATAGACCATTGCTAACATAAAAGTAGATAGTGCACACTGGGACCTCTCACGCCACTCGCCCCGGTCCGTAAGACGAGTCATTCCCTATCCCTTCGGCCGTCATATGTCCCCGGAATTAGGGAGAGACATAGACCATTGCTAACATAAAAGTAGATAGTGCACACTGGGACCTCTCACGCCACTCGCCCCGGTCCGTAAGACGAGTCATTCCCTATCCCCTCGGCCGTCTTCTGTCCCCGGAATTAGGGAGAGACAGAGACCATTGCCACTACAGCTAACACACAAGGCCTCGGCCAATAATATAAATCCACACAAATATCACATTCTCATACGGCCTCGGCCAATAATATAAATCCACGCAAATAACACATTCTCATACGGCCTCGGCCAATAATATTATACCAATCAAATAACACCATCTCATACGTCACGTAACGTAATACAACATAACATATAACCGCATGTACTAGATTCGCAACTAGCCAAGCAACTTCAATAGCGTAAAATCCCATTCGGGCATTTTAACAAACACCTAGTATGCACCATCTAAAACTCATCTCCATTCAACAATATTTCACCCAATTCTATCAACAACCATAATAACATATATTTAACGCATAAAACACGCAAACCCATCAATATTCTCATCAATCCGAAATCAACACATCTAAGGTCTCAACCTCTACCATTCAAATAAACGAAATTAAAAGTGTAACAACTAACCCCAATTAACAATATAAGAACATAATTACTAAAAAAAAAGGCAAAACCCCCCAATTTAAAGTAAACGTAAAACATAATCCTAACATACACCCTCGTCTAGTCGCAATGGATAACCCCCGTTACCTTAGTGCGTAGAGGAGATGCTTCCGGTATAAGCCCGCTAACGGTGGTTTCCTTTTCCTCTTCTTCTTCTTCTTCTTTTTCTCTCTTTCTCTCTCTTTCTCTCTCTTCTTACTAGTTTACTGAGACTTATCTGTAGAAAGTGGCTGAAAAATAGGTTTAGAAAAACTGCTTTTTGATAGTTTGTGGTAACGAACTATTTGGTCCCCAAAGTTCTAAAAGTTAACTTTAAATCCAAAAATAAAGTTTTACTACTCAAAATAACAAATCTTTAAAAACAAATCTATTGGGTCCTTTTTATTAGTAAAATTAGTAACAGGTTTTTAAAATAAAGTTTTTCGGAAGAGTTTCGGTTTTTGGTTAAAAATTAGTCGAGTGACCGGTTTTTGGTAAAATTTTGAAGAAAACGTTTTTGGATAAATTAAATCATAAATAAAACCATTTATAAAAATACGGGATGTTACAATTACATTTGTATTCGACTTGTTTTATGATGACCTTGTTTTAGATTTTAGTTTTGTTCTTTAATCTTGAGCCTTGTTACTGAAATGGATGTACGAAAATGAAAGACAACAGTTTTAGGTTCGAGTTGGTTTAGTTATGTAATGCAATCTATAATGAAATTGGTGATTCTAATGCAACTGTTTTCTGTACTGAAATCTATGATGGATTTACCAATAATATGTATAATGATTTAGTGAAATCAGTGTGTTAATGCTTTCGTGTCAAAACAACAACATAACAACAAAAAGGGCAACATTATAATTTGCAATATTCAGTCACCCACATAAGTTCAACCTCTGATAAGTTATTTTTGGGTAAATTATAGTTTTGTACACCGATCTATTGGTGGTTAAAAAAATGCATACCCACCTTTCATGATTAACGATTTGCATACTCAAGTATATGATATCGTTAAATCAACACACCACAACTAACTTCTGTGCAAGTTAACTTTTTGAACCAAAAATCAGTCACATGCCAAAACATGTGAGTTTTTAAGAGACAAAATTGTCATTTCTCATATCAAATAAAGTGAACCATTAGATCTGATTGCTGATTTCTCATATCAAATAAAATGACAAAATTAGGATTATAGAAAAAAAAAATCAGAAGTAAAGGTAAAGGTAACACAAACGAAAATTGGGCCATAAGGTCTACTAACTTGCAAAGAGATAAACTCAAAAGGAAACTAAAATTAAATGACATTTATGACATATTAATAGGTAGATATGTACAAGTAATATGGACATAATTTAACACAAAAATCAATAATATATGTATACATACAGTACACCATAGAATCCCTAAAAAGGAAGAAATTTGAACTTAAATTAATTTTTTAATACAAGGATCATCCAATTTATTGGTAATTGCTATGTTTCCTTTAAAGGGTCTTAATGAACCACTATAAAGCCACTAGAGAGTTTTATGTAAAATACCAACAAAAGTTTAAACTCTACATTGTTGTAAATCTTTATATATATTTAGTAAAAAGAATGAATATCAATCGTGATATTGCTTGTAAGTTCTATCTCCCCATATTTGTTACTCTTTCCGTTTTCTCTTAGTATTTTTTTTCTGGGTACTTTCTATGTGTAATCTACTATTGTGTTTTTATTTTCATTTATTCACAAAAACCTTGTAATTTACATTCATTATACTAAACCCGCAATGTTCATGTGCTTAAACGTCAGTTTGTAGTTAAATAAAACATCAGATGTCCACAAATATGTTATTAGAGGTATCAGTTTGTAGTTAAATAAAACATCAGATGTCCACAAATAAAACATCCTTTTCTGTGTTGTGTAACTCGTTTTTGTTGAATAGTAAAAATGAGGTAAATAACGATCGCCCAAATTTTAACAGGCTATTTGAAGTTGTTCCTAAGTATGCGAAGAATGGCAGAGGACAATCCCCTTAGCAAAATAAATCTTTGTTCAATTCCGATCGTTGTTCATTTCATTTCAAAAGCTCCGGGCCATGTCAAGCAAGCTTTAAGGTTTGAATCAATCGCTGCTTTCTTCTTTTTGTAGTATGGTTACCATGAATGCATACAATTTACTAAGCTGACTTTTATAGTTTAATATGTAAGGATAAAGATGCTTTACAAGACAAAAAAATTTGAAAAATATGATAGTTAGAGAATACAGTATGTATAGGTTATATTGAAATTGTTCTTTTTTTCTTACACAACGTAGTTTTGTATATCTTTCTGCAGATAAAGAATGTCGATTTTGGTGCAGTTGCATATGAAGAGCTTAATAAGGTCCCAATGGGGCAAAAAAGGGCGAAAACACCGACCAGGGCTAACAAGAATTGAGCAAATAAACTCCCAGCAGTTGCACTATTAAGAGCCCGTCTGTTCGTTGAAAGGATCAATGTCTGCTCAATACTTGGATATTTCTGAAACAAACGACCTCATAAACTATATTGCTTTTCTCAGCTTCCAAAAAGCGCTTGCAAACTGACATGGACTTCACGGCATCATTGCCTCCGTCTGACGACTTGGCCACCAAAAGCCATAATAGTGCTTAAAACATCAATAGGAAGATTTGTTATATTCAAAGCCAAATATGCTGGAGGATCTCACGTAACGTTAATCTTGTGTTTGTTTATCTTGCTTTTCAATCTGCTAGGACTAGTAATTAATAGGTTATCTATGTTTACTTTTGGGTTTGTTTTGAAAGTTTCAGTGGGTAGCTTAGTTGATTGTAATTTTATGTAAATTTAAGAGCTATCATTGTAATTGTCTAAGCTGGGTTAGGTCCCGTTTTATTAATTAAAGTTTGTTAATTAAAAAAAAAATTGTTAATTTGTAATTTTGTGTAAATTTCAGAGCTATCATTGTTAATTTGTCAGTTTTGCTCCTCTGCATGCGCCGCTCTTAGCTCTTACTGCGTCTTAATATTTCCATAGATGAAACTGAGCCAAGTCAACACTCGCACTTTCTGGGCCGATAAGTATGCGACCAACATGCTAGATATGCTGCCCGCCTTGGCCATGTCAGCAGATCGAAACGGTGGCACATCCATTTAGTGGCGAAACATGGATGATTACTTTACCAATCATTTCTTAACGCAATTATTTTACAAAAAATATAACCTCACAGACATGGATGATTCTGTAAATTACGATATAGAAAGAAATTTTCAAAAGTAAAGGAAAAGGTAACCCAAACGAAAGTTAGGCCCTAAGGTCTACTAACTTGAAAAGAGATAAACTCAAAAGGAAACTAAAATTAAATGACATTTAATTATGACATATTAATTGGTAGATATGTACAAGTAATATGTACATAATTAATTTCACATAAAAATTAATAATATATGTATATATACAGTACACCATAGAATCACTAAAAAGGAAGAAATTTGAACTTGAATTAACTTTTTAATAGAAGGTCCATCCAATTTATTTATGTGTAGTTGCTATGTTTCCTTTAAAAGGTTTTAATAAACCACTATAAAGCCACGAGAGAATAGTAAGTAAAATAACAACAAAACTTTAAACTCTACATTTGTTGTAAATATTCTCTATATATGAATAGATATCTATAAAAAAAAAAATGAATGTCAATCGTGCTATTTCTTGTAAGTTATATCCCCCCATATATGTCACTCTTTCCATTCTCTCTTGGTATTTTTTCAGGCTACTATTATGTGTTTAATCAACTATTTTATTTTCATTTTTATTTATTAACAAAAAGCTTGTAATTTACATTAATAATACTAAACCCCCAATGTTCATGTGGTTAAACATCCATTTGTTGTTAAATAAAGCATCGGATGTCCACAAATATGTGAGTCGATGTGAGCTTAATTATTAAAATATTACTCCATGTTTTAATTGTAAATATAGTATAATTTATGAGAAATATTACGGGAGAAGCAAATGTTGTGTTGCGTAACTTTTTCTGAGTAGAATTTTCTTATCGTTCAATTTATTAGAAAACTTTAGTATTGAACAACTTCTTAATTGCTAGTTTGCTTGAAATCAGTTTGTCAAATAACTAATCCTTGAGAGATGAATTGGTACAAAGGTAAAATAATAAACTGGGAAGTGTACAACATTTAAGAAAAAAGAAAAGAAAAAACTTTTGTGACGGTTTTTATTTAAACAGAAATGTATAGTCGCTTCCTTTTGTGTGTCTATGTTTGTTGAATAGTAAAAATAGGTAAATAACAATCGCCTATAATTAAAGTTGTTCCTAAGTATGCAGAGAATGACAGAGGACAATCCCGTTAGCAGCATAGATCTTTGTTCACTTCCGATCGTTGTTCATTCCATTTCAAAAGATCCGTATCATGTGAACCAAGCTATAAAGGTTTGAATCAATCACTATTTCTGATTTTTATAGTATAATACAAGAGGATAAAACGATTCACAAATCAATAAAATTTGAAAAATATGATAGTAGAATATGTATAAGATATATTGAAATTCAAATTTTCAATATAACTAATAAAGGTAATGTTACAGAAAAGAAATAAAATACACATTAAAACCAGTTATATTAAAATTTGAAAAATATGATATTATAATATGTATAAGTTATATTGAAAGTGGTTGTAACTGAGGTTGTAACTGAGGTTGCAACATTGCTTGAAACCTAATAACACCTGTCTTAGTTCATAATAAACAGATAGGATTATTTAGTGAAAACCATTAGACAACAAATAGAATTTAGACCAGAAATCTGGTCCTAATAATCTCCCCCTTTGTCATTGGTTTTGACAAATCATCTAAGTTTATATAAACACTAATCCACCTGCAATTAGTTAGCAGTACAGTCTTTTACTGTATTTCATTTATCAGTGCTTTTGTAACACCTATTTAGCTCCCCCTGCAAGTTAGAATAACAGGTATCATATAAGCACAGAATATCCATTCACAGAGTTTCAGAACAGATTTAATTTAATCATAAACTCATCTCCCCCTATTTGTCATAAGCCAGACAAACTAGTCACGAGATATGTCTGAATATGGTGCTTTCTCCCTTAAAGGTGTATCTCTGACAACCTCTTCCTTGTCTTCTTCACTGCTTATGGAGAAACCATCATCACTGTTGGGGTTTTTAGAAGGGTTGGAGACATGGTTTCAACTACGGTTGGAACTGCACTTAGAACTTCGCTGTGTGGGTTTCCAGAAAACTTAGGGTTTCTTTGTTAAATAGAAAAAGAGAGAGAGTAATTGTGATTATTGTAATTGATTTTGGATATTAAAAGAGTTTAGTATAAATAGCAATAAAGTCCAAATCTTTTTACAAGTAGAAAAAGATACACTCAAATCAATTTTGAAACAGAATCAATTTTAAAATACAAAGAAATTATGTGGAAATAGTTTTTCAGACAGATAAATCAATCAATAAATAAACATCAACATTCCTTGTAAACATATATACCCAAAATTTGAAAATTCAAGAGTTGAAGCTTTTAAGGAAATTTGACTTGATTCAAGATAAAGATAGCAATTAGACAGATATTTAAGCTTTTTGGAAAAAGAAAATCTAGCAATTTACCCAAGAAGATATGTTTATCATTGAATAATTCTAATAAAGATTAGATTTTAGGAGCTTATATTGAGCCAATCCGTTTTTATCTCTACACGAAAACTAGTTTGATGACCTCATCAAGGAAAGAGTATAAGTGATGTCAAAAAAAGAATTAACAAGACTTTGTCTTGACAGTTATAATAAAGACTGAGGTTTCAACTGATGTTGCAACTGAGCTTGCAACCAGTATTTTTAACACGAGGTTTCAACTGGAGTTGTAACTGAACTTCCAACCAGCTATTGAGAGCATGAGGTTTCAACTGATGTTGCAACTGAACTTGCAACCAGCTTAAAAAAAAATTGCACTTTGTGCTTGCAACTCTATTACCAGAGAGGTTTTCAAGGACAAGTTACCTCACATCTGTTTTTGAGACACCAAAAAGCGGCTTTTTCAAAACAAAAACATCATAGCTCAAGTAAGACTTAACCTTAGAAATAAAAATTATTGAAGGTACTCAAAACAGACATATTTAGCAAGAATATTCAATTAGATTGATAATGACATACCCCTATGTCACTTCTTAATGATTCAAACTTGTTTGTATCAAGGGGTTTTGTGAAAATATCTGCTAATTGTCTTTCAGTTGAAACATGTTCTAAAATTAAGCTCTTTTCTTCAACTAGTTCTCTAATAAAATGATGCCTTAGATCAATATGCTTGGTTCTGGAATGTTGAACTGGATTTTTAGCTAAATCTATAGCACTTTTGTTATCACAAAACAGAGTTAATATTTCTTGTTTAACATTATAATTAGTTAACATCTGTTTCATCCAAATTAATTGAGTGCATCCACTTCCAGCTGCAATATATTCTGCCTCAGCAGTAGATAAAGAAATGCAATTTTTCTTTTTACTAAACCATGAAACAAGGTTGTTTCCAAAATAAAAACAACCACCAGAAGTACTCTTTCTATCATCTATGTTTCCTGCCCAATCTGCATCACAGTAGCCACTAAGAAAATGTTTTGTATCTTTAGAATACCATAGGCCTAGGTGAATAGTTCCTTTTACATACCTTAAGATTCTTTTAACAGCTAGAAGGTGAGGTTCTAAAGGATTTGCCTGATACCTGGCACAAACACCTACACTTAAGCACAGGTCTGGTCTACTAGCAGTCAAATAAAGCAAGCTTCCAATCATGGACCTGTAAAGACTGGGACAGACACTCTTTCCTTTATCATTTCTAGACAGTTTAAGAGTGGTACTCATAGGGGTTCTCTTCTCTTTACTCTCACTAAGACCAAACTTTTTAACAAGATTGTATGCATAATTACTTTGGCATAGAAAAATGCCTTTCTCATTCTGTTTAACTTGCAATCCTAGAAAGTAAGTTAGTTCACCTCCACCACTCATTTCAAATTCATTCTTCATATCAGAAATGAATTCTTCTATTCTTTTATTGGAAGTAGAGCCAAAAACAATGTCATCAACATAGATTTGAGCAATTATTATGTCCTTTGTGGTTTTCTTAGTAAACAAAGTTTTATCAACTCCCCCTCTGTTAAAACCTTTTTCAATCAAATATTTGGTTAATCTATCATACCAAGCTATAGGTGCTTGTTTTAGACCATACAAGGCCTTTTTCAACAAATAGACATGTTCAGGAAAGTTAGGATCCTCAAATCCCTTAGGTTGACAGACATAAACTTCTTCATTAATCACACCATTCAGAAAAGCACTCTTTATGTCAAGTTGAAACAGTTTAAAATCATACAGACATGCAAGAGAAAGTAGCATTCTAATGGATTCAATTCTAGCTACTGGAGCAAAGGTTTCATCAAAATCAATTCCCTCAATTTGTGTATAACCCTGAGCTACCAACCTAGCTTTATTTCTGATAATAACACCATCTTCATTACTTTTATTTCTAAAGATCCATTTAGTCCCTATAATATTTTTATTAGAAGGTCTGGGTACTAAAGTCCATACATCATTCCTTTCAAATTGGGACAGTTCATCTTGCATAGCTAAGATCCATTCACTATCTTCCAAAGCCTCTTTTATGTTCTTAGGTTCTAACTGAGAAAGGTAACAAGCAAAATGAACAACATTATTTCTCTTACCTCTGTTTTTCATACCTGAAGTGACTTCTCCTATGACATTGTCGAGAGAGTGGTTTTTCTGAGTCCTTACATAGCGTGGCTTGCTTGTAGTTAGGATATCAAATCCTCCATTTTCTTCTTCAGATTCTGTTGAATTCTGGGTTTCAACTGCGGTTCCAACCTCAGTTCCAACCTCAGTTGTAACCTCAGTTGCAACTGGACTTCCAACCACTCCGGGACTTCCTATTTGTTGAGTTTCTTCTTTCTCTTTTTCTGCAATCTCAGGCTGTTCATCATCACCTGTAATCTCATCAACAGTTTTTAGGTCATCAAATAACACATTATAAGATTTCATAACACAGTTTGTTCTTTGATTGAAGACTCTAAATGCTCTACTATTCTGAGCATAACCAAGAAAAATCTCTTTATCACTTTTAGAGTCAAATTTCCCAAGATGCTCTCTATCTCTGAGAATGTAGCAAACACATCCAAAGACTTGAAAATACTTAACATTGGGTTTTCTACCTTTCCATATTTCATAAGCTGTCATGGAAGTACCTTTAGTAATATAAACTCTATTAACTATATGACAGGCAGTATTAACAGCTTCAGCCCAAAATCTGTTGGCAAGTTTCTTAGAGTTAAGCATTACTCTAGCCATTTCCTGAATGGTTCTATTTTTCCTTTCAACTATGCCATTTTGCTGTGGAGTCTTAGGAGCAGAGAACTCATGACTTATACCTAAGGAGTTGCAGAATTCTCTAAACTTGATGTTTTCAAATTCAGTTCCATGATCACTTCTAATCCTAGCAATATTACCACTGATGGAACCCTTTTCAAGTTGCAGTTTTAAGCACAGAGTTTTGAACAGTTCAAAAGTTTCAGACTTATCCTTTAAGAACACTACCCAAGAGTATCTAGAGAAATCATCTACAACTACCAAAATGTACTTCTTACCACCTATACTAGCAGTTTGCATAGGACCCATCAAGTCAATATGAAGAAGTTCTAAGACTCTCTTAGTGTAGATTTGACTTGTACTTTTGTGAATACTTTTGGTTTGTTTGCCTATAGCACAATCACCACAGATACTTTGAGTTTTAGCACTAAGTTTAGGAATTACTCTTATCAATTCTTTGTTAACAAGCTTATCTAAGGTTTTGTAATTCACATGCCCAAGCCTTTTATGCCAAATATCCACATTATTAGTAATGACTTGATTACACCTACTTTGAGGCAATTCTTTTTCAGCTTTTTCAAACACATAGCAGCTGTTGGTTGATCTAACTCCAGTCATGATTAAATCATTATTAAGATTAGTGATTAGACACCTTTCTTTGTCAAATTTAACAGTCATTTTATTATCACAGAGTTGACTGATACTAATAAGATTAGCTTTTAGACCATCTACAAGAAAAACATCCTCTTCATCACTGTTGCTCTCAGAATCACTATCACTATGAGTGGTTATATAAGCATTTTTGTTTCTTTTTAAAGTGTTTGCACACTCAGCCTGAATGTGACCAAAACCTCTGCATTCTCTACACTGAATCTCTTTAGGCTTGTAATCTTTGTTATCCTTTTCTTTAGAATTCCACTTTCCTGTAGAGTTATTGTTGAACCTAAATTCTGTCTTAAATTGGTTATCCCTTTTCTGAAAGTTTTTAGAAGAACCAGTATCATCCTCCTTTTTCTTATAAAACTTTTTGTAAACCTTTTTAGCAAAGAAAGCTAGCTGTTCTTCATCACTCATTTTATCACAGACATTAGGTTCAGATTTCTTAGCCTGAAATGCTATTCCCTTTTCTGGTCTTTTATGTTTAAAGAATTTTAGCTCATGAGTACTTAGATTTCCTATAAGTTCTTCAAGTTTAAGATTATCTAAGTCTGTTGATTCTTCAATAGCTGTAACCTTAATTTCAAACCTTTCTGGGAGTGACCTAAGAGTTTTCTTAACAAGTTTAGCATCACTGTATTTTTCACCTAAGGTTCCAGCTTGATGAGCAATGTGGCAGATTCTACCATTAAATTGTTCAATGTTTTCATCTTCCTCCATTCTTAAGTTTTCAAATTGAGTAGTTAACTGTTGAAGTTTGAAAGCTTTTACTTTAACAGTTCCTTCAAAAGTAACTTGCAAAATATCCCATGCCTCTTTAGCAGTTTCACAATGAGAGATATACCTGAATACACTGAGTGTTACACCAGCAAAAATCAAGTTTATGGCTGTTGAGTTGGCACTTGATTTTCTGTCTTCATCAGCAGACCATCTGTCTTCAGGTATAAAAGCCAGTTCTCCTTCACTATCAATGGCAGTTAGAGCCTCCCATCCATACATAACAGTTTTCTATGCATGTTCATTCTGCTGTTTGATGAAGGACCTCATTCTGATTTTCCATACTCCATAGTTTACTCCTCCTTCAAGCAATGAAGGTTTGTTGAAAGCGTTTCCTTCCCTCATTAAGTCCATTGTTACTAGAACACAGGATCCACACTAAGTAAGATCTAGTGTAAAGCTCTGATACCAATTGAAATTCCTATCCGCTGTTCTAGTTGCAGTTTTGCAGTTAGGTTCTAAGTGAGGTTGCAACCACAGTTAGAACCCAGTGTATAAATGGACAGAACTGTAAAAAGTTAAATGTACGTAAATTAAATCACACGCACATTTAACAACGGAGTTCACCTAACTAGGCTACGTCTCCGGGGCACTTACCCAGATTATGATATTATAAAAAGCTTACAATATAGGATTCAAGTCTTAATGAAAAACTCTTATACTCCCTTTAGGTTTTTCTGCCTATCTCTATATTGCTCCTACTCTATAACTATCACTTATAAATCAATGGCATCCCACCATTGTTTTCTTTTAAAAGCTCACGTGTATTCTCTCAAGAATGAGTTCTTTATAATGTAGAACACACACTTTTTACAAGCTAGGCTATCAACTATTTATACAAGTAAAATAATCTTCTTTCTTTAGGATCTTGAAGATTGCTTTTGACTTGTTTTGATTGGCTTCAATCTTTCCATGTATAACGAGACTCTTCAACGTAGGATTGACTCCAATCTTCATAAGTTAATATCTGTTAAATAACTAGCTTGGAAATAGGAGTTAGTCTTTTCCTATAACTAGGAAACATATAAAGATAATATCTTTTAGAGATAATATCTTTCTATATATATATGAAACACCTAACTCCATATTACATTCAATCTTTAAACGAATTATACTGAATATAGATAAGGAACAAAAGATTGAAACAAGTGATAAGGACAAGTATAAGAATAGAGATACATATTAAAAGGAAACATAACCTTATAAACTAATCTCTTTATATCTTTTAGGAAATTTTTCCTTACCACTTTGATATTCTCAATAAACGCATACTAAACCTGTTAAGATCATATGAGAATATATCCTGCATACTTTAAAACAAATAATTATTAATAAAGAACAGTTATGCAGAATAACAGAACTAGACAGAATTCTGCTGAACAGCAGGTTGCAACTGAGGTTGCAACATTACTTGAAACCTCCAATGCTGTCTAAGCAGGTTGTAACTGTGGTTGTAACTGAGCTTGCAACATTACTAGAAACCTATCAACATAGGTTGTAACTGAGGTTGCAACATTGCTTGAAACCTAACAACACCTGTCTTAGTTCATAATAAACAGATAGGATTATTTAGTGAAAACCATTAGACAACAAATAGAATTTAAACCAGAAATCTGGTCCTAACAGAAAGAAAGTCCCATTATGAACAAATTATGCATATGTTGCCCAACTTCATTGTGTAGATACATCAGTAGGTACATGTATCAAAAGGAAGATAAAAAAAAATTGACATTTATGAACATTAATTGTATATATGAAAAAATAGTACATAAACAATGCATGAAAATGAATTAAATATTTACAAAAACGGTAACAAATAAACCTAGAAGAAAGGAGGTTGAATTTAAATCAAAATGTCATCAAAAGGGCCATTCAAATTAATTACATTTACTTGTTTACTTTTTTAGGATTTTGAGAAACCACTATAAAATCATACCTAAGAATAATGTAAGCACCTTCAATGTAAGCACCTTCCTTCCACCAATCTCTCTCAAAGTGCTCATAATCTATGTCGAAACCCTACATTTTTTTGAAATCACTGGATAACATTATCAAATCACCAATGAATGCCATTGTCGATAATGCTGGTATGTCTTAGCCACTTTTTTTTATATATATTGTAACACTTTTAATACTTTATGCACAACGTTCTCCAACGCCTAAACTTTAGGTTTATTATTACAAATAATAAAAGCAATGAAAGTGTTAAAGAAGGGGGATTTTTATGTAAAGAAATTGAGATTAGAGAAAGAAATTTTCAAAAGTAAAGGAAAAGGTAACACAAACGAAAATTAGGGCCTAAGGTCTGATAACTTGCAAAGAGATAAACTCAAAAGTAAACTAAAATTAAATGACATTTATGACATATTAATTATTGTGTGTTGCATAACTTTTTCTGAATAGATTTTTCTTATTGTCCAATTTATTAAAAAAAAATTAGTATGGAACAACTTCTTAACTGGTACATAAGGTAGAATGATAAGGTGGGAAGTGTACAAAATTTACAAAAAAAATTTGTGACGTTTTTTTTTTAGCAGGCTATATGAAGTTGTTCCGAAGTATGCGGAGAATGGCAGAGGACGATCTTGTTAGCGGAGTCGGTCTATCTTCACTTTCGATCGTTGTTCATTTCAAATCAAAAGATCCGGACCGTGTGAACCCCGCTATAAATTAAGGTTTGAATAATTCGCAGCTTTCTTCTTTTTTTTTTGTAGTATGGTTACCATATGGTTATATATATAAACTTCAAAATGGATAGTTTTTGGATTAAAATGAACAATAAAGTATATGTAACACAGTCAAATTAATAGAGCATAGTGTTGCATGCGTCGCAAATTTTAAGAAATATTTTAAGATTCACCATCATCAAACCACTCTATCTCAAAAAATTGAGGTGGGCTATATGAAACCATTTGAGAATTTTTTCGTTCTCGCAACAATGAATTTTTTTCCGATATACGTTTCTATTTGATGCTATTTGTTCATCAATTTGTCTTATACTCAAGTCATTACGAATGATTTGCATCCAAGTTTTTAACGGTCTAGCTCTACCTTTATTTTGATTTCCTACACTAATACAATCACTCTTCTTAAACGGATCACATATATATCTTCTTGCCACATGCCCAAACAAACGTAAATGACTCTCTCTCAATTTATCTTCAATTGGAGTCACTCTTACACTAGCCCAGATATACTCATTCCTAATCTTATATGTCCTAATATTACAACACATCCATCTCAACATCCGCATCTCTGCTACCTTCATTTTATTTTCATCTACTTTTTTAATCGCCCAACACTCATTGGCGTATAATAAAACTAGTGTTATAGCTGTTTTATAAAATTTATCTTTAAGCCTTAACATCATACAACGTCACATAAAAAACCCAATGCGCTCCTCTACCACGTCCATCATACTTGGATTTTATTGCTGATTAAACAATAGTTTTAAGATTAACATTAACAAATCGACATCGATGAATCGAGCCCGTCCATAAAAAATACAACTTGACCCATGGATTGACCGGTACCTTCATTTATCATGCCAACTATTGGCTTATTAGAGATATATATAAACAACAAAACATAAACATAGACAAATTTCCGCAGAGGTGGGAAAACGTTGTAATTGAAAATTTACCATGTCGGGTCATACTAGAATAGGATTTCAACATAGTTTTGAAATGATTTTTGAACAACGATCGGGAACAATCACAATATAACGATAATTACCAATCCAAATGGGAATTTGACATTGTGATTGTTCCCGATCGTTGTTCTAAAGACATTTCAAAACTATGTTTAAATACTATTCAAGTATAATCCGAGATGGTGAATTTTAAATCAACACGTTTCTCCCCCTTTGCGAGAATTTGTCTATCTTTATGTTTTACTTTTTATATATCTCTAGCTAGCCAATAGTTAGCATGATCAATTAATGATGGTATCGGTCAATTTATGGGTCAAGTTGTTGTTTTTATGGACGAGCTCGATTCGTCGGTGTCGAGTTGTTAATGTCAATCTTAAAATATTTCTTAAAATTTATTTGCAACGCAATAGTATGCTCTATTAATTTGACTGTGTTATAAGTTAAATTGAAATTGATTGTTACATCCTCCCACCAATCTCTCTCCAAGTGCTTATAATCTATGTGGAAACCCTGCATTTTTCTGAAATCACTGGATAATATTATCAAATCATCAATGAACGCCATTGTCGATAATGCTGGTATGTTTTATACCCTATGAAAAACTTCAAATATGAAAAATATTTAAAATATGATATTGGAATATGTATAAGTTAAATTGAAATTGATTGTTACATCCTCCTATCACCATGATTCGTTAACAGAAGCTTCACTTAATTATTTAATCAGTCGACAGAAAGTTTTTTTTTTTTCTAACATCTGGCCAAATAAAACCAAAATAGGGAAAAACTATAAATTCAACGTTTTAATTGACATAAAAATCAGCGAAAAGAAGGTAAAAATTCAAATCAGGTTTTCACAAATCTCTGTGAACAAGTCTAAAAACTAACATTTATGTATCCTGTTCCTTCACCTCCAAGAGCCTCCGGAGATAAGGACCCTGACCTGAGGGAAGCCCAAACTTGTCCACAAAGGATCGTACACACCGATCCCCATAGAATTCCCAAATTGTTGCCGCAGGTTTACTTGGTAGGTTGGAGCCCTAGGAACTTCTTGTGAGTGAGCTGCCGGAGAAGGCACTCCAAGACTTTGTTCGCGTTTCGAGAGGATCTTCCATGATTCAAATGGTCCCTAAACGGAAGAAATAAACTTTTGGCTTTTTGTCTATTACATTTGTACTCGACTTGTTTTATGATGACCTTGTTTTAGATTTTAGTTTTGTTCTTTAATCTTGAGCCTTGTTACTGAAACGGATGTACGAAAATGAAAGACAACAGTTTTAGGTTCGAGTTGGTTTAGTTATGTAATGCAATCTATAATGAAATTGGTGATTCTAATGGAACTGTTTTCTGTACTGAAATCTATGATGGATTTACCAATAATATGTATAATGATTTAGTGAAATCAGTGTGTTAATGCTTTCGTGTCAAAACAACAACATAACAACAAAAAGGGCAACATTATAATTTGCAATATTCAGTCACCCACATAAGTTCAACCTCTGATAAGTTATTTTTGGGTAAATTATAGTTTTGTACACCGATCTATTGGTGGTTAAAAAAATGCATACCCACCTTTCATGATTAACGATTTGCATACTCAAGTATATGATATCGTTAAATCAACACACCACAACTAACTTATGTGCAAGTTAACTTTTTGAACCAAAAATCAGTCCCATGCCAAAACATGTGAGTTTTTAAGAGACAAAATTGCCATTTCTCATATCAAATAAAGTGAACCATTAGATCTGATTGCTGATTTCTCATATCAAATAAAATGACAAAATTAGGATTATAGAAAAAAAAAATCAGAAGTAAAGGTAAAGGTAACACAAACGAAAATTGGGCCATAAGGTCTATTAACTTGCAAGGAGATAAACTCAAAAGGAAACTAAAATTAAATGACATTTATGACATATTAATAGGTAGATATTTACAAGTAATATGGACATAGTTTAACACAAAAATCAATAATATATGTATACATACAACAGTACACCATAGAATCCCTAAAAAGGAAGAAATTTGAACTTAAATTAATTTTTTAATACAAGGATCATCCAATTTATTGATAATTGCTATGTTTCCTTTAAAGGGTCTTAATGAACCACTATAAAGCCACTAAAGAGTTTTATGTAAAATACCAACAAAAGTTTAAACTCTACATTGTTGTAAATCTTTATATATATTTAGTAAAAAGAATGAATATCAATCGTGATATTGCTTGTAAGTTCTATCTCCCCATATTTGTTACTCTTCCCGTTTTCTCTTAGTATTTTTTTTCGGGGTACTTTCTATGTGTAATCAACTATTGTGTTTTCATTTTCATTTATTCACAAAAACCTTGTAATTTACATTCATTATACTAAACCCGCAATGTTCATGTGCTTAAACGTCAGTTTGTAGTTAAATAAAACATCAGATGTCCACAAATATGTTATTAGAGGTATCAGTTTGTAGTTAAATAAAACATCAGATGTCCACAAATAAAACATCCTTTTCTGTGTTGTGTAACTCGTTTTTGTTGAATAGTAAAAATGAGGTAAATAACGATCGCCCAAATTTTAACAGGCTATTTGAAGTTGTTCCTAAGTATGCGAAGAATGGCAGAGGACAATCCCCTTAGCAAAATAAATCTTTGTCCAATTCCGATCGTTGTTCATTTCATTTCAAAAGCTCCGGGCCATGTCAAGCAAGCTTTAAGGTTTGAATCAATCGCTGCTTTCTTCTTTTTGTAGTATGGTTACCATGAATGCATACAATTTACTAAGCTGACTTTTATAGTTTAATATGTAAGGATAAAGATGCTTTACAAGACAAAAAAATTTGAAAAATATGATAGTTAGAGAATACAGTATGTATAAGTTATATTGAAATTGTTCTTTTTTTCTTACACAACGTAGTTTTGTATATCTTTCTGCAGATAAAGAATGTCGATTTTGGTGCAGTTGCATATGAAGAGCTTAATAAGGTCCCAATGGGGCAAAAAAGGGCGAAAACACCGACCAGGGCTAACAAGAATTGAGCAAATAAATTCCCAGCAGTTGCACTATTAAGAGCCCGTCTGTTCGTTGAAAGGATCAATGTCTGCTCAATACTTGGATATTTCTGAAACAAACGACCTCATAAACTATATTGCTTTTCTCAGCTTCCAAAAAGCGCTTGCAAACTGACATGGACTTCACGGCATCATTGCCTCCGTCTGACGACTTGGCCACCAAAAGCCATAATAGTGCTTAAAACATCAATAGGAAGATTTGTTATATTCAAAGCCAAATATGCTGGAGGATCTCACGTAACGTTAATCTTGGGTTTGTTTATCTTGCTTTTCAATCTGCTTGGACTAGTAATTAATAGGTGGTGTATGTTTACTTGTGGGTTTTTTTTTAAGTTTCAGTGGGTAGCTTAGTTGATTGTAATTTTGTGTAAATTTAAGAGCTATCATTGTAATTGTCTAAGCTGGGTTAGGTCCCGTTTTATTAATAAAAGTTTGTTAATTAAAAAAAATTTGTTAATTTGTAATTTTGTGTAAATTTCAGCGCTATCATTGTTAATTTGTCAGTTTTGCTCTGCATGCGCCGCTCTTAGCTCTTACTGCGTCTTAATATTTCCATAGATGAAACTGAGCCAAGTCAACACTCGCACTTTCTGGGCCGATAAGTATGCGACCAACATGCTAGATATGCTGCCCGCCTTGGCCATGTCAGCAGATCGAAACGGTGGCACATCCATTTAGTGGCGAAACATGGATGATTACTTTACCAATCATTTCTTAACGCAATTATTTTACAAAAAATATAACCTCACAGACATGGATGATTCTGTAAATTACGATATAGAAAGAAATTTTCAAAAGTAAAGGAAAAGGTAACCCAAACGAAAGTTAGGCCCTAAGGTCTACTAACTTGAAAAGAGATAAACTCAAAAGGAAACTAAAATTAAATGACATTTAATTATGACATATTAATTGGTAGATATGTACAAGTAATATGTACATAATTAATTTCACATAAAAATTAATAATATATGTATATATACAGTACACCATAGAATCACTAAAAAGGAAGAAATTTGAACTTGAATTAACTTTTTAATAGAAGGTCCATCCAATTTATTTATATGTAGTTGCTATGTTTCCTTTAAAAGGTTTTAATAAACCACTATAAAGCCACGAGAGAATAGTAAGTAAAATAACAACAAAACTTTAAACTCTACATTTGTTGTAAATATTCTCTATATATGAATAGATATCTATAAAAAAAAAATGAATGTCAATCGTGCTATTTCTTGTAAGTTATATCCCCCCATATATGTCACTCTTTCCATTCTCTCTTGGTATTTTTTCAGGCTACTATTATGTGTTTAATCAACTATTTTATTTTCATTTTTATTTATTAACAAAAAGCTTGTAATTTACATTAATAATACTAAACCCCCAATGTTCACGTGGTTAAACATCCATTTGTTGTTAAATAAAGCATCGGATGTCCACAAATATGTGAGTCGATGTGAGCTTAATTATTAAAATATTACTCCATGTTTTAATTGTAAATATAGTATAATTTATGAGAAATATTAGGGGAGAAGCAAATGTTGTGTTGCGTAACTTTTTCTGAGTAGAATTTTCTTATCGTTCAATTTATTAGAAAACTTTAGTATTGAACAACTTCTTAATTGCTAGTTTGCTTGAAATCAGTTTGTCAAATAACTAATCCTTGAGAGATGAATTGGTACAAAGGTAAAATAATAAACTGGGAAGTGTACAACATTTAAGAAAAAAGAAAAGAAAAAACTTTTGTGACGGTTTTTATTTAAACAGAAATGTATAGTCGCTTCCTTTTGTGTGTCTATGTGTGTTGAATAGTAAAAATAGGTAAATAACAATCGCCTATAATTAAAGTTGTTCCTAAGTATGCAGAGAATGACAGAGGACAATCCCGTTAGCAGCATAGATCTTTGTTCACTTCCGATCGTTGTTCATTCCATTTCAAAAGATCCGTATCATGTGAACCAAGCTATAAAGGTTTGAATCAATCACTACTTCTGATTTTTATAGTATAATACAAGAGGATAAAACGATTCACAAATCAATAAAATTTGAAAAATATGATAGTAGAATATGTATAAGATATATTGAAATTCAAATTTTCAATATAACTAATAAAGGTAATGTTACAGAAAAGAAATAAAATACACATTAAAACCAGTTATATTAAAATTTGAAAAATATGATATTATAATATGTATAAGTTATATTGAAAGTGGTTGTTTCATCTTCTTATTATGACGATTCATTAACAGAAGCTTCACTTATTTTATCAGTACACAACTAAAAATTTTAAAAAAACATCTGGCCAACAAACATATTGAAATTATAAAATTCAATGTTTTAATTAACATAAAAATCACCCAAAAGAGGGTAAAAATTCAAAACAATGAAGGTTTACTTGATTAAGAAAATAACTATGGCAGGTTTACTTGTGAAGGTGGAGCCCCCTAGGAACTTCTTAGGATCTAAATTGGAATTTCCATCGTCAGAAACAATCTTTAGCAATGAAGATCTCCTGGCAATACTTCTCCGCGTGCCAACAAAGTCACTGATCAATTTCAAACGTGTATCTAAATTTTGGCAAACGGTAATATCAGACTCGTGATTTTTATACAACCACTACACCATAACTGATCAACACCCCATCTCTGCCATATACTTTCGGATGGGTACTCTGGCAATAGGTCCGTTAAAGACTCTCTCTCTTCGTGGCCACGTAAATTTTGTACCACTCCCTTTCCTCCATGAGTTTAAAAATTTAAAATTTCCTCGCTTCAAGCACTCTTGCAACGGGTTGGTGTTGTTTTCAGTTAGGAATAAACATTACTGTGTGTGAAAAAAAAAGGAGAAAACAATAAGAGAATGTCATCTTTTATTGAACGTAACGCTGATTGCATCACGGATCGATCTAAGCTGCTGGGAATTAGATTGTTCGGCAGATTGCCAACAATGTTATTTTTCAAATTGTAGATGTATCTGCTAATCGAAGATAGATTTGGGTATTATACAATGCCGTAGCTGCTTTTAATTTTAGACGTGGATAAAGTGTATTCCAAACCATTTTTAGAAGCAAAATTTCTACATTTGCATCGGGTAATACTGAACTTAACCAGAGACGCTGTTAGAACTTCATTTCCTCGTCATTCTATAAAAGACGTATATTCCCTGGCTATATTGTCGTGAGTAAATGGAGTATCATTTAAGTTTTTGTAGTATTCACAATAATCTCTAAGCTCAAAACTATAGTCGGATAGTTGCCAAAGGAGAAAGCAAAACCGCCAAGCGGATGCCTCGATTTCCACATTGCCAATTGTTAAGAAAAATAGATTAAAAAAAAAGAACAAATTCTGCGAGAAACCTATTTTCCCTGCTCCATCATGAAGTATATTGAAAAGGATACAAAAAAGCATATTTAGTTGCTAAATTTTTTAAAAAGATATACCTTAATTTTCATGCAAAATTTGTTCCATAAAGGGGCTTAATCACTACTCCATGGCAACGCAGCATATTGATATTGGTAACCATCACAGTGATTTCAAACCAAAAGGCTTCATTAGGCTAAGTTAGAAGGACAAAAAGTTGATAAATATTAAATCAATGTGGCTGCAAAATTTTACATTCAAGTTCAAGAATTTAATCGGAAGACGGGATTATTAATGTTTTATCATATAATCAGATTGTTCTATATATCCTCAAAATGGACAAGATATAATTTTTAGACATTTTTTTTTGTACCAAGCCAAAAAATAAAAGCAATGAAGAAAACGTGATCCATAGTTTCAGAATGCATGTTATATAAGATGCATATTGCATCATTATTCACTAAGTTCAAAACCAATAAATTAGATTTTGTACCAAGCCAAAAAATAAAAGCAAGGCACTTTGATAGCCCTCAATCTAACTGATTACCATGTTGAACTAACTGTAAAACCAGAACTCTTCGGAAACCAAACAACCAACCACACACTTTCATAGCCCTCTTGTCGGAGGGAATTTTGCGAGATGGTGAAGAAGATTTTCATCTTTAAAACAGAAGAAGTCAGGAATATTATTAAGCTTAATTCCTCACCCTCCTTTGTTCATTAATTAAAATTGGGTATATTTTATAGTTTTAAAGGAAGAAAATTCCCCATGAAACTGTTTTTCATTTTAAATATTTTATTTGTTTCTCCATGCATACATATTCACATTGTAAAATTTAAGATTGTTTGTTGTTTATGGCATTTCATGTTTTAGTTTGTATATAAAGTGTTTCCATAATTCTTGCCAATTGACGTTCATTATGTTCTGGTGTAATTCCGATATAGTACACTCAATAAACGTATGATGTTGCATGTTGTAATTATCATATGTTTCAATAAAGATTTTATTTTTTATTTTTTGTTCCTGTAATTAAATGAATAGCACTAAATACCAAAGATTTCGATAGTAAAAAATTTGGTATTTTTTTGTATATGCCTTTTTGTTATTTTTTTTTTCTTTTTCTTTGTTAAACAACAAGTACCATATATTCCGAGTTCGGCTACTTTTTCCTTTAAAGTTAATTACACTTCAAGTTCGAAACCGCAAGGGATTACAGGCTTTGACGCTATATTTCTTTCTCTTGAGTTATCAAAAATTTCTTTATCTTGCACTTTTATTTATATCAAAAGCTCTATTTACAAATCCTATAAAAAGATTAGTCTTAAAAGTTATGTGAAAAAACCTACTTAACAAAAACTATCCCCCATTCTTACTTTCATGTGGTCAATTTGAAAGAAAAACACAAAACTGCTCCGCATTAATATTGACCTCAATACCACAATATTGAGCCTAATCTCGTCTTGCAACATCACATCTCCGCCTATCTAATACAGTCGAATGTAAGTTTGCAAATGCAGATTTAATCTAAGTAACTAACCAAATATTAATTATACAAGTGTATATACTGCATTTGGCTAGTAATTAAAAGACTGGGTAAATGTTCCATTAAACAACACATATGATGCCTAAAAGGCTAAAAGCATCAAATAGGTGATAAATATATATGTTGCTCAATGTTGTATCAAGGAAGTGCATGTATATATATATTGTTAAGTTGTTAAGAGAAGGGTGGAAATTCTATATTTTCATCTTTCAAAATGACTAAATGACAAGAGATCGGCACCCAACTACTCATGTTGCATAATTGATAATTAGTATCTTTTATTGTTATCACTCTAACTCGTCTGATACATTAATTATTGTTTAGTTTAAGACAATGACTAGTTTGTACAGTTGTACTCCTTAAACCTTGCTTACTTACTAGATGTAATTGCAAGACTATATGAATTTGTTTGCCAGACTAGATGTAATTAATTGCAAAAGAATGGTCTTAGCTAGGTCATGTTTTCATATTGTAACCATTATATATGCTTCCCTTCTCAGCCAGATATGATTTTGATACTCTTGTGTAAACCACAAAAAGAGCTTTTATGTTGCTAAGGAAATTTTTGTTTTAAATCTGCTACTGGAGATTTAAATCTTCCTTACTTTCTCGAGGTTGAATGAGGTTGGCATGAAGAGAAAAGGAGAAGAAACAAGTTGTGATCGGAAATAAGGTGATGGGTAGGTTTAAAGTTTCTAGCCGGTATACGGTATTTTAAAAAAAATAACTTAGATTTTTAGCCCTTTTTTGTGACATTATGGCTCACCTGTAATGAGTAAATGTTTCATCATAACTGTATGTTTTGAGTGAAACAACCAAGTATCATCGGATTTTATCAAATTTAGCTACCATGAAGGTCTATCATGGATAGGAACCTTTTATATCATCAATAAAGTAGGGATCTGTTACACAAAAAGAATAAATCAATGGTACTACTCCTTATTTCAAGCTCTATTTTTGCTTCTTTCTCGAGTTATTATTTTCTAGATACCAAAATGTTGGAAATTTTGTATATATGTTCTTATATACAAACCGGTTTAGTCCAACTTTATGAACCGGTTTGGACAAGTTAACCTTCATGTTCTATACCAAATCGAATTACTTTTTGAGGGCTTCAAAACCGTATAAGATATGTCCAAAACCGATGATTGGTGTGAAAAATATTAGCCCCCGAAGTAGGGGCCATTGACGGTATTTCGGTAATGGGTTGATAAACCTAAAACCCACATTAACACATGGGAGTTATCTCACATACATGTATGATTATGTAAATTACGAAAAATTTGGACCCTAAGGTCTACTTGCAAAGAGATAAACTCAAAAGAAAACTAAAATCATGACATATTTATTTGTTTGATATGTACAAGTAATATGGACATAATTTAACACAAAAATTAATAATATATGTATACATACAGTACACCATAGAATCCCTAAAAAGGAAAAAAATTGAACTTGAACTAACTTTTTAATACAAGGATCATCCAATTTATTGATAATTGCTATGTTTCCTTTAAAGGGTTTTAATGAACCACTATAAAGCCACTATAGAGTTTTATGTAAAATACCAACAAAAGTTTAAACTCTACATTGTTGTAAATCTTTATATATATTTAGTAAAAAGAATGAATATCAATCGTGGTATTGCTTGTAAGTTCTATCTCCCCATATTTGTTACTCTTTCCGTTTTCTCTTGTAGTATTTCTTTTCTGGGTACTTTCTATGTGTAATAACCTATTGTGTTTTCATTTTCATTTATTCACAAAAACCTTGTAATTTACATTCATAATACTAAACCCGCAATGTTCATGTGCTTAAACATCTGTTTGTAGTTAAATAAAACATCAGATGTCCACAAATATGTGATTAGATGTGAGCTTAATTTTCAAAATATTACTCCATGTTTAATTGTAAATATATAATATATGGGAAATATTACGAGAGAAGCAAAATTTGTGTTGCGTAACTTTTTCTGAGTAGAATTTTCTTATCGTTCAATTTATTAGAAAATTTTAGTATTGAACAACTTCTTAATTGCTAGTTTGCTAGATCATATCAGTTTGTCAAATGACTAATCCATGAGAGATGAATTGGTACAGAGGTAAAATAATAAACTGAGAAGTGTACAATATTTAAGAAAAAAAAAAAAATTTGTGACGGAAATGTATAGTCGCTTCCTTTTGTGTGTCTGTGTTGATTGAATAGTAAAAATGAGATAAATAACGATCTCCCAAATTTTAACAGGCTATTTGAAGTTGTTCCTAAGTATGCGGAGAATGGCAGAGGACAATCTCGTTAGCAGAATAGATCTTTGTTCAATTCCGATCGTTGTTCATTTCATTTCAAAAGGTCCAGACCATGTGAAGCAAGCTTCAAGGTTTGAATCAATCACTGCTTTCTTCTTTTTGTAGTATGGTTACCATGAATGCATACAATTTACTAAGCTGACTTTTTATAATTTAATATGTAAGGATAAAGATGCTTTACAAAACATTAAAATTTGAAAAATATGATAATTAGAGAATACAGTATGTATAAGTTATATTGAAATTGATTTTTTTTACTTACACAACGTAGTTTTGTATATCTTTCTGCAGAAAAAGAATGTCGATTTTGGTGCAATTGCATATGAAGAGCTTAATAAGGTCCCAATGAGGCAAAAAAGGGCGAGAACACCGACCAGGGCCAACAAGAATTGAGCAAATAAATTCCCAGCAGTTGCACTATATTGCTTTTCCCAGCTTCCAAAAAGCGCTTGCAAACTGACATGGACTTCACGGCATCATTGCCTCCGTCTGACGACTTGGCCACCAAAAGCCATAATAGTGCTTAAAACATCAATAGGAAGATTTGTTATATTCAAAGCCAAATATGCTGGAGGATCTCACGTAACGTTAATCTTGTGTTTGTTTATCTTGCTTTTCAATCTGCTAGGACTAGTAATTAATAGGTGATCTATGTTTACTTTTGGGTTTGTTTTGAAAGTTTCAGTGGGTAACTTAGTTGATTGTAATTTTATGTAAATTTAAGAGCTATCATTGTAATTGTCTAAGCTGGGTTAGGTCCCGTTTTATTAATTAAAGTTTGTTAATTAAAAAAAAAAATTGTTAATTTGTAATTTTGTGTAAATTTCAGAGCTATCATTGTTAATTTGTCAGTTTTGCTCTGCATGCGCCGCTCTTAGCTCTTACTGCGTCTTAATATTTCCATAGATGAAACTGAGCCAAGTCAACACTCGCACTTTCTGGGCCGATAAGTATGCGACCAACATGCTAGATATGCTGCCCGCCTTGGCCATGTCAGCAGATCGAAACGGTGGCACATCCATTTAGTGGCGAAACATGGATGATTACTTTACCAATCATTTCTTAACGCAATTATTTTACAAAAAATATAACCTCACAGACTATGTAAATTACGATATAGAAAGAAATTTTCAAAAGTAAAGGAAAAGGTAACCCAAACGAAAATTAGGCCCTAAGGTCTACTAACTTGCAAAGAGATAAACTCAAATGGAAACCGAAATTAAATGACATTTATGACATATTAATTGGTAGATATGTACAAGTAATATGGACATAATTAATTTCACAGAAAAATTAATAATATATGTATCTATACAGTACACCATAGAATCACTAAAAAGGAAGAAATTTGAACTTGAATTAACTTTTTAATAGAAGGTCCATCCAATTTATTTATATGTAATTGCTATGTTTCCTTTAAAAGGTTTTAATATCATTATATTATAATAAGTAAACATAAGTCAAATGATACTGCCCAATTTAGCCAATTTTTTCCAAAAAAACACTCACTCTTCTTTACTAATTACTTATTTACATTTATCCAATTCAAAATATAAAACACAAACAAAAATTATTATCTTTTCAAAACAATTATAATCATATACCAAACAAAATCGTTTTACGTGTATTTTGCATAACAAAAAGATTATATTACTCACAATTTCTAATTTAATATATTCATTCAATCAATATACTTTTTAAAAATTTATTTACGCAGATCATATATATATATATCACGCATCGCATTATCAACGCGTTGGTAACTATTATTAGTACCACTATAAAGCCACGAGAGAGTTGTAAATAAAATAACAACAAAACTTTAAACTCTACATTTGTTGTAAATATTCTCTATATATGAAGAGATATCTATCAAAAAAAAAAAATGAATGTCAATCGTGCTATTGCTTTTAAGTTATATCCCCCCATATATGTCACTCTTTCCATTCTCTCTTGGTATTTTTTCAGGCTACTATTATGTGTTTAATCAACTATTTTATATTCATTTTTATTTATTAACAAAAAGCGTGTAATTTACATTAAAAAGCTTGTAGTTAAATAAAGCATCGGATGTCTACAAATATGTGATTATATGTGAGCTTAATTATTAAAATATTACACCATGTTTAATTGTAAATATATAATATATGAGAAATGTTACGAGAGAAGCAAAAATTGTGTTGCATGACATTTTATGAGTGGAATTTTCTTATCTTTCAATTTATTAGAAACTTTTAGTATGGAACAAGTTCTTAATTGTTAGTTTGCTAGAAAATCAGTTGGTCAAATGACTAATCCTTGGGAGATAATGCATAGTCGCTTACTTTTGTGTGTATGTGTGTGTTAAATAGTAAAAATGAGGTAAATAACGATTGCTCAAATTTTAACAGGCTATATGAAGTTGTTCGTAATTATGTGGAGAATGGCATATGACAATCTCGTTAGCAGCATAGATCTTTGTTCACTTCCGATCGTTGTTCATTCCATTTCAAAAGATCCGTATCATGTGATCCAAGCTATAAAGGTTTGAATCAATCACTACTTCTGATTTTTATAGTATAATACAAGATGATAAAATGATTCACAAATCAATAACATTTGAAAAATATGATAGTTGAATATGTATAAGTTATATTGAAATTCAAATTTTCAATATAACTAATAAAGTAATGTTACAGAAAAACAATAAAATACACGTTAAAACCAGTTATATTAAAATTTGAAAAATATGATATTATAATATGTGTAAGTTATATTGAAAGTGATTGTTACATCTTCCTATTACGACGATTCATTAACAGAAGATTCACTTATTTTATCAGTACACAACTAAGTTTTTTTTTAAAAACATCTGGCCAACAAACATATTTATAAAATTCAATGTTTTAATTAACATAAAAGTCACCCAAAAGAGGGTAAAAATTCAAAACAATGAAGGTTTACTTTATTAAGAAAATAACTATGGCAGGTTTACTTGTGAAGATGGAGCCCCCTAGGAACTTCTTAGGATCTAAATTGGAATTTCCATCGTCAGAAACAATCTTTAGCAATGAAGATCTCCTGGCAGAGATACTTCTCCGCGTACCAACAAAGTCACTGATCAATTTCAAACGTGTATCTAAATTTTGGCAAACAGTAATATCAGACTCGCGATTTTTATACAACCACTACACCATAATTGATCAACACCCTATCTCTGCCATATACTTTCGGATGAGTACTCCGGCAATAGGTCCATTAAATACTCCCTCTCTTCGTGGCCACGTAAATCTTGTACCATTCCTTTTCCTCCATGAGTTTAAAAATTTAAAATTTCCTCGCTTTGAGCACTCTTGCAACGGGTTGGTGTTGTTTTCAGTTAGGAATAAACATTACTGTGTGTGAAAAGAAAAAGTGGAGCTCTAGGAACTTCTTGTGAGTGAGCTTCCGGAGAAGGCACTCCATGAATTTGATCGGGTTTCGAGGACCTTCCATGATTCTGTTGAGTTGTGGAGCCAAATGAGTTTTGGCCATGTCTTCTTATTATCCCACATCGCCTGGAATTGTAATATGACCCATGTTGGGTTCTATTTATATGCCCAATATCTTGTATTTTAATTACACCTACACAAACACCTCTATATTATAAAGAGAGAGTTCTATTTGCGAGAGAACCATAGCTTTGTGATCTAGCTAGATTACGATTGTAATCCTCTTTTAATATATATATATATAAAGTGCCACGTGTAGCGGCCCGGAGACGTAGCCAATTTGGGTGAACTCCGTTATCAAAGAGTGTGTGCTCGGTTTAGTATTTCTGTCTTTCATTGATTCGCCTGTATCGACCCTAACAAGTGGTATCAGAGCTCGGAAGATCGATGACGAAAGAAGACAGAACCGCACACGGGATCGAGAAGTTCGACGGGAAGGACTTCGCATTCTGGAGAATGCAGATAGAGGACTACCTCTATGGGAGGAAGATGCATCAGCCACTTCTCCTTGAGGAAAGGCCGACCACGACCACCGAGGAGGCGTGGAAACTCTTAGACCGACAAGTGTTGGGAGTGATCTGCCTAACACTATCTAGGAGTGTAGCACATAACGTCGCAAGAGAGACGACGACGATGGGGATGATGAAAATCCTCACCGACATGTATGAGAAACCATCCGCGAACAACAAGGTACATCTCATGCGTAAGTTGTTCAACCTACGCATGGCTGAGGGGACACCTGTCGCGAGTCACGTGAACAAGTTCATCGACACCGTAAATCAGTTGGATGCGGTGGAGATAACTTTTGAAAACGAAGTGAGAGCCCTTATACTGCTAGCATCTCTACCGAACAGTTGGGAATTCATGCGAGCTGCTATTAGAAACTCAATTGGAAAGGAGAAACTGACTTACAACGGCATCCGAGATCAAATACTCGCTGAGGAACTCAGGAGATTAGATATGGGTGAATGCTCAAATGATGGAGCAGCCTTGAACATGAGTTCAAGAGACCGGGGTAAAGGCAGGGTATGGGACGTTAGAGGACGTTCACAATCCCAAGGTAGAAGAGGGCTAAGCCGAGGAGGCAAAGATAGCGACCGAAGTAAGAAGAATCTTCGGTGCTATAACTGCCAGGGTATGGGGCACTTCAGTCATGAGTGCAAGCAGCCGAAGAAGAGTACCGGCCGTGATCACGGGGCTAATATTGCTAGCGACGAGGATTCGGGTGACTGTCTAATGCTTGCCGTGTAGAGAGACATAGATTCGTGGATTCTAGACTCTGGGGCATCATTTCACACGACCGCTCAGAAGGATTTATTCGAAAATTACACTGCGGGTAATTTCGGTAAAGTGTATCTAGCCGACGGAGAAGCGTTGGATGTTGTTGGAATGGGCGATGTGAAAATTTGCATTCCAAATGGATCGGTATAGAAGCTAACGAAAGTGAGGCATGTCCCGAGGTTGACCAAGAATCTGATCTCAATAGGTCAACTCGATGCCGAAAAGCACTCCATTTCGTTCAGCTGTGGAGCTTGGAAAGTTTCACGAGGAGCTATGGTGATAGCCCGAGGGAGCAAGGTCGGTACGCTGTACATGACAACTGATGAGGAGTGTACAGTGGCGGCAGCTGTGTCGCAAGACTGCTCGGAACTGTGGCATCGACGGTTGGGTCACATGAGTGAGAAGGGGATGAAGGTGTTAGCGAATGACAGCAAACTTCCAGGCTTGAAGTCTGTCAACCTCGACATGTGCGAAGGTTGCATCTTCGGGAAGCAGAAGAAAGTGAGCTTCCGAAAAGGTGGAAAAGCTCCCAAGGAGGAGAAGCTAGCACTGGTCCACTCAGATGTATGGGGACCCTCTCCAGTAACCTCACTAGGAGGAGCTCAGTACTATGTGACCTTCATCGATGATTCGACGAGAAAAACATGGGTCTACTTCTTGAAACACAAGTCTGAGGTGTTTAAAAAATTCCAAGAATGGAAGGCCATGGTCGAACTAGAGACCGGGAATAAACTCAAGTGTTTGAGGTCCGACAACGGCGGAGAGTACATTGATGCGAAGTTCGTAGAGTTCTGTGCTCAGAGAGGCATTCGAATGGAGAAGACCATCCGAAGAACGCCACAGCAGAATGGCGTGGCCGAGCGAATGAACCGAACAATCAATGAGCGTGCTAGGAGTATGAGACTGCAAAGTGGGTTGCCCAAAGCCTTGTGGGCACATGCAGTAAGCACGGCGGTTTACCTCATTAACCGCGGACCTTCAGTGCCAATGGAAAAGAGAATTCCCGAGGAAGTCTGGATAGGAAAGCCTATCTCGTATGAACACTTGCGAGTGTTCGGTTGTCTGTCATATATCCATGTCGACATAAACGAGCGTATCAAGCTTGACTCGAAGTCCAAAGTTTGTTACTTTGTGGGGTACGGTGGAGCTGAGTTTGGATATCGCTTTTGGGATGGTCAACTGAAGAGGATCATTCGCAGTAAGGATGTCATCTTCAACGAAAGCATTTTGTACAAAGATCGACAAAATGTGGAAGAACAAGCGCTCCCGTCCGAGGAAAGTGGTATGGTCGACATGAATGCGTTTCCAAGATTGGACTTGGAAAATGACACTGAAGATGAGCCAGTGGTGCTCGACAATCCTCCAGCAGATGCTGAAGAGGACGAGGAGATGCCCCAAACTCCTCGACCTGAATTGGGCCGAGGTCATCGCGAAAGGAGACCTCCTGCCCGATACTCTCCTTCCCTGCATTACATACTGCTCAGTGATGCAGGAGAGCCCGAAAGTAGAGAAGAAGCTCTGGAGCTGAAAGACTCGAGCAAGTGGGAGCTCGCGATGAAGGATGAGATGAAGTCGCTCGAGAAGAATGTGACTTGGCAGTTAGCCGAACTACCCAAAGGGAAAAGGGCACTGAGCAACAAATGGGTGTTCCGTCTAAAGGAGGAACAAGATGGCACGAAACGGTATAAGGCACGCCTAGTAGTCAAAGGGTTCCAGCAAAAGGCAGGAATTGACTACACTGAGATCTTTTCACCAGTCGTAAAGATGACGACTATTCGGCTATTGTTGAGCATTGTTGTAAATGCGAATCTTCATCTCGAGCAGTTAGATGTGAAAACTGCATTTCTCCATGGAGATCTAGAAGAAGAAATTTACATGCTCCAACCTGAAGGGTTTGCCGAAAAGGGAAAAGAGAAACTGGTCTACAAACTGCAGAAGAGCTTGTACGGGTTAAAACAAGCACCACGGCAGTGGTATAAGAAGTTTGACAGTTTCATGGTGGATACCGGGTTCGAAAGAAGTGATAGTGATCACTGCTGTTTCGTGAAGAGATTTGCGAACTCTTCGTATGTCATACTACTTTTGTATGTAGATGACATGTTGCTCGCCGGGTCGAGCCTTGTTGAGATTAACAAGGTGAAGCAACAGTTAGCGAAACAGTTCGAGATGAAAGATTTGGGTGCCGCAAATCAGATCCTCGGTATGAGGATTTCCCGAGGAAGAGATGGGTCTTTGTTTCTGTCGCAAGCCGAGTATGTAAAGAAAGTGTTGGCACGATTTAGCATGAGTGATGCCAAGGCTGTAGGCTCACCGCTAGCCGCACACTTTAGCTTGTCGAAGAAACAATCACCCTTAGACGAGGAAGGAAAGGATCGTATGTCGAACATACCCTACGCTTCAGCAATTAGCAGCTTGATGTACGCTATGGTGTGTACAAGACTGGACATTGCCCATGCAGTGGGAGTTGTCAGTCGTTACATGAGTAACCCGGGCAAGCACCATTGGGAAGCTGTGAAGTGGATATTGAGATATCTCTCGGGTACCATGAGTTTGGCATTATGTTTCCGAAAGACCTCAGAAGGCCTGCACGGCTATGTGGATGCTGACATGGCCGGTGATCTGGACAGCCGAAAGAGCACAATGGGATGTGTTTGTACCTTCGGTGGTACTGCTGTGAGTTGGACATATAAGTTGCAAAAGATTGTTGCATTGTCGACCACAGAGGCTGAGTACGTCGCGGTGACGGAAGCAAGCAAATAGATGATTTGGTTGCAAGGTTTCTTAAAGGAGCTCGGTCAGAAAACCGACAAGGGAGTTCTGCACTGTGATAGTCAAAGTGCAGTTCAGCTAGCTAAGAATCCTGTATTCCATTCACGCACAAAGCACATACAGATTCGTTACCATTTTATCCGGGCTGTTCTAGAAGATGGAATCTTCGCGCTAGAAAAAATTGAGGGCGCTAAGAACCCCGCCGATATGCTAACGAAGACTGTTACAATCGACAAACTGAGGCTGTGTGCAATCTCAGTAGGACTCCGAGCATGAGGCTCAGGGTCGCCGCTACACTGGAAGAATGAGTAACTCGCCGATGACGGCAGAGTATCAATTACTATACAAGGATACCGATGGGAGCATTTTGCTCGGTGGAGCACAGTGAGTTCGGTGGTCGGGGATATCTGAAGTTCTTTTGAAGCACTCGACATTTGACTCCAAGTGGGAGATTGATGAGTTGTGGAGCCAAATGAGTTTTGGCCATGTCTTCTTATTGTCCCACATCGCCTGAAATTGTAATATGACCCATGTTGGGTTGTATTTATATGCCCAAATATCTTGTATTTTAATTACACCTACACAAACACCTCTATATTATAAAGAGAGAGTTCTATTTACGAGAGAACCATAGATTTGTGATCTAGCTAGATTACGATTGTAATCCTCTTTTAATATATATATATATAAAGTGCCACGTGTAGCGACCCGGATACGTAGCCAATTTGGGTGAACTCCGTTATTAAAGAGTGTGTACTCGATTTAGTATTTCTGTCTTTCATTGATTCGCCTGTATCGACCCTAACAGATTCTATGGTCCTTAAATGGAAAAATAATTCTATGGTCCATTACATGTGTATTCCACAGATTTTATGATAACCGTGTTTTGCATTTTAGGTTTGTTGTTCAATCTTCAGCTTGCCTTGTTACTGAAATGGATGTAAAGAAAGGACAACCGTTGTAGGTTCGAATTGGTTTAATTATGTAATACAATCTATAATGAAATTGGAGATTCTGATGCAAGTGTTTTCTGTAAGGAAATCTATAATGGATTTACCAATGCTATGTATAATAAAACCAGTGTGTTAATGCAAGTATTTTCTGTCAAAACAACAAAATTGCAATGTATTGCCCTAAGAGCATCAACATATATAAGAAGGAACTATGTTAATAATTAAAGTATTCTATTTGATTATTTAGAGTGCCCTATTTTTGTCGGCCATAAAAATCCATTTATTTTCAAGAGTTTTTTTAGAAAGTGAGAAATTATTGTCAAGATGGAAAACTAATTGGATTTCTATGGGAGGTAAATTAATGTTGATCAAGTATATATGTGCCACTTATTGACGGTTTACACCACGACTGCTATAAATCCCCGCAAAAAAACCATTCATCAAATTGATTATAACTTTGCGCTAACTTTCTATGGGGTAAAAGAGAACAAAATTAAATACCACCGGATTTTTTGGAGTACCATTTTTAAATCTGTGGATGAAGGTGGTTTAGGTATTAAAAACATGAGTAAGATTACGGTTCTTGTGGAGTTCAAATAACTTTCCTGGATTTTTTTTGAAAAAAACTCGTTTTGCAGGGACTAATTACATGAAAAGAAAATATAAAGTTTTAAGTAAACACAGCTATTCATATTGATAAGAATGATAAAACACAAACATTTAGCAGAACATACAATGTTATAGCTAGTAGCTAGGAAAAGAAGATATAGATGTTAATCATGATGGTTAGAACTGCACCAATAATAAGTGAAGATATGTGTGAACAATATTGTAATATTAAACATTTAGTTACATACAATGGCGATCGGAAAAGAAATAGTATTTATACTGCGTAACTCAGAATCTGTTACAAAATTTTGTGAATAGCGCCCTCGAGTGTTTGAAGGAGAAGGATAACTATCTAATATGGACAGATTGTCCCTTGGTTAACTTCAGTCTGAATTCTGCTTGGGACATGGTAAGGAAAAAATAAAACATAGATTTTTCCATAAGATCAATTCTTTTGGTTACATGATGGCATCCCCTAAAAAACATTGGCGCACATAAGCTTGAGTAAAAAACATATTTGGAATAATCTCATTCCGTTAAAAAAGTTTTTTTTATAGTAACAGGTACCCTTTAAAATGTAAGAAAGTAACATGGGACAAAGCTTCCCATGCTGGCCTATAAAACTGAATCCGATAAAAGTACGATATAGCTATCAAACTTGCTAAGAAAAAGAAACATCACGGGACACCTAAAGCTGTAAAAAAGAGGGGGAAATAACTAAACTAGCAAATTTCATTAGCCATCATCTGAGAGTGCAAATGCGCTTAATAAACCCTACTTTTCTCCTTATACCCACCCCCCTCTCCTTATGAAAAAGTTCTGTTTAGTTTGGAATCTGTTATAGAAAGGAATTAATAATTCTAAGCGATGATAGAATTCGAAAGCTTAACGTTCGAGTACTTCAAAGTGTGAGTCGTTTGTAATGCTAATGAAGAGATTATTGAACATTTGTTCAGTAGTTTTCTTTTTTAGCCCGTTTGGTATCAGTTTTTTTTTTCCTTACTCATTTGTTCAGTACCTATACTCAAGTATAGAATCACTTTCCTTAGGTTCTCTAAGCTACTTGGATGAATAGATGAAGAGTTGTAATACATTTTATATAGACGTCGATTTGTCAGTTGGTGGGTTAAGAAAGAAAGTCCCATTATGAACAAATTATGCATATGTTGCCCAACTTCATTGTGTAGATACATCAGTAGGTACATGTATCAAAAGGAAGATAAAAAAAAATTGACATTTATGAACATTAATCGTATATATGAAAAAATAGTACATAAACAATGCATGAAAATGAATTAAATATTTACAAAAACAGTAACAAATAAACCTAGAAGAAAGGAGGTTGAATTTAAATCAAAATGTCATCAAAAGGGCCATTCAAATTAATTACATTTACTTGTTTACTTTTTTAGGATTTTGAGAAACCACTATAAAATCATACCTAAGAATAATGTAAGCACCTTCAATGTAAGCACCTTCCTTCCACCAATCTCTCTCAAAGTGCTCATAATCTATGTCGAAACCCTACATTTTTTTGAAATCACTGGATAACATTATCAAATCACCAATGAATGCCATTGTCGATAATGCTGGTATGTCTTAGCCACTTTTTTTTATATATATTGTAACACTTTTAATACTTTATGCACAACGTTCTCTAACGCCTAAACTTTAGGTTTATTATTACAAATAATAAAAGCAATGAAAGTGTTAAAGAAGGGGGATTTTTATGTAAAGAAATTGAGATTAGAGAAAGAAATTTTCAAAAGTAAAGGAAAAGGTAACACAAACGAAAATTAGGGCCTAAGGTCTGATAACTTGCAAAGAGATAAACTCAAAAGTAAACTAAAATTAAATGACATTTATGACATATTAATTATTGTGTGTTGCATAACTTTTTCTGAATAGATTTTTCTTATTGTCCAATTTATTAAAAAAAATTTAGTATGGAACAACTTCTTAACTGGTACATAAGGTAGAATGATAAAGTGGGAAGTGTACAAAATTTACAAAAAAAAATTGTGACGTTTTTTTTTTAGCAGGCTATATGAAGTTGTTCCGAAGTATGCGGAGAATGGCAGAGGACGATCTTGTTAGCGGAGTCGGTCTATCTTCACTTTCGATCGTTGTTCATTTCAAATCAAAAGATCCGGACCGTGTGAACCCAGCTATAAATTAAGGTTTGAATAATTCGCAGCTTTCTTCTTTTTTTTTTGTAGTATGGTTACCATATGGTTATATATATAAACTTCAAAATGGATAGTTTTTGGATTAAAATGAACAATAAAGTATATGTAACACAGTCAAATTAATAGAGCATAGTGTTGCATGCGTCGCAAATTTTAAGAAATATTTTAAGATTCACCATCATCAAACCACTCTATCTCAAAAAATTGAGGTGGGCTATATGAAACCATTTGAGAATTTATTCGTTCTCGCAACAATGAATTTTTCTCCGATATACGTTTCTATTTGATGCTATTTGTTCATCAATTTGTCTTATACTCAAGTCATTACGAATGATTTGCATCCAAGTTTTTAACGGTCTAACTCTACCTTTATTTTGATTTCCTACACTAATACAATCACTCTTCTTAAACGGATCACATATATATCTTCTTGCCACATGCCCAAACAAACGTAAATGACTCTCTCTCAATTTATCTTCAATCGGAGTCACCCTTACACTAGCCCAGATATACTCATTCCTAATCTTATATGTCCTAGTATTACAACACATCCATCTCAACATCCGCATCTCTGCTACCTTCATTTTATTTTCATCTACTTTTTTAATCGCCCAACACTCACTGGCGTATAATAAAACTAGTGTTATAGTTGTTTTATAAAATTTATCTTTAAGCCTTAACATCATACAACGTCACATAAAAAACCTAATGCGCTCCTCTACCACGTCCATCATACTTGGATTTTATTATTGATTAAACAATAGTTTTAAGATTAACATTAACAAATCGACATCGATGAATCGAGCCCGTCCATAAAAAAGACAACTTGACCCATGGATTGACCGGTACCTTCATTTATCATGCCAACTATTGGCTTATTAGAGATATATATAAACAACAAAACATAAACATAGACAAATTTCCGCAGAGGTGGGAAAACGTTGTAATTGAAAATTTACCATGTCGGGTCATACTAGAATAGGATTTCAACATATTTTTGAAATGATTTTTGAACAACGATCGGGAACAATCACAATATAACGATAATTACCAATCCAAATGGGAATTTGACATTGTGATTGTTCCCGATCGTTGTTCTAAAGACATTTCAAAACTATGTTTAAATACTATTCAAGTATAATCCGAGATGGTGAATTTTAAATCAACACGTTTCTCCCCCTTTGCGAGAATTTGTCTATCTTTATGTTTTACTTTTTATATATCTCTAGCTAGCCAATAGTTAGCATGATCAATTAATGATGGTATCGGTCAATTTATGGGTCAAGTTGTTGTTTTTATGGACGAGCTCGATTCGTCGGTGTCGAGTTGTTAATGTCAATCTTAAAATATTTCTTAAAATTTATTTGCAACGCAATAGTATGCTCTATTAATTTGACTGTGTTATAAGTTAAATTGAAATTGATTGTTACATCCTCCCACCAATCTCTCTCCAAGTGCTTATAATCTATGTGGAAACCCTGCATTTTTCTGAAATCACTGGATAATATTATCAAATCATCAATGAACGCCATTGTCGATAATGCTGGTATGTTTTATACCCTATGAAAAACTTCAAATATGAAAAATATTTAAAATATGATATTGGAATATGTATAAGTTAAATTGAAATTGATTGTTACATCCTCCTATCACCATGATTCGTTAACAGAAGCTTCACTTAATTATTTAATCAGTCGACAGAAAGTTTTTTTTTTTTTCTAACATCTGGCCAAATAAAACCAAAATACGGAAAAACTATAAATTCAACGTTTTAATTGACATAAAAATCAGCGAAAAGAAGGTAAAAATTCAAATCAGGTTTTCACAAATCTCTGTGAACAAGTCTAAAAACTAACATTTATGTATCCTGTTCCTTCACCTCCAAGAGCCTCCGGAGATAAGGACCCTGACCTGAGGGAAGCCCAAACTTGTCCACAAAGGATCGTACACACCGATCCCCATAGAATTCCCAAATTGTTGCCGCAGGTTTACTTGGTAGGTTGGAGCCCTAGAAACTTCTTGTGAGTGAGCTGCCGGAGAAGGCACTCCAAGACTTTGTTCGCGTTTCGAGAGGATCTTCCATGATTCAAATGGTCCCTAAACGGAAGAAATAAACTTTTGGCTTTTTGTCTATTACATTTGTACTCGACTTGTTTTATGATGACCTTGTTTTAGATTTTAGTTTTGTTCTTTAATCTTGAGCCTTGTTACTGAAACGGATGTACGAAAATGAAAGACAACAGTTTTAGGTTCGAGTTGGTTTAGTTATGTAATGCAATCTATAATGAAATTGGTGATTCTAATGGAACTGTTTTCTGTACTGAAATCTATGATGGATTTACCAATAATATGTATAATGATTTAGTGAAATCAGTGTGTTAATGCTTTCGTGTCAAAACAACAACATAACAACAAAAAGGGCAACATTATAATTTGCAATATTCAGTCACCCACATAAGTTCAACCTCTGATAAGTTATTTTTGGGTAAATTATAGTTTTGTACACCGATCTATTGGTGGTTAAAAAAATGCATACCCACCTTTCATGATTAACGATTTGCATACTCAAGTATATGATATCGTTAAATCAACACACCACAACTAACTTCTGTGCAAGTTAACTTTTTGAACCAAAAATCAGTCCCATGCCAAAATATGTGAGTTTTTAAGAGACAAAATTGTCATTTCTCATATCAAATAAAGTGAACCATTAGATCTGATTGCTGATTTCTCATATCAAATAAAATGACAAAATTAGGATTATAGAAAAAAAAAAAAATCAGAAGTAAAGGTAAAGGTAACACAAACGAAAATTGGGCCATAAGGTCTATTAACTTGCAAAGAGATAAACTCAAAAGGAAACTAAAATTAAATGACATTTATGACATATTAATAGGTAGATATGTACAAGTAATATGGACATAATTTAACACAAAAATCAATAATATATGTATACATACAGTACACCATAGAATCCCTAAAAAGGAAGAAATTTGAACTTAAATTAATTTTTTAATACAAGGATCATCCAATTTATTGGTAATTGCTATGTTTCCTTTAAAGGGTCTTAATGAACCACTATAAAGCCACTAGAGAGTTTTATGTAAAATACCAACAAAAGTTTAAACTCTACATTGTTGTAAATCTTTATATATATTTAGTAAAAAGAATGAATATCAATCGTGATATTGCTTGTAAGTTCTATCTCCCCATATTTGTTACTCTTCCCGTTTTCTCTTAGTATTTTTTTTCGGGGTACTTTCTATGTGTAATCAACTATTGTGTTTTCATTTTCATTTATTCACAAAAACCTTGTAATTTACATTCATTATACTAAACCCGCAATGTTCATGTGCTTAAACGTCAGTTTGTAGTTAAATAAAACATCAGATGTCCACAAATATGTTATTAGAGGTATCAGTTTGTAGTTAAATAAAACATCAGATGTCCACAAATAAAACATCCTTTTCTGTGTTGTGTAACTCGTTTTTGTTGAATAGTAAAAATGAGGTAAATAACGATCGACCAAATTTTAACAGGCTATTTGAAGTTGTTCCTAAGTATGCGAAGAATGGCAGAGGACAATCCCCTTAGCAAAATAAATCTTTGTTCAATTCCGATCGTTGTTCATTTCATTTCAAAAGCTCCGGGCCATGTCAAGCAAGCTTTAAGGTTTGAATCAATCGCTGCTTTCTTCTTTTTGTAGTATGGTTACCATGAATGCATACAATTTACTAAGCTGACTTTTATAGTTTAATATGTAAGGATAAAGATGCTTTACAAGACAAAAAAATTTGAAAAATATGATAGTTAGAGAATACAGTATGTATAAGTTATATTGAAATTGTTCTTTTTTTCTTACACAACGTAGTTTTGTATATCTTTCTGCAGATAAAGAATGTCGATTTTGGTGCAGTTGCATATGAAGAGCTTAATAAGGTCCCAATGGGGCAAAAAAGGGCGAAAACACCGACCAGGGCTAACAAGAATTGAGCAAATAAATTCCCAGCAGTTGCACTATTAAGAGCCCGTCTGTTCGTTGAAAGGATCAATGTCTGCTCAATACTTGGATATTTCTGAAACAAACGACCTCATAAACTATATTGCTTTTCTCAGCTTCCAAAAAGCGCTTGCAAACTGACATGGACTTCACGGCATCATTGCCTCCGTCTGACGACTTGGCCACCAAAAGCCATAATAGTGCTTAAAACATCAATAGGAAGATTTGTTATATTCAAAGCCAAATATGCTGGAGGATCTCACGTAACGTTAATCTTGTGTTTGTTTATCTTGCTTTTCAATCTGCTAGGACTAGTAATTAATAGGTGATCTATGTTTACTTTTGGGTTTGTTTTGAAAGTTTCAGTGGGTAGCTTAGTTGATTGTAATTTTATGTAAATTTAAGAGCTATCATTGTAATTGTCTAAGCTGGGTTAGGTCCCGTTTTATTAATTAAAGTTTGTTAATTAAAAAAAAAATTGTTAATTTGTAATTTTGTGTAAATTTCAGAGCTATCATTGTTAATTTGTCAGTTTTGCTCTGCATGCGCCGCTCTTAGCTCTTACTGCGTCTTAATATTTCCATAGATGAAACTGAGCCAAGTCAACACTCGCACTTTCTGGGCCGATAAGTATGCGACCAACATGCTAGATATGCTGCCCGCCTTGGCCATGTCAGCAGATCGAAACGGTGGCACATCCATTTAGTGGCGAAACATGGATGATTACTTTACCAATCATTTCTTAACGCAATTATTTTACAAAAAATATAACCTCACAGACATGGATGATTCTGTAAATTACGATATAGAAAGAAATTTTCAAAAGTAAAGGAAAAGGTAACCCAAACGAAAGTTAGGCCCTAAGGTCTACTAACTTGAAAAGAGATAAACTCAAAAGGAAACTAAAATTAAATGACATTTATGACATATTAATTGGTAGATATGTACAAGTAATATGTACATAATTAATTTCACATAAAAATTAATAATATATGTATATATACAGTACACCATAGAATCACTAAAAAGGAAGAAATTTGAACTTGAATTAACTTTTTAATAGAAGGTCCATCCAATTTATTTATATGTAGTTGCTATGTTTCCTTTAAAAGGTTTTAATAAACCACTATAAAGCCACGAGAGAGTAGTAAGTAAAATAACAACAAAACTTTAAACTCTACATTTGTTGTAAATATTCTCTATATATGAATAGATATCTATAAAAAAAAAATGAATGTCAGTCGTGCTATTTCTTGTAAGTTATATCCCCCCATATATGTCACTCTTTCCATTCTCTCTTGGTATTTTTTCAGGCTACTATTATGTGTTTAATCAACTATTTTATTTTCATTTTTATTTATTAACAAAAAGCTTGTAATTTACATTAATAATACTAAACCCCCAATGTTCATGTGGTTAAACATCCATTTGTTGTTAAATAAAGCATCGGATGTCCACAAATATGTGAGTCGATGTGAGCTTAATTATTAAAATATTACTCCATGTTTTAATTGTAAATATAGTATAATTTATGAGAAATATTACGGGAGAAGCAAATGTTGTGTTGCGTAACTTTTTCTGAGTAGAATTTTCTTATCGTTCAATTTATTAGAAAACTTTAGTATTGAACAACTTCTTAATTGCTAGTTTGCTTGAAATCAGTTTGTCAAATAACTAATCATTGAGAGATGAATTGGTACAAAGGTAAAATAATAAACTGGGAAGTGTACAACATTTAAGAAAAAAGAAAAGAAAAAACTTTTGTGACGGTTTTTATTTAAACAGAAATGTATAGTCGCTTCCTTTTGTGTGTCTATGTTTGTTGAATAGTAAAAATAGGTAAATAACAATCGCCTATAATTAAAGTTGTTCCTAAGTATGCAGAGAATGACAGAGGACAATCCCGTTAGCAGCATAGATCTTTGTTCACTTCCGATCGTTGTTCATTCCATTTCAAAAGATCCGTATCATGTGAACCAAGCTATAAAGGTTTGAATCAATCACTACTTCTGATTTTTATAGTATAATACAAGAGGATAAAACGATTCACAAATCAATAAAATTTGAAAAATATGATAGTAGAATATGTATAAGATATATTGAAATTCAAATTTTCAATATAACTAATAAAGGTAATGTTACAGAAAAGAAATAAAATACACATTAAAACCACTTATATTAAAATTTGAAAAATATGATATTATAATATGTATAAGTTATATTGAAAGTGGTTGTTTCATCTTCTTATTATGACGATTCATTAACAGAAGCTTCACTTATTTTATCAGTACACAACTAAAAATTTTAAAAAAACATCTGGCCAACAAACATATTGAAATTATAAAATTCAATGTTTTAATTAACATAAAAATCACCCAAAAGAGGGTAAAAATTCAAAACAATGAAGGTTTACTTGATTAAGAAAATAACTATGGCAGGTTTACTTGTGAAGGTGGAGCCCCCTAGGAACTTCTTAGGATCTAAATTGGAATTTCCATCGTCAGAAACAATCTTTAGCAATGAAGATCTCCTGGCAATACTTCTCCGCGTGCCAACAAAGTCACTGATCAATTTCAAACGTGTATCTAAATTTTGGCAAACGGTAATATCAGACTCGTGATTTTTATACAACCACTACACCATAACTGATCAACACCCCATCTCTGCCATATACTTTCGGATGGGTACTCCGGCAATAGGTCCGTTAAAGACTCTCTCTCTTCGTGGCCACGTAAATCTTGTACCACTCCCTTTCCTCCATGAGTTTAAAAATTTAAAATTTCCTCGCTTCAAGCACTCTTGCAACGGGTTGGTGTTGTTTTCAGTTAGGAATAAACATTACTGTGTGTGAAAAAAAAAGGAGAAAACAATAAGAGAATGTCATCTTTTATTGAACGTAACGCTGATTGCATCACGGATCGATCTAAGCTGCTGGGAATTAGATTGTTCGGCAGATTGCCAACAATGTTATTTTTCAAATTGTAGATGTATCTGCTAATCGAAGATAGATTTGGGTATTATACAATGCCGTAGCTGCTTTTAATTTTAGACGTGGATAAAGTGTATTCCAAACCATTTTTAGAAGCAAAATTTCTACATTTGCATCGGGTAATACTGAACTTAACCAGAGACGCTGTTAGAACTTCATTTCCTCGTCATTCTATAAAAGACGTATATTCCCTGGCTATATTGTCGTGAGTAAATGGAGTATCATTTAAGTTTTTGTAGTATTCACAATAATTTCTAAGCTCAAAACTATAGTCGGATAGTTGCCAAAGGAGAAAGCAAAACCGCCAAGCGGATGCCTCGATTTCCACATTGCCAATTGTTAAGAAAAATAGATTAAAAAAAAAGAACAAATTCTGCGAGAAACCTATTTTCCCTGCTCCATCATGAAGTATATTGAAAAGGATACAAAAAAGCATATTTAGTTGCTAAATTTTTTAAAAAGATATACCTTAATTTTCATGCAAAATTTGTTCCATAAAGGGGCTTAATCACTACTCCATGGCAACGCAGCATATTGATATTGGTAACCATCACAGTGATTTCAAACCAAAAGGCTTCATTAGGCTAAGTTAGAAGGACAAAAAGTTGATAAATATTAAATCAATGTGGCTGCAAAATTTTACATTCAAGTTCAAGAATTTAATCGGAAGACGGGATTATTAATGTTTTATCATATAATCAGATTGTTCTATATATCCTCAAAATGGACAAGATATAATTTTTAGACATTTTTTTTTTGTACCAAGCCAAAAAATAAAAGCAATGAAGAAAACGTGATCCATAGTTTCAGAATGCATGTTATATAAGATGCATATTGCATCATTATTCACTAAGTTCAAAACCAATAAATTAGATTTTGTACCAAGCCAAAAAATAAAAGCAAGGCACTTTGATAGCCCTCAATCTAACTGATTACCATGTTGAACTAACTGTAAAACCAGAACTCTTCGGAAACCAAACAACCAACCACACACTTTCATAGCCCTCTTGTCGGAGGGAATTTTGCGAGATGGTGAAGAAGATTTTCATCTTTAAAACAGAAGAAGTCAGGAATATTATTAATAAGCTTAATTCCTCACCCTCCTTTGTTCATTAATTAAAATTGGGTATATTTTATAGTTTTAAAGGAAGAAAATTCCCCATGAAACAGTTTTTCATTTTAAATATTTTATTTGTTTCTCCATGCATACATATTCACATTGTAAAATTTAAGATTGTTTGTTGTTTATGGCATTTCATGTTTTAGTTTGTATATAAAGTGTTTCCATAATTCTTGCCAATTGACGTTCATTATGTTCTGGTGTAATTCCGATATAGTACACTCAATAAACGTATGATGTTGCATGTTGTAATTATCATATGTTTCAATAAATATTTTACTTTTTATTTTTTGTTCCTGTAATTAAATGAATAGCACTAAATACCAAAGATTTCGATAGTAAAAAATTTGGTATTTTTTTGTATATGCCTTTTTGTTATTTTTTTTCTTTTTCTTTGCTAAACAACAAGTACCATATATTCCGAGTTCGGCTACTTTTTCCTTTAAAGTTAATTACACTTCAAGTTCGAAACCGCAAGGGATTACAGGCTTTGACGCTATATTTCTTTCTCTTGAGTTATCAAAAATTTCTTTATCTTGCACTTTTATTTATATCAAAAGCTCTATTTACAAATCCTATAAAAAGATTAGTCTTAAAAGTTATGTGAAAAACCCTACTTGACAAAAACTATGCCCCATTCTTACTTTCATGTGGTCAATTTGAAAGAAAAACACAAAACTGCTCCGCATTAATATTGACCTCAATACGACATTATTGAGCCAAATCTCGTCTTGCAACATCACATCTCCGCCTATCTAATACGGTCGAATGTAAGTTTGCAAATGCAGATTTAATCTAAGTAACTAACCAAATATTAATTATACAAGTGTATATACTGCATTTGGCTAGTAATTAAAAGACTGGGTAAATGTTCCATTAAACAACACATATGATGCCTAAAAGGCTAAAAGCATCAAATAGGTGATAAATATATATGTTGCTCAATGTTGTATCAAGGAAGTGCATGTATATATATATTGTTAAGTTGTTAAGAGAAGGGTGGAAATTCTATATTTTCATCTTTCAAAATGACTAAATGACAAGAGATCGGCACCCAACTACTCATGTTGCATAATTGATAATTAGTATCTTTTATTGTTATCACTCTAACTCGTCTGATACATTAATTATTGTTTAGTTTAAGACAATGACTAGTTTGTACAGTTGTACTCCTTAAACCTTGCTTACTTACTAGATGTAATTGCAAGACTAGATGTAATTGCAAAAGAATGGTCTTAGCTAGGTTATGTTTCCATATTGTAACCATTATGTTTCCCTTCTTATCCAGATATGATATTTATACTCTTGTGTAAATCACAAAAAGAGGTTTTATGTTGCTAAGGATTTTTTTTGTGAATGCCCCCGAGTGTCTGAAGGAGGAGGATAACTGTCTTATATGGACAGATTGTCCCTTGGTTAATTTCGGTCTGAATTCTGCTTGGGACATAATAAGGAAAAAAACAACATCAATTTTTACATAATTAAGATCAATTCTTTTGGTTACATGATGGCCTCCCCTAAAAAAACATTGGCTTACATAGTCTTGAGTAACAAACATATTTGGAATAATCTCATTCCGCTAAAAAAGTTTTTTTTAGTAACAGGTACCCTTTAAAAATGTAAGAAAGTAACATGGAACAAAGCCCCCCATGTTGGCCTATAAAACTGAATCCGATAAAACTACGATATAGATATCAAATTTGCTAAGAAAAAGAAACATCACGGAACACCTAAAGCTGTAAAAAAGAGGGGGAAATAAATAAACTAGCAAATTTCATTAGCCATCATGAAGAGTGCAAATGCGCTTAATAAACCCTACTTTTCTCCTTATACCCCCCTCTCCTTATGAAAAAGTTCTGTTTAGTTTGGAATCTGTTATAGAAAGGAATTAATAATTGTAAGTGATGATAGAATTCGAAAGCTTAACGTTCGAGTACTTCAAAGTGTGAGTCGTTTGTAATGCTAATGAAGAAATTATTAAACATTTGTTCAGTAGTTTTCATTTTTTAGCCCGTTTGGTATCAGTTATTTTTTTCCTTACACATTTGTTCAGTATACGCAAGTATGGAATTATCACTTTCCTTAGGTTCTCTAAGCTACTTGGATGAATGGATGAAGAGTTATAATACATTTTATATAGACGTCGATTTGTCAGTTGGTGGGTTAAGAAAGACAATCGCATTATGAACAAATTATGCATATGTTGCCCAACTTCATTGTGTAGATATGATACATCAGTAAGGACATGTATCAAAAGGAAGATAAAAAAAATTTGACATTTATGAACATTAATCGTATATATGAAAAAAATAGTACATAAACAATGCATGAAAATGAATTAAATATTTACAAAAACAGTAACAAATAAACCTAGAAGAAAGGAGGTTGAATTTAAATCAAAATGTCATCAAAAGGGCCATTCAAATTAATTACATTTACTTTTTTACTTTTTTAGGATTTTGAGAAATCACTATAAAATCATACCTAAGAGATCTCAATGTAAGCACCTTCCTCCCACCAATCTCTCTCCAAGTGCTTATAATCTATGTGGAAACCCTACATTTTTCTGAAACCACTGGATAATATTATCAAACCACTGGATATTTATGTAAAACTAGTGTTGCCCTAGAGCTATATATACTCAAAAGAAATTGCGATTAGAGAAAGAAATTTTCAAAAGGAAAGGAAAAGGTAACACAAACGAAAATTAGAGCCCTAAGGTCTGCTAACTTGCAAAGATATAAACTCAAAAGTAAACTAAAATTAAATGACATTTATGACATATTAATTATTATGTGTTGCATAACTTTTTCTGAATAGAATTTTCTTATTGTCCAATTTATTAAAAAAAAGTTTGTATGGAACAACTTCTTAACTGCTAGTGTGCTTGAAAATCAGTTGGTCAAATGACTAATCCTTGGGAAATAAATTGGTACATAGGTAGAATGATAAACTGGGAAGTGTACAACATTTACAAAAAAAATGTGACGTTTTTTTTTTTTAAATTAAGTGCGACGGTTTTTATTCAAACAGAAATGTATAGTCGCTTCCTTTTGCTTGTGTGTGTGTGTGTTGAATAGTAAAATGAGGTAAATAACGATTTCCCAATTTTTTTTTAACAGGCTATATGAAGTTGTTCCGAAGTATGCGGAGAATGGCAGAGGACGATCTTGTTAGCGGAATCGGTCTTTCTTCACTTCCGATCGTTGTTCATTTCAAATCAAAAGATCCGGACCGTGTGAACCCAGCTATAAATTAAGGTTTGAATAATTCGCTGCTTTCTTCTTCTTTTTTTGCAGTATGCCATCATTTATCATGCCAACTATTGGCTTATTAGAGATGTATAAACAGTAAAACATAAACATAGACAAATTTCCACAGAGGGGGGAAAATGTTGTAATTGAAAATTTACCATGCCAGGTCATACTAGAATAGGATTTCAACGTATTTCTGAAATGTTTTTAGAACAATGATGGGGAACAATCACAATATAACAATAATTACCAATCCAAATGGGAATTTGATATTGTGATTGTTCCCAATTGTTGTTCTAAAGACATTTCAAAACTATGTTTAAATACTATTCAAGTATAATCCGACATGGTGAATTTTAAATTACCACGTTTCTCCCCCTTTGCGAGAATTTGTCTATCTTTATGTTTTACTTTTTATATATCTCTAGCTAACCAATAGTTAGCATGATCAATGATGGTATCGGTCAATTTATGGGTCAAGTTGTTGTTTTTATGGACGGGCTCGATTCGTCGGTGTCGAGTTGTTAATGTCAATCTTAAAATATTTCTTAAAATTTATTTGCAACGCAATAGCATGCTCTATTAATTTGACTGTGTTATTTATACTTTATTGTTCATTTTGATTTAAAAACTATACATTTTGGAGTTTATATAACAACTTATCATTTTGCTTATTTACAAGTCACTTACTATAAGTTAAAAATAAATACAAAATGACTTATCAACAAAATAAGTTATAAATCACTTATAAATAAAGATAAAGTAGTGTCAAACGGTACATTGCATGCTTTTATAAGAAGGTTTTTCCTCGTTACTTTTAAATGCGTTTTTTTTACAAACTAAGCTGGCAAAAATTAATTTTGATTTCCATAAAGTAAAATAACCCCGAATCTAAGTAGTTTTTTTAAAATATAATGATGTGAAATAATTTGAAAAGTAATGATGTTAATGTTAACTAATTATTATCAAGTTCATTAAGCAAAAGTTGTATAAGGTTACTTTCATTTATATCAAAATTTACATATTTATAGGTATATTGCTTAATGAAGATTAAAAAAGTAGTCATGCTTGATACCTGATACTAACTGTCTAACCATATTTTAAATATTTTGATATATATGGAGATTTTTTGAAATAAAATTGAAAGATTATATTTTAACATAAATTGAAAGTACTAAATCAAGTAATGAATGGAATTACGGAGCTACAGGCCGTGTTTAAATTATGGTGAAAGTACATAACGAAGGGTTGAAAGACCAAAAAAAATGAAAATTTCATCGATTGACTAGTCCGTATACGAAAATCCACCAAAATTTACTTATCAGACCACTGTATATCAAGACACGCGCATATATGTTTTTCCTTTGCTCGTATAGCAGATGATAATTGTTATGTCAAATGTTCGAAAAATTGCATATCTGGTGTTGTACATTGCGAATGTACTCGTGAAACTGGTGGAGAGTTTGCGTATACCTCCTAAGGTGTTTTGAGAGAACAGTTTCTCAATGATTGTATATGTATGAATATAGAACCGCAAAAACATGGCAATGTTTACTGCAATAATTGCCCGTTGTTCTTTCCATTTCAAAAATCCGAACCATGTGAATTATAAGCTTTTTCTTCATGGTCTGGATTTTTGAAATGGAATGAACAACGGGGTAATTATTGCAATAAACACAGTCATGTTTTGGTGGTTCTATATTCATACATATACAATCATTGAGAAACTTTTCTCTCAAAACATCTTAGAAGGTATACGCAAACTGTCCACTAGTTTCACGAGCACATTCGCAAAGTACAACACTAGATAAGCAATTTCCCGAACATTTGACTTAACAATTATCATCTGCTATACGAGCCAAGGAATAACGTATATACGCGTCTTGATATACAGTGTTCTGATGTATATATGTGAATTTTAGTGGATTTTCACATCAGGACTAATCAATCAATGAATTATTTATTTTTTCTTTACCCTTCGTTATGTCGTTAATCTTGTGGGGTTTCCTTTTGGTTTCTCTAACAAAAAAAAAAAAAAAAACGGTGTACCAAAAAAAAAGAAAATAAAGATGCTTTACAAAACTTCAAATATGAAAAATATTTAAAATATGATATTGGAATATGTATAAGTTAAATTGAAATTGATTTTTTTTCTAACATCTGGCCAAATAAAACCAAAATACGGAAAAACAATAAATTCAACGTTTTAATTGACATAAAAATCACCGAAAAGAGGGTAAAATTTCAAATCAGGTTTTCACAAATCTTTGTGAACAAGTCTAAAAATTAGCATTTATGTATCCTGTTCCTTTACCTCCAAGAGCCTCCGGAGATAAGGATCCCGACCTGAGGGAAGCCCAAACTTGTCCACAAAGGATCGTACACACCGATCCCCATAGAATTCCCAAATTGTTGCTGCAGGTTTACTTGGTAAGTTGGAGCCCTAGGAACTTCTTGTGAGTGAGCTGCCGGAGAAGGCACTCCAAGACTTTGTTCGCGTTTCGAGAGGATCTTCCATGATTCAAACGGTCCCTAAACGGAAGAAATAAACTTTTGGCTTTTTGTCTATTACATTTGTATTCGACTTGTTTTATGATGACCTTGTTTTGGATTTTAGTTTTGTTGTTTAATCTTGAGCCTTGTTACTGAAATGGATGTACGAAAATGAAGAACAACAGTTTTAGGTTCGAGTTGGTTTAGTTATGTAATGTAATCTATAATGAAATTGGTGATTCTAATGCAACTGTTTTCTGTACTGAAATCTATGATGGATTTACCAATAATATGTATAATGATTCAGTGAAATCAATGTGTTAATGCTTTGGTGTCAAAACAACAACCATAACAACAAAAAACGCAACATTATAATTTGCAATATTCAGTCACCCACATAAGTTCAACCTCTGATAAGTTATTTTTGGGTAAATTATAGTTTTGTACACCGATCTATTGGTGGTTAAGAAAATGGATACCCACCTTTCATGATTAACGATTTGCATACTCAAGTATATGATATCGTCAAATCAACACACCACAACTAACTAACTTTTTGAACCAAAAATTAGTCACATGTCAAAACATGTGAGTTTTTAAGAGACAAAATTGTTATTTCTCATATCAAATAAAGTGAACCATTAGATGTGATTGCTGATTTCTCATATCAAATAAAATGAGAAAATTAGGATTATAGAAAAAAAAATTCAGAAGTAAAGGTAAAGGTAACACAAACGAAAATTGGGCCCTAAGGTCTACTAACTTGCAAAGAGATAAACTCAAAAGGAAACTAAAATTAAATGACATTTATGACATATTAATAGGTAGATATGTACAAGTAATATGGACATAATTTAACACAAAAATCAATAATATATGTATACATACAGTACACCATAGACTATTCCCTAAAAAGGAAAAAAAATTGAACTTGAATTAATTTTTTAATACAAGGCTTAAACATCTTTTTGTAGTTATTTTTTTAAAATTATTAGTGGGTAAACCCACATTTTATTAATAAAACCGAGGGGAAAAAGCCCCACAGAAAGAAACCAAGTGTAATTACAGATAGATTTTCAAACTTCGCGGCCCAAAAGAAATAATTGCAAACTATTACATCCACTTGAAATAAATAAAACTTAAATTCCAGAAACTGCTAAGTCTGGATTCAATAGACTGGCGAACGAAACTATAGGGACTGAAACTGAGAATAGATGTAATAACATCTGTCATCTTCCACCTCTTCATTTCTCCTGGAAAAAAACCTAAGAGAGAGAAACTCTCCTCTTTCCAACGCTCTCCATCTTCATCTAAACCTTAGATTAGAAAGACCCTTTGCTTCTGTAAAAATAATCCCTTCCAATATCTGAGGAAAGTCATCCAGACAAGAAGAGATGATGTTACTCTCCCATTTTGCAAGGAGATCAGCAGCTTTGTTACCTTCTCGCGCCACATGCTTGAACAGGTACTCTCCATCCTTTAAAAATTCTTTAATACGATTTAATAGATCTAAAACTTTCCAAGGGCATTTTTGTTTACCTTCTACAATATTAATTAATTTAAGTGAATCACTCTCAATAATTAATAGTTTTTTTTGGTGAGATTTGTAGACCATAGTATAGGGCTTTGAACTCAGAATAAAGAACGGAATTGCTGGTGATAGCCCTAGAAAACCCTTTGACAAAAGTGCCCTTTTCGTCTCTAATTAAACCACCAATACCATTAAGGACCTCTGATTGTTTGAAACAACCATCTATATTAAGTTTCATATACCCAGTTGGAGGATGAAACCACTTAATAATGGTGACTTTTTTATTTTTCTTTTTACCAATGTGGTTAGAATAAGAGAAATTTTTCTCCCTATAACCAGACTGAATAATCAACTCTTCAGAATTTCGAATAATATTGCATGACCTCATTTTGATATTCTCAAATTTACATGAACATATGGATTTCCAAATAATCCAAATAATGATAGAAGGTAGAACCTGACAAATTTTTTTTCCAGAGAAATTCTTTTTCTTAATGATATAAGACCACCACCTGTTAATTCTTCCATATAAAGAATTATTCTGAATAAATATACCCCATTTTCTTTCAAAGAAGTTCCAGACCTCATTTGCAGCTATACCAGTACTAAAAATATGATCAAATATCTCTTCTGAAGTTTTGCAACAACCACACATAGAAACCATACTAATGCCAAATTTATGCAGATTGCAGTCCATGGATACAACTTTGTTAAATAATTTCCATATAAAGCAAGCGACTTTTAAAGGTACCATTCTATTCCATATAAATGTACTTCTCCAGCTTTCAGTACCTACTTCTCTAGAAATTTTCCATGCTGAATTTATAGTAAAATTCCCAAGATTAGTAAGTTTCCATATAGGTTTTACCCCATTTTCAACTAGAGTAGTATTACTCTCTGTCAATTCTCTAGCTTGAAGCATTCTGCACCAAGTATTAGTTTCTCTTTTAATAGGAATGTCTTCTGCTTGCTTATTTCTACAGTATTTAGCTTTCATGAATTTGGTCCACAAAAGGTCTTTTGTTTTGAACTTCCACCAAAGTTTCATGAAAACTTTTTACATTCAAGCCCCCTTCTTTCACAGGTGTACAAACTTTGCTCCATCTAACCCAATGATACTTATTTTTACCATTTTTGTTCCCCTAGAAAAAAGTTTGAGAATAATTGGTCTATTCTTTTAATCACTTGTAGAGGGGGATTTATAGCTGCCAATATATAAATAGGCATAGATTGAAGAACATGCCTGATCAATATTAATTTTCCACCCAAATTTAGCTAGTTACCCTTCCAAGCAGACAGTTTACTTCTAACTTTTAGGATTAGTTCATGAAAAAGTATACACTTTTTATGCCCAGAATATAATTTGCACCCAAGGTAAGAGAAGGGAGGTTTCTTACTTGTGATATTAAGCTCTTTGCAGATATTTCCTTTTTGTATTGCACTGACACTTTTTGAGAAATAGACAGAGCTTTTGTCTAAACTGATTTCTTGACTAGAATCTTTATTATAACATTGCAGTGTGTTGCTTATCTTTCTGATATAATGAAGATCTGCTGAGCTAAAGATTATCAGGTCATCAGCAAAAGCAAGGTGAGTGATAATAGGACTTCCAATAGGAGCTTTGAATGCTGACCATCTTTTGTTGACAATCAAATTATTTAAATTCCTGCTTAAAACTTCAGAACAAATTATAAAAAGACTAGAGGATAGAGGATCCCCCTGTCTAAGGCCATTTCTGGGAGTAAAAAGTTCAGTAGGGTTGACATTCACCAAAATAGAAGTTTGATTTCCAGAAAAAATCCTCCATACTAGGTCTATAACCTTCTAAGAAAAACCCATTTTCCTTAGTGTAGAAATAAGAAAATGCCAGGATATTCTATCATAGGCTTTTTCATATCTAGCTTTAAAGCTATATTTTTACCACTAGCTTTTTTACTGAGAGTTGAAATAAACTCCTGAGCAAGGAGAATATTGTCCACAATGTCTCTAGATTTTACAAATCCACTTTGATTTTCAGAAATAATATTAGGCAGTACATTAGCAAATCTAGAAGCCATAATTTTAGAGATAATCTTACTGCAGAAAGTACATAAGCTGATAGGTCTGAATTCAGCAAACTTCTTTGGTTTTATCTTCTTTGGAATAAGAGCAATAACAGTAGTAGAAAGAGATCTAGGGAGTAGATTTCCCATGAAAAAAAGATTAATAGCTTTAATAACATCTTCTCCAATTAAATCCCAACATGAAACAAAAAACTGACCTGTAAAACCATCTATACCTGGTGCACTAGATTTGCTAAGATCAAACACAGCTTCTTTTACCTCTTCTATAGATGGGTCTTTGTCCAAGAGATTATTAATCTCATCAGTAATTATTTTAGGAATTTTGTTTAAGCTAGTATATTCATAGCACTGAGATTGTTCAGCTGCTAATAGGCTTTGAAAATAATCAATAGCCTCCCTTTTAATGTCCACTGGGTCTCTAATACAAGTACCATCTTCTTTTTCTATTTAACCAATAACACACTTAATTCTTCTTTTCTTTACTATACTGTGATAGAATTTTGTGTTAGCATCCCCTTGTAAAGCCCATTTCAAATTAGCCTTCTGGGTCCAATATTTCTCTTCTATACTGAGTTTAGCTTTTAGAATAGCTTCTTCCTTATTGAGCTCCATTCTGTTGGCAGGTGATGGATTCATTTTAAACTTTTGCTCTGCTCTCAAAACACTGTCTTCAGCTTTTGTGATTTCTTGAAAAATATTCCCAAAGGTATTATAATTCCACACTTTCAATTTCTTTCTAGTTGCTTTTAAGTTTGAAGCAAGATTTTCCAAAGCATTAGAATTAGAACTAGGAACCCAGACATCTTTCACTATATCATGAAAACCTTCATGATCTACCTAGAAATTTTGAAATATGAACCTTCTAGGGCTGTTGACTTGAACCAATTGTAATTTTAACAATAAAGGACTGTGGTCTGAAGTAGGTTTGCTCAAATGATCAAGATAAATGTTGCAGAATAAATTGGCAAATTTTTGATTAAATAGAATCTTATCTATTCTTTGAAAAATAGTATCCTTCCCATTACGCTTATTCCACCAAGTATATTTAGAGCCACTATAAATAGCTTCTGAGACACCCAAATTGTTTATACAAGACAAATAATCATTAGCTGAGTTAATATTGATAGGCAAACCCCCAATTTTATCTTCTTCAGAAGAAACAGTATTAAAATCCCCTCCAATCAACCAAGGATTATTAGTATAAATTTTTTCTAAGAAACTCCAAAGAACTTCTCTTTCAGCTGCTGAACACTTGGCATAAATCACTGAAATCTATAACTGTAAACACAAATAATCAATAGAAACTGCCATAGTTATAGCTTGATTCATTTGATTAATAATAGAAATATTAATCTCTTGCATATAAAAGACCCAAATTTTATTATCTTCATGTACCAGAACCTCATCAAACCGAAACTTCCTTCTATAGAACTCCACTTTATCTTGGTTTTTCTTTGGTTCCAAGCAAACTAAACACATAATTTGATGTAATTTACATAACTTTTGAATACGCCTAGTGGTAGATTTGGTACCCACTCCTCTGATATTCCAAAAGAGTGTATTAATCATTTAAAACTCCTTTTAACCCCTACATTAGAGGATCTAAGAACCATAGCATCTTTACCAATAACAGTTGGAAGTTTACCCAATTTTCTTTTATTTTTTGGGGTTTTCCATTCTCCTTCTTCTAAGATACTGGGAATTTCTCTAGGAGAGAGACCCAGTTCAATTCTTAGATCTTTAGATATGTCTGGAGCATCAATGAGACTAGAATCTCTCATTGTCACATTATCATCATAGTGTGGAGTAATATTTAAAGACCTGAGAACTGGTGATTCACCAGTGAATAGGACCATTTCAGTATTAAGATTACATTCTTCACCCTTGTCTTCCTCCATTAATATAATTTTATTGTTGTTTTCAGGATTTTCTACATCTGATGTCTTAGCTGCTGCTTCTTCATCATTCCTTGATAATTCATTATTAAATCTTTTTGTAACCCATTCTTTTTTGATTATTTTCTCATGGTTTTTGTAATAATTGGCCTTTATATTCTTTTTTTTGCTTGCTTTTCGTAGATTTCTATATTGGCTTCTTCTCTGTCCTTTACAATGTCTGTCTTTTTACTATTATTCTCTTCTTTGCTGCCTTCTTCTTTCCCTAGGTTAGTAAACTTACAAGTCTCTATAGAATGACCTAGTTTAAATCATTGAGAGCAGTAATTTGGAATATCTTCATATTTGCAGTGTTGCCAGAAACCTTCACTTTCGCCATAGTTTATTCTAACTCTTTTTATAAGTATTTTCCTTAGGTTAATTTCAACACAGATTCATGCTAGACCTGGTCTAGTCAGTTTCCCTGTTGGTTCATCTACCTTTAGGGGTTTTCCAAAAGCTGAAGCAATACTAAAAATACTACTTTTATTGTAAAGATGGATAGGGAGTTTAGATTGGGAGATACAAACAGGAGTAACCGGGGATTCTATTTCTGGACTAAAATCATAGGACCATTTAAAAGTTCTCATAGGACAATTGTCAATATACCAAATTTTGCGCATCCAAATTCGTCTTCATAATAGCAGCGAATTAGGATATGTTTTGAGTCAATGACTCCAATATGATAGTTAGCTTTCAAATCCATAGAACTAAACGTTTTACGAATGATATCTATATGAGGCTTACCGTGTGAGAATTTTCCTACAATAGTATATTTGAATGGTTCTGAAAGAGTGTTTAGATCTTCGATTGTATAGTGAATCATTGGTTCTCCTTCATATGTTTCAATTTCTTTAACTGGAACTTTAGGTGTCACAGTTTGGGTTTTTAATATGGATGCGAAGGATTTAGATGTAGGTGGGTCTGGGAAGAGAGTTTGGTTGGGGTCAGGTGGCTGAATCATCTTTTCGGCAGCTAGGGCTTTTCACCCTAGTCGTCTCTCTCTCTAGGCTGCTCTAAATATAATCGTCGAAAAAACCTAATGGGCATAATATTATTAGACTTATTGTAATTCCTTTCCGCTGTTCTAGTTGCAGTTTTGCAGTTAGGTTCCAAGTGAAGTTGCAACCACAGTTGGAACCTAAGTAATAATAATGGACATAACTGAATATAGTTAAATGTACTTGAAATAAATCACACGCACATTTAACAACGGAGTTGACCTAACTAGGCTATGTCTCCGGGGCACTCACCCAGTTTATGATATTATAAAAGTTACAATATAGGATTCAAGTCTTATTGAAAAACACTCAGATTCCCTCTAGGTTTTTCTGCCTATCTTTATATTGCTCATACCTTATAACTATCAATTATAAATCAATGGCATCCCACCATTGTTTTCTTTTGAAGCTCACTTGTGTATTCTCTCAAGAATGGGTTTTTTATAATTTAGAACACACACTTTTTACAAGCTAAGTTATCAACTATATAAGCAAGTAAAAACAATCTTCTATCTTCAATGTCTTTTGTGATTGCTTTTGACTTTATTGATTGGCTTCAATCTCTCCAGTTATTACGTGATTCTTCAGCGTGGATTGACTCCAATCATCATTGGTTGATACCTGTTTAATAACCAGCTTGATAGTAGGAGTTAGTCTTTTCCTATAACAAGGAAACATATAAAGACAATATCTTTTAGAGATAATATCTTTAAATATACATATGAAACATTAACTCCATATTTCATTCAATCTTAAACATATTATACTGAATTGATAAGAAACAAAGATTGAAACAAGTGATAAAGATTTGCATAAGAATAGAGATATAGACTTATCTATGTAAAGGAAACATAACTAATCTCTTTATATCTTTTAGGAAATCTTTCCTTACCACTTTGATATTCTCAATAAACGCATACTAAAACTTTAGGATCATATGAGAATATATCCTGCATACTTTAAAACAAATAATTATCATTAAAGAATAGTTATGCAGATTTACAGAACAAGACAGAATCCAGCAGAGCAGCAGGTTGGAACTGTGGTTGCAACATTACTTGAAACCTCTAACGTTGTCTTAAGCAGGTTGGAACTGAGGTTGCAACATTGCTTGAAACCTAACACTACTGTCTTAGAAGGTTGTAACTGAGGTTGCAACATTGCTTGAAACCTATCAACACTGTCTTAGTTCTTAACAAACAGTTAGGATTATTTAGTTAAAACCAATAGACAACAAATAATATTTAGACCAGAAATCTGGTCCTAACACTTATCTTTTTGTAGTTAAATAAAACATCAGATGTCCACAAATATGTGATTAGATGTGAGCTTAATTTTTAAAATATTACTCCATGTTTATTTGTAAATATATAATATATGAGAAATATTAGGGGAGAAGCAAATGCTGTGTTGCGTAACTTTTTCTGAGTAGAATTTTCTTATCGTTCAATTTATTAGAAAATTTTAGTATTGAACAACTTCTTAATTGCTAGTTTGCTAGAAATCAGTTTGTCAAATGACTAATCATTGAGAGATGAATTGGTACAGAGATAAAATAATAAACTGGGAAGTGTACAACATTTAAAAAAAAAACAAAAAACTTTTGTGACGGTTTTTACTTAAACAGAAATGTATAGTAGTCGCTTCCTTTTGTGTGTCTGTGTTTGCTGAATAGTAAAAATGAGGTAAATAACGATTGCCCAAATTTTAACAGGCTATTTGAAGTTGTTCCTAAGTATGCGGATAATGGCAGAGGACAATCCCCTTAGCAAAGTAAATCTTTGTTCAATTCCGATCGTTGTTCATTTCATTTCAAAAGCTCCGGGCCATGTCAAGCAAGTTTAAGGTTTAAATCAATCGCTGCTTTCTTCTTTTTGTAGTATGGTTACCATGAATGCATACAATTTACTAAGCTGACTTTTATAGTTTAATATGTAAGGATAAAGATGCTTTACAAGACATAAAAATTTGAAAAATATGATAGTTAGAAAATACAGTATGTATAAGTTATATTAAAATTGTTCTTTTTTTCTTACACAACGTAGTTTTGTATATCTTTCTGCAGAAAAAGTATGTCGATTTTGGTGCAGTTGCATATGAAGAGCTTAATAAGGTCCCAATGAGGCAAAAAAGGGCGAAAACACCGACCAGGGCTAACAAGAATTGAGCAAATAAATTCCCAGCAATTGCACTATTAAGAGCCCATCTGTTCGTTGAAAGGATCAATGTCGGCTCAATACTTGGATATTTCTGAAACAAACGACCTCATAAACTATATTGCTTTTCTCAGCTTCCAAAAAGGGCTTGCAAACTGACATGGACTTCACGGCATTATTGCCTCCGTCTGACGACTTGGCCACCAAAAGCCATAATAGTGCTTAAAACATCAATAGGAAGATTTGTTATATTCAAAGCCAAATATGCTGGAGGATCTCACGTAACGTTAATCTTGTGTTTGTTTATCTTGCTTTTCAATCTGCTAGGACTAGTAATTAATAGGTGATCTATGTTTACTTTTGGGTTTGTTTTGAAAGTTTCAGTGGGTAGCTCAGTTGATTGTAATTTTGTGTAAATTAAAGAGCTATCATTGTAATTGTCTAAGCTGGATTAGGTCCCGTTTTATTAATGAAAATTTGTTAATTAAAAAAATAATAATTTGTCAGTTTTGCTCTGCATGCGCCGCTCTTAGCTCTTACGGTGTCTTAATGTTTCCATAGATGAAACTGAGCCAAGTCAACACTCACACTTTCTGGGCCGATAAGTATATAGCGACCAACATGCTAGATATGATGCCCGCCTTGGCCATGTCAGCAGATCGAAACAGTGGCACATCCATTTAGTGGCGGAACATGGATGATTACTTTACCAATCATTTCTTAACGTAATTATTTTACAAAAAATATAACCTCACATACATGGATGATTCTGTAAATTACGATATAGAAAGAAATTTTCAAAAGTAAAGGAAAAGTTAACCCAAACGAAAATTAGGCCCTAAGGTCTACTAACTTGAAAAGAGATAAACTCAAAAGGAAACTAAAATTAAATGACATTTATGACATTAATTGGTAGATATGTACAAGTAATATGTACATAATTAATTTCACATAAATTAACAATATATGTAAAAATACAGTACACCATAGAATCACTAAAAAGGAAGAAATTTGAACTTGAATTAACTTTTTAATAGAAGGTCCATTCAATTTATTTATATGTAGTTGCTATCTTTCCTTTAAAAGGTTTAAATATCATTCTATTATAATAAGTCAACATAAGTCAAATGATACTGCTCAATTTAGCCAAAAATTTTCAAAAACGCACTCACTCTTTTTTACTAATTACTTATTTACATTTATCCAATTCAAAATATAAAAAACAAACAAAAATCGTTATCTTTTCAAAACAATTATAATCATATACCATAAAAAATCGTTTTACGTGTATTTTGTATAACAAAAAATTATATTACTCACCATTTCTAATTTAATATATTCATTCAATCAATATACTTTTTAAAAATTTATTTACGCAGATCATATATATATCACGCATCGCATACGCAACGCGTGGGTAACGATTATTAGTACCACTATAAAGCCACGAGAGAGTTGTAAATAAAATAACAACAAAACTTTAAACTCTACATTTGTTGTAAATATTCTCTATATATGAAGAGATATCTATAAAAAAAAAATGAATGTCAATTGTTCTATTGCTTATAAGTTATATCCCCCCATATATGTCACTCTTTCGATTCTCTCTTAGTATTTTTTTCAGGATACTATTATGTGTTTAATCAACAATTTTATATTCATTTTTATTTATTAACAAAAAGCTTGTAATTTACATTAAAAAGCTTGTAGTTAAATAAAGCATCGGATGTCCACAAATATGTGATTATATGTGAGCTTAATTATTAAAATATTACTCCATGTTTAATTGTAAATATATAATATATGAGAAATATTACGAGAGAAGCAAAAATTGTGTTGCATGACATTTTCTGGGTGGAATTTTCTTATCTTTCAATTTATTAGAAAATTTTAGTATGGAACAAGTTCTTAATTGCTAGTTTGCTAGAAAATCAGTTGGTCAAATGACTAATCCTTGGGAGATAATGCAAAGTCGCTTTCTTTTGTATGTGTGTGTGTGTGTTAAATAGTAAAAATGAGGTAAATAACGATTGCTCAAATTTTAACATGCTATATGAAGTTGTTCGTAAGTATGCGGAGAATGGCAGATGACAATCTCGTTAGCAGCATAGATCTTTGTTCACTTCCGATGGTTGTTCATTCTATTTCAAAAGATCCGTATCATGTGATCCAAGCTATAAAGGTTTGAATCAATCACTACTTCTGATTTTTATAGTATAATATAAGATGATAAAATGATTCACAAATCAATAAAATTTGAAAAATATGATAGTAGAATATGTATAAGTTATACTGAAATTCAAATTTTCAATATAACTAATAAAGATAATGTTACAGAAAAACAATAAAATACACATTAAAACCAGTTATATTAAAATTTGAAAAATATGATATTATAATATGTATAAGTTATATTGAAAGTGATTGTTACATCTTCTTATTACGACGATTCATTAACAGAAGCTTCACTTATTTTATCAGTATACAACTAATTTTTTTTTTAAAACATCTGGCCAACAAACATATTGAAATTATATTAAGATAAAAATCACCCAAAAGAGGGTGAAAATTCAAATCAATGAAGATCAGTATTTGATTAAAAAAATAACTATCGCAGGTTTACTTGTGAGAGTGGAGCTCCCTAGGAACTTCTTAGGATCTAAATTGGAATTTCCATCGTCAGAAACAATCTTTAGCAATGAAGATCTCCTGGCAGAGATACTTCTCCGCGTGCCAACAAAGTCACTGATCAATTTCAAACGTGTATCTAAATTTTGGCTAACAGTAATATCAGACTCGTGATTTTTATACAACCACTAAAACCATAATTGATCAACACCCCATCTCTGCCATATACTTTCGGATGGGTACTCCGGCAATAGGTCCATTAAAGACTCTCTCTCTTCGTGGCCACGTAAATCTTGTACCATTCCCTTTCCTTCATAAGTTTAAAAATTTAAATTTTCCTCGCTTCAAGCACTCTTGCAACGGGTTGGTGTTGTTTTCAGTTAGGAATAAACATTATTGTGTGTGAAAAAAAAAAGGTGGAGCCCGAGGAACTTCTTGTGAGTGAGCTTCCGGAGAAGGCACTCCATGACTTTGATCGCGTTTCGAGGACCTTCCATGATTCTATGGGTCCCTAAATGGAAGAAATAAATTTTTGGCTTTTTCTCTATTACATTTGTATTCCACAGTTTTTATGATGACCGTGTTTTGCATTTTAGTTTTGTTGTTCAATCTTCAGCTAGCCTTGTTACTGAAATGGATGTAAAGAAAGGACAACCGTTGTAGGTTCGAATTGGTTTAAATATGTAATACAATCTATAATGAAATTGGAGATTCTGATGCAAGTGTTTTCTGTAAGGAAATCTATAATGGATAATAAAACCAGTGTGTTAATGCAAGTATTTTCTGTCAAAACAACAAAATTGCAATGTATTGCCCTAAGAGCATCAACATATAAGAAGGAACTACGTTAATAATTAAAGTATTCTATTTGATTATTTAGAGTGCCCTATTTTTGTCGGCCATAAAAATGCATTTATTTTCAAGAGTTTTTTAAGAAAGTGAGAAATTGTTGTCAAGATGGAAAACTAATTGGATTTATATGGGAGGTAAATTAATGTTGATCAAGTATATATGTACCACTTATTGACTGTTTACACCACGACTGCTATAAATCCCCGCAAAAAAAAACATTCATCAAATTGATTATAACTTTGCGCTAACTTTCTATGGGGTAAAAGAGAACAAAATTAAATACCACCGGATTTTTTGGAGTACCATTTTTAAATCTGTGGATGAAGGTGGTTTAGGTATTAAAAATATGAGTGAGATTACGGTTCTTGTGGAGTTCAAATAACTTTGCTGGATTTTTTTGAAAAAAACTCGTTTTGCAGGGACTAATTACATGAAAAGAAAATATTTAAGTTTTAAGTAAACACGGCTATTCATATTGATAAAATGATAAAACACAAACATTTAGCAGAACATACAATGATATAGCTAGTAGCTAGGAAAAGAAGATATAGATGTTAATCATGATGGTTAGAACTGCACCAATAATAAGTGAAGATATGTGTGAACAATATTGTAGCATTAAACATTTACTTACATACAATGGCGATCGGAAAAGAAATAGTATTTATACTGCGTAACTCAGAATCTGTTGCAAAATTTTGTGAATGGCGCCCTCGAGTGTTTGAAGGAGAAGGATAACTATCTTATATGGGCATATTGTCCCTTGGTTAACTTCAGTCTGAATTCTGCTTGGGACATGGTAAGGAAAAACTAAAACATCGATTTTTCCATAAGATCAATTCTTTTGGTTAAATGATGGCCTCCCCTAAAAAACATTGGCGCACATAAGCTTGAGTAACAAACATATTTGGAATAATCTCATTCCGCTAAATTTTTTTTATTTTTTTTTGTAGTAAGAGGTACCCTTTAAAAATGTAAGAAAGTAACATGGGACAAAGCCCCCCATGTTGGCCTATAAAACTGAATCCGATAAAAGTACGATATAGCTATCAAATTTGCTAAGAAAAAGAAACGCCACGGGGAACCTAAAGCTGCAAAAAAGAGGGGGGAATAAATAAACTAGCAAATTTCATTAGCCATCATCTAAGAGTGCAAATGCGCTTAATAAACCCTACTTTTCTCCTTATACCCCCCTCTCCTTATGAAAAAGTTCTGTTTAGTTTGGAATCTGTTATAGAAAGGAATTAATAATTCTAAGTGATGATAGAATTCGAAATCTTAACGTTCGAGTACTTCAAAGTGTGAGTGGTTTGTAATGCTAATGAAGAGATTATTGAACATTTGTTCAGTAGTTCTCTTTTTTTATCCCGTTTGGTATCAGTTTTTTTTTTCCTTACACATTTGTTCAGTACGTATACTCGAGTATGGAATCACTTTACTTAGGTTCTCTTAGCTACTTGGATGAATGGATGAAGAGTTATAATACATTTTATATAGACGTCGTCGATTTGTCAGTTGGTGGGTTAAGAAAGACAACGTCGTCGATTCCCATTATGCATAATAGAAGGTAAAAATGTGGGGATAGCCAAATACATAAACAATGCATGAAAATGAATTAAATATTGTGTATATATGATACATCAGTAGGTACATGTATCAAAAAGAAGATAAAAAAAACAAATTGACATTTATGAACATTAATCGTATGTATGAAAAAATAGTACATAAACAATGCATGAAAATGAATTAGATATTTACAAAAACGGTAACAAAGAAACCTATAAGAAAGGAGGTTGAATTTACATCAAAATTTCAACAATAGGGCCATTCAAATTAATTACATTTACTTGTTTACTTTTTTAGGATTTTGAGAAACCACTATAAAATCATACCTAAGAGATCTCAATGTAAGCACCTTCCTCCCACCAATCTCTCTCCAAGTGCTTATAATCTATGTCGAAACCCTACATTTTTTTGAAATCAGTGGATAATATTATCAAATCATCAATGAACGCCATTATCGATAATGCTGGTATGTTTTAGCCCCTTTTTTAATATATTGTAACACTTTTAATACTTTATGCACAACGTTCTCCAACGCCTTAACTTTAGGTTTATTATTACAATTAATAAAAGCAATGAAAATGTTAAAGAGGGGAGATATTTATGTAAAACTAGTGTTTCCCTAGAGCTATACTCAAAAGAAATTGCGATTAGAGAAAGAAATTTTCAAAAGGAAAGGAAAAGGTAACACAAACGAAAATTAGAGCCCTAAGGTCTGCTAACTTGCAAAGAGATAAACTCAAAAGTAAACTAAAATTAAATGACATTTATGACATATTAATTATTATGTGTTACATAACTTTTTCTGAATAGAATTTTCTTATTGTCCAATTTATTAAAAAAAAGTTTGTATGGAACAACTTCTTAACTGCTAGTGTGCTTGAAAATCAGTTGGTCAAATGACTAATCCTTGGGAAATAAATTGGTACATAGGTAGAATGATAAACTGGGAAGTGTACAACATTTACAAAAAAAATGTGACGTTTTTTTTTTTTTAAATTAAGTGCGACGGTTTTTATTCAAACAGAAATGTATAGTCGCTTCCTTTTGCTTGTGTGTGTGTGTGTTGAATAGTAAAATGAGGTAAATAACGATTTGCCAATTTTTTTTTAACAGGCTATATGAAGTTGTTCCGAAGTATGCGGAGAATGGCAGAGGACGATCTTGTTAGCGGAATCGGTCTTTCTTCACTTCCGATCGTTGTTCATTTCAAATCTAAAGATCCGGACCGTGTGAACCCAGCTATAAATTAAGGTTTGAATAATTCGCTGCTTTCTTCTTCCTTTTTTGTAGTATGCCATCATTTATCATGCCAACTATTGGCTTATTAGAGATGTATAAACAGTAAAACATAAACATAGACAAATTTCCACAGAGGGGGGAAAATGTTGTAATTGAAAATTTACCATGCCAGGTCATACTAGAATAGGATTTCAACGTATTTCTGAAATGTTTTTAGAACAATGATAGGGAACAATCACAATATAACAATAATTACCAATCCAAATGGGAATTTGATATTGTGATTGTTCCCAATTGTTGTTCTAAAGACATTTCAAAACTATGTTTAAATACTATTCAAGTATAATCCGACATGGTGAATTTTAAATTACCACGTTTCTCCCCCTTTGCGAGAATTTGTCTATCTTTATGTTTTACTTTTTATACATCTCTAGCTAACCAATAGTTAGCATGATCAATGATGGTATCGGTCAATTTATGGGTCAAGTTGTTGTTTTCATGGACGGTCTCGATTCGTCGGTGTCGAGTTGTTAATGTCAATCTTAAAATATTTATTAAAATTTATTTGCAACGCAATAGCATGCTCTTATAATTTGACTGTGTTATTTATAGTTTATTGTTCATTTTGATTTAAAAACTATACATTTTGAAGTTTATATAACAACTTATCATTTTGCTTATTTACAAGTCACTTACTATAAGTTAAAATAAATACAAAATGACTTATCAACAAAAATAAGTTATACACCACTTATAAATAAAGATAAAGTAGCGTCAAACGGTACATTGCATGTTTTTTTAAGAAGGTTTTCCCTTATTACTTTAAAATGCGTTTTCTTTTACAAACTAAGCTGGCGAAAATTAATTTTGATTTCCATAAAGTAAAATAACCCGAATCTAAGTAGTTTTTTTTAAAATATAATGACGTGAAATCACTGCAAGAAAAAAGTTCATTTAACATCATAATTTTTTTCCGGTTATGTTGATAAAGTGGATGTGACTAGATTTTAGCAACAGATTAGCAACAAATTATGTTGCTATTTGTTGCTCAAATTTAGGCACAACCATTTTATCAACATAACTCAAAATGTTTTATGATGCTAAATGAACTTTTTTTTGTAGTGAATAATTTGAAAAGTAATTATGTGAATGTTATTAATTATTATCAAGTTCATTAAGCAAGTTGTATAAGGTCACTTTCATTTATATCATAATTATAGGTATATTGCTTAATGAAGACTAAAAAAGTAGTCATGCTTGATAGTTGATACTAACTGTCCAAGCATATTTTAAATATTTTGATATATATGGAGATTTTTTGAAATAAAATTGAAAGAATATATGTTAACTTAAATTGAAAGTACAAAATCAAGTAATCACTTTCCTTTTGGTTTCTCTAACAAAAAAAACGGTGTACCAAAAAAAGAAAAGAATAAAGATGCTTTACAAAACTTCAAATATGAAAAATATTTAAAATATGATATTGGAATATGTATAAGTTAAATTGAAATTGATTGTTACATCCTAATATCACTATGATTCGGTAACAGAAGCTTCACTTATTTAATCAGTCGACAACAAAGTTTTTTTTTTCTAACATCTGGCCAAATAAAACCAAAATACGGAAAAACTATAAATTCAACGTTTTAATTGACATAAAAATCAGCGAAAAGAGGGTAAAAATTCAAACCAGGTTTTCACAAATCTTTGTGAACAAGTCTAAAAACTAACATTTATGTATCCTGTTCCTTTACCTCCAAGAGCCTCCGGAGATAAGGATCCCGACCTGAGGGAAGCCCAAACATGTCCACAAAGGATCGTACACACCGATCCCCATAGAATTCCCAAATTGTTGCCGCAGGTTTACTTGGTAAGTTGGAGCCCTAGGAACTTCTTGTGAGTGAGTTGCCGGAGAAGGCACTCCAAGACTTTGTTCGCGTTTCGAGAGGATCTTCCATGATTCAAATGGTCCCTAAACGGAAGAAATGAACTTTTGGCCTTTTGTCTATTACATTTGTATTCGACTTGTTTTATGATGACCTTGTTTGGGATTTTAGTTTTGTTGTTTAATCTTGAGCCTTGTTACTAAAAAAACATGTACGAAAATGAAGGACAACATTTTTAGGTTCGAGTTGGTTTAGTTATGGAATGCAATCTATAATGAAATTGGTGATTCTAATGCAACTGTTTTCTGTACATAAATCTATGATGGATTTACCAATAATATGTATAATGATTCAGTGAAATCAGTGTGTTAATGCTTTCATGTCATAACAACAAAAAACGCAACATTATAATTTGCAATATTCAGTCACCCACATAAGTTCAACCTCTGATAAGTTGTTTTTGAGTAAATTATAGTTTTGTACGCCGATCTATTGGTGGTTAAGAAAATGGATACCCATCTTTCATGATTAACGATTTGCATACTCAAGTATATGATATCGTCAAATCAACAAACCACAACTAACTTATGTGCATGTTAACTTTTTGAACCAAAAAATAGTTACATGCCAAAACATGTGAGTTTTTAAGAGACAAAATTGTCATTTCTCATATCAAATAAAGCGAACCATTAGATCTGATTGCTGATTTCTCATATCAAATAAAATGACAAAATTAGGATTATTGAAAAAAAAAATCAAAAGTAAAGGTAAACGTAACACAAACGAAAATTGGGCCCTAAGGTCTACTAACTTGCAAAGAGATCAACTCAAAAGGAAACTAAAATTAAATGACATTTATGACATATTAATAGGTAGATATTTACAAGTAATATGGACATAGTTTAACACAAAAATCTATAATATATGTATACATACAACAGTACACCATAGAATCCCTAAAGAGGAAGAAATTTGAACTTAAATTAATTTTTTAATACAAGGATCATCCAATTTATTGATGTTAGGACCAGATTTCTGGTCTAAATATTGTTAATTGTCTATTGGTTTTTACTAAATAAATCCTAACTGTTATTAAGAACTAAGACAGGATTGACAGGTTCCAAGTACCAGTTGCAACCTCAGTTACAACCTACTAAGTTAGTAGTATTAGGTTTCAAGTACTGGTTGCAACCTTAGTTACAACCTGTGGTGACAGGTTTCAAGTACCAGTTGCAACCTCAGTTACAACCACAGTTCAACCTGCTGTTAAAACAGAATTCTGTCTTGTTTCATTATTCTACATTACTAATTGTTTAATGCTAATCATTTGTTTTAAAGTATGTAGGATATATTCTCATAAGGTCTTAAACGTGTATATGTGTTTATTGAGAATACTAATGTGTTAAGGAAAGATGTTTATAAAAGATATAAAGAGATTAGTTTATAAGGTTATGTTTCCTTTTAATTTATATATCTCTATTCTTATGCTTGTCCTTATCACTTGATTCAATCTTTTGATTCTTATAATATTCAGTAAAGATATGTATAAAGATTGATTGATATGTGGAGTTAAATGTTTCATATGTTTATGAAAAGATATTATCTTTAAGAGATCATATCTTTATATGTTTCCTTTCAAAGGAAAAGATTAACTCCTACTTTCAAGTGTGTTACTAAACAGGTGTTAATCAAAGATGATTAGAGTCAATCCATGCTGAAGAATCTCGTGATACTTGGAGAGATTGAAGCTAATCAACCAAGTCAAAAGCAATCAAAAGATATTGAAGATAGAAGATTGTTTTTACTTGTTTATATACTTAGTAACTTAAGCTTGTAAAGTTGTGTGTTCTAAATTATAAAGAACTTATTTTCTAGAGAGAATACACGTGAGCTTTAAAAAGAAAAAACAATGGTGGGATGCCATTGATTTATAAGTGATAGTTATAGAGTAGGAGCAATATAGTGATAGGCAGAAAAACATAGAGGGAGTCTAAGTTTTTCATTAAGACTTGAGTCATATATTGTAAGCTTTTTATAATATCATAATCTGGGTAAGTGCCCCGGAGACGTAGCCTAGTTAGGTGAACTCCGTTGTTAAATGTGCGTGTGAATTATTTCCAAGTACATTTAATTTTAAAACAGTTTCTGTCCATTAATACACTTGGTTCCAACTGCAGTTCCAACCTCACTTGAAACCTTATACACTTGGTTCAAACTGCAGTTCCAACCCCACTTGGAACCTTACTGCAAAACTGCATCTAGAACAACGGATAGGAATTTCAATTGGTATCAGAGCTTCACACTAGATCTTACTTAGTGTGGATCCTGTGTTCTAGTAACAATGGACTTAATGAGGGAAGGAAACGCCTTCAACAAACCTCCATTGCTTGAAGGAGGAGTAAACTATGGAGTATGGAAAATTAGAATGAGGTCCTTCATCAAACAGCAGAATGAACATGCATGGAAGACTGTTATGTATGGATGGGAGGCTCCAACTACCATGGATAATGAAGGAGAACTGATTCTCTTACCTGAAGACAGATGGTCTGCTGAAGAAGACAGAAAATCAAGTGCCAACTCAACAGCCATAAACTTGATTTTTGCTGGTGTAACTCTCAGCGTATTCAGGTATATCTCTCATTGTGAAACAGCTAAAGAAGCATGGGATATTTTGCAAGTTACTTTTGAAGGAACAACTAAAGTAAAAGTTTTCAAACTTCAACAGTTAACTACCCAATTTGAGAACTTAAGAATGGAGGAAGATGAAAACATTGAACAATTTAATGGTAGAATCTGCCACATTGCTCATCAAGCTGGAACATTAGGTGAAAAATACAGTGATGCGAAGCTTGTTAAGAAAACTCTTAGGTCACTCCCAGAAAGGTTTGAAATTAAGGTCACAGCTATTGAAGAATCAACTGACTTAGATAATCTTAAACTTGAAGAACTCATAGGAAATCTTAGTACACATGAACTGAAATTCTTCAAACATAAAAGACCAGAAAAGGGAATAGCATTTCAAGCTAAGAAATCTGAATCTAATACCTGTGATAAAATGAGTGATGAAGAACAACTAGCTTTCTTTGCAAAAAAGGTGTACAAGAAGTTTTATAAGAAAAAGGAGGATGATACTGGTTCATCTAAAAACTTTCAGAAAAAGGATAACCAGTTTAAGACAGAGTCTAGATTCAATAATAACTCTACAGGAAAGTGGAATTCCAAAGAAAAGGATAACAAAGAATACAAATCTAAAGAGATTCAGTGTAGAGAATGTAGAGGTTTTGGTCATATTCAGGCTGAGTGTGCAAACACTTTAAAAAGAAACAAAAATGCTTATATAACCACTCATAGTGATAGTGATTCTGAGAGTAACAGTGATGAAGAGGATGGTTCAAATTTTGTTAATTTCATGGGAATAATCACTGAAAAAGAACCTACTTATGAAAGTGACTGTGAGCATGTTTCAACCCCAGTTACAACTGCCTGTGAAACATATAGCAGTGATGAGGAAGAGCCTTCTGATGAAAACATTACTAAGCAATACCTTGTTCTGTATGAAAAGTATAAAAGTCTGAGTAAACAATGTTTGATCATAAGCAAGCTGAATGTTGATCTAAAGGATGAGGTCAAAAATCTTACTGAGAAGCTTAAATTACAACTGGCTGAACTTACTGAAACTAAAAAGATAATAAAATTGCTGAATGTCTCTGCTTCAGATAAATTAGATGACATGCTGTCATATTCTAGAGGATCCAAAGATATCAGTGGTCTAGGGTACTATGGTGGTAAGAGTACAGGAAAAACTACTTTTATTGAAGCTGTTGCTAAAGCTAAAACTCATGATTTTGATCACAAGGTTAGAAGCTCAGTTGCAACCAGAGTTGCAACCAGGAATAAAACGCAGGTTTATGTAAAGAAGGTTGGAAGCTCAGTTACAACCAAAGTTGCAACCATGAACAAACTGAATAACTTTAGGTTGAAATTGTGCAATTTTTGTAAAAAACCTGGTCATTCTGAAGTCCAGTGTTATTTAAAAAGGAACAGAAAGTACATTTCCCAGAAAACCTGGTTGGCTTCTGTCAATAAAAATTTGAAATGGGTTTGGAAAGTTAAAGAAAAAGCAATCTTAGTTGCTAACAACAAAGCTGTTATCAACTCTTTGAATGCTGTTACTTCTAATGATTGGTATTTTGACAGTGGATGCTCTAAGCATATGACAGGTACTGCAAGCCTCCTAAAAAATGTCACCATTCTTACAGGTAACACTGTTGTGTTTGGAGGAGGAGATACAGGTAAAATTATTGGTAAAGGTACCTTAAACAAACCTGGAATGCCTGATATTGAGGATGTTTTTCTTGTAGATGGTCTAAAAGCTAATCTAATTAGTATCAGTCAACTCTGTGATAATGAAATGACTGTTAAATTTGACAAAGAAAGGTGTCTAATTACTAATCTTAACAATGATTTAATCATGACTGGAGTTAGATCAACCAACAGTTGCTATGTGTTTGAAAAAGCTGAAAAAGAATTGCCTCAAAGTAGGTGTAATCAAGCTATTACTAATAATGCAGATATTTGGCATAAAAGGCTTGGGCATGTGAATTACAAAACTTTAGATAAGCTTGTTAAAAAGGAGTTGATAAGAGGAATTCCTAAACTCAGTGCTAAAACTCAAAGTGTCTGTGGTGATTGTGCTATAGGAAAACAAACCAAAAGTATACACAAAAGTACTAGTCTAATCTACACTAAAAGAGTCTTAGAACTTCTTCACATTGACTTGATGGGTCCTATGCAAACTGCCAGTATAGGTGGTAAGAAGTACATTCTAGTAGTTGTAGATGATTTCTCTAGATACTCTTGGGTAGTGTTCTTAAAGGATAAGTCTGAAACTTTTGAACTATTCAAAACTCTGTGCTTAAAACTGCAAGTTGAAAAAGGTTCCACTAGTGGTAATATTGCTAGGATTAGAAGTGATCATGGAACTGAATTTGAAAATATCAGGTTTAAAGAATTCTGCAACTCCTTAGGAATATGTCATGAGTTCTCTGCTCCTAAGACTCCACAGCAAAATGGCATAGTTGAAAGGAAAAATAGAACCATTCAGGAAATGGCTAGAGTAATGCTTAACTCTAAGAAACTTGCCAATAGATTTTGGGCTGAAGCTGTTAATACTGCCTGTCATATAGTTAATAGAGTTTATATTACTAAAGGTACTTCCATGACAGCTTATGAAATATGGAAAGGTAGAAAACCCAATGTAAAGTATTTTCAAGTTTTTGGATGTGTTTGCTATATTCTCAGAGATAGAGAGCATCTTGGTAAATTTGACTCTAAAAGTGATAAAGGGATTTTTCTTGGTTATGCTCAGAACAGTAGAGCATTTAGAGTCTTCAATCAAAGAACAAACTGTGTTATGGAATCTTATAATGTGTTATTTGATGACCTAAAAACTGTTGATGAGATTACAGGTGATAATGAACAGGCTGAGACTACAGAAAAAGAGAAAGAAGAAACACAACAAACTGGAAGTCCCAGAGTGGTTGGAAGTCCAGTTGCAACTGAGGTTACAACTGAGGTTGGAACTGAGGTTGGAACCACAGTTGAAACCCAAAATGCTGCTGAATCTGAAGAAGAAGAAGAAGAAGAAAGTTCTCATGCTCAGTCAACTAGCAGGCCTCGCTATGTAAGGACTCAGAAAAATCATTCTCTTGACAATGTCATAGGAGAAGTTACTTCAGGTATGAAAACCAGAGGTAAAAGAAATAATGTTGTTCACTTTGCTTGTTATATCTCTCAGTTAGAACCTAAGAATATAAAAGAAGCTCTAGAAGATAGTGAATGGATTTTAGCTATGCAGGATGAATTGGCCCAATTTGAGAGAAATGATGTATGGACTTTAGTACCCAGACCTTCTAATAAAAATGTTATAGGAACTAAATGGATTTTTAGAAATAAAAGTGATGAGGATGGAGTGATTATCAGGAATAAAGCTAGGTTGGTAGCTCAGGGTTATACACAAATTGAGGGAATTGACTTTGATGAAACCTTTGCTCCAGTAGCTAGAATTGAATCCATTAGAATGCTGCTGTCTCTTGCATGTCTGTATGATTTTAAACTGTTTCAACTTGACATAAAGAGTGCTTTTCTGAATGGTGTGATTAATGAAGAAGTTTATGTTTGTCAACCTAAGGGATTTGAGGATCCTAACTTTCCTGAACATGTCTATTTGTTGAAAAAGGCCTTGTATGGTCTAAAACAAGCTCCTAGAGCTTGGTATGATAGATTAACCAAGTACTTGATTGAAAAAGGTTTTAACAGAGGGGGAGTTGATAAAACTCTGTTTACTAAGAAAACCACAAAGGACATAATAATTGCTCAAATCTATGTTGATGACATTGTTTTTGGTTCTACTTCTAATAACAGAATAAAAGAATTCATTTCTGACATGAAGAATGAATTTGAAATGAGTGGAGGAGGTGAACTAACTTACTTTCTAGGATTGCAAGTTAAACAGAATGAGAAAGGCATTTTTCTGTGCCAAAGTAAGTATGCAGACAATCTTGTTAAAAAGTTTGGTCTGAGTGAGAGTAAAGAGAAGAGAACCCCTATGAGTACTACCCTTAAACTGTCCAAAAATGATAAAGGTAAAAATGTCTGTCCCAGTCTTTATAGATCCATGATTGGAAGTTTGCTGTATTTAACTGCTAGTAGACCAGATCTTTGCTTAAGTGTAGGAGTTTGTGCCAGATATCAAGCAAATCCTTTAGAACCTCATCTTCTAGCTGTCAAAAGAATTCTAAGGTATGTAAAAGGAACACCTCATCTAGGCCTATGGTATTCTAAAGATACAAACCATTTTCTTAGTGGCTACTGTGATGCAGATTGGGCAGGAAACATAGATGATAGAAAGAGTACTTCTGGTGGTTGTTTTTATTTTGGAAACAATCTTGTTTCTTGGTTCAGTAAAAAGCAAAATTGCATATCTTTATCTACTGCTGAGGCAGAATATGTTGCAGCTGGAAGTGGATGCACTCAACTAATTTGGATGAAACAAATGTTAACTGATTATAATGTTAAACAAGAGATATTAACTCTGTTTTGTGATAACAAAAGTGCTATAGATTTAGCTAAAAATCCAGTTCAACATTCCAGAACCAAACATATTGATCTAAGGCATCATTTTATTAGAGAACTAGTTGAAGAAAAGAGCTTAATTTTAGAACATGTTTCAACTGAAAGACAATTAGCAGATATTTTCACAAAGCCCCTTGATACAAACAAGTTTGAATCATTAAGAAGTGACATAGGGGTATGTCATTATCAATCTAATTGAATACTTTTGCTAAATATGTCTGTATTGAGTACCTTTAATAAGTTTTATTTCTAAGGTTAAAGTCTTATTTTGAGCTATGATGTTTTTGTCTTGAAAAAGCCGCTTTTTTGGTGCCTCAAAAACAGATGTGAGGTAACTTGTCCTTAAAAAACCTCTCTGGTAATAGAGTTGCAAGCACAAAGTGCAATTTTTTATGATGGTTGCAAGTTCAGTTGCAACATCAGTTGAAACCTCACACTCTCAATAGTTGGTTGGAAGTTCAGTTGCAACATCAGTTGAAACCTCGTGTTAAAAATACTGGTTGCAAGCTCAGTTGCAACATCAGTTGAAACCTCGTGTTAAAAATACTGGTTGCAAGCTCAGTTGAAACATCAGTTGAAACCTCAGTCTATGTTATAGCTGTCAAGACAAAGTCTTGTAAAATTTTGACATCACTTATACTCTTTCCTTGCTGAGGTCATCAAACTAGTTTTTGTGTAGAAATAAAAACGGATTTGCTCAATTTAAGCTCCTAAAATTTAATCTTTATTAGAGTTATTCTTTGATAAACATATTTTCGTGAGTAAATTGCTAGGTTTCTTGTGTTTTCCTAAAAGTTAGATATCTGTTTAAGTGTTCTTTATCTTGAATCAAGTCAAATTTCCTTAAAGCTTCAATGTTTGATTTTTCAAATTTTGGATGAATCTGTTTTGAAAAAGGAATGTTTATCTGTTTAATTGGCTGAAGTTATCTTATTGCCAACTGTCTCTTGCGTAATCTTAGTATGATTTTCTTTTAAAATCTGTTGATAAACTACTTCCTATTTTTAAGCCAAAATATGCTGCTTAATTGATTTGCATGTATCTATTTCCAATTTCAAAAAGATATGGTCTTTATTGCTATTTATACAAACATCTTTTTACTATCCAAAATCAATTACTTTTTACAGAATAACTCTCTCTCTCTCATCTCTGTAAAACCCTAGGCTTGCTGTAGAAACCCACTGCAAGGTTCTAAGTAAGGTTCTAACCCCAGTTGCAACCATGTCATCAAACCCTTCTAAAAACCCCAATTCTGATGATGATTGCACCCTCAGAGATTTTATGAATAAATCTCCATCACGTCAAGGTTCCAAATCAAAGGTAAGTGAGTCTTCCTCACCCAAAATTAAGCGCACTAAGAAGCGTGCTAGAAGGAATTTTGATAATGACCCTGTTACTGCTAAGTTTGAGTATGTTCCAACAAACAATAATGTTGATCCTCGTTTCTGGAGTAGGACAACATATAGGAGGTTTAGGGGAATGGCTAGTAAAGAAATTCTGTGTGAAAGAAGGCTTAATTTAGTTAGCTATCCTCACATACAAGTGTATGTTGAGAAATTACTCTCTGCTGTTGGCTTAGCCAAAACAGTTTGTTATGCAGACTCCTATTACCCTGCTGTTGTAAAAGAATTCTATTCCAATTTAAGCAGTGGTGTCTTTGAAGAGGGTAATCCTAAGTATGGAAGAGTGTTTTTGAGAGGTGTAACTTTGGATTTCACCCCTAAGTTGATTAATGACTATCTGTGTTGTCCCAGTCCTACTGTAGACAACAATGCTGAACCAGATTTAGAAATTCTAGCTTTAATTCTAACTGGGAAGAACAATAGGTTTGATGGTCATTCCATCAAAACATCATCTCTCACATTAAGTGCTGCTGTGTTGCACAAAATTGCTAGGTTTAACTGGACACCCACCAAACAATCTTCCAAAGTCAACAAAGATATGGCTATTTTTCTATACAGGATTATGTCTTCACTACCCATCAACTTTGGCCATCATATCTTTAATCTTATAAAGGAATTTAGTGATGATAATTCACCATCCATTCTGCTTCCTTTCCCTTGCCTCATATCTAGTCTTCTTCTGGGCCAAGTCTCTTCTATGCATAGAGATTCTCCCATTAGTATCACTCATGAACCAATCACAGATTGTCCCTCTGCTCTTTATATTTCTGCCAAACTACTGAAGGAAGGACATGTCAATGATATTTCTGGGGACAAAGGGAAAGAAAAGGAAGAAGAACCTTCATCTGCTCCTTCAGCAAAGAAGAAAGGAGTAAAGTGGTACTTACTCCAGAAGCTGGCTTATAATCAAGAAAGGAGAGCTGAATTGGATGCTGATGATTATCAAATCAATAAGCTGCTGGTGGATATTATTGAGAGTGAGGATGATGATGATAGTGATGGTGTTTCAATCAGCAGTGAGGATGCCAATGCAGAAGATGAAGAAGTGGTAAGGCAGAATCCTCTAAGAGAAAGACCCCCACAGTGTGATATTCCAAGTGACTAATTCCAATGGTTGCTGACAAATAGGGGGAGTGAAGTTTATGCTTTTGTTTTATGTTTTGTTTCATTTTGATGTTTTCAAGACTTTAATCTGTTTTTCAATTCTGCTGTATTAAGACAAGTTTATGCCTGTTTGGCTTTAATCATTCTGCAATTTCCTTCTGCAAATATCTTGATATCTTGTTGAAGTATGAATGCCTTTAAACTTGAAACAGGTCAACAGGTCTGAAAACTAATTGTGTGCACATACATTGTGCTTATATATTTTGCCTGCAATTCTAACATACAGGGGGAGCTTACTGATATGGAATTTGCAGGTGGTTGGGATGATTTATAAACTTTATTGATTTGTCAAAACCAATGACAAAGGGGGAGATTGTTAGGACCAGATTTCTGGTCTAAATATTGTTAATTGTCTATTGGTTTTTACTAAATAAATCCTAACTGTTATTAAGAACTAAGACAGGATTGACAGGTTCCAAGTACCAGTTGCAACCTCAGTTACAACCTACTAAGTTAGTAGTATTAGGTTTCAAGTACTGGTTGCAACCTTAGTTACAACCTGTGGTGACAGGTTTCAAGTACCAGTTGCAACCTCAGTTGCAACCACAGTTCAACCTGCTGTTAAAACAGAATTCTGTCTTGTTTCATTATTCTACATTACTAATTGTTTAATGCTAATCATTTGTTTTAAAGTATGTAGGATATATTCTCATAAGGTCTTAAACGTGTATATGTGTTTATTGAGAATACTAATGTGTTAAGGAAAGATGTTTATAAAAGATATAAAGAGATTAGTTTATAAGGTTATGTTTCCTTTTAATTTATATATCTCTATTCTTATGCTTGTCCTTATCACTTGATTCAATCTTTTGATTCTTATAATATTCAGTAAAGATATGTATAAAGATTGATTGATATGTGGAGTTAAATGTTTCATATGTTTATGAAAAGATATTATCTTTAAGAGATCATATCTTTATATGTTTCCTTTCAAAGGAAAAGATTAACTCCTACTTTCAAGTGTGTTACTAAACAGGTGTTAATCAAAGATGATTAGAGTCAATCCATGCTGAAGAATCTCGTGATACTTGGAGAGATTGAAGCTAATCAACCAAGTCAAAAGCAATCAAAAGATATTGAAGATAGAAGATTGTTTTTACTTGTTTATATACTTAGTAACTTAAGCTTGTAAAGTTGTGTGTTCTAAATTATAAAGAACTTATTTTCTAGAGAGAATACACGTGAGCTTTAAAAAGAAAAAACAATGGTGGGATGCCATTGATTTATAAGTGATAGTTATAGAGTAGGAGCAATATAGTGATAGGCAGAAAAACATAGAGGGAGTCTAAGTTTTTCATTAAGACTTGAGTCATATATTGTAAGCTTTTTATAATATCATAATCTGGGTAAGTGCCCCGGAGACGTAGCCTAGTTAGGTGAACTCCGTTGTTAAATGTGCGTGTGAATTATTTCCAAGTACATTTAATTTTAAAACAGTTTCTGTCCATTAATACACTTGGTTTCAACTGCAGTTCCAACCTCACTTGAAACCTTATACACTTGGTTCAAACTGCAGTTCCAACCCCACTTGGAACCTTACTGCAAAACTGCATCTAGAACAACGGATAGGAATTTCAATTGATAATTGCTATGTTTCCTTTAAAGGGTTTTAATGAACCACTATAAAGCCACTAGAGAGTTTTATGTAAAATACCAACAAAAGTTTAAACTCTACATTGTTGTAAATCTTTATATATATTTAGCAAAAAGAATGAATATCAATCGTGATATTGCTTGTAAGTTCTATCTCCCCATATTTGTTACTCTTTCCGTTTTCTCTTAGTATTTTTTTTCTGGGTACTTTCTATGTGTAATCAACTATTGTGTTTTCATTTTCATTTATTCACAAAAACCTTGTAATTTACTTTCATAATACTAAACCCGCAATGGTCATGTGCTTAAACATCTTTTTGTAGTTAAATAAAACATCAGATGTCCACAAATATGTGATTAGATGTGAGTTTAATTTTTATAATATTACTCCATGTTTATTTGTAAATATATAATATATGAGAAATATTACGGGAGAAGCAAATGCTGTGTTGCGTAACTTTTTCTGAGTAGAATTTTCTTATCGTTCAATTTATTAGAAAATTTTAGTATTGAACAACTTCTTAATTGCTAGTTTGCTAGAAATCAGTTTGTCAAATGACTAATCCTTGAGAGATGAATTGGTACAGAGATAAAATAATAAACTGGGAAGTGTACAACATTTAAAAATAAAACAAAAAACTTTTGTGACGGTTTTTACTTAAACAGAAATGTGTAGTAGTCACTTCCTTTTGTGTGTCTGTGTTTGCTGAATAGTAAAAATGAGGTAAATAACGATCGCCCAAATTTTAACAGGCTATTTGAAGTTGTTCCTAAGTATGTGGAGAATGGCAGAGGAGAATCCCCTTAGCAAAATAAATCTTTGTTCAATTCCGATCGTTGTTCATTTCGTTTCAAAACTCCGGGCCATGTCAAGCAAGCTTTAAGGTTTGAATCAATCGCTGCTTTCTTCTTTTTGTAGTATGGCTACCATGAATGCATACAATTTACTAAGCTGGCTTTTATAGTTTAATATGTTAGGATAAAGATACTTTACAAGACATAAAAATTTGAAAAATATGATAGTTAGAGAATACAGTATGTATAAGTTATATTGAAATTGTTCTTTTTTTCTTACACAACGTAGTTTTGTATATCTTTCTGCAGAAAAAGAATGTCAATTTTGGTGCAGTTGCATATGAAGAGCTTAATAAGGTCCCAATGAGGCAAAAAAGGGCGAAAACACCAACCAGGGCTAACAAGAATTGAGTAAATAAATTCCCAGCAGTTGCACTATTAAGAGCCCATCTGTTCTGTGAAAGGATCAATGTCTGCTCAATACTTGGATATTTCTGAAACAAACGACCTCATAAACTATACTGCTTTTCTCAGCTTCCAAAAAGCGCTTGCAAACTGACATGGACTTCACGGCATCATTGCCTCCGTCTGACGACTTGGCCACCAAAAGCCATAATAGTGCTTAAAACATCAATAGGAAGATTTGTTATATTCAAAGCCAAATATGCTGGAGGATCTCACGTAACGTTAATCTTGTGTTTGTTTATCTTGCTTTTCAATCTGCTAGGACTAGTAATTAATAGGTGATCTATGTTTACTTTTGGGTTTGTTTTGAAAGTTTCAGTGGGTAGCTCAGTTGATTGTAATTTTGTGTAAATTAAAGAGCTATCATTGTATGTCCCGCCCCAAAATCCGTAAAACGAACATCTAGGCGTAACCTTTTTAAACAAAAGGAAAATGAAACATGTTGGTACAAAATTAAAATTTTAAAAGAAAACACTTGCGAGCTAAAGGAACAATTAAATGAATAAATATAAAGTTTGCCAAACGATACTACAATACAAATGATTTTAACAAAATTTTATAAAAAGAAATGAACAAATGTAATTTACCCGTAGGCTACAACCTCAAATAAAAACTAGTCTAAGCGAAAATAAAACAACTGAAAGATGCCCCGAGCCCATGCGATACTGCGCTAATGCTCTTATCCGAACGTTTCAATCTAAATTGTACCTGAAAGACAAAATAATTGTACCTGAAAGACAAAATTGTAACGGTGAGTCCCACGCACATACATAGACGGGACGGCATCACAAAATATCGTCACTCCATCCCATAAATGCAAGAACCCACAAACAACAACTACGATAATCAACATATAAAAAGAAATATAATAACATCCTACAAAGAGATAAATTAAATAACTTCAACACACATCAATAGCATACATGGACCTCGCACACCACCTACCCCAGTCCGTAAGATAGGTCATTCCCTATCCCTTCGGCCGTCTTATGTCCCCGGAATTAGGGAGAGACATAGACCATTGCTAACATAAAAATAGATTTATAGTGCGTACTTGAACCTCTCACGCTACTCGTCCCAGTCCGTAAGACGAGTCATTTCCTATCCCTTCGGCCGTCTTATGTCCCCGGAATTAGGGAGAGACATAGACCATTGCTAACAATAAAATAAATATAGTGCACACTGGGACCTCTCACGCCACTCGCCCCTGTCCGTAAGACGAGTCATTCCCTATCCCCTCGGCCGTCTTATGTCCCCGGAATTAGAGAGAGACATAGACCATTGCCACTACAGTTAAATCACAAGGCCTCGGCCAATAATATAAAACCATTCAATTATCACATTCTCATACGTCACTTTAACGTAATTCAACAATACCCATAATCATAGGTGCTAGATTCACAACTAGCCAAACAAGTCTATCAACATAAATCTCATTCAGACATTTTAACAAACACCTTATATGCATAAAATACAATTCATCTTTATTCAACATAAATTCACCCAATTTCATCAACAACTAAAATATCACATAATCAACTCATAAAACACGCAAACCCATCCATAATCTCATTAATTCGAAATTAATATGTCAAAAGCCTCAACTTCTACAATTCAAATAATGGAATTAAAAATATAACAACTAAACTCCAATTAACAATATAAGAACATAATTAATATAAAAGGCAAAAACCCCCAATTTATAATAAACGTAAAACTTAATCCTAACATACACCCTCGTCTAGTCGCAATGGATAACCCCCGTTACCTTAGCGCGTAGAGGAGATGCTTCCGATATGAACCCGCTAATGGTGGTTTCTTCTTCTTCTTCCTAGGATTTGGAATCTCCCTTTTCTCTCTTTTTTCTCTTGATTTAGGTTACTGTTTTGAAAAGGTGGACTGATTTGAAGATGTAAAAACTGTTTTGAGAAAGTTTGTGAAAGCGAACTATTTGGTCCCTAAAGTTCTAAAAGTTAACTCTTAATCAAATTTATTAATTTACTGCTCAAAAATAACCAATTTTTTTAGAAACAAAACTATTGGGTCTTTTCTATTTATAAAATTAGTAACAGGTTTTAAAAATAAAGTTTTTCGGAAGAGTTTCGGTTTTTGGCTAAAAATTAGTCGAGTGACCGGTTTTTGGTAAAATTTGAATAAAACGTTTTTGGATAAATTAAATCATAAATAAAACCACTTATAAATATACGGGATGTTACATTGTAATTGTCTAAGGTGGGTTAGGTCCCGTTTTATTAATGAAAGTTTGTTAATTAAAAAAATAATAATTTGTCAGTTTTGCTCTGCATGCGCCGCTCTTAACTCTTACGGTGTCTTAATGTTTCCGTAGATGAAACTGAGCCAAGTAAACACTCTCACTTTCTGGGCCGATAAGTATATAGCGACCAACATGCTAGATATGATGCCCGCCTTGGCCATGTCAGCAGATCGAAACGGTGGCACATCCATTTAGTGGCGGAACATGGATGATTACTTTACCAATCATTTCTTAACGCAATTATTTTACAAAAAATATAACCTCACAGACATGGATGATTCTGTAAATTACGATATAGAAAGAAATTTTCAAAAGTAAAGGAAAAGGTAACCCAAACGAAAATTAGGCCCTAAGGTCTACTAACTTGAAAATAGATAAACTCAAAAGGAAACTAAAATTAAATGACATTTATGACATATTAATTGGTAGATATGTACAAGTAATATGTACATAATTAATTTCACATAAAAATTAATAATATATGTAAATATACAGTACACCATAGAATCACTAAAAAGGAAGAAATTTGAACTTGAATTAACTTTTTAATAGAAGGTCCATCCAATTTATTTATATGTAGTTGCTATGTTTCCTTTAAACCGTTTAGAGAAAATTAAGGATTGGTCCACGAAAACAAAAGTATTTAAGGATTGGTCCGGCTATAAAATTTATTTAAGGATTGGTCCATTATTTCTGAAACTAATTAAGGATTGGTCCACTATATATAATACATATATTATGTTTTAATATCAGATACCTTCAATCATCTCTCATTAAACTATCTCTCTCTCCCTCTCTCTCTCTCTACATACATATATAACTCACCTAAACCTAACCCACAACTGCTCCTCCGTCGTTCCCTCCACCTCCGCCGCTGCCATCGGAGGCCTGCTTCTCCCCCTCTCGTCGTCGCCAGCGGCCTGCCTCTACCGCCGCCTGTGTATATATGTATATATCTATATATATATATATGTATATCTATATATCTGTGTATATCTATATATATATATATATATATATACACACAGAGATATATATATACACACATATTTTTGATTCAGACTCTTTTTGTTAGATCTGTCAAATTCGGGGTGATTTCCTCTCTATGACTGTCTTCTGTAATTTTGATATTCGATTTGCTTGGAACTTGGGAAATCTTTAAATTGTCTGTGCTTTCCCTCTAGTGTGTTGCTCTGATTGCATCTTTGGATTATGAATTTATGATATTCAAAAACCTTTACATCCTACACTAATGATCTGTCCTCTAAATATCTAAATGCTTCTCCCAAACATACATAATATATCACTGTCAACAGATGAAAGCTCATGCCATAAAAAATGTTCCATTCCTCAGATCTTCTCAAAAAAAAAAACAGTTCAGACTGTTTTTAAAAAAAAACAGTTGAGACTGTTTTTTAAAAAAAACAGTTCAGACTGGTTTTTTTTTCAGACTGTTTTTAAAAAAACAGTTCAGACTGTTTTAAAAAAAAAAGTTCAGACTGTTTTTAAAATAACTTAAAAATAGTTCAGACTGTTTTTAAAATAACTTAAAAAAGTTCAGACTGTTTTATTTTTCAGACTGTTTTTTATTTTTCAGACTGTTTATTTTTCAGACTGTTGTATTTTTTATTTTTCAGACTGTTTTTTATTTTTCAGACTGTTTATTTTTCAGACTGTTTTTTATTTAATTTATTTTTTAATTGTTTTTGATAACGTCAGCAATTTTTTAATGATGTCAGCAAATTGACCAATCCTTAATTAGTTTCAGTTTCATGGACCAATGCTTAAATAGTTTTGTTTTCATGGACCAATCCAAAATTTACCCAAAGGTTTAAATATCATTCTATTATAATAAGTCAACATAAGTCAAATGATACTGCTCAATTTAGCCAATTTTTTCTAAAAACGCACTCACTCTTTTTTACTAATTAATTATTTACATTTATCCAATTCAAAATATAAAAAACAAACAAAAATCATTATCTTTTCAAAACAATTATAATCATATACCATACAAAATCATTTTATGTGTATTTTGTATAACAAAAACATTATATTACTCACCATTTCTAATTTAATATATTCATTCAATCAATATACTTTTTAAAAATTTATTTACGCAGATCATATATATATATATATATATATATATATATATCACGCATCGCATACGCAACGCGTGGGTAACGATTATTAATACCACTATAAAGCCACGAGAGAGTTGTAAATAAAATAACAACAAAATTTTAAACTCTACATTTGTTGTAAATATTCTCTATATATGAAGAGATATCTATAAAAAAAAATAAAAATGAATGTCAATCGTGCTATTGCTTATAAGTTATATCCCCCCATATATGTCACTCTTTCCATTCTCTCTTAGTATTTTTATCAGGATACTATTATGTGTTTAATCAACTATTTTATATTCATTTTTATTTATTAACAAAAAGCTTGTAATTTACATTAAAAAGCTTGTAGTTAAATAAAGCATCGGATGTCCACAAATATGTGATTATATGTGAGCTTAATTATTAAAATATTACTCCATGTTTAATTGTAAATATATAATATATGAGAAATATTATGAGAGAAGCAAAAAATGTGTTGCATGACATTTTCTGAGTGGAATTTTCTTATCTTTCAATTTATTAGAAAAGTTTAGTATGGAACAAGTTCTTAATTGCTAGTTTGCTAGAAAATCAGTTGGTCAAATGACTAATCCTTAGGAGATAATGCAAAGTCGCTTTCTTTTGTGTGTGTGTGTGTGTGTTAAATAGTAAAAATGAGGTAAATAACGATTGCTCAAATTTTAACAGGCTATATGAAGTTGTTCGTAAGTATGCGGAGAATGGCAGATGACAATCTCGTTAGCAGCATAGATCTTTGTTCACTTCCGATCGTTGTTCATTCCATTTCAAAAGATCCGTATCATGTGATCCAAGCTATAAAGGTTTGAATCAATGACTACTTCTGATTTTTATAGTATAATATAAGATGATAAAATGATTCACAAATCAATAAAATTTGAAAAATATGATAGTAGAATATGTATAAGTTATACTGAAATTCAAATTTTCAATATAACTAATAAAGATAATGTAACAGAAAAACAATAAAATACACCTTAAGACCAGTTATATTAAAATTTGAAAAATATGATATTATAATATGTATAAGTTATATTGAAAGTGAGTGTTACATCTTCTTATTACGACGATTCATTAACAGAAGCTTCACTTATTTTATCAGTACACAACTAATTTTTTTTAAAAAACATCTGGCCAACAAACATATTGAAATTATAAAATTCAATGTTTTAATTAACATAAAAATCACCCAAAAGAGGGTAAAAATTCAAATCAATGAAGATTAGTATTTGATTAAGAAAATAACTATCGCAGGTTTACTTGTGAGGGTGGAGCACCCTAGGAACTTCTTAGGATCTAAATTGGAATTTCCATCGTCAAAAACAATCTTTAGCAATAAAGATCTTCTGGCAGAGATACTTCTCCGCGTGCCAACAAATTCACTGATCAATTTCAAACGTGTATCTAAATTTTGGCAAACAGTAATATCATAATCGCGATTTTTATACAACCACTACACTATAATTGATCAACACCCCATCTCTGCCATATACTTTCGGATGAGTACTCCGGCATTAGGTCCATTAAATACTCCCTCTCTTCGTGGCCACGTAAATCTTGTACCATTCCTTTTCCTCCATGAGTTTAAAAATTTAAAATTTCCTCGCTTCGAGCACTCTTGCAACGGGTTGGTGTTGTTTTCAGTTAGGAATAAACATTACTGTGTGTGAAAAAAAAAAGTGGAGCTCTAGGAACTTCTTGTGAGTGAGCTTCCGGAGAAGGCACTCCATGACTTTAATCGGGTTTCGAGGACCTTCCATGATTCTATGGTCCTTAAATGGAAAAATAATTCTATTGTCCATTACATGTGTATTCCACAGATTTTATGATAACCGTGTTTTGCATTTTAGTTTTGTTGTTCAATCTTCAGCTAGCCTTGTTACTGAAATGGATGTAAAGAAAGGACAACCGTTGTAGGTTTGAATTGGTTTAATTATGTAATACAATCTATAATGAAATTGGAGATTCTGATGCAAGTGTTTTCTGTAAGGAAATCTATAATGGATTTACCAATGCTATGTATAATAAAACCAGTGTGTTAATGCAAGTATTTTCTGTCAAAACAACAAAATTGCAATGTATCCCTAAGAGCATCAACATATAAGAAGGAACTATGTTAATAATTAAAGTATTCTATTTGATTATTTAGAGTGCCCTATTTTTGTCGGCCATAAAAATCCATTTATTTACAAGAGTTTTTTTAGAAAGTGAGAAATTGTTGTCAAGATGGAAAACTAATTGGATTTCTATGGGAGGTAAATTAATGTTGATCAAGTATATATGTGCCACTTATTGACGGTTTACACCACGACTGCTATAAATCCCCGCAAAAAAACCATTCATCAAATTGATTATAACTTTGCGCTAACTTTCTATGGGGTAAAAGAGAACAAAATTAAATACCATCGGATTTTTTGGAGTACCATTTTTAAATCTGTGGATGAAGGTGGTTTAGGTATTAAAAACATGAGTAAGATTACGGTTCTTGTGGAGTTCAAATAACTTTGCAGGATTTTTTTTGAAAAAAACTCGTTTAGCAGGGACTAATTACATGAAAAGAAAATATAAAGTTTTAAGTAAACACGACTATTCATATTGATAAGAATGATAAAACACAAACATTTAGCAGAACATACAATGTTATAGCTAGTAGGTAGGAAAAGAAGATATAGATGTTAATCATGATGGTTAGAACTGCACCAATAATAAGTGAAGATAGGTGTGAACAATATTGTAGTATTAAACATTTACTTACATACAATGGCGATCGGAAAAGAAATAGTATTTATACTGCGTAACTCAGAATCTGTTGCAAAATTTTGTGAATGGCCCCCTCGAGTGTTTGAAGGAGAAGGATAACTATCTTATATGGGCATATTGTCCCTTGGTTAACTTCAGTCTGAATTCTGCTTGGGACATGGTAAGGAAAAAATAAAACATAGATTTTTCCATAAGATCAATTCTTTTGGTTACATGATGGCCTCCCCTAAAAAACATTGGCGCACATAAGCTTGAGTAAAAAACATATTTGGAATAATCTCATTCCGTTAAAAAAGTTTTTTTTATAGTAACAGGTACCCTTTAAAAATGTAAGAAAGTAACATGGGACAAAGCCCCCCATGTTGGCCTATAAAACTGAATCCGATAAAAGTACGATATAGCTATCAAATTTGCTAAGAAAAAGAAACGCCACGGGGAACCTAAAGCTGTAAAAAAGAGGGGGAAATAACTAAACTAGCAAATTTCATTAGCCATCATCTGAGAGTGCAAATGCGCTTAATAAACCCTACTTTTCTCCTTATACCCACCCCCCTCTCCTTATGAAAAAGTTCTGTTTAGTTTGGAATCTGTTATAGAAAGGAATTAATAATTCTAAGCGATGATAGAATTCGAAAGCTTAACGTTCGAGTACTTCAAAGTGTGAGTCGTTTGTAATGCTAATGAAGAGATTATTGAACATTTGTTCAGTAGTTTTCTTTTTTAGCCCGTTTGGTATCAGTTTTTTTTTTCCTTACTCATTTGTTCAGTACCTATACTCAAGTATAGAATCACTTTCCTTAGGTTCTCTAAGCTACTTGGATGAATAGATGAAGAGTTGTAATACATTTTATATAGACGTCGATTTGTCAGTTGGTGGGTTAAGAAAGAAAGTCCCATTATGAACAAATTATGCATATGTTGCCCAACTTCATTGTGTAGATACATCAGTAGGTACATGTATCAAAAGGAAGATAAAAAAAAATTGACATTTATGAACATTAATCGTATATATGAAAAAATAGTACATAAACAATGCATGAAAATGAATTAAATATTTACAAAAACAGTAACAAATAAACCTAGAAGAAAGGAGGTTGAATTTAAATCAAAATGCCATCAAAAGGGCCATTCAAATTAATTACATTTACTTGTTTACTTTTTTAGGATTTTGAGAAACCACTATAAAATCATACCTAAGAATAATGTAAGCACCTTCAATGTAAGCACCTTCCTTCCACCAATCTCTCTCAAAGTGCTCATAATCTATGTCAAAACCCTACATTTTTTTGAAATCACTGGATAACATTATCAAATCACCAATGAATGCCATTGTCGATAATGCTGGTATGTCTTAGCCACTTTTTTTTATATATATTGTAACACTTTTAATACTTTATGCACAACGTTCTCCAACGCCTAAACTTTAGGTTTATTATTACAAATAATAAAAGCAATGAAAGTGTTAAAGAAGGGGGATTTTTATGTAAAGAAATTGAGATTAGAGAAAGAAATTTTCAAAAGTAAAGGAAAAGGTAACACAAACGAAAATTAGGGCCTAAGGTCTGATAACTTGCAAAGAGATAAACTCAAAAGTAAACTAAAATTAAATGACATTTATGACATATTAATTATTGTGTGTTGCATAACTTTTTCTGAATAGATTTTTCTTATTGTCCAATTTATTAGAAAAAAGTTAGTATGGAACAACTTCTTAACTGGTACATAAGGTAGAATGATAAAGTGGGAAGTGTACAAAATTTACAAAAAAAAATTGTGACGTTTTTTTTTAGCAGGCTATATGAAGTTGTTCCGAAGTATGCGGAGAATGGCAGAGGACGATCTTGTTAGCGGAGTCGGTCTATCTTCACTTTCGATCGTTGTTCATTTCAAATCAAAAGATCCGGACCGTGTGAACCCAGCTATAAATTAAGGTTTGAATAATTCGCAGCTTTCTTCTTCTTTTTTTGTAGCATGGTTACCATATGGTTATATATATAAACTTCAAAATGGATAGTTTTTGGATTAAAATGAACAATAAAGTATATGTAACACAGTCAAATTAATAGAGCATAGTGTTGCATGCGTCGCAAATTTTAAGAAATATTTTAAGATTCACCATCATCAAACCACTCTATCTCAAAAAATTGAGGTGGGCTATATGAAACCATTTGAGAATTTATTCGTTCTCGCAACAATGAATTTTTCTCCGATATACGTTTCTATTTGATGCTATTTGTTCATCAATTTGTCTTATACTCAAGTCATTACGAATGATTTGCATCCAAGTTTTTAACGGTCTACCTCTACCTTTATTTTGATTTCCTACACTAATACAATCACTCTTCTTAAACGGATCACATATATATCTTCTTGCCACATGCCCAAACAAACGTAAATGACTCTCTCTCAATTTATCTTCAATCGGAGTCACCCTTACACTAGCCCAGATATACTCATTCCTAATCTTATATGTCCTAGTATTACAACACATCCATCTCAACATCCGCATCTCTGCTACCTTCATTTTATTTTCATCTACTTTTTTAATCGCCCAACACTCACTGGCGTATAATAAAACTAGTGTTATAGCTGTTTTATAAAATTTATCTTTAAGCCTTAACATCATACAACGTCACATAAAAAACCCAATGCGCTCCTCTACCACGTCCATCATACTTGGATTTTATTGCTGATTAAACAATAGTTTTAAGATTAACATTAACAAATCGACATCGATGAATCGAGCCCGTCCATAAAAAAGACAACTTGACTCATGGATTGACCGGTACCTTCATTTATCATGCCAACTATTGGCTTATTAGAGATATATATAAACAACAAAACATAAACATAGACAAATTTCTGCAGAGGTGGGAAAACGTTGTAATTGAAAATTTACCATGTCGGGTCATACTAGAATAGGATTTCAACATATTTTTGAAATGATTTTTGAACAACGATCGGGAACAATCACAATATAACGATAATTACCAATCCAAATGGGAATTTGACATTGTGATTGTTCCCGATCGTTGTTCTAAAGACATTTCAAAACTATGTTTAAATACTATTCAAGTATAATCCGAGATGGTGAATTTTAAATCAACACGTTTCTCCCCCTTTGCGAGAATTTGTCTATCTTTATGTTTTACTTTTTATATATCTCTAGCTAGCCAATAGTTAGCATGATCAATTAATGATGGTATCGGTCAATTTATGGGTCAAGTTGTTGTTTTTATGGACGAGCTCGATTCGTCGGTGTCGAGTTGTTAATGTCAATCTTAAAATATTTCTTAAAATTTATTTGCAACGCAATAGTATGCTCTATTAATTTGACTGTGTTATAAGTTAAATTGAAATTGATTGTTACATCCTCCCACCAATCTCTCTCCAAGTGCTTATAATCTATGTGGAAACCCTGCATTTTTCTGAAATCACTGGATAATATTATCAAATCATCAATGAACGCCATTGTCGATAATGCTGGTATGTTTTATACCCTATGAAAAACTTCAAATATGAAAAATATTTAAAATATGATATTGGAATATGTATAAGTTAAATTGAAATTGATTGTTACATCCTCCTATTACCATGATTCGTTAACAGAAGCTTCACTTAATTATTTAATCAGTCGACAAGAAAGTTTTTTTTTTCTAACATCTGGCCAAATAAAACCAAAATACGGAAAAACTATAAATTCAACGTTTTAATTGACATAAAAATCAGCGAAAAGAAGGTAAAAATTCAAATCAGGTTTTCACAAATCTCTGTGAACAAGTCTAAATACTAACATTTATGTATCCTGTTCCTTCACCTCCAAGAGCCTCCGGAGATAAGGACCCTGACCTGAGGGAAGCCCAAACTTGTCCACAAAGGATCGTACACACCGATCCCCATAGAATTCCCAAATTGTTGCCGCAGGTTTACTTGGTAGGTTGGAGCCCTAGGAACTTCTTGTGAGTGAGCTGCCGGAGAAGGCACTCCAAGACTTTGTTCGCGTTTCGAGAGGATCTTCCATGATTCAAATGGTCCCTAAACGGAAGAAATAAACTTTTGGCTTTTTGTCTATTACATTTGTACTCGACTTGTTTTATGATGACCTTGTTTTAGATTTTAGTTTTGTTCTTTAATCTTGAGCCTTGTTACTGAAAAGGATGTACGAAAATGAAAGACAACAGTTTTAGGTTCGAGTTGGTTTAGTTATGTAATGCAATCTATAATGAAATTGGTGATTCTAATGGAACTGTTTTCTGTACTGAAATCTATGATGGATTTACCAATAATATGTATAATGATTTAGTGAAATCAGTGTGTTAATGCTTTCGTGTCAAAACAACAACCTAACAACAAAAAGGGCAACATTATAATTTGCAATATTCAGTCACCCACATAAGTTCAACCTCTGATAAGTTATATTTGGGTAAATTATAATTTTGTACACCGATCTATTGGTGGTTAAAAAAATGCATACCCACCTTTCATGATTAACGATTTGCATACTCAAGTATATGATATCGTTAAATCAACACACCACAACTAACTTCTGTGCAAGTTAACTTTTTGAACCAAAAATCAGTCCCATGCCAAAACATGTGAGTTTTTAAGAGACAAAATTGCCATTTCTCATATCAAATAAAGTGAACCATTAGATCTGATTGCTTATTTCTCATATCAAATAAAATGACAAAATTAGGATTATAGAAAAAAAAAAATCAGAAGTAAAGGTAAAGGTAACACAAACGAAAATTGGGCCATAAGGTCTATTAACTTGCAAGGAGATAAACTCAAAAGGAAACTAAAATTAAATGACATTTATGACATATTAATAGGTAGATATGTACAAGTAATATGGACATAATTTAACACAAAAATCAATAATATATGTATACATACAGTACACCATAGAATCCCTAAAAAGGAAGAAATTTGAACTTAAATTAATTTTTTAATACAAGGATCATCCAATTTATTGGTAATTGCTATGTTTCCTTTAAAGGGTCTTAATGAACCACTATAAAGCCACTAGAGAGTTTTATGTAAAATACCAACAAAAGTTTAAACTCTACATTGTTGTAAATCTTTATATATATTTAGTAAAAAGAATGAATATCAATCGTGATATTGCTTGTAAGTTCTATCTCCCCATATTTGTTACTCTTCCCGTTTTCTCTTAGTATTTTTTTTCGGGGTACTTTCTATGTGTAATCAACTATTGTGTTTTCATTTTCATTTATTCACAAAAACCTTGTAATTTACATTCATTATACTAAACCCGCAATGTTCATGTGCTTAAACGTCAGTTTGTAGTTAAATAAAACATCACATGTCCACAAATATGTTATTAGAGGTATCAGTTTGTAGTTAAATAAAACATCAGATGTCCACAAATAAAACATCCTTTTCTGTGTTGTGTAACTCGTTTTTGTTGAATAGTAAAAATGAGGTAAAATAACGATCGCCCAAATTTTAACAGGCTATTTGAAGTTGTTCCTAAGTATGCGAAGAATGGCAGAGGACAATCCCCTTAGCAAAATAAATCTTTGTCCAATTCCGATCGTTGTTCATTTCATTTCAAAAGCTCCGGGCCATGTCAAGCAAGCTTTAAGGTTTGAATCAATCGCTGCTTTCTTCTTTTTGTAGTATGGTTACCATGAATGCATACAATTTACTAAGCTGACTTTTATAGTTTAATATGTAAGGATAAAGATGCTTTACAAGACAAAAAAATTTGAAAAATATGATAGTTAGAGAATACAGTATGTATAAGTTATATTGAAATTGTTCTTTTTTTCTTACACAACGTAGTTTTGTATATCTTTCTGCAGATAAAGAATGTCGATTTTGGTGCAGTTGCATATGAAGAGCTTAATAAGGTCCCAATGGGGCAAAAAAGGGCGAAAACACCGACCAGGGCTAACAAGAATTGAGCAAATAAATTCCCAGCAGTTGCACTATTAAGAGCCCGTCTGTTCGTTGAAAGGATCAATGTCTGCTCAATACTTGGATATTTCTGAAACAAACGACCTCATAAACTATATTGCTTTACCTCAGCTTCCAAAAAGCGCTTGCAAACTGACATGGACTTCACGGCATCATTGCCTCCGTCTGACGACTTGGCCACCAAAAGCCATAATAGTGCTTAAAACATCAATAGGAAGATTTGTTATATTCAAAGCCAAATATGCTGGAGGATCTCACGTAACGTTAATCTTGGGTTTGTTTATCTTGCTTTTCAATCTGCTTGGACTAGTAATTAATAGGTGGTCTTTGTTTACTTTTGGTTTTTTTTTTAAAGTTTCAGTGGGTAGCTTAGTTGATTGTAATTTTGTGTAAATTTAAGAGCTATCATTGTAATTGTCTAAGCTGGGTTAGGTCCCGTTTTATTAATGAAAGTTTGTTAATTAAAAAAAAATTGTTAATTTGTAATTTTGTGTAAATTTCAGCGCTATCATTGTTAATTTGTCAGTTTTGCTCTGCATGCGCCGCTCTTAGCTCTTACTGCGTCTTAATATTTCCATAGATGAAACGGAGCCAAGTCAACACTCGCACTTTCTGGGCCGATAAGTATGCGACCAACATGCTAGATATGCTGCCCGCCTTGGCCATGTCAGCAGATCGAAACGGTGGCACATCCATTTAGTGGCGAAACATGGATGATTACTTTACCAATCATTTCTTAACGCAATTATTTTACAAAAAATATAACCTCACAGACATGGATGATTCTGTAAATTACGATATAGAAAGAAATTTTCAAAAGTAAAGGAAAAGGTAACCCAAACGAAAGTTAGGCCCTAAGGTCTACTAACTTGAAAAGAGATAAACTCAAAAGGAAACTAAAATTAAATGACATTTATGACATATTAATTGGTAGATATGTACAAGTAATATGTACATAATTAATTTCACATAAAAATTAATAATATATGTATATATACAGTACACCATAGAATCACTAAAAAGGAAGAAATTTGAACTTGAATTAACTTTTTAATAGAAGGTCCATCCAATTTATTTATATGTAGTTGCTATGTTTCCTTTAAAAGGTTTTAATAAACCACTATAAAGCCACGAGAGAGTAGTAAGTAAAATAACAACAAAACTTTAAACTCTACATTTGTTGTAAATATTCTCTATATATGAATAGATATCTATAAAAAAAAAAATGAATGTCAATCGTGCTATTTCTTGTAAGTTATATCCCCCCATATATGTCACTCTTTCCATTCTCTCTTGGTATTTTTTCAAGCTACTATTATGTGTTTAATCAACTATTTTATTTTCATTTTTATTTATTAACAAAAAGCTTGTAATTTACATTAATAATACTAAACCCCCAATGTTCATGTGGTTAAACATCCATTTGTTGTTAAATAAAGCATCGGATGTCCACAAATATGTGAGTCGATGTGAGCTTAATTATTAAAATATTACTCCATGTTTTAATTGTAAATATAGTATAATTTATGAGAAATATTACGGGAGAAGCAAATGTTGTGTTGCGTAACTTTTTCTGAGTAGAATTTTCTTATCGTTCAATTTATTAGAAAACTTTAGTATTGAACAACTTCTTAATTGCTAGTTTGCTTGAAATCAGTTTGTCAAATAACTAATCCTTGAGAGATGAATTGGTACAAAGGTAAAATAATAAACTGGGAAGTGTACAACATTTAAGAAAAAAGAAAAGAAAAAACTTTTGTGACGGTTTTTATTTAAACAGAAATGTATAGTCGCTTCCTTTTGTGTGTCTATGTTTGTTGAATAGTAAAAATAGGTAAATAACAATCGCCTATAATTAAAGTTGTTCCTAAGTATGCATAGAATGACAGAGGACAATCCCGTTAGCAGCATAGATCTTTGTTCACTTCCGATCGTTGTTCATTCCATTTCAAAAGATCCGTATCATGTGAACCAAGCTATAAAGGTTTGAATCAATCACTACTTCTGATTTTTATAGTATAATACAAGAGGATAAAACGATTCACAAATCAATAAAATTTGAAAAATATGATAGTAGAATATGTATAAGATATATTGAAATTCAAATTTTCAATATAACTAATAAAGGTAATGTTACAGAAAAGAAATAAAATACACATTAAAACCAGTTATATTAAAATTTGAAAAATATGATATTATAATATGTATAAGTTATATTGAAAGTGGTTGTTTCATCTTCTTATTATGACGATTCATTAACAGAAGCTTCACTTATTTTATCAGTACACAACTAAATATTTTAAAAAAACATCTGGCCAACAAACATATTGAAATTATAAAATTCAATGTTTTAATTAACATAAAAATCACCCAAAAGAGGGTAAAAATTCAAAACAATGAAGGTTTACTTGATTTAGAAAATAACTATGGCAGGTTTACTTGTGAAGGTGGAGCCCCCTAGGAACTTCTTAGGATCTAAATTGGAATTTCCATCGTCAGAAACAATCTTTAGCAATGAAGATCTCCTGGCAATACTTCTCCGCGTGCCAACAAAGTCACTGATCAATTTCAAACGTGTATCTAAATTTTGGCAAACGGTAATATCAGACTCGTGATTTTTATACAACCACTACACCATAACTGATCAACACCCCATCTCTGCCATATACTTTCGGATGGGTACTCCGGCAATAGGTCCGTTAAAGACTCTCTCTCTTCGTGGCCACGTAAATCTTGTACCACTCCCTTTCCTCCATGAGTTTAAAAATTTAAAATTTCCTCGCTTCAAGCACTCTTGCAACGGGTTGGTGTTGTTTTCAGTTAGGAATAAACATTACTGTGTGTGAAAAAAAAAGGAGAAAACAATAAGAGAATGTCATCTTTTATTGAACGTAACGCTGATTGCATCACGGATCGATCTAAGCTGCTGGGAATTAGATTGTTCGGCAGATTGCCAACAATGTTATTTTTCAAATTGTAGATGTATCTGCTAATCGAAGATAGATTTGGGTATTATACAATGCCGTAGCTGCTTTTAATTTTAGACGTGGATAAAGTGTATTCCAAACCATTTTTAGAAGCAAAATTTCTACATTTGCATCGGGTAATACAGAACTTAACCAGAGACGCTGTTAGAACTTCATTTCCTCGTCATTCTATAAAAGACGTATATTCCCTGGCTATATTGTCGTGAGTAAATGGAGTATCATTTAAGTTTTTGTAGTATTCACAATAATCTCTAAGCTCAAAACTATAGTCGGATAGTTGCCAAAGGAGAAAGCAAAACCGCCAAGCGGATGCCTCGATTTCCACATTGCCAATTGTTAAGAAAAATAGATTAAAAAAAAAGAACAAATTCTGCGAGAAACCTATTTTCCCTGCTCCATCATGAAGTATATTGAAAAGGATACAAAAAAGCATATTTAGTTGCTAAAATTTTTAAAAAGATATACCTTAATTTTCATGCAAAATTTGTTCCATAAAGGGGCTTAATCACTACTCCATGGCAACGCAGCATATTGATATTGGTAACCATCACAGTGATTTCAAACCAAAAGGCTTCATTAGGCTAAGTTAGAAGGACAAAAAGTTGATAAATATTAAATCAATGTGGCTGCAAAATTTTACATTCAAGTTCAAGAATTTAATCGGAAGACGGGATTATTAATGTTTTATCATATAATCAGATTGTTCTATATATCCTCAAAATGGACAAGATATAATTTTTAGACATTTTTTTTTTTGGTACCAAGCCAAAAAATAAAAGCAATGAAGAAAACGTGATCCATAGTTTCAGAATGCATGTTATATAAGATGCATATTGCATCATTATTCACTAAGTTCAAAACCAATAAATTAGATTTTGTACCAAGCCAAAAAATAAAAGCAAGGCACTTTGATAGCCCTCAATCTAACTGATTACCATGTTGAACTAACTGTAAAACCAGAACTCTTCGGAAACCAAACAACCAACCAGACACTTTCATAGCCCTCTTGTCGGAGGGAATTTTGCGAGATGGTGAAGAAGATTTTCATCTTTAAAACAGAAGAAGTCAGGAATATTATTAATAAGCTTAATTCCTCACCCTCCTTTGTTCATTAATTAAAATTGGGTATATTTTATAGTTTTAAAGGAAGAAAATTCCCCATGAAACAGTTTTTCATTTTAAATATTTTATTTGTTTCTCCATGCATACATATTCACATTGTAAAATTTAAGATTGTTTGATGTTTATGGCATTTCATGTTTTAGTTTGTATATAAAGTGTTTCCATAATTCTTGCCAATTGACGTTCATTATGTTCTGGTGTAATTCCGATATAGTACACTCAATAAACGTATGATGTTGCATGTTGTAATTATCATATGTTTCAATAAATATTTTACTTTTTATTTTTTGTTCCTGTAATTAAATGAATAGCACTAAATACCAAAGATTTCGATAGTAAAAAATTTGGTATTTTTTTGTATATGCCTTTTTGTTATTTTTTTTCTTTTTCTTTGCTAAACAACAAGTACCATATATTCCGAGTTCGGCTACTTTTTCCTTTAAAGTTAATTACACTTCAAGTTCGAAACCGCAAGGGATTACAGGCTTTGACGCTATATTTCTTTCTCTTGAGTTATCAAAAATTTCTTTATCTTGCACTTTTATTTATATCAAAAGCTCTATTTACAAATCCTATAAAAAGATTAGTCTTAAAAGTTATGTGAAAAACCCTACTTGACAAAAACTATGCCCCATTCTTACTTTCATGTGGTCAATTTGAAAGAAAAACACAAAACTGCTCCGCATTAATATTGACCTCAATACGACATTATTGAGCCAAATCTCGTCTTGCAACATCACATCTCCGCCTATCTAATACGGTCGAATGTAAGTTTGCAAATGCAGATTTAATCTAAGTAACTAACCAAATATTAATTATACAAGTGTATATACTGCATTTGGCTAGTCATTAAAAGACTGGGTAAATGTTCCATTAAACAACACATATGATGCCTAAAAGGCTAAAAGCATCAAATAGGTGATAAATATATATGTTGCTCAATGTTGTATCAAGGAAGTGCATGTATATATATATATTGTTAAGTTGTTAAGAGAAGGGTGGAAATTCTATATTTTCATCTTTCAAAATGACTAAATGACAAGAGATCGGCACCCAACTACTCATGTTGCATAATTGATAATTAGTATCTTTTATTGTTATCACTCTAACTCGTCTGATACATTAATTATTGTTTAGTTTAAGACAATGACTAGTTTGTACAGTTGTACTCCTTAAACCTTGCTTACTTACTAGATGTAATTGCAAGACTAGATGTAATTGCAAAAGAATGGTCTTAGCTAGGTTATGTTTCCATATTGTAACCATTATGTTTCCCTTCTTATCCAGATATGATTTTTATACTCTTGTGTAAATCACAAAAAGAGGTTTTATGTTGCTAAGGATTTTTTTGTGTGAATGCACCCGAGTGTCTGAAGGAGGAGGATAACTGTCTTATATGGACAGATTGTCCCTTGGTTAATTTCGGTCTGAAAGTAACATGGAACAAAGCCCCCCATGTTGGCCTATAAAACTGAATCCGATAAAACTACGATATAGATATCAAATTTGCTAAGAAAAAGAAACATCACGGAACACCTAAAGCTGTAAAAAAGAGGGGGAAATAAATAAACTAGCAAATTTCATTAGCCATCATGAAGAGTGCAAATGCGCTTAATAAACCCTACTTTTCTCCTTATACCCCCCTCTCCTTATGAAAAAGTTCTGTTTAGTTTGGAATCTGTTATAGAAAGGAATTAATAATTGTAAGTGATGATAGAATTCGAAAGCTTAACGTTCGAGTACTTCAAAGTGTGAGTCGTTTGTAATGCTAATGAAGAAATTATTAAACATTTGTTCAGTAGTTTTCATTTTTTAGCCCGTTTGGTATCAGTTATTTTTTTCCTTACACATTTGTTCAGTATACGCAAGTATGGAATTATCACTTTCCTTAGGTTCTCTAAGCTACTTGGATGAATGGATGAAGAGTTATAATACATTTTATATAGACGTCGATTTGTCAGTTGGTGGGTTAAGAAAGACAATCGCATTATGAACAAATTATGCATATGTTGCCCAACTTCATTGTGTAGATATGATACATCAGTAAGGACATGTATCAAAAGGAAGATAAAAAAAAATTGACATTTATGAACATTAATCGTATATATGAAAAAAATAGTACATAAACAATGCATGAAAATGAATTAAATATTTACAAAAACAGTAACAAATAAACCTATAAGAAAAGAGGTTGAATTTACATCAAAATTTCAACAATAGGGCCATTCAAATTAATTACATTTACTTGTTTACTTTTTTAGGATTTTGAGAAACCACTATAAAATCATACCTAAGAGATCTCAATGTAAGCACCTTCCTCCCACCAATCTCTCTCCAAGTGCTTATAATCTATGTCGAAACCCTACATTTTTTTGAAATCAGTGGATAATATTATCAAATCATCAATGAACGCCATTATCGATAATGCTGGTATGTTTTAGCCCCTTTTTTAATATATTGTAACACTTTTAATACTTTATGCACAACGTTCTCCAACGCCTTAACTTTAGGTTTATTATTACAATTAATAAAAGCAATGAAAATGTTAAAGAGGGGAGATATTTATGTAAAACTAGTGTTGCCCTAGAGCTATACTCAAAAGAAATTGCGATTAGAGAAAGAAATTTTCTAAAGGAAAGGAAAAGGTAACACAAACGAAAATTAGAGCCCTTAGGTCTGCTAACTTGCAAAGATATAAACTCAAAAGTAAACTAAAATTAAATGACATTTATGACATATTAATTATTATGTGTTGCATAACTTTTTCTGAATAGAATTTTCTTATTGTCCAATTTATTAAAAACAAGTTTGTATGGAACAACTTCTTAACTGCTAGTGTGCTTGAAAATCAGTTGGTCAAATGACTAATCCTTGGGAAATAAATTGGTACATAGGTAGAATGATAAACTGGGAAGTGTACAACATTTACAAAAAAAATATGACGTTTTTTTTTTTTAAATTAAGTGCGACGGTTTTTATTCAAACAGAAATGTATAGTCGCTTCCTTTTGCTTGTGTGTGTGTGTGTTGAATAGTAAAATGAGGTAAATAACGATTTCCCAATTTTTTTTTAACAGGCTATATGAAGTTGTTCCGAAGTATGCGGAGAATGGCAGAGGACGATCTTGTTAGCGGAATCGGTCTTTCTTCACTTCCGATCGTTGTTCATTTCAAATCAAAAGATCCGGACCGTGTGAACCCAGCTATAAATTAAGGTTTGAATAATTCGCTGCTTTCTTCTTCTTTTTTTGTAGTATGCCATCATTTATCATGCCAACTATTGGCTTATTAGAGATGTATAAACAGTAAAACATAAACATAGACAAATTTCCACAGAGGGGGGAAAATGTTGTAATTGAAAATTTACCATGCCAGGTCATACTAGAATAGGATTTCAACGTATTTCTGAAATGTTTTTAGAACAATGATAGGGAACAATCACAATATAACAATAATTACCAATCCAAATGGGAATTTGATATTGTGATTGTTCCCAATTGTTGTTCTAAAGACATTTCAAAACTATGTTTAAATACTATTCAAGTATAATCCGACATGGTGAATTTTAAATTACCACGTTTCTCCCCCTTTGCGAGAATTTGTCTATCTTTATGTTTTACTTTTTATATATCTCTAGCTAACCAATAGTTAGCATGATCAATGATGGTATCGGTCAATTTATGGGTCAAGTTGTTGTTTTCATGGACGGTCTCGATTCGTCGGTGTCGAGTTGTTAATGTCAATCTTAAAATATTTATTAAAATTTATTTGCAACGCAATAGCATGCTCTATTAATTTGACTGTGTTATTTATAGTTTATTGTTCATTTTGATTTAAAAACTATACATTTTGAAGTTTATATAACAACTTATCATTTTGCTTATTTACAAGTCACTTACTATAAGTTAAAATAAATACAAAATGACTTATCAACAAAAATAAGTTATACACCACTTATAAATAAAGATAAAGTAGCGTCAAACGGTACATTGCATGTTTTTTTAAGAAGGTTTTTCCTTATTACTTTAAAATGCGTTTTCTTTTACAAACTATGCTGGCGAAAATTAATTTTGATTTCCATAAAGTAAAATAACCCGAATCTAAGTAGTTTTTTTTAAAATATAATGACGTGAAATCACTGCAAGAAAAAAGTTCATTTAACATCATAATTTTTTTCCGGTTATGTTGCTAAAGTGGATGTGACTAGATTTTAGCAACAGATTAGCAACAAATTATGTTGCTATTTGTTGCTCAAATTTAGGAACAACCATTTTATCAACATAACTCAAAATGTTTTATGATGCTAAATGAACTTTTTTTTGTAGTGAATAATTTGAAAAGTAATTATGTGAATGTTATTAATTATTATCAAGTTCATTAAGCAAGTTGTATAAGGTCACTTTCATTTATATCATAATTATAGGTATATTGCTTAATGAAGACTAAAAAAGTAGTCATGCTTGATAGTTGATACTAACTGTCCAAGCATAATTTAAATATTTTGATATATATGGAGATTTTTTGAAATAAAATTGAAAGAATATATGTTAACTTAAATTGAAAGTACAAAATCGAGTAATCACTTTCCTTTTGGTTTCTCTAACAAAAAAAACGGTGTACCAAAAAAAAAAAAGAATAAAGATGCTTTACAAAACTTCAAATATGAAAAATATTTAAAATTTGATATTGGAATATGTATAAGTTAAATTGAAATTGATTATTACATCCTCCTATCACCATGATTCGTTAACAGAAGCTTCACTTAATTATTTAATCAGTCGACAAGAAAGTTTTTTTTTTTCTAACATCTGGCCAAATAAAACCAAAATACGGAAAAACTATAAATTCAACGTTTTAATTGACATAAAATCAGCGAAAAGAGGGTAAAAATTCAAACCAGGTTTTCACAAATCTTTGTGAACAAGTCTAAAAACTAGCATTTATGTATCCTGTTCCTTTACCTCCAAGAGCCTCCGGAGATAAGGATCCCGACCTGAGGGAAGCCCAAACTTGTCCACAAAGGATCGTACACACCGATCCCCATAGAATTCCCAAATTGTTGCCGCAGGTTTACTTGGTAAGTTGGAGCCCTAGGAACTTCTTGTGAGTGAGTTGCCGGAGAAGGCACTCCAAGACTTTGTTCGCGTTTCGAGAGGATCTTCCATGATTCAAATGGTTCCTAAACGGAAGAAATGAACTTTTAGCCTTTTGTCTATTACATTTGTATTCGACTTGTTTTATGATGACCTTGTTTGGGATTTTAGTTTTGTTGTTTAATCTTGAGCCTTGTTACTAAAAAAGATGTACGAGAATGAAGGACAACATTTTTAGGTTCGAGTTGGTTTAGTTATGGAATGCAATCTATAATGAAATTGGTGATTCTAATGCAACTGTTTTCTGTACATAAATCTATGATGGATTTACCAATAATATGTATAATGATTCAGTGAAATCAGTGTGTTAATGCTTTCGTATCAAAACAACAACCATAACAACAAAAAACGCAACATTATAATTTGCAATATTCAGTCACCCACATAAGTTCAACCTCTGATAAGTTGTTTTTGAGTAAATTATAGTTTTGTACACCGATCTATTGGTGGTTAAGAAAATGGATACCCATCTTTCATGATTAACGATTTGCATACTCAAGTATATGATATCGTCAAATCAACAAACCACAACTAACTTATGTGCATGTTAACTTTTTGAACCAAAAAATAGTTACATGCCAAAACATGTGAGTTTTTAAGAGACAAAATTGTCATTTCTCATATCAAATAAAGCGAACCATTAGATGTGATTGCTGATTTCTCATATCAAATAAAATGGCAAAATTAGGATTATTGAAAAAAAAATCAAAAGTAAAGGTAAACGTAACACAAACGAAAATTGGGCCCTAAGGTCTACTAACTTGCAAAGAGATCAACTCAAAAGGAAACTAAAATTAAATGACATTTATGACATATTAATAGGTAGATATGTACAAGTAATATGGACATAATTTAACACAAAAATCAATAATATATGTATACATACAACAGTACACCATAGAATCCCTAAAAAGGAAGAAATTTGAACTTAAATTAATTTTTTAATACAAGGATCATCCAATTTATTGCTAATTGCTATGTTTCCTTTAAAGGGTTTTAATGAACCACTATAAAGCCACTAGAGAGTTTTATGTAAAATACCAACAAAAGTTTAAACTCTACATTGTTGTAAATCTTTATATATATTTAGCAAAAAGAATGAATATCAATCGTGATATTGCTTGTAAGTTCTATCTCCCCATATTTGTTACACTTTCCGTTTTCTCTTAGTATTTTTTTTCTGGGTACTTTCTATGTGTAATCAACTATTGTGTTTTCATTTTCATTTATTCACAAAAACCTTGTAATTTACTTTCATAATACTAAACCCGCAATGGTCATGTGCTTAAACATCTTTTTGTAGTTAAATAAAACATCAGATGTCCACAAATATGTGATTAGATGTGAGTTTAATTTTTATAATATTACTCCATGTTTATTTGTAAATATATAATATATGAGAAATATTACGGGAGAAGCAAATGCTGTGTTGCGTAACTTTTTCTGAGTAGAATTTTCTTATCGTTCAATTTATTAGAAAATTTTAGTATTGAACAACTTCTTAATTGCTAGTTTGCTAGAAATCAGTTTGTCAAATGACTAATCCTTGAGAGATGAATTGGTACAGAGATAAAATAATAAACTGGGAAGTGTACAACATTTAAAAATAAAACAAAAAACTTTTGTGACGGTTTTTACTTAAACAGAAATGTATAGTAGTCACTTCCTTTTGTGTGTCTGTGTTTGCTGAATAGTAAAAATGAGGTAAATAACGATCGCCCAAATTTTAACAGGCTATTTGAAGTTGTTCCTAAGTATGTGGAGAATGGCAGAGGAGAATCCCCTTAGCAAAATAAATCTTTGTTCAATTCCGATCGTTGTTCATTTCGTTTCAAAACTCCGGGCCATGTCAAGCAAGCTTTAAGGTTTGAATCAATCGCTGCTTTCTTCTTTTTGTAGTATGGCTACCATGAATGCATACAATTTACTAAGCTGGCTTTTATAGTTTAATATGTTAGGATAAAGATGCTTTACAAGACATAAAAATTTGAAAAATATGATAGTTAGAGAATACAGTATGTATAAGTTATATTGAAATTGTTCTTTTTTTCTTACACAACGTAGTTTTGTATATCTTTCTGCAGAAAAAGAATGTCGATTTTGGTGCAGTTGCATATGAAGAGCTTAATAAGGTCCCAATGAGGCAAAAAAGGGCGAGAACACCGACCAGGGCCAACAAGAATTGAGCAAATAAATTCCCAGCAGTTGCACTATATTGCTTTTCCCAGCTTCCAAAAAGCGCTTGCAAACTGACATGGACTTCACGGCATCATTGCCTCCGTCTGACGACTTGGCCACCAAAAGCCATAATAGTGCTTAAAACATCAATAGGAAGATTTGTTATATTCAAAGCCAAATATGCTGGAGGATCTCACGTAACGTTAATCTTGTGTTTGTTTATCTTGCTTTTCAATCTGCTAGGACTAGTAATTAATAGGTGATCTATGTTTACTTTTGGGTTTGTTTTGAAAGTTTCAGTGGGTAGCTCAGTTGATTGTAATTTTGTGTAAATTAAAGAGCTATCATTGTATGTCACACCCCAAAATCCGTAAAACGAACATCAAGGCGTGACCTTTTTAAACAAAAGGAAAATGAAACATGTTGGTACAAAATTAAAATTTTAAAAGAAAACACTTGCGAGCTAAAGGAACAATTAAATGAATAAATATAAAGTTTGCCAAATGATGCTACAAGACAAATGATTTTAACAAAATTTTATAAAAAGAAATGAACAAATGTAATTTACCCGTAGGCTACAACCTCAAATAAAAACTAGTCTAAGCGAAAATAAAGCAACTGAAAGATGCCCCGAGCCCATGCGATACTGCGCTAATGCTCTTATCCGAACGTCTCAATCTAAATTGTACCTGAAAGACAAAATAATTGTACCTGAAAGACAAAATTGTAACGGTGAGTCCCACGCACATACATAGACGGGACGGCATCACAAAATACCGTCACTCCATCCCATAAATGCAAGAACCCACAAACAACAACTACGATAATCAACATATAAAAAGAAATATAATTACATCCTACAATGAGATAAATTAAATAACTTCAACACACATCAATAGCATACATGGACCTCTCACACCACCTACTCCAGTCCGTAAGGTAGGTCATTCCCTATCCCTTCGGCCGTCTTATGTCCCCGGAATTAGGGAGAGACATAGACCATTGCTAACATAAAAATAGATTTATAGTGCGCACTTGAACCTCTCACGCTACTCGTCCCAGTCCGTAAGACGAGTCATTTCCTATCCCTTCGGCCGTCTTATGTCCCCGGAATTAGGGAGAGACATAGACCATTGCTAACAATAAAATAAATATAGTGCACACTGGGACCTCTCACGCCACTCGCCCCTGTCCGTAAGACGAGTCATTCCCTATCCCCTCGGCCGTCTTATGTCCCCGGAATTAGAGAGAGACATAGACCATTGCCACTACAGCTAAATCACAAGCCCTTGGCCAATAATATAAAACCATTCAATTATCACATTCTCATACGTCACTTTAACGTAATTCAACAATACCCATAATCATAGGTGCTAGATTCACAACTAGCCAAACAAGTCTATCAACATAAATCTCATTCAGACATTTTAACAAACACCTTGTATGCATAAAATACAATTCATCTTTATTCAACATAAATTCACCCAATTTCATCAACAACTATAATATCACATAATCAACTCATAAAACACGTAAACCCATCCATAATCTCATTAATTCGAAATTAATATGTCAAAAGCCTCAACTTCTACAATTCAAATAATGGAATTAAAAATATAACAACTAAACTCCAATTAACAATATAACATAATTAATATAAAAGGCAAAAACCCCCAATTTATAATAAACGTAAAACTTAATCCTAACATACACCCTCGTGTAGTCGCAATGGATAACCCCCGTTACCTTAGCGCGTAGAGGAGATGCTTCCGATATGAACCCGCTAATGGTGGTTTCTTCTTCTTCTTCCTAGGATTTGGAATCTCCCTTTTTTCTCTTGATTTAGGTTACTGTTTTGAAAAAGTGGACTGATTTGAAGATGTAAAAACTGTTTTGAGAAAGTTTGTGGAAGCGAACTATTTGGTCCCTAAAGTTCTAAAAGTTAACTCTTAATCAAATTTATTAATTTACTGCTCAAAAATAACCAATTTTTTTAGAAACAAAACTATTGGGTTCTTTCTATTTATAAAATTAGTAACAGGTTTTAAAAATAAAGTTTTTCGGAAGAGTTTCGGTTTTTGGCTAAAAATTAGTCGAGTGACCGGTTTTTGGTAAAATTTGAATAAAACGTTTTTGGATAAATTAAATCATAAATAAAACCACTTATAAATATACGGGATGTTACATTGTAATTGTCTAAGCTGGGTTAGGTCCCGTTTTATTAATGAAAGTTTGTTAATTAAAAAAATAATAATTTGTCAGTTTTGCTCTGCATGCGCCGCTCTTAACTCTTACGGTGTCTTAATGTTTCCGTAGATGAAACTGAGCCAAGTAAACACTCTCACTTTCTGGGCCGATAAGTATATAGCGACCAACATGCTAGATATGATGCCCGCCTTGGCCATGTCAGCAGATCGAAACGGTGGCACATCCATTTAGTGGCGGAACATGGATGATTACTTTACCAATCATTTCTTAACGCAATTATTTTACAAAAAATATAACCTCACAGACATGGATGATTCTGTAAATTACGATATAGAAAGAAATTTTCAAAAGTAAAGGAAAAGGTAACCCAAACGAAAATTAGGCCCTAAGGTCTACTAACTTGAAAAGAGATAAACTCAAAAGGAAACTAAAATTAAATGACATTTATGACATATTAATTGGTAGATATGTACAAGTAATATGTACATAATTAATTTCACATAAAAATTAATAATATATGTAAATATACAGTACACCATAGAATCACTAAAAAGGAAGAAATTTGAACTTGAATTAACTTTTTAATAGAAGGTCCATCCAATTTATTTATATGTAGTTGCTATGTTTCCTTTAAAAGGTTTAAATATCATTCTATTATAATAAGTCAACATAAGTCAAATGATACTGCTCAATTTAGCCAATTTTTTCTAAAAACGCAGTCACTCTTTTTTACTAATTAATTATTTACATTTATCCAATTCAAAATATAAAAAACAAACAAAAATCATTATCTTTTCAAAACAATTATAATCATATACCATACAAAATCATTTTATGTGTATTTTGTATAACAAAAACATTATATTACTCACCATTTCTAATTTAATATATTTATTCAATCAATATACTTTTTAAAAAATTATTTACGCAGATCATATATATATATATATATATATATATATATATATATATATATAGCACGCATCGCATACACAACGTGTGGATAACGATTATTAGTACCACTATAAAGCCAGGAGAGAGTTGTAAATAAAATAACAACAAAACTTTAAACTCTACATTTGTTGTAAATATTCTCTATATATGAAGAGATATCTATCAAAAAAAAAAATGAATGTCAATCGTGCTATTGCTGTTAAGTTATATCCCCCCATATATGTCACTCTTTCCATTCTCTCTTGGTATTTTTTCAGGCTACTATTATGTGTTTAATCAACTATTTTATATTCATTTTTATTTATTAACAAAAAGCTTGTAATTTACATTAAAAAGCTTGTAGTTAAATAAAGCATCGGATGTCCACAAATATGTGATTATATGTGAGCTTAATTATTAAAATATTACACCATGTTTAATTGTAAATATATAGTATATGAGAAATGTTACGAGAGAAGCAAAAATTGTGTTGCATGACATTTTATGAGTGGAATTTTCTTATCTTTCAATTTATTAGAAACTTTTAGTATGGAACAAGTTCTTAATTGCTAGTTTGCTAGAAAATCAGTTGGTCAAATGACTAATCCTTGGGAGATAATGCATAGTCGCTTACTTTTGTGTGTATGTGTGTGTTAAATAGTAAAAATGAGGTAAATAACGATTGCTCAAATTTTAACAGGCTATATGAAGTTGTTCGTAATTATGCGGAGAATGGCATATGACAATCTCGTTAGCAGCATAGATCTTTGTTCACTTCCGATCGTTGTTCATTCCATTTCAAAAGATCCGTATCATGTGATCCAAGCTATAAAGGTTTGAATCAATCACTACTTCTGATTTTTATAGTATAATACAAGATGATAAAATGATTCACAAATCAATAACATTTGAAAAATATGATAGTAGAATATGTACAAGTTATATTGAAATTCAAAATTTCAATATAACTAATAAAGTAATGTTACAGAAAAACAATAAAATACACGTTAAAACCAGTTATATTAAAATTTGAAAAATATGATATTATAATATGTATAAGTTATATTGAAAGTGATTGTTACATCTTCCTATTACGACGATTCATTAACAGAAGCTTCACTTATTTTATCAGTACACAACTAAGTTTTTTTTTTAAAAACATCTGGCCAACAAACATATTGAAATTATAAAATACAATGTTTTAATTAACATAAAAGTTACCCAAAAGAGGGTAAAAATTCAAAACAATGAAGGTTTACTTGATTAAGAAAATAACTATGGCAGGTTTACTTGTGAAGGTGGAGCCCCCTAGGAACTTCTTAGGATCTAAATTGGAATTTCCATCGTCAGAAACAATCTTTAGCAATGAAGATCTCCTGGCAGAGATACTTCTCCGCGTGCCAACAAAGTCACCGATCAATTTCAAACGTGTATCTAAATTTTGGCAATCAGTAATATCAGACTCGCGATTTTTATACAACCACTACACCATAATTGATCAACACCTCATCTCTGCCATATACTTTCGGATGAGTACTCCGGCAATAGGTCCATTAAATACTCTCTCTCTTCGTGGCCACGTAAATCTTTTACCACTCCTTTTCCTCCATGAGTTTAAAATTTTAAAATTTCCTCGCTTCGAGCACTCTTGCAACGGGTTGGTGTTGTTTTCAGTTAGGAATAAACATTACCGTGTGTGAAAAAAAAAGGTGGAGCCCTAGGAACTTCTTGTGAGTGAGCTTCCGGAGAAGGCACTCCATGACTTTGATCGGGTTTCGAGGACCTTCCATGATTCTATGGTCCCTAAATGGAAAAATAAATTCTATGGTCCATTACATGTGTATTCCACAGATTTTATGATAACCGTGTATTGCATTTTAGTTTTGTTGTTCAATCTTCCGCTTGCCTTGTTACTGAAATGGATGTAAAGAAAGGACAACCGTTGTAGGTTCGAATTGGTTTAATTATGTAATACAATCTATAATGAAATTGGAGATTCTGATGCAAGTGTTTTCTGTAAGGAAATCTATAATGGATTTACCAATGCTATGTATAATAAAACCAGTATGTTAATGCAAGTATTTTCTGTCAAAACAACAAAATTGCAATGTAGCCCTAAGAGCATCAACATATAAGAAGGAACTATGTTAATAATTAAAGTATTCTATTTGATTATTTAAAGTGCCCTATTTTTGTCGGCCATAAAAATCCATTTATTTACAAGAGTTTTTTTAGAAAGTGAGAAATTGTTGTCAAGATGGAAAACTAATTGGATTTCTATAGGAGGTAAATTAATGTTGGTCAAGTATATATGTGCCACTTATTGACGGTTTACACCACGACTGCTATAAATCCCCGCAAAAAAACCATTCATCAAATTGATTATAACTTTGCACTAACTTTCTATGGGGTAAAAGAGAACAAAATTAAATACCACCGGATTTTTTGGAGTACCATTTTTAAATCTGTGGATGAAGGTGGTTTAGGTATTAAAAACATGAGTAAGATTACGGTTCTTGTGGAGTTCAAATAACTTTGCAGGATTTTTTTTGAAAAAAACTCGTTTAGCAGGGACTAATTACATGAAAAGAAAATATTAAGTTTTAAGTAAACACGGCTATTCAAACTTGAGTAAAAAACATATTTGGAATAATCTCATTCCGTTAAAAAAGTTTTTTTTTATAGTAACAGGTACCCTTTAAAATGTAAGAAAGTAACATGGGACAAAACCCCCCATGTTGGCCTATAAAACTGAATCCGATAAAAGTACGATACAGCTATCAAACTTGCTAAGAAAAAGAAACATCACGGGACACCTAAAGCTGTAAAAAAGAGGGGGAAATAACTAAACTAGCAAATTTCATTAGCCATCATCTGAAAGTGCAAATGCGCTTAATAAACCCTACTTTTCTCCTTATACCCACCCCCCTCTCCTTATGAAAAAGTTCTGTTTAGTTTGGAATCTGTTATAGAAAGGAATTAATATTTCTAAGCGATGATAGAATTCAAAAGCTTAACGTTCGAGTACTTCAAAGTGTGAGTCGTTTGTAATGCTAATGAAGAGATTATTGAACATTTGTTCAGTAGTTTTCTTTTTTAGCCCGTTTGGTATCAGTTTTTTTTTTCCTTACTCATTTGTTCTGTAACATCCCGTATTTTTATAAGTGTTTTTAATTATGATTTAATTTATCCAAAAACGTTTTATTCAAAATTTTACTAAAAACCGGTCACTCGACTAATTTTAGCCAAAAACCGAAACTCTTCCAAAAAGTTTTATTTTAAAAAAAAACCTGTTACTAATTTTATAAATAAAAAGTACCCAATAGTTTTGTTTTTAAAGATTTGTTATTTTTGAGTAGTAAAACTATATTTTTTGGATTAAGAGTTAACTTTTAGAACTTTGGGGACCAAATAGTTCGTTACCACAAACTATCTAAAAACAGTTTTTCTAAACCTAAAATCAGCCCACTTTTAATTCAGTAAACCTAAAAACAAGAGAGAAAAAGAGAGAAAAGAGAGAAAAGAGAAGAAGAAGAAGAAGAAGAGAAACCACGTTAGCGGATTATTACCGAAAACATCTCCTCTACGCTCAAAGGTAACGGGGGTTATCCATTGCGACTAGACGAGGGTGTATGTTAGGATTTGGTTTTACGTTTATTAGAAATTGGGGGTTTATGCCTTTTTATCTTAATTAGATTTATAAATTGTTAATTTAGAATAGAACTACACTATAGAAATTGCTTAACGAACAGTTAATGTTATGACCTATACAGACTTGGTCATATATAATATGAACCTAATGCAAGGGTGAATACTACTTGTAATTTTTGGTGAAATAGACAATCTGTTAATGGTTGGTATTGCTGCTTTCTATTTTTATTTTTATTTTAATTATTTGAATGGGGGAAATTGATGAGTTAATTATATTAAGTTCGGATCAATGAGACTATGGATGAGTTTGCGTGTTTTATGCGTTGATTATTGTGATTATATAATTATTGATGAAATTGGATAAATTTATGTTGAATAATGGTGAATTGTAGTTTATGCATCCAAGGTGTTTGTAAAAAGGCCTGAAAGTGATTTTATGTTGTTATAGCGTTTGGCTAGTTGTGAATTTAGTGCTTGTAACTAGAACTGGTTATAAGTGTCTGTGCATGCTGGTATGATGTCTCAGTATACAAAGATTGCATTTGATAAGATTTATTTGTCTTCATCTTCTGCTTCATATATTAGTTTTACTTCTTTTTCGGAGAATATACTATAGAGTATAGAAGCACTGTTACTATGCAACTTGATATATATCTTAAAGAGACTATGCATGTCAACTTGCCGCTGCTTTAAGTTCTCCAGTTATGCATATCAACTGAGGCCATCTGTAGATAATTGTTGACTTAAATTGTAGAACTTGTGGACTAGTATGAATGTACCTACTGTAAACTTTGATAGTAATTCCATGGTTGTATCTAGCATGATTGTAGACTTGTAGTACGTTACTGTTATGTTGTATTACGATAAATGACGTATGAGATGGTGTTATTTGAATAGTATAACATTATTGGCCGAGGCCTTAATATTCATACGTATGAAATTGTGTTAATTGGATGATTTTATATTATTGGCCGAGGCCTTGTGATTTAGCTGTAGTGGCAATGGTCTCTGTCTCTCCCTAATTCCGGGGACAGAAGACGGCCGAGGGGATAGGGAATGACTCGTCTTACGGACTGGGGCGAGTGGCGTTAGAGGTCCCAGTGTGCACTATATTTACTTTTATGTTAGCAATGGTCTATGTCTCTCCCTAATTCCGGGGGCATAAGACGGCCGAAGGGATAGGGAATGACTCGTCTTACGGACTGGGACGAGTGGCGTGAGAGGTCCAAGTGCGCACTATAAATCTACTTTTATGTTGCAATGGTCTCTGTCTCTCCCTAATTCCGGGGACAGAAGACGGCCGAAGGGATAGGGAATGACCTACCTTACGGACCGGGGTAGGTGGCGTGAGAGGTCCATGTATGCTATTGATGTGTGTTGTTGATATTTAATTTATTTAATTTTATCCCGTTGTAGAATGTTATTATATTTATTTTTATACGTCGATTATCGTAGTTGTAGAATTTGTGAGCTCTTGCATTTAAGAGATGGAGTGACGGTATTTGTGGGGCCGTCCCGTCTAGTTATGTGCGTGGGACTCACCGTTACAATTTTTGTCTTTCAGGTACCACATAGGTTGGCATGTTTGGATAAGAGCGGTTGCTTTGCAACATCATGGGTTTGGGGCTTTCGCTTTCTTTTTATTTAGAACAGTTTTGAGGTTGTAGCCTACGGGCAAATTACATTTGTTTAGTTCTTCTTATTTAATTTTGTTAAAACCTTTTGGTCTTGTAGCCGCGTTTGGCAAACACTTTTATTTAATTGCTTAATTGTTCCTTTAGCTCGCAAGTCTTTTTCTTTTAAATTTTTTTTAAATTCGTACCAACAGGTTCTCTTTTCCTTTATTTAAAAAGGTCATGCCTCGATGTCCGTGTTCTATGGATTTTGGGGCGTGACAAGTTGGTATCAGAGCGAACTAGGTTCTTGTATACTTTGGGACGACGGGAAGATGGGTAACCATTGGACCAAGATCCATCGTATCATTTTTACAAAACTTTTTCCAAAAGATTCTAATTTTTTTTTTTTTTTCTAAAACGGGGGGTTGCATTTAGCTTAAGACATTTAGCTAGAATTTAGTAGTAGTTGATGGAAGGAAAGTCCACATGTGAGGCAAGTTGGGGACAATAGGGACGCTTGTTGATCCCGGCTCACCAAACTAGTGAATAGACCTTTCGTCGGTATGTGTGAAGGAATACCTTAGCGATGTGGAATTCTAGAGTATGCGAGGACGCTCGGATGCTTTAGTTTAACATATCGTGATGGGTTATCCCTCGCACTTTTGTGTTGTTTGTATTGCGTGCATAGATTGATATAGTGTGTATGAGGTATAAGTTTGCATGTCTGGTAGTAGCGAACTATTAGAGTGTGAGAATTGTGAAGTTGATGATTTTACGTAGTGCGTTTTCATATTATTAACTTGTGTGGTAATGAACATTTTATGCGAATGGATGTTGATATGTTGTGAACTAAAATGATGTAGTTGGGTGATATGTTTCATGTAAGGAATTTACAAATGTTGAGGAATTTTTCGTTGTTGTATTGTTAATGATGTAGTCGTGGACTAAAGTGTCTATTTAACCTGTTATAGTAATGGCTATTACCACAAGGACTAGTGGAAGGGGACCAGCTACACGCGGGGGCGCACCACCATCAAGCGGTGCGGCTACCCGAGGTAGGGCAGATGGAAGAGGAAGAAGAGCTCCAAGGGGGCGTGGAGCAACTAGAGGAAGAAGGACAGCAAGAAATCGTGGGGGGAGAGGTAACACTAATGCCCCGCCACTTGAGCAACCCGAGGCTGAGAATGTGTATGAGGAAGTGAATGTGGAAGAAGAAGAGACATTTGCACCGGAACCGGAAACGGTCAATGCTAACCAAGTGATGACCGATCTTCAGAAGGTGGTACAAATGATGGTGCAGAATGCACAAGCTGGGAGTTCAAGCAACAATGGATTGCTTAACTTCACTCGATTGGGGGCTCCGACCTTCGATGGGTTAGGTGAACCATCCATAGCTGAGGGATGGGTGGACGAAATGGAGAAATATTTATCGGCAGCGGGAATAGTTAACGGGGAGCAATGAATGAATATGGCTCAGTTTCACCTAAAGGGTGAAGCACGGAAATGGTGGTTGGGAATTGTGGATACGTACGACGTAAGCAACTTCGAATGGAACGAGTTCATCGAATTGTTTAATCGACAGTTTCTTCCAGATTCTTATAAGGACGAAATGAGAAGACGTTTCGAGGAGCTGTATCAAGGGGGTATGACTGTTCAAGCATACCAACTGAAGTTTACCTCACTCTCGAGGTATGCTCCAGAATCGGTTATAGGGGGCGCAGAAAGATGTAGGAGATTCATGAAGGGGTTGAATCCGACCATCTCGTTACAATTGGCATCGGCTCGACATGTCAACTATAACGAATTGGTAAAATCAGCCCAAGCTGTGGAAGGAGCTCTCCTCCATAACAAGCGAATATCGGAGAAGTCGAAAACCGGAAATGCTCCGAGGGAAGATAAAAAGCGGACTTGGGATATGGCGAATAATTCGCGATTTCAACAACCGGGAAGAGGAGAGAGGAGTTTTAATCTACCACCGACAAACATCATGATAAGGGGAGCGTGTTTCCACTGTGGAGACGTGAGTCATCGACAATTCGAGTGCCCTAGGGTCCAATGTAGGACATGCAACCGAATGGGACATACGGCAAGGGTTTGTCCCAGGGGACAAGGAAGAATCGACACCAACCGACCGTTTAACCAACCTAGGTTGCCACCACCACCACCAAGAGGACCAGGATTCGTACCACCACACCAATTACCTGGGAACCAAAGGGGAGGGTTTCGAGGTAACCACCAAGGAGGGGGAAACCGTGGGAACTACCGAGGAGGCTATCAGGGCCCGGGAAACCGAGGGAATCATGGGGGAAATCGAGGACCGCAAGGAAACCCACCAATTCAAGCACGTCTATTTGCCTTGCCACAATTGCCAAACCAAGGAGATCCGGCAAATGTACAAGGTATGGTTCTTGTGTGCTCATCTTGGGCACATGTTCTTTTCGATACGGGGGCTTCACGTTCTTTTATATCTAGAAGTCTAGTTGAGTCTTTGTCGTTAGAAATTGGGGTTCTTGAGAACCCGATAGTTGTAGAGACTCCTGTTGGGGGTCGAGTTGTGTTGGACCGAGTGTGTCGGTCTTGTGAGATGGTGGTCGCGGACCACGTATTTTATATTTGACTTAGTCGTTATAGAGATGTCGGGATTCGACGTGATACTTGGAATGGACTGGTTGGTTCATTTCAATTCTTTCATCGATTGTGTTCGACGAAAGGTTTTCCTTACAACTTCATCCGGAGATGAGGTGTTCTTTCATGGGGAAAGGGATGCTACCCTTTCTTCTATTCCTTATTATTCCAAGCGGGTTGCGGGCAACCTGTCTTGTCTTTTGGCTAGTCTCTCGATAGTGGATAACGACGAGGAAGTGGAAATGTGGCCACATGTAGTGGACGATTTTAGAGATGTGTTTCCGAAGGATCTACCGGGGTTACCACCGACAAGAGGGTTAGATTTTTCTATCGACTTGGTACCGGGAACGGCACCCATAGCCATTTCCCCGTACCGTTTGGCACCGGCAGAGTTGAAGGAGTTAAGTAAGCAGTTAGAAGAACTGCTAGAAAAGGGGTTTATTAGGCGGAGTACGTCACCGTGGGCGGCACCGGCCTTATTCGTGCAAAAGAAGGATGGATCGATGAGGATGTGCATCGACTATCGAAAGTTAAATAGGGTGACTATTAAGAACAAGTACCCACTACCTCGAATTGACGATTTGTTTGACCAACTGAAAGGAGCGACGTTCTTTTCAAAAATTGACTTGCGATCAGGCTATCACCAATTGAGGGTGAAGGATGAAGATATTTCGAAAACGGCCTTTAGGACCCGGTATGGTCACTATGAGTTTGTGGTCATGCCATTCGGGTTAACTAATGCGCCGGCGGCATTTATGGAGTTAATGAATCGAATCTTTAAGGAGTATCTCGACAAGTTTGTGATAGTCTTCGTCGACGATATCTTGATCTACTCGAGTTCAAGAGAGGAACACAAGGAACATCTCCGTTTAGCGTTGCTCACGTTGAGGGAGCACCAACTTTACGGGAAATTTAGCAAATGTGAGTTTTGGCTAAATGAGGTGAAATTTCTTGGACATGTGATCTCGGAAGCAGGGGTAAAGGTGGACACAACGAAAATTGAGGCAGTTTCGAAATGGGCACAACCGAAAAACGTGTTCGAGATTCGAAGTTTCTTGGGTTTAGCTGGATACTATCGACGGTTCGTCAAGGATTTCTCGAAGTTAGCGAATCCAATGACTTACCTTACTAAGAAGGGGGTGAAGTTCGTGTGGAGTGAGGCTTGCGAAAAAGCTTTCTTAGAGCTCAAGAAGCGGTTGACTAGTTCTCCCATACTAGTTATTCCCGAGCAAGGGAAGGATTATCAAGTGTATTGCGATGCTTCGAAGGAAGGCTTGGGTTGCGTCTTGATGCAAGACGGAAAGGTTATCGCATATGCTTCGCGACAACTAAAGGTTCACGAAAAGAACTATCCGACTCATGACCTAGAGCTAGCGGCAATAGTTCATGCGTTGAAGATATGGAGACATTATCTGTTCGGGGAAAAGTTCGAAGTGTTTTCGGATCACAAGAGCTTAGGGCATATCTTTACCCAACGTGATCTAAATATGCGACAACGACGATGGATGGAATATCTGGAACAGTACGACTACGACTTGCACTATCACCCGGGAAAGGCCAATGTAGTGGCGGATGCTTTGAGTCGAAAGTCTCATGCGACCTTAGCGCATATGGCGATCGAGGAATGGAGGATGATGGGAAAAGTGAACGAGTTCGACTTGGAGTTGGGACCTGTTAATGGGGGGACTTTGTACACAATAGTGGTACGACCGGAACTTGTGAGTAGGGTTCTGGAAGCACAAGATGGGGACGAGAAAGTGGAGAGTTATGAGAAACAGATGAGTTCTAGCGAAGGATTAGATGGTTGGACGAAAGGAACCGATGGAGGACTACGCTTTAAAGGAAGGACTTATGTGACGGAAAATATGAGGAACGAAGTATTAAAGGAGTTTCACCACTCCCGATTAGCCGTTCATCCCGGCGGGACGAAAATGTATCATGATGCGAAAAGACAGTTTTGGTGGCCCGGAATGAAACGAGATGTAGCTTCATATGTTAGCAGGTGTCTAACTTGCCAGCAAGTGAAAGCGGAACACCAAAGGCCGGCGGGTATGCTCCAACCCTTACCGGTAGCGGAATGGAAGTGGGAGAGGATAGCAATGGATTTTGTGACCAACTTACCTAGATCGGTAAGTGGGAATGACGCTGTGTGGGTTGTGGTCGACCGTTTGACCAAATCCGCACACTTCATTGCGATTAAGATGACGAATTCGGTGGAAATCTTGGGACGGAAGTATATTAAGGAAATTGTTAGACTTCATGGGGTGCCTATTTCGATAGTATCGGATCGAGACGCGAGGTTTGTGTCGAGGTTCTGGGGCGCATTACAAAATGCCTTAGGGACCAAGTTGACAATGAGTACGGCGTTCCATCCCCAAACGGATGGACAATCGGAGCGGACTATCCAAGTGCTAGAGGATATGTTGCGTGCGTGTGTGAACGACTTTAAGGGAGGTTGGGAGAGCCATCTACCCTTAGTGGAGTTTGCGTATAATAATAGCTTTCAGGCTAGTATTGGCATGGCACCTTTTGAGGCTTTATACGGGCGGCCGTGTAGGTCTCCGGTGTGTTGGACCGAGGTGGGAGAAGCGGAAATGTTAGGACCGCAATTGGTTCAAGAAACGACAGAAAAGATCAAGATAATTCGGCAAAGGCTTGAGACAGCCCGAAGTAGACAAAAGAGTTATGCGGATAAGAGGAGGAGACCTTTGGAGTTCAAAAAGGGGGATCAAGTATTTTTGCGAGTTTCGCCCAGGAAGGGGATTATGAGATTTGGCTCTAAAGGGAAGTTGAGCCCGAGATTTATCGGACCATTTGAGATCGTGGACCGAGTTGGAGAAGTTGCATACCGGTTGGACTTGCCATCAAAGTTGGCGGGGGTCCACCCGGTGTTCCATGTGTCAATGTTGAAAAAGTATCATCACGACCCTTCACACGTGGTGGACTTTGAGGACATTGAGGTTAGTGCGGATGTGACCTACGAAGTGGGACCTATGAGGATTATTGATGTGCAAGAGAAGGAATTTCGAGGAAATACGATTAGATTGGTAAAAGTGGTTTGGAAACACCACGGGGCCGAGAAGGCAACTTGGGAACGCGAGGATGAGATGAAGAGGAAATATCCTAATCTCAACTTTTCTTTAGGTATTTTTCTTTAGATGCATTCTAATTTCGGGACGAAATTTCATTATCGGGGAAGGGTTGTAACGCCTAGAGTTTGGAATTTATTTTTGTTATAACGCCTAGAGTTTACGGAGTTGTTGAGTTGTTGCCTTTTATTATGTTTGATATTGCATATAGGTGTTTACCTTATTTGGGCTTTGTAGATATATGAAGTTGTTGAGGTAGAAGCATGCCAGCTTAGTTTACCTTATTGACTTTTATTTTACAGCCGCTTGTTTTACGTTGTTGTCTTTTATTCTGTTAGATATTGTATACAGGCGGTTATACTTACATGTGGTGCATTATCTGGAGTTTATTTTATTTGAGATATGGAGTTGTTACGGGTTGTGAACCCCGTGTATGTTATTTCTTGAATTATGTCACGAGTTGTACGTTTAAAATTTTTATGGCCTTGTTTATAGAAGTTTATAGTTCTTGGATATAGTTGTTTAGAAAGGAAATTTCGGGACGAAATTCTTTTAAGGAGGGTTAGTTGTAACATCCCGTATTTTTATAAGTGTTTTTAATTATGATTTAATTTATCCAAAAACGTTTTATTCAAAATTTTACTAAAAACCGGTCACTCGACTAATTTTAGCCAAAAACCGAAACTCTTCCAAAAAGTTTTATTTTAAAAAAAAACCTGTTACTAATTTTATAAATAAAAAGTACCCAATAGTTTTGTTTTTAAAGATTTGTTATTTTTGAGTAGTAAAACTATATTTTTTGGATTAAGAGTTAACTTTTAGAACTTTGGGGACCAAATAGTTCGTTACCACAAACTATCTAAAAACAGTTTTTCTAAACCTAAAATCAGCCCACTTTTAATTCAGTAAACCTAAAAACAAGAGAGAAAAAGAGAGAAAAGAGAGAAAAGAGAAGAAGAAGAAGAAGAAGAGAAACCACGTTAGCGGATTATTACCGAAAACATCTCCTCTACGCTCAAAGGTAACGGGGGTTATCCATTGCGACTAGACGAGGGTGTATGTTAGGATTTGGTTTTACGTTTATTAGAAATTGGGGGTTTATGCCTTTTTATCTTAATTAGATTTATAAATTGTTAATTTAGAATAGAACTACACTATAGAAATTGCTTAACGAACAGTTAATGTTATGACCTATACAGACTTGGTCATATATAATATGAACCTAATGCAAGGGTGAATACTACTTGTAATTTTTGGTGAAATAGACAATCTGTTAATGGTTGGTATTGCTGCTTTCTATTTTTATTTTTATTTTAATTATTTGAATGGGGGAAATTGATGAGTTAATTATATTAAGTTCGGATCAATGAGACTATGGATGAGTTTGCGTGTTTTATGCGTTGATTATTGTGATTATATAATTATTGATGAAATTGGATAAATTTATGTTGAATAATGGTGAATTGTAGTTTATGCATCCAAGGTGTTTGTAAAAAGGCCTGAAAGTGATTTTATGTTGTTATAGCGTTTGGCTAGTTGTGAATTTAGTGCTTGTAACTAGAACTGGTTATAAGTGTCTGTGCATGCTGGTATGATGTCTCAGTATACAAAGATTGCATTTGATAAGATTTATTTGTCTTCATCTTCTGCTTCATATATTAGTTTTACTTCTTTTTCGGAGAATATACTATAGAGTATAGAAGCACTGTTACTATGCAACTTGATATATATCTTAAAGAGACTATGCATGTCAACTTGCCGCTGCTTTAAGTTCTCCAGTTATGCATATCAACTGAGGCCATCTGTAGATAATTGTTGACTTAAATTGTAGAACTTGTGGACTAGTATGAATGTACCTACTGTAAACTTTGATAGTAATTCCATGGTTGTATCTAGCATGATTGTAGACTTGTAGTACGTTACTGTTATGTTGTATTACGATAAATGACGTATGAGATGGTGTTATTTGAATAGTATAACATTATTGGCCGAGGCCTTAATATTCATACGTATGAAATTGTGTTAATTGGATGATTTTATATTATTGGCCGAGGCCTTGTGATTTAGCTGTAGTGGCAATGGTCTCTGTCTCTCCCTAATTCCGGGGACAGAAGACGGCCGAGGGGATAGGGAATGACTCGTCTTACGGACTGGGGCGAGTGGCGTTAGAGGTCCCAGTGTGCACTATATTTACTTTTATGTTAGCAATGGTCTATGTCTCTCCCTAATTCCGGGGGCATAAGACGGCCGAAGGGATAGGGAATGACTCGTCTTACGGACTGGGACGAGTGGCGTGAGAGGTCCAAGTGCGCACTATAAATCTACTTTTATGTTGCAATGGTCTCTGTCTCTCCCTAATTCCGGGGACAGAAGACGGCCGAAGGGATAGGGAATGACCTACCTTACGGACCGGGGTAGGTGGCGTGAGAGGTCCATGTATGCTATTGATGTGTGTTGTTGATATTTAATTTATTTAATTTTATCCCGTTGTAGAATGTTATTATATTTATTTTTATACGTCGATTATCGTAGTTGTAGAATTTGTGAGCTCTTGCATTTAAGAGATGGAGTGACGGTATTTGTGGTGCCGTCCCGTCTAGTTATGTGCGTGGGACTCACCGTTACAATTTTTGTCTTTCAGGTACCACATAGGTTGGCATGTTTGGATAAGAGCGGTTGCTTTGCAACATCATGGGTTTGGGGCTTTCGCTTTCTTTTTATTTAGAACAGTTTTGAGGTTGTAGCCTACGGGCAAATTACATTTGTTTAGTTCTTCTTATTTAATTTTGTTAAAACCTTTTGGTCTTGTAGCCGCGTTTGGCAAACACTTTTATTTAATTGCTTAATTGTTCCTTTAGCTCGCAAGTCTTTTTCTTTTAAATTTTTTTTAAATTCGTACCAACAGGTTCTCTTTTCCTTTATTTAAAAAGGTCATGCCTCGATGTCCGTGTTCTATGGATTTTGGGGCGTGACAAGTTCAGTACCTATACTCAAGTATAGAATCACTTTCCTTAGGTTCTCTAAGCTACTTGGATGAATAGATGAAGAGTTGTAATACATTTTATATAGACGTCGATTTGTCAGTTGGTGGGTTAAGAAAGAAAGTCCCATTATGAACAAATTATGCATATGTTGCCCAACTTCATTGTGTAGATACATGAGTAGGTACATGTATCAAAAGGAAGATAAAAAAAATTTGACATTTATGAACATTAATCGTATATATGAAAAAATAGTACATAAACAATGCATGAAAATGAATTAAATATTTACAAAAACAGTAACAAATAAACCTAGAAGAAAGGAGGTTGAATTTAAATCAAAATGTCATCAAAAGGGCCATTCAAATTAATTACATTTACTTTTTTACTTTTTTAGGATTTTGAGAAATCACTATAAAATCATACCTAAGAGATCTCAATGTAAGCACCTTCCTTCCATCAATCTCTCTCAAAGTGCTCATAATCTATGTCGAAACCCTACATTTTTTTGAAATCACTGGATAATATTATCAAATCAGCAATGAACGCCATTGTCGATAATGCTGGTATGTCTTAGCCACTTTTTTTATATATATTGTAACACTTTTAATACTTTATGCACAACGTTCTCCAACGCCTAAACTTTAGGTTTATTATTACAAATAATAAAAGCAATGAAAGTGTTAAAGAAGGGGGATATTTATGTAAAACTAGTGTTGCCCTAGAGCTATACTCAAAAGAAATTGAGATTAGAGAAAGAAATTTTCAAAAGTAAAGGAAAAGGTAACACAAACGAAAATTAGGGCCTAAGGTCTGCTAACTTGCAAAGAGATAAACTCAAAAGTAAACTAAAATTAAATGACATTTATGACATATTAATTATTGTGTGTTGCATAACTTTTTCTGAATAGATTTTTCTTATTGTCCAATTTATTAAAAAAAAGTTAGTATGGAACAACTTCTTAACTGGTACATAAGATAGAATGATAAAGTGGGAAGTGTACAAAATTTACAAAAAAAAAATTGTGACGTTTTTTTTTTTAGCAGGCTATATGAAGTTGTTCCGAAGTATGCGGAGAATGGCAGAGGACGATCTTGTTAGCGGAATCGGTCTATCTTCACTTTCGGTCGTTGTTCATTTCAAATCAAAAGATCCGGACCGTGTGAACCCAGCTATAAATTAAGGTTTGAATAATTCGCAGCTTTCTTCTTTTTTTTTGTAGTATGGTTACCATATGGTTATATATATAAACTTCAAAATGGATAGTTTTTGGATTAAAATGAACAATAAAGTATATATAACACAGTCAAATTAATAGAGCATAGTGTTGCATGCGTCGAAATTTTAAGAAATATTTTAAGATTCACCATCATCAAACCACTCTATCCCAAAAAATTGAAGCGGGCTATATGAAACCATTTGAGAATTTATTCGTTCTCACAACAATGAATTTTTCTCCGATATACGTTTCTATTTGATGCTATTTGTTCATCAATTTGTCTTATACTCAAGTCATTACGAATGATTTGCATCCAAGTTTTTAACGGTCTACCTCTACCTTTATTTTGATTTCCTACACTAATACAATCACTCTTCTTAAACGGATCACATATATATCTTCTTGCTGTTGGTGATTTTAGTATCATCAATGTATTTTAGTAGTAATGTGATTTATTATAGGCCGATGCAATAATGCGTTAAACTCGGAAACGAGTTAGGGAAGTGCGGAGTGCACGCTCGTCGAGCCAACGTATAATTGAATATGAATAATTGAAACGGGGTGCGGGGCAGCGCCCCGAGCGAAAACTTTTCCGAACAGTTGCTTCCTTTCCGGAAAATTTTGAATAGTTGGACCTTTTCCCAACAGACATGAGAAGTCATTTGGTTGGATAGTTGGACCCTTTCCCAACAGACATGAGAATAGTTGCTTCCTTTCCGAACGGTTGCTTCCTTTCCGAACGGTTGCTTCCTTTCAGTTTCAATTATTGATCTCCTATATAAGAAGTCATTTGGCCTCGGTTTTGAACACAGAAACATATAAGAAAATTCTCTCTACATTCCTAATCTATTCTCCTTGCCAGAAACAGATTGTTCTTCAAGAATTATCCCCACAAAGATTTCGTGAACCCAGGCAATAATAGGGTCGAAATACTTTGTTCGGAAAGTGTACGAACACGATTCTTCGAAGTTATCCAGGATTATCATACCCTAAATCTCTAACAAACGAACAAAGTATTTTCTGATAATCATGGCTGGAGGAAGCACCGTCAAGGAGATGACTACAAATTTCGGAAAATTGGACAAGTTTCAAGGACAAGACTTCAGGCGTTGGCAGAAGAAGATGCATTTCATGTTGACAACGTTAAAGGTGGTGCACGTCCTGTCTACACCGATTCCAGAATTTGTAGAGGATGACACGGTTGAAAATCTAAGACACAGATCAAAGTGGGAGAACGACGACTACATTTGCAGAGGGCACATTCTTAACGGTATGTCTGATCCCTTATTTGATATTTACCAAAACCTGGAATCTGCAAAGGAATTGTGGGATTGTCTCGAATCCAAGTACATGGCAGAGGACTCATCCAGTAAAAAGTTCCTGGTAACCGATTTCAACAATTACAAAATGGTTGAATCGAGGTCTGTCATGGAACAATTCAATGAACTCCTCCGAATCCTTGGACAATTCACACAACACGGATTGAAGATGGATGAAACAATATCTGTCTCAAGCATCATAGACAAGTTGCCTCCTTCGTGGAAGGATTTCAAACACAATCTGAAACATGGAAAAGACGAACTGTCTTTGATCCAACTTGGAAGTCACTTGCGCATAGAAGAATCTCTAAGAGCGCAGGAGGATGACAAAGGAAAGGGCAAACAAATTGCTGGACCCTCGGTTAATATGGTTGAAGAGGGTGGTAAGAACGATAACCACAAAAACAAAGGAAAGAAGCGTGCTTTCAAGAACAATAAGGGCAGTTTCGGTGCTAACAAGAAACCGAAACTAGAATGCTGGAAGTGTGGCAAAACAGGCCACTTCAAGAGGGATTGCCGTTTCGACAAAAAGCACGACAACGCGAATGCAAGTGGTTCAGGAAAAGGGTCTAAGGACCAATCCGAAAACCAAGGTCAGAAATCAATTCGTGATTTGAATAGGATTAAACATTCGGTTTCACTAAATTCTGAAGCATTTTATGTGCAGGATGATGCTATCGCGTGGTGGATTGATTCTGGCGCCACAACACATGTTTGCAAGGATCGTTTCTGGTTCAAGAATTTTGTTCCAATGGAAGATGGTTCTGTCCTCTACATGGGAGATGATCACTTCGCTCCCGTTGAAGGCAAAGGAAACGTGGTGCTAGAATTCGGTTCTGGAAAGACTATTACTTTGTTTAATGTTTTGTATGTTCCTAAATTACGTAAGAATTTAATTTCTGGTCCTGTATTAAATAAGCTTGGATACAAGCAAGTGTGTGAATCCGATAAATATGTTTTATCGAAGTCTGGTGTGTTTGTAGGATTTGGATATTATAATAATGGTATGTTTATGATGAATTTGAATGGAGTTCCTAATGATTCTGGTTCTGTATTTATGTCTTCTTCGAATGTTATCAATTTCTCGTTATGGCATGCTCGTCTAGGACATGTACACTATAAAAGAATACATGAAATGTCTAAAGATGATTTAATTCCTGTTTTTAATGAAAATGTAGAAATATGTAAAACTTGCATGTTAACAAAGATCACTAGGCAACCTTTTAAAAGTATAACAAGGAAATCTGTCATTCTTGGATTAATACATAGTGATTTATGTGATTTGCATGCTACTCCATCATTAGGGCATAAAAAATATTTTATCACTTTCATAGATGATGCATCTAGATTCTGCTATGTCTATTTGTTGCACGCTAAGGACGAAGCCTTAGATAAATTCAAAATTTATAAAACTGAAGTTGAAGTGCAACAGAATGTGTTGATTAAAACATTGCGTACAGATAGAGGTGGTGAATATTATGATCCTGTATTTTTCCAATCCGTAGGAATCATTCATGAGACTACGGCACCTTATACACCTCAACAAAATGGTGTGGCTGAAAGGAAAAATAGAGTTCTTAAAGAAATGGTGAATGCCATGTTATCTTACTCTGGTTTAAGTGAAGGGTTTTGGGGAGAAGCTATGTTAACGGCTTGCTATTTGTTAAATAGGGTTCCTAATAAAAGGAACAAGACTACCCCATATGAACTTTGGTATAAGAAACGACCAAACTTAACATTTTTACGTGTTTGGGGTTGTAGGGCCGTGGTTAGACTCCCGGACCCAAAAAGGAAAACTTTGGGTGAAAAGGGTATAGCTTGCATCTTTGTTGGATATGCTGAGCACTCCAAGGCCTATAGGTTTTATGTTATAGAACCTAATGACTCGATTTCTATTAACACGATTATAGAATCGAGAGATGCCATATTTGATGAGAATTGTTTCTCTTCTATACCTAGACCAAAGGACTCTATACCTAATTCAGATGAATCTCTAAGGGATGATCATTCAATTGATGTGCCAAGTGAGACACTTGAACCCCGTAGGAGCAAAAGAGCTAGAAAATCTAGATCTTATGGATCTGATTTTCAACTATATTTAGTTGAGGGATCAAGAGATCAGATTGGTACTCAATACTATTATTGTTATAGTATAGAGGAGGATCCAAGAACGTATGATGAAGCTGTGAAATCTCGAGATTCTGTTTTTTGGAAAGAAGCAATTGATGAAGAGATTGGTTCTATCATGGAAAATAATACTTGGGTATTATCTGATTTACCACCAGGTTGCAAACCATTGGGTTGCAAATGGATCTTCAAAAGGAAGATGAAAGTCGATGGTACAATTGACAAGTTTAAAGCTAGATTAGTTATCCAAGGCTTCAGACAAAAGGAAGGGATTGATTATTTCGATACCTATGCTCCAGTTGCCCGTATCACTACTATTAGATTGTTGATTGCCTTGGCGGCTATTCATAATCTAGTGATTCATCAAATGGATGTCAAAACAGCATTTCTGAATGGTGATTTGGAAGAAGAAGTGTATATGAAGCAACCTGAAGGATTTGTAATGCCTGGTAATGAGCATAAAGTGTGTAAGCTAGTTAAGTCGCTGTATGGGCTGAAACAAGCTCCGAAGCAGTGGCATCAAAAGTTTGATGAAGTTGTTTTGTCTAATGGTTTCATTCTAAACCAAGCAGACAAATGTGTATATAGCAAATTTGATACATCCGGTAAAGGAGTTTTCATTTGTCTATATGTTGATGACATGTTGATCTTTGGCACCGACCAAAATCAAGTTGATAAAACGAAGAATTTCTTGTCATCAAAGTTCTCCATGAAAGATATGGGAGAAGCGGACGTTATTCTTGGTATTAAGATTAAACGGGAGAATAAGGGGATTGTAATTACGCAATCTCATTACATTGAGAAAATACTCAAGAAGTTCAATTATGAAAGTTGTTCTCCAGTAAGTACTCCCATGGATCCGGGAGAAAAGCTTATGCCAAATACAGGTAAACCTGTGGATCAACTTGAATACTCAAGAGCTATAGGCTCTTTGATGTATGCTATGATTAGCACTAGACCGGATATTGCTTATGCGGTTGGAAAGTTGAGCAGATTTACTAGTAATCCTAGTAGACATCATTGGCATGCGATAACTAGGGTATTCAAGTACTTGAAGGGTACTATGAATTATGGATTGGCATATATGGGATTTCCTTTGGTGTTAGAGGGTTATTCGGATGCTAGTTGGATAAATAATGCTGAAGACTCATCCTCTACAAGTGGATGGGTGTTCTTGCTTGGGGGAGGTGCCATCTCATGGGCTTCCAAGAAGCAAACATGTATAACTGGTTCCACAATGGAATCTGAGTTTGTAGCATTAGCAGCTGCTGGTAAAGAAGCGGAATGGCTCAGGAACTTGGTATATGAGATTCCGATATGGCCTAAACGGATATCACCAATTTCTATCCGTTGTGATAGTACTGCCACACTGGCTAAAGCTTATAGTCAAATATACAATGGAAAGTCTAGACATTTGGGTGTTAGACATAGTATGATTAGGGAATTAATCATGAATGGGGTGATATCTATTGATTTTGTTCGGTCGCAACAAAACTTAGCTGACCACTTGACGAAGGGGTTAGCTAGAGACTTAGTGAATAAGTCGGTAATTGGGATGGGATTAAAGTCCATTTAAATCTATTAGCTGTGGTATACCCAATTCCCTTCAAATACAACGTTAGAAGCAGAATTCAATGTGGAAAGATCATAGTTAGAGATTGGAGCAATTGTGTTTATCTTCCCAAGGTATGTGCTCAGACCTGCAAGTGATGGCTAGGTTGAAGTATATCTTCTTAATGGTTCTTTTGAAAAATTGCAAATGCAGGTGCAAGATTAAAAGGATCACCTATGTGAGCATGAAGTTTTGCCGCTTCAAGAAGCTTGGACTTGGCTTCCTATATGCTTATTAATGGATAAGGACACATGGCTTGTAAAGTGTCAAGTATGAATAGTAGAGTATTGTAAGAAACATATGTGTACTATATCTTCAGATATTCAAATGGATTGACGGGTTCAATCGTTATGACACCCAGATTTTCGAGTATTTGGAATGTGTATTTGTACTAAGATGAAAATTCAATCGTAAGACATTTTCATCTATGCATTTGTTTGATTGTTATACCTGTGTGTTATACCCTTGTATATATTATTGTATATACTGAGTAAATCAAGGATTACACTAAAATGGGGGGGATTTGTTGGTGATTTTAGTATCATCAATGTATTTTAGTAGTAATGTGATTTATTATAGGCCGATGCAATAATGCGTTAAACTCGGAAACGAGTTAGGGAAGTGCGGAGTGCACGCTCGTCGAGCCAACGTATAATTGAATATGAATAATTGAAACGGGGTGCGGGGCAGCGCCCCGAGCGAAAACTTTTCCGAACAGTTGCTTCCTTTCCGGAAAATTTTGAATAGTTGGACCTTTTCCCAACAGACATGAGAAGTCATTTGGTTGGATAGTTGGACCCTTTCCCAACAGACATGAGAATAGTTGCTTCCTTTCCGAACGGTTGCTTCCTTTCCGAACGGTTGCTTCCTTTCAGTTTCAATTATTGATCTCCTATATAAGAAGTCATTTGGCCTCGGTTTTGAACACAGAAACATATAAGAAAATTCTCTCTACATTCCTAATCTATTCTCCTTGCCAGAAACAGATTGTTCTTCAAGAATTATCCCCACAAAGATTTCGTGAACCCAGGCAATAATAGGGTCGAAATACTTTGTTCGGAAAGTGTACGAACACGATTCTTCGAAGTTATCCAGGATTATCATACCCTAAATCTCTAACACTTGCCACATGCCCAAACAAACGTAAATGACTCTCTCTCAATTTATCTTCAATCGGAGTCATCCTTACACTAGCCCAGATATACTCATTCCTAATCTTATATGTCATAGTATTACAACACATCCATCTCAACATCCGCATCTCTGCTACCTTCATTTTATTTTCATCTACTTTTTTAATCGCCCAACACTCACTGGCGTATAATAAAACTAGTGTTATAGCTGTTTTATAAAATTTATCTTTAAGCCTTAACATCATACAACGTCACATAAAAAATCCAATGCGCTCCTCTACCACGTCCATCATACTTGGATTTTATTGTTGATTAAACAATAGTTTTAAGATTAACATTAACAAATCGACATCGATGAATCGAGCCCGTCCATAAAAAAGACAACTTGACCCATGGATTGACCGGTACCTTCATTTATCATGCCAACTATTGGCTTATTAGAGATATATATATAAACAACAAAACATAAACATAGACAAATTTCCGCAGAGGGGGGAAAACGTTGTAATTGAAAATTTACCATGTCGGGTCATACTAGAATAGGATTTCAACATATTTTTGAAATGATTTTTGAACAACGATCGGGAACAATCACAATATAACGATAATTACCAATCCAAATGGGAATTTGACATTGTGATTGTTCCCGATCGTTGTTCTAAAGACATTTCAAAACTATGTTTAAATACTATTCAAGTATAATCCGAGATGGTGAATTTTAAATCAACACGTTTCTCCCCCTTTTGCGAGAATTTGTCTATCTTTATGTTTTACTTTTTATACATCTCTAGCTAGCCAATAGTTAGCATGATCAATTAATGATGGTATCGGTCAATTTATGGGTCAAGTTGTTGTTTTTATGGACGGGCTCGATTCGTCGGTGTCGAGTTGTTAATGTCAATCTTAAAATATTTCTTAAAATTTATTTGCAACGCAATAGTATGCTCTATTAATTTGACTGTGTTATAAGTTAAATTGAAATTGATTGTTACATCCTCCCACCAATCTCTCTCCAAGTGCTTATAATCTATGTGGAAACCCTGCATTTTTCTGAAATCACTGGATAATATTATCAAATCATCAATGAACGCCATTGTCGATAATGCTGGTATGTTTTATACCCTATGAAAAACTTCAAATATGAAAAATATTTAAAATATGATATTGGAATATGTATAAGTTAAATTGAAATTGATTGTTACATCCTCCTATCACCATGATTCGTTAACAGAAGCTTCACTTAATTATTTAATTAGTCGACAAGAAAGTTTTTTTTTTTCTAACATCTGGCCAAATAAAACCAAAATACGGAAAAACTATAAATTCAACGTTTTAATTGACATAAAAATCAGCGAAAAGAAGGTAAAAATTCAAATCAGGTTTTCACAAATCTCTGTGAACATGTCTAAAAACTAACATTTATGTATCCTGTTCCTTCACCTCCAAGAGCCTCCGGAGATAAGGACCCTGACCTGAGGGAAGCCCAAACTTGTCCACAAAGGATCGTACACACCGATCCCCATAGAATTCCCAAATTGTTACCGCAGGTTTACTTGGTAGGTTGGAGCCCTAGGAACTTCTTGTGAGTGAGCTTCCGGAGAAGGCACTCCAAGACTTTGTTCGCATTTCGAGAGGATCTTCCATGATTCAAATGGTCCCTAAACGGAAGAAATAAACTTTTGGCTTTTTGTCTATTACATTTGTATTCGACTTGTTTTATGATGACCTTGTTTTAGATTTTAGTTTTGTTCTTTAATCTTGAGCCTTGTTACTGAAATGGATGTACGAAAATGAAAGACAACAGTTTTAGGTTCGAGTTGGTTTAGTTATGTAATGCAATCTATAATGAAATTGGTGATTCTAATGCAACTGTTTTCTGTACTGAAATCTATGATGGATTTACCAATAATATGTATAATGATTTAGTGAAATCAGTGTGTTAATGCTTTCGTGTCAAAACAACAACATAACAACAAAAAGGGCAACATTATAATTTGCAATATTCAGTCACCCACATAAGTTCAACCTCTCATAAGTTATATTTGGGTAAATTATAATTTTGTACACCGATCTATAGGTGGTTAAAAAAATGCATACCCACCTTTCATGATTAACGATTTGCATACCCAAGTATATGATATCGTTAAATCAACACACCACAACTAACTTCTGTGCAAGTTAACTTTTTGAACCAAAAATCAGTCCCATGCCAAAACATGTGAGTTTTTAAGAGACAAAATTGCCATTTCTCATATCAAATAAAGTGAACCATTAGATCTGATTGCTGATTTCTCATATCAAATAAAATGACAAAATTAGGATTATAGAAAAAAAAAATCAGAAGTAAAGGTAAAGGTAACACAAACGAAAATTGGGCCATAAGGTCTATTAACTTGCAAGGAGATAAACTCAAAAGGAAACTAAAATTAAATGACATTTATGACATATTAATAGGTAGATATGTACAAGTAATATGGACATAATTTAACACAAAAATTAATAATATATGTATACATACAGTACACCATAGAATCCCTAAAAAGGAAGAAATTTGAACTTAAATTAATTTTTTAATACAAGGATCATCCAATTTATTGGTAATTGCTATGTTTCCTTTAAAGGGTCTTAATGAACCACTATAAAGCCACTAGAGAGTTTTATGTAAAATACCAACAAAAGTTTAAACTCTACATTAGAATGAATATCAATCGTGATATTGCTTGTAAGTTCTATCTCCCCATATTTGTTACTCTTCCCGTTTTCTCTTAGTATTTTTTTTCTGGGTACTTTCTATGTGTAATCAACTATTGTGTTTTCATTTTCATTTATTCACAAAAACTTTGTAATTTACATTCATTATACTAAACCCGCAATGTTCATGTGCTTAAACGTCAGTTTGTAGTTAAATAAAACATCAGATGTCCACAAATATGTAATTAGAGGTATCAGTTTGTAGTTAAATAAAACATCAGATGTCCACAAATAAAACATCCTTTTCTGTGTTGTGTAACTCGTTTTTGTTGAATAGTAAAAATGAGGTAAATAACGATCGCCCAAATTTTAACAGGCTATTTGAAGTTGTTCCTAAGTATGCGAAGAATGGCAGAGGACAATCCCCTTAGCAAAATAAATCTTTGTCCAATTCCGATCGTTGTTCATTTCATTTCAAAAGCTCCGGGCCATGTCAAGCAAGCTTTAAGGTTTGAATCAATCGCTGCTTTCTTCTTTTTGTAGTATGGTTACCATGAATGCATACAATTTACTAAGCTGACTTTTATAGTTTAATATGTAAGGATAAAGATGCTTTACAAGACAAAAAAATTTGAAAAATATGATAGTTAGAGAATACAGTATGTATAAGTTATATTGAAATTGTTCTTTTTTTCTTACACAACGTAGTTTTGTATATCTTTCTGCAGATAAAGAATGTCGATTTTGGTGCAGTTGCATATGAAGAGCTTAATAAGGTCCCAATGGGGCAAAAAAGGGCGAAAACACCGACCAGGGCTAACAAGAATTGAGCAAATAAATTCCCAGCAGTTGCACTATTAAGAGCCCGTCTGTTCGTTGAAAGGATCAATGTCTGCTCAATACTTGGATATTTCTGAAACAAACGACCTCATAAACTATATTGCTTTTCTCAGCTTCCAAAAAGCGCTTGCAAACTGACATGGACTTCACGGCATCATTGCCTCCGTCTGACGACTTGGCCACCAAAAGCCATAATAGTGCTTAAAACATCAATAGGAAGATTTGTTATATTCAAAGCCAAATATGCTGGAGGATCTCACGTAACGTTAATCTTGGGTTTGTTTATCTTGCTTTTCAATCTGCTTGGACTAGTAATTAATAGGTGGTGTATGTTTACTTGTGGGTTTTTTTTTAAAGTTTCAGTGGGTAGCTTAGTTGATTGTAATTTTGTGTAAATTTAAGAGCTATCATTGTAATTGTCTAAGCTGGGTTAGGTCCCGTTTTATTAATTAAAGTTTGTTAATTAAAAAAAATTGTTAATTTGTAATTTTGTGTAAATTTCAGCGCTATCATTGTTAATTTGTCAGTTTTGCTCTGCATGCGCCGCTCTTAGCTCTTACTATGTCTTAATATTTTCATAGATGAAACTGAGTCAAGTCAACACTCGCACTTTCTGGGCCGATAAGTATGCGACCAACATGCTAGATATGCTGCCCACCTTGGCCATGTCAGCAGATCGAAACGGTGGCACATCCATTTAGTGGCGAAACATGGATGATTACTTTACCAATCATTTCTTAACGCAATTATTTTATAAAAAATATAACCTCACAGACATGGATGATTCTGTAAATTACGATATAGAAAGAAATTTTCAAAAGTAAAGGAAAAGGTAACCCAAACGAAAGTTAGGCCCTAAGGTCTACTAACTTGAAAAGAGATAAACTCAAAAGGAAACTAAAATTAAATGACATTTATGACATATTAATTGGTAGATATGTACAAGTAATATGTACATAATTAATTTCACATAAAAATTAATAATATATGTATATATACAGTACACCATAGAATCACTAAAAAGGAAGAAATTTGAACTTGAATTAACTTTTTAATAGAAGGTTCATCCAATTTATTTATATGTAGTTGCTATGTTTCCTTTAAAAGGTTTTAATAAACCACTATAAAGCCACGAGAGAGCAGTAAGTAAAATAACAACAAAACTTTAAACTCTACATTTGTTGTTAATATTCTAAATTTCAAACGTGTATCTAAATTTTGGCAAACGGTAATATCAGACTCGTGATTTTTATACAACCACTACACCATAATTGATCAACACCCCATCTCTGCCATATACTTTCGGATGGGTACTCCGGCAATAGGTCCGTTAAAGACTCTCTCTCTTCGTGGCCACGTAAATCTTGTACCACTCCCTTTCCTCCATGAGTTTAAAATTTTAAAATTTCCTCGCTTCAAGCACTCTTGCAACGGGTTGGTGTTGTTTTCAGTTAGGAATAAACATTACTGTGTGTGAAAAAAAAAGGTGGAGCCCTTGGAACTTCTTGTGAGTAAGCTTCCGAAGAAGGCACTCCATGACTTTGATCGGGTTTCGAGGACCTTCCATGATTCTATGGTCCTTAAATGGAAAAATAATTCTATGGTCCATTACATGTGTATTCCACAGATTTTATGATAACCGTGTTTTGCATTTTAGGTTTGTTGTTCAATCTTCAGCTTGCCTTGTTACTGAAATGGATGTAAAGAAAGGACAACCGTTGTAGGTTCGAATTGGTTTAATTATGTAATACAATCTATAATGAAATTGGAGATTCTGATGCAAGTGTTTTCTGTAAGGAAATCTATAATGGATTTACCAATGCTATGTATAATAAAAACCAGTGTGTTAATGCAAGTATTTTCTGTCAAAACAACAAAATTGCAATGTAGCCCTAAGAGCATCAACATATAAGAAGGAACTATGTTAATAATTAAAGTATTCTATTTGATTATTTAGAGTGCCCTATTTTTGTCGGCCATAAAAATCCATTTATTTACAAGAGTTTTTTTAGAAAGTGAGAAATTGTTGTCAAGATGGAAAACTAATTGGATTTCTATGGGAGGTAAATTAATGTTGATCAAGTATATATGTGCCACTTATTGACGGTTTACACCACGACTGCTATAAATCCCCGCAAAAAAACCATTCATCAAATTGATTATAACTTTGCGCTAACTTTCTATGGGGTAAAAGAGAACAAAATTAAATACCACCGGATTTTTTGGAGTACCATTTTTAAATCTGTGGATGAAGGTGGTTTAGGTATTAAAAACATGAGCAAGATTACGGTTCTTGTGGAGTTCAAATAACTTTCCTGGATTTTTTTTGAAAAAAACTCGTTTTGCAGGGACTAATTACATGAAAAGAAAATATAAAGTTTTAAGTAAACACGGCTATTCAAACTTGAGTAAAAAACATATTTGGAATAATCTCATTCCGTTAAAAAAGTTTTTTTTTATAGTAACAGGTACCCTTTAAAATGTAAGAAAGTAACATGGGACAAAACCCCCCATGTTGGCTTATAAAACTGAATCCGATAAAAGTACGATACAGCTATCAAACTTGCTAAGAAAAAGAAACATCACGGGACACCTAAAGCTGTAAAAAAGAGGGGGAAATAACTAAACTAGCAAATTTCATTAGCCATCATCTGAAAGTGCAAATGCGCTTAATAAACCCTACTTTTCTCCTTATACCCACCCCCCTCTCCTTATGAAAAAGTTCTGTTTAGTTTGGAATCTGTTATAGAAAGGAATTAATATTTCTAAGCGATGATAGAATTCAAAAGCTTAACGTTCGAGTACTTCAAAGTGTGAGTCGTTTGTAATGCTAATGAAGAGATTATTGAACATTTGTTCAGTAGTTTTCTTTTTTAGCCCGTTTGGTATCAGTTTTTTTTTTCCTTACTCATTTGTTCAGTACCTATACTCAAGTATAGAATCACTTTCCTTAGGTTCTCTAAGCTACTTGGATGAATAGATGAAGAGTTGTAATACATTTTATATAGACGTCGATTTGTCAGTTGGTGGGTTAAGAAAGAAAGTCCCATTATGAACAAATTATGCATATGTTGCCCAACTTCATTGTGTAGATACATGAGTAGGTACATGTATCAAAAGGAAGATAAAAAAAAATTGACATTTATGAACATTAATCGTATATATGAAAAAATAGTACATAAACAATGCATGAAAATGAATTAAATATTTACAAAAACAGTAACAAATAAACCTAGAAGAAAGGAGGTTGAATTTAAATCAAAATGTCATCAAAAGGGCCATTCAAATTAATTACATTTACTTTTTTACTTTTTTAGGATTTTGAGAAATCACTATAAAATCATACCTAAGAGATCTCAATGTAAGCACCTTCCTTCCACCAATCTCTCTCAAAGTGCTCATAATCTATGTCGAAACCCTACATTTTTTTGAAATCACTGGATAATATTATCAAATCAGCAATGAACGCCATTGTCGATAATGCTGGTATGTCTTAGCCACTTTTTTTATATATATTGTAACACTTTTAATACTTTATGCACAACGTTCTCCAACGCCTAAACTTTAGGTTTATTATTACAAATAATAAAAGCAATGAAAGTGTTAAAGAAGGGGGATATTTATGTAAAACTAGTGTTGCCCTAGAGCTATACTCAAAAGAAATTGAGATTAGAGAAAGAAATTTTCAAAAGTAAAGGAAAAGGTAACACAAACGAAAATTAGGGCCTAAGGTCTGCTAACTTGCAAAGAGATAAACTCAAAAGTAAACTAAAATTAAATGACATTTATGACATATTAATTATTGTGTGTTGCATAACTTTTTCTGAATAGATTTTTCTTATTGTCCAATTTATTAAAAAAAAGTTAGTATGGAACAACTTCTTAACTGGTACATAAGATAGAATGATAAAGTGGGAAGTGTACAAAATTTACAAAAAAAAATTGTGACGTTTTTTTTTTTAGCAGGCTATATGAAGTTGTTCCGAAGTATGCGGAGAATGGCAGAGGACGATCTTGTTAGCGGAATCGGTCTATCTTCACTTTCGGTCGTTGTTCATTTCAAATCAAAAGATCCGGACCGTGTGAACCCAGCTATAAATTAAGGTTTGAATAATTCGCAGCTTTCTTCTTCTTTTTTGTAGTATGGTTACCATATGGTTATATATATAAACTTCAAAATGGATAGTTTTTGGATTAAAATGAACAATAAAGTATATATAACACAGTCAAATTAATAGAGCATAGTGTTGCATGCGTCGAAATTTTAAGAAATATTTTAAGATTCACCATCATCAAACCACTCTATCTCAAAAAATTGAAGCGGGCTATATGAAACCATTTGAGAATTTATTCGTTCTCACAACAATGAATTTTTCTCCGATATACGTTTCTATTTGATGCTATTTGTTCATCAATTTGTCTTATACTCAAGTCATTACGAATGATTTGCATCCAAGTTTTTAACGGTCTACCTCTACCTTTATTTTGATTTCCTACACTAATACAATCACTCTTCTTAAACGGATCACATATATATCTTCTTGCCACATGCCCAAACAAACGTAAATGACTCTCTCTCAATTTATCTTCAATCGGAGTCATCCTTACACTAGCCCAGATATACTCATTCCTAATCTTATATGTCATAGTATTACAACACATCCATCTCAACATCCGCATCTCTGCTACCTTCATTTTATTTTCATCTACTTTTTTAATCGCCCAACACTCACTGGCGTATAATAAAACTAGTGTTATAGCTGTTTTATAAAATTTATCTTTAAGCCTTAACATCATACAACGTCACATAAAAAATCCAATGCGCTCCTCTACCACGTCCATCATACTTGGATTTTATTGTTGATTAAACAATAGTTTTAAGATTAACATTAACAAATCGACATCGATGAATCGAGCCCGTCCATAAAAAAGACAACTTGACCCATGGATTGACCGGTACCTTCATTTATCATGCCAACTATTGGCTTATTAGAGATATATATATAAACAACAAAACATAAACATAGACAAATTTCCGCAGAGGGGGGAAAACGTTGTAATTGAAAATTTACCATGTCGGGTCATACTAGAATAGGATTTCAACATATTTTTGAAATGATTTTTGAACAACGATCGGGAACAATCACAATATAACGATAATTACCAATCCAAATGGGAATTTGACATTGTGATTGTTCCCGATCGTTGTTCTAAAGACATTTCAAAACTATGTTTAAATACTATTCAAGTATAATCCGAGATGGTGAATTTTAAATCAACACGTTTCTCCCCCTTTTGCGAGAATTTGTCTATCTTTATGTTTTACTTTTTATACATCTCTAGCTAGCCAATAGTTAGCATGATCAATTAATGATGGTATCGGTCAATTTATGGGTCAAGTTGTTGTTTTTATGGACGGGCTCGATTCGTCGGTGTCGAGTTGTTAATGTCAATCTTAAAATATTTCTTAAAATTTATTTGCAACGCAATAGTATGCTCTATTAATTTGACTGTGTTATAAGTTAAATTGAAATTGATTGTTACATCCTCCCACCAATCTCTCTCCAAGTGCTTATAATCTATGTGGAAACCCTGCATTTTTCTGAAATCACTGGATAATATTATCAAATCATCAATGAACGCCATTGTCGATAATGCTGGTATGTTTTATACCCTATGAAAAACTTCAAATATGAAAAATATTTAAAATATGATATTGGAATATGTATAAGTTAAATTGAAATTGATTGTTACATCCTCCTATCACCATGATTCGTTAACAGAAGCTTCACTTAATTATTTAATTAGTCGACAAGAAAGTTTTTTTTTTTCTAACATCTGGCCAAATAAAACCAAAATACGGAAAAACTATAAATTCAACGTTTTAATTGACATAAAAATCAGCGAAAAGAAGGTAAAAATTCAAATCAGGTTTTCACAAATCTCTGTGAACATGTCTAAAAACTAACATTTATGTATCCTGTTCCTTCACCTCCAAGAGCCTCCGGAGATAAGGACCCTGACCTGAGGGAAGCCCAAACTTGTCCACAAAGGATCGTACACACCGATCCCCATAGAATTCCCAAATTGTTACCGCAGGTTTACTTGGTAGGTTGGAGCCCTAGGAACTTCTTGTGAGTGAGCTTCCGGAGAAGGCACTCCAAGACTTTGTTCGCATTTCGAGAGGATCTTCCATGATTCAAATGGTCCCTAAACGGAAGAAATAAACTTTTGGCTTTTTGTCTATTACATTTGTATTCGACTTGTTTTATGATGACCTTGTTTTAGATTTTAGTTTTGTTCTTTAATCTTGAGCCTTGTTACTGAAATGGATGTACGAAAATGAAAGACAACAGTTTTAGGTTCGAGTTGGTTTAGTTATGTAATGCAATCTATAATGAAATTGGTGATTCTAATGCAACTGTTTTCTGTACTGAAATCTATGATGGATTTACCAATAATATGTATAATGATTTAGTGAAATCAGTGTGTTAATGCTTTCGTGTCAAAACAACAACATAACAACAAAAAGGGCAACATTATAATTTGCAATATTCAGTCACCCACATAAGTTCAACCTCTCATAAGTTATATTTGGGTAAATTATAATTTTGTACACCGATCTATAGGTGGTTAAAAAAATGCATACCCACCTTTCATGATTAACGATTTGCATACCCAAGTATATGATATCGTTAAATCAACACACCACAACTAACTTCTGTGCAAGTTAACTTTTTGAACCAAAAATCAGTCCCATGCCAAAACATGTGAGTTTTTAAGAGACAAAATTGCCATTTCTCATATCAAATAAAGTGAACCATTAGATCTGATTGCTGATTTCTCATATCAAATAAAATGACAAAATTAGGATTATAGAAAAAAAAAATCAGAAGTAAAGGTAAAGGTAACACAAACGAAAATTGGGCCATAAGGTCTATTAACTTGCAAGGAGATAAACTCAAAAGGAAACTAAAATTAAATGACATTTATGACATATTAATAGGTAGATATGTACAAGTAATATGGACATAATTTAACACAAAAATTAATAATATATGTATACATACAGTACACCATAGAATCCCTAAAAAGGAAGAAATTTGAACTTAAATTAATTTTTTAATACAAGGATCATCCAATTTATTGGTAATTGCTATGTTTCCTTTAAAGGGTCTTAATGAACCACTATAAAGCCACTAGAGAGTTTTATGTAAAATACCAACAAAAGTTTAAACTCTACATTGTTGTAAATCTTTATATATATTTAGTAAAAAGAATGAATATCAATCGTGATATTGCTTGTAAGTTCTATCTCCCCATATTTGTTACTCTTCCCGTTTTCTCTTAGTATTTTTTTTCTGGGTACTTTCTATGTGTAATCAACTATTGTGTTTTCATTTTCATTTATTCACAAAAACTTTGTAATTTACATTCATTATACTAAACCCGCAATGTTCATGTGCTTAAACGTCAGTTTGTAGTTAAATAAAACATCAGATGTCCACAAATAAAACATCCTTTTCTGTGTTGTGTAACTCGTTTTTGTTGAATAGTAAAAATGAGGTAAATAACGATCGCCCAAATTTTAACAGGCTATTTGAAGTTGTTCCTAAGTATGCGAAGAATAGCAGAGGACAATCCCCTTAGCAAAATAAATCTTTGTCCAATTCCGATCGTTGTTCATTTCATTTCAAAAGCTCCGGGCCATGTCAAGCAAGCTTTAAGGTTTGAATCAATCGCTGCTTTCTTCTTTTTGTAGTATGGTTACCATGAATGCATACAATTTACTAAGCTGACTTTTATAGTTTAATATGTAAGGATAAAGATGCTTTACAAGACAAAAAAATTTGAAAAATATGATAGTTAGAGAATACAGTATGTATAAGTTATATTGAAATTGTTCTTTTTTTCTTACACAACGTAGTTTTGTATATCTTTCTGCAGATAAAGAATGTCGATTTTGGTGCAGTTGCATATGAAGAGCTTAATAAGGTCCCAATGGGGCAAAAAAGGGCGAAAACACCGACCAGGGCTAACAAGAATTGAGCAAATAAATTCCCAGCAGTTGCACTATTAAGAGCCCGTCTGTTCGTTGAAAGGATCAATGTCTGCTCAATACTTGGATATTTCTGAAACAAACGACCTCATAAACTATATTGCTTTTCTCAGCTTCCAAAAAGCGCTTGCAAACTGACATGGACTTCACGGCATCATTGCCTCCGTCTGACGACTTGGCCACCAAAAGCCATAATAGTGCTTAAAACATCAATAGGAAGATTTGTTATATTCAAAGCCAAATATGCTGGAGGATCTCACGTAACGTTAATCTTGGGTTTGTTTATCTTGCTTTTCAATCTGCTTGGACTAGTAATTAATAGGTGGTGTATGTTTACTTGTGGGTTTTTTTTTAAAGTTTCAGTGGGTAGCTTAGTTGATTGTAATTTTGTGTAAATTTAAGAGCTATCATTGTAATTGTCTAAGCTGGGTTAGGTCCCGTTTTATTAATTAAAGTTTGTTAATTAAAAAAAATTGTTAATTTGTAATTTTGTGTAAATTTCAGCGCTATCATTGTTAATTTGTCAGTTTTGCTCTGCATGCGCCGCTCTTAGCTCTTACTATGTCTTAATATTTTCATAGATGAAACTGAGTCAAGTCAACACTCGCACTTTCTGGGCCGATAAGTATGCGACCAACATGCTAGATATGCTGCCCACCTTGGCCATGTCAGCAGATCGAAACGGTGGCACATCCATTTAGTGGCGAAACATGGATGATTACTTTACCAATCATTTCTTAACGCAATTATTTTATAAAAAATATAACCTCACAGACATGGATGATTCTGTAAATTACGATATAGAAAGAAATTTTCAAAAGTAAAGGAAAAGGTAACCCAAACGAAAGTTAGGCCCTAAGGTCTACTAACTTGAAAAGAGATAAACTCAAAAGGAAACTAAAATTAAATGACATTTATGACATATTAATTGGTAGATATGTACAAGTAATATGTACATAATTAATTTCACATAAAAATTAATAATATATGTATATATACAGTACACCATAGAATCACTAAAAAGGAAGAAATTTGAACTTGAATTAACTTTTTAATAGAAGGTTCATCCAATTTATTTATATGTAGTTGCTATGTTTCCTTTAAAAGGTTTTAATAAACCACTATAAAGCCACGAGAGAGCAGTAAGTAAAATAACAACAAAACTTTAAACTCTACATTTGTTGTTAATATTCTAAATTTCAAACGTGTATCTAAATTTTGGCAAACGGTAATATCAGACTCGTGATTTTTATACAACCACTACACCATAATTGATCAACACCCCATCTCTGCCATATACTTTCGGATGGGTACTCCGGCAATAGGTCCGTTAAAGACTCTCTCTCTTCGTGGCCACGTAAATCTTGTACCACTCCCTTTCCTCCATGAGTTTAAAATTTTAAAATTTCCTCGCTTCAAGCACTCTTGCAACGGGTTGGTGTTGTTTTCAGTTAGGAATAAACATTACTGTGTGTGAAAAAAAAAGGTGGAGCCCTTGGAACTTCTTGTGAGTAAGCTTCCGAAGAAGGCACTCCATGACTTTGATCGGGTTTCGAGGACCTTCCATGATTCTATGGTCCTTAAATGGAAAAATAATTCTATGGTCCATTACATGTGTATTCCACAGATTTTATGATAACCGTGTTTTGCATTTTAGGTTTGTTGTTCAATCTTCAGCTTGCCTTGTTACTGAAATGGATGTAAAGAAAGGACAACCGTTGTAGGTTCGAATTGGTTTAATTATGTAATACAATCTATAATGAAATTGGAGATTCTGATGCAAGTGTTTTCTGTAAGGAAATCTATAATGGATTTACCAATGCTATGTATAATAAAAACCAGTGTGTTAATGCAAGTATTTTCTGTCAAAACAACAAAATTGCAATGTAGCCCTAAGAGCATCAACATATAAGAAGGAACTATGTTAATAATTAAAGTATTCTATTTGATTATTTAGAGTGCCCTATTTTTGTCGGCCATAAAAATCCATTTATTTACAAGAGTTTTTTTAGAAAGTGAGAAATTGTTGTCAAGATGGAAAACTAATTGGATTTCTATGGGAGGTAAATTAATGTTGATCAAGTATATATGTGCCACTTATTGACGGTTTACACCACGACTGCTATAAATCCCCGCAAAAAAACCATTCATCAAATTGATTATAACTTTGCGCTAACTTTCTATGGGGTAAAAGAGAACAAAATTAAATACCACCGGATTTTTTGGAGTACCATTTTTAAATCTGTGGATGAAGGTGGTTTAGGTATTAAAAACATGAGCAAGATTACGGTTCTTGTGGAGTTCAAATAACTTTCCTGGATTTTTTTTGAAAAAAACTCGTTTTGCAGGGACTAATTACATGAAAAGAAAATATAAAGTTTTAAGTAAACACGGCTATTCAAACTTGAGTAAAAAACATATTTGGAATAATCTCATTCCGTTAAAAAAGTTTTTTTTTATAGTAACAGGTACCCTTTAAAATGTAAGAAAGTAACATGGGACAAAACCCCCCATGTTGGCCTATAAAACTGAATCCGATAAAAGTACGATACAGCTATCAAACTTGCTAAGAAAAAGAAACATCACGGGACACCTAAAGCTGTAAAAAAGAGGGGGAAATAACTAAACTAGCAAATTTCATTAGCCATCATCTGAGAGTGCAAATGCGCTTAATAAACTCTACTTTTCTCCTTATACCCCCCTCTCTTTATGAAAAAGTTCTGTTTAGTTTGGAATCTGTTATAGAAAGAAATTAATAATTCTAAGTGATGATAGAATTCGAAAGCTTAACGTTCGAGTACTTCAAAGTGTGAGTCGTTTGTAATGCTAATGAAGAGATTATTGAACATTTGTTCAGTAGTTTTCTTTTTTTAGCCCGTTTGGTATCAGTTTTTTTTTTCCTTACACATTTGTTCAGTACGTATACTCAAGTATAGAATCACTTTCTTTAGGTTCTCTAAGCTACTTGGATGAATAGATGAAGAGTTGTAATACATTTTATATAGACGTCGATTTGTCAGTTGGTGGGTTAAGAAAGAAAGTCCCATTATGATCAAATTATGCATATGTTGCCCAACTTCATTGTGTAGATACATCAGTAGGTACATGTATCAAAAGGAAGATAAAAAAAATTGACATTTATGAACATTAATCGTATATATGAAAAAAAATAGTACATAAACAATGCATGAAAATGAATTAAATATTTACAAAAACAGTAACAAATAAAACTATAAGAAAGGAGGTTGAATTTACATCAAAATTTCAACAATAGGGCCATTCAAATTAATTACATTTACTTGTTTACTTTTTTAGGATTTTGAGAAACCACTATAAAATCATACCTAACAGATCTCAATGTAAGCACCTTCCTCCCACCAATCTCTCTCCAAGTGCTTATAATCTATGTCGAAACCCTACATTTTTTTGAAATCAGTGGATAATATTATCAAATCATCAATGAACGCCATTATCGATAATGCTGGTATGTTTTAGCCCCTTTTTTAATATATTGTAACACTTTTAATACTTTATGCACAACGTTCTCCAACGCCTTAACTTTAGGTTTATTATTACAATTAATAAAAGCAATGAAAATGTTAAAGAGGGGAGATATTTATGTAAAACTAGTGTTGCCCTAGAGCTATACTCAAAAGAAATTGCGATTAGAGAAAGAAATTTTCTAAAGGAAAGGAAAAGGTAACACAAACGAAAATTAGAGCCCTAAGGTCTGCTAACTTGCAAAGATATAAACTCCAAAGTAAACTAAAATTAAATGACATTTATGACATATTAATTATTATGTGTTGCATAACTTTTTCTGAATAGAATTTTCTTATTGTCCAATTTATTAAAAAAAAGTTTGTATGGAACAACTTCTTAACTGCTAGTGTGCTTGAAAATCAGTTGGTCAAATGACTAATCCTTGGGAAATAAATTGGTACATAGGTAGAATGATAAACTGGGAAGTGTACAACATTTACAAAAAAAATGTGACGTTTTTTTTTTTTTTTTAAATTAAGTGTGACGGTTTTTATTCAAACAGAAATGTATAGTCGCTTCCTTTTGCTTGTGTGTGTGTGTGTTGAATAGTAAAATGAGGTAAATAACGATTTCCCAATTTTTTTTTAACAGGCTATATGAAGTTGTTCCGAAGTATGCGGAGAATGGCAGAGGACGATCTTGTTAGCGGAATCGGTCTTTCTTCACTTCCGATCGTTGTTCATTTCAAATCAAAAGATCCGGACCGTGTGAACCCAGCTATAAATTAAGGTTTGAATAATTCGCTGCTTTCTTCTTCTTTTTTTGTAGTATGCCATCATTTATCATGCCAACTATTGGCTTATTAGAGATGTATAAACAGTAAAACATAAACATAGACAAATTTCCACAGAGGGGGGAAAATGTTGTAATTGAAAATTTACCATGCCAGGTCATACTAGAATAGGATTTCAACGTATTTCTGAAATGTTTTTAGAACAATGATAGGGAACAATCACAATATAACAATAATTACCAATCCAAATGGGAATTTGATATTGTGATTGTTCCCAATTGTTGTTCTAAAGACATTTCAAAACTATGTTTAAATACTATTCAAGTATAATCCGACATGGTGAATTTTAAATTACCACGTTTCTCCCCCTTTGCGAGAATTTGTCTATCTTTATGTTTTACTTTTTATATATCTCTAGCTAACCAATAGTTAGCATGATCAATGATGGTATCGGTCAATTTATGGGTCAAGTTGTTGTTTTCATGGACGGTCTCGATTCGTCGGTGTCGAGTTGTTAATGTCAATCTTAAAATATTTATTAAAATTTATTTGCAACGCAATAGCATGCTCTATTAATTTGACTGTGTTATTTATAGTTTATTGTTCATTTTGATTTAAAAACTATACATTTTGAAGTTTATATAACAACTTATCATTTTGCTTATTTACAAGTCACTTACTATAAGTTAAAATAAATACAAAATGACTTATCAACAAAAATAAGTTATACACCACTTATAAATAAAGATAAAGTAGTGTCAAACGGTACATTGCATGTTTTTTTTAAGAAGGTTTTTCCTTATTACTTTAAAATGCGTTTTCTTTTACAAACTAAGCTGGCGAAAATTAATTTTGATTTCCGTAAAGTAAAATAACCCGAATCTAAGTAGTTTTTTTTTTAAAATATAATGACGTGAAATCACTGCAAGAAAAAAGTTCATTTAGAATCATAATTTTTTTCCGGTTATGTTGCTAAAGTGGATGTGACTAGATTTTAGCAACAGATTAGCAACAAATTATGTTGCTATTTGTTGCTAAAATTTAGGCATAACCATTTTATTAACATAACTCAAAATGTTTTATGATGCTAAATGAACTTTTTTTTGTAGTGAATAATTTGAAAAGTAATTATGTGAATGTTATTAATTATTATCAAGTTCATTAAGCAAGTTGTATAAGGTCACTTTCATTTATATCATAATTATAGGTATATTGCTTAATGAAGACTAAAAAAGTAGTCATGCTTGATAGTTGATACTAACTGTTCAAGCATAATTTAAATATTTTGATATATATGGAGATTTTTTGAAATAAAATTGAAAGAATATATGTTAACTTAAATTGAAAGTACAAAATCAAGTAATCACTTTCCTTTTGGTTTCTCTAACAAAAAAAACGGTGTACCAAAAAAAAAAAAGAATAAAGATGCTTTACAAAACTTCAAATATGAAAAATATTTAAAATTTGATATTGGAATATGTATAAGTTAAATTGAAATTGATTATTACATCCTCCTATCACCATGATTCGTTAACAGAAGCTTCACTTAATTATTTAATCAGTCGACAAGAAAGTTTTTTTTTTTCTAACATCTGGCCAAATAAAACCAAAATACGGAAAAACTATAAATTCAACGTTTTAATTGACATAAAAATCAGCGAAAAGAGGGTAAAAATTCAAACCAGGTTTTCACAAATCTTTGTGAACAAGTCTAAAAACTAGCATTTATGTATCCTGTTCCTTTACCTCCAAGAGCCTCCGGAGATAAGGATCCCGACCTGAGGGAAGCCCAAACTTGTCCACAAAGGATCGTACACACCGATCCCCATAGAATTCCCAAATTGTTGCCGCAGGTTTACTTGGTAAGTTGGAGCCCTAGGAACTTCTTGTGAGTGAGTTGCCGGAGAAGGCACTCCAAGACTTTGTTCGCGTTTCGAGAGGATCTTCCATGATTCAAATGGTCCCTAAACGGAAGAAATGAACTTTTGGCCTTTTGTCTATTACATTTGTATTCGACTTGTTTTATGATGACCTTGTTTGGGATTTTAGTTTTGTTGTTTAATCTTGAGCCTTGTTACTAAAATAGATGTACGAAAATGAAGGACAACATTTTTAGGTTCGAGTTGGTTTAGTTATGGAATGCAATCTATAATGAAATTGGTGATTCTAATGCAACTGTTTTCTGTACATAAATCTATGATGGATTTACCAATAATATGTATAATGATTCAGTGAAATCAGTGTGTTAATGCTTTCATGTCAAAACAACAACCATAACAACAAAAAACGCAACATTATAATTTGCAATATTCAGTCACCCACATAAGTTCAACCTCTGATAAGTTGTTTTTGAGTAAATTATAGTTTTGTACGCCGATCTATTGGTGGTTAAGAAAATGGATACCCATCTTTCATGATTAACGATTTGCATACTCAAGTATATGATATCGTCAAATCAACAAACCACAACTAACTTATGTGCATGTTAACTTTTTGAACCAAAAAATAGTTACATGCCAAAACATGTGAGTTTTTAAGAGACAAAATTGTCATTTCTCATATCAAATAAAGCGAACCATTAGATCTGATTGCTGATTTCTCATATCAAATAAAATGACAAAATTAGGATTATTGAAAAAAAAAATCAAAAGTAAAGGTAAACGTAACACAAACGAAAATTGGGCCCTAAGGTCTACTAACTTGCAAAGAGATCAACTCAAAAGGAAACTAAAATTAAATGACATTTATGACATATTAATAGGTAGATATTTACAAGTAATATGGACATAGTTTAACACAAAAATCAATAATATATGTATACATACAACAGTACACCATAGAATCCCTAAAAAGGAAGAAATTTGAACTTAAATTAATTTTTTAATACAAGGATCATCCAATTTATTGATAATTGCTATGTTTCCTTTAAAGGGTCTTAATGAACCACTATAAAGCCACTAAAGAGTTTTATGTAAAATACCAACAAAAGTTTAAACTCTACATTGTTGTAAATCTTTATATATATTTAGTAAAAAGAATGAATATCAATCGTGATATTGCTTGTAAGTTCTATCTCCCCATATTTGTTACTCTTCCCGTTTTCTCTTAGTATTTTTTTTCTGGGTACTTTCTATGTGTAATCAACTATTGTGTTTTCATTTTCATTTATTCACAAAAACCTTGTAATTTACATTCATTATACTAAACCCGCAATGTTCATGTGTTTAAACGTCAGTTTGTAGTTAAATAAAACATCAGATGTCCACAAATAAAACATCCTTTTCTGTGTTGTGTAACTCGTTTTTGTTGAATAGTAAAAATGATGTAAATAACGATCGCCCAAATTTTAACAGGCTATTTGAAGTTGTTCCTAAGTATGCGGAGAATGGCAGAGGACAATCTTGTTAGCAGAATAGAGTTTATTCAATTCCGATCGTTGTTCATTTCATTTTGAAATTCCTATCCGCTGTTCTAGTTGCAGTTTTGCAGTTAGGTTCCAAGTGAGGTTGCAACCACAGTTGGAACCAAGTGTATTAATGAACAGAACTGTAAAAAGTTAAATGTACTTGAAATAAATCACACGCACATTTAACAACGGAGTTCACCTAACTAGGCTACGTCTCCGGGGCACTTACCTAGATTATGATATTATAAAAGCTTACAATATAGGATTCAAGTCTTAATGAAAAACTCACGTGTATTCTCTCAAGAATGGGTTCTTTATAATTTAGAACACACACTAAAAACAATCTTCTTGCTTGAAGATCTTGATGATTGCTTTTGACTCTTTTTGATTGGCTTGAATCTCTCCATATATCATGAGACTGTCCAACGTGAGATAGACTCCAATCTTCTAAAGATAGAACCTGTTGATAATATCTTGGAAATACGAGTTAGTCTTTTCCTTTAATAAGGAAACATACAAGACAATATGTTTTAGAGATAATATCTTTGAAACTACATATGAAATATTAACTCCATATTTCTTTCAAGCTTAACACGAATCATACTGATTTTGATAAGAAACAAAGATCAAAACATGTAATAAGGATTTGCATAATAATAGAGATATAGTAAATTCCTATGTAAAAGAAAACACATCTTTATAAACTATTCTTCTTATATCTAGTTAGGAAACATCTTCCTTATTACTTTTAATATTCTCAATAATCATAAACTTAACCTTTAAGAGCATATGAGAATATAAACTGCATACTTTAAAACAAATAATTACCATTAAAGAATAGATATGCAGATTAATAGAACAAGACAGAATTCTGCAGAACAGCAGGTTGGAACTGTGGACTTCACGACATCATTGCCTCCATCTGACGACTTGGCCACCAAAGACCATAATAGTGCTTAAAACATCAATAGGAAGATTAGTTATATTCAAAGTCATCTGAAATATGCTGGAGGATCTCACGTAACGTTAATCTTGTGTTTGTTTATCTTGCTTTTGAATCTGCTAGGACTAGTAATTAATAGGTGATCTAAGTAGCAGGAGGTAGTTGTTTCATGGGTAGCTCAGTTGGTTGTAATTTTGTGTAAATATTTTGGAGCTATCATTGTAATTTTGTAAGCTGAGTCATATCCCATTTTATTAATGAAAGTTTGTTAATTAAAAAAAACTTTAATTTTGTCAGTTTGCTCACGTCTCTTACGGTTATTAAACATTTACTTACATACAATGGTGATCGGAAAAGAGATTCATATACAATATTGTAGCATTAAAAATTTACTTAAATACAATATTGGCGATCAGAAAAGAGAGAGTATTTTCACTATGAATTCTTCTTGGGACGTGGGGGGTAATAAAACATAAGCTAGAGTAACAAACATATTTGAAATAATCTCATTCCGATTAAAATTTATGTTTCGTTTGAAATCTATTATAATCGAAGGAATTCTAAGTGACGATAGAATTAAAAAGGTTAATCTCCTAGTACCTTTTAAGTGTGAGTGTTGTAATGATAATGAAGAATATTGAACATTTTCTTCAGTAGTTATGATATATATAGTTAGTATATAGTTACTTGGTTGAAGAGTTATAATACATGTTATAGACGTCGATTTGTCAGTTGGCGGGTTATGAAAGACAGTCCCATTATCAACAAATTATGCATTATATTGCCTAACTTCGTTGTTTAGATATTGTGGAATCCAGTTGGAAAAGCATAACAGAAGGTACAAATATGAGTTTTCGCTCGATTATTAGATATATTGCCTATCTAGCTCAGTTAGATAATACAGATAAGTGCTTTCCGGGTGATTTTGACATGTACAAACCTTTATCTAATCACAAGTGTTCTGAAGCTTATGGTATACATGATAATTTTACTTTCATAAATTGACTCTGTACATATAGAAGAAACCCTACTAAAAAGATAGTTGAATTTATCTATAACGAGTATGACATGGGGTAAGGTTGTCGGTAGGAAGTGGTTTGAACCATTTTTTGTAATCCATTTAAACGTATTTGATAATGTATACGTTAGTGAATCTGGAACCGTATCATTTTTCGGCATCAAAAGAGAGGTTCCAAATGTTTTTGGTTAGAGCAACTTCCATTAAACTAAGAAATTGAAAAGGTTACAACTTTACTCATTGCTAGTTATAATAAGCGTGAAAGAGATCAACATAATAACAAACAGGCTAAAATATTGTACAAATCATTTCTTATTTTCTTAACGCAATTACTTTACCAAAATATAACCTTTACAGGCATGGATGATTCTGTAAATTAGGATTATAGAAAGAATTTTTCAAAAGTAAAGGAAAAGGTAACACAAACGAAAATTGGGCCCTAAGGTGTACTAACTTGCAAAGAGATAAACTCAGAAGTAAACTAAAATTAAATGACATTTATGATATTAATTAATTGTTAGATATGTACAAGTAATATGGATATAATTTAACACAAAAATCAATAATATATGTATACATACAGTACACCATAGACTATTCCCTAAAAAGGAAAAAATTGAACTTGAATTAACCTTTTAATACAAGGATCATCCAATTTATTGATAATTGCTATGTTTCCTTTAAAGGGTTTTAATGAACAACTATAAAGCCCCTAGAGAGTTGTATGTAAAATACCAACAAAACTTTAAACTCTACATTGTTGTAAATCTTTATATATATCTAGAAAAAAAAATGAATATCAATCGTACTATTGTTTGTAAGTTCTATCCCCCCATATATGTTACTCGTTCCGTTTTCTCTTGTAGTATTTTTTTCTGGGTGCTTTCTATGTGTAATCAACTATTGTATTTTCATTTTCATTTTCATTTATTCACAAAAACCTTGTAATTTACATTCATAATACTAAACCCGCAATGTTCATGTGCTTATAAACATCTGTTTGTAGTTAAATAAAATATCAGATGTCCACAAATATGTGATTAGATGTGAGCTTAATTTTTAAAATATTACTCCATGTTTATTTGTAAACATATAATATATGAGAAATATTACGGGAGAAGCAAATGTTGTGTTGCGTAACTTTTTCTGAGTATAATTTTCTTATCGTTAAATTTATTAGAATATTGTTAATTTGTAATTTTGTGTAAATTTCAAAGCTATCATTGTTAATTTGTCAGTTTTGCTCTACATGCGCCGCTCTTAGCTCTTACTGTGTCTTAATATTTCCATAGATGAAACTGAGCCAAGTCAACACTCGCACTTTCTGGGCCGATAAGTATGCGACCAAACATGCTAGATATGCTGCCCACCTTGGCCATGTCATTAGATCGAAACGGTGGCACATCCATTTAGTGGCGGAACATGGATGATTACTTTACCAATCATTTCTTAACGCAATTATTCAAAAAATATAACCTCACAGACATGGATGATTCTGTAAATTACGATATAGAAAGAAATTTTCAAAAGTAAAGGAAAAGGTAACCCAAACGAAAGTTAGGCCCTAAGGTCTACTGACTTGAAAAGAGATAAACTCAAAAGGAAACTAAAATTAAATGACATTTAATTATGACATATTAATTGGTAGATATGTACAAGTAATATGTACATAATTAATTTCACATAAAAATTAATAATATATGTATATATACAGTACACCATAGAATCACTAAAAAGGAAGAAATTTGAACTTGAATTAACTTTTTAATAGAAGGTCCATCCAATTTATTTATATGTAGTTGCTATGTTTCCTTTAAAAGGTTTTAATAAACCACTATAAAGCCACGAGAGAGTAGTAAGTAAAATAACAACAAAACTTTAAACTCTACATTTGTTGTAAATATTCTCTATATATGAATAGATATCTATAAAAAAAAAAAAAAAAATGAATGTCAATCGTGCTATTGCTTGTAAGTTATATCCCCCCATATATGTCACTCTTTCCATTCTCTCTTGGTATTTTTTCAGGCTACTATTATGTGTTTAATCAACTATTTTATTTTCATTTTTATTTATTAACAAAAAGCTTGTAATTTACATTAATAATACTAAACCCCCAATGTTCATGTGGTTAAACATCCATTTGTTGTTAAATAAAGCATCGGATGTCCACAAATATGTGAGTCGATCGATGTGAGCTTAATTATTAAAATATTACTCCATGTTTTAATTGTAAATATAGTATAATTTATGAGAAATATTACGGGAGAAGCAAATGTTGTGCTGCGTAACTTTTTCTGAGTAGAATTTTCTTATCGTTCAATTTATTAGAAAACTTTCGTATTGAACAACTTCTTAATTGCTAGTTTGCTAGAAATCAGTTTGTCAAATAACTAATCCTTGAGAGATGAATTGGTACAAAGGTAAAATAATAAACTGGGAAGTATACAACATTTAAGAAAAAAGAAAAGAAAAAACTTTTGTGACAGTTTTTATTTAAACAGAAATGTATAGTCGCTTCCTTTTGTGTGTATGTGTTTGTTGAATAGTAAAAATAGGTAAATAACAATCTTCCAAATTTTAACAGGCTATAATTAAAGTTGTTCCTAAGTATGCGGAGAATGGCAGAGGACAATCCCGTTAGCAGCATAGATCTTTGTTCACTTCCGATCGTCGTTCATTCCATTTCAAAAGATCCGTATCATGTGAACCAAGCTATAAAGGTTTGAATCAATCACTACTTCTGATTTTTATAGTATAATACAAGAGGATAAAACGATTCACAAATCAATAAAATTCGAAAAATATGATAGTAGAATATGTACAAGATATATTGAAATTCAAATTTTCAATATAACTAATAAAGGTAACGTTACAAAAAAGAATAAAATACACATTAAAACCAGTTATATTAAAATTTGAAAAATATGATATTAAAATATGTATAAGTTTTATATTGAAAGTGGTTGTTAGATCTTCCTATTACGACGATTCATTAACAGAAGCTTCACTTATTTTATCAGTACACAACTAAAAATTTTAAAAAAACATCTGGCCAACAAACATATTGAAATTATAAAATTCAATGTTTTAATTAACATAAAAATCACCCAAAAGAGGGTAAAAATTCAAAACAATGAAGGTTTACTTGATTTAGAAAATAACTATGGCAGGTTTACTTGTGAAGGTGGAGCCCCCTAGGAACTTCTTAGGATCTAAATTGGAATTTCCATCGTCAGAAACAATCTTTAGCAATGAAGATCTCCTGGCAATACTTCTCCGCGTGCCAACAAAGTCACTGATCAATTTCAAACGTGTATCTAAATTTTGGCAAACGGTAATATCAGACTCGTGATTTTTATACAACCACTACACCATAACTGATCAACACCCCATCTCTGCCATATACTTTCGGATGGGTACTCCGGCAATAGGTCCGTTAAAGACTCTCTCTCTTCGTGGCCACGTAAATCTTGTACCACTCCCTTTCCTCCATGAGTTTAAAAATTTAAAATTTCCTCGCTTCAAGCACTCTTGCAACGGGTTGGTGTTGTTTTCAGTTAGGAATAAACATTACTGTGTGTGAAAAAAAAAGGAGAAAACAATAAGAGAATGTCATCTTTTATTGAACGTAACGCTGATTGCATCACGGATCGATCTAAGCTGCTGGGAATTAGATTGTTCGGCAGATTGCCAACAATGTTATTTTTCAAATTGTAGATGTATCTGCTAATCGAAGATAGATTTGGGTATTATACAATGCCGTAGCTGCTTTTAATTTTAGACGTGGATAAAGTGTATTCCAAACCATTTTTAGAAGCAAAATTTCTACATTTGCATCGGGTAATACTGAACTTAACCAGAGACGCTGTTAGAACTTCATTTCCTCGTCATTCTATAAAAGACGTATATTCCCTGGCTATATTGTCGTGAGTAAATGGAGTATCATTTAAGTTTTTGTAGTATTCACAATAATCTCTAAGCTCAAAACTATAGTCGGATAGTTGCCAAAGGAGAAAGCAAAACCGCCAAGCGGATGCCTCGATTTCCACATTGCCAATTGTTAAGAAAAATAGATTAAAAAAAAAGAACAAATTCTGCGAGAAACCTATTTTCCCTGCTCCATCATGAAGTATATTGAAAAGGATACAAAAAAGCATATTTAGTTGCTAAAATTTTTAAAAAGATATACCTTAATTTTCATGCAAAATTTGTTCCATAAAGGGGCTTAATCACTACTCCATGGCAACGCAGCATATTGATATTGGTAACCATCACAGTGATTTCAAACCAAAAGGCTTCATTAGGCTAAGTTAGAAGGACAAAAAGTTGATAAATATTAAATCAATGTGGCTGCAAAATTTTACATTCAAGTTCAAGAATTTAATCGGAAGACGGGATTATTAATGTTTTATCATATAATCAGATTGTTCTATATATCCTCAAAATGGACAAGATATAATTTTTAGACATTTTTTTTTTTGGTACCAAGCCAAAAAATAAAAGCAATGAAGAAAACGTGATCCATAGTTTCAGAATGCATGTTATATAAGATGCATATTGCATCATTATTCACTAAGTTCAAAACCAATAAATTAGATTTTGTACCAAGCCAAAAAATAAAAGCAAGGCACTTTGATAGCCCTCAATCTAACTGATTACCATGTTGAACTAACTGTAAAACCAGAACTCTTCGGAAACCAAACAACCAACCAGACACTTTCATAGCCCTCTTGTCGGAGGGAATTTTGCGAGATGGTGAAGAAGATTTTCATCTTTAAAACAGAAGAAGTCAGGAATATTATTAATAAGCTTAATTCCTCACCCTCCTTTGTTCATTAATTAAAATTGGGTATATTTTATAGTTTTAAAGGAAGAAAATTCCCCATGAAACAGTTTTTCATTTTAAATATTTTATTTGTTTCTCCATGCATACATATTCACATTGTAAAATTTAAGATTGTTTGATGTTTATGGCATTTCATGTTTTAGTTTGTATATAAAGTGTTTCCATAATTCTTGCCAATTGACGTTCATTATGTTCTGGTGTAATTCCGATATAGTACACTCAATAAACGTATGATGTTGCATGTTGTAATTATCATATGTTTCAATAAATATTTTACTTTTTATTTTTTGTTCCTGTAATTAAATGAATAGCACTAAATACCAAAGATTTCGATAGTAAAAAATTTGGTATTTTTTTGTATATGCCTTTTTGTTATTTTTTTTCTTTTTCTTTGCTAAACAACAAGTACCATATATTCCGAGTTCGGCTACTTTTTCCTTTAAAGTTAATTACACTTCAAGTTCGAAACCGCAAGGGATTACAGGCTTTGACGCTATATTTCTTTCTCTTGAGTTATCAAAAATTTCTTTATCTTGCACTTTATCAAAAAGTTAATTGCACTTTTAGTCTTAAAAGTTATGTGAAAAACCCTACTTGACAAAAACTATGCCCCATTCTTACTTTCATGTGGTCAATTTGAAAGAAAAACACAAAACTGCTCCGCATTAATATTGACCTCAATACGACATTATTGAGCCAAATCTCGTCTTGCAACATCACATCTCCGCCTATCTAATACGGTCGAATGTAAGTTTGCAAATGCAGATTTAATCTAAGTAACTAACCAAATATTAATTATACAAGTGTATATACTGCATTTGGCTAGTAATTAAAATACTGGGTAAATGTTCCATTAAACAACACATATGATGCCTAAAAGGCTAAAAGCATCAAATGATAAATATATATGTTGCTCACTGTTGTACCAAGGAAGTGCATGCATATATATATATATATATATATATATATATTGTTAAATTGTTAAGAGAAGGGTGGAAATTCTATATTTTCATCTTTCAAAATGACTAAATTACAAGAGATCGGCACCCAACTACTCATGTTGCATAATTGATAATTAGTATCTTTTATTGTTATCACTCTAACTCGTCTGATACATTAATTATTGTTTAGTATACGACAATGACTAGCTTGTACAGTTGTACTCCTTAAACCTTGCTTGCTTAGCTAGATGTAATTGCAAGACTAGATGTAATTGCAAAAGAATGGTCTTAGCTAGGTTATGTTTCCATATTGTAACCATTATGTTTCCCTTCTTATCCAGATATGATTTTTATACTCTTGTGTAAATCACAAAAAGAGGTTTTATGTTGCTAAGGATTTTTTTTGTGAATGCCCCCGAGTGTCTGAAGGAGGAGGATAACTGTCTTATATGGACAGATTGTCCCTTGGTTAATTTCGGTCTGAATTCTGCTTGGGACATAATAAGGAAAAAAACAACATCAATTTTTACATAATTAAGATCAATTCTTTTGGTTACATGATGGCCTCCCCTAAAAAAAACATTGGCTTACATAGTCTTGAGTAACAAACATATTTGGAATAATCTCATTCCGCTAAAAAAGTTTTTTTTAGTAACAGGTACCCTTTAAAAATGTAAGAAAGTAACATGGAACAAAGCCCCCCATGTTGGCCTATAAAACTGAATCCGATAAAACTACGATATAGATATCAAATTTGCTAAGAAAAAGAAACATCACGGAACACCTAAAGCTGTAAAAAAGAGGGGGAAATAAATAAACTAGCAAATTTCATTAGCCATCATGAAGAGTGCAAATGCGCTTAATAAACCCTACTTTTCTCTTTATACCCCCCTCTCCTTATGAAAAAGTTCTGTTTAGTTTGGAATCTGTTATAGAAAGGAATTAATAATTGTAAGTGATGATAGAATTCAAAAGCTTAACGTTCGAGTACTTCAAAGTGTGAGTCGTTTGTAATGCTAATGAAGAAATTATTAAACATTTGTTCAGTAGTTTTCATTTTTTAGCCCGTTTGGTATCAGTTATTTTTTTCCTTACACATTTGTTCAGTATACGCAAGTATGGAATTATCACTTTCATTAGGTTCTCTAAGCTACTTGGATGAATGGATGAAGAGTTATAATACATTTTATATAGACGTCGATTTGTCAGTTGGTGGGTTAAGAAAGACAATCGCATTATGAACAAATTATGCATATGTTGCCCAACTTCATTGTGTAGATATGATACATCAGTAAGGACATGTATCAAAAGGAAGATAAAAAAAAATTGACATTTATGAACATTAATCGTATATATGAAAAAAATAGTACATAAACAATGCATGAAAATGAATTAAATATTTACAAAAACAGTAACAAATAAACCTATAAGAAAGGAGGTTGAATTTACATCAAAATTTCAACAATAGGGCCATTCAAATTAATTACATTTACTTGTTTACTTTTTTAGGATTTTGAGAAACCACTATAAAATCATACCTAAGAGATCTCAATGTAAGCACCTTCCTCCCACCAATCTCTCTCCAAGTGCTTATAATCTATGTCGAAACCCTACATTTTTCTGAAACCACTGGATAATATTATCAAACCACTGGATATTTATGTAAAACTAGTGTTGCCCTAGAGCTATATATACTCAAAAGAAATTGCGATTAGAGAAAGAAATTTTCAAAAGGAAAGGAAAAGGTAACACAAACGAAAATTAGAGCCCTAAGGTCTGCTAACTTGCAAAGAGATAAACTCAAAAGTAAACTAAAATTAAATGACATTTATGACATATTAATTATTATGTGTGCATAACTTTTTCTGAATAGAATTTTCTTATTGTCCAATTTATTAAAAAAAAGTTTGTATGGAACAACTTCTTAACTGCTAGTGTGCTTGAAAATCAGTTGGTCAAATGACTAATCCTTGGGAAATAAATTGGTACATAGGTAGAATGATAAACTGGGAAGTGTACAACATTTACAAAAAAAATGTGACGTTTTTTTTTTTTTAAATTAAGTGTGACGGTTTTTATTCAAACAGAAATGTATAGTCGCTTCCTTTTGCTTGTGTGTGTGTGTGTGTGTTGAATAGTAAAATGAGGTAAATAACGATTTCCCAATTTTTTTTTAACAGGCTATATGAAGTTGTTCCGAAGTATGCGGAGAATGGCAGAGGACGATCTTGTTAGCGGAATCGGTCTTTCTTCACTTCCGATCGTTGTTCATTTCAAATCAAAAGATCCGGACCGTGTGAACCCAGCTATAAATTAAGGTTTGAATAATTCGCTGCTTTCTTCTTCTTTTTTTGTAGTATGCCATCATTTATCATGCCAACTATTGGCTTATTAGAGATGTATAAACAGTAAAACATAAACATAGACAAATTTCCACAGAGGGGGGAAAATGTTGTAATTGAAAATTTACCATGCCAGGTCATACTAGAATAGGATTTCAACGTATTTCTGAAATGTTTTTAGAACAATGATAGGGAACAATCACAATATAACAATAATTACCAATCCAAATGGGAATTTGATATTGTGATTGTTCCCAATTGTTGTTCTAAAGACATTTCAAAACTATGTTTAAATACTATTCAAGTATAATCCGACATGGTGAATTTTAAATTACCACGTTTCTCCCCCTTTGCGAGAATTTGTCTATCTTTATGTTTTACTTTTTATATATCTCTAGCTAACCAATAGTTAGCATGATCAATGATGGTATCGGTCAATTTATGGGTCAAGTTGTTGTTTTCATGGACGGTCTCGATTCGTCGGTGTCGAGTTGTTAATGTCAATCTTAAAATATTTATTAAAATTTATTTGCAACGCAATAGCATGCTCTATTAATTTGACTGTGTTATTTATAGTTTATTGTTCATTTTGATTTAAAAACTATACATTTTGAAGTTTATATAACAACTTATCATTTTGCTTATTTACAAGTCACTTACTATAAGTTAAAATAAATACAAAATGACTTATCAACAAAAATAAGTTATACACCACTTATAAATAAAGATAAAGTAGTGTCAAACGGTACATTGCATGTTTTTTTAAGAAGGTTTTTCCTCGTTACTTTAAAATGAGTTTTTTTTACAAAATAAGCTAGCGAAAATTCATTTTGATTTCCATAAAGTAAAATAACCCGAATCTAAGTAGTTTTTTTAAAATATAATGATGTGAAATCACTGCAAGAAAAAAGTTCATTTAGCATCATAATTTTTTTCCCGTTATGTTGCTAAAATGGATGTAACTAAATTTTAGCAACAGATTAACAACAAATTATGTTGCTATTTGTTGTTAAATTTGTTGTTAAATAATTGTTGTAAAAATTTAGTCACAACCATTTTATCAACATAACTCAAAATGTTTTATGATGCTAAATGAACTTTTTTTTGTAGTGAATAATTTGAAAAGAAATGATGCGAATGTTATTAATTATTATCAAGTTCATTAAGCAAGTTGTATAAAGTCACTTTCATTTATATCATAATTTACATATTTATAGGTATATTGCTTAATGAAGACTAAAAAAGTAGTCATGCTTGATAGTTGATACTAACTGTCCAAGCATATTTTAAATATTTTGATATATATGGAGATTTTTTTAAATAAAATTGAAAGATTATATGTTAACTTAAATTGAAAGTACTAAATCAAGTAATGAATGGGATTATGGAGCTACAAGCCGTGTTTAAATTATGGTGAAAGTACATAACGAAGGGTTGAGAAACCAAAAAAAATGAAAATTTCATTGATTGACGGGTTCGGATATGAAAGTCCACCAAAATTCACATATCAGAACATTGTATATCAAGACGCGTGTATATATGTATTTTCTTGGCTCGTATAGCAGATGATAATTATGTCAAATGTTCGGCAAATTGCTTATCTGGTGTTGTACATTGCGAATGTACTCGTGAAACTGGTGGAGAGTTTGTGTATGCCTCCTAAGATGTTTTGAGAGAAGAGTTTCTCAATTATTGTATATGTATGAATATAAAACCGCAAAAACATGACTATGTTTACTACAATAATTGTCCGTTGTTCATTCAATTTCAAAAATCCGGACCATGTGAACTATAAGCTTTTTCTTCGTGGTCCGGATTTTTCAAATAGAATGAACAACGGGCAATTGTTGCAATAAACATAGTCATGCTTTTGCGGTTCTATATTCATACATATACAATCATTGAGAAACTCTTCTCTCAAAACACCTTAGGCGGTATACGCAAACTGTCCACCAGTTTCACGAGCACATTCGCAAAGTACAACACCAGATAAGCAATTTCCCGAACATTTGACTTAATAATTATCATCTGCTATACGAGCCAAGGAAAAACGTATATACGCGTCTTGATATACAGTGTTCTGATGTATATATGTGAATTTTGGTGGATTTTCACATCCGGACTCATCAATCAATGAATTTTTTATTTTTTCTCTACCCTTCGTTATGTCGTTAATCTTGTGGGGTTTCCTTTTGGTTTCTCTAACAAACAAAAAAATATGAAAACTTCAAATATGAAAAATATTTAAAATATGATATTGGAATATGTATAAGTTAAATTGAAATCGATTGTTACATCCTCCTATCACTACGATTAGTTAACCGAAACTTCACTTATTAATCAGTCCACGACAATTTTTATTTTTATTTCAAACATCTGGCCAAATAAAACCAAAATACGGAAAAACAATAAATTCAACGTTTTAATTGACATAAAAATCACCGAAAAGAGGGTAAAATTTCAAATCAGGTTTTCACAAATCTTTGTGAACAAGTCTAAAAACTAGCATTTATGTATCCTGTTCCTTTACCTCCAAGAGCCTCCGGAGATAAGGATCCCGACCTGAGGGAAGCCCAAACTTGTCCACAAAGGATCGTACACACCGATCCCCATAGAATTCCCAAATTGTTGCTGCAGGTTTACTTGGTAAGTTGGAGCCCTAGGAACTTCTTGTGAGTGAGCTGCCGGAGAAGGCACTCCAAGACTTTGTTCGCGTTTCGAGAGGATCTTCCATGATTCAAACGGTCCCTAAACGGAAGAAATAAACTTTTGGCTTTTTGTCTATTACATTTGTATTCGACTTGTTTTATGATGACCTTGTTTTGGATTTTAGTTTTGTTGTTTAATCTTGAGCCTTGTTACTGAAATGGATGTACGAAAATGAAGAACAACAGTTTTAGGTTCGAGTTGGTTTAGTTATGTAATGCAATCTATAATGAAATTGGTGATTCTAATGCAACTGTTTTCTGTACTGAAATCTATGATGGATTTACCAATAATATGTATAATGATTCAGTGAAATCAATGTGTTAATGCTTTGGTGTCAAAACAACAACCATAACAACAAAAAACGCAACATTATAATTTGCAATATTCAGTCACCCACATAAGTTCAACCTCTGATAAGTTATTTTTGGGTAAATTATAGTTTTGTACACCGATCTATTGGTGGTTAAGAAAATGGATACCCACCTTTCATGATTAACGATTTGCATACTCAAGTATATGATATCGTCAAATCAACACACCACAACTAACTAACTTTTTGAACCAAAAATTAGTCATATGCCAAAACATGTGAGTTTTTAAGAGACAAAATTGTCATTTCTCATATCAAATAAAGTGAACCATTAGATGTGATTGCTGATTTCTCATATCAAATAAAATGAGAAAATTAGGATTATAGAAAAAAAAATTCAGAAGTAAAGGTAAAAGGTAACACAAACGAAAATTGGGCCCTAAGGTCTACTAACTTGCAAAGAGATAAACTCAAAAGAAAACTAAAATTAAATGACATTTATGACATATTAATAGGTAGATATGTACAAGTAATATGGACATAATTTAACACAAAAATCAATAATATATGTATACATACAGTACACCATAGACTATTCCCTAAAAAGGAAAAAAAATTGAACTTGAATTAATTTTTTAATACAAGGCTTAAACATCTTTTTGTAGTTATTTTTTTTAAATTATTAGTGGGTAAACCCACATTTTATTAATAAAACCGAGGGGAAAAAGCCCCACAGAAAGAAACCAAGTGTAATTACAGATAGATTTTCAAACTTCGCGGCCAAAAGAAATAATTGCAAACTATTACATCCACTTGAAATAAATAAAACTTAAATTTCAGAAACTGCTAAGTCTGGATTCAATAGACTGGCGAACGAAACTATAGGGACTGAATTCTTTTGTGCTTATTTTCTCATGGTTTTTGTAATAATTGGCCTTTATATTCTTTTTTTTGCTTGCTTTTCGTAGTTTTCTATATTGGCTTCTTCTCTGTCCTTTACAATGTCTGTCTTTTTACTATTATTCTCTTATTTGCTGCCTTCTTCTTTCCCTAGGTTAGTAAACTTACAAGTCTCTATAGAATGACCTAGTTTAAATCATTGAGAGCAGTAATTTGGAATATCTTCATATTTGCAGTGTTGCCAGAAACCTTCACTTTCGCCATAGTTTATTCTAACTCTTTTTATAAGTATTTTCCTTAGGTCAATTTCAACACAGATTCATGCTAGACCTGGTCTAGTCAGTTTCGCTGTTGGTTCATCTACCTTTAGGGGTTTCCAAAAGCTGAAGCAATACTAAAAATAATACTTTTATTGTAAAGATGGATAGGGAGTTTAGATTGGGAGATCCAAACAGGAGTAACCGGGGATTCTATTTCTGGACTAAAATCATAGGACCATTTAAAAGTTCTCATAGGGCAATTGTCAATATACCAAATTTTGCGCATCCAAATTCGTCTTCATAATAGCAGCGAATTAGGATATGTTTTGAGTCAATGACGCCAATATGATAGTTAGCTTTCAAATCCATAGAACTAAACATTTTACGAATGATATCTATATGAGGCTTACCGTGTGAGAATTTTCCTACAATAGTATATTTGAATGGTTCTGAAAGAGTGTTTAGATCTTCGATTGTATAGTGAATCATTGGTTCTCCTTCATATGTTTCGATTTCTTTAACTGGAACTTTAGGTGTCACAGTTTGGGTTTTTAATATGGATGCGAAGGATTTAGATGTAGGTGGGTCTGGGGAGAGAGTTTGGTTGGGGTCAGGTGGCTGAATCATCTTTTCGGCAGCTAGGGCTTTTCACCCTAGTCGTCTCTCTCTCTAGGCTGCTCTAAATATAATCGTCGAAAAAACCTAATGGGCATAATATTATTAGACTTATTGTAATTCCTTTCCGATGTTCTAGTTGCAGTTTTGCAGTTAGGTTCCAAGTGAAGTTGCAACCACAGTTGAAACCTAAGTAATAATAATGGACAGAACTGAATATAGTTAAATGTACTTGAAATAAATCACACGCACATTTAACAACGGAGTTGACCTAACTAGGCTACGTCTCCGGGGCACTCACCCAGTTTATGATATTATAAAAGCTTACAATATAGGATTCAAGTCTTATTGAAAAACACTCAGACTCCCTCTAGGTTTTTCTGCCTATCTCTATATTGCTCCTACCTTATAACTATCAATTATAAATCAATGGCATCCCACCATTGTTTTCTTTTGAAGCTCACTTGTGTATTCTCTCAAGAATGGATTCTTTATAATTTAGAACACACACTTTTTACAAGCTAAGTTATCAACTATATAAGCAAGTAAAAACAATCTTCTATCTTCAATGTCTTTTGTGATTGCTTTTGACTTTATTGATTGGCTTCAATCTCTCCAGTTATTACGTGATTCTTCAGCGTGGATTGACTCCAATCATCATTGGTTGATACCTGTTTAATAACCAGCTTGATAGTAGGAGTTAGTCTTTTCCTATAACAAGGAAACATATAAAGACAATATCTTTTAGAGATAATATCTTTAAATATACATATGAAACATTAACTCCATATTTCATTCAATCTTAAACATATCATACTGAATTGATAAGAAACAAATATTGAAACAAGTGATAAAGATTTGCATAAGAATAGAGATATAGACTTATCTATGTAAAGGAAACATAACTAATCTCTTTATATCTTTTAGGAAATCTTTCCTTACCACTTTGATATTCTCAATAAACGCATACTAAACCTTTAGGATCATATGAGAATATATCCTGCATACTTTAAAACAAATAATTATCATTAAAGAATAGTTATGCAGATTTACAGAACAAGACAGAATCCAGCAGAGCAGGAGGTTGGAACTGTGGATGCAACATTACTTGAAACCTCTAACGTTGTCTTAAGCAGGTTGGAACTGAGGTTGCAACATTGCTTGAAACCTAACACTACTGTCTTAGTAGGTTGTAACTGAGTTTGCAACATTGCTTGAAACCTATCAACACTGTCTTAGTTCTTAACAAACAGTTAGGATTATTTAGTTAAAACCAATAGACAACAAATAATATTTAGACCAGAAATCTGGTCCAAACACTTACCTTTTTGTAGTTAAATAAAACATCAGATGTCCACAAATATGTGATTAGATGTGAGCTTAATTTTTAAAATATTACTCCATGTTTATTTGTAAATATATAATATATGAGAAATATTAGAGGAGAAGCAAATGCTGTGTTGCGTAACTTTTTCTGAGTAGAATTTTCTTATCGTTCAATTTATTAGAAAATTTTAGTATTGAACAACTTCTTAATTGCTAGTTTGCTAGAAATCAGTTTGTCAAATGACTAATCCTTGAGAGATGAATTGGTACAGAGATAAAATAATAAACTGGGAAGTGTACAACATTTAAAAATAAAACAAAAAACTTTTGTGACGGTTTTTACTTAAACAGAAATGTATAGTAGTCGCTTCCTTTTGTGTGTCTGTGTTTGCTGAATAGTAAAAATGAGGTAAATAACGATTGCCCAAATTTTAACAGGCTATTTGAAGTTGTTCTTAAGTATGCGGATAATGGCAGAGGACAATCCCCTTAGCAAAATAAATCTTTGTTCAATTCCGATCGTTGTTCATTTCATTTCAAAAGCTCCGGGCCATGTCAAGCAAGCTTTAAGGTTTAAATCAATCGCTGCTTTCTTCTTTTTGTAGTATGGTTACCATGAATGCATACAATTTACTAAGCTGACTTTTATAGTTTAATATGTAAGGATAAAGATGCTTTACAAGACATAAAAATTTGAAAAATATGATAGTTAGAAAATACAGTATGTATAAGTTATATTAAAATTGTTCTTTTTTTCTTACACAACGTAGTTTTGTATATCTTTCTACAGAAAAAGTATGTCGATTTTGGTGCAGTTGCATATGAAGAGCTTAATAAGGTCCCAATGAGGCAAAAAAGGGCGAAAACACCAACCAGGGCTAACAAGAATTGAGTAAATAAATTCCCAGCAGTTGCACTATTAAGAGCCCATCTGTTCTGTGAAAGGATCAATGTCTGCTCAATACTTGGATATTTGTGAAACAAACGACCTCATAAACTATACTGCTTTTCTCAGCTTCCAAAAAGCGCTTGCAAACTGACATGGACTTCACGGCATCATTGCCTCCGTCTGACGACTTGGCCACCAAAAGCCATAATAGTGCTTAAAACATCAATAGGAAGATTTGTTATATTCAAAGCCAAATATGCTGGAGGATCTCACGTAACGTTAATCTTGTGTTTGTTTATCTTGCTTTTCAATCTGCTAGGACTAGTAATTAATAGGTGATCTATGTTTACTTTTGGGTTTGTTTTGAAAGTTTCAGTGGGTAGCTCAGTTGATTGTAATTTTGTGTAAATTAAAGAGCTATCATTGTATGTCACACCCCAAAATCCGTAAAACGAACATCAAGGCGTCACCTTTTTAAACAAAAGGAAAATGAAACATGTTGGTACAAAATTAAAATTTTAAAAGAAAACGCTTGCGAGCTAAAGGAACAATTAAATGAATAAATATAAAGTTTGTCAAACGATGCTACAAGACAAATGATTTTAACAAAATTTTATAAAAAGAAATGAACAAATGTAATTTACCCGTAGGCTACAACCTCAAATAAAAACTAGTCTAAGCGAAAATAAAGCAACTGAAAGATGCCCGGAGCCCATGCGATACTGCGCTAATGCTCTTATCCGAACGTTTCAATCTAAATTGTACCTGAAAGACAAAATAATTGTACCTGAAAGGCAAAATTGTAACGGTGAGTCACACGCACATACATAGACGGGACGGCATCACAAAATACCGTCACTCCATCCCATAAATGCAAGAACCCACAAACAACAACTACGATAATCAACATATAAAAAGAAATATAATAACATCCTACAAAGAGATAAATTAAATAACTTCAACACACATCAATAGCATACATGGACCTCTCACACCACCTACCCCAGTCCGTAAGGTAGGTCATTCCCTATCCCTTCGGCCGTCTTATGTCCCCGGAATTAGGGAGAGACATAGACCATTGCTAACATAAAAATAGATTTATAGTGCGCACTTGAACCTCTCACGCTACTCGTCCCAGTCCGTAAGACGAGTCATTTCCTATCCCTTCGGCCGTCTTATGTCCCCGGAATTAGTGAGAGACATAGACCATTGCTAACAATAAAATAAATATAGTGCACACTGGGACCTCTCACGCCACTCGCCCCTGTCCGTAAGACGAGTCATTCCCTATCCCCTCGGCCGTCTTATGTCCCCGGAATTAGAGAGAGACATAGACCATTGCCACTACAGCTAAATCACAAGGCCTCGGCCAATAATATAAAACCATTCAATTATCACATTCTCATACATCACTTTAACGTAATTCAACAATACACATAATCATAGGTGCTAGATTCACAACTAGCCAAACAAGTCTATCAACATAAATCTCATTCAGAAATTTTAACAAACACCTTGTATGCATAAAATACAATTCATCTTTATTCAACATAAATTCACCCAATTTCATCAACAACTAAAATATCACATAATCAACTCATAAAACACGCAAACCCATCCATAATCTCATTAATTCGAAATTAATATGTCAAAAGCCTCAACTTCTACAATTCAAATAATGGAATTAAAAATATAACAACTAAACTCCAATTAACAATATAAGAACATAATTAATATAAAAGGCAAAAACCCCCAATTTATAATAAACGTAAAACTTAATCCTAACATACACCCTCGTCTAGTCGCAATGGATAACCCCCGTTACCTTAGCGCGTAGAGGAGATGCTTCCGATATGAACCCGCTAATGGTGGTTTCTTCTTCTTCTTCCTAGGATTTGGAATCTCCCTTTTCTCCCTTTTTTCTCTTGATTTAGGTTACTGTTTTGAAAAAGTGGACTGATTTGAAGATGTAAAAACTGTTTTGAGAAAGTTTGTGGAAGCGAACTATTTGGTCCCTAAAGTTCTAAAAGTTAACTCTTAATCAAATTTATTAATTTACTGCTCAAAAATAACCAATTTTTTTAGAAACAAAACTATTAGGTCCTTTCTATTTATAAAATTAGTAACAGGTTTTAAAAATAAAGTTTTTCGAAAGAGTTTCGGTTTTTGGCTAAAAATTAGTCGAGTGACCGGTTTTTGGTAAAATTTGAATAAAACGTTTTTGGATAAATTAAATCATAAATAAAACCACTTATAAATATACGGGATGTTACATTGTAATTGTCTAAGCTGGGTTAGGTCCCGTTTTATTAATGAAAGTTTGTTAATTAAAAAAATAATAATTTGTCAGTTTTGCTCTGCATGCGCCGCTCTTAACTCTTACGGTGTCTTAATGTTTCCGTAGATGAAACTGAGCCAAGTAAACACTCTCACTTTCTGGGCCGATAAGTATATAGCGACCAACATGCTAGATATGATGCCCGCCTTGGCCATGTCAGCAGATCGAAACGGTGGCACATCCATTTAGTGGCGGAACATGGATGATTACTTTACCAATCATTTCTTAACGCAATTATTTTACAAAAAATATAACCTCACAGACATGGATGATTCTGTAAATTACGATATAGAAAGAAATTTTCAAAAGTAAAGGAAAAGGTAACCCAAACGAAAATTAGGCCCTAAGGTCTACTAACTTGAAAAGAGATAAACTCAAAAGGAAACTAAAATTAAATGACATTTAATTATGACATATTAATTGGTAGATATGTACAAGTAATATGTACATAATTAATTTCACATAAAAATTAATAATATATGTAAATATACAGTACACCATAGAATCACTAAAAAGGAAGAAATTTGAACTTGAATTAACTTTTTAATAGAAGGTCCATCCAATTTATTTATATGTAGTTGCTATGTTTCCTTTAAAAGGTTTAAATATCATTCTATTATAATAAGTCAACATAAGTCAAATGATACTGCTCAATTTAGACAATTTTTTCTAAAAACGCACTCACTCTTTTTTACTAATTAATTATTTACATTTATCCAATTTAAAATATAAAAAACAAACAAAAATCATTATCTTTTCAAAACAATTATAATCATATACCATACAAAATCATTTTATGTGTATTTTGTATAACAAAAACATTATATTACTCACCATTTCTAATTTAATATATTCATTCAATCAATATACTTTTTAAAAATTTATTTACGCAGATCATATATATAACTTTGCGCAATAAATCCCCGCAAATCCCCGCAAAAAAACCATTCATCAAATTGATTATAACTTTGCGCTAACTTTCTATGGGGTAAAAGAGAACAAAATTAAATACCACCGGATTTTTTGGAGTACCATTTTTAAATCTGTGGATGAAGGTGGTTTAGGTATTAAAAACATGAGCAAGATTACGGTTCTTGTGGAGTTCAAATAACTTTCCTGGATTTTTTCTGAAAAAAACTCGTTTTGCAGGGACTAATTACATGAAAAGAAAATATAAAGTTTTAAGTAAACACGGCTATTCAAACTTGAGTAAAAAACATATTTGGAATAATCTCATTCCGTTAAAAAAGTTTTTTTTTATAGTAACAGGTACCCTTTAAAATGTAAGAAAGTAACATGGGACAAAACCCCCCATGTTGGCCTATAAAACTGGATCCGATAAAAGTACGATATAGCTATCAAACTTGCTAAGAAAAAGAAACATCACGGGACACCTAAAGCTGTAAAAAAGAGGGGGAAATAACTAAACTAGCAAATTTCATTAGCCATCATCTGAGATTGCAAATGCGCTTAATAAACCCTACTTTTCTCCTTATACGCACCCCCCTCTCCTTATGAAAAAGTTCTGTTTAGTTTGGAATCTGTTCTAGAAAGGAATTAATAATTCTAAGCGATGATAGAATTCAAAAGCTTAACGTTCGAGTACTTCAAAGTGTGAGTCGTTTGTAATGCTAATGAAGAGATTATTGAACATTTGTTCAGTAGTTTTCTTTTTTAGCCCGTTTGGTATCAGTTTTTTTTTTCCTTACTCATTTGTTCAGTACCTATACTCAAGTATAGAATCACTTTCCTTAGGTTCTCTAAGCTACTTGGATGAATAGATGAAGAGTTGTAATACATTTTATATAGACGTCGATTTGTCAGTTGGTGGGTTAAGAAAGAAAGTCCCATTATGAACAAATTATGCATATGTTGCCCAACTTCATTGTGTAGATACATCAGTAGGTACATGCATCAAAAGGAAGATAAAAAAAAATTGACATTTATGAACATTAATCGTATATATGAAAAAATAGTACATAAACAATGCATGAAAATGAATTAAATATTTACAAAAACAGTAACAAATAAACCTAGAAGAAAGGAGGTTGAATTTAAATCAAAATGTCATCAAAAGGGCCATTCAAATTAATTACATTTACTTTTTTACTTTTTTAGGATTTTGAGAAAGCACTATAAAATCATACCTAAGAGATCTCAATGTAAGCACCTTCCTCCCACCAATCTCTCTCCAAATGCTTATAATCTATGTGGAAACCCTACATTTTTTTGAAATCACTGGATAATATTATCAAATCAGCAATGAACGCCATTGTCGATAATGCTGGTATGTCTTAGCCACTTTTTTTATATATATTGTAACACTTTTAATACTTTATGCACAACGTTCTCCAACGCCTAAACCTTAGGTTTATTATTACAAATAATAAAAGCAATGAAAGTGTTAAAGAAGGGGGATATTTATGTAAAACTAGTGTTGCCCTAGAGCTATACTCAAAAGAAATTGAGATTAGAGAAAGAAATTTTCAAAAGTAAAGGAAAAGGTAACACAAACGAAAATTAGGGCCTAAGGTCTGCTAACTTGCAAAGAGATAAACTCAAAAGTAAACTAAAATTAAATGACATTTATGACATATTAATTATTGTGTGTTGCATAACTTTTTCTGAATAGATTTTTCTTATTGTCCAATTTATTAAAAAAAAGTTAGTATGGAACAACTTCTTAACTGGTACATAAGATAGAATGATAAAGTGGGAAGTGTACAAAATTTACAAAAAAAAATTGTGACGTTTTTTTTTTAGCAGGCTATATGAAGTTATTCCGAAGTATGCGGAGAATGGCAGAGGACGATCTTGTTAGCGGAATCGGTCTATCTTCACTTTCGGTCGTTGTTCATTTCAAATCAAAAGATCCGGACCGTGTGAACCCAGCTATAAATTAAGGTTTGAATAATTCGCAGCTTTCTTCTTCTTTTTTTGTAGTATGGTTACCATATGGTTATATATATAAACTTCAAAATGGATAGTTTTTGGATTAAAATGAACAATAAAGTATATGTAACACAGTCAAATTAATAGAGCATAGTGTTGCATGCGTCGCAAATTTTAAGAAATATTTTAAGATTCACCATCATCAAACCACTCTATCTCAAAAAATTGAGGTGGGCTATATGAAACCATTTGAGAATTTATTCGTTCTCGCAACAATGAATTTTTCTCCGATATACGTTTCTATTTGATGCTATTTGTTCATCAATTTGTCTTATACTCAAGTCATTACGAATGATTTGCATCCAAGTTTTTAACGGTCTACCTCTACCTTTATTTTGATTTCCTACACTAATACAATCACTCTTCTTAAACGGATCACATATATATCTTCTTGCCACATGCCCAAACAAACGTAAATGACTCTCTCTCAATTTATCTTCAATCGGAGTCATCCTTACACTAGCCCAGATATACTCATTCCTAATCTTATATGTCCTAGTATTACAACACATCCATCTCAACATCGGCATCTTTGCTACCTTCATTTTATTTTCATCTACTTTTTTAATCGCCCAACACTCACTGGCGTATAATAAAACTAGTGTTATATCTGTTTTATAAAATTTATCTTTAAGCCTTAACATCATACAACGTCACATAAAAAATCCAATACGCTCCTCTACCACGTCCATCATACTTGGATTTTATTGTTGATTAAACAATAGTTTTAAGATTAACATTAACAAATCGACATCGATGAATCGAGCCCGTCCATAAAAAAGACAACTTGACCCATGGATTGACCGGTACCTTCATTTATCATGCCAACTATTGGCTTATTAGAGATATATATATAAACAACAAAACATAAACATAGACAAATTTCCGCAGAGGGGGGAAAACGTTGTAATTGAAAATTTACCATGTCGGGTCATACTAGAATAGGATTTCAACATATTTTTGAAATGATTTTTGAACAACGATCGGGAACAATCACAATATAACGATAATTACCAATCCAAATGGGAATTTGACATTGTGATTGTTCCCGATCGTTGTTCTAAAGACATTTCAAAACTATGTTTAAATACTATTCAAGTATAATCCGAGATGGTGAATTTTAAATCAACACGTTTCTCCCCCTTTGCGAGAATTTGTCTATCTTTATGTTTTACTTTTTATATATCTCTAGCTAGCCAATAGTTAGCATGATCAATTAATGATGGTATCGGTCAATTTATGGGTCAAGTTGTTGTTTTTATGGATGGGCTCGATTCGTCGGTGTCGAGTTGTTAATGTCAATCTTAAAATATTTCTTAAAATTTATTTGCAACGCAATAGTATGCTCTATTAATTTGACTGTGTTATAAGTTAAATTGAAATTGATTGTTACATCCTCCCACCAATCTCTCTCCAAGTGCTTATAATCTATGTGGAAACCCTGCATTTTTCTGAAATCACTGGATAATATTATCAAATCATCAATGAACGCCATTGTCGATAATGCTGGTATGTTTTATACCCTATGAAAAACTTCAAATATGAAAAATATTTAAAATATGATATTGGAATATGTATAAGTTAAATTGAAATTGATTGTTACATCCTCCTATCACCATGATTCGTTAACAGAAGCTTCACTTAATTATTTAATCAGTCGACAAGAAAGTTTTTTTTTTTCTAACATCTGGCCAAATAAAACCAAAATACGGAAAAACTATAAATTCAACGTTTTAATTGACATAAAAATCAGCGAAAAGAAGGTAAAAATTCAAATCAGGTTTTCACAAATCTCTGTGAACAAGTCTAAAAACTAACATTTATGTATCCTGTTCCTTCACCTCCAAGAGCCTCCGGAGATAAGGACCCTGACCTGAGGGAAGCCCAAACTTGTCCACAAAGGATCGTACACACCGATCCCCATAGAATTCCCAAATTGTTTCCGCAGGTTTACTTGGTAGGTTGGAGCCCTAGGAACTTCTTGTGAGTGAGCTGCCGGAGAAGGTACTCCAAGACTTTGTTCGCATTTCGAGAGGATCTTCCATGATTCAAATGGTCCCTAAACGGAAGAAATAAACTTTTGGCTTTTTGTCTATTACATTTGTATTCGACTTGTTTTATGATGACCTTGTTTTAGATTTTAGTTTTGTTCTTTAATCTTGAGCCTTGTTACTGAAATGGATGTACGAAAATGAAAGACAAGAGTTTTAGGTTCGAGTTGGTGTAGTTATGTAATGCAATCTATAATGAAATTGGTGATTCTATTGCAACTGTTTTCTGTACTGAAATCTATGATGGATTTACCAATAATATGTATAATGATTTAGTGAAATCAGTGTGTTAATGCTTTCGTGTCAAAACAACAACATAACAACAAAAAGGGCAACATTATAATTTGCAATATTCAGTCACCCACATAAGTTCAACCTCTGATAAGTTATTTTTGGGTAAATTATAGTTCTGTACACCGATCTATTGGTGGTTAAAAAAATGCATACCCACCTTTCATGATTAACGATTTGTATACTCAAGTATATGATATCGTTAAATCAACACACCACAACTAACTTCTGTGCATGTTAACTTTTTGAACCAAAAATCAGTCACATGCCAAAACATGTGAGTTTTTAAGAGACAAAATTGTCATTTCTCATATCAAATAAAGTGAACCATTAGATCTGATTGCTGATTTCTCATATCAAATAAAATGACAAAATTAGGATTATAGAAAAAAAATCAGAAGTAAAGGTAAAGGTAACAAAAACGAAAATTGGGCCATAAGGTCTACTAACTTGCAAAGAGATAAACTCAAAAGGAAACTAAAATTAAATGACATTTATGACATATTAATAGGTAGATATGTACAAGTAATAAGGACATAATTTAACACAAAAATCAATAATATATGTATACATAGAGTACACCAAGAATCCCTAAAAAGGAAGAAATTTGAACTTAAATTAATTTTTTAATACAAGGATCATCCAATTTATTGGTAATTGCTATGTTTCCTTTAAAGGGTTTTAATGAACCACTATAAAGCCACTAGAGAGTTTTATGTAAAATACCAACAAAAGTTTAAACTCTACATTGTTGTAAATCTTTATATATATTTAGTAAAAAGAATGAATATCAATCGTGATATTGCTTGTAAGTTCTATCTCCCCATATTTGTTACTCTTCCCGTTTTCTCTTAGTATTTTTTTTCGGGGTACTTTCTATGTGTAATCAACTATTGTGTTTTCATTTTCATTTATTCACAAAAACCTTGTAATTTACATTCATTATACTAAACCCGCAATGTTCATGTGCTTAAACGTCAGTTTGTAGTTAAATAAAACATCAGATGTCCACAAATAAAACATCCTTTTCTGTGTTGTGTAACTCGTTTTTGTTGAATAGTAAAAATGATGTAAATAACGATCGCCCAAATTTTAACAGGCTATTTGAAGTTGTTCCTAAGTATGCGGAGAATGGCAGAGGACAATCTTGTTAGCAGAATAGAGTTTATTCAATTCCGATCGTTGTTCATTTCATTTTGAAATTCCTATCCGCTGTTCTAGTTGCAGTTTTGCAGTTAGGTTCCAAGTGAGGTTGCAACCACAGTTGGAACCAAGTGTATTAATGAACAGAACTGTAAAAAGTTAAATGTACTTGAAATAAATCGCACGCACATTTAACAACGGAGTTCACCTAACTAGGCTACGTCTCCGGGGCACTTACCTAGATTATGATATTATAAAAGCTTACAATATATGATTCAAGTCTTAATGAAAAACTCACGTGTATTCTCTCAAGAATGGATTCTTTATAATTTAGAACACACACTAAAAACAATCTTCTTGCTTGAAGATCTTGATGATTGCTTTTGACTCTTTTTGATTGGCTTGAATCTCTCCATATATCATGAGACTGTCCAACGTGAGATAGACTCCAATCTTCTAAAGATAGAACCTGTTGATAATAGCTTGGAAATACGAGTTAGTCTTTTCCTTTAATAAGAAAACATACAAGACAATATCTTTTAGAGATAATATCTTTGAAACTACATATGAAATATTAACTCCATATTTCTTTCAAGCTTAACACGAATCATACTGATTTTGATAAGAAACAAAGATCAAAACATGTAATAAGGATTTGCATAATAATAGAGATATAGTAAATTCCTATGTAAAAGGAAACACATCTTTATAAACTATTCTCCTTATATCTATTTAGGAAACATCTTCCTTATTACTTTTAATATTCTCAATAATCATAAACTTAACCTTTAAGAGCATATGAGAATATAAACTGCATACTTTAAAACAAATAATTACCATTAAAGAATAGATATGCAGATTAATAGAACAAGACAGAATTCTGCAGAACAGCAGGTTGGAACTGTGGACTTCACGACATCATTGCCTCCGTCTGACGACTTGGCCACCAAAGACCATAATAGTGCTTAAAACATCAATAGGAAGATTAGTTATATTCAAAGTCATCTGAAATATGCTGGAGGATCTCACGTAACGTTAATCTTGTGTTTGTTTATCTTGCTTTTGAATCTGCTAGGACTAGTAATTAATAGGTGATCTAGGTAGCAGGAGGTAGTTGTTTCATGGGTAGCTCAGTTGGTTGTAATTTTGTGTAAATATTTTGGAGCTATCATTGTAATTTTGTAAGCTGAGTCATATCCCATTTTATTAATGAAAGTTTGTTAATTAAAAAAAACTTTAATTTTGTCAGTTTGCTCACGTCTCTTACGGTTATTAAACATTTACTTACATACAATGGTGATCGGAAAAGAGATTCATATACAATATTGTAGCATTAAAAATTTACTTAAATACAATATTGGCGATCAGAAAAGAGAGAGTATTTTCACTATGAATTCTTCTTGGGACGTGGGGGGTAATAAAACATAAGCTAGAGTAACAAACATATTTGAAATAATCTCATTCCGATTAAAATTTATGTTTCGTTTGAAATCTATTATAATCGAAGGAATTCTAAGTGACGATAGAATTAAAAAGGTTAATCTCCTAGTACCTTTTAAGTGTGAGTGTTGTAATGATAATGAAGAATATTGAACATTTTCTTCAGTAGTTATGATATATATAGTTAGTATATAGTTACTTGGTTGAAGAGTTATAATACATGTTATAGACGTCGATTTGTCAGTTGGCGGGTTATGAAAGACAGTCCCATTATCAACAAATTATGCATTATATTGCCTAACTTCGTTGTTTAGATATTGTGGAATCCAGTTGGAAAAGCATAACAGAAGGTACAAATATGAGTTTTCGCTCGATTATTAGATATATTGCCTATCTAGCTCAGTTAGATAATACAGATAAGTGCTTTCCGGGTGATTTTGACATGTACAAACCTTTATCTAATCACAAGTGTTCTGAAGCTTATGGTATACATGATAATTTTACTTTCATAAATTGACTCTGTATATATAGAAGAAACCCTACTAAAAAGATAGTTGAATTTATCTATAACGAGTATGACATGGGGTAAGGTTGTCGGTAGGAAGTGGTTTGAACCATTTTTTGTAATCCATTTAAACGTATTTGATAATGTATACGTTAGTGAATCTGGAACCGTATCATTTTTCGGCATCAAAAGAGAGGTTCCAAATGTTTTTGGTTAGAGCAACTTCCATTAAACTAAGAAATTGAAAAGGTTACAACTTTACTCATTACTAGTTATAATAAGCGTGAAAGAGATCAACATAATAACAAACAGGCTAAAATATTGTACAAATCATTTCTTATTTTCTTAACGCAATTACTTTACCAAAATATAACCTTTACAGGCATGGATGATTCTGTAAATTAGGATTATAGAAAGAATTTTTCAAAAGTAAAGGAAAAGGTAACACAAACGAAAATTGGGCCCTAAGGTGTACTAACTTGCAAAGAGATAAACTCAGAAGTAAACTAAAATTAAATGACATTTATGACATATTAATTAATTGTTATATATGTACAAGTAATATGGACATAATTTAACACAAAAATCAATAATATATGTATACATACAGTACACCATAGACTATTCCCTAAAAAGGAAAAAATTGAACTTGAATTAACCTTTTAATACAAGGATCATCCAATTTATTGATAATTGCTATGTTTCCTTTAAAGGGTTTTAATGAACCACTATAAAGCCCCTAGAGAGTTGTATGTAAAATACCAACAAAACTTTAAACTCTACATTGTTGTAAATCTTTATATATATCTAGAAAAAAAAATGAATATCAATCGTACTATTGCTTGTAAGTTCTATCCCCCCATATATGTTACTCGTTCCGTTTTCTCTTGTAGTATTTTTTTCTGGGTGCTTTCTATGTGTAATCAACTATTGTATTTTCATTTTCATTTTCATTTATTCACAAAAACCTTGTAATTTACATTCATAATACTAAACCCGCAATGTTCACGTGCTTATAAACATCTGTTTGTAGTTAAATAAAATATCAGATGTCCACAAATATGTGATTAGATGTGAGCTTAATTTTTAAAATATTACTCCATGTTTATTTGTAAACATATAATATATGAGAAATATTACGGGAGAAGCAAATGTTGTGTTGCGTAACTTTTTCTGAGTATAATTTTCTTATCGTTAAATTTATTAGAATATTGTTAATTTGTAATTTTGTGTAAATTTCAAAGCTATCATTGTTAATTTGTCAGTTTTGCTCTACATGCGCCGCTCTTAGCTCTTACTGTGTCTTAATATTTCCATAGATGAAACTGAGCCAAGTCAACACTCGCACTTTCTGGGCCGATAAGTATGCGACCAACATGCTAGATATGCTGCCCACCTTGGCCATGTCATTAGATCGAAACGGTGGCACATCCATTTAGTGGCGGAACATGGATGATTACTTTACCAATCATTTCTTAACGCAATTATTCAAAAAATATAACCTCACAGACATGGATGATTCTGTAAATTACGATATAGAAAGAAATTTTCAAAAGTAAAGGAAAAGGTAACCCAAACGAAAGTTAGGCCCTAAGGTCTACTGACTTGAAAAGAGATAACTCAAAAGGAAACTAAAATTAAATGACATTTAATTATGACATATTAATTGGTAGATATGTACAAGTAATATGTACATAATTAATTTCACATAAAAATTAATAATATATGTATATATACAGTACACCATAGAATCACTAAAAAGGAAGAAATTTGAACTTGAATTAACTTTTTAATAGAAGGTCCATCCAATTTATTTATATGTAGTTGCTATGTTTCCTTTAAAAGGTTTTAATAAACCACTATAAAGCCACGAGAGAGTAGTAAGTAAAATAACAACAAAACTTTAAACTCTACATTTGTTGTAAATATTCTCTATATATGAATAGATATCTATAAAAAAAAAAAAAATGAATGTCAATCGTGCTATTGCTTGTAAGTTATATCCCCCCATATATGTCACTCTTTCCATTCTCTCTTGGTATTTTTTCAGGCTAATATTATGTGTTTAATCAACTATTTTATTTTCATTTTTATTTATTAACAAAAAGCTTGTAATTTACATTAATAATACTAAACCCCCAATGTTCATGTGGTTAAACATCCATTTGTTGTTAAATAAAGCATCGGATGTCCACAAATATGTGAGTCGATCGATGTGAGCTTAATTATTAAAATATTACTCCATGTTTTAATTGTAAATATAGTATAATTTATGAGAAATATTACGGGAGAAGCAAATGTTGTGCTGCGTAACTTTTTCTGAGTAGAATTTTCTTATCGTTCAATTTATTAGAAAACTTTCGTATTGAACAACTTCTTAATTGCTAGTTTGCTAGAAATCAGTTTGTCAAATAACTAATCCTTGAGAGATGAATTGGTACAAAGGTAAAATAATAAACTGGGAAGTATACAACATTTAAGAAAAAAGAAAAGAAAAAACTTTTGTGACAGTTTTTATTTAAACAGAAATGTATAGTCGCTTCCTTTTGTGTGTATGTGTTTGTTGAATAGTAAAAATAGGTAAATAACAATCTCCCAAATTTTAACAGGCTATAATTGAAGTTGTTCCTAAGTATGCGGAGAATGGCAGAGGACAATCCCGTTAGCAGCATAGATCTTTGTTCACTTCCGATCGTCGTTCATTCCATTTCAAAAGATCCGTATCATGTGAACCAAGCTATAAAGGTTTGAATCAATCACTACTTCTGATTTTTATAGTATAATACAAGAGGATAAAACGATTCACAAATCAATAAAATTCGAAAAATATGATAGTAGAATATGTACAAGATATATTGAAATTCAAATTTTCAATATAACTAATAAAGGTAACGTTACAAAAAAGAATAAAATACACATTAAAACCAGTTATATTAAAATTTGAAAAATATGATATTAAAATATGTATAAGTTTTATATTGAAAGTGGTTGTTAGATCTTCCTATTACGACGATTCATTAGCAGAAGCTTCACTTATTTTATCAGTACACAACTAAGTTTTTTTTTAAAAACATCTGGCCAACAAACATATTGAAATTATAAAATACAATGTTTTAATTAACATAAAAGTTACCCAAAAGAGGGTAAAAATTCAAAACAATGAAGGTTTACTTGATTAAGAAAATAACTATGGCAGGTTTACTTGTGAAGGTGGAGCCCCCTAGGAACTTCTTAGGATCTAAATTGGAATTTCCATCGTCAGAAACAATCTTTAGCAATGAAGATCTCCTGGCAGAGATACTTCTCCGCGTGCCAACAAAGTCACTGATCAATTTCAAACGTGTATCTAAATTTTGGCAATCAGTAATATCAGACTCGCGATTTTTATACAACCACTACACCATAATTGATCAACACCTCATCTCTGCCATATACTTTCGGATGAGTACTCCGGCAATAGGTCCATTAAATACTCTCTCTCTTCGTGGCCACGTAAATCTTTTACCACTCCTTTTCCTCCATGAGTTTAAAATTTTAAAATTTCCTCGCTTCGAGCACTCTTGCAACGGGTTGGTGTTGTTTTCAGTTAGGAATAAACATTACCGTGTGTGAAAAAAAAAGGTGGAGCCCTAGGAACTTCTTATGAGTGAGCTTCCGGAGAAGGCACTCCATGACTTTGATCGGGTTTCGAGGACCTTCCATGATTCTATGGTCCCTAAATGGAAAAATAAATTCTATGGTCCATTACATGTGTATTCCACAGATTTTATGATAACCGTGTTTTGCATTTTAGTTTTGTTGTTCAATCTTCCGCTTGCCTTGTTACTGAAATGGATGTAAAGAAAGGACAACCGTTGTAGGTTCGAATTGGTTTAATTATGTAATACAATCTATAATGAAATTGGAGATTCTGATGCAAGTGTTTTCTGTAAGGAAATCTATAATGGATTTACCAATGCTATGTATAATAAAACCAGTATGTTAATGCAAGTATTTTCTGTCAAAACAACAAAATTGCAATGTAGCCCTAAGAGCATCAACATATAAGAAGGAACTATGTTAATAATTAAAGTATTCTATTTGATTATTTAAAGTGCCCTATTTTTGTCGGCCATAAAAATCCATTTATTTACAAGAGTTTTTTTAGAAAGTGAGAAATTGTTGTCAAGATGGAAAACTAATTGGATTTCTATAGGAGGTAAATTAATGTTGATCAAGTATATATGTGCCACTTATTGACGGTTTACACCACGACTGCTATAAATCCCCGCAAAAAAACCATTCATCAAATTGATTATAACTTTGCACTAACTTTCTATGGGGTAAAAGAGAACAAAATTAAATACCACCGGATTTTTTGGAGTACCATTTTTAAATCTGTGGATGAAGGTGGTTTAGGTATTAAAAACATGAGTAAGATTACGGTTCTTGTGGAGTTCAAATAACTTTGCAGGATTTTTTTTTGAAAAAAACTCGTTTAGCAGGGACTAATTACATGAAAAGAAAATATTAAGTTTTAAGTAAACACGGCTATTCATATTGATAAGAATGATAAAACACAAACATTTAGCAGAACATACAATGTTATAGCTAGTTGCTAGGAAAAGAAGATATAGATGTTAATCATGATGGTTAGAACTGCACCAATAATAAGTGAAGATATGTGTGAACAATATTGTAGTATTAAACATTTACTTACATACAATGGCGATCGGAAAAGAAATAGTATTTATACTGCGTAACTCAGAATCTGTTGCAAAATTTTGTGAATGGCCCCCTCGAGTGTTTGAAGGAGAAGGATAACTATCTTATATGGACAGATTGTCCCTTGGTTAACTTCAGTCTGAATTCTGATTGGGACATGGTAAGGAAAAAATAAAACATATTTGGAATAATGATGGCCTCCCCTAAAAAACATTGGCGCACATAAGCTTGAGTAAAAAACATATTTGGAATAATCTCATTCCGCTAAATTTTTTATTTATTTTTTAGTAACAGGTACCCTTTAAAAATGTAAGAAAGTAACATGGGACAAAGCCCCCCATGTTGGCCTATAAAATTGAATCCGATAAAAGTACGATATAGCTATCAATAACTTTTCATTATCCATCATCTGAGAGTGCAAATGCGCTTAATAAACCCTACTTTTCTCCTTATACCCACCCCCCTCTCCTTATGAAAAAGTTCTGTTTAGTTTGGAATCTGTTATAGAAAGGAATTAATAATTCTAAGCGATGATAGAATTCGAAAGCTTAACGTTCGAGTACTTCAAAGTGTGAGTCGTTTGTAATGCTAATGAAGAGATTATTGAACATTTGTTCAGTAGTTTTCTTTTTTTAGCCCGTTTGGTATCAGTTTTTTTTTTCCTTACACATTTGTTCAGTACGTATACTCAAGTATAGAATCACTTTCCTTAGGTTCTCTAAGCTACTTGGATGAATAGATGAAGAGTTGTAATACATTTTATATAGACGTCGATTTGTCAGTTGGTGGGTTAAGAAAGAAAGTCCCATTATGAACAAATTATGCATATGTTGCCCAACTTCATTTATGAACATTAATTGACATCAGTAGGTACATGTATCAAAAGGAAGATAAAAAAAATTGACATTTATGAACATTAATCGTATATATGAAAAAAAATAGTACATAAACAATGCATGAAAATGAATTAAATATTTACAAAAACAGTAACAAATAAAACTATAAGAAAGGAGGTTGAATTTACATCAAAATTTCAACAATAGGGCCATTCAAATTAATTACATTTACTTGTTTACTTTTTTAGGATTTTGAGAAACCACTATAAAATCATACCTAAGAGATCTCAATGTAAGCACCTTCCTCCCACCAATCTCTCTCCAAGTGCTTATAATCTATGTCGAAACCCTACATTTTTTTGAAATCAGTGGATAATATTATCAAATCATCAATGAACGCCATTATCGATAATGCTGGTATGTTTTAGCCCCTTTTTTAATATATTGTAACACTTTTAATACTTTATGCACAACGTTCTCCAACGCCTTAACTTTAGGTTTATTATTACAATTAATAAAAAGCAATGAAAATGTTAAAGAGGGGAGATATTTATGTAAAACTAGTGTTGCCCTAGAGCTATACTCAAAAGAAATTGCGATTAGAGAAAGAAATTTTCAAAAGGAAAGGAAAAGGTAACACAAACGAAAATTAGAGCCCTAAGGTCTGCTAACTTGCAAAGATATAAACTCAAAAGTAAACTAAAATTAAATGACATTTATGACATATTAATTATTATGTGTTGCATAACTTTTTCTGAATAGAATTTTCTTATTGTCCAATTTATTAAAAAAAAGTTTGTATGGAACAACTTCTTAACTGCTAGTGTGCTTGAAAATCAGTTGGTCAAATGACTAATCCTTGGGAAATAAATTGGTACATAGGTAGAATGATAAACTGGGAAGTGTACAACATTTACAAAAAAAATGTGACGTTTTTTTTTTTTTAAAATTAAGTGTGACGGTTTTTATTCAAACAGAAATGTATAGTCGCTTCCTTTTGCTTGTGTGTGTGTGTGTTGAATAGTAAAATGAGGTAAATAACGATTTCCCAATTTTTTTTTAACAGGCTATATGAAGTTGTTCCGAAGTATGCGGAGAATGGCAGAGGACGATCTTGTTAGCGGAATCGGTCTTTCTTCACTTCCGATCGTTGTTCATTTCAAATCAAAAGATCCGGACCGTGTGAACCCAGCTATAAATTAAGGTTTGAATAATTCGCTGCTTTCTTCTTCTTTTTTTGTAGTATGCCATCATTTATCATGCCAACTATTGGCTTATTAGAGATGTATAAACAGTAAAACATAAACATAGACAAATTTCCACAGAGGGGGGAAAATGTTGTAATTGAAAATTTACCATGCCAGGTCATACTAGAATAGGATTTCAACGTATTTCTGAAATGTTTTTAGAACAATGATAGGGAACAATCACAATATAACAATAATTACCAATCCAAATGGGAATTTGATATTGTGATTGTTCCCAATTGTTGTTCTAAAGACATTTCAAAACTATGTTTAAATACTATTCAAGTATAATCCGACATGGTGAATTTTAAATTACCACGTTTCTCCCCCTTTGCGAGAATTTGTCTATCTTTATGTTTTACTTTTTATATATCTCTAGCTAACCAATAGTTAGCATGATCAATGATGGTATCGGTCAATTTATGGGTCAAGTTGTTGTTTTCATGGACGGTCTCGATTCGTCGGTGTCGAGTTGTTAATGTCAATCTTAAAATATTTATTAAAATTTATTTGCAACGCAATAGCATGCTCTATTAATTTGACTGTGTTATTTATAGTTTATTGTTCATTTTGATTTAAAAACTATACATTTTGAAGTTTATATAACAACTTATCATTTTGCTTATTTACAAGTCACTTACTATAAGTTAAAATAAATACAAAATGACTTATCAACAAAAATAAATTATACACCACTTATAAATAAAGATAAAGTAGCGTCAAACGGTACATTGCATGTTTTAAAAAAAGAAGGTTTTTCCTTATTACTTTAAAATGCGTTTTCTTTTACAAACTAAGCTGGCGAAAATTAATTTTGATTTCCATAAAGTAAAATAACCCGAATCTAAGTAGTTTTTTTTAAAATATAATGACGTGAAATCACTGCAAGAAAAAAGTTCATTTAACATCATAATTTTTTTCCGGTTATGTTGATAAAGTGGATGTGACTAGATTTTAGCAACAGATTAGCAACAAATTATGTTGCTATTTGTTGCTCAAATTTAGGCATAACCATTTTCTTAACATAACTCAAAATGTTTTATGATGCTAAATGAACTTTTTTTTGTAGTGAATAATTTGAAAAGTAATTATGTGAATATTATTAATTATTATCAAGTTCATTAAGCAAGTTGTATAAGGTCACTTTCATTTATATCATAATTATAGGTATATTGCTTAATGAAGACTAAAAAAGTAGTCATGCTTGATAGTTGATACTAACTGTCCAAGCATATTTTAAATATTTTGATATATATGGAGATTTTTTGAAATAAAATTGAAAGAATATATGTTAACTTAAATTGAAAGTACAAAATCAAGTAATCACTTTCCTTTTGGTTTCTCTAACAAAAAAAACGGTGTACCAAAAAAAAAAAAAGAATAAAGATGCTTTACAAAACTTCAAATATGAAAAATATTTAAAATTTGATATTGGAATATGTATAAGTTAAATTGAAATTGATTGTTACATCCTAATATCACTATGATTCGTTAACAGAAGCTTCACTTATTTAATCAGTCGACAACAAAGTTTTTTTTTTTCTAACATCTGGCCAAATAAAACCAAAATACGGAAAAACTATAAATTCAACGTTTTAATTGACATAAAAATCAGCGAAAAGAGGGTAAAAATTCAAACCAGGTTTTCACAAATCTTTGTGAACAAGTCTAAAAACTGCATTTATGTATCCTGTTCCTTTACCTCCAAGAGCCTCCGGAGATAAGGATCCCGACCTGAGGGAAGCCCAAACTTGTCCACAAAGGATCGTACACACCGATCCCCATAGAATTCCCAAATTGTTGCCGCAGGTTTACTTGGTAAGTTGGAGCCCTAGGAACTTCTTGTGAGTGAGTTGCCGGAGAAGGCACTCCAAGACTTTGTTCGCGTTTCGAGAGGATCTTCCATGATTCAAATGGTCCCTAAACGGAAGAAATGAACTTTTGGCCTTTTGTCTATTACATTTGTATTCGACTTGTTTTATGATGACCTTGTTTGGGATTTTAGTTTTGTTGTTTAATCTTGAGCCTTGTTACTAAAAAACATGTACGAAAATGAAGGACAACATTTTTAGGTTCGAGTTGGTTTAGTTATGGAATGCAATCTATAATGAAATTGGTGATTCTAATGCAACTGTTTTCTGTACATAAATCTATGATGGATTTACCAATAATATGTATAATGATTCAGTGAAATCAGTGTGTTAATGCTTTCGTATCAAAACAACAACCATAACAACAAAAAACGCAACATTATAATTTGCAATATTCAGTCACCCACATAAGTTCAACCTCTGATAAGTTGTTTTTGAGTAAATTATAGTTTTGTACACCGATCTATTGGTGGTTAAGAAAATGGATACCCATCTTTCATGATTAACGATTTGCATACTCAAGTATATGATATCGTCAAATCAACAAACCACAACTAACTTATGTGCATGTTAACTTTTTGAACCAAAAAATAGTTACATGCCAAAACATGTGAGTTTTTAAGAGACAAAATTGTCATTTCTCATATCAAATAAAGCGAACCATTAGATCTGATTGCTGATTTATCATATCAAATAAAATGGCAAAATTAGGATTATTGAAAAAAAAAATCAAAAGTAAAGGTAAACGTAACACAAACGAAAATTGGGCCCTAAGGTCTACTAACTTGCAAAGAGATCAACTCAAAAGGAAACTAAAATTTAATGACATTTATGACATATTAATAGGTAGATATGTACAAGTAATATGGACATAATTTAACACAAAAATCAATAATATATGTATACATACAACAGCACACCATAGAATCCCTAAAAAGGAAGAAATTTGAACTTAAATTAATTTTTTAATACAAGGATCATCCAATTTATTGATAATTGCTATGTTTCCTTTAAAGGGTTTTAATGAACCACTATAAAGCCACTAGAGAGTTTTATGTAAAATACCAACAAAAGTTTAAACTCTACATTGTTGTAAATCTTTATATATATTTAGCAAAAAGAATGAATATCAATCGTGATATTGCTTGTAAGTTCTATCTCCCCATATTTGTTACTCTTTCCGTTTTCTCTTAGTATTTTTTTTCTGGGTACTTTCTATGTGTAATCAACTATTGTGTTTTCATTTTCATTTATTCACAAAAACCTTGTAATTTACTTTCATAATACTAAACCCGCAATGGTCATGTGCTTAAACATCTTTTTGTAGTTAAATAAAACATCAGATGTCCACAAATATGTGATTAGATGTGAGTTTAATTTTTATAATATTACTCCATGTTTATTTGTAAATATATAATATATGAGAAATATTACGGGAGAAGCAAATGCTGTGTTGCGTAACTTTTTCTGAGTAGAATTTTCTTATCGTTCAATTTATTAGAAAATTTTAGTATTGAACAACTTCTTAATTGCTAGTTTGCTAGAAATCCGTTTGTCAAATGACTAATCCTTGAGAGATGAATTGGTACAGAGATAAAATAATAAACTGGGAAGTGTACAACATTTAAAAATAAAACAAAAAACTTTTGTGACGGTTTTTACTTAAACAGAAATGTATAGTAGTCACTTCCTTTTGTGTGTCTGTGTTTGCTGAATAGTAAAAATGAGGTAAATAACGATCGCCCAAATTTTAACAGGCTATTTGAAGTTGTTCCTAAGTATGTGGAGAATGGCAGAGGAGAATCCCCTTAGCAAAATAAATCTTTGTTCAATTCCGATCGTTGTTCATTTCGTTTCAAAACTCCGGGCCATGTCAAGCAAGCTTTAAGGTTTGAATCAATCGCTGCTTTCTTCTTTTTGTAGTATGGCTACCATGAATGCATACAATTTACTAAGCTGGCTTTTATAGTTTAATATGTTAGGATAAAGATACTTTACAAGACATAAAAATTTGAAAAATATGATAGTTAGAGAATACAGTATGTATAAGTTATATTGAAATTGTTCTTTTTTTCTTACACAACGTAGTTTTGTATATCTTTCTGCAGAAAAAGAATGTCAATTTTGGTGCAGTTGCATATGAAGAGCTTAATAAGGTCCCAATGAGGCAAAAAAGGGCGAAAACACCAACCAGGGCTAACAAGAATTGAGTAAATAAATTCCCAGCAGTTGCACTATTAAGAGCCCATCTGTTCTGTGAAAGGATCAATGTCTGCTCAATACTTGGATATTTCTGAAACAAACGACCTCATAAACTATACTGCTTTTCTCAGCTTCCAAAAAGCGCTTGCAAACTGACATGGACTTCACGGCATCATTGCCTCCGTCTGACGACTTGGCCACCAAAAGCCATAATAGTGCTTAAAACATCAATAGGAAGATTTGTTATATTCAAAGCCAAATATGCTGGAGGATCTCACGTAACGTTAATCTTGTGTTTGTTTATCTTGCTTTTCAATCTGCTAGGACTAGTAATTAATAGGTGATCTATGTTTACTTTTGGGTTTGTTTTGAAAGTTTCAGTGGGTAGCTCAGTTGATTGTAATTTTGTGTAAATTAAAGAGCTATCATTGTATGTCACACCCCAAAATCCGTAAAACGAACATCAAGGCGTAACCTTTTTAAACAAAAGGAAAATGAAACATGTTGGTACAAAATTAAAATTTTAAAAGAAAACACTTGCGAGCTAAAGGAACAATTAAATGAATAAATATAAAGTTTGCCAAACGATGCTACAAGACAAATGATTTTAACAAAATTTTATAAAAAGAAATGAACAAATGTAATTTACCCGTAGGCTACAACCTCAAATAAAAACTAGTCTAAGCGAAAATAAAGCAACTGAAAGATGCCCCGAGCCCATGCGATACTGCGCTAATGCTCTTATCCGAACGTTTCAATCTAAATTATACCTGAAAGACAAAATAATTGTATCTGAAAGACAAAATTGTAACGGTGAGTCCCACGCACATACATAGACGGGACGGCATCACAAAATACCGTCACTCCATCCCATAAATGCAAGAACCCACAAAAAACAACTACGATAATCAACATATAAAAAGAAATATAATAACATCCTACAAAGAGATAAATTTAATAACTTCAACACACATCAATAGCATACATGGACCTCTCACACCACCTACCCCAGTCCGTAAGGTAGGTCATTCCCTATCCCTTCGGCCGTCTTATGTCCCCGGAATTAGGGAGAGACATAGACCATTGCTAACATAAAAATAGATTTATAGTGTGCACTTGAACCTCTCACGCTACTCGTCCCAGTCCGTAAGACGAGTCATTTCCTATCCCTTCGGCCGTCTTATGTCCCCGGAATTAGGGAGAGACATAGACCATTGCTAACAATAAAATAAATATAGTGCACACTGGGACCTCTCACGCCACTCGCCCCTGTCCGTAAGACGAGTCATTCCCTATCCCCTCGGCCGTCTTATGTCCCCGGAATTAGAGAGAGACATAGACCATTGCCACTACAGCTAAATCACAAGGCCTCGGCCAATAATATAAAACCATTCAATTATCACATTCTCATACGTCACTTTAACGTAATTCAACAATACCCATAATCATAGGTGCTAGATTCACAACTAGCCAAACAAGTCTATCAACATAAATCTCATTCAGACATTTTAACAAACACCTTGTATGCATAAAATACAATTCATCTTTATTCAACATAAATTCACCCAATTTCATCAACAACTAAAATATCACATAATCAACTCATAAAACACGCAAACCCATCCATAATCTCATTAATTCGAAATTAATATGTCAAAAGCCTCAACTTCTACAATTCAAATAATGGAATTAAAAATATAACAACTAAACTCCAATTAACAATATAAGAACATAATTAATATAAAATGCAAAAACCCCCAATTTATAATAAACGTAAAACTTAATCCTAACATACACCCTCGTCTAGTCGCAATGGATAACCCCTGTTACCTTAGCGCGTAGAGGAGATGCTTCCGATATGAACCCGCTAATGGTGGTTTCTTCTTCTTCTTCCTAGGATTTGGAATCTCCCTTTTCTCTCTTTTTTCTCTTGATTTAGGTTACTGTTTTGAAAAAGTGGACTGATTTGAAGATGTAAAAACTGTTTTGAGAAAGTTTGTGGAAGCGAACTAATTGGTCCCTAAAGTTCTAAAAGTTAACTCTTAATCAAATTTATTAATTTACTGCTCAAAAATAACCAATTTTTTTAGAAACAAAACTATTGGGTCCTTTCTATTTATAAAATTAGTAACAGGTTTTAAAAATAAAGTTTTTCGGAAGAGTTTCGGTTTTTGGCTAAAAATTAGTCGAGTGACCGGTTTTTGGTAAAATTTGAATAAAACGTTTTTGGATAAATTAAATCATAAATAAAACCACTTATAAATATACGGGATGTTACATTGTAATTGTCTAAGCTGGGTTAGGTCCCGTTTTATTAATGAAAGTTTGTTAATTAAAAAAATAATAATTTGTCAGTTTTGCTCTGCATGTGCCGCTCTTAACTCTTACGGTGTCTTAAGGTTTCCGTAGATGAAACTGAGCCAAGTAAACACTCTCACTATCTGGGCCGATAAGTATATAGCGACCAACATGCTAGATATGATGCCCGCCTTGGCCATGTCAGCAGATCGAAACGGTGGCACATCCATTTAGTGGCGGAACATGGATGATTACTTTACCAATCATTTCTTAACGCAATTATTTTACAAAAAATATAACCTCACAGACATGGATGATTCTGTAAATTACGATATAGAAAGAAATTTTCAAAAGTAAAGGAAAAGGTAACCCAAACGAAAATTAGGCCCTAAGGTCTACTAACTTGAAAATAGATAAACTCAAAAGGAAACTAAAATTAAATGACATTTATGACATATTAATTGGTAGATATGTACAAGTAATATGTACATAATTAATTTCACATAAAAATTAATAATATATGTAAATATACAGTACACCATAGAATCACTAAAAAGGAAGAAATTTGAACTTGAATTAACTTTTTAATAGAAGGTCCATCCAATTTATTTATATGTAGTTGCTATGTTTCCTTTAAAAGGTTTAAATATCATTCTATTATAATAAGTCAACATAAGTCAAATGATACTGCTCAATTTAGCCAATTTTTTCTAAAAACGCACTCACTCTTTTTTACTAATTAATTATTTACATTTATCCAATTCAAAATATAAAAAACAAACAAAAATCATTATCTTTTCAAAACAATTATAATCATATACCATACAAAATCATTTTATGTGTATTTTGTATAACAAAAACATTATATTACTCACCATTTCTAATTTAATATATTCATTCAATCAATATACTTTTTAAAAATTTATTTACGCAGATTATATATATATATATATATATATATATATATATATATATATATATATATATATCACGCATCGCATACGCAACGCGTGGGTAACGATTATTAATACCACTATAAAGCCACGAGAGAGTTGTAAATAAAATAACAACAAAATTTTAAACTCTACATTTGTTGTAAATATTCTCTATATATGAAGAGATATCTATAAAAAAAATAAAAATGAATGTCAATCGTGCTATTGCTTATAAGTTATATCCCCCCATATATGTCACTCTTTCCATTCTCTCTTAGTATTTTTATCAGGATACTATTATGTGTTTAATCAACTATTTTATATTCATTTTTATTTATTAACAAAAAGCTTGTAATTTACATTAAAAAGCTTGTAGTTAAATAAAGCATCGGATGTCCACAAATATGTGATTATATGTGAGCTTAATTATTAAAATATTACTCCATGTTTAATTGTAAATATATAATATATGAGAAATATTATGAGAGAAGCAAAAATTGTGTTGCATGACATTTTCTGAGTGGAATTTTCTTATCTTTCAATTTATTAGAAAATTTTAGTATGGAACAAGTTCTTAATTGCTAGTTTGCTAGAAAATCAGTTGGTCAAATGACTAATCCTTGGGAGATAATGCAAAGTCGCTTTCTTTTGTGTGTGTGTGTGTGTGTGTTAAATAGTAAAAATGAGGTAAATAACGATTGCTCAAATTTTAACAGGCTATATGAAGTTGTTCGTAAGTATGCGGAGAATGGCAGATGACAATCTCGTTAGCAGCATAGATCTTTGTTCACTTCCGATCGTTGTTCATTCCATTTCAAAAGATCCGTATCATGTGATCCAAGCTATAAAGGTTTGAATCAATGACTACTTCTGATTTTTATAGTATAATATAAGATGATAAAATGATTCACAAATCAATAAAATTTGAAAAATATGATAGTAGAATATGTATAAGTTATACTGAAATTCAAATTTTCAATATAACTAATAAAGATAATGTAACAGAAAAACAATAAAATACACCTTAAGACCAGTTATATTAAAATTTGAAAAATATGATATTATAATATGTATAAGTTATATTGAAAGTGAGTGTTACATCTTCTTATTACGACGATTCATTAACAGAAGCTTCACTTATTTTATCAGTACACAACTAATTTTTTTTTAAAAACATCTGGCCAACAAACATATTGAAATTATAAAATTCAATGTTTTAATTAACATAAAAATCACCCAAAAGAGGGTAAAAATTCAAATCAATGAAGATTAGTATTTGATTAAGAAAATAACTATCGCAGGTTTACTTGTGAGGGTGGAGCACCCTAGGAACTTCTTAGGATCTAAATTGGAATTTCCATCGTCAAAAACAATCTTTAGCAATAAAGATCTTCTGGCAGAGATACTTCTCCGCGTGCCAACAAATTCACTGATCAATTTCAAACGTGTATCTAAATTTTGGCAAACAGTAATATCAGAATCGCGATTTTTATACAACCACTACACTATAATTGATCAACACCCCATCTCTGCCATATACTTTCGGATGAGTACTCCGGCATTAGGTCCATTAAATACTCCCTCTCTTCGTGGCCACGTAAATCTTGTACCATTCCTTTTCCTCCATGAGTTTAAAAATTTAAAATTTCCTCGCTTCGAGCACTCTTGCAACGGGTTGGTGTTGTTTTCAGTTAGGAATAAACATTACCGTGTGTGAAAAAAAAAAGTGGAGCTCTAGGAACTTCTTGTGAGTGAGCTTCCGGAGAAGGCACTCCATGACTTTGATCGGGTTTCGAGGACCTTCCATGATTCTATGGTCCTTAAATGGAAAAATAATTCTATTGTCCATTACATGTGTATTCCACAGATTTTATGATAACCGTGTTTTGCATTTTAGTTTTGTTGTTCAATCTTCAGCTAGCCTGGTTACTGAAATGGATGTAAAGAAAGGACAACCGTTGTAGGTTTGAATTGGTTTAATTATGTAATACAATCTATAATGAAATTGGAGATTCTGATGCAAGTGTTTTCTGTAAGGAAATCTATAATGGATTTACCAATGCTATGTATAATAAAACCAGTGTGTTAATGCAAGTATTTTCTGTCAAAACAACAAAATTGCAATGTAGCCCTAAGAGCATCAACATATAAGAAGGAACTATGTTAATAATTAAAGTATTCTATTTGATTATTTAGAGTGCCCTATTTTTGTCGGCCATAAAAATCCATTTATTTACAAGAGTTTTTTTAGAAAGTGAGAAATTGTTGTCAAGATGGAAAACTAATTGGATTTCTATGGGAGGTAAATTAATGTTGATCAAGTATATATGTGCCACTTATTGACGGTTTACACCACGACTGCTATAAATCCCCGCAAAAAAACCATTCATCAAATTGATTATAACTTTGCGCTAACTTTCTATGGGGTAAAAGAGAACAAAATTAAATACCACCGGATTTTTTGGAGTACCATTTTTAAATCTGTGGATGAAGGTGGTTTAGGTATTAAAAACATGAGTAAGATTACGGTTCTTGTGGAGTTCAAATAACTTTCCTGGATTTTTTTTTTTAAAAACTCGTTTTGCAGGGACTAATTACATGAAAAGAAAATATAAAGTTTTAAGTAAACACGGCTATTCATATTGATAAGAATGATAAAACACAAACATTTAGCAGAACATACAATGTTATAGCTAGTAGGTAGGAAAAGAAGATATAGATGTTAATCATGATGGTTAGAACTGCACCAATAATAAGTGAAGATATGTGTGAACAATATTGTAGTATTAAACATTTACTTACATACAATGGCGATCGGAAAAGAAATAGTATTTATACTGCGTAACTCAGAATCTGTTGCAAAATTTTGTGAATGGCCCCCTCGAGTGTTTGAAGGAGAAGGATAACTATCTTATATGGGCATATTGTCCCTTGGTTAACTTCAGTCTGAATTCTGCTTGGGACATGGTAAGGAAAAAATAAAACATAGATTTTTCCATAAGATCAATTCTTTTGGTTACATGATGGCCTCCCCTAAAAAACATTGGCGCACATAAGCTTGAGTAAAAAACATATTTGGAATAATCTCATTCCGTTAAAAAAGTTTTTTTTATAGTAACAGGTACCCTTTAAAATGTAAGAAAGTAACATGGGACAAAGCCCCCCATGTTGGCCTATAAAACTGAATCCGATAAAAGTACGATATAGCTATCACACTTGCTAAGAAAAAGAAACATCACGGGACACCTAAAGCTGTAAAAAAGAGGGGGAAATAACTAAACTAGCAAATTTCATTAGCCATCATCTGAGAGTGCAAATGCGCTTAATAAACTCTACTTTTCTCCTTATACCCCCCTCTCTTTATGAAAAAGTTCTGTTTAGTTTGGAATCTGTTATAGAAAGAAATTAATAATTCTAAGTGATGATAGAATTCGAAAGCTTAACGTTCGAGTACTTCAAAGTGTGAGTCGTTTGTAATGCTAATGAAGAGATTATTGAACATTTGTTCAGTAGTTTTCTTTTTTAGCCCGTTTGGTATCAGTTTTTTTTTTCCTTACTCATTTGTTCAGTACCTATACTCAAGTATAGAATCACTTTCCTTAGGTTCTCTAAGCTACTTGGATGAATAGATGAAGAGTTGTAATACATTTTATATAGACGTCGATTTGTCAGTTGGTGGGTTAAGAAAGAAAGTCCCATTATGAACAAATTATGCATATGTTGCCCAACTTCATTGTGTAGATACATCAGTAGGTACATGCATCAAAAGGAAGATAAAAAAAAATTGACATTTATGAACATTAATCGTATATATGAAAAAATAGTACATAAACAATGCATGAAAATGAATTAAATATTTACAAAAACAGTAACAAATAAACCTAGAAGAAAGGAGGTTGAATTTACATCAAAATTTCAACAATAGGGCCATTCAAATTAATTACATTTACTTGTTTACTTTTTTAGGATTTTGAGAAACCACTATAAAATCATACCTAAGAGATCTCAATGTAAGCACCTTCCTCCCACCAATCTCTCTCCAAGTGCTTATAATCTATGTCGAAACCCTACATTTTTTTGAAATCAGTGGATAATATTATCAAATCATCAATGAACGCCATTATCGATAATGCTGGTATGTTTTAGCCCCTTTTTTAATATATTGTAACACTTTTAATACTTTATGCACAACGTTCTCCAACGCCTTAACTTTAGGTTTATTATTACAATTAATAAAAGCAATGAAAATGTTAGAGAGGGGAGATATTTATGTAAAACTAGTGTTGCCCTAGAGCTATACTCAAAAGAAATTGCGATTAGAGAAAGAAATTTTCAAAAGGAAAGGAAAAGGTAACACAAAGGTGCAGTTGCATATGAAGAGCTTAATAAGGTCCCAATGAGGCAAAAAAGGGCGAAAACACCAACCAGGGCTAACAAGAATTGAGTAAATAAATTCCCAGCAGTTGCACTATTAAGAGCCCATCTGTTCTGTGAAAGGATCAATGTCTGCTCAATACTTGGATATTTCTGAAACAAACGACCTCATAAACTATACTGCTTTTCTCAGCTTCCAAAAAGCGCTTGCAAACTGACATGGACTTCACGGCATCATTGCCTCCGTCTGACGACTTGGCCACCAAAAGCCATAATAGTGCTTAAAACATCAATAGGAAGATTTGTTATATTCAAAGCCAAATATGCTGGAGGATCTCACGTAACGTTAATCTTGTGTTTGTTTATCTTGCTTTTCAATCTGCTAGGACTAGTAATTAATAGGTGATCTATGTTTACTTTTGGGTTTGTTTTGAAAGTTTCAGTGGGTAGCTCAGTTGATTGTAATTTTGTGTAAATTAAAGAGCTATCATTGTATGTCACACCCCAAAATCCGTAAAACGAACATCAAGGCGTAACCTTTTTAAACAAAAGGAAAATGAAACATGTTGGTACAAAATTAAAATTTTAAAAGAAAACACTTGCGAGCTAAAGGAACAATTAAATGAATAAATATAAAGTTTGCCAAACGATGCTACAAGACAAATGATTTTAACAAAATTTTATAAAAAGAAATGAACAAATGTAATTTACCCGTAGGCTACAACCTCAAATAAAAACTAGTCTAAGCGAAAATAAAGCAACTGAAAGATGCCCCGAGCCCATGCGATACTGCGCTAATGCTCTTATCCGAACGTTTCAATCTAAATTATACCTGAAAGACAAAATAATTGTATCTGAAAGACAAAATTGTAACGGTGAGTCCCACGCACATACATAGACGGGACGGCATCACAAAATACCGTCACTCCATCCCATAAATGCAATAACCCACAAAAAACAACTACGATAATCAACATATAAAAAGAAATATAATAACATCCTACAAAGAGATAAATTTAATAACTTCAACACACATCAATAGCATACATGGACCTCTCACACCACCTACCCCAGTCCGTAAGGTAGGTCATTCCCTATCCCTTCGGCCGTCTTATGTCCCCGGAATTAGGGAGAGACATAGACCATTGCTAACATAAAAATAGATTTATAGTGTGCACTTGAACCTCTCACGCTACTCGTCCCAGTCCGTAAGACGAGTCATTTCCTATCCCTTCGGCCGTCTTATGTCCCCGGAATTAGGGAGAGACATAGACCATTGCTAACAATAAAATAAATATAGTGCACACTGGGACCTCTCACGCCACTCGCCCCTGTCCGTAAGACGAGTCATTCCCTATCCCCTCGGCCGTCTTATGTCCCCGGAATTAGAGAGAGACATAGACCATTGCCACTACAGCTAAATCACAAGGCCTCGGCCAATAATATAAAACCATTCAATTATCACATTCTCATACGTCACTTTAACGTAATTCAACAATACCCATAATCATAGGTGCTAGATTCACAACTAGCCAAACAAGTCTATCAACATAAATCTCATTCAGACATTTTAACAAACACCTTGTATGCATAAAATACAATTCATCTTTATTCAACATAAATTCACCCAATTTCATCAACAACTAAAATATCACATAATCAACTCATAAAACACGCAAACCCATCCATAATCTCATTAATTCGAAATTAATATGTCAAAAGCCTCAACTTCTACAATTCAAATAATGGAATTAAAAATATAACAACTAAACTCCAATTAACAATATAAGAACATAATTAATATAAAATGCAAAAACCCCCAATTTATAATAAACGTAAAACTTAATCCTAACATACACCCTCGTCTAGTCGCAATGGATAACCCCTGTTACCTTAGCGCGTAGAGGAGATGCTTCCGATATGAACCCGCTAATGGTGGTTTCTTCTTCTTCTTCCTAGGATTTGGAATCTCCCTTTTCTCTCTTTTTTCTCTTGATTTAGGTTACTGTTTTGAAAAAGTGGACTGATTTGAAGATGTAAAAACTGTTTTGAGAAAGTTTGTGGAAGCGAACTATTTGGTCCCTAAAGTTCTAAAAGTTAACTCTTAATCAAATTTATTAATTTACTGCTCAAAAATAACCAATTTTTTTAGAAACAAAACTATTGGGTCCTTTCTATTTATAAAATTAGTAACAGGTTTTAAAAATAAAGTTTTTCGGAAGAGTTTCGGTTTTTGGCTAAAAATTAGTCGAGTGACCGGTTTTTGGTAAAATTTGAATAAAACGTTTTTGGATAAATTAAATCATAAATAAAACCACTTATAAATATACGGGATGTTACATTGTAATTGTCTAAGCTGGGTTAGGTCCCGTTTTATTAATGAAAGTTTGTTAATTAAAAAAATAATAATTTGCCAGTTTTGCTCTGCATGCGCCGCTCTTAACTCTTACGGTGTCTTAATGTTTCCGTAGATGAAACTGAGCCAAGTAAACACTCTCACTTTCTGGGCCGATAAGTATATAGCGACCAACATGCTAGATATGATGCCCGCCTTGGCCATGTCAGCAGATCGAAACGGTGGCACATCCATTTAGTGGCGGAACATGGATGATTACTTTACCAATCATTTCTTAACGCAATTATTTTACAAAAAATATAACCTCACAGACATGGATGATTCTGTAAATTACGATATAGAAAGAAATTTTCAAAAGTAAAGGAAAAGGTAACCCAAACGAAAATTAGGCCCTAAGGTCTACTAACTTGAAAAGAGATAAACTCAAAAGGAAACTAAAATTAAATGACATTTATGACATATTAATTGGTAGATATGTACAAGTAATATGTACATAATTAATTTCACATAAAAATTAATAATATATGTAAATATACAGTACACCATAGAATCACTAAAAAGGAAGAAATTTGAACTTGAATTAACTTTTTAATAGAAGGTCCATCCAATTTATTTATATGTAGTTGCTATGTTTCCTTTAAAAGGTTTAAATATCATTCTATTATAATAAGTCAACATAAGTCAAATGATACTGCTCAATTTAGACAATTTTTTCTAAAAACGCACTCACTCTTTTTTACTAATTAATTATTTACATTTATCCAATTCAAAATATAAAAAACAAACAAAAATCATTATCTTTTCAAAACAATTATAATCATATACCATACAAAATCATTTTATGTGTATTTTGTATAACAAAAACATTATATTACTCACCATTTCTAATTTAATATATTCATTCAATCAATATACTTTTTAAAAATTTATTTACGCAGATCATATATATATAACTTTGCGCAATAAATCCCCGCAAATCCCCGCAAAAAAACCATTCATCAAATTGATTATAACTTTGCGCTAACTTTCTATGGGGTAAAAGAGAACAAAATTAAATACCACCGGATTTTTTGGAGTACCATTTTTAAATCTGTGGATGAAGGTGGTTTAGATATTAAAAACATGAGCAAGATTACGGTTCTTGTGGAGTTCAAATAACTTTCCTGGATTTTTTTTGAAAAAAACTCGTTTTGCAGGGACTAATTACATGAAAAGAAAATATAAAGTTTTAAGTAAACACGGCTATTCAAACTTGAGTAAAAAACATATTTGGAATAATCTCATTCCGTTAAAAAAGTTTTTTTTTATAGTAACAGGTACCCTTTAAAATGTAAGAAAGTAACATGGGACAAAACCCCCCATGTTGGCCTATAAAACTGAATCCGATAAAAGTACGATATAGCTATCAAACTTGCTAAGAAAAAGAAACATCACGGGACACCTAAAGCTGTAAAAAAGAGGGGGAAATAACTAAACTAGCAAATTTCATTAGCCATCATCTGAGATTGCAAATGCGCTTAATAAACCCTACTTTTCTCCTTATACGCACCCCCCTCTCCTTATGAAAAAGTTCTGTTTAGTTTGGAATCTGTTATAGAAAGGAATTAATATTTCTAAGCGATGATAGAATTCAAAAGCTTAACGTTCGAGTACTTCAAAGTGTGAGTCGTTTGTAATGCTAATGAAGAGATTATTGAACATTTGTTCAGTAGTTTTCTTTTTTAGCCCGTTTGGTATCAGTTTTTTTTTTCCTTACTCATTTGTTCAGTACCTATACTCAAGTATAGAATCACTTTCCTTAGGTTCTCTAAGCTACTTGGATGAATAGATGAAGAGTTGTAATACATTTTATATAGACGTCGATTTGTCAGTTGGTGGGTTAAGAAAGAAAGTCCCATTATGAACAAATTATGCATATGTTGCCCAACTTCATTGTGTAGATACATCAGTAGGTACATGCATCAAAAGGAAGATAAAAAAAAATTGACATTTATGAACATTAATCGTATATATGAAAAAATAGTACATAAACAATGCATGAAAATGAATTAAATATTTACAAAAACAGTAACAAATAAACCTAGAAGAAAGGAGGTTGAATTTACATCAAAATTTCAACAATAGGGCCATTCAAATTAATTACATTTACTTGTTTACTTTTTTAGGATTTTGAGAAACCACTATAAAATCATACCTAAGAGATCTCAATGTAAGCACCTTCCTCCCACCAATCTCTCTCCAAGTGCTTATAATCTATGTCGAAACCCTACATTTTTTTGAAATCAGTGGATAATATTATCAAATCATCAATGAACGCCATTATCGATAATGCTGGTATGTTTTAGCCCCTTTTTTAATATATTGTAACACTTTTAATACTTTATGCACAACGTTCTCCAACGCCTTAACTTTAGGTTTATTATTACAATTAATAAAAGCAATGAAAATGTTAGAGAGGGGAGATATTTATGTAAAACTAGTGTTGCCCTAGAGCTATACTCAAAAGAAATTGCGATTAGAGAAAGAAATTTTCAAAAGGAAAGGAAAAGGTAACACAAACGAAAATTAGAGCCCTAAGGTCTGCTAACTTGCAAAGAGATAAACTCAAAAGTAAACTAAAATTAAATGACATTTATGACATATTAATTATTATGTGTTGCATAACTTTTTCTGAATAGAATTTTCTTATTGTCCAATTTATTAAAAAAAAGTTTGTATGGAACAACTTCTTAACTGCTAGTGTGCTTGAACATCAGTTGGTCAAATGACTAATCCTTGGGAAATAAATTGGTACATAGGTAGAATGATAAACTGGGAAGTGTACAACATTTACAAAAAAAATGTGACGTTTTTTTTTTTTTAAATTAAGTGCGACGGTTTTTATTCAAACAGAAATGTATAGTCGCTTCCTTTTGCTTGTGTGTGTGTGTGTTGAATAGTAAAATGAGGTAAATAACGATTTCCCAATTTTTTTTTTAACAGGCTATATGAAGTTGTTCCGAAGTATGCGGAGAATGGCAGAGGACGATCTTGTTAGCGGAATCGGTCTTTCTTCACTTCCGATCGTTGTTCATTTCAAATCTAAAGATCCGGACCGTGTGAACCCAGCTATAAATTAAGGTTTGAATAATTCGCTGCTTTCTTCTTCTTTTTTTGTAGTATGCCATCATTTATCATGCCAACTATTGGCTTATTAGAGATGTATAAACAGTAAAACATAAACATAGACAAATTTCCACAGAGGGGGGAAAATGTTGTAATTGAAAATTTACCATGCCAGGTCATACTAGAATAGGATTTCAACGTTTCTGAAATGTTTTTAGAACAATGATAGGGAACAATCACAATATAACAATAATTACCAATCCAAATGGGAATTTGATATTGTGATTGTTCCCAATTGTTGTTCTAAAGACATTTCAAAACTATGTTTAAATACTATTCAAGTATAATCCGACATGGTGAATTTTAAATTACCACGTTTCTCCCCCTTTGCGAGAATTTGTCTATCTTTATGTTTTACTTTTTATATATCTCTAGCTAACCAATAGTTAGCATGATCAATGATGGTATCGGTCAATTTATGGGTCAAGTTGTTGTTTTTATGGACGGGCTCGATTCGTCGGTGTCGAGTTGTTAATGTCAATCTTAAAATATTTCTTAAAATTTATTTGCAACGCAATAGCATGCTCTATTAATTTGACTGTGTTATTTATACTTTATTGTTCATTTTGATTTAAAAACTATACATTTTGGAGTTTATATAACAACTTATCATTTTGCTTATTTACAAGTCACTTACTATAAGTTAAAAATAAATACAAAATGACTTATCAACAAAATAAGTTATAAATCACTTATAAATAAAGATAAAGTAGTGTCAAACGGTACATTGCATGCTTTTATAAGAAGGTTTTTCCTCGTTACTTTTAAATGCGTTTTTTTTACAAACTAAGCTGGCAAAAATTAATTTTGATTTCCATAAAGTAAAATAACCCCGAATCTAAGTAGTTTTTTTAAAATATAATGATGTGAAATAATTTGAAAAGTAATGATGTTAATGTTAACTAATTATTATCAAGTTCATTAAGCAAAAGTTGTATAAGGTTACTTTCATTTATATCAAAATTTACATATTTATAGGTATATTGCTTAATGAAGATTAAAAAAGTAGTCATGCTTGATACCTGATACTAACTGTCTAACCATATTTTAAATATTTTGATATATATGTAGATTTTTTGAAATAAAATTGAAAGATTATATTTTAACATAAATTGAAAGTACTAAATCAAGTAATGAATGGAATTACGGAGCTACAGGCCGTGTTTAAATTATGGTGAAAGTACATAACGAAGGGTTGAAAGACCAAAAAAAATGAAAATTTCATCGATTGACTAGTCCGTATACGAAAATCCACCAAAATTTACTTATCAGACCACTGTATATCAAGACACGCGCATATATGTTTTTCCTTTGCTCGTATAGCAGATGATAATTGTTATGTCAAATGTTCGAAAAATTGCATATCTGGTGTTGTACATTGCGAATGTACTCGTGAAACTGGTGGAGAGTTTGCGTATACCTCCTAAGGTGTTTTGAGAGAACAGTTTCTCAATGATTGTATATGTATGAATATAGAACCGCAAAAACATGGCAATGTTTACTGCAATAATTGCCCGTTGTTCTTTCCATTTCAAAAATCCGAACCATGTGAATTATAAGCTTTTTCTTCATGGTCTGGATTTTTGAAATGGAATGAACAACGGGGTAATTATTGCAATAAACACAGTCATGTTTTGGTGGTTCTATATTCATACATATACAATCATTGAGAAACTTTTCTCTCAAAACATCTTAGAAGGTATACGCAAACTGTCCACTAGTTTCACGAGCACATTCGCAAAGTACAACACTAGATAAGCAATTTCCCGAACATTTGACTTAACAATTATCATCTGCTATACGAGCCAAGGAAAAACGTATATACGCGTCTTGATATACAGTGTTCTGATGTATATATGTGAATTTTAGTGGATTTTCACATCAGGACTAATCAATCAATGAATTTTTTATTTTTTCTTTACCCTTCGTTATGTCGTTAATCTTGTGGGGTTTCCTTTTGGTTTCTCTAACAAAAAAAAAAAAAAACGGTGTACCAAAAAAAAAGAAAATAAAGATGCTTTACAAAACTTCAAATATGAAAAATATTTAAAATATGATATTGGAATATGTACAAGTTAAATTGAAATTGATTTTTTTCTAACATCTGGCCAAATAAAACCAAAATACGGAAAAACAATAAATTCAACGTTTTAATTGACATAAAAATCACCGAAAAGAGGGTAAAATTTCAAATCAGGTTTTCACAAATCTTTGTGAACAAGTCTAAAAATTAGCATTTATGTATCCTGTTCCTTTACCTCCAAGAGCCTCCGGAGATAAGGATCCCGACCTGAGGGAAGCCCAAACTTGTCCACAAAGGATCGTACACACCGATCCCCATAGAATTCCCAAATTGTTGCTGCAGGTTTACTTGGTAAGTTGGAGCCCTAGGAACTTCTTGTGAGTGAGCTGCCGGAGAAGGCACTCCAAGACTTTGTTCGCGTTTCGAGAGGATCTTCCATGATTCAAACGGTCCCTAAACGGAAGAAATAAACTTTTGGCTTTTTGTCTATTACATTTGTATTCGACTTGTTTTATGATGACCTTGTTTTGGATTTTAGTTTTGTTGTTTAATCTTGAGCCTTGTTACTGAAATGGATGTACGAAAATGAAGAACAACAGTTTTAGGTTCGAGTTGGTTTAGTTATGTAATGTAATCTATAATGAAATTGGTGATTCTAATGCAACTGTTTTCTGTACTGAAATCTATGATGGATTTACCAATAATATGTATAATGATTCAGTGAAATCAATGTGTTAATGCTTTGGTGTCAAAACAACAACCATAACAACAAAAAACGCAACATTATAATTTGCAATATTCAGTCACCCACATAAGTTCAACCTCTGATAAGTTATTTTTGGGTAAATTATAGTTTTGTACACCGATCTATTGGTGGTTAAGAAAATGGATACCCACCTTTCATGATTAACGATTTGCATACTCAAGTATATGATATCGTCAAATCAACACACCACAACTAACTAACTTTTTGAACCAAAAATTAGTCACATGCCAAAACATGTGAGTTTTTAAGAGACAAAATTGTTATTTCTCATATCAAATAAAGTGAACCATTAGATGTGATTGCTGATTTCTCATATCAAATAAAATGAGAAAATTAGGATTATAGAAAAAAAAATTCAGAAGTAAAGGTAAAGGTAACACAAACGAAAATTGGGCCCTAAGGTCTACTAACTTGCAAAGAGATAAACTCAAAAGGAAACTAAAATTAAATGACATTTATGACATATTAATAGGTAGATATGTACAAGTAATATGGACATAATTTAACACAAAAATCAATAATATATGTATACATACAGTACACCATAGACTATTCCCTAAAAAGGAAAAAAATTGAACTTGAATTAATTTTTTAATACAAGGCTTAAACATCTTTTTGTAGTTATTTTTTTAAAATTATTAGTGGGCAAACCCACATTTTATTAATAAAACCGAGGGGAAAAATCCCCACAGAAAGAAACCAAGTGTAATTACAGATAGATTTTCAAACTTCGCGGCCCAAAAGAAATAATTGCAAACTATTACATCCACTTGAAATAAATAAAACTTAAATTCCAGAAACTGCTAAGTCTGGATTCAATAGACTGGCGAACGAAACTATAGGGACTGAAACTGAGAATAGATGTAATAACATCTGTCATTTTCCACCTCTTCATTTCTCCTGGAAAAAAACCTAAGAGAGAGAAACTCTCCTCTTTCCAACGCTCTCCATCTTCATCTAAAACTTAGATTAGAAAGACCCTTTGCTTCTGTAAAAATAATCCCTTCCAATATCTGAGGAAAGTCATCCAGACAAGAAGAGATGATGTTACTCTCCCATTTTGCAAGGAGATCAGCAGCTTTGTTACCTTCTCGCGCCACATGCTTGAACAGGTACTCTCCATCCTTTAAAAATTCTTTAATACGATTTAATAGATCTAAAACTTTCCAAGGGCATTTTTGTTTACCTTCTACAATATTAATTAATTTAAGTGAATCACTCTCAATAATTAATAGTTTTTTTTGGTGAGATTTGTAGACCATAGTATAGGGCTTTGAACTCAGAATAAAGAACGGAATTGCTGGTGATAGCCCTAGAAAACCCTTTGACAAAAGTGCCCTTTTCGTCTCTAATTAAACCACCAATACCATTAAGGACCTCTGATTGTTTGAAACAACCATCTATATTAAGTTTCATATACCCAGTTGGAGGATAAAGCCACTTAATAATGGTGACTTTTTTATTTTTCTTTTTACCAATGTGGTTAGAATAAGAGAAATTTTTCTCCCTATAACCAGACTGAATAATCAACTCTTCAGAATTTCGAATAATATTGCATGACCTCATTTTGATATTCTCAAATTTACATGAACATATGGATTTCCAAATAATCCAAATAATGATAGAAGGTAGAACCTGACAAATTTTTTTTCCAGAGAAATTCTTTTTCTTAATGATATAAGACCACCACCTGTTAATTCTTCCATATAAAGAATTATTCTGAATAAATATACCCCATTTTCTTTCAAAGAAGTTCCAGACCTCATTTGCAGCTATACCAGTACTAAAAATATGATCAAATGTCTCTTCTGAAGTTTTGCAACAACCACACATAGAAACCATACTAATGCCAAATTTATGCAGATTGCAGTCCATGGATACAATTTTGTTAAATAATTTCCATATAAAGCAAGCGACTTTTAAAGGTACCATTCTATTCCATATAAATGTACTTCTCCAGCTTTCAGTACCTACTTCTCTAGAAATTTTCCATGCTGAATTTATAGTAAAATTCCCAAGATTAGTAAGTTTCCATATAGGTTTTACCCCATTTTCAACTAGAGTAGTATTACTCTCTGTCAATTCTCTAGCTTGAAGCATTCTGCACCAAGTATTAGTTCCTCTTTTAATAGGAATGTCTTCTGCTTGCTTATTTCTACAGTATTTAGCTTTCATGAATTTGGTCCACAAAAGGTCTTTTATTTTGAACTTCCACCAAAGTTTCATAGCAAAACCTTTTGATATGTCATGAAAACTTTTTACATTCAAGCCCCCTTCTTTCACAGGTGTACAAACTTTGCTCCATCTAACCCAATGATACTTATTTTTACCATTTTTGTTCCCCTAGAAAAAAGTTTGAGAATAATTGGTCTATTCTTTTAATCACTTGTAGAGGGGGATTTATAGCTGCCAATATATAAATAGGTATAGATTGAAGAACATGCCTGATCAATATTAATTTTCCACCCAAATTTAGCTAGTTACCCTTCCAAGCAGACAGTTTACTTCTAACTTTTAGGATTAGTTCATGAAAAAGTATACACTTTTTATGCCCAGAATATAATTTGCACCCAAGGTAAGAGAAGGGAGGTTTCTTACTTGTGATATTAAGCTCTTTGCAGATATTTCCTTTTTGTATTGCACTGACACTTTTTGAGAAATAGACAGAGCTTTTGTCTAAACTGATTTCTTGACTAGAATCTTTATTATAACATTGCAGTGTGTTGCTTATCTTTCTGATAGAATGAAGATCTGCTGAGCTAAAGATTATCAGGTCATCAGCAAAAGCAAGGTGAGTGATAATAGGACTTCCAATAGGAGCTTTGAATGCTGACCATCTTTTGTTGACAATCAAATTATTTAAATTCCTGCTTAAAACTTCAGAACAAATTATAAAAAGACTAGAGGATAGAGGATCCCCCTGTCTAAGGCCATTTCTGGGAGTAAAAAGTTCAGTAGGGTTGACATTCACCAAAATAGAAGTTTGATTTCCAGAAAAAATCCTCCATACTAGGTCTATAACCTTCTAAGAAAAACCCATTTTCCTTAGTGTAGAAATAAGAAAATGCCAGGATATTCTATCATAGGCTTTTTCATATCTAGCTTTAAAGCTATATTTTTACCACTAGCTTTTTTACTGAGAGTTGAAATAAACTCCTGAGCAAGGAGAATATTGTCCACAATGTCTCTAGATTTTACAAATCCACTTTGATTTTCAGAAATAATATTAGGCAGTACATTAGCAAATCTAGAAGCCATAATTTTAGAGATAATCTTACTGCAGAAAGTACATAAGCTGATAGGTCTGAATTCAGCAAACTTCTTTGGTTTTATCTTCTTTGGAATAAGAGCAATAACAGTAGTAGAAAGAGATCTAGGGAGTAGATTTCCCATGAAAAAAAGATTAATAGCTTTAATAACATCTTCTCCAATTAAATCCCAACATGAAACAAAAAACTGACCTGTAAAACCATCTATACCTGGTGCACTAGATTTGCTAAGATCAAACACAGCTTCTTTTACCTCTTCTATAGATGGGTCTTTGTCCAAGAGATTATTAATCTCATCAGTAATTATTTTAGGAATTTTGTTTAAGCTAGTATATTCATAGCACTGAGATTGTTCAGCTGCTAATAGGCTTTGAAAATAATCAATAGCCTCCCTTTTAATGTCCACTGGGTCTCTAATACAAGTACCATCTTCTTTTTCTATTTAACCAATAACACACTTAATTCTTCTTTTCTTTACTATACTGTGATAGAATTTTGTGTTAGCATCCCCTTGTAAAGCCCATTTCAAATTAGCCTTCTGGGTCCAATATTTCTCTTCTATACTGAGTTTAGCTTTTAGAATAGCTTCTTCCTTATTGAGCTCCATTCTGTTGGCAGGTGATGGATTCATTTCAAACTTTTGCTCTGCTCTCAAAACATTGTCTTCAGCTTTTGTGATTTCTTGAAAAATATTCCCAAAGGTATTATAATTCCATACTTTCAATTTCTTTCTAGTTGCTTTTAAGTTTGAAGCAAGATTTTCCAAAGCATTAGAATTAGAACTAGGAACCCAGACATCTTTCACTATATCATGAAAACCTTCATGATCTACCTAGAAATTTTGAAATATGAACCTTCTAGGGCTGTTGACTTGAACCAATTGTAATTTTAACAATAAAGGACTGTGGTCTGAAGTAGGTTTGCTCAAATGATCAAGATAAATGTTGCAGAATAAATTGGCAAATTTTTGATTAAATAGAATCTTATCTATTCTTTGAAAAATAGTATCCTTCCCATTACGCTTATTCCACCAAGTATATTTAGAGCCACTATAAATAGCTTCTGAGACACCCAAATTGTTTATACAAGACAAATAATCATTAGCTGAGTTAATATTGATAGGCAAACCCCCAATTTTATCTTCTTCAGAAGAAACAGTATTAAAATCCCCTCCAATCAACCAAGGATTATTAGTATAAATTTTTTCTAAGAAACTCCAAAGAACTTCTCTTTCAGCTGCTGAACACTTGGCATAAATCACTGAAATCTATAACTGTAAACACAAATAATCAATAGAAACTGCCATAGTTATAGCTTGATTCATTTGATTAATAATAGAAATATTAATCTCTTGCATATAAAAGACCCAAATTTTATTATCTTCATGTACCAGAACCTCATCAAACCGAAACTTCCTTCTATAGAACTCCACTTTATCTTGGTTTTTCTTTGGTTCCAAGCAAACTAAACACATAATTTGATGTAATTTACATAACTTTTGAATACGCCTAGTGGTAGATTTGGTACCCACTCCTCTGATATTCCAAAAGAGTGTATTAATCATTTAAAACTCCTTTTAACCCCTACATTAGAGGATCTAAGAACCATAGCATCTTTACCAATAACAGTTGGAAGTTTACCCAATTTTCTTTTATTTTTTGGGGTTTTCCATTCTCCTTCTTCTAAGATACTGGGAATTTCTCTAGGAGAGAGACCCAGTTCAATTCTTAGATCTTTAGATATGTCTGGAGCATCAATGAGACTAGAATCTCTCATTGTCACATTATCATCATAGTGTGGAGTAATATTTAAAGACCTGAGAACTGGTGATTCACCAGTGAATAGGACCATTTCAGTATTAAGATTACATTCTTCACCCTTGTCTTCCTCCATTAATATAATTTTATTGTTGTTTTCAGGATTTTCTACATCTGATGTCTTAGCTGCTGCTTCTTCATCATTCCTTGATAATTCATTATTAAAGCTTTTTGTAACCCATTCTTTTTTGCTTATTTTCTCATGGTTTTTGTAATAATTGGCCTTTATATTCTTTTTTTTGCTTGCTTTTCGTAGATTTCTATATTGGCTTCTTCTCTGTCCTTTACAATGTCTGTCTTTTTACTATTATTCTCTTCTTTGCTGCCTTCTTCTTTCCCTAGGTTAGTAAACTTACAAGTCTCTATAGAATGACCTAGTTTAAATCATTGAGAGCAGTAATTTGGAATATCTTCATATTTGCAGTGTTGCCAGAAACCTTCACTTTCGCCATAGTTTATTCTAACTCTTTTTATAAGTATTTTCCTTAGGTTAATTTCAACACAGATTCATGCTAGACCTGGTCTAGTCAGTTTCGCTGTTGGTTCATCTACCTTTAGGGGTTTTCCAAAAGCTGAAGCAATACTAAAAATACTACTTTTATTGTAAAGATGGATAGGGAGTTTAGATTGGGAGATCCAAACAGGAGTAACCGGGGATTCTATTTCTGGACTAAAATCATAGGACCATTTAAAAGTTCTCATAGAGCAATTGTCAATATACCAAATTTTGCGCATCCAAATTCGTCTTCATAATAGCAGCGAATTAGGATATGTTTTGAGTCAATGACTCCAATATGATAGTTAGCTTTCAAATCCATAGAACTAAACGTTTTACGAATGATATCTATATGAGGCTTACCGTGTGAGAATTTTCCTACAATAGTATATTTGAATGGTTCTGAAAGAGTGTTTAGATCTTCGATTGTATAGTGAATCATTGGTTCTCCTTCATATGTTTCAATTTCTTTAACTGGAACTTTAGGTGTCACAGTTTGGGTTTTTAATATGGATGCGAAGGATTTAGATGTAGGTGGGTCTGGGAAGAGAGTTTGGTTGGGGTCAGGTGGCTGAATCATCTTTTCGGCAGCTAGGGATTTTCACCCTAGTCGTCTCTCTCTCTAGGCTGCTCTAAATATAATCGTCGAAAAAACCTAATGGGCATAATATTATTAGACTTATTGTAATTCCTTTCCGCTGTTCTAGTTGCAGTTTTGCAGTTAGGTTCCAAGTGAAGTTGCAACCACAGTTGGAACCTAAGTAATAATAATGGACATAACTGAATATAGTTAAATGTACTTGAAATAAATCACACGCACATTTAACAACGGAGTTGACCTAACTAGGCTACGTCTCCGGGGCACTCACCCAGTTTATGATATTATAAAAGTTACAATATAGGATTCAAGTCTTATTGAAAAACACTCAGATTCCCTCTAGGTTTTTCTTCCTATCTCTATATTGCTCCTACCTTATAACTATCAATTATAAATCAATGGCATCCCACCATTGTTTTCTTTTGAAGCTCACTTGTGTATTCTCTCAAGAATGGGTTTTTTATAATTTAGAACACACACTTTTTACAAGCTAAGTTATCAACTATATAAGCAAGTAAAAACAATCTTCTATCTTCAATGTCTTTTGTGATTGCTTTTGACTTTATTGATTGGCTTCAATCTCTCCAGTTATTACGTGATTCTTCAGCGTGGATTGACTCCAATCATCATTGGTTGATACCTGTTTAATAACCAGCTTGATAGTAGGAGTTAGTCTTTTCCTATAACAAGGAAACATATAAAGACAATATCTTTTAGAGATAATATCTTTAAATATACATATGAAACATTAACTCCATATTTCATTCAATCTTAAACATATTATACTGAATTGATAAGAAACAAAGATTGAAACAAGTGATAAAGATTTGCATAAGAATAGAGATATAGACTTATCTATGTAAAGGAAACATAACTAATCTCTTTATATCTTTTAGGAAATCTTTCCTTACCACTTTGATATTCTCAATAAACGCATACTAAACCTTTAGGATCATATGAGAATATATCCTGCATACTTTAAAACAAATAATTATCATTAAAGAATAGTTATGCAGATTTACAGAACAAGACAGAATCCAGCAGAGCAGCAGGTTGGAACTGTGGTTGCAACATTACTTGAAACCTCTAACGTTGTCTTAAGCAGGTTGGAACTGAGGTTGCAACATTGCTTGAAACCTAACACTACTGTCTTAGTAGGTTGTAACTGAGGTTGCAACATTTCTTGAAACCTATCAACACTGTCTTAGTTCTTAACAAACAGTTATGATTATTTAGTTAAAACCAATAGACAACAAATAATATTTAGACCAGAAATCTGGTCCTAACACTTATCTTTTTGTAGTTAAATAAAACATCAGATGTCCACAAATATGTGATTAGATGTGAGCTTAATTTTAAAAATATTACTCCATGTTTATTTGTAAATATATAATATATGAGAAATATTAGGGGAGAAGCAAATGCTGTGTTGCGTAACTTTTTCTGAGTAGAATTTTCTTATCGTTCAATTTATTAGAAAATTTTAGTATTGAACAACTTCTTAATTGCTAGTTTGCTAGAAATCAGTTTGTCAAATGACTAATCATTGAGAGATGAATTGGTACAGAGATAAAATAATAAACTGGGAAGTGTACAACATTTAAAAAAAAAAACAAAAAACTTTTGTGACGGTTTTTACTTAAACAGAAATGTATAGTAGTCGCTTCCTTTTGTGTGTCTGTGTTTGCTGAATAGTAAAAATGAGGTAAATAACGATCGCCCAAATTTTAACAGGCTATTTGAAGTTGTTCCTAAGTATGTGGAGAATGGCAGAGGAGAATCCCCTTAGCAAAGTAAATCTTTGTTCAATTCCGATCGTTGTTCATTTCGTTTCAAAACTCCGGGACATGTCAAGCAAGCTTTAAGGTTTGAATCAATCGCTGCTTTCTTCTTTTTGTAGTATGGCTACCATGAATGCATACAATTTACTAAGCTGACTTTTATAGTTTAATATGTTAGGATAAAGATGCTTTACAAGACATAAAAATTTGAAAAATATGATAGTTAGAAAATACAGTATGTATAAGTTATATTAAAATTGTTCTTTTTTTCTTACACAACGTAGTTTTGTATATCTTTCTGCAGAAAAAGTATGTCGATTTTGGTGCAGTTGCATATGAAGAGCTTAATAAGGTCCCAATGAGGCAAAAAAGGGCGAAAACACCGACCAGGGCTAACAAGAATTGAGCAAATAAATTCCCAGCAATTGCACTATTAAGAGCCCATCTGTTCGTTGAAAGGATCAATGTCGGCTCAATACTTGGATATTTCTGAAACAAACGACCTCATAAACTATACTGCTTTTCTCAGCTTCCAAAAAGGGCTTGCAAACTGACATGGACTTCACGGCATCATTGCCTCCGTCTGACGACTTGGCCACCAAAAGCCATAATAGTGCTTAAAACATCAATAGGAAGATTTGTTATATTCAAAGCCAAATATGCTGGAGGATCTCACGTAACGTTAATCTTGTGTTTGTTTATCTTGCTTTTCAATCTGCTAGGACTAGTAATTAATAGGTGATCTATGTTTACTTTTGGGTTTGTTTTGAAAGTTTCAGTGGGTAGCTCAGTTGATTGTAATTTTGTGTAAATTAAAGAGCTATCATTGTATGTCACACCCCAAAATCCGTAAAACGAACATCAAGGCGTCACCTTTTTAAACAAAAGGAAAATGAAACATGTTGGTACAAAATTAAAATTTTAAAAGAAAACGCTTGCGAGCTAAAGGAACAATTAAATGAATAAATATAAAGTTTGTCAAACGATGCTACAAGACAAATGATTTTAACAAAATTTTATAAAAAGAAATGAACAAATGTAATTTACCCGTAGGCTACAACCTCAAATAAAAACTAGTCTAAGCGAAAATAAAGCAACTGAAAGATGCCCCGAGCCCATGCGATACTGCGCTAATGCTCTTATCCGAACGTTTCAATCTAAATTGTACCTGAAAGACAAAATAATTGTACCTGAAAGACAAAATTGTAACGGTGAGTCCCACGCACATACATAGACGGGACGGCATCACAAAATACCGTCACTCCATCCCATAAATGCAAGAACCCACAAACAACAACTACGATAATCAACATATAAAAAGAAATATAATAACATCCTACAAATAGATAAATTAAATAACTTCAACACACATCAATAGCATACATGGACCTCTCACACCACCTACCCCAGTCCGTAAGGTAGGTCATTCCCTATCCCTTCGGCCGTCTTATGTCCCCGGAATTAGGGAGAGACATAGACCATTGCTAACATAAAAATAGATTTATAGTGCGCACTTGAACCTCTCACGCTACTCGTCCCAGTCCGTAAGACGAGTCATTTCCTATCCCTTCGGCCGTCTTATGTCCCCGGAATTAGGGAGAGACATAGACCATTGCTAACAATAAAATAAATATAGTGCACACTGGGAACTCTCACGCCACTCGCCCCTGTCCGTAAGACGAGTCATTCCCTATCCCCTCGGCCGTCTTATGTCCCCGGAATTAGAGAGAGGCATAGACCATTGCCACTACAGCTAAATCACAAGGCCTCGGCCAATAATATAAAACCATTCAATTATCACATTCTCATACGTCACTTTAACGTAATTCAACAATACCCATAATCATAGGTGCTAGATTCACAACTAGCCAAACAAGTCTATCAACATAAATCTCATTCAGACATTTTAACAAACACCTTGTATGCATAAAATACAATTCATCTTTATTCAACATAAATTCACCCAATTTCATCAACAACTAAAATATCACATAATCAACTCATAAAACACGCAAACCCATCCATAATCTCATTAATTCGAAATTAATATGTCAAAAGCCTCAACTTCTACAATTCAAATAATGGAATTAAAAATATAACAACTAAACTCCAATTAACAATATACGAACATAATTAATATAAAAGGCAAAAACCCCCAATTTATAATAAACGTAAAACTTAATCCTAACATACACCCTCGTCTAGTCGCAATGGATAACCCCCGTTACCTTAGCGCGTAGAGGAGATGCTTCCGATATGAACCCGCTAATTGTGGTTTCTTCTTCTTCTTCCTAGGATTTGGAATCTCCCTTTTCTCTCTTTTTTCTCTTGATTTAGGTTACTGTTTTGAAAAAGTGGACTGATTTGAAGATGTAAAAACTGTTTTGAGAAAGTTTGTGGAAGCGAACTATTTGGTCCCTAAAGTTCTAAAAGTTAACTCTTAATCAAATTTATTAATTTACTGCTCAAAAATAACCAATTTTTTTAGAAACAAAACTATTGGTTCCTTTCTATTTATAAAATTAGTAACAGGTTTTAAAAATAAAGTTTTTCGGAAGAGTTTCGGTTTTTGGCTAAAAATTAGTCGAGTGACCGGTTTTTGGTAAAATTTGAATAAAACGTTTTTGGATAAATTAAATCATAAATAAAACCACTTATAAATATACGGGATGTTACATTGTAATTGTCTAAGCTGGGTTAGGTCCCGTTTTATTAATGAAAGTTTGTTAATTAAAAAAATAATAATTTGTCAGTTTTGCTCTGCATGCGCCGCTCTTACCTCTTACGGTGTCTTAATGTTTCCGTAGATGAAACTGAGCCAAGTAAACACTCTCACTATCTGGGCCGATAAGTATATAGCGACCAACATGCTAGATATGATGCCCGCCTTGGCCATGTCAGCAGATCGAAACGGTGGCACATCCATTTAGTGGCGGAACATGGATGATTACTTTACCAATCATTTCTTAACGCAATTATTTTACAAAAAATATAACCTCACAGACATGGATGATTCTGTAAATTACGATATAGAAAGAAATTTTCAAAAGTAAAGGAAAAGGTAACCCAAACGAAAATTAGGCCCTAAGGTCTACTAACTTGAAAAGAGATAAACTCAAAAGAAAACTAAAATTAAATGACATTTATGACATATTAATTGGTAGATATGTACAAGTAATATGTACATAATTAATTTCACATAAAAATTAATAATATATGTAAATATACAGTACACCATAGAATCACTAAAAGGGAAGAAATTTGAACTTGAATTAACTTTTTAATAGAAGGTCCATCCAATTTATTTATATGTAGTTGCTATGTTTCCTTTAAAAGGTTTAAATATCATTCTATTATAATAAGTCAACATAAGTCAAATGATACTGCTCAATTTAGCCAATTTTTTCTAAAAACGCACTCACTCTTTTTTACTAATTAATTATTTACATTTATCCAATTCAAAATATAAAAAACAAACAAAAATCATTATCTTTTCAAAACAATTATAATCATATACCATACAAAATCATTTTATGTGTATTTTGTATAACAAAAACATTATATTACTCACCATTTCTAATTTAATATATTCATTCAATCAATATATTTTTTAAAAATTTATTTACGCAGATCATATATATATATATATATATATATATATATATCACGCATCGCATACGCAACGCGTGGGTAACGATTATTAATACCACTATAAAGCCACGAGAGAGTTGTAAATAAAATAACAACAAAATTTTAAACTCTACATTTGTTGTAAATATTCTCTATATATGAAGAGATATCTATAAAAAAAATAAAAATGAATGTCAATCGTGCTATTGCTTATAAGTTATATCCCCCCATATATGTCACTCTTTCCATTCTCTCTTAGTATTTTTATCAGGATACTATTATGTGTTTAATCAACTATTTTATATTCATTTTTATTTATTAACAAAAAGCTTGTAATTTACATTAAAAAGCTTGTAGTTAAATAAAGCATCGGATGTCCACAAATATGTGATTATATGTGAGCTTAATTATTAAAATATTACTCCATGTTTAATTGTAAATATATAATATATGAGAAATATTATGAGAGAAGCAAAAATTGTGTTGCATGACATTTTCTGAGTGGAATTTTCTTATCTTTCAATTTATTAGAAAATTTTAGTATGGAACAAGTTCTTAATTGCTAGTTTGCTAGAAAATCAGTTGGTCAAATGACTAATCCTTGGGAGATAATGCAAAGTCGCTTTCTTTTGTGTGTGTGTGTGTGTGTTAAATAGTAAAAATGAGGTAAATAACGATTGCTCAAATTTTAACAGGCTATATGAAGTTGTTCGTAAGTATGCGGAGAATGGCAGATGACAATCTCGTTAGCAGCATAGATCTTTGTTCACTTCCGATCGTTGTTCATTCCATTTCAAAAGATCCGTATCATGTGATCCAAGCTATAAAGGTTTGAATCAATGACTACTTCTGATTTTTATAGTATAATATAAGATGATAAAATGATTCACAAATCAATAAAATTTGAAAAATATGATAGTAGAATATGTATAAGTTATACTGAAATTCAAATTTTCAATATAACTAATAAAGATGATGTAACAGAAAAACAATAAAATACACCTTAAGACCAGTTATATTAAAATTTGAAAAATATGATATTATAATATGTATAAGTTATATTGAAAGTGAGTGTTACATCTTCTTATTACGACGATTCATTAACAGAAGCTTCACTTATTTTATCAGTACACAACTAATTTTTTTTTAAAAACATCTGGCCAACAAACATATTGAAATTATAAAATTCAATGTTTTAATTAACATAAAAATCACCCAAAAGAGGGTAAAAATTCAAATCAATGAAGATTAGTATTTAAATTGGAATTTCCATCGTCAAAAACAATCTTTAGCAATAAAGATCTTCTGGCAGAGATACTTCTCCGCGTGCCAACAAATTCACTGATCAATTTCAAACGTGTATCTAAATTTTGGCAAACAGTAATATCAGAATCGCGATTTTTATACAACCACTACACGATAATTGATCAACACCCCATCTCTGCCATATACTTTCGGATGAGTACTCCGGCATTAGGTCCATTAAATACTCCCTCTCTTCGTGGCCACGTAAATCTTGTACCATTCCTTTTCCTCCATGAGTTTAAAAATTTAAAATTTCCTCGCTTCGAGCACTCTTGCAACGGGTTGGTGTTGTTTTCAGTTAGGAATAAACATTACTGTGTGTGAAAAAAAAAAGTGGAGCTCTAGGAACTTCTTGTGAGTGAGCTTCCGGAGAAGGCACTCCATGACTTTGATCGGGTTTCGAGGACCTTCCATGATTCTATGGTCCTTAAATGGAAAAATAATTCTATTGTCCATTACATGTGTATTCCACAGATTTTATGATAACCGTGTTTTGCATTTTAGTTTTGTTGTTCAATCTTCAGCTAGCCTTGTTACTGAAATGGATGTAAAGAAAGGACAACCGTTGTAGGTTTGAATTGGTTTAATTATGTAATACAATCTATAATGAAATTGGAGATTCTGATGCAAGTGTTTTCTGTAAGGAAATCTATAATGGATTTACCAATGCTATGTATAATAAAACCAGTGTGTTAATGCAAGTATTTTCTGTCAAAACAACAAAATTGCAATGTAGCCCTAAGAGCATCAACATATAAGAAGGAACTATGTTAATAATTAAAGTATTCTATTTGATTATTTAGAGTGCCCTATTTTTGTCGGCCATAAAAATCCATTTATTTACAAGAGTTTTTTTAGAAAGTGAGAAATTGTTGTCAAGATGGAAAACTAATTGGATTTCTATGGGAGGTAAATTAATGTTGATCAAGTATATATGTGCCACTTATTGACGGTTTACACCACGACTGCTATAAATCCCCGCAAAAAAACCATTCATCAAATTGATTATAACTTTGCGCTAACTTTCTATGGGGTAAAAGAGAACAAAATTAAATACCACCGGATTTTTTGGAGTACCATTTTTAAATCTGTGGATGAAGGTGGTTTAGGTATTAAAAACATGAGTAAGATTACGGTTCTTGTGGAGTTCAAATAACTTTCCTGGATTTTTTTTTTAAAAAAACTCGTTTTGCAGGGACTAATTACATGAAAAGAAAATATAAAGTTTTAAGTAAACACGGCTATTCATATTGATAAGAATGATAAAACACAAACATTTAGCAGAACATACAATGTTATAGCTAGTAGGTAGGAAAAGAAGATATAGATGTTAATCATGATGGTTAGAACTGCACCAATAATAAGTGAAGATATGTGTGAACAATATTGTAGTATTAAACATTTACTTACATACAATGGCGATCGGAAAAGAAATAGTATTTATACTGCGTAACTCAGAATCTGTTGCAAAATTTTGTGAATGGCCCCCTCGAGTGTTTGAAGGAGAAGGATAACTATCTTATATGGGCATATTGTCCCTTGGTTAACTTCAGTCTGAATTCTGCTTGGGACATGGTAAGGAAAAAATAAAACATAGATTTTTCCATAAGATCAATTCTTTTGGTTACATGATGGCCTCCCCTAAAAAACATTGGCGCACATAAGCTTGAGTAAAAAACATATTTGGAATAATCTCATTCCGTTAAAAAAGTTTTTTTTATAGTAACAGGTACCCTTTAAAATGTAAGAAAGTAACATGGGACAAAGCCCCCCATGTTGGCCTATAAAACTGAATCCGATAAAAGTACGATATAGCTATCACACTTGCTAAGAAAAAGAAACATCACGGGACACCTAAAGCTGTAAAAAAGAGGGGGAAATAACTAAACTAGCAAATTTCATTAGCCATCATCTGAGAGTGCAAATGCGCTTAATAAACTCTACTTTTCTCCTTATACCCCCCTCTCTTTATGAAAAAGTTCTGTTTAGTTTGGAATCTGTTATAGAAAGAAATTAATAATTCTAAGTGATGATAGAATTCGAAAGCTTAACGTTCGAGTACTTCAAAGTGTGAGTCGTTTGTAATGCTAATGAAGAGATTATTGAACATTTGTTCAGTAGTTTTCTTTTTTTAGCCCGTTTGGTATCAGTTTTTTTTTTCCTTACACATTTGTTCAGTACGTATACTCAAGTATAGAATCACTTTCTTTAGGTTCTCTAAGCTACTTGGATGAATAGATGAAGAGTTGTAATACATTTTATATAGACGTCGATTTGTCAGTTGGTGGGTTAAGAAAGAAAGTCCCATTATGAACAAATTATGCATATGTTGCCCAACTTCATTGTGTAGATACATCAGTAGGTACATGTATCAAAAGGAAGATAAAATAAATTGACATTTATAAACATTAATCGTATATATGAAAAAAAATAGTACATAAACAATGCATGAAAATGAATTAAATATTTACAAAAACAGTAACAAATAAAACTATAAGAAAGGAGGTTGAATTTACATCAAAATTTCAACAATAGGGCCATTCAAATTAATTACATTTACTTGTTTACTTTTTTAGGATTTTGAGAAACCACTATAAAATCATACCTAAGAGATCTCAATGTAAGCACCTTCCTCCCACCAATCTCTCTCCAAGTGCTTATAATCTATGTCGAAACCCTACATTTTTTTGAAATCAGTGGATAATATTATCAAATCATCAATGAACGCCATTATCGATAATGCTGGTATGTTTTAGCCCCTTTTTTAATATATTGTAACACTTTTAATACTTTATGCACAACGTTCTCCAACGCCTTAACTTTAGGTTTATTATTACAATTAATAAAAGCAATGAAAATGTTAAAGAGGGGAGATATTTATGTAAAACTAGTGTTGCCCTAGAGCTATACTCAAAAGAAATTGCGATTAGAGAAAGAAATTTTCTAAAGGAAAGGAAAAGGTAACACAAACGAAAATTAGAGCCCTAAGGTCTGCTAACTTGCAAAGATATAAACTCAAAAGTAAACTAAAATTAAATGACATTTATGACATATTAATTATTATGTGTTGCATAACTTTTTCTGAATAGAATTTTCTTATTGTCCAATTTATTAAAAAAAAGTTTGTATGGAACAACTTCTTAACTGCTAGTGTGCTTGAAAATCAGTTGGTCAAATGACTAATCCTTGGGAAATAAATTGGTACATAGGTAGAATGATAAACTGGGAAGTGTACAACATTTACAAAAAAAATGTGACGTTTTTTTTTTTTTTTAAATTAAGTGTGACGGTTTTTATTCAAACAGAAATGTATAGTCGCTTCCTTTTGCTTGTGTGTGTGTGTGTTGAATAGTAAAATGAGGTAAATAACGATTTCCCAATTTTTTTTTAACAGGCTATATGAAGTTGTTCCGAAGTATGCGGAGAATGGCAGAGGACGATCTTGTTAGCGGAATCGGTCTTTCTTCACTTCCGATCGTTGTTCATTTCAAATCAAAAGATCCGGACCGTGTGAACCCAGCTATAAATTAAGGTTTGAATAATTCGCTGCTTTCTTCTTCTTTTTTTGTAGTATGCCATCATTTATCATGCCAACTATTGGCTTATTAGAGATGTATAAACAGTAAAACATAAACATAGACAAATTTCCACAGAGGGGGGAAAATGTTGTAATTGAAAATTTACCATGCCAGGTCATACTAGAATAGGATTTCAACGTATTTCTGAAATGTTTTTAGAACAATGATAGGGAACAATCACAATATAACAATAATTACCAATCCAAATGGGAATTTGATATTGTGATTGTTCCCAATTGTTGTTCTAAAGACATTTCAAAACTATGTTTAAATACTATTCAAGTATAATCCGACATGGTGAATTTTAAATTACCACGTTTCTCCCCCTTTGCGAGAATTTGTCTATCTTTATGTTTTACTTTTTATATATCTCTAGCTAACCAATAGTTAGCATGATCAATGATGGTATCGGTCAATTTATGGGTCAAGTTGTTGTTTTCATGGACGGTCTCGATTCGTCGGTGTCGAGTTGTTAATGTCAATCTTAAAATATTTATTAAAATTTATTTGCAACGCAATAGCATGCTCTATTAATTTGACTGTGTTATTTATAGTTTATTGTTCATTTTGATTTAAAAACTATACATTTTGAAGTTTATATAACAACTTATCATTTTGCTTATTTACAAGTCACTTACTATAAGTTAAAATAAATACAAAATGACTTATCAACAAAAATAAGTTATACACCACTTATAAATAAAGATAAAGTAGTGTCAAACGGTACATTGCATGTTTTTTTTAAGAAGGTTTTTCCTTATTACTTTAAAATGCGTTTTCTTTTACAAACTAAGCTGGCGAAAATTAATTTTGATTTCCATAAAGTAAAATAACCCGAATCTAAGTAGTTTTTTTTTTTAAATATAATGACGTGAAATCACTGCAAGAAAAAAGTTCATTTAGCATCATAATTTTTTTCCGGTTATGTTGCTAAAGTGGATGTGACTAGATTTTAGCAACAGATTAGCAACAGATTATGTTGCTATTTGTTGCTAAAATTTAGGCATAACCATTTTCTTAACATAACTCAAAATATTTTATGATGCTAAATGAACTTTTTTTTGTAGTGAATAATTTGAAAAGTAATTATGTGAATGTTATTAATTATTATCAAGTTCATTAAGCAAGTTGTATAAGGTCACTTTCATTTATATCATAATTATAGGTATATTGCTTAATGAAGACTAAAAAAGTAGTCATGCTTGATAGTTGATACTAACTGTTCAAGCATAATTTAAATATTTTGATATATATGGAGATTTTTTGAAATAAAATTGAAAGAATATATGTTAACTTAAATTGAAAGTACAAAATCAAGTAATCACTTTCCTTTTGGTTTCTCTAACAAAAAAAACGGTGTACCAAAAAAAAAAAAGAATAAAGATGCTTTACAAAACTTCAAATATGAAAAATATTTAAAATTTGATATTGGAATATGTATAAGTTAAATTGAAATTGATTGTTACATCCTAATATCACTATGATTCGTTAACAGAAGCTTCACTTATTTAATCAGTCGACAACAAAGTTTTTTTTTTCTAACATCTGGCCAAATAAAACCAAAATACGGAAAAACTATAAATTCAACGTTTTAATTGACATAAAAATCAGCGAAAAGAGGGTAAAAATTCAAACCAGGTTTTCACAAATCTTTGTGAACAAGTCTAAAAACTAGCATTTATGTATCCTGTTCCTTTACCTCCAAGAGCCTCCGGAGATAAGGATCCCGACCTGAGGGAAGCCCAAACTTGTCCACAAAGGATCGTACACACCGATCCCCATAGAATTCCCAAATTGTTGCCGCAGGTTTACTTGGTAAGTTGGAGCCCTAGGAACTTCTTGTGAGTGAGTTGCCGGAGAAGGCACTCCAAGACTTTGTTCGCGTTTCGAGAGGATCTTCCATGATTCAAATGGTCCCTAAACGGAAGAAATGAACTTTTGGCCTTTTGTCTATTACATTTGTATTCGACTTGTTTTATGATGACCTTGTTTGGGATTTTAGTTTTGTTGTTTAATCTTGAGCCTTGTTACTAAAAAACATGTACGAAAATGAAGGACAACATTTTTAGGTTCGAGTTGGTTTAGTTATGGAATGCAATCTATAATGAAATTGGTGATTCTAATGCAACTGTTTTCTGTACATAAATCTATGATGGATTTACCAATAATATGTATAATGATTCAGTGAAATCAGTGTGTTAATGCTTTCGTATCAAAACAACAACCATAACAACAAAAAACGCAACATTATAATTTGCAATATTCAGTCACCCACATAAGTTCAACCTCTGATAAGTTGTTTTTGAGTAAATTATAGTTTTGTACACCGATCTATTGGTGGTTAAGAAAATGGATACCCATCTTTCATGATTAACGATTTGCATACTCAAAGTATATGATATCGTCAAATCAACAAACCACAACTAACTTATGTGCATGTTAACTTTTTGAACCAAAAAATAGTTACATGCCAAAACATGTGAGTTTTTAAGAGACAAAATTGTCATTTCTCATATCAAATAAAGCGAACCATTAGATCTGATTGCTGATTTCTCATATCAAATAAAATGGCAAAATTAGGATTATTGAAAAAAAAAATCAAAAGTAAAGGTAAACGTAATACAAACGAAAATTGGGCCCTAAGGTCTACTAACTTGCAAAGAGATCAACTCAAAAGGAAACTAAAATTTAATGACATTTATGACATATTAATAGGTAGATATGTACAAGTAATATGGACATAATTTAACACAAAAATCAATAATATATGTATACATACAACAGTACACCATAGAATCCCTAAAAAGGAAGAAATTTGAACTTAAATTAATTTTTTAATACAAGGATCATCCAATTTATTGATAATTGCTATGTTTCCTTTAAAGGGTTTTAATGAACCACTATAAAGCCACTAGAGAGTTTTATGTAAAATACCAACAAAAGTTTAAACTCTACATTGTTGTAAATCTTTATATATATTTAGCAAAAAGAATGAATATCAATCGTGATATTGCTTGTAAGTTCTATCTCCCCATATTTGTTACTCTTTCCGTTTTCTCTTAGTATTTTTTTTCTGGGTACTTTCTATGTGTAATCAACTATTGTGTTTTCATTTTCATTTATTCACAAAAACCTTGTAATTTACTTTCATAATACTAAACCCGCAATGGTCATGTGCTTAAACATCTTTTTGTAGTTAAATAAAACATCAGATGTCCACAAATATGTGATTAGATGTGAGTTTAATTTTTATAATATTACTCCATGTTTATTTGTAAATATATAATATATGAGAAATATTACGGGAGAAGCAAATGCTGTGTTGCGTAACTTTTTCTGAGTAGAATTTTCTTATCGTTCAATTTATTAGAAAATTTTAGTATTGAACAACTTCTTAATTGCTAGTTTGCTAGAAATCAGTTTGTCAAATGACTAATCCTTGAGAGATGAATTGGTACAGAGATAAAATAATAAACTGGGAAGTGTACAACATTTAAAAATAAAACAAAAAACTTTTGTGACGGTTTTTACTTAAACAGAAATGTATAGTAGTCACTTCCTTTTGTGTGTCTGTGTTTGCTGAATAGTAAAAATGAGGTAAATAACGATCGCCCAAATTTTAACAGGCTATTTGAAGTTGTTCCTAAGTATGTGGAGAATGGCAGAGGAGAATCCCCTTAGCAAAATAAATCTTTGTTCAATTCCGATCGTTGTTCATTTCGTTTCAAAACTCCGGGCCATGTCAAGCAAGCTTTAAGGTTTGAATCAATCGCTGCTTTCTTCTTTTTGTAGTATGGCTACCATGAATGCATACAATTTACTAAGCTGGCTTTTATAGTTTAATATGTTAGGATAAAGATACTTTACAAGACATAAAAATTTGAAAAATATGATAGTTAGAGAATACAGTATGTATAAGTTATATTGAAATTGTTCTTTTTTTCTTACACAACGTAGTTTTGTATATCTTTCTGCAGAAAAAGAATGTCAATTTTGGTGCAGTTGCATATGAAGAGCTTAATAAGGTCCCAATGAGGCAAAAAAGGGCGAAAACACCAACCAGGGCTAACAAGAATTGAGTAAATAAATTCCCAGCAGTTGCACTATTAAGAGCCCATCTGTTCTGTGAAAGGATCAATGTCTGCTCAATACTTGGATATTTCTGAAACAAACGACCTCATAAACTATACTGCTTTTCTCAGCTTCCAAAAAGCGCTTGCAAACTGACATGGACTTCACGGCATCATTGCCTCCGTCTGACGACTTGGCCACCAAAAGCCATAATAGTGCTTAAAACATCAATAGGAAGATTTGTTATATTCAAAGCCAAATATGGTGGAGGATCTCACGTAACGTTAATCTTGTGTTTGTTTATCTTGCTTTTCAATCTGCTAGGACTAGTAATTAATAGGTGATCTATGTTTACTTTTGGGTTTGTTTTGAAAGTTTCAGTGGGTAGCTCAGTTGATTGTAATTTTGTGTAAATTAAAGAGCTATCATTGTATGTCACACCCCAAAATCCGTAAAACGAACATCAAGGCGTAACCTTTTTAAACAAAAGGAAAATGAAACATATTGGTACAAAATTAAAATTTTAAAAGAAAACACTTGCGAGCTAAAGAACAATTAAATGAATAAATATAAAGTTTGCCAAACGATGCTACAAGACAAATGATTTTAACAAAATTTTATAAAAAGAAATGAACAAATGTAATTTACCCGTAGGCTACAACCTCAAATAAAAACTAGTCTAAGCAAAAATAAAGCAACTGAAAGATGCCCCGAGCCCATGCGATACTGCGCTAATGCTCTTATCCGAACGTTTCAATCTAAATTGTACCTGAAAGACAAAATAATTGTACCTGAAAGACAAAATTGTAACGGTGAGTCCCACGCACATACATAGACGGGACGACATCACAAAATACCGTCACTCCATCCCATAAATGCAAGAACCCACAAACAACAACTACGATAATCAACATATAAAAAGAAATATAATAACATCCTACAAATAGATAAATTAAATAACTTCAACACACATCAATAGCATACATGGACCTCTCACACCACCTACCCCAGTCCGTAAGGTAGGTCATTCCCTATCCCTTCGGCCGTCTTATGTCCCCGGAATTAGGGAGAGACATAGACCATTGCTAACATAAAAATAGATTTATAGTGCGCACTTGAACCTCTCACGCTACTCGTCCCAGTCCGTAAGACGAGTCATTTCCTATCCCTTCGGCCGTCTTATGTCCCCGGAATTAGGGAGAGACATAGACCATTGCTAACAATAAAATAAATATAGTGCACACTGGGACCTCTCACGCCACTCGCCCCTGTCCGTAAGACGAGTCATTCCCTATCCCCTCGGCCGTCTTATGTCCCCGGAATTAGAGAGAGGCATAGACCATTGCCACTACAGCTAAATCACAAGGCCTCGGCCAATAATATAAAACCATTCAATTATCACATTCTCATACGTCACTTTAACGTAATTCAACAATACCCATAATCATAGGTGCTAGATTCACAACTAGCCAAACAAGTCTATCAACATAAATCTCATTCAGACATTTTAACAAACACCTTGTATGCATAAAATACAATTCATCTTTATTCAACATAAATTCACCCAATTTCATCAACAACTAAAATATCACATAATCAACTCATAAAACACGCAAACCCATCCATAATCTCATTAATTCGAAATTAATATGTCAAAAGCCTCAACTTCTACAATTCAAATAATGGAATTAAAAATATAACAACTAAACTCCAATTAACAATATACGAACATAATTAATATAAAAGGCAAAAACCCCCAATTTATAATAAACGTAAAACTTAATCCTAACATACACCCTCGTCTAGTCGCAATGGATAACCCCCGTTACCTTAGCGCGTAGAGGAGATGCTTCCGATATGAACCCGCTAATTGTGGTTTCTTCTTCTTCTTCCTAGGATTTGGAATCTCCCTTTTCTCTCTTTTTTCTCTTGATTTAGGTTACTGTTTTGAAAAAGTGGACTGATTTGAAGATGTAAAAACTGTTTTGAGAAAGTTTGTGGAAGCGAACTATTTGGTCCCTAAAGTTCTAAAAGTTAACTCTTAATCAAATTTATTAATTTACTGCTCAAAAATAACCAATTTTTTTAGAAACAAAACTATTGGTTCCTTTCTATTTATAAAATTAGTAACAGGTTTTAAAAATAAATTTTTTCGGAAGAGTTTCGGTTTTTGGCTAAAAATTAGTCGAGTGACCGGTTTTTGGTAAAATTTGAATAAAACGTTTTTGGATAAATTAAATCATAAATAAAACCACTTATAAATATACGGGATGTTACATTGTAATTGTCTAAGCTGGGTTAGGTCCCGTTTTATTAATGAAAGTTTGTTAATTAAAAAAATAATAATTTGTCAGTTTTGCTCTGCATGCGCCGCTCTTAACTCTTACGGTGTCTTAATGTTTCCGTAGATGAAACTGAGCCAAGTAAACACTCTCACTTTCTGGGCCGATAAGTATATAGCGACCAACATGCTAGATATGATGCCCGCCTTGGCCATGTCAGCAGATCGAAACGGTGGCACATCCATTTAGTGGCGGAACATGGATGATTACTTTACCAATCATTTCTTAACGCAATTATTTTACAAAAAATATAACCTCACAGACATGGATGATTCTGTATATTACGATATAGAAAGAAATTTTCAAAAGTAAAGGAAAAGGTAACCCAAACGAAAATTAGGCCCTAAGGTCTACTAACTTGAAAAGAGATAAACTCAAAAGGAAACTAAAATTAAATGACATTTATGACATATTAATTGGTAGATATGTACAAGTAATATGTACATAATTAATTTCACATAAAAATTAATAATATATGTAAATATACAGTACACCATAGAATCACTAAAAAGGAAGAAATTTGAACTTGAATTAACTTTTTAATAGAAGGTCCATCCAATTTATTTATATGTAGTTGCTATGTTTCCTTTAAAAGGTTTAAATATCATTCTATTATAATAAGTCAACATAAGTCAAATGATACTGCTCAATTTAGCCAATTTTTTCTAAAAACGCACTCACTCTTTTTTACTAATTAATTATTTACATTTATCCAATTCAAAATATAAAAAACAAACAAAAATCATTATCTTTTCAAAACAATTATAATCATATACCATACAAAATCATTTTATGTGTATTTTGTATAACAAAAACATTATATTACTCACCATTTCTAATTTAATATATTCATTCAATCAATATATTTTTTAAAAATTTATTTACGCAGATCATATATATATATATATATATATATATATATCACGCATCGCATACGCAACGCGTGGGTAACGATTATTAATACCACTATAAAGCCACGAGAGAGTTGTAAATAAAATAACAACAAAATTTTAAACTCTACATTTGTTGTAAATATTCTCTATATATGAAGAGATATCTATAAAAAAAATAAAAATGAATGTCAATCGTGCTATTGCTTATAAGTTATATCCCCCCATATATGTCACTCTTTCCATTCTCTCTTAGTATTTTTATCAGGATACTATTATGTGTTTAATCAACTATTTTATATTCATTTTTATTTATTAACAAAAAGCTTGTAATTTACATTAAAAAGCTTGTAGTTAAATAAAGCATCGGATGTCCACAAATATGTGATTATATGTGAGCTTAATTATTAAAATATTACTCCATGTTTAATTGTAAATATATAATATATGAGAAATATTATGAGAGAAGCAAAAATTGTGTTGCATGACATTTTCTGAGTGGAATTTTCTTATCTTTCAATTTATTAGAAAATTTTAGTATGGAACAAGTTCTTAATTGCTAGTTTGCTAGAAAATCAGTTGGTCAAATGACTAATCCTTGGGAGATAATGCAAAGTCGCTTTCTTTTGTGTGTGTGTGTGTGTGTTAAATAGTAAAAATGAGGTAAATAACGATTGCTCAAATTTTAACAGGCTATATGAAGTTGTTCGTAAGTATGCGGAGAATGGCAGATGACAATCTCGTTAGCAGCATAGATCTTTGTTCACTTCCGATCGTTGTTCATTCCATTTCAAAAGATCCGTATCATGTGATCCAAGCTATAAAGGTTTGAATCAATGACTACTTCTGATTTTTATAGTATAATATAAGATGATAAAATGATTCACAAATCAATAAAATTTGAAAAATATGATAGTAGAATATGTATAAGTTATACTGAAATTCAAATTTTCAATATAACTAATAAAGATGATGTAACAGAAAAACAATAAAATACACCTTAAGACCAGTTATATTAAAATTTGAAAAATATGATATTATAATATGTATAAGTTATATTGAAAGTGAGTGTTACATCTTCTTATTACGACGATTCATTAACAGAAGCTTCACTTATTTTATCAGTACACAACTAATTTTTTTTTAAAAACATCTGGCCAACAAACATATTGAAATTATAAAATTCAATGTTTTAATTAACATAAAAATCACCCAAAAGAGGGTAAAAATTCAAATCAATGAAGATTAGTATTTAAATTGGAATTTCCATCGTCAAAAACAATCTTTAGCAATAAAGATCTTCTGGCAGAGATACTTCTCCGCGTGCCAACAAATTCACTGATCAATTTCAAACGTGTATCTAAATTTTGGCAAACAGTAATATCAGAATCGCGATTTTTATACAACCACTACACGATAATTGATCAACACCCCATCTCTGCCATATACTTTCGGATGAGTACTCCGGCATTAGGTCCATTAAATACTCCCTCTCTTCGTGGCCACGTAAATCTTGTACCATTCCTTTTCCTCCATGAGTTTAAAAATTTAAAATTTCCTCGCTTCGAGCACTCTTGCAACGGGTTGGTGTTGTTTTCAGTTAGGAATAAACATTACTGTGTGTGAAAAAAAAAAGTGGAGCTCTAGGAACTTCTTGTGAGTGAGCTTCCGGAGAAGGCACTCCATGACTTTGATCGGGTTTCGAGGACCTTCCATGATTCTATGGTCCTTAAATGGAAAAATAATTCTATTGTCCATTACATGTGTATTCCACAGATTTTATGATAACCGTGTTTTGCATTTTAGTTTTGTTGTTCAATCTTCAGCTAGCCTTGTTACTGAAATGGATGTAAAGAAAGGACAACCGTTGTAGGTTTGAATTGGTTTAATTATGTAATACAATCTATAATGAAATTGGAGATTCTGATGCAAGTGTTTTCTGTAAGGAAATCTATAATGGATTTACCAATGCTATGTATAATAAAACCAGTGTGTTAATGCAAGTATTTTCTGTCAAAACAACAAAATTGCAATGTAGCCCTAAGAGCATCAACATATAAGAAGGAACTATGTTAATAATTAAAGTATTCTATTTGATTATATAGAGTGCCCTATTTTTGTCGGCCATAAAAATCCATTTATTTACAAGAGTTTTTTTAGAAAGTGAGAAATTGTTGTCAAGATGGAAAACTAATTGGATTTCTATGGGAGGTAAATTAATGTTGATCAAGTATATATGTGCCACTTATTGACGGTTTACACCACGACTGCTATAAATCCCCGCAAAAAAACCATTCATCAAATTGATTATAACTTTGCACTAACTTTCTATGGGGTAAAAGAGAACAAAATTAAATACCACCGGATTTTTTGGAGTACCATTTTTAAATCTGTGGATGAAGGTGGTTTAGGTATTAAAAACATGAGTAAGATTACGGTTCTTGTGGAGTTCAAATAACTTTCCTGGATTTTTTTTTTAAAAAAACTCGTTTTGCAGGGACTAATTACATGAAAAGAAAATATAAAGTTTTAAGTAAACACGGCTATTCATATTGATAAGAATGATAAAACACAAACATTTAGCAGAACATACAATGTTATAGCTAGTAGGTAGGAAAAGAAGATATAGATGTTAATCATGATGGTTAGAACTGCACCAATAATAAGTGAAGATATGTGTGAACAATATTGTAGTATTAAACATTTACTTACATACAATGGCGATCGGAAAAGAAATAGTATTTATACTGCGTAACTCAGAATCTGTTGCAAAATTTTGTGAATGGCCCCCTCGAGTGTTTGAAGGAGAAGGATAACTATCTTATATGGGCATATTGTCCCTTGGTTAACTTCAGTCTGAATTCTGCTTGGGACATGGTAAGGAAAAAATAAAACATAGATTTTTCCATAAGATCAATTCTTTTGGTTACATGATGGCCTCCCCTAAAAAACATTGGCGCACATAAGCTTGAGTAAAAAACATATTTGGAATAATCTCATTCCGTTAAAAAAGTTTTTTTTATAGTAACAGGTACCCTTTAAAATGTAAGAAAGTAACATGGGACAAAGCCCCCCATGTTGGCCTATAAAACTGAATCCGATAAAAGTACGATATAGCTATCACACTTGCTAAGAAAAAGAAACATCACGGGACACCTAAAGCTGTAAAAAAGAGGGGGAAATAACTAAACTAGCAAATTTCATTAGCCATCATCTGAGAGTGCAAATGCGCTTAATAAACTCTACTTTTCTCCTTATACCCCCCTCTCTTTATGAAAAAGTTCTGTTTAGTTTGGAATCTGTTATAGAAAGAAATTAATAATTCTAAGTGATGATAGAATTCGAAAGCTTAACGTTCGAGTACTTCAAAGTGTGAGTCGTTTGTAATGCTAATGAAGAGATTATTGAACATTTGTTCAGTAGTTTTCTTTTTTTAGCCCGTTTGGTATCAGTTTTTTTTTTCCTTACACATTTGTTCAGTACGTATACTCAAGTATAGAATCACTTTCTTTAGGTTCTCTAAGCTACTTGGATGAATAGATGAAGAGTTGTAATACATTTTATATAGACGTCGATTTGTCAGTTGGTGGGTTAAGAAAGAAAGTCCCATTATGAACAAATTATGCATATGTTGCCCAACTTCATTGTGTAGATACATCAGTAGGTACATGTATCAAAAGGAAGATAAAATAAATTGACATTTATGAACATTAATCGTATATATGAAAAAAAATAGTACATAAACAATGCATGAAAATGAATTAAATATTTACAAAAACAGTAACAAATAAAACTATAAGAAAGGAGGTTGAATTTACATCAAAATTTCAACAATAGGGCCATTCAAATTAATTACATTTACTTGTTTACTTTTTTAGGATTTTGAGAAACCACTATAAAATCATACCTAAGAGATCTCAATGTAAGCACCTTCCTCCCACCAATCTCTCTCCAAGTGCTTATAATCTATGTCGAAACCCTACATTTTTTTGAAATCAGTGGATAATATTATCAAATCATCAATGAACGCCATTATCGATAATGCTGGTATGTTTTAGCCCCTTTTTTAATATATTGTAACACTTTTAATACTTTATGCACAACGTTCTCCAACGCCTTAACTTTAGGTTTATTATTACAATTAATAAAAGCAATGAAAATGTTAAAGAGGGGAGATATTTATGTAAAACTAGTGTTGCCCTAGAGCTATACTCAAAAGAAATTGCGATTAGAGAAAGAAATTTTCTAAAGGAAAGGAAAAGGTAACACAAACGAAAATTAGAGCCCTAAGGTCTGCTAACTTGCAAAGATATAAACTCAAAAGTAAACTAAAATTAAATGACATTTATGACATATTAATTATTATGTGTTGCATAACTTTTTCTGAATAGAATTTTCTTATTGTCCAATTTATTAAAAAAAAGTTTGTATGGAACAACTTCTTAACTTCTAGTGTGCTTGAAAATCAGTTGGTCAAATGACTAATCCTTGGGAAATAAATTGGTACATAGATAGAATGATAAACTGGGAAGTGTACAACATTTACAAAAAAAATGTGACGTTTTTTTTTTTTTTTAAATTAAGTGTGACGGTTTTTATTCAAACAGAAATGTATAGTCGCTTCCTTTTGCTTGTGTGTGTGTGTGTTGAATAGTAAAATGAGGTAAATAACGATTTCCCAATTTTTTTTTAACAGGCTATATGAAGTTGTTCCGAAGTATGCGGAGAATGGCAGAGGACGATCTTGTTAGCGGAATCGGTCTTTCTTCACTTCCGATCGTTGTTCATTTCAAATCAAAAGATCCGGACCATGTGAACCCAGCTATAAATTAAGGTTTGAATAATTCGCTGCTTTCTTCTTCTTTTTTTGTAGTATGCCATCATTTATCATGCCAACTATTGGCTTATTAGAGATGTATAAACAGTAAAACATAAACATAGACAAATTTCCACAGAGGGGGGAAAATGTTGTAATTGAAAATTTACCATGCCAGGTCATACTAGAATAGGATTTCAACGTATTTCTGAAATGTTTTTAGAACAATGATAGGGAACAATCACAATATAACAATAATTACCAATCCAAATGGGAATTTGATATTGTGATTGTTCCCAATTGTTGTTCTAAAGACATTTCAAAACTATGTTTAAATACTATTCAAGTATAATCCGACATGGTGAATTTTAAATTACCACGTTTCTCCCCCTTTGCGAGAATTTGTCTATCTTTATGTTTTACTTTTTATATATCTCTAGCTAACCAATAGTTAGCATGATCAATGATGGTATCGGTCAATTTATGGGTCAAGTTGTTGTTTTCATGGACGGTCTCGATTCGTCGGTGTCGAGTTGTTAATGTCAATCTTAAAATATTTATTAAAATTTATTTGCAACGCAATAGCATGCTCTATTAATTTGACTGTGTTATTTATAGTTTATTGTTCATTTTGATTTAAAAACTATACATTTTGAAGTTTATATAACAACTTATCATTTTGCTTATTTACAAGTCACTTACTATAAGTTAAAATAAATACAAAATGACTTATCAACAAAAATAAGTTATACACCACTTATAAATAAAGATAAAGTAGTGTCAAACGGTACATTGCATGTTTTTTTTAAGAAGGTTTTTCCTTATTACTTTAAAATGCGTTTTCTTTTACAAACTAAGCTGGCGAAAATTAATTTTGATTTCCATAAAGTAAAATAACCCGAATCTAAGTAGTTTTTTTTTTTAAATATAATGACGTGAAATCACTGCAAGAAAAAAGTTCATTTAGCATCATAATTTTTTTCCGGTTATGTTGCTAAAGTGGATGTGACTAGATTTTAGCAACAGATTAGCAACAGATTATGCTGCTATTTGTTGCTAAAATTTAGGCATAACCATTTTCTTAACATAACTCAAAATATTTTATGATACTAAATGAACTTTTTTTTGTAGTGAATAATTTGAAAAGTAATTATGTGAATGTTATTAATTATTATCAAGTTCATTAAGCAAGTTGTATAAGGTCACTTTCATTTATATCATAATTATAGGTATATTGCTTAATGAAGACTAAAAAAGTAGTCATGCTTGATAGTTGATACTAACTGTTCAAGCATAATTTAAATATTTTGATATATATGGAGATTTTTTGAAATAAAATTGAAAGAATATATGTTAACTTAAATTGAAAGTACAAAATCAAGTAATCACTTTCCTTTTGGTTTCTCTAACAAAAAAAACGGTGTACCAAAAAAAAAAAAGAATAAAGATGCTTTACAAAACTTCAAATATGAAAAATATTTAAAATTTGATATTGGAATATGTATAAGTTAAATTGAAATTGATTGTTACATCCTAATATCACTATGATTCGTTAACAGAAGCTTCACTTATTTAATCAGTCGACAACAAAGTTTTTTTTTTCTAACATCTGGCCAAATAAAACCAAAATACGGAAAAACTATAAATTCAACGTTTTAATTGACATAAAAATCAGCGAAAAGAGGGTAAAAATTCAAACCAGGTTTTCACAAATCTTTGTGAACAAGTCTAAAAACTAGCATTTATGTATCCTGTTCCTTTACCTCCAAGAGCCTCCGGAGATAAGGATCCCGACCTGAGGGAAGCCCAAACTTGTCCACAAAGGATCGTACACACCGATCCCCATAGAATTCCCAAATTGTTGCCGCAGGTTTACTTGGTAAGTTGGAGCCCTAGGAACTTCTTGTGAGTGAGTTGCCGGAGAAGGCACTCCAAGACTTTGTTCGCGTTTCGAGAGGATCTTCCATGATTCAAATGGTCCCTAAACGGAAGAAATGAACTTTTGGCCTTTTGTCTATTACATTTGTATTCGACTTGTTTTATGATGACCTTGTTTGGGATTTTAGTTTTGTTGTTTAATCTTGAGCCTTGTTACTAAAAAACATGTACGAAAATGAAGGACAACATTTTTAGGTTCGAGTTGGTTTAGTTATGGAATGCAATCTATAATGAAATTGGTGATTCTAATGCAACTGTTTTCTGTACATAAATCTATGATGGATTTACCAATAATATGTATAATGATTCAGTGAAATCAGTGTGTTAATGCTTTCGTATCAAAACAACAACCATAACAACAAAAAACGCAACATTATAATTTGCAATATTCAGTCACCCACATAAGTTCAACCTCTGATAAGTTGTTTTTGAGTAAATTATAGTTTTGTACACCGATCTATTGGTGGTTAAGAAAATGGATACCCATCTTTCATGATTAACGATTTGCATACTCAAGTATATGATATCGTCAAATCAACAAACCACAACTAACTTATGTGCATGTTAACTTTTTGAACCAAAAAATAGTTACATGCCAAAACATGTGAGTTTTTAAGAGACAAAATTGTCATTTCTCATATCAAATAAAGCGAACCATTAGATCTGATTGCTGATTTCTCATATCAAATAAAATGGCAAAATTAGGATTATTGAAAAAAAAAATCAAAAGTAAAGGTAAACGTAACACAAACGAAAATTGGGCCCTAAGGTCTACTAACTTGCAAAGAGATCAACTCAAAAGGAAACTAAAATTTAATGACATTTATGACATATTAATAGGTAGATATGTACAAGTAATATGGACATAATTTAACACAAAAATCAATAATATATGTATACATACAACAGTACACCATAGAATCCCTAAAAAGGAAGAAATTTGAACTTAAATTAATTTTTTAATACAAGGATCATCCAATTTATTGATAATTGCTATGTTTCCTTTAAAGGGTTTTAATGAACCACTATAAAGCCACTAGAGAGTTTTATGTAAAATACCAACAAAAGTTTAAACTCTACATTGTTGTAAATCTTTATATATATTTAGTAAAAAGAATGAATATCAATCGTGATATTGCTTGTAAGTTCTATCTCCCCATATTTGTTACTCTTTCCGTTTTCTCTTAGTATTTTTTTTCTGGGTACTTTCTATGTGTAATCAACTATTGTGTTTTCATTTTCATTTATTCACAAAAACCTTGTAATTTACTTTCATAATACTAAACCCGCAATGGTCATGTGCTTAAACATCTTTTTGTAGTTAAATAAAACATCAGATGTCCACAAATATGTGATTAGATGTGAGTTTAATTTTTATAATATTACTCCATGTTTATTTGTAAATATATAATATATGAGAAATATTACGGGAGAAGCAAATGCTGTGTTGCGTAACTTTTTCTGAGTAGAATTTTCTTATCGTTCAATTTATTAGAAAATTTTAGTATTGAACAACTTCTTAATTGCTAGTTTGCTAGAAATCAGTTTGTCAAATGACTAATCCTTGAGAGATGAATTGGTACAGAGATAAAATAATAAACTGGGAAGTGTACAACATTTAAAAATAAAACAAAAAACTTTTGTGACGGTTTTTACTTAAACAGAAATGTATAGTAGTCACTTCCTTTTGTGTGTCTGTGTTTGCTGAATAGTAAAAATGAGGTAAATAACGATCGCCCAAATTTTAACAGGCTATTTGAAGTTGTTCCTAAGTATGTGGAGAATGGCAGAGGAGAATCCCCTTAGCAAAATAAATCTTTGTTCAATTCCGATCGTTGTTCATTTCGTTTCAAAACTCCGGGCCATGTCAAGCAAGCTTTAAGGTTTGAATCAATCGCTGCTTTCTTCTTTTTGTAGTATGGCTACCATGAATGCATACAATTTACTAAGCTGGCTTTTATAGTTTAATATGTTAGGATAAAGATACTTTACAAGACATAAAAATTTGAAAAATATGATAGTTAGAGAATACAGTATGTATAAGTTATATTGAAATTGTTCTTTTTTTCTTACACAACGTAGTTTTGTATATCTTTCTGCAGAAAAAGAATGTCAATTTTGGTGCAGTTGCATATGAAGAGCTTAATAAGGTCCCAATGAGGCAAAAAAGGGCGAAAACACCAACCAGGGCTAACAAGAATTGAGTAAATAAATTCCCAGCAGTTGCACTATTAAGAGCCCATCTGTTCTGTGAAAGGATCAATGTCTGCTCAATACTTGGATATTTCTGAAACAAACGACCTCATAAACTATACTGCTTTTCTCAGCTTCCAAAAAGCGCTTGCAAACTGACATGGACTTCACGGCATCATTGCCTCCGTCTGACGACTTGGCCACCAAAAGCCATAATAGTGCTTAAAACATCAATAGGAAGATTTGTTATATTCAAAGCCAAATATGGTGGAGGATCTCACGTAACGTTAATCTTGTGTTTGTTTATCTTGCTTTTCAATCTGCTAGGACTAGTAATTAATAGGTGATCTATGTTTACTTTTGGGTTTGTTTTGAAAGTTTCAGTGGGTAGCTCAGTTGATTGTAATTTTGTGTAAATTAAAGAGCTATCATTGTATGTCACACCCCAAAATCCGTAAAACGAACATCAAGGCGTAACTTTTTAAACAAAAGGAAAATGAAACATGTTGGTACAAAATTAAAATTTTAAAAGAAAACACTTGCGAGCTAAAAGAACAATTAAATGAATAAATATAAAGTTTGCCAAACGATGCTACAAGACAAATGATTTTAACAAAATTTTATAAAAAAAAATGAACAAATGTAATTTACCCGTAGGCTACAACCTCAAATAAAAACTAGTCTAAGCAAAAATAAAGCAACTGAAAGATGCCCCGAGCCCATGCGATACTGCGCTAATACTCTTATCCGAACGTTTCAATCTAAATTGTACCTGAAAGACAAAATAATTGTACCTGAAAGACAAAATTGTAACGGTGAGTCCCACGCACATACATAGACGGGACGACATCACAAAATACCGTCACTCCATCCCATAAATGCAAGAACCCACAAACAACAACTACGATAATCAACATATAAAAAGAAATATAATAACATCCTACAAATAGATAAATTAAATAACTTCAACACACATCAATAGCATACATGGACCTCTCACACCACCTACCCCAGTCCGTAAGGTAGGTCATTCCCTATCCCTTCGGCCGTCTTATGTCCCCGGAATTAGGGAGAGACATAGACCATTGCTAACATAAAAATAGATTTATAGTGCGCACTTGAACCTCTCACGCTACTCGTCCCAGTCCGTAAGACGAGTCATTTCATATCCCTTCGGCCGTCTTATGTCCCCGGAATTAGGGAGAGACATAGACCATTGCTAACAATAAAATAAATATAGTGCACACTGGGACCTCTCACGCCACTCGCCCCTGTCCGTAAGACGAGTCATTCCCTATCCCCTCGGCCGTCTTATGTCCCCGGAATTAGAGAGAGGCATAGACCATTGCCACTACAGCTAAATCACAAGGCCTCGGCCAATAATATAAAACCATTCAATTATCACATTCTCATACGTCACTTTAACGTAATTCAACAATACCCATAATCATAGGTGCTAGATTCACAACTAGCCAAACAAGTCTATCAACATAAATCTCATTCAGACATTTTAACAAACACCTTGTATGCATAAAATACAATTCATCTTTATTCAACATAAATTCACCCAATTTCATCAACAACTAAAATATCACATAATCAACTCATAAAACACGCAAACCCATCCATAATCTCATTAATTCGAAATTAATATGTCAAAAGCCTCAACTTCTACAATTCAAATAATGGAATTAAAAATATAACAACTAAACTCCAATTAACAATATACGAACATAATTAATATAAAAGGCAAAAACCCCCAATTTATAATAAACGTAAAACTTAATCCTAACATACACCCTCGTCTAGTCGCAATGGATAACCCCCGTTACCTTAGCGCGTAGAGGAGATGCTTCCGATATGAACCCGCTAATTGTGGTTTCTTCTTCTTCTTCCTAGGATTTGGAATCTCCCTTTTCTCTCTTTTTTCTCTTGATTTAGGTTACTGTTTTGAAAAAGTGGACTGATTTGAAGATGTAAAAACTGTTTTGAGAAAGTTTGTGGAAGCGAACTATTTGGTCCCTAAAGTTCTAAAAGTTAACTCTTAATCAAATTTATTAATTTACTGCTCAAAAATAACCAATTTTTTTAGAAACAAAACTATTGGTTCCTTTCTATTTATAAAATTAGTAACAGGTTTTAAAAATAAAGTTTTTCGGAAGAGTTTCGGTTTTTGGCTAAAAATTAGTCGAGTGACCGGTTTTTGGTAAAATTTGAATAAAACGTTTTTGGATAAATTAAATCATAAATAAAACCACTTATAAATATACGGGATGTTACATTGTAATTGTCTAAGCTGGGTTAGGTCCCGTTTTATTAATGAAAGTTTGTTAATTAAAAAAATAATAATTTGTCAGTTTTGCTCTGCATGCGCCGCTCTTAACTCTTACGGTGTCTTAATGTTTCCGTAGATGAAACTGAGCCAAGTAAACACTCTCACTTTCTGGGCCGATAAGTATATAGCGACCAACATGCTAGATATGATGCCCGCCTTGGCCATGTCAGCAGATCGAAACGGTGGCACATCCATTTAGTGGCGGAACATGGATGATTACTTTACCAATCATTTCTTAACGCAATTATTTTACAAAAAATATAACCTCACAGACATGGATGATTCTGTATATTACGATATAGAAAGAAATTTTCAAAAGTAAAGGAAAAGGTAACCCAAACGAAAATTAGGCCCTAAGGTCTACTAACTTGAAAAGAGATAAACTCAAAAGGAAACTAAAATTAAATGACATTTATGACATATTAATTGGTAGATATGTACAAGTAATATGTACATAATTAATTTCACATAAAAATTAATAATATATGTAAATATACAGTACACCATAGAATCACTAAAAAGGAAGAAATTTGAACTTGAATTAACTTTTTAATAGAAGGTCCATCCAATTTATTTATATGTAGTTGCTATGTTTCCTTTAAAAGGTTTAAATATCATTCTATTATAATAAGTCAACATAAGTCAAATGATACTGCTCAATTTAGCCAATTTTTTCTAAAAACGCACTCACTCTTTTTTACTAATTAATTATTTACATTTATCCAATTCAAAATATAAAAAACAAACAAAAATCATTATCTTTTCAAAACAATTATAATCATATACCATACAAAATCATTTTATGTGTATTTTGTATAACAAAAACATTATATTACTCACCATTTCTAATTTAATATATTCATTCAATCAATATATTTTTTAAAAATTTATTTACGCAGATCATATATATATATATATATATATATATATATATCACGCATCGCATACGCAACGCGTGGGTAACGATTATTAATACCACTATAAAGCCACGAGAGAGTTGTAAATAAAATAACAACAAAATTTTAAACTCTACATTTGTTGTAAATATTCTCTATATATGAAGAGATATCTATAAAAAAAATAAAAATGAATGTCAATCGTGCTATTGCTTATAAGTTATATCCCCCCATATATGTCACTCTTTCCATTCTCTCTTAGTATTTTTATCAGGATACTATTATGTGTTTAATCAACTATTTTATATTCATTTTTATTTATTAACAAAAAGCTTGTAATTTACATTAAAAAGCTTGTAGTTAAATAAAGCATCGGATGTCCACAAATATGTGATTATATGTGAGCTTAATTATTAAAATATTACTCCATGTTTAATTGTAAATATATAATATATGAGAAATATTATGAGAGAAGCAAAAATTGTGTTGCATGACATTTTCTGAGTGGAATTTTCTTATCTTTCAATTTATTAGAAAATTTTAGTATGGAACAAGTTCTTAATTGCTAGTTTGCTAGAAAATCAGTTGGTCAAATGACTAATCCTTGGGAGATAATGCAAAGTCGCTTTCTTTTGTGTGTGTGTGTGTGTGTTAAATAGTAAAAATGAGGTAAATAACGATTGCTCAAATTTTAACAGGCTATATGAAGTTGTTCGTAAGTATGCGGAGAATGGCAGATGACAATCTCGTTAGCAGCATAGATCTTTGTTCACTTCCGATCGTTGTTCATTCCATTTCAAAAGATCCGTATCATGTGATCCAAGCTATAAAGGTTTGAATCAATGACTACTTCTGATTTTTATAGTATAATATAAGATGATAAAATGATTCACAAATCAATAAAATTTGAAAAATATGATAGTAGAATATGTATAAGTTATACTGAAATTCAAATTTTCAATATAACTAATAAAGATGATGTAACAGAAAAACAATAAAATACACCTTAAGACCAGTTATATTAAAATTTGAAAAATATGATATTATAATATGTATAAGTTATATTGAAAGTGAGTGTTACATCTTCTTATTACGACGATTCATTAACAGAAGCTTCACTTATTTTATCAGTACACAACTAATTTTTTTTTAAAAACATCTGGCCAACAAACATATTGAAATTATAAAATTCAATGTTTTAATTAACATAAAAATCACCCAAAAGAGGGTAAAAATTCAAATCAATGAAGATTAGTATTTAAATTGGAATTTCCATCGTCAAAAACAATCTTTAGCAATAAAGATCTTCTGGCAGAGATACTTCTCCGCGTGCCAACAAATTCACTGATCAATTTCAAACGTGTATCTAAATTTTGGCAAACAGTAATATCAGAATCGCGATTTTTATACAACCACTACACGATAATTGATCAACACCCCATCTCTGCCATATACTTTCGGATGAGTACTCCGGCATTAGGTCCATTAAATACTCCCTCTCTTCGTGGCCACGTAAATCTTGTACCATTCCTTTTCCTCCATGAGTTTAAAAATTTAAAATTTCCTCGCTTCGAGCACTCTTGCAACGGGTTGGTGTTGTTTTCAGTTAGGAATAAACATTACTGTGTGTGAAAAAAAAAAGTGGAGCTCTAGGAACTTCTTGTGAGTGAGCTTCCGGAGAAGGCACTCCATGACTTTGATCGGGTTTCGAGGACCTTCCATGATTCTATGGTCCTTAAATGGAAAAATAATTCTATTGTCCATTACATGTGTATTCCACAGATTTTATGATAACCGTGTTTTGCATTTTAGTTTTGTTGTTCAATCTTCAGCTAGCCTTGTTACTGAAATGGATGTAAAGAAAGGACAACCGTTGTAGGTTTGAATTGGTTTAATTATGTAATACAATCTATAATGAAATTGGAGATTCTGATGCAAGTGTTTTCTGTAAGGAAATCTATAATGGATTTACCAATGCTATGTATAATAAAACCAGTGTGTTAATGCAAGTATTTTCTGTCAAAACAACAAAATTGCAATGTAGCCCTAAGAGCATCAACATATAAGAAGGAACTATGTTAATAATTAAAGTATTCTATTTGATTATATAGAGTGCCCTATTTTTGTCGGCCATAAAAATCCATTTATTTACAAGAGTTTTTTTAGAAAGTGAGAAATTGTTGTCAAGATGGAAAACTAATTGGATTTCTATGGGAGGTAAATTAATGTTGATCAAGTATATATGTGCCACTTATTGACGGTTTACACCACGACTGCTATAAATCCCCGCAAAAAAACCATTCATCAAATTGATTATAACTTTGCGCTAACTTTCTATGGGGTAAAAGAGAACAAAATTAAATACCACCGGATTTTTTGGAGTACCATTTTTAAATCTGTGGATGAAGGTGGTTTAGGTATTAAAAACATGAGTAAGATTACGGTTCTTGTGGAGTTCAAATAACTTTCCTGGATTTTTTTTTTAAAAAAACTCGTTTTGCAGGGACTAATTACATGAAAAGAAAATATAAAGTTTTAAGTAAACACGGCTATTCATATTGATAAGAATGATAAAACACAAACATTTAGCAGAACATACAATGTTATAGCTAGTAGGTAGGAAAAGAAGATATAGATGTTAATCATGATGGTTAGAACTGCACCAATAATAAGTGAAGATATGTGTGAACAATATTGTAGTATTAAACATTTACTTACATACAATGGCGATCGGAAAAGAAATAGTATTTATACTGCGTAACTCAGAATCTGTTGCAAAATTTTGTGAATGGCCCCCTCGAGTGTTTGAAGGAGAAGGATAACTATCTTATATGGGCATATTGTCCCTTGGTTAACTTCAGTCTGAATTCTGCTTGGGACATGGTAAGGAAAAAATAAAACATAGATTTTTCCATAAGATCAATTCTTTTGGTTACATGATGGCCTCCCCTAAAAAACATTGGCGCACATAAGCTTGAGTAAAAAACATATTTGGAATAATCTCATTCCGTTAAAAAAGTTTTTTTTATAGTAACAGGTACCCTTTAAAATGTAAGAAAGTAACATGGGACAAAGCCCCCCATGTTGGCCTATAAAACTGAATCCGATAAAAGTACGATATAGCTATCACACTTGCTAAGAAAAAGAAACATCACGGGACACCTAAAGCTGTAAAAAAGAGGGGGAAATAACTAAACTAGCAAATTTCATTAGCCATCATCTGAGAGTGCAAATGCGCTTAATAAACTCTACTTTTCTCCTTATACCCCCCTCTCTTTATGAAAAAGTTCTGTTTAGTTTGGAATCTGTTATAGAAAGAAATTAATAATTCTAAGTGATGATAGAATTCGAAAGCTTAACGTTCGAGTACTTCAAAGTGTGAGTCGTTTGTAATGCTAATGAAGAGATTATTGAACATTTGTTCAGTAGTTTTCTTTTTTTAGCCCGTTTGGTATCAGTTTTTTTTTTCCTTACACATTTGTTCAGTACGTATACTCAAGTATAGAATCACTTTCTTTAGGTTCTCTAAGCTACTTGGATGAATAGATGAAGAGTTGTAATACATTTTATATAGACGTCGATTTGTCAGTTGGTGGGTTAAGAAAGAAAGTCCCATTATGAACAAATTATGCATATGTTGCCCAACTTCATTGTGTAGATACATCAGTAGGTACATGTATCAAAAGGAAGATAAAATAAATTGACATTTATGAACATTAATCGTATATATGAAAAAAAATAGTACATAAACAATGCATGAAAATGAATTAAATATTTACAAAAACAGTAACAAATAAAACTATAAGAAAGGAGGTTGAATTTACATCAAAATTTCAACAATAGGGCCATTCAAATTAATTACATTTACTTGTTTACTTTTTTAGGATTTTGAGAAACCACTATAAAATCATACCTAAGAGATCTCAATGTAAGCACCTTCCTCCCACCAATCTCTCTCCAAGTGCTTATAATCTATGTCGAAACCCTACATTTTTTTGAAATCAGTGGATAATATTATCAAATCATCAATGAACGCCATTATCGATAATGCTGGTATGTTTTAGCCCCTTTTTTAATATATTGTAACACTTTTAATACTTTATGCACAACGTTCTCCAACGCCTTAACTTTAGGTTTATTATTACAATTAATAAAAGCAATGAAAATGTTAAAGAGGGGAGATATTTATGTAAAACTAGTGTTGCCCTAGAGCTATACTCAAAAGAAATTGCGATTAGAGAAAGAAATTTTCTAAAGGAAAGGAAAAGGTAACACAAACGAAAATTAGAGCCCTAAGGTCTGCTAACTTGCAAAGATATAAACTCAAAAGTAAACTAAAATTAAATGACATTTATGACATATTAATTATTATGTGTTGCATAACTTTTTCTGAATAGAATTTTCTTATTGTCCAATTTATTAAAAAAAAGTTTGTATGGAACAACTTCTTAACTGCTAGTGTGCTTGAAAATCAGTTGGTCAAATGACTAATCCTTGGGAAATAAATTGGTACATAGATAGAATGATAAACTGGGAAGTGTACAACATTTACAAAAAAAATGTGACGTTTTTTTTTTTTTTTAAATTAAGTGTGACGGTTTTTATTCAAACAGAAATGTATAGTCGCTTCCTTTTGCTTGTGTGTGTGTGTGTTGAATAGTAAAATGAGGTAAATAACGATTTCCCAATTTTTTTTTAACAGGCTATATGAAGTTGTTCCGAAGTATGCGGAGAATGGCAGAGGACGATCTTGTTAGCGGAATCGGTCTTTCTTCACTTCCGATCGTTGTTCATTTCAAATCAAAAGATCCGGACCATGTGAACCCAGCTATAAATTAAGGTTTGAATAATTCGCTGCTTTCTTCTTCTTTTTTTGTAGTATGCCATCATTTATCATGCCAACTATTGGCTTATTAGAGATGTATAAACAGTAAAACATAAACATAGACAAATTTCCACAGAGGGGGGAAAATGTTGTAATTGAAAATTTACCATGCCAGGTCATACTAGAATAGGATTTCAACGTATTTCTGAAATGTTTTTAGAACAATGATAGGGAACAATCACAATATAACAATAATTACCAATCCAAATGGGAATTTGATATTGTGATTGTTCCCAATTGTTGTTCTAAAGACATTTCAAAACTATGTTTAAATACTATTCAAGTATAATCCGACATGGTGAATTTTAAATTACCACGTTTCTCCCCCTTTGCGAGAATTTGTCTATCTTTATGTTTTACTTTTTATATATCTCTAGCTAACCAATAGTTAGCATGATCAATGATGGTATCGGTCAATTTATGGGTCAAGTTGTTGTTTTCATGGACGGTCTCGATTCGTCGGTGTCGAGTTGTTAATGTCAATCTTAAAATATTTATTAAAATTTATTTGCAACGCAATAGCATGCTCTATTAATTTGACTGTGTTATTTATAGTTTATTGTTCATTTTGATTTAAAAACTATACATTTTGAAGTTTATATAACAACTTATCATTTTGCTTATTTACAAGTCACTTACTATAAGTTAAAATAAATACAAAATGACTTATCAACAAAAATAAGTTATACACCACTTATAAATAAAGATAAAGTAGTGTCAAACGGTACATTGCATGTTTTTTTTAAGAAGGTTTTTCCTTATTACTTTAAAATGCGTTTTCTTTTACAAACTAAGCTGGCGAAAATTAATTTTGATTTCCATAAAGTAAAATAACCCGAATCTAAGTAGTTTTTTTTTTTAAATATAATGACGTGAAATCACTGCAAGAAAAAAGTTCATTTAGCATCATAATTTTTTTCCGGTTATGTTGCTAAAGTGGATGTGACTAGATTTTAGCAACAGATTAGCAACAGATTATGCTGCTATTTGTTGCTAAAATTTAGGCATAACCATTTTCTTAACATAACTCAAAATATTTTATGATGCTAAATGAACTTTTTTTTGTAGTGAATAATTTGAAAAGTAATTATGTGAATGTTATTAATTATTATCAAGTTCATTAAGCAAGTTGTATAAGGTCACTTTCATTTATATCATAATTATAGGTATATTGCTTAATGAAGACTAAAAAAGTAGTCATGCTTGATAGTTGATACTAACTGTTCAAGCATAATTTAAATATTTTGATATATATGGAGATTTTTTGAAATAAAATTGAAAGAATATATGTTAACTTAAATTGAAAGTACAAAATCAAGTAATCACTTTCCTTTTGGTTTCTCTAACAAAAAAAACGGTGTACCAAAAAAAAAAAAGAATAAAGATGCTTTACAAAACTTCAAATATGAAAAATATTTAAAATTTGATATTGGAATATGTATAAGTTAAATTGAAATTGATTGTTACATCCTAATATCACTATGATTCGTTAACAGAAGCTTCACTTATTTAATCAGTCGACAACAAAGTTTTTTTTTTCTAACATCTGGCCAAATAAAACCAAAATACGGAAAAACTATAAATTCAACGTTTTAATTGACATAAAAATCAGCGAAAAGAGGGTAAAAATTCAAACCAGGTTTTCACAAATCTTTGTGAACAAGTCTAAAAACTAGCATTTATGTATCCTGTTCCTTTACCTCCAAGAGCCTCCGGAGATAAGGATCCCGACCTGAGGGAAGCCCAAACTTGTCCACAAAGGATCGTACACACCGATCCCCATAGAATTCCCAAATTGTTGCCGCAGGTTTACTTGGTAAGTTGGAGCCCTAGGAACTTCTTGTGAGTGAGTTGCCGGAGAAGGCACTCCAAGACTTTGTTCGCGTTTCGAGAGGATCTTCCATGATTCAAATGGTCCCTAAACGGAAGAAATGAACTTTTGGCCTTTTGTCTATTACATTTGTATTCGACTTGTTTTATGATGACCTTGTTTGGGATTTTAGTTTTGTTGTTTAATCTTGAGCCTTGTTACTAAAAAACATGTACGAAAATGAAGGACAACATTTTTAGGTTCGAGTTGGTTTAGTTATGGAATGCAATCTATAATGAAATTGGTGATTCTAATGCAACTGTTTTCTGTACATAAATCTATGATGGATTTACCAATAATATGTATAATGATTCAGTGAAATCAGTGTGTTAATGCTTTCGTATCAAAACAACAACCATAACAACAAAAAACGCAACATTATAATTTGCAATATTCAGTCACCCACATAAGTTCAACCTCTGATAAGTTGTTTTTGAGTAAATTATAGTTTTGTACACCGATCTATTGGTGGTTAAGAAAATGGATACCCATCTTTCATGATTAACGATTTGCATACTCAAGTATATGATATCGTCAAATCAACAAACCACAACTAACTTATGTGCATGTTAACTTTTTGAACCAAAAAATAGTTACATGCCAAAACATGTGAGTTTTTAAGAGACAAAATTGTCATTTCTCATATCAAATAAAGCGAACCATTAGATCTGATTGCTGATTTCTCATATCAAATAAAATGGCAAAATTAGGATTATTGAAAAAAAAAATCAAAAGTAAAGGTAAACGTAACACAAACGAAAATTGGGCCCTAAGGTCTACTAACTTGCAAAGAGATCAACTCAAAAGGAAACTAAAATTTAATGACATTTATGACATATTAATAGGTAGATATGTACAAGTAATATGGACATAATTTAACACAAAAATCAATAATATATGTATACATACAACAGTACACCATAGAATCCCTAAAAAGGAAGAAATTTGAACTTAAATTAATTTTTTAATACAAGGATCATCCAATTTATTGATAATTGCTATGTTTCCTTTAAAGGGTTTTAATGAACCACTATAAAGCCACTAGAGAGTTTTATGTAAAATACCAACAAAAGTTTAAACTCTACATTGTTGTAAATCTTTATATATATTTAGTAAAAAGAATGAATATCAATCGTGATATTGCTTGTAAGTTCTATCTCCCCATATTTGTTACTCTTTCCGTTTTCTCTTAGTATTTTTTTTCTGGGTACTTTCTATGTGTAATCAACTATTGTGTTTTCATTTTCATTTATTCACAAAAACCTTGTAATTTACTTTCATAATACTAAACCCGCAATGGTCATGTGCTTAAACATCTTTTTGTAGTTAAATAAAACATCAGATGTCCACAAATATGTGATTAGATGTGAGTTTAATTTTTATAATATTACTCCATGTTTATTTGTAAATATATAATATATGAGAAATATTACGGGAGAAGCAAATGCTGTGTTGCGTAACTTTTTCTGAGTAGAATTTTCTTATCGTTCAATTTATTAGAAAATTTTAGTATTGAACAACTTCTTAATTGCTAGTTTGCTAGAAATCAGTTTGTCAAATGACTAATCCTTGAGAGATGAATTGGTACAGAGATAAAATAATAAACTGGGAAGTGTACAACATTTAAAAATAAAACAAAAAACTTTTGTGACGGTTTTTACTTAAACAGAAATGTATAGTAGTCACTTCCTTTTGTGTGTCTGTGTTTGCTGAATAGTAAAAATGAGGTAAATAACGATCGCCCAAATTTTAACAGGCTATTTGAAGTTGTTCCTAAGTATGTGGAGAATGGCAGAGGAGAATCCCCTTAGCAAAATAAATCTTTGTTCAATTCCGATCGTTGTTCATTTCGTTTCAAAACTCCGGGCCATGTCAAGCAAGCTTTAAGGTTTGAATCAATCGCTGCTTTCTTCTTTTTGTAGTATGGCTACCATGAATGCATACAATTTACTAAGCTGGCTTTTATAGTTTAATATGTTAGGATAAAGATACTTTACAAGACATAAAAATTTGAAAAATATGATAGTTAGAGAATACAGTATGTATAAGTTATATTGAAATTGTTCTTTTTTTCTTACACAACGTAGTTTTGTATATCTTTCTGCAGAAAAAGAATGTCAATTTTGGTGCAGTTGCATATGAAGAGCTTAATAAGGTCCCAATGAGGCAAAAAAGGGCGAAAACACCAACCAGGGCTAACAAGAATTGAGTAAATAAATTCCCAGCAGTTGCACTATTAAGAGCCCATCTGTTCTGTGAAAGGATCAATGTCTGCTCAATACTTGGATATTTCTGAAACAAACGACCTCATAAACTATACTGCTTTTCTCAGCTTCCAAAAAGCGCTTGCAAACTGACATGGACTTCACGGCATCATTGCCTCCGTCTGACGACTTGGCCACCAAAAGCCATAATAGTGCTTAAAACATCAATAGGAAGATTTGTTATATTCAAAGCCAAATATGGTGGAGGATCTCACGTAACGTTAATCTTGTGTTTGTTTATCTTGCTTTTCAATCTGCTAGGACTAGTAATTAATAGGTGATCTATGTTTACTTTTGGGTTTGTTTTGAAAGTTTCAGTGGGTAGCTCAGTTGATTGTAATTTTGTGTAAATTAAAGAGCTATCATTGTATGTCACACCCCAAAATCCGTAAAACGAACATCAAGGCGTAACTTTTTAAACAAAAGGAAAATGAAACATGTTGGTACAAAATTAAAATTTTAAAAGAAAACACTTGCGAGCTAAAAGAACAATTAAATGAATAAATATAAAGTTTGCCAAACGATGCTACAAGACAAATGATTTTAACAAAATTTTATAAAAAAAAATGAACAAATGTAATTTACCCGTAGGCTACAACCTCAAATAAAAACTAGTCTAAGCAAAAATAAAGCAACTGAAAGATGCCCCGAGCCCATGCGATACTGCGCTAATGCTCTTATCCGAACGTTTCAATCTAAATTGTACCTGAAAGACAAAATAATTGTACCTGAAAGACAAAATTGTAACGGTGAGTCCCACGCACATACATAGACGGGACGACATCACAAAATACCGTCACTCCATCCCATAAATGCAAGAACCCACAAACAACAACTACGATAATCAACATATAAAAAGAAATATAATAACATCCTACAAATAGATAAATTAAATAACTTCAACACACATCAATAGCATACATGGACCTCTCACACCACCTACCCCAGTCCGTAAGGTAGGTCATTCCCTATCCCTTCGGCCGTCTTATGTCCCCGGAATTAGGGAGAGACATAGACCATTGCTAACATAAAAATAGATTTATAGTGCGCACTTGAACCTCTCACGCTACTCGTCCCAGTCCGTAAGACGAGTCATTTCCTATCCCTTCGGCCGTCTTATGTCCCCGGAATTAGGGAGAGACATAGACCATTGCTAACAATAAAATAAATATAGTGCACACTGGGACCTCTCACGCCACTCGCCCCTGTCCGTAAGACGAGTCATTCCCTATCCCCTCGGCCGTCTTATGTCCCCGGAATTAGAGAGAGGCATAGACCATTGCCACTACAGCTAAATCACAAGGCCTCGGCCAATAATATAAAACCATTCAATTATCACATTCTCATACGTCACTTTAACGTAATTCAACAATACCCATAATCATAGGTGCTAGATTCACAACTAGCCAAACAAGTCTATCAACATAAATCTCATTCAGACATTTTAACAAACACCTTGTATGCATAAAATACAATTCATCTTTATTCAACATAAATTCACCCAATTTCATCAACAACTAAAATATCACATAATCAACTCATAAAACACGCAAACCCATCCATAATCTCATTAATTCGAAATTAATATGTCAAAAGCCTCAACTTCTACAATTCAAATAATGGAATTAAAAATATAACAACTAAACTCCAATTAACAATATACGAACATAATTAATATAAAAGGCAAAAACCCCCAATTTATAATAAACGTAAAACTTAATCCTAACATACACCCTCGTCTAGTCGCAATGGATAACCCCCGTTACCTTAGCGCGTAGAGGAGATGCTTCCGATATGAACCCGCTAATTGTGGTTTCTTCTTCTTCTTCCTAGGATTTGGAATCTCCCTTTTCTCTCTTTTTTCTCTTGATTTAGGTTACTGTTTTGAAAAAGTGGACTGATTTGAAGATGTAAAAACTGTTTTGAGAAAGTTTGTGGAAGCGAACTATTTGGTCCCTAAAGTTCTAAAAGTTAACTCTTAATCAAATTTATTAATTTACTGCTCAAAAATAACCAATTTTTTTAGAAACAAAACTATTGGTTCCTTTCTATTTATAAAATTAGTAACAGGTTTTAAAAATAAAGTTTTTCGGAAGAGTTTCGGTTTTTGGCTAAAAATTAGTCGAGTGACCGGTTTTTGGTAAAATTTGAATAAAACGTTTTTGGATAAATTAAATCATAAATAAAACCACTTATAAATATACGGGATGTTACATTGTAATTGTCTAAGCTGGGTTAGGTCCCGTTTTATTAATGAAAGTTTGTTAATTAAAAAAATAATAATTTGTCAGTTTTGCTCTGCATGCGCCGCTCTTAACTCTTACGGTGTCTTAATGTTTCCGTAGATGAAACTGAGCCAAGTAAACACTCTCACTTTCTGGGCCGATAAGTATATAGCGACCAACATGCTAGATATGATGCCCGCCTTGGCCATGTCAGCAGATCGAAACGGTGGCACATCCATTTAGTGGCGGAACATGGATGATTACTTTACCAATCATTTCTTAACGCAATTATTTTACAAAAAATATAACCTCACAGACATGGATGATTCTGTATATTACGATATAGAAAGAAATTTTCAAAAGTAAAGGAAAAGGTAACCCAAACGAAAATTAGGCCCTAAGGTCTACTAACTTGAAAAGAGATAAACTCAAAAGGAAACTAAAATTAAATGACATTTATGACATATTAATTGGTAGATATGTACAAGTAATATGTACATAATTAATTTCACATAAAAATTAATAATATATGTAAATATACAGTACACCATAGAATCACTAAAAAGGAAGAAATTTGAACTTGAATTAACTTTTTAATAGAAGGTCCATCCAATTTATTTATATGTAGTTGCTATGTTTCCTTTAAAAGGTTTAAATATCATTCTATTATAATAAGTCAACATAAGTCAAATGATACTGCTCAATTTAGCCAATTTTTTCTAAAAACGCACTCACTCTTTTTTACTAATTAATTATTTACATTTATCCAATTCAAAATATAAAAAACAAACAAAAATCATTATCTTTTCAAAACAATTATAATCATATACCATACAAAATCATTTTATGTGTATTTTGTATAACAAAAACATTATATTACTCACCATTTCTAATTTAATATATTCATTCAATCAATATATTTTTTAAAAATTTATTTACGCAGATCATATATATATATATATATATATATATATATCACGCATCGCATACGCAACGCGTGGGTAACGATTATTAATACCACTATAAAGCCACGAGAGAGTTGTAAATAAAATAACAACAAAATTTTAAACTCTACATTTGTTGTAAATATTCTCTATATATGAAGAGATATCTATAAAAAAAATAAAAATGAATGTCAATCGTGCTATTGCTTATAAGTTATATCCCCCCATATATGTCACTCTTTCCATTCTCTCTTAGTATTTTTATCAGGATACTATTATGTGTTTAATCAACTATTTTATATTCATTTTTATTTATTAACAAAAAGCTTGTAATTTACATTAAAAAGCTTGTAGTTAAATAAAGCATCGGATGTCCACAAATATGTGATTATATGTGAGCTTAATTATTAAAATATTACTCCATGTTTAATTGTAAATATATAATATATGAGAAATATTATGAGAGAAGCAAAAATTGTGTTGCATGACATTTTCTGAGTGGAATTTTCTTATCTTTCAATTTATTAGAAAATTTTAGTATGGAACAAGTTCTTAATTGCTAGTTTGCTAGAAAATCAGTTGGTCAAATGACTAATCCTTGGGAGATAATGCAAAGTCGCTTTCTTTTGTGTGTGTGTGTGTGTGTTAAATAGTAAAAATGAGGTAAATAACGATTGCTCAAATTTTAACAGGCTATATGAAGTTGTTCGTAAGTATGCGGAGAATGGCAGATGACAATCTCGTTAGCAGCATAGATCTTTGTTCACTTCCGATCGTTGTTCATTCCATTTCAAAAGATCCGTATCATGTGATCCAAGCTATAAAGGTTTGAATCAATGACTACTTCTGATTTTTATAGTATAATATAAGATGATAAAATGATTCACAAATCAATAAAATTTGAAAAATATGATAGTAGAATATGTATAAGTTATACTGAAATTCAAATTTTCAATATAACTAATAAAGATGATGTAACAGAAAAACAATAAAATACACCTTAAGACCAGTTATATTAAAATTTGAAAAATATGATATTATAATATGTATAAGTTATATTGAAAGTGAGTGTTACATCTTCTTATTACGACGATTCATTAACAGAAGCTTCACTTATTTTATCAGTACACAACTAATTTTTTTTTAAAAACATCTGGCCAACAAACATATTGAAATTATAAAATTCAATGTTTTAATTAACATAAAAATCACCCAAAAGAGGGTAAAAATTCAAATCAATGAAGATTAGTATTTAAATTGGAATTTCCATCGTCAAAAACAATCTTTAGCAATAAAGATCTTCTGGCAGAGATACTTCTCCGCGTGCCAACAAATTCACTGATCAATTTCAAACGTGTATCTAAATTTTGGCAAACAGTAATATCAGAATCGCGATTTTTATACAACCACTACACGATAATTGATCAACACCCCATCTCTGCCATATACTTTCGGATGAGTACTCCGGCATTAGGTCCATTAAATACTCCCTCTCTTCGTGGCCACGTAAATCTTGTACCATTCCTTTTCCTCCATGAGTTTAAAAATTTAAAATTTCCTCGCTTCGAGCACTCTTGCAACGGGTTGGTGTTGTTTTCAGTTAGGAATAAACATTACTGTGTGTGAAAAAAAAAAGTGGAGCTCTAGGAACTTCTTGTGAGTGAGCTTCCGGAGAAGGCACTCCATGACTTTGATCGGGTTTCGAGGACCTTCCATGATTCTATGGTCCTTAAATGGAAAAATAATTCTATTGTCCATTACATGTGTATTCCACAGATTTTATGATAACCGTGTTTTGCATTTTAGTTTTGTTGTTCAATCTTCAGCTAGCCTTGTTACTGAAATGGATGTAAAGAAAGGACAACCGTTGTAGGTTTGAATTGGTTTAATTATGTAATACAATCTATAATGAAATTGGAGATTCTGATGCAAGTGTTTTCTGTAAGGAAATCTATAATGGATTTACCAATGCTATGTATAATAAAACCAGTGTGTTAATGCAAGTATTTTCTGTCAAAACAACAAAATTGCAATGTAGCCCTAAGAGCATCAACATATAAGAAGGAACTATGTTAATAATTAAAGTATTCTATTTGATTATATAGAGTGCCCTATTTTTGTCGGCCATAAAAATCCATTTATTTACAAGAGTTTTTTTAGAAAGTGAGAAATTGTTGTCAAGATGGAAAACTAATTGGATTTCTATGGGAGGTAAATTAATGTTGATCAAGTATATATGTGCCACTTATTGACGGTTTACACCACGACTGCTATAAATCCCCGCAAAAAAACCATTCATCAAATTGATTATAACTTTGCGCTAACTTTCTATGGGGTAAAAGAGAACAAAATTAATTACCACCGGATTTTTTGGAGTACCATTTTTAAATCTGTGGATGAAGGTGGTTTAGGTATTAAAAACATGAGTAAGATTACGGTTCTTGTGGAGTTCAAATAACTTTCCTGGATATTTTTTTTAAAAAAACTCGTTTTGCAGGGACTAATTACATGAAAAGAAAATATAAAGTTTTAAGTAAACACGGCTATTCATATTGATAAGAATGATAAAACACAAACATTTAGCAGAACATACAATGTTATAGCTAGTAGGTAGGAAAAGAAGATATAGATGTTAATCATGATGGTTAGAACTGCACCAATAATAAGTGAAGATATGTGTGAACAATATTGTAGTATTAAACATTTACTTACATACAATGGCGATCGGAAAAGAAATAGTATTTATACTGCGTAACTCAGAATCTGTTGCAAAATTTTGTGAATGGCCCCCTCGAGTGTTTGAAGGAGAAGGATAACTATCTTATATGGGCATATTGTCCCTTGGTTAACTTCAGTCTGAATTCTGCTTGGGACATGGTAAGGAAAAAATAAAACATAGATTTTTCCATAAGATCAATTCTTTTGGTTACATGATGGCCTCCCCTAAAAAACATTGGCGCACATAAGCTTGAGTAAAAAACATATTTGGAATAATCTCATTCCGTTAAAAAAGTTTTTTTTATAGTAACAGGTACCCTTTAAAATGTAAGAAAGTAACATGGGACAAAGCCCCCCATGTTGGCCTATAAAACTGAATCCGATAAAAGTACGATATAGCTATCACACTTGCTAAGAAAAAGAAACATCACGGGACACCTAAAGCTGTAAAAAAGAGGGGGAAATAACTAAACTAGCAAATTTCATTAGCCATCATCTGAGAGTGCAAATGCGCTTAATAAACTCTACTTTTCTCCTTATACCCCCCTCTCTTTATGAAAAAGTTCTGTTTAGTTTGGAATCTGTTATAGAAAGAAATTAATAATTCTAAGTGATGATAGAATTCGAAAGCTTAACGTTCGAGTACTTCAAAGTGTGAGTCGTTTGTAATGCTAATGAAGAGATTATTGAACATTTGTTCAGTAGTTTTCTTTTTTTAGCCCGTTTGGTATCAGTTTTTTTTTTCCTTACACATTTGTTCAGTACGTATACTCAAGTATAGAATCACTTTCTTTAGGTTCTCTAAGCTACTTGGATGAATAGATGAAGAGTTGTAATACATTTTATATAGACGTCGATTTGTCAGTTGGTGGGTTAAGAAAGAAAGTCCCATTATGAACAAATTATGCATATGTTGCCCAACTTCATTGTGTAGATACATCAGTAGGTACATGTATCAAAAGGAAGATAAAATAAATTGACATTTATGAACATTAATCGTATATATGAAAAAAAATAGTACATAAACAATGCATGAAAATGAATTAAATATTTACAAAAACAGTAACAAATAAAACTATAAGAAAGGAGGTTGAATTTACATCAAAATTTCAACAATAGGGCCATTCAAATTAATTACATTTACTTGTTTACTTTTTTAGGATTTTGAGAAACCACTATAAAATCATACCTAAGAGATCTCAATGTAAGCACCTTCCTCCCACCAATCTCTCTCCAAGTGCTTATAATCTATGTCGAAACCCTACATTTTTTTGAAATCAGTGGATAATATTATCAAATCATCAATGAACGCCATTATCGATAATGCTGGTATGTTTTAGCCCCTTTTTTAATATATTGTAACACTTTTAATACTTTATGCACAACGTTCTCCAACGCCTTAACTTTAGGTTTATTATTACAATTAATAAAAGCAATGAAAATGTTAAAGAGGGGAGATATTTATGTAAAACTAGTGTTGCCCTAGAGCTATACTCAAAAGAAATTGCGATTAGAGAAAGAAATTTTCTAAAGGAAAGGAAAAGGTAACACAAACGAAAATTAGAGCCCTAAGGTCTGCTAACTTGCAAAGATATAAACTCAAAAGTAAACTAAAATTAAATGACATTTATGACATATTAATTATTATGTGTTGCATAACTTTTTCTGAATAGAATTTTCTTATTGTCCAATTTATTAAAAAAAAGTTTGTATGGAACAACTTCTTAACTGCTAGTGTGCTTGAAAATCAGTTGGTCAAATGACTAATCCTTGGGAAATAAATTGGTACATAGATAGAATGATAAACTGGGAAGTGTACAACATTTACAAAAAAAATGTGACGTTTTTTTTTTTTTTTAAATTAAGTGTGACGGTTTTTATTCAAACAGAAATGTATAGTCGCTTCCTTTTGCTTGTGTGTGTGTGTGTTGAATAGTAAAATGAGGTAAATAACGATTTCCCAATTTTTTTTTAACAGGCTATATGAAGTTGTTCCGAAGTATGCGGAGAATGGCAGAGGACGATCTTGTTAGCGGAATCGGTCTTTCTTCACTTCCGATCGTTGTTCATTTCAAATCAAAAGATCCGGACCATGTGAACCCAGCTATAAATTAAGGTTTGAATAATTCGCTGCTTTCTTCTTCTTTTTTTGTAGTATGCCATCATTTATCATGCCAACTATTGGCTTATTAGAGATGTATAAACAGTAAAACATAAACATAGACAAATTTCCACAGAGGGGGGAAAATGTTGTAATTGAAAATTTACCATGCCAGGTCATACTAGAATAGGATTTCAACGTATTTCTGAAATGTTTTTAGAACAATGATAGGGAACAATCACAATATAACAATAATTACCAATCCAAATGGGAATTTGATATTGTGATTGTTCCCAATTGTTGTTCTAAAGACATTTCAAAACTATGTTTAAATACTATTCAAGTATAATCCGACATGGTGAATTTTAAATTACCACGTTTCTCCCCCTTTGCGAGAATTTGTCTATCTTTATGTTTTACTTTTTATATATCTCTAGCTAACCAATAGTTAGCATGATCAATGATGGTATCGGTCAATTTATGGGTCAAGTTGTTGTTTTCATGGACGGTCTCGATTCGTCGGTGTCGAGTTGTTAATGTCAATCTTAAAATATTTATTAAAATTTATTTGCAACGCAATAGCATGCTCTATTAATTTGACTGTGTTATTTATAGTTTATTGTTCATTTTGATTTAAAAACTATACATTTTGAAGTTTATATAACAACTTATCATTTTGCTTATTTACAAGTCACTTACTATAAGTTAAAATAAATACAAAATGAATTATCAACAAAAATAAGTTATACACCACTTATAAATAAAGATAAAGTAGTGTCAAACGGTACATTGCATGTTTTTTTTAAGAAGGTTTTTCCTTATTACTTTAAAATGCGTTTTCTTTTACAAACTAAGCTGGCGAAAATTAATTTTGATTTCCATAAAGTAAAATAACCCGAATCTAAGTAGTTTTTTTTTTTAAATATAATGACGTGAAATCACTGCAAGAAAAAAGTTCATTTAGCATCATAATTTTTTTCCGGTTATGTTGCTAAAGTGGATGTGACTAGATTTTAGCAACAGATTAGCAACAGATTATGCTGCTATTTGTTGCTAAAATTTAGGCATAACCATTTTCTTAACATAACTCAAAATATTTTATGATGCTAAATGAACTTTTTTTTGTAGTGAATAATTTGAAAAGTAATTATGTGAATGTTATTAATTATTATCAAGTTCATTAAGCAAGTTGTATAAGGTCACTTTCATTTATATCATAATTATAGGTATATTGCTTAATGAAGACTAAAAAAGTAGTCATGCTTGATAGTTGATACTAACTGTTCAAGCATAATTTAAATATTTTGATATATATGGAGATTTTTTGAAATAAAATTGAAAGAATATATGTTAACTTAAATTGAAAGTACAAAATCAAGTAATCACTTTCCTTTTGGTTTCTCTAACAAAAAAAACGGTGTACCAAAAAAAAAAAAGAATAAAGATGCTTTACAAAACTTCAAATATGAAAAATATTTAAAATTTGATATTGGAATATGTATAAGTTAAATTGAAATTGATTGTTACATCCTAATATCACTATGATTCGTTAACAGAAGCTTCACTTATTTAATCAGTCGACAACAAAGTTTTTTTTTTCTAACATCTGGCCAAATAAAACCAAAATACGGAAAAACTATAAATTCAACGTTTTAATTGACATAAAAATCAGCGAAAAGAGGGTAAAAATTCAAACCAGGTTTTCACAAATCTTTGTGAACAAGTCTAAAAACTAGCATTTATGTATCCTGTTCCTTTACCTCCAAGAGCCTCCGGAGATAAGGATCCCGACCTGAGGGAAGCCCAAACTTGTCCACAAAGGATCGTACACACCGATCCCCATAGAATTCCCAAATTGTTGCCGCAGGTTTACTTGGTAAGTTGGAGCCCTAGGAACTTCTTGTGAGTGAGTTGCCGGAGAAGGCACTCCAAGACTTTGTTCGCGTTTCGAGAGGATCTTCCATGATTCAAATGGTCCCTAAACGGAAGAAATGAACTTTTGGCCTTTTGTCTATTACATTTGTATTCGACTTGTTTTATGATGACCTTGTTTGGGATTTTAGTTTTGTTGTTTAATCTTGAGCCTTGTTACTAAAAAACATGTACGAAAATGAAGGACAACATTTTTAGGTTCGAGTTGGTTTAGTTATGGAATGCAATCTATAATGAAATTGGTGATTCTAATGCAACTGTTTTCTGTACATAAATCTATGATGGATTTACCAATAATATGTATAATGATTCAGTGAAATCAGTGTGTTAATGCTTTCGTATCAAAACAACAACCATAACAACAAAAAACGCAACATTATAATTTGCAATATTCAGTCACCCACATAAGTTCAACCTCTGATAAGTTGTTTTTGAGTAAATTATAGTTTTGTACACCGATCTATTGGTGGTTAAGAAAATGGATACCCATCTTTCATGATTAACGATTTGCATACTCAAGTATATGATATCGTCAAATCAACAAACCACAACTAACTTATGTGCATGTTAACTTTTTGAACCAAAAAATAGTTACATGCCAAAACATGTGAGTTTTTAAGAGACAAAATTGTCATTTCTCATATCAAATAAAGCGAACCATTAGATCTGATTGCTGATTTCTCATATCAAATAAAATGGCAAAATTAGGATTATTGAAAAAAAAAATCAAAAGTAAAGGTAAACGTAACACAAACGAAAATTGGGCCCTAAGGTCTACTAACTTGCAAAGAGATCAACTCAAAAGGAAACTAAAATTTAATGACATTTATGACATATTAATAGGTAGATATGTACAAGTAATATGGACATAATTTAACACAAAAATCAATAATATATGTATACATACAACAGTACACCATAGAATCCCTAAAAAGGAAGAAATTTGAACTTAAATTAATTTTTTAATACAAGGATCATCCAATTTATTGATAATTGCTATGTTTCCTTTAAAGGGTTTTAATGAACCACTATAAAGCCACTAGAGAGTTTTATGTAAAATACCAACAAAAGTTTAAACTCTACATTGTTGTAAATCTTTATATATATTTAGTAAAAAGAATGAATATCAATCGTGATATTGCTTGTAAGTTCTATCTCCCCATATTTGTTACTCTTTCCGTTTTCTCTTAGTATTTTTTTTCTGGGTACTTTCTATGTGTAATCAACTATTGTGTTTTCATTTTCATTTATTCACAAAAACCTTGTAATTTACTTTCATAATACTAAACCCGCAATGGTCATGTGCTTAAACATCTTTTTGTAGTTAAATAAAACATCAGATGTCCACAAATATGTGATTAGATGTGAGTTTAATTTTTATAATATTACTCCATGTTTATTTGTAAATATATAATATATGAGAAATATTACGGGAGAAGCAAATGCTGTGTTGCGTAACTTTTTCTGAGTAGAATTTTCTTATCGTTCAATTTATTAGAAAATTTTAGTATTGAACAACTTCTTAATTGCTAGTTTGCTAGAAATCAGTTTGTCAAATGACTAATCCTTGAGAGATGAATTGGTACAGAGATAAAATAATAAACTGGGAAGTGTACAACATTTAAAAATAAAACAAAAAACTTTTGTGACGGTTTTTACTTAAACAGAAATGTATAGTAGTCACTTCCTTTTGTGTGTCTGTGTTTGCTGAATAGTAAAAATGAGGTAAATAACGATCGCCCAAATTTTAACAGGCTATTTGAAGTTGTTCCTAAGTATGTGGAGAATGGCAGAGGAGAATCCCCTTAGCAAAATAAATCTTTGTTCAATTCCGATCGTTGTTCATTTCGTTTCAAAACTCCGGGCCATGTCAAGCAAGCTTTAAGGTTTGAATCAATCGCTGCTTTCTTCTTTTTTTAGTATGGCTACCATGAATGCATACAATTTACTAAGCTGGCTTTTATAGTTTAATATGTTAGGATAAAGATACTTTACAAGACATAAAAATTTGAAAAATATGATAGTTAGAGAATACAGTATGTATAAGTTATATTGAAATTGTTCTTTTTTTCTTACACAACGTAGTTTTGTATATCTTTCTGCAGAAAAAGAATGTCAATTTTGGTGCAGTTGCATATGAAGAGCTTAATAAGGTCCCAATGAGGCAAAAAAGGGCGAAAACACCAACCAGGGCTAACAAGAATTGAGTAAATAAATTCCCAGCAGTTGCACTATTAAGAGCCCATCTGTTCTGTGAAAGGATCAATGTCTGCTCAATACTTGGATATTTCTGAAACAAACGACCTCATAAACTATACTGCTTTTCTCAGCTTCCAAAAAGCGCTTGCAAACTGACATGGACTTCACGGCATCATTGCCTCCGTCTGACGACTTGGCCACCAAAAGCCATAATAGTGCTTAAAACATCAATAGGAAGATTTGTTATATTCAAAGCCAAATATGGTGGAGGATCTCACGTAACGTTAATCTTGTGTTTGTTTATCTTGCTTTTCAATCTGCTAGGACTAGTAATTAATAGGTGATCTATGTTTACTTTTGGGTTTGTTTTGAAAGTTTCAGTGGGTAGCTCAGTTGATTGTAATTTTGTGTAAATTAAAGAGCTATCATTGTATGTCACACCCCAAAATCCGTAAAACGAACATCAAGGCGTAACTTTTTAAACAAAAGGAAAATGAAACATGTTGGTACAAAATTAAAATTTTAAAAGAAAACACTTGCGAGCTAAAGGAACAATTAAATGAATAAATATAAAGTTTGCCAAACGATGCTACAAGACAAATGATTTTAACAAAATTTTATAAAAAAAAATGAACAAATGTAATTTACCCGTAGGCTACAATCTCAAATAAAAACTAGTCTTAGCGAAAATAAAGCAACTGAAAGATGCCCCGAGCCCATGCGATACTGCGCTAATGCTCTTATCCGAACGTTTCAATCTAAATTGTACCTGAAAGACAAAATAATTGTACCTGAAAGACAAAATTGTAACGGTGAGTCCCACGCACATACATAGACGGGACGGCATCACAAAATACCGTCACTCCATCACATAAATGCAAGAACCCACAAACAACAACTACGATAATCAACACATAAAAAGAAATATAATAACATCCTACAAAGAGATAAATTAAATAACTTCAACACACATCAATAGCATACATGGACCTCTCACACCACCTACCCTAGTCCGTAAGGTAGGTCATTCCCTATCCCTTCGGCCGTCTTATGTCCCCGGAATTAGGGAGAGACATAGACAATTGCTAACATAAAAATAGATTTATAGTGCGCACTTGAACCTCTCACGCTACTCGTCCCAGTCCGTAAGACGAGTCATTTCCTATCCCTTCGGCCGTCTTATGTCCCCGGAATTAGGGAGAGACATAGACCATTGCTAACAATAAAATAAATATAGTGCACACTGGGACCTCTCACGCCACTCGCCCCTGTCCGTAAGACGAGTCATTCCCTATCCCCTCGGCCGTCTTATGTCCCCGGAATTAGAGAGAGACATAGACCATTGCCACTATAGCTAAATCACAAGGCCTCGGCCAATAATATAAAACCATTCAATTATCACATTCTCATGCGTCACTTTAACGTAATTCAACAATACCCATAATCATAGGTGCTAGATTCACAACTAGCCAAACAAGTCTATCAACATAAATCTCATTCTGACATTTTAACAAACACCTTATATGCATAAAATACAATTCATCTTTATTTAACATAAATTCACCCAATTTCATCAACAAATAAAATATCACATAATCAACTCATAAAACACGCAAACCCATCCATAATCTCATTAATTCGAAATTAATATGTCAAAAGCCTCAACTCCTACAATTCAAATAATGGAATTAAAAATATAACAACTAAACTCCAATTAACAATATAAGAACATAATTAATATAAAAGGCAAAAAACCCCAATTTATAATAAACGTAAAACTTAATCCTAACATACACCCTCGTCTAGTCGCAATGGATAACCCCCGTTACCTTAGCGCGTAGAGGAGATGCTTCCGATATGAACCCGCTAATGGTGGTTTCTTCTTCTTCTTCCTAGGATTTGGAATCTCCCTTTTCTCTCTTTTTTCTCTTGATTTAGGTTACTGTTTTGAAAAAGTGGACTGATTTGAAGATGTAAAAACTGTTTTGAGAAAGTTTGTGGAAGCGAACTATTTGGTCCCTAAAGTTCTAAAAGTTAACTCTTAATCAAATTTATTAATTTACTGCTCAAAAATAACCAATTTTTTTAGAAACAAAACTATTGGGTCCTTTCTATTTATAAAATTAGTAACAGGTTTTAAAAATAAAGTTTTTCGGAAGAGTTTCGGTTTTTGGCTAAAAATTAGTCGAGTGACCGGTTTTTGGTAAAATTTGAATAAAACGTTTTTGGATAAATTAAATCATAAATAAAACCACTTATAAATATACGGGATGTTACATTGTAATTGTCTAAGCTGGGTTAGGTCCCGTTTTATTAATGAAAGTTTGTTAATTAAAAAAATAATAATTTGTCAGTTTTGCTCTGCATGCGCCGCTCTTAACTCTTACGGTGTCTTAATGTTTCCGTAGATGAAACTGAGCCAAGTAAACACTCTCACTTTCTGGGCCGATAAGTATATAGCGACCAACATGCTAGATATGATGCCCGCCTTGGCCATGTCAGCAGATCGAAACGGTGGCACATCCATTTAGTGGCGGAACATGGATGATTACTTTACCAATCATTTCTTAACGCAATTATTTTACAAAAAATATAACCTCACAGACATGGATGATTCTGTAAATTACGATATAGAAAGAAATTTTCAAAAGTAAAGGAAAAGGTAACCCAAACGAAAATTAGGCCCTAAGGTCTACTAACTTGAAAAGAGATAAACTCAAAAGGAAACTAAAATTAAATGACATTTATGACATATTAATTGGTAGATATGTACAAGTAATATGTACATAATTAATTTCACATAAAAATTAATAATATATGTAAATATACAGTACACCATAGAATCACTAAAAAGGAAGAAATTTGAACTTGAATTAACTTTTTAATAGAAGGTCCATCCAATTTATTTATATGTAGTTGCTATGTTTCCTTTAAAAGGTTTAAATATCATTCTATTATAATAAGTCAACATAAGTCAAATGATACTGCTCAATTTAGACATTTTTTTCTAAAAACGCACTCACTCTTTTTTACTAATTAATTATTTACATTTATCCAATTCAAAATATAAAAAACAAACAAAAATCATTATCTTTTCAAAACAATTATAATCATATACCATACAAAATCATTTTATGTGTATTTTGTATAACAAAAACATTATATTACTCACCATTTCTAATTTAATATATTCATTCAATCAATATACTTTTTAAAAATTTATTTACGCAGATCATATATATAACTTTGCGCAATAAATCCCCGCAAATCCCCGCAAAAAAACCATTCATCAAATTGATTATAACTTTGCGCTAACTTTCTATGGGGTAAAAGAGAACAAAATTAAATACCACCGGATTTTTTGGAGTACCATTTTTAAATCTGTGGATGAAGGTGGTTTAGGTATTAAAAACATGAGCAAGATTACGGTTCTTGTGGAGTTCAAATAACTTTCCTGGATTTTTTTTTGAAAAAAACTCGTTTTGCAGGGACTAATTACATGAAAAGAAAATATAAAGTTTTAAGTAAACACGGCTATTCAAACTTGAGTAAAAAACATATTTGGAATAATCTCATTCCGTTAAAAAAGTTTTTTTTTATAGTAACAGGTACCCTTTAAAATGTAAGAAAGTAACATGGGACAAAACCCCCCATGTTGGCCTATAAAACTGAATCCGATAAAAGTACGATATAGCTATCAAACTTGCTAAGAAAAAGAAACATCACGGGACACCTAAAGCTGTAAAAAAGAGGGGGAAATAACTAAACTAGCAAATTTCATTAGCCATCATCTGAGATTGCAAATGCGCTTAATAAACCCTACTTTTCTCCTTATACGCACCCCCCTCTCCTTATGAAAAAGTTCTGTTTAGTTTGGAATCTGTTATAGAAAGGAATTAATATTTCTAAGCGATGATAGAATTCAAAAGCTTAACGTTCGAGTACTTCAAAGTGTGAGTCGTTTGTAATGCTAATGAAGAGATTATTGAACATTTGTTCAGTAGTTTTCTTTTTTTAGCCCGTTTGGTATCAGTTTTTTTTTTCCTTACACATTTGTTCAGTACGTATACTCAAGTATAGAATCACTTTCCTTAGGTTCTCTAAGCTACTTGGATGAATAGATGAAGAGTTGTAATACATTTTATATAGACGTCGATTTGTCAGGTGGTGGGTTAAGAAAGAAAGTCCCAACTTCATTGTGTAGATACATATGTTGCCCAACTTCATTGTGTAGATACAAATTATGCATATGTTGCCCAACTTCATATGTGTAGATACATCAGTAGGTACATGCATCAAAAGGAAGATAAAAAAAAATTTACATTTATGAACATTAATCGTATATATGAAAAAATAGTACATAAACAATGCATGAAAATGAATTAAATATTTACAAAAACAGTAACAAATAAACCTAGAAGAAAGGAGGTTGAATTTAAATCAAAATGTCATCAAAAGGGCCATTCAAATTAATTACATTTACTTTTTTACTTTTTTAGGATTTTGAGAAATCACTATAAAATCATACCTAAGAGATCTCAATGTAAGCACCTTCCTCCCACCAATCTCTCTCCAAATGCTTATAATCTATGTGGAAACCCTACATTTTTTTGAAATCACTGGATAATATTATCAAATCAGCAATGAACGCCATTGTCGATAATGCTGGTATGTCTTAGCCACTTTTTTTATATATATTGTAACACTTTTAATATTTTATGCACAACGTTCTCCAACGCCTAAACTTTAGGTTTATTATTACAAATAATAAAAGCAATGAAAGTGTTAAAGAAGGGGGATATTTATGTAAAACTAGTGTTGCCCTAGAGCTATACTCAAAAGAAATTGAGATTAGAGAAAGAAATTTTCAAAAGTAAAGGAAAAGGTAACACAAACGAAAATTAGGGCCTAAGGTCTGCTAACTTGCAAAGAGATAAACTCAAAAGTAAACTAAAATTAAATGACATTTATGACATTAATTATTGTGTGTTGCATAACTTTTTCTGAATAGATTTTTCTTATTGTCCAATTTATTAAAAAAAAGTTAGTATGGAACAACTTCTTAACTGGTACATAAGATAGAATGATAAAGTGGGAAGTGTACAAAATTTACAAAAAAAAATTGTGACGTTTTTTTTTTAGCAGGCTATATGAAGTTGTTCCGAAGTATGCGGAGAATGGCAGAGGACGATCTTGTTAGCGGAATCGGTCTATCTTCACTTTCGGTCGTTGTTCATTTCAAATCAAAAGATCCGGACCGTGTGAACCCAGCTATAAATTAAGGTTTGAATAATTCGCAGCTTTCTTCTTTTTTTTTGTAGTATGGTTACCATATGGTTATATATATAAACTTCAAAATGGATAGTTTTTGGATTAAAATGAACAATAAAGTATATGTAACACAGTCAAATTAATAGAGCATAGTGTTGCATCCGTCGCAAATTTTAAGAAATATTTTAAGATTCACCATCATCAAACCACTCTATCTCAAAAAATTGAGGTGGGCTATATGAAACCATTTGAGAATTTATTCGTTCTCGCAACAATGAATTTTTCTCCGATATACGTTTCTATTTGATGCTATTTGTTCATCAATTTGTCTTATACTCAAGTCATTACGAATGATTTGCATCCAAGTTTTTAACGGTCTACCTCTACCTTTATTTTGATTTCCTACACTAATACAATCACTCTTCTTAAACGGATCACATATATATCTTCTTGCCACATGCCCAAACAAACGTAAATGACTCTCTCTCAATTTATCTTCAATCGGAGTCATCCTTACACTAGCCCAGATATACTCATTCCTAATCTTATATGTCCTAGTATTACAACACATCCATCTCAACATCCGCATCTTTGCTACCTTCATTTTATTTTCATCTACTTTTTTAATCGCCCAACACTCACTGGCGTATAATAAAACTAGTGTTATAGCTGTTTTATAAAATTTATCTTTAAGCCTTAACATCATACAACGTCACATAAAAAATCCAATGCGCTCCTCTACCACGTCCATCATACTTGGATTTTATTGTTGATTAAACAATAGTTTTAAGATTAACATTAACAAATCGACATCGATGAATCGAGCCCGTCCATAAAAAAGACAACTTGACCCATGGATTGACCGGTACCTTCATTTATCATGCCAACTATTGGCTTATTAGAGATATATATATAAACAACAAAACATAAACATAGACAAATTTCCGCAGAGGGAGGAAAACGTTGTAATTGAAAATTTACCATGTCGGGTCATACTAGAATAGGATTTCAACATATTTTTGAAATGATTTTTGAACAACGATCGGGAACAATCACAATATAACGATAATTACCAATCCAAATGGGAATTTGACATTGTGATTGTTCCCGATCGTTGTTCTAAAGACATTTCAAAACTATGTTTAAATACTATTCAAGTATAATCCGAGATGGTGAATTTTAAATCAACACTTTTCTCCCCCTTTGCGAAAATTTGTCTATCTTTATGTTTTACTTTTTATATATCTCTAGCTAGCCAATAGTTAGCATGATCAATTAATGATGGTATCGGTCAATTTATGGGTCAAGTTGTTGTTTTTATGGATGGGCTCGATTCGTCGGTGTCGAGTTGTTAATGTCAATCTTAAAATATTTCTTAAAATTTATTTGCAACGCAATAGTATGCTCTATTAATTTGACTGTGTTATAAGTTAAATTGAAATTGATTGTTACATCCTCCCACCAATCTCTCTCCAAGTGCTTATAATCTATGTGGAAACCCTGCATTTTTCTGAAATCACTGGATAATATTATCAAATCATCAATGAACGCCATTGTCGATAATGCTGGTATGTTTTATACCCTATGAAAAACTTCAAATATGAAAAATATTTAAAATATGATATTGGAATATGTATAAGTTAAATTGAAATTGATTGTTACATCCTCCTATCACCATGATTCGTTAACAAAAGCTTCACTTAATTATTTAATCAGTCGACAAGAAAGTTTTTTTTTTTCTAACATCTGGCCAAATAAAACCAAAATACGGAAAAACTATAAATTCAACGTTTTAATTGACATAAAAATCAGCGAAAAGAAGGTAAAAATTCAAATCAGGTTTTCACAAATCTCTGTGAACAAGTCTAAAAACTAACATTTATGTATCCTGTTCCTTCACCTCCAAGAGCCTCCGGAGATAAGGACCCTGACCTGAGGGAAGCCCAAACTTGTCCACAAAGGATCGTACACACCGATCCCCATAGAATTCCCAAATTGTTGCCGCAGGTTTACTTGGTAGGTTGGAGCCCTAGGAACTTCTTGTGAGTGAGCTGCCGGAGAAGGCACTCCAAGACTTTGTTCGCATTTCGAGAGGATCTTCCATGATTCAAATGGTCCCTAAACGGAAGAAATAAACTTTTGGCTTTTTGTCTATTACATTTGTATTCGACTTGTTTTATGATGACCTTGTTTTAGATTTTAGTTTTGTTCTTTAATCTTGAGCCTTGTTACTGAAATGGATGTACGAAAATGAAAGACAAGAGTTTTAGGTTCGAGTTGGTGTAGTTATGTAATGCAATCTATAATGAAATTGGTGATTCTAATGCAACTGTTTTCTGTACTGAAATCTATGATGGATTTACCAATAATATGTATAATGATTTAGTGAAATCAGTGTGTTAATGCTTTCGTGTCAAAACAACAACATAACAACAAAAAGGGCAACATTATAATTTGCAATATTCAGTCACCCACATAAGTTCAACCTCTGATAAGTTATTTTTGGGTAAATTATAGTTTTGTACACCGATCTATTGGTGGTTAAAAAAATGTATACCCACCTTTCATGATTAACGATTTGCATACTCAAGTATATGATATCGTTAAATCAACACACCACAACTAACTTCTGTGCAAGTTAACTTTTTGAACCAAAAATCAGTCACATGCCAAAACATGTGAGTTTTTAAGAGTCAAAATTGTCATTTCTCATATCAAATAAAGTGAACCATTAGATCTGATTGCTGATTTCTCATATCAAATAAAATGACAAAATTAGGATTATAGAAAAAAAAATCAGAAGTAAAGGTAAAGGTAACACAAACGAAAATTGGGCCATAAGGTCTACTAACTTGCAAAGAGATAAACTCAAAAGGAAACTAAAATTAAATGACATTTATGACATATTAATAGGTAGATATGTACAAGTAATATGGACATAATTTAACACAAAAATCAATAATATATGTATGCATACAGTACACCATAGAATCCCTAAAAAGGAAGAAATTTGAACTTAAATTAATTTTTTAATACAAGGATCATCCAATTTATTGATAATTGCTATGTTTCCTTTAAAGGGTTTTAATGAACCACTATAAAGCCACTAGAGAGTTTTATGTAAAATACCAACAAAAGTTTAAACTCTACATTGTTGTAAATCTTTATATATATTTAGCAAAAAGAATGAATATCAATCGTGATATTGCTTGTAAGTTCTATCTCCCCATATTTGTTACTCTTTCCGTTTTCTCTTAGTATTTTTTTTCTGGGTACTTTCTATGTGTAATCAACTATTGTGTTTTCATTTTCATTTATTCACAAAAACCTTGTAATTTACATTCATTATACTAAACCCGCAATGTTCATGTGTTTAAACGTCAGTTTGTAGTTAAATAAAACATCAGATGTCCACAAATAAAACATCCTTTTCTGTGTTGTGTAACTCGTTTTTGTTGAATAGTAAAAATGATGTAAATAACGATCGCCCAAATTTTAACAGGCTATTTGAAGTTGTTCCTAAGTATGCGGAGAATGGCAGAGGACAATCTTGTTAGCAGAATAGAGTTTATTCAATTCCGATCGTTGTTCATTTCATTTTGAAATTCCTATCCGCTGTTCTAGTTGCAGTTTTGCAGTTAGGTTCCAAGTGAGGTTGCAACCACAGTTGGAACCAAGTGTATTAATGAACAGAACTGTAAAAAGTTAAATGTACTTGAAATAAATCACACGCACATTTAACAACGGAGTTCACCTAACTAGGCTACGTCTCCGGGGCACTTACCTAAATTATGATATTATAAAAGCTTACAATATAGGATTCAAGTCTTAATGAAAAACTCACGTGTATTCTCTCAAGAATGGGTTCTTTATAATTTAGAACACACACTAAAAACAATCTTCTTGCTTGAAGATCTTGATGATTGCTTTTGACTCTTTTTGATTGGCTTGAATCTCTCCATATATCATGAGACTGTCCAACGTGAGATAGACTCCAATCTTCTAAAGATAGAACCTGTTGATAATAGCTTGGAAATACGAGTTAGTCTTTTCCTTTAATAAGGAAACATACAAGACAATATCTTTTAGAGATAATATCTTTGAAATAAATTTTGGATTGATCCATGAAAACAAAACTATTTAAGGATTGGTCCATGAAACTGAAACTAATTAAGGATTGGTCCATTTGGTGACATCATTAAAAAAAAATTGCTGACGTCATCAAAAACAATTAAAAAATAAATTAAATAAAAAACAGTCTAAAAAAAAAAACAGTCTGAAAAATAAAAAATAAAACAGTCTGAAAAATAAAAAGTCTGAAAAACAGTCTGAAAAATAAAAAATAAATAGTCTAAAAAAAAACAGTCTGAAAAAAAAAACAGTCTGAAAAAAAAAAACAGTCTTTTTCAGACTGTTTTTTTTTTATGTTAATTTAATAGTACACTATCTTTCAAACTCCCCCCGGTTCAAAAACCCAACTTTTTCAAAAATCTAAAAAAAAAACAGAAGAATTTAAAATATTGAAAAAATAATTGAATAAACGAATTAGAGGGAGAAATTGAATGTACTTCGCAACAAGTGGCTTGAGAAAGGCTGTTGATTCTTATTAAAGGGGTGTTACCAATGGCTTGAATTAATCCATTTTTCTTATGTTTTTTTTTATGAATATTATTATTATTATGATTTAGTAGTTTGGAGGATATGTAGAGAGAGAAAGAGAGTATGGAAAGAGCTGTGAAGAAGACACAACTGGAGAGAGAGAATTGGGGATAAACTTTTTTTTTTTTTTTTTTTTTTTTTTTAGAGAGAGAATGATTAATTAGATAAATAGATTTGGTAAATCTTTTATAGTGGACCAATCCTTAATTAGTTTCAGAAATAATGGACCAATCCTTAAATGAATTTTATAGCCGGACCAATCCTTAAATACTTTTGTTTTCGTGGACCAATCCTTAATTTTCTCAAATATTATTAACTCCATATTTCTTTCAAGCTTAACACGAATCATACTGATTTTGATAAGAAACAAAGATCAAAACATGTAATAAGGATTTGCATAATGATAGAGATATAGTAAATTCCTATGTAAAAGGAAACACATCTTTATAAACTATTCTCCTTATATCTATTTAGGAAACATCTTCCTTATTACTTTTAATATTCTCAATAATCATAAACTTAACCTTTAAGAGCATATGAGAATATAAACTGCATACTTTAAAACAAATAATTACTATTAAAGAATAGATATGCAGATTAATAGAACAAGACAGAATTCTGCAGAACAGCAGGTTGGAACTGTGGACTTCACGACATCATTGCCTCCGTCTGACGACTTGGCCACCAAAGACCATAATAGTGCTTAAAACATCAATAGGAAGATTAGTTATATTCAAAGTCATCTGAAATATGCTGGAGGATCTCACGTAACGTTAATCTTGTGTTTGTTTATCTTGCTTTTGAATCTGCTAGGACTAGTAATTAATAGGTGATCTAAGTAGCAGGAGGTAGTTGTTTCATGGGTAGCTCAGTTGGTTGTAATTTTGTGTAAATATTTTGGAGCTATCATTGTAATTTTGTAAGCTGAGTCATATCCCATTTTATTAATGAAAGTTTGTTAATTAAAAAAAACTTTAATTTTGTCAGTTTGCTCACGTCTCTTACGGTTATTAAACATTTACTTACATACAATGGTGATCGGAAAAGAGATTCATATACAATATTGTAGCATTAAAAATTTACTTAAATACAATATTGGCGATCAGAAAAGAGAGAGTATTTTCACTATGAATTCTTCTTGGGACGTGGGGGGTAATAAAACATAAGCTAGAGTAACAAACATATTTGAAATAATCTCATTCCGATTAAAATTTATGTTTCGTTTGAAATCTATTATAATCGAAGGAATTCTAAGTGACGATAGAATTAAAAAGGTTAATCTCCTAGTACCTTTTAAGTGTGAGTGTTGTAATGATAATGAAGAATATTGAACATTTTCTTCAGTAGTTATGATATATATAGTTAGTATATAGTTACTTGGTTGAAGAGTTATAATACATGTTATAGACGTCGATTTGTCAGTTGGCGGGTTATGAAAGACAGTCCCATTATCAACAAATTATGCATTATATTGCCTAACTTCGTTGTTTAGATATTGTGGAATCCAGTTGGAAAAGCATAACAGAAGGTACAAATATGAGTTTTCGCTCGATTATTAGATATATTGCCTATCTAGCTCAGTTAGATAATACAGATAAGTGCTTTCCGGGTGATTTTGACATGTACAAACCTTTATCTAATCACAAGTGTTCTGAAGCTTATGGTATACATGATAATTTTACTTTCATAAATTGACTCTGTATATATAGAAGAAACCCTACTAAAAAGATAGTTGAATTTATCTATAACGAGTATGACATGGGGTAAGGTTGTCGGTAGGAAGTGGTTTGAACCATTTTTTGTAATCCATTTAAACGTATTTGATAATGTATACGTTAGTGAATCTGGAACCGTATCATTTTTCGGCATCAAAAGAGAGGTTCCAAATGTTTTTGGTTAGAGCAACTTCCATTAAACTAAGAAATTGAAAAGGTTACAACTTTACTCATTACTAGTTATAATAAGCGTGAAAGAGATCAACATAATAACAAACAGGCTAAAATATTGTACAAATCATTTCTTATTTTCTTAACGCAATTACTTTACCAAAATATAACCTTTACAGGCATGGATGATTCTGTAAATTAGGATTATAGAAAGAATTTTTCAAAAGTAAAGGAAAAGGTAACACAAACGAAAATTGGGCCCTAAGGTGTACTAACTTGCAAAGAGATAAACTCAGAAGTAAACTAAAATTAAATGACATTTATGACATATTAATTAATTGTTATATATGTACAAGTAATATGGACATAATTTAACACAAAAATCAATAATATATGTATACATACAGTACACCATAGACTATTCCCTAAAAAGGAAAAAATTGAACTTGAATTAACCTTTTAATACAAGGATCATCCAATTTATTGATAATTGCTATGTTTCCTTTAAAGGGTTTTAATGAACCACTATAAAGCCCCTAGAGAGTTGTATGTAAAATACCAACAAAACTTTAAACTCTACATTGTTGTAAATCTTTATATATATCTAGAAAAAAAAATGAATATCAATCGTACTATTGCTTGTAAGTTCTATCCCCCCATATATGTTACTCGTTCCGTTTTCTCTTGTAGTATTTTTTTCTGGGTGCTTTCTATGTGTAATCAACTATTGTATTTTCATTTTCATTTTCATTTATTCACAAAAACCTTGTAATTTACATTCATAATACTAAACCCGCAATGTTCACGTGCTTATAAACATCTGTTTGTAGTTAAATAAAATATCAGATGTCCACAAATATGTGATTAGATGTGAGCTTAATTTTTAAAATATTACTCCATGTTTATTTGTAAACATATAATATATGAGAAATATTACGGGAGAAGCAAATGTTGTGTTGCGTAACTTTTTCTGAGTATAATTTTCTTATCGTTAAATTTATTAGAATATTGTTAATTTGTAATTTTGTGTAAATTTCAAAGCTATCATTGTTAATTTGTCAGTTTTGCTCTACATGCGCCGCTCTTAGCTCTTACTGTGTCTTAATATTTCCATAGATGAAACTGAGCCAAGTCAACACTCGCACTTTCTGGGCCGATAAGTATGCGACCAACATGCTAGATATGCTGCCCACCTTGGCCATGTCATTAGATCGAAACGGTGGCACATCCATTTAGTGGCGGAACATGGATGATTACTTTACCAATCATTTCTTAACGCAATTATTCAAAAAATATAACCTCACAGACATGGATGATTCTGTAAATTACGATATAGAAAGAAATTTTCAAAAGTAAAGGAAAAGGTAACCCAAACGAAAGTTAGGCCCTAAGGTCTACTGACTTGAAAAGAGATAACTCAAAAGGAAACTAAAATTAAATGACATTTAATTATGACATATTAATTGGTAGATATGTACAAGTAATATGTACATAATTAATTTCACATAAAAATTAATAATATATGTATATATACAGTACACCATAGAATCACTAAAAAGGAAGAAATTTGAACTTGAATTAACTTTTTAATAGAAGGTCCATCCAATTTATTTATATGTAGTTGCTATGTTTCCTTTAAAAGGTTTTAATAAACCACTATAAAGCCACGAGAGAGTAGTAAGTAAAATAACAACAAAACTTTAAACTCTACATTTGTTGTAAATATTCTCTATATATGAATAGATATCTATAAAAAAAAAAAAAATGAATGTCAATCGTGCTATTGCTTGTAAGTTATATCCCCCCATATATGTCACTCTTTCCATTCTCTCTTGGTATTTTTTCAGGCTAATATTATGTGTTTAATCAACTATTTTATTTTCATTTTTATTTATTAACAAAAAGCTTGTAATTTACATTAATAATACTAAACCCCCAATGTTCATGTGGTTAAACATCCATTTGTTGTTAAATAAAGCATCGGATGTCCACAAATATGTGAGTCGATCGATGTGAGCTTAATTATTAAAATATTACTCCATGTTTTAATTGTAAATATAGTATAATTTATGAGAAATATTACGGGAGAAGCAAATGTTGTGCTGCGTAACTTTTTCTGAGTAGAATTTTCTTATCGTTCAATTTATTAGAAAACTTTCGTATTGAACAACTTCTTAATTGCTAGTTTGCTAGAAATCAGTTTGTCAAATAACTAATCCTTGAGAGATGAATTGGTACAAAGGTAAAATAATAAACTGGGAAGTATACAACATTTAAGAAAAAAGAAAAGAAAAAACTTTTGTGACAGTTTTTATTTAAACAGAAATGTATAGTCGCTTCCTTTTGTGTGTATGTGTTTGTTGAATAGTAAAAATAGGTAAATAACAATCTCCCAAATTTTAACAGGCTATAATTGAAGTTGTTCCTAAGTATGCGGAGAATGGCAGAGGACAATCCCGTTAGCAGCATAGATCTTTGTTCACTTCCGATCGTCGTTCATTCCATTTCAAAAGATCCGTATCATGTGAACCAAGCTATAAAGGTTTGAATCAATCACTACTTCTGATTTTTATAGTATAATACAAGAGGATAAAACGATTCACAAATCAATAAAATTCGAAAAATATGATAGTAGAATATGTACAAGATATATTGAAATTCAAATTTTCAATATAACTAATAAAGGTAACGTTACAAAAAAGAATAAAATACACATTAAAACCAGTTATATTAAAATTTGAAAAATATGATATTAAAATATGTATAAGTTTTATATTGAAAGTGGTTGTTAGATCTTCCTATTACGACGATTCATTAGCAGAAGCTTCACTTATTTTATCAGTACACAACTAAGTTTTTTTTTAAAAACATCTGGCCAACAAACATATTGAAATTATAAAATACAATGTTTTAATTAACATAAAAGTTACCCAAAAGAGGGTAAAAATTCAAAACAATGAAGGTTTACTTGATTAAGAAAATAACTATGGCAGGTTTACTTGTGAAGGTGGAGCCCCCTAGGAACTTCTTAGGATCTAAATTGGAATTTCCATCGTCAGAAACAATCTTTAGCAATGAAGATCTCCTGGCAGAGATACTTCTCCGCGTGCCAACAAAGTCACTGATCAATTTCAAACGTGTATCTAAATTTTGGCAATCAGTAATATCAGACTCGCGATTTTTATACAACCACTACACCATAATTGATCAACACCTCATCTCTGCCATATACTTTCGGATGAGTACTCCGGCAATAGGTCCATTAAATACTCTCTCTCTTCGTGGCCACGTAAATCTTTTACCACTCCTTTTCCTCCATGAGTTTAAAATTTTAAAATTTCCTCGCTTCGAGCACTCTTGCAACGGGTTGGTGTTGTTTTCAGTTAGGAATAAACATTACCGTGTGTGAAAAAAAAAGGTGGAGCCCTAGGAACTTCTTATGAGTGAGCTTCCGGAGAAGGCACTCCATGACTTTGATCGGGTTTCGAGGACCTTCCATGATTCTATGGTCCCTAAATGGAAAAATAAATTCTATGGTCCATTACATGTGTATTCCACAGATTTTATGATAACCGTGTTTTGCATTTTAGTTTTGTTGTTCAATCTTCCGCTTGCCTTGTTACTGAAATGGATGTAAAGAAAGGACAACCGTTGTAGGTTCGAATTGGTTTAATTATGTAATACAATCTATAATGAAATTGGAGATTCTGATGCAAGTGTTTTCTGTAAGGAAATCTATAATGGATTTACCAATGCTATGTATAATAAAACCAGTATGTTAATGCAAGTATTTTCTGTCAAAACAACAAAATTGCAATGTAGCCCTAAGAGCATCAACATATAAGAAGGAACTATGTTAATAATTAAAGTATTCTATTTGATTATTTAAAGTGCCCTATTTTTGTCGGCCATAAAAATCCATTTATTTACAAGAGTTTTTTTAGAAAGTGAGAAATTGTTGTCAAGATGGAAAACTAATTGGATTTCTATAGGAGGTAAATTAATGTTGATCAAGTATATATGTGCCACTTATTGACGGTTTACACCACGACTGCTATAAATCCCCGCAAAAAAACCATTCATCAAATTGATTATAACTTTGCACTAACTTTCTATGGGGTAAAAGAGAACAAAATTAAATACCACCGGATTTTTTGGAGTACCATTTTTAAATCTGTGGATGAAGGTGGTTTAGGTATTAAAAACATGAGTAAGATTACGGTTCTTGTGGAGTTCAAATAACTTTGCAGGATTTTTTTTTGAAAAAAACTCGTTTAGCAGGGACTAATTACATGAAAAGAAAATATTAAGTTTTAAGTAAACACGGCTATTCATATTGATAAGAATGATAAAACACAAACATTTAGCAGAACATACAATGTTATAGCTAGTTGCTAGGAAAAGAAGATATAGATGTTAATCATGATGGTTAGAACTGCACCAATAATAAGTGAAGATATGTGTGAACAATATTGTAGTATTAAACATTTACTTACATACAATGGCGATCGGAAAAGAAATAGTATTTATACTGCGTAACTCAGAATCTGTTGCAAAATTTTGTGAATGGCCCCCTCGAGTGTTTGAAGGAGAAGGATAACTATCTTATATGGACAGATTGTCCCTTGGTTAACTTCAGTCTGAATTCTGATTGGGACATGGTAAGGAAAAAATAAAACATATTTGGAATAATGATGGCCTCCCCTAAAAAACATTGGCGCACATAAGCTTGAGTAAAAAACATATTTGGAATAATCTCATTCCGCTAAATTTTTTATTTATTTTTTAGTAACAGGTACCCTTTAAAAATGTAAGAAAGTAACATGGGACAAAGCCCCCCATGTTGGCCTATAAAATTGAATCCGATAAAAGTACGATATAGCTATCAATAACTTTTCATTATCCATCATCTGAGAGTGCAAATGCGCTTAATAAACCCTACTTTTCTCCTTATACCCACCCCCCTCTCCTTATGAAAAAGTTCTGTTTAGTTTGGAATCTGTTATAGAAAGGAATTAATAATTCTAAGCGATGATAGAATTCGAAAGCTTAACGTTCGAGTACTTCAAAGTGTGAGTCGTTTGTAATGCTAATGAAGAGATTATTGAACATTTGTTCAGTAGTTTTCTTTTTTTAGCCCGTTTGGTATCAGTTTTTTTTTTCCTTACACATTTGTTCAGTACGTATACTCAAGTATAGAATCACTTTCCTTAGGTTCTCTAAGCTACTTGGATGAATAGATGAAGAGTTGTAATACATTTTATATAGACGTCGATTTGTCAGTTGGTGGGTTAAGAAAGAAAGTCCCATTATGAACAAATTATGCATATGTTGCCCAACTTCATTTATGAACATTAATTGACATCAGTAGGTACATGTATCAAAAGGAAGATAAAAAAAATTGACATTTATGAACATTAATCGTATATATGAAAAAAAATAGTACATAAACAATGCATGAAAATGAATTAAATATTTACAAAAACAGTAACAAATAAAACTATAAGAAAGGAGGTTGAATTTACATCAAAATTTCAACAATAGGGCCATTCAAATTAATTACATTTACTTGTTTACTTTTTTAGGATTTTGAGAAACCACTATAAAATCATACCTAAGAGATCTCAATGTAAGCACCTTCCTCCCACCAATCTCTCTCCAAGTGCTTATAATCTATGTCGAAACCCTACATTTTTTTGAAATCAGTGGATAATATTATCAAATCATCAATGAACGCCATTATCGATAATGCTGGTATGTTTTAGCCCCTTTTTTAATATATTGTAACACTTTTAATACTTTATGCACAACGTTCTCCAACGCCTTAACTTTAGGTTTATTATTACAATTAATAAAAAGCAATGAAAATGTTAAAGAGGGGAGATATTTATGTAAAACTAGTGTTGCCCTAGAGCTATACTCAAAAGAAATTGCGATTAGAGAAAGAAATTTTCAAAAGGAAAGGAAAAGGTAACACAAACGAAAATTAGAGCCCTAAGGTCTGCTAACTTGCAAAGATATAAACTCAAAAGTAAACTAAAATTAAATGACATTTATGACATATTAATTATTATGTGTTGCATAACTTTTTCTGAATAGAATTTTCTTATTGTCCAATTTATTAAAAAAAAGTTTGTATGGAACAACTTCTTAACTGCTAGTGTGCTTGAAAATCAGTTGGTCAAATGACTAATCCTTGGGAAATAAATTGGTACATAGGTAGAATGATAAACTGGGAAGTGTACAACATTTACAAAAAAAATGTGACGTTTTTTTTTTTTTAAAATTAAGTGTGACGGTTTTTATTCAAACAGAAATGTATAGTCGCTTCCTTTTGCTTGTGTGTGTGTGTGTTGAATAGTAAAATGAGGTAAATAACGATTTCCCAATTTTTTTTTAACAGGCTATATGAAGTTGTTCCGAAGTATGCGGAGAATGGCAGAGGACGATCTTGTTAGCGGAATCGGTCTTTCTTCACTTCCGATCGTTGTTCATTTCAAATCAAAAGATCCGGACCGTGTGAACCCAGCTATAAATTAAGGTTTGAATAATTCGCTGCTTTCTTCTTCTTTTTTTGTAGTATGCCATCATTTATCATGCCAACTATTGGCTTATTAGAGATGTATAAACAGTAAAACATAAACATAGACAAATTTCCACAGAGGGGGGAAAATGTTGTAATTGAAAATTTACCATGCCAGGTCATACTAGAATAGGATTTCAACGTATTTCTGAAATGTTTTTAGAACAATGATAGGGAACAATCACAATATAACAATAATTACCAATCCAAATGGGAATTTGATATTGTGATTGTTCCCAATTGTTGTTCTAAAGACATTTCAAAACTATGTTTAAATACTATTCAAGTATAATCCGACATGGTGAATTTTAAATTACCACGTTTCTCCCCCTTTGCGAGAATTTGTCTATCTTTATGTTTTACTTTTTATATATCTCTAGCTAACCAATAGTTAGCATGATCAATGATGGTATCGGTCAATTTATGGGTCAAGTTGTTGTTTTCATGGACGGTCTCGATTCGTCGGTGTCGAGTTGTTAATGTCAATCTTAAAATATTTATTAAAATTTATTTGCAACGCAATAGCATGCTCTATTAATTTGACTGTGTTATTTATAGTTTATTGTTCATTTTGATTTAAAAACTATACATTTTGAAGTTTATATAACAACTTATCATTTTGCTTATTTACAAGTCACTTACTATAAGTTAAAATAAATACAAAATGACTTATCAACAAAAATAAATTATACACCACTTATAAATAAAGATAAAGTAGCGTCAAACGGTACATTGCATGTTTTAAAAAAAGAAGGTTTTTCCTTATTACTTTAAAATGCGTTTTCTTTTACAAACTAAGCTGGCGAAAATTAATTTTGATTTCCATAAAGTAAAATAACCCGAATCTAAGTAGTTTTTTTTAAAATATAATGACGTGAAATCACTGCAAGAAAAAAGTTCATTTAACATCATAATTTTTTTCCGGTTATGTTGATAAAGTGGATGTGACTAGATTTTAGCAACAGATTAGCAACAAATTATGTTGCTATTTGTTGCTCAAATTTAGGCATAACCATTTTCTTAACATAACTCAAAATGTTTTATGATGCTAAATGAACTTTTTTTTGTAGTGAATAATTTGAAAAGTAATTATGTGAATATTATTAATTATTATCAAGTTCATTAAGCAAGTTGTATAAGGTCACTTTCATTTATATCATAATTATAGGTATATTGCTTAATGAAGACTAAAAAAGTAGTCATGCTTGATAGTTGATACTAACTGTCCAAGCATATTTTAAATATTTTGATATATATGGAGATTTTTTGAAATAAAATTGAAAGAATATATGTTAACTTAAATTGAAAGTACAAAATCAAGTAATCACTTTCCTTTTGGTTTCTCTAACAAAAAAAACGGTGTACCAAAAAAAAAAAAAGAATAAAGATGCTTTACAAAACTTCAAATATGAAAAATATTTAAAATTTGATATTGGAATATGTATAAGTTAAATTGAAATTGATTGTTACATCCTAATATCACTATGATTCGTTAACAGAAGCTTCACTTATTTAATCAGTCGACAACAAAGTTTTTTTTTTTCTAACATCTGGCCAAATAAAACCAAAATACGGAAAAACTATAAATTCAACGTTTTAATTGACATAAAAATCAGCGAAAAGAGGGTAAAAATTCAAACCAGGTTTTCACAAATCTTTGTGAACAAGTCTAAAAACTGCATTTATGTATCCTGTTCCTTTACCTCCAAGAGCCTCCGGAGATAAGGATCCCGACCTGAGGGAAGCCCAAACTTGTCCACAAAGGATCGTACACACCGATCCCCATAGAATTCCCAAATTGTTGCCGCAGGTTTACTTGGTAAGTTGGAGCCCTAGGAACTTCTTGTGAGTGAGTTGCCGGAGAAGGCACTCCAAGACTTTGTTCGCGTTTCGAGAGGATCTTCCATGATTCAAATGGTCCCTAAACGGAAGAAATGAACTTTTGGCCTTTTGTCTATTACATTTGTATTCGACTTGTTTTATGATGACCTTGTTTGGGATTTTAGTTTTGTTGTTTAATCTTGAGCCTTGTTACTAAAAAACATGTACGAAAATGAAGGACAACATTTTTAGGTTCGAGTTGGTTTAGTTATGGAATGCAATCTATAATGAAATTGGTGATTCTAATGCAACTGTTTTCTGTACATAAATCTATGATGGATTTACCAATAATATGTATAATGATTCAGTGAAATCAGTGTGTTAATGCTTTCGTATCAAAACAACAACCATAACAACAAAAAACGCAACATTATAATTTGCAATATTCAGTCACCCACATAAGTTCAACCTCTGATAAGTTGTTTTTGAGTAAATTATAGTTTTGTACACCGATCTATTGGTGGTTAAGAAAATGGATACCCATCTTTCATGATTAACGATTTGCATACTCAAGTATATGATATCGTCAAATCAACAAACCACAACTAACTTATGTGCATGTTAACTTTTTGAACCAAAAAATAGTTACATGCCAAAACATGTGAGTTTTTAAGAGACAAAATTGTCATTTCTCATATCAAATAAAGCGAACCATTAGATCTGATTGCTGATTTCTCATATCAAATAAAATGGCAAAATTAGGATTATTGAAAAAAAAAATCAAAAGTAAAGGTAAACGTAACACAAACGAAAATTGGGCCCTAAGGTCTACTAACTTGCAAAGAGATCAACTCAAAAGGAAACTAAAATTTAATGACATTTATGACATATTAATAGGTAGATATGTACAAGTAATATGGACATAATTTAACACAAAAATCAATAATATATGTATACATACAACAGCACACCATAGAATCCCTAAAAAGGAAGAAATTTGAACTTAAATTAATTTTTTAATACAAGGATCATCCAATTTATTGATAATTGCTATGTTTCCTTTAAAGGGTTTTAATGAACCACTATAAAGCCACTAGAGAGTTTTATGTAAAATACCAACAAAAGTTTAAACTCTACATTGTTGTAAATCTTTATATATATTTAGCAAAAAGAATGAATATCAATCGTGATATTGCTTGTAAGTTCTATCTCCCCATATTTGTTACTCTTTCCGTTTTCTCTTAGTATTTTTTTTCTGGGTACTTTCTATGTGTAATCAACTATTGTGTTTTCATTTTCATTTATTCACAAAAACCTTGTAATTTACTTTCATAATACTAAACCCGCAATGGTCATGTGCTTAAACATCTTTTTGTAGTTAAATAAAACATCAGATGTCCACAAATATGTGATTAGATGTGAGTTTAATTTTTATAATATTACTCCATGTTTATTTGTAAATATATAATATATGAGAAATATTACGGGAGAAGCAAATGCTGTGTTGCGTAACTTTTTCTGAGTAGAATTTTCTTATCGTTCAATTTATTAGAAAATTTTAGTATTGAACAACTTCTTAATTGCTAGTTTGCTAGAAATCCGTTTGTCAAATGACTAATCCTTGAGAGATGAATTGGTACAGAGATAAAATAATAAACTGGGAAGTGTACAACATTTAAAAATAAAACAAAAAACTTTTGTGACGGTTTTTACTTAAACAGAAATGTATAGTAGTCACTTCCTTTTGTGTGTCTGTGTTTGCTGAATAGTAAAAATGAGGTAAATAACGATCGCCCAAATTTTAACAGGCTATTTGAAGTTGTTCCTAAGTATGTGGAGAATGGCAGAGGAGAATCCCCTTAGCAAAATAAATCTTTGTTCAATTCCGATCGTTGTTCATTTCGTTTCAAAACTCCGGGCCATGTCAAGCAAGCTTTAAGGTTTGAATCAATCGCTGCTTTCTTCTTTTTGTAGTATGGCTACCATGAATGCATACAATTTACTAAGCTGGCTTTTATAGTTTAATATGTTAGGATAAAGATACTTTACAAGACATAAAAATTTGAAAAATATGATAGTTAGAGAATACAGTATGTATAAGTTATATTGAAATTGTTCTTTTTTTCTTACACAACGTAGTTTTGTATATCTTTCTGCAGAAAAAGAATGTCAATTTTGGTGCAGTTGCATATGAAGAGCTTAATAAGGTCCCAATGAGGCAAAAAAGGGCGAAAACACCAACCAGGGCTAACAAGAATTGAGTAAATAAATTCCCAGCAGTTGCACTATTAAGAGCCCATCTGTTCTGTGAAAGGATCAATGTCTGCTCAATACTTGGATATTTCTGAAACAAACGACCTCATAAACTATACTGCTTTTCTCAGCTTCCAAAAAGCGCTTGCAAACTGACATGGACTTCACGGCATCATTGCCTCCGTCTGACGACTTGGCCACCAAAAGCCATAATAGTGCTTAAAACATCAATAGGAAGATTTGTTATATTCAAAGCCAAATATGCTGGAGGATCTCACGTAACGTTAATCTTGTGTTTGTTTATCTTGCTTTTCAATCTGCTAGGACTAGTAATTAATAGGTGATCTATGTTTACTTTTGGGTTTGTTTTGAAAGTTTCAGTGGGTAGCTCAGTTGATTGTAATTTTGTGTAAATTAAAGAGCTATCATTGTATGTCACACCCCAAAATCCGTAAAACGAACATCAAGGCGTAACCTTTTTAAACAAAAGGAAAATGAAACATGTTGGTACAAAATTAAAATTTTAAAAGAAAACACTTGCGAGCTAAAGGAACAATTAAATGAATAAATATAAAGTTTGCCAAACGATGCTACAAGACAAATGATTTTAACAAAATTTTATAAAAAGAAATGAACAAATGTAATTTACCCGTAGGCTACAACCTCAAATAAAAACTAGTCTAAGCGAAAATAAAGCAACTGAAAGATGCCCCGAGCCCATGCGATACTGCGCTAATGCTCTTATCCGAACGTTTCAATCTAAATTATACCTGAAAGACAAAATAATTGTATCTGAAAGACAAAATTGTAACGGTGAGTCCCACGCACATACATAGACGGGACGGCATCACAAAATACCGTCACTCCATCCCATAAATGCAATAACCCACAAAAAACAACTACGATAATCAACATATAAAAAGAAATATAATAACATCCTACAAAGAGATAAATTTAATAACTTCAACACACATCAATAGCATACATGGACCTCTCACACCACCTACCCCAGTCCGTAAGGTAGGTCATTCCCTATCCCTTCGGCCGTCTTATGTCCCCGGAATTAGGGAGAGACATAGACCATTGCTAACATAAAAATAGATTTATAGTGTGCACTTGAACCTCTCACGCTACTCGTCCCAGTCCGTAAGACGAGTCATTTCCTATCCCTTCGGCCGTCTTATGTCCCCGGAATTAGGGAGAGACATAGACCATTGCTAACAATAAAATAAATATAGTGCACACTGGGACCTCTCACGCCACTCGCCCCTGTCCGTAAGACGAGTCATTCCCTATCCCCTCGGCCGTCTTATGTCCCCGGAATTAGAGAGAGACATAGACCATTGCCACTACAGCTAAATCACAAGGCCTCGGCCAATAATATAAAACCATTCAATTATCACATTCTCATACGTCACTTTAACGTAATTCAACAATACCCATAATCATAGGTGCTAGATTCACAACTAGCCAAACAAGTCTATCAACATAAATCTCATTCAGACATTTTAACAAACACCTTGTATGCATAAAATACAATTCATCTTTATTCAACATAAATTCACCCAATTTCATCAACAACTAAAATATCACATAATCAACTCATAAAACACGCAAACCCATCCATAATCTCATTAATTCGAAATTAATATGTCAAAAGCCTCAACTTCTACAATTCAAATAATGGAATTAAAAATATAACAACTAAACTCCAATTAACAATATAAGAACATAATTAATATAAAATGCAAAAACCCCCAATTTATAATAAACGTAAAACTTAATCCTAACATACACCCTCGTCTAGTCGCAATGGATAACCCCTGTTACCTTAGCGCGTAGAGGAGATGCTTCCGATATGAACCCGCTAATGGTGGTTTCTTCTTCTTCTTCCTAGGATTTGGAATCTCCCTTTTCTCTCTTTTTTCTCTTGATTTAGGTTACTGTTTTGAAAAAGTGGACTGATTTGAAGATGTAAAAACTGTTTTGAGAAAGTTTGTGGAAGCGAACTAATTGGTCCCTAAAGTTCTAAAAGTTAACTCTTAATCAAATTTATTAATTTACTGCTCAAAAATAACCAATTTTTTTAGAAACAAAACTATTGGGTCCTTTCTATTTATAAAATTAGTAACAGGTTTTAAAAATAAAGTTTTTCGGAAGAGTTTCGGTTTTTGGCTAAAAATTAGTCGAGTGACCGGTTTTTGGTAAAATTTGAATAAAACGTTTTTGGATAAATTAAATCATAAATAAAACCACTTATAAATATACGGGATGTTACATTGTAATTGTCTAAGCTGGGTTAGGTCCCGTTTTATTAATGAAAGTTTGTTAATTAAAAAAATAATAATTTGTCAGTTTTGCTCTGCATGTGCCGCTCTTAACTCTTACGGTGTCTTAAGGTTTCCGTAGATGAAACTGAGCCAAGTAAACACTCTCACTATCTGGGCCGATAAGTATATAGCGACCAACATGCTAGATATGATGCCCGCCTTGGCCATGTCAGCAGATCGAAACGGTGGCACATCCATTTAGTGGCGGAACATGGATGATTACTTTACCAATCATTTCTTAACGCAATTATTTTACAAAAAATATAACCTCACAGACATGGATGATTCTGTAAATTACGATATAGAAAGAAATTTTCAAAAGTAAAGGAAAAGGTAACCCAAACGAAAATTAGGCCCTAAGGTCTACTAACTTGAAAATAGATAAACTCAAAAGGAAACTAAAATTAAATGACATTTATGACATATTAATTGGTAGATATGTACAAGTAATATGTACATAATTAATTTCACATAAAAATTAATAATATATGTAAATATACAGTACACCATAGAATCACTAAAAAGGAAGAAATTTGAACTTGAATTAACTTTTTAATAGAAGGTCCATCCAATTTATTTATATGTAGTTGCTATGTTTCCTTTAAAAGGTTTAAATATCATTCTATTATAATAAGTCAACATAAGTCAAATGATACTGCTCAATTTAGCCAATTTTTTCTAAAAACGCACTCACTCTTTTTTACTAATTAATTATTTACATTTATCCAATTCAAAATATAAAAAACAAACAAAAATCATTATCTTTTCAAAACAATTATAATCATATACCATACAAAATCATTTTATGTGTATTTTGTATAACAAAAACATTATATTACTCACCATTTCTAATTTAATATATTCATTCAATCAATATACTTTTTAAAAATTTATTTACGCAGATTATATATATATATATATATATATATATATATATATATATATATATATATATATCACGCATCGCATACGCAACGCGTGGGTAACGATTATTAATACCACTATAAAGCCACGAGAGAGTTGTAAATAAAATAACAACAAAATTTTAAACTCTACATTTGTTGTAAATATTCTCTATATATGAAGAGATATCTATAAAAAAAATAAAAATGAATGTCAATCGTGCTATTGCTTATAAGTTATATCCCCCCATATATGTCACTCTTTCCATTCTCTCTTAGTATTTTTATCAGGATACTATTATGTGTTTAATCAACTATTTTATATTCATTTTTATTTATTAACAAAAAGCTTGTAATTTACATTAAAAAGCTTGTAGTTAAATAAAGCATCGGATGTCCACAAATATGTGATTATATGTGAGCTTAATTATTAAAATATTACTCCATGTTTAATTGTAAATATATAATATATGAGAAATATTATGAGAGAAGCAAAAATTGTGTTGCATGACATTTTCTGAGTGGAATTTTCTTATCTTTCAATTTATTAGAAAATTTTAGTATGGAACAAGTTCTTAATTGCTAGTTTGCTAGAAAATCAGTTGGTCAAATGACTAATCCTTGGGAGATAATGCAAAGTCGCTTTCTTTTGTGTGTGTGTGTGTGTGTGTTAAATAGTAAAAATGAGGTAAATAACGATTGCTCAAATTTTAACAGGCTATATGAAGTTGTTCGTAAGTATGCGGAGAATGGCAGATGACAATCTCGTTAGCAGCATAGATCTTTGTTCACTTCCGATCGTTGTTCATTCCATTTCAAAAGATCCGTATCATGTGATCCAAGCTATAAAGGTTTGAATCAATGACTACTTCTGATTTTTATAGTATAATATAAGATGATAAAATGATTCACAAATCAATAAAATTTGAAAAATATGATAGTAGAATATGTATAAGTTATACTGAAATTCAAATTTTCAATATAACTAATAAAGATAATGTAACAGAAAAACAATAAAATACACCTTAAGACCAGTTATATTAAAATTTGAAAAATATGATATTATAATATGTATAAGTTATATTGAAAGTGAGTGTTACATCTTCTTATTACGACGATTCATTAACAGAAGCTTCACTTATTTTATCAGTACACAACTAATTTTTTTTTAAAAACATCTGGCCAACAAACATATTGAAATTATAAAATTCAATGTTTTAATTAACATAAAAATCACCCAAAAGAGGGTAAAAATTCAAATCAATGAAGATTAGTATTTGATTAAGAAAATAACTATCGCAGGTTTACTTGTGAGGGTGGAGCACCCTAGGAACTTCTTAGGATCTAAATTGGAATTTCCATCGTCAAAAACAATCTTTAGCAATAAAGATCTTCTGGCAGAGATACTTCTCCGCGTGCCAACAAATTCACTGATCAATTTCAAACGTGTATCTAAATTTTGGCAAACAGTAATATCAGAATCGCGATTTTTATACAACCACTACACTATAATTGATCAACACCCCATCTCTGCCATATACTTTCGGATGAGTACTCCGGCATTAGGTCCATTAAATACTCCCTCTCTTCGTGGCCACGTAAATCTTGTACCATTCCTTTTCCTCCATGATTTTAAAAATTTAAAATTTCCTCGCTTCGAGCACTCTTGCAACGGGTTGGTGTTGTTTTCAGTTAGGAATAAACATTACCGTGTGTGAAAAAAAAAAGTGGAGCTCTAGGAACTTCTTGTGAGTGAGCTTCCGGAGAAGGCACTCCATGACTTTGATCGGGTTTCGAGGACCTTCCATGATTCTATGGTCCTTAAATGGAAAAATAATTCTATTGTCCATTACATGTGTATTCCACAGATTTTATGATAACCGTGTTTTGCATTTTAGTTTTGTTGTTCAATCTTCAGCTAGCCTGGTTACTGAAATGGATGTAAAGAAAGGACAACCGTTGTAGGTTTGAATTGGTTTAATTATGTAATACAATCTATAATGAAATTGGAGATTCTGATGCAAGTGTTTTCTGTAAGGAAATCTATAATGGATTTACCAATGCTATGTATAATAAAACCAGTGTGTTAATGCAAGTATTTTCTGTCAAAACAACAAAATTGCAATGTAGCCCTAAGAGCATCAACATATAAGAAGGAACTATGTTAATAATTAAAGTATTCTATTTGATTATTTAGAGTGCCCTATTTTTGTCGGCCATAAAAATCCATTTATTTACAAGAGTTTTTTTAGAAAGTGAGAAATTGTTGTCAAGATGGAAAACTAATTGGATTTCTATGGGAGGTAAATTAATGTTGATCAAGTATATATGTGCCACTTATTGACGGTTTACACCACGACTGCTATAAATCCCCGCAAAAAAACCATTCATCAAATTGATTATAACTTTGCGCTAACTTTCTATGGGGTAAAAGAGAACAAAATTAAATACCACCGGATTTTTTGGAGTACCATTTTTAAATCTGTGGATGAAGGTGGTTTAGGTATTAAAAACATGAGTAAGATTACGGTTCTTGTGGAGTTCAAATAACTTTCCTGGATTTTTTTTTTTAAAAACTCGTTTTGCAGGGACTAATTACATGAAAAGAAAATATAAAGTTTTAAGTAAACACGGCTATTCATATTGATAAGAATGATAAAACACAAACATTTAGCAGAACATACAATGTTATAGCTAGTAGGTAGGAAAAGAAGATATAGATGTTAATCATGATGGTTAGAACTGCACCAATAATAAGTGAAGATATGTGTGAACAATATTGTAGTATTAAACATTTACTTACATACAATGGCGATCGGAAAAGAAATAGTATTTATACTGCGTAACTCAGAATCTGTTGCAAAATTTTGTGAATGGCCCCCTCGAGTGTTTGAAGGAGAAGGATAACTATCTTATATGGGCATATTGTCCCTTGGTTAACTTCAGTCTGAATTCTGCTTGGGACATGGTAAGGAAAAAATAAAACATAGATTTTTCCATAAGATCAATTCTTTTGGTTACATGATGGCCTCCCCTAAAAAACATTGGCGCACATAAGCTTGAGTAAAAAACATATTTGGAATAATCTCATTCCGTTAAAAAAGTTTTTTTTATAGTAACAGGTACCCTTTAAAATGTAAGAAAGTAACATGGGACAAAGCCCCCCATGTTGGCCTATAAAACTGAATCCGATAAAAGTACGATATAGCTATCACACTTGCTAAGAAAAAGAAACATCACGGGACACCTAAAGCTGTAAAAAAGAGGGGGAAATAACTAAACTAGCAAATTTCATTAGCCATCATCTGAGAGTGCAAATGCGCTTAATAAACTCTACTTTTCTCCTTATACCCCCCTCTCTTTATGAAAAAGTTCTGTTTAGTTTGGAATCTGTTATAGAAAGAAATTAATAATTCTAAGTGATGATAGAATTCGAAAGCTTAACGTTCGAGTACTTCAAAGTGTGAGTCGTTTGTAATGCTAATGAAGAGATTATTGAACATTTGTTCAGTAGTTTTCTTTTTTAGCCCGTTTGGTATCAGTTTTTTTTTTCCTTACTCATTTGTTCAGTACCTATACTCAAGTATAGAATCACTTTCCTTAGGTTCTCTAAGCTACTTGGATGAATAGATGAAGAGTTGTAATACATTTTATATAGACGTCGATTTGTCAGTTGGTGGGTTAAGAAAGAAAGTCCCATTATGAACAAATTATGCATATGTTGCCCAACTTCATTGTGTAGATACATCAGTAGGTACATGCATCAAAAGGAAGATAAAAAAAAATTGACATTTATGAACATTAATCGTATATATGAAAAAATAGTACATAAACAATGCATGAAAATGAATTAAATATTTACAAAAACAGTAACAAATAAACCTAGAAGAAAGGAGGTTGAATTTACATCAAAATTTCAACAATAGGGCCATTCAAATTAATTACATTTACTTGTTTACTTTTTTAGGATTTTGAGAAACCACTATAAAATCATACCTAAGAGATCTCAATGTAAGCACCTTCCTCCCACCAATCTCTCTCCAAGTGCTTATAATCTATGTCGAAACCCTACATTTTTTTGAAATCAGTGGATAATATTATCAAATCATCAATGAACGCCATTATCGATAATGCTGGTATGTTTTAGCCCCTTTTTTAATATATTGTAACACTTTTAATACTTTATGCACAACGTTCTCCAACGCCTTAACTTTAGGTTTATTATTACAATTAATAAAAGCAATGAAAATGTTAGAGAGGGGAGATATTTATGTAAAACTAGTGTTGCCCTAGAGCTATACTCAAAAGAAATTGCGATTAGAGAAAGAAATTTTCAAAAGGAAAGGAAAAGGTAACACAAAGGTGCAGTTGCATATGAAGAGCTTAATAAGGTCCCAATGAGGCAAAAAAGGGCGAAAACACCAACCAGGGCTAACAAGAATTGAGTAAATAAATTCCCAGCAGTTGCACTATTAAGAGCCCATCTGTTCTGTGAAAGGATCAATGTCTGCTCAATACTTGGATATTTCTGAAACAAACGACCTCATAAACTATACTGCTTTTCTCAGCTTCCAAAAAGCGCTTGCAAACTGACATGGACTTCACGGCATCATTGCCTCCGTCTGACGACTTGGCCACCAAAAGCCATAATAGTGCTTAAAACATCAATAGGAAGATTTGTTATATTCAAAGCCAAATATGCTGGAGGATCTCACGTAACGTTAATCTTGTGTTTGTTTATCTTGCTTTTCAATCTGCTAGGACTAGTAATTAATAGGTGATCTATGTTTACTTTTGGGTTTGTTTTGAAAGTTTCAGTGGGTAGCTCAGTTGATTGTAATTTTGTGTAAATTAAAGAGCTATCATTGTATGTCACACCCCAAAATCCGTAAAACGAACATCAAGGCGTAACCTTTTTAAACAAAAGGAAAATGAAACATGTTGGTACAAAATTAAAATTTTAAAAGAAAACACTTGCGAGCTAAAGGAACAATTAAATGAATAAATATAAAGTTTGCCAAACGATGCTACAAGACAAATGATTTTAACAAAATTTTATAAAAAGAAATGAACAAATGTAATTTACCCGTAGGCTACAACCTCAAATAAAAACTAGTCTAAGCGAAAATAAAGCAACTGAAAGATGCCCCGAGCCCATGCGATACTGCGCTAATGCTCTTATCCGAACGTTTCAATCTAAATTATACCTGAAAGACAAAATAATTGTATCTGAAAGACAAAATTGTAACGGTGAGTCCCACGCACATACATAGACGGGACGGCATCACAAAATACCGTCACTCCATCCCATAAATGCAATAACCCACAAAAAACAACTACGATAATCAACATATAAAAAGAAATATAATAACATCCTACAAAGAGATAAATTTAATAACTTCAACACACATCAATAGCATACATGGACCTCTCACACCACCTACCCCAGTCCGTAAGGTAGGTCATTCCCTATCTCTTCGGCCGTCTTATGTCCCCGGAATTAGGGAGAGACATAGACCATTGCTAACATAAAAATAGATTTATAGTGTGCACTTGAACCTCTCACGCTACTCGTCCCAGTCCGTAAGACGAGTCATTTCCTATCCCTTCGGCCGTCTTATGTCCCCGGAATTAGGGAGAGACATAGACCATTGCTAACAATAAAATAAATATAGTGCACACTGGGACCTCTCACGCCACTCGCCCCTGTCCGTAAGACGAGTCATTCCCTATCCCCTCGGCCGTCTTATGTCCCCGGAATTAGAGAGAGACATAGACCATTGCCACTACAGCTAAATCACAAGCCCTCGGCCAATAATATAAAACCATTCAATTATCACATTCTCATACGTCACTTTAACGTAATTCAACAATACCCATAATCATAGGTGCTAGATTCACAACTAGCCAAACAAGTCTATCAACATAAATCTCATTCAGACATTTTAACAAACACCTTGTATGCATAAAATACAATTCATCTTTATTCAACATAAATTCACCCAATTTCATCAACAACTAAAATATCACATAATCAACTCATAAAACACGCAAACCCATCCATAATCTCATTAATTCGAAATTAATATGTCAAAAGCCTCAACTTCTACAATTCAAATAATGGAATTAAAAATATAACAACTAAACTCCAATTAACAATATAAGAACATAATTAATATAAAATGCAAAAACCCCCAATTTATAATAAACGTAAAACTTAATCCTAACATACACCCTCGTCTAGTCGCAATGGATAACCCCTGTTACCTTAGCGCGTAGAGGAGATGCTTCCGATATGAACCCGCTAATGGTGGTTTCTTCTTCTTCTTCCTAGGATTTGGAATCTCCCTTTTCTCTCTTTTTTCTCTTGATTTAGGTTACTGTTTTGAAAAAGTGGACTGATTTGAAGATGTAAAAACTGTTTTGAGAAAGTTTGTGGAAGCGAACTATTTGGTCCCTAAAGTTCTAAAAGTTAACTCTTAATCAAATTTATTAATTTACTGCTCAAAAATAACCAATTTTTTTAGAAACAAAACTATTGGGTCCTTTCTATTTATAAAATTAGTAACAGGTTTTAAAAATAAAGTTTTTCGGAAGAGTTTCGGTTTTTGGCTAAAAATTAGTCGAGTGACCGGTTTTTGGTAAAATTTGAATAAAACGTTTTTGGATAAATTAAATCATAAATAAAACCACTTATAAATATACGGGATGTTACATTGTAATTGTCTAAGCTGGGTTAGGTCCCGTTTTATTAATGAAAGTTTGTTAATTAAAAAAATAATAATTTGCCAGTTTTGCTCTGCATGCGCCGCTCTTAACTCTTACGGTGTCTTAATGTTTCCGTAGATGAAACTGAGCCAAGTAAACACTCTCACTTTCTGGGCCGATAAGTATATAGCGACCAACATGCTAGATATGATGCCCGCCTTGGCCATGTCAGCAGATCGAAACGGTGGCACATCCATTTAGTGGCGGAACATGGATGATTACTTTACCAATCATTTCTTAACGCAATTATTTTACAAAAAATATAACCTCACAGACATGGATGATTCTGTAAATTACGATATAGAAAGAAATTTTCAAAAGTAAAGGAAAAGGTAACCCAAACGAAAATTAGGCCCTAAGGTCTACTAACTTGAAAAGAGATAAACTCAAAAGGAAACTAAAATTAAATGACATTTATGACATATTAATTGGTAGATATGTACAAGTAATATGTACATAATTAATTTCACATAAAAATTAATAATATATGTAAATATACAGTACACCATAGAATCACTAAAAAGGAAGAAATTTGAACTTGAATTAACTTTTTAATAGAAGGTCCATCCAATTTATTTATATGTAGTTGCTATGTTTCCTTTAAAAGGTTTAAATATCATTCTATTATAATAAGTCAACATAAGTCAAATGATACTGCTCAATTTAGACAATTTTTTCTAAAAACGCACTCACTCTTTTTTACTAATTAATTATTTACATTTATCCAATTCAAAATATAAAAAACAAACAAAAATCATTATCTTTTCAAAACAATTATAATCATATACCATACAAAATCATTTTATGTGTATTTTGTATAACAAAAACATTATATTACTCACCATTTCTAATTTAATATATTCATTCAATCAATATACTTTTTAAAAATTTATTTACGCAGATCATATATATATAACTTTGCGCAATAAATCCCCGCAAATCCCCGCAAAAAAACCATTCATCAAATTGATTATAACTTTGCGCTAACTTTCTATGGGGTAAAAGAGAACAAAATTAAATACCACCGGATTTTTTGGAGTACCATTTTTAAATCTGTGGATGAAGGTGGTTTAGATATTAAAAACATGAGCAAGATTACGGTTCTTGTGGAGTTCAAATAACTTTCCTGGATTTTTTTTGAAAAAAACTCGTTTTGCAGGGACTAATTACATGAAAAGAAAATATAAAGTTTTAAGTAAACACGGCTATTCAAACTTGAGTAAAAAACATATTTGGAATAATCTCATTCCGTTAAAAAAGTTTTTTTTTATAGTAACAGGTACCCTTTAAAATGTAAGAAAGTAACATGGGACAAAACCCCCCATGTTGGCCTATAAAACTGAATCCGATAAAAGTACGATATAGCTATCAAACTTGCTAAGAAAAAGAAACATCACGGGACACCTAAAGCTGTAAAAAAGAGGGGGAAATAACTAAACTAGCAAATTTCATTAGCCATCATCTGAGATTGCAAATGCGCTTAATAAACCCTACTTTTCTCCTTATACGCACCCCCCTCTCCTTATGAAAAAGTTCTGTTTAGTTTGGAATCTGTTATAGAAAGGAATTAATATTTCTAAGCGATGATAGAATTCAAAAGCTTAACGTTCGAGTACTTCAAAGTGTGAGTCGTTTGTAATGCTAATGAAGAGATTATTGAACATTTGTTCAGTAGTTTTCTTTTTTAGCCCGTTTGGTATCAGTTTTTTTTTTCCTTACTCATTTGTTCAGTACCTATACTCAAGTATAGAATCACTTTCCTTAGGTTCTCTAAGCTACTTGGATGAATAGATGAAGAGTTGTAATACATTTTATATAGACGTCGATTTGTCAGTTGGTGGGTTAAGAAAGAAAGTCCCATTATGAACAAATTATGCATATGTTGCCCAACTTCATTGTGTAGATACATCAGTAGGTACATGCATCAAAAGGAAGATAAAAAAAAATTGACATTTATGAACATTAATCGTATATATGAAAAAATAGTACATAAACAATGCATGAAAATGAATTAAATATTTACAAAAACAGTAACAAATAAACCTAGAAGAAAGGAGGTTGAATTTACATCAAAATTTCAACAATAGGGCCATTCAAATTAATTACATTTACTTGTTTACTTTTTTAGGATTTTGAGAAACCACTATAAAATCATACCTAAGAGATCTCAATGTAAGCACCTTCCTCCCACCAATCTCTCTCCAAGTGCTTATAATCTATGTCGAAACCCTACATTTTTTTGAAATCAGTGGATAATATTATCAAATCATCAATGAACGCCATTATCGATAATGCTGGTATGTTTTAGCCCCTTTTTTAATATATTGTAACACTTTTAATACTTTATGCACAACGTTCTCCAACGCCTTAACTTTAGGTTTATTATTACAATTAATAAAAGCAATGAAAATGTTAGAGAGGGGAGATATTTATGTAAAACTAGTGTTGCCCTAGAGCTATACTCAAAAGAAATTGCGATTAGAGAAAGAAATTTTCAAAAGGAAAGGAAAAGGTAACACAAACGAAAATTAGAGCCCTAAGGTCTGCTAACTTGCAAAGAGATAAACTCAAAAGTAAACTAAAATTAAATGACATTTATGACATATTAATTATTATGTGTTGCATAACTTTTTCTGAATAGAATTTTCTTATTGTCCAATTTATTAAAAAAAAGTTTGTATGGAACAACTTCTTAACTGCTAGTGTGCTTGAACATCAGTTGGTCAAATGACTAATCCTTGGGAAATAAATTGGTACATAGGTAGAATGATAAACTGGGAAGTGTACAACATTTACAAAAAAAATGTGACGTTTTTTTTTTTTTAAATTAAGTGCGACGGTTTTTATTCAAACAGAAATGTATAGTCGCTTCCTTTTGCTTGTGTGTGTGTGTGTTGAATAGTAAAATGAGGTAAATAACGATTTCCCAATTTTTTTTTTAACAGGCTATATGAAGTTGTTCCGAAGTATGCGGAGAATGGCAGAGGACGATCTTGTTAGCGGAATCGGTCTTTCTTCACTTCCGATCGTTGTTCATTTCAAATCTAAAGATCCGGACCGTGTGAACCCAGCTATAAATTAAGGTTTGAATAATTCGCTGCTTTCTTCTTCTTTTTTTGTAGTATGCCATCATTTATCATGCCAACTATTGGCTTATTAGAGATGTATAAACAGTAAAACATAAACATAGACAAATTTCCACAGAGGGGGGAAAATGTTGTAATTGAAAATTTACCATGCCAGGTCATACTAGAATAGGATTTCAACGTTTCTGAAATGTTTTTAGAACAATGATAGGGAACAATCACAATATAACAATAATTACCAATCCAAATGGGAATTTGATATTGTGATTGTTCCCAATTGTTGTTCTAAAGACATTTCAAAACTATGTTTAAATACTATTCAAGTATAATCCGACATGGTGAATTTTAAATTACCACGTTTCTCCCCCTTTGCGAGAATTTGTCTATCTTTATGTTTTACTTTTTATATATCTCTAGCTAACCAATAGTTAGCATGATCAATGATGGTATCGGTCAATTTATGGGTCAAGTTGTTGTTTTTATGGACGGGCTCGATTCGTCGGTGTCGAGTTGTTAATGTCAATCTTAAAATATTTCTTAAAATTTATTTGCAACGCAATAGCATGCTCTATTAATTTGACTGTGTTATTTATACTTTATTGTTCATTTTGATTTAAAAACTATACATTTTGGAGTTTATATAACAACTTATCATTTTGCTTATTTACAAGTCACTTACTATAAGTTAAAAATAAATACAAAATGACTTATCAACAAAATAAGTTATAAATCACTTATAAATAAAGATAAAGTAGTGTCAAACGGTACATTGCATGCTTTTATAAGAAGGTTTTTCCTCGTTACTTTTAAATGCGTTTTTTTTACAAACTAAGCTGGCAAAAATTAATTTTGATTTCCATAAAGTAAAATAACCCCGAATCTAAGTAGTTTTTTTAAAATATAATGATGTGAAATAATTTGAAAAGTAATGATGTTAATGTTAACTAATTATTATCAAGTTCATTAAGCAAAAGTTGTATAAGGTTACTTTCATTTATATCAAAATTTACATATTTATAGGTATATTGCTTAATGAAGATTAAAAAAGTAGTCATGCTTGATACCTGATACTAACTGTCTAACCATATTTTAAATATTTTGATATATATGTAGATTTTTTGAAATAAAATTGAAAGATTATATTTTAACATAAATTGAAAGTACTAAATCAAGTAATGAATGGAATTACGGAGCTACAGGCCGTGTTTAAATTATGGTGAAAGTACATAACGAAGGGTTGAAAGACCAAAAAAAATGAAAATTTCATCGATTGACTAGTCCGTATACGAAAATCCACCAAAATTTACTTATCAGACCACTGTATATCAAGACACGCGCATATATGTTTTTCCTTTGCTCGTATAGCAGATGATAATTGTTATGTCAAATGTTCGAAAAATTGCATATCTGGTGTTGTACATTGCGAATGTACTCGTGAAACTGGTGGAGAGTTTGCGTATACCTCCTAAGGTGTTTTGAGAGAACAGTTTCTCAATGATTGTATATGTATGAATATAGAACCGCAAAAACATGGCAATGTTTACTGCAATAATTGCCCGTTGTTCTTTCCATTTCAAAAATCCGAACCATGTGAATTATAAGCTTTTTCTTCATGGTCTGGATTTTTGAAATGGAATGAACAACGGGGTAATTATTGCAATAAACACAGTCATGTTTTGGTGGTTCTATATTCATACATATACAATCATTGAGAAACTTTTCTCTCAAAACATCTTAGAAGGTATACGCAAACTGTCCACTAGTTTCACGAGCACATTCGCAAAGTACAACACTAGATAAGCAATTTCCCGAACATTTGACTTAACAATTATCATCTGCTATACGAGCCAAGGAAAAACGTATATACGCGTCTTGATATACAGTGTTCTGATGTATATATGTGAATTTTAGTGGATTTTCACATCAGGACTAATCAATCAATGAATTTTTTATTTTTTCTTTACCCTTCGTTATGTCGTTAATCTTGTGGGGTTTCCTTTTGGTTTCTCTAACAAAAAAAAAAAAAAACGGTGTACCAAAAAAAAAGAAAATAAAGATGCTTTACAAAACTTCAAATATGAAAAATATTTAAAATATGATATTGGAATATGTACAAGTTAAATTGAAATTGATTTTTTTCTAACATCTGGCCAAATAAAACCAAAATACGGAAAAACAATAAATTCAACGTTTTAATTGACATAAAAATCACCGAAAAGAGGGTAAAATTTCAAATCAGGTTTTCACAAATCTTTGTGAACAAGTCTAAAAATTAGCATTTATGTATCCTGTTCCTTTACCTCCAAGAGCCTCCGGAGATAAGGATCCCGACCTGAGGGAAGCCCAAACTTGTCCACAAAGGATCGTACACACCGATCCCCATAGAATTCCCAAATTGTTGCTGCAGGTTTACTTGGTAAGTTGGAGCCCTAGGAACTTCTTGTGAGTGAGCTGCCGGAGAAGGCACTCCAAGACTTTGTTCGCGTTTCGAGAGGATCTTCCATGATTCAAACGGTCCCTAAACGGAAGAAATAAACTTTTGGCTTTTTGTCTATTACATTTGTATTCGACTTGTTTTATGATGACCTTGTTTTGGATTTTAGTTTTGTTGTTTAATCTTGAGCCTTGTTACTGAAATGGATGTACGAAAATGAAGAACAACAGTTTTAGGTTCGAGTTGGTTTAGTTATGTAATGTAATCTATAATGAAATTGGTGATTCTAATGCAACTGTTTTCTGTACTGAAATCTATGATGGATTTACCAATAATATGTATAATGATTCAGTGAAATCAATGTGTTAATGCTTTGGTGTCAAAACAACAACCATAACAACAAAAAACGCAACATTATAATTTGCAATATTCAGTCACCCACATAAGTTCAACCTCTGATAAGTTATTTTTGGGTAAATTATAGTTTTGTACACCGATCTATTGGTGGTTAAGAAAATGGATACCCACCTTTCATGATTAACGATTTGCATACTCAAGTATATGATATCGTCAAATCAACACACCACAACTAACTAACTTTTTGAACCAAAAATTAGTCACATGCCAAAACATGTGAGTTTTTAAGAGACAAAATTGTTATTTCTCATATCAAATAAAGTGAACCATTAGATGTGATTGCTGATTTCTCATATCAAATAAAATGAGAAAATTAGGATTATAGAAAAAAAAATTCAGAAGTAAAGGTAAAGGTAACACAAACGAAAATTGGGCCCTAAGGTCTACTAACTTGCAAAGAGATAAACTCAAAAGGAAACTAAAATTAAATGACATTTATGACATATTAATAGGTAGATATGTACAAGTAATATGGACATAATTTAACACAAAAATCAATAATATATGTATACATACAGTACACCATAGACTATTCCCTAAAAAGGAAAAAAATTGAACTTGAATTAATTTTTTAATACAAGGCTTAAACATCTTTTTGTAGTTATTTTTTTAAAATTATTAGTGGGCAAACCCACATTTTATTAATAAAACCGAGGGGAAAAATCCCCACAGAAAGAAACCAAGTGTAATTACAGATAGATTTTCAAACTTCGCGGCCCAAAAGAAATAATTGCAAACTATTACATCCACTTGAAATAAATAAAACTTAAATTCCAGAAACTGCTAAGTCTGGATTCAATAGACTGGCGAACGAAACTATAGGGACTGAAACTGAGAATAGATGTAATAACATCTGTCATCTTCCACCTCTTCATTTCTCCTGGAAAAAAACCTAAGAGAGAGAAACTCTCCTCTTTCCAACGCTCTCCATCTTCATCTAAAACTTAGATTAGAAAGACCCTTTGCTTCTGTAAAAATAATCCCTTCCAATATCTGAGGAAAGTCATCCAGACAAGAAGAGATGATGTTACTCTCCCATTTTGCAAGGAGATCAGCAGCTTTGTTACCTTCTCGCGCCACATGCTTGAACAGGTACTCTCCATCCTTTAAAAATTCTTTAATACGATTTAATAGATCTAAAACTTTCCAAGGGCATTTTTGTTTACCTTCTACAATATTAATTAATTTAAGTGAATCACTCTCAATAATTAATAGTTTTTTTTGGTGAGATTTGTAGACCATAGTATAGGGCTTTGAACTCAGAATAAAGAACGGAATTGCTGGTGATAGCCCTAGAAAACCCTTTGACAAAAGTGCCCTTTTCGTCTCTAATTAAACCACCAATACCATTAAGGACCTCTGATTGTTTGAAACAACCATCTATATTAAGTTTCATATACCCAGTTGGAGGATAAAGCCACTTAATAATGGTGACTTTTTTATTTTTCTTTTTACCAATGTGGTTAGAATAAGAGAAATTTTTCTCCCTATAACCAGACTGAATAATCAACTCTTCAGAATTTCGAATAATATTGCATGACCTCATTTTGATATTCTCAAATTTACATGAACATATGGATTTCCAAATAATCCAAATAATGATAGAAGGTAGAACCTGACAAATTTTTTTTCCAGAGAAATTCTTTTTCTTAATGATATAAGACCACCACCTGTTAATTCTTCCATATAAAGAATTATTCTGAATAAATATACCCCATTTTCTTTCAAAGAAGTTCCAGACCTCATTTGCAGCTATACCAGTACTAAAAATATGATCAAATGTCTCTTCTGAAGTTTTGCAACAACCACACATAGAAACCATACTAATGCCAAATTTATGCAGATTGCAGTCCATGGATACAACTTTGTTAAATAATTTCCATATAAAGCAAGCGACTTTTAAAGGTACCATTCTATTCCATATAAATGTACTTCTCCAGCTTTCAGTACCTACTTCTCTAGAAATTTTCCATGCTGAATTTATAGTAAAATTCCCAAGATTAGTAAGTTTCCATATAGGTTTTACCCCATTTTCAACTAGAGTAGTATTACTCTCTGTCAATTCTCTAGCTTGAAGCATTCTGCACCAAGTATTAGTTCCTCTTTTAATAGGAATGTCTTCTGCTTGCTTATTTCTACAGTATTTAGCTTTCATGAATTTGGTCCACAAAAGGTCTTTTATTTTGAACTTCCACCAAAGTTTCATAGCAAAACCTTTTGATATGTCATGAAAACTTTTTACATTCAAGCCCCCTTCTTTCACAGGTGTACAAACTTTGCTCCATCTAACCCAATGATACTTATTTTTACCATTTTTGTTCCCCTAGAAAAAAGTTTGAGAATAATTGGTCTATTCTTTTAATCACTTGTAGAGGGGGATTTATAGCTGCCAATATATAAATAGGTATAGATTGAAGAACATGCCTGATCAATATTAATTTTCCACCCAAATTTAGCTAGTTACCCTTCCAAGCAGACAGTTTACTTCTAACTTTTAGGATTAGTTCATGAAAAAGTATACACTTTTTATGCCCAGAATATAATTTGCACCCAAGGTAAGAGAAGGGAGGTTTCTTACTTGTGATATTAAGCTCTTTGCAGATATTTCCTTTTTGTATTGCACTGACACTTTTTGAGAAATAGACAGAGCTTTTGTCTAAACTGATTTCTTGACTAGAATCTTTATTATAACATTGCAGTGTGTTGCTTATCTTTCTGATAGAATGAAGATCTGCTGAGCTAAAGATTATCAGGTCATCAGCAAAAGCAAGGTGAGTGATAATAGGACTTCCAATAGGAGCTTTGAATGCTGACCATCTTTTGTTGACAATCAAATTATTTAAATTCCTGCTTAAAACTTCAGAACAAATTATAAAAAGACTAGAGGATAGAGGATCCCCCTGTCTAAGGCCATTTCTGGGAGTAAAAAGTTCAGTAGGGTTGACATTCACCAAAATAGAAGTTTGATTTCCAGAAAAAATCCTCCATACTAGGTCTATAACCTTCTAAGAAAAACCCATTTTCCTTAGTGTAGAAATAAGAAAATGCCAGGATATTCTATCATAGGCTTTTTCATATCTAGCTTTAAAGCTATATTTTTACCACTAGCTTTTTTACTGAGAGTTGAAATAAACTCCTGAGCAAGGAGAATATTGTCCACAATGTCTCTAGATTTTACAAATCCACTTTGATTTTCAGAAATAATATTAGGCAGTACATTAGCAAATCTAGAAGCCATAATTTTAGAGATAATCTTACTGCAGAAAGTACATAAGCTGATAGGTCTGAATTCAGCAAACTTCTTTGGTTTTATCTTCTTTGGAATAAGAGCAATAACAGTAGTAGAAAGAGATCTAGGGAGTAGATTTCCCATGAAAAAAAGATTAATAGCTTTAATAACATCTTCTCCAATTAAATCCCAACATGAAACAAAAAACTGACCTGTAAAACCATCTATACCTGGTGCACTAGATTTGCTAAGATCAAACACAGCTTCTTTTACCTCTTCTATAGATGGGTCTTTGTCCAAGAGATTATTAATCTCATCAGTAATTATTTTAGGAATTTTGTTTAAGCTAGTATATTCATAGCACTGAGATTGTTCAGCTGCTAATAGGCTTTGAAAATAATCAATAGCCTCCCTTTTAATGTCCACTGGGTCTCTAATACAAGTACCATCTTCTTTTTCTATTTAACCAATAACACACTTAATTCTTCTTTTCTTTACTATACTGTGATAGAATTTTGTGTTAGCATCCCCTTGTAAAGCCCATTTCAAATTAGCCTTCTGGGTCCAATATTTCTCTTCTATACTGAGTTTAGCTTTTAGAATAGCTTCTTCCTTATTGAGCTCCATTCTGTTGGCAGGTGATGGATTCATTTCAAACTTTTGCTCTGCTCTCAAAACATTGTCTTCAGCTTTTGTGATTTCTTGAAAAATATTCCCAAAGGTATTATAATTCCATACTTTCAATTTCTTTCTAGTTGCTTTTAAGTTTGAAGCAAGATTTTCCAAAGCATTAGAATTAGAACTAGGAACCCAGACATCTTTCACTATATCATGAAAACCTTCATGATCTACCTAGAAATTTTGAAATATGAACCTTCTAGGGCTGTTGACTTGAACCAATTGTAATTTTAACAATAAAGGACTGTGGTCTGAAGTAGGTTTGCTCAAATGATCAAGATAAATGTTGCAGAATAAATTGGCAAATTTTTGATTAAATAGAATCTTATCTATTCTTTGAAAAATAGTATCCTTCCCATTACGCTTATTCCACCAAGTATATTTAGAGCCACTATAAATAGCTTCTGAGACACCCAAATTGTTTATACAAGACAAATAATCATTAGCTGAGTTAATATTGATAGGCAAACCCCCAATTTTATCTTCTTCAGAAGAAACAGTATTAAAATCCCCTCCAATCAACCAAGGATTATTAGTATAAATTTTTTCTAAGAAACTCCAAAGAACTTCTCTTTCAGCTGCTGAACACTTGGCATAAATCACTGAAATCTATAACTGTAAACACAAATAATCAATAGAAACTGCCATAGTTATAGCTTGATTCATTTGATTAATAATAGAAATATTAATCTCTTGCATATAAAAGACCCAAATTTTATTATCTTCATGTACCAGAACCTCATCAAACCGAAACTTCCTTCTATAGAACTCCACTTTATCTTGGTTTTTCTTTGGTTCCAAGCAAACTAAACACATAATTTGATGTAATTTACATAACTTTTGAATACGCCTAGTGGTAGATTTGGTACCCACTCCTCTGATATTCCAAAAGAGTGTATTAATCATTTAAAACTCCTTTTAACCCCTACATTAGAGGATCTAAGAACCATAGCATCTTTACCAATAACAGTTGGAAGTTTACCCAATTTTCTTTTATTTTTTGGGGTTTTCCATTCTCCTTCTTCTAAGATACTGGGAATTTCTCTAGGAGAGAGACCCAGTTCAATTCTTAGATCTTTAGATATGTCTGGAGCATCAATGAGACTAGAATCTCTCATTGTCACATTATCATCATAGTGTGGAGTAATATTTAAAGACCTGAGAACTGGTGATTCACCAGTGAATAGGACCATTTCAGTATTAAGATTACATTCTTCACCCTTGTCTTCCTCCATTAATATAATTTTATTGTTGTTTTCAGGATTTTCTACATCTGATGTCTTAGCTGCTGCTTCTTCATCATTCCTTGATAATTCATTATTAAAGCTTTTTGTAACCCATTCTTTTTTGCTTATTTTCTCATGGTTTTTGTAATAATTGGCCTTTATATTCTTTTTTTTGCTTGCTTTTCGTAGATTTCTATATTGGCTTCTTCTCTGTCCTTTACAATGTCTGTCTTTTTACTATTATTCTCTTCTTTGCTGCCTTCTTCTTTCCCTAGGTTAGTAAACTTACAAGTCTCTATAGAATGACCTAGTTTAAATCATTGAGAGCAGTAATTTGGAATATCTTCATATTTGCAGTGTTGCCAGAAACCTTCACTTTCGCCATAGTTTATTCTAACTCTTTTTATAAGTATTTTCCTTAGGTTAATTTCAACACAGATTCATGCTAGACCTGGTCTAGTCAGTTTCGCTGTTGGTTCATCTACCTTTAGGGGTTTTCCAAAAGCTGAAGCAATACTAAAAATACTACTTTTATTGTAAAGATGGATAGGGAGTTTAGATTGGGAGATCCAAACAGGAGTAACCGGGGATTCTATTTCTGGACTAAAATCATAGGACCATTTAAAAGTTCTCATAGAGCAATTGTCAATATACCAAATTTTGCGCATCCAAATTCGTCTTCATAATAGCAGCGAATTAGGATATGTTTTGAGTCAATGACTCCAATATGATAGTTAGCTTTCAAATCCATAGAACTAAACGTTTTACGAATGATATCTATATGAGGCTTACCGTGTGAGAATTTTCCTACAATAGTATATTTGAATGGTTCTGAAAGAGTGTTTAGATCTTCGATTGTATAGTGAATCATTGGTTCTCCTTCATATGTTTCAATTTCTTTAACTGGAACTTTAGGTGTCACAGTTTGGGTTTTTAATATGGATGCGAAGGATTTAGATGTAGGTGGGTCTGGGAAGAGAGTTTGGTTGGGGTCAGGTGGCTGAATCATCTTTTCGGCAGCTAGGGATTTTCACCCTAGTCGTCTCTCTCTCTAGGCTGCTCTAAATATAATCGTCGAAAAAACCTAATGGGCATAATATTATTAGACTTATTGTAATTCCTTTCCGCTGTTCTAGTTGCAGTTTTGCAGTTAGGTTCCAAGTGAAGTTGCAACCACAGTTGGAACCTAAGTAATAATAATGGACATAACTGAATATAGTTAAATGTACTTGAAATAAATCACACGCACATTTAACAACGGAGTTGACCTAACTAGGCTACGTCTCCGGGGCACTCACCCAGTTTATGATATTATAAAAGTTACAATATAGGATTCAAGTCTTATTGAAAAACACTCAGATTCCCTCTAGGTTTTTCTTCCTATCTCTATATTGCTCCTACCTTATAACTATCAATTATAAATCAATGGCATCCCACCATTGTTTTCTTTTGAAGCTCACTTGTGTATTCTCTCAAGAATGGGTTTTTTATAATTTAGAACACACACTTTTTACAAGCTAAGTTATCAACTATATAAGCAAGTAAAAACAATCTTCTATCTTCAATGTCTTTTGTGATTTCTTTTGACTTTATTGATTGGCTTCAATCTCTCCAGTTATTACGTGATTCTTCAGCGTGGATTGACTCCAATCATCATTGGTTGATACCTGTTTAATAACCAGCTTGATAGTAGGAGTTAGTCTTTTCCTATAACAAGGAAACATATAAAGACAATATCTTTTAGAGATAATATCTTTAAATATACATATGAAACATTAACTCCATATTTCATTCAATCTTAAACATATTATACTGAATTGATAAGAAACAAAGATTGAAACAAGTGATAAAGATTTGCATAAGAATAGAGATATAGACTTATCTATGTAAAGGAAACATAACTAATCTCTTTATATCTTTTAGGAAATCTTTCCTTACAACTTTGATATTCTCAATAAACGCATACTAAACCTTTAGGATCATATGAGAATATATCCTGCATATTTTAAAACAAATAATTATCATTAAAGAATAGTTATGCAGATTTACAGAACAAGACAGAATCCAGCAGAGCAGCAGGTTGGAACTGTGGTTGCAACATTACTTGAAACCTCTAACGTTGTCTTAAGCAGGTTGGAACTGAGGTTGCAACATTGCTTGAAACCTAACACTACTGTCTTAGTAGGTTGTAACTGAGGTTGCAACATTTCTTGAAACCTATCAACACTGTCTTAGTTCTTAACAAATAGTTAGGATTATTTAGTTAAAACCAATAGACAACAAATAATATTTAGACCAGAAATCTGGTCCTAACACTTATCTTTTTGTAGTTAAATAAAACATCAGATGTCCACAAATATGTGATTAGATGTGAGCTTAATTTTTAAAATATTACTCCATGTTTATTTGTAAATATATAATATATGAGAAATATTAGGGGAGAAGCAAATGCTGTGTTGCGTAACTTTTTCTGAGTAGAATTTTCTTATCGTTCAATTTATTAGAAAATTTTAGTATTGAACAACTTCTTAATTGCTAGTTTGCTAGAAATCAGTTAGTCAAATGACTAATCATTGAGAGATGAATTGGTACAGAGATAAAATAATAAACTGGGAAGTGTACAACATTTAAAAAAAAAACAAAAAACTTTTGTGACGGTTTTTACTTAAACAGAAATGTATAGTAGTCGCTTCCTTTTGTGTGTCTGTGTTTGCTGAATAGTAAAAATGAGGTAAATAACGATTGCCCAAATTTTAACAGGCTATTTGAAGTTGTTCCTAAGTATGCGGATAATGGCAGAGGACAATCCCCTTAGCAAAGTAAATCTTTGTTCAATTCCGATCGTTGTTCATTTCATTTCAAAAGCTCCGGGCCATGTCAAGCAAGCTTTAAGGTTTAAATCAATCGCTGCTTTCTTCTTTTTGTAGTATGGTTACCATGAATGCATACAATTTACTAAGCTGACTTTTATAGTTTAATATGTAAGGATAAAGATGCTTTACAAGACATAAAAATTTGAAAAATATGATAGTTAGAAAATACAGTATGTATAAGTTATATTAAAATTGTTCTTTTTTTCTTACACAACGTAGTTTTGTATATCTTTCTGCAGAAAAAGTATGTCGATTTTGGTGCAGTTGCATATGAAGAGCTTAATAAGGTCCCAATGAGGCAAAAAAGGGCGAAAACACCGACCAGGGCTAACAAGAATTGAGCAAATAAATTCCCAGCAATTGCACTATTAAGAGCCCATCTGTTCGTTGAAAGGATCAATGTCGGCTCAATACTTGGATATTTCTGAAACAAACGACCTCATAAACTATACTGCTTTTCTCAGCTTCCAAAAAGGGCTTGCAAACTGACATGGACTTCACGGCATCATTGCCTCCGTCTGACGACTTGGCCACCAAAAGCCATAATAGTGCTTAAAACATCAATAGGAAGATTTGTTATATTCAAAGCCAAATATGCTGGAGGATCTCACGTAACGTTAATCTTGTGTTTGTTTATCTTGCTTTTCAATCTGCTAGGACTAGTAATTAATAGGTGATCTATGTTTACTTTTGGGTTTGTTTTGAAAGTTTCAGTGGGTAGCTCAGTTGATTGTAATTTTGTGTAAATTAAAGAGCTATCATTGTATGTCACACCCCAAAATCCGTAAAACGAACATCAAGGCGTCACCTTTTTAAACAAAAGGAAAATGAAACATGTTGGTACAAAATTAAAATTTTAAAAGAAAACGCTTGCGAGCTAAAGGAACAATTAAATGAATAAATATAAAGTTTGCCAAACGATGCTACAAGACAAATGATTTTAACAAAATTTTATAAAAAGAAATGAACAAATGTAATTTACCCGTAGGCTACAACCTCAAATAAAAACTAGTCTAAGCGAAAATAAAGCAACTGAAAGATGCCCCGAGCCCATGCGATACTGCGCTAATGCTCTTATCCGAACGTTTCAATCTAAATTGTACCTGAAAGACAAAATAATTGTATCTGAAAGACAAAATTGTAACGGTGAGTCCCACGCACATACATTGACGGGACGGCATCACAAAATACCGTCACTCCATCCCATAAATGCAAGAACCCACAAACAACAACTACGATAATCAACATATAAAAAGAAATATAATAACATCCTACAAAGAGATAAATTAAATAACTTCAACACACATCAATAGCATACATGGACCTCTCACACCACCTACCCCAGTCCGTAAGGTAGGTCATTCCCTATCCCTTCGGCCGTCTTATGTCCCCGGAATTAGGGAGAGACATAGACCATTGCTAACATAAAAATAGATTTATAGTGCGCACTTGAACCTCTCACGCTACTCGTCCCAGTCCGTAAGACGAGTCATTTCCTATCCCTTCGGCCGTCTTATGTCCCCGGAATTAGGGAGAGACATAGACCATTGCTAACAATAAAATAAATATAGTGCACACTGGGACCTCTCACGCCACTCGCCCCTGTCCGTAAGACGAGTCATTCCCTATCCCCTCGGCCGTCTTATGTCCCCGGAATTAGAGAGAGACATAGACCATTGCCACTACAGCTAAATCACAAGGCCTCGGCCAATAATATAAAACCATTCAATTATCACATTCTCATACGTCACTTTAACGTAATTCAACAATACCCATAATCATAGGTGCTAGATTCATAACTAGCCAAACAAGTCTATCAACATAAATCTCATTCAGACATTTTAACAAACATCTTGTATGCATAAAATACAATTCATCTTTATTCAACATAAATTCACCCAATTTCATCAACAACTAAAATATCACATAATCAACTCATAAAACACGCAAACCCATCCATAATCTCATTAATTCGAAATTAATATGTCAAAAGCCTCAACTTCTACAATTCAAATAATGGAATTAAAAATATAACAACTAAACTCCAATTAACAATATAAGAACATAATTAATATAAAAGGCAAAAACCCCCAATTTATAATAAACGTAAAACTTAATCCTAACATACACCCTCGTCTAGTCGCAATGGATAACCCCCGTTACCTTAGCGCGTAGAGGAGATGCTTCCGATATGAACCCGCTAATGGTGGTTTCTTCTTCTTCTTCCTAGGATTTGGAATCTCCCTTTTCTCTCTTTTTTCTCTTGATTTAGGTTACTGTTTTGAAAAAGTGGACTGATTTGAAGATGTAAAAACTGTTTTGAGAAAGTTTGTGGAAGCGAACTAATTGGTCCCTAAAGTTCTAAAAGTTAACTCTTAATCAAATTTATTAATTTACTGCTCAAAAATAACCAATTTTTTTAGAAACAAAACTATTGGGTCCTTTCTATTTATAAAATTAGTAACAGGTTTTAAAAATAAAGTTTTTCGGAAGAGTTTCGGTTTTTGGCTAAAAATTAGTCGAGTGACCGGTTTTTGGTAAAATTTGAATAAAACGTTTTTGGATAAATTAAATCATAAATAAAACCACTTATAAATATACGGGATGTTACATTGTAATTGTCTAAGCTGGGTTAGGTCCCGTTTTATTAATGAAAGTTTGTTAATTAAAAAAATAATAATTTGTCAGTTTTGCTCTGCATGCGCCGCTCTTACCTCTTACGGTGTCTTAATGTTTCCGTAGATGAAACTGAGCCAAGTAAACACTCTCACTATCTGGGCCGATAAGTATATAGCGACCAACATGCTAGATATGATGCCCGCCTTGGCCATGTCAGCAGATCGAAACGGTGGCACATCCATTTAGTGGCGGAACATGGATGATTACTTTACCAATCATTTCTTAACGCAATTATTTTACAAAAAATATAACCTCACAGACATGGATGATTCTGTAAATTACGATATAGAAAGAAATTTTCAAAAGTAAAGGAAAAGGTAACCCAAACGAAAATTAGGCCCTAAGGTCTACTAACTTGAAAAGAGATAAACTCAAAAGGAAACTAAAATTAAATGACATTTAATTATGACATATTAATTGGTAGATATGTACAAGTAATATGTACATAATTAATTTCACATAAAAATTAATAATATATGTAAATATACAGTACACCATAGAATCACTAAAAGGGAAGAAATTTGAACTTGAATTAACTTTTTAATAGAAGGTCCATCCAATTTATTTATATGTAGTTGCTATGTTTCCTTTAAAAGGTTTAAATATCATTCTATTATAATAAGTCAACATAAGTCAAATGATACTGCTCAATTTAGACAATTTTTTCTAAAAACGCACTCACTCTTTTTTACTAATTAATTATTTACATTTATCCAATTCAAAATATAAAAAACAAACAAAAATCATTATCTTTTCAAAACAATTATAATCATATACCATACAAAATCATTTTATGTGTATTTTGTATAACAAAAACATTATATTACTCACCATTTCTAATTTAATATATTCATTCAATCAATATACTTTTTAAAAATTTATTTACGCAGATCATATATATATATATATATATATATATATATATATATATATATATCACGCATCGCATACGCAACGCGTGGGTAACGATTATTAATACCACTATAAAGCCACGAGAGAGTTGTAAATAAAATAACAACAAAATTTTAAACTCTACATTTGTTGTAAATATTCTCTATATATGAAGAGATATCTATAAAAAAAAATAAAAATGAATGTCAATCGTGCTATTGCTTATAAGTTATATCCCCCCATATATGTCACTCTTTCCATTCTCTCTTAGTATTTTTATCAGGATACTATTATGTGTTTAATCAACTATTTTATATTCATTTTTATTTATTAACAAAAAGCTTGTAATTTACATTAAAAAGCTTGTAGTTAAATAAAGCATCGGATGTCCACAAATATGTGATTATATGTGAGCTTAATTATTAAAATATTACTCCATGTTTAATTGTAAATATATAATATATGAGAAATATTATGAGAGAAGCAAAAATTGTGTTGCATGACATTTTCTGAGTGGAATTTTCTTATCTTTCAATTTATTAGAAAATTTTAGTATGGAACAAGTTCTTAATTGCTAGTTTGCTAGAAAATCAGTTGGTCAAATGACTAATCCTTGGGAGATAATGCAAAGTCGCTTTCTTTTGTGTGTGTGTGTGTGTGTTAAATAGTAAAAATGAGGTAAATAACGATTGCTCAAATTTTAACAGGCTATATGAAGTTGTTCGTAAGTATGCGGAGAATGGCAGATGACAATCTCGTTAGCAGCATAGATCTTTGTTCACTTCCGATCGTTGTTCATTCCATTTCAAAAGATCCGTATCATGTGATCCAAGCTATAAAGGTTTGAATCAATGACAACTTCTGATTTTTATAGTATAATATAAGATGATAAAATGATTCACAAATCAATAAAATTTGAAAAATATGATAGTAGAATATGTATAAGTTATACTGAAATTCAAATTTTCAATATAACTAATAAAGATAATGTAACAGAAAAACAATAAAATACACCTTAAGACCAGTTATATTAAAATTTGAAAAATATGATATTATAATATGTATAAGTTATATTGAAAGTGAGTGTTACATCTTCTTATTACGACGATTCATTAACAGAAGCTTCACTTATTTTATCAGTACACAACTAATTTTTTTTTAAAAACATCTGGCCAACAAACATATTGAAATTATAAAATTCAATGTTTTAATTAACATAAAAATCACCCAAAAGAGGGTAAAAATTCAAATCAATGAAGATTAGTATTTGATTAAGAAAATAACTATCGCAGGTTTACTTGTGAGGGTGGAGCACCCTAGGAACTTCTTAGGATCTAAATTGGAATTTCCATCGTCAAAAACAATCTTTAGCAATAAAGATCTTCTGGCAGAGATACTTCTCCGCGTGCCAACAAATTCACTGATCAATTTCAAACGTGTATCTAAATTTTGGCAAACAGTAATATCAGAATCGCGATTTTTATACAACCACTACACTATAATTGATCAACACCCCATCTCTGCCATATACTTTCGGATGAGTACTCCGGCATTAGGTCCATTAAATACTCCCTCTCTTCGTGGCCACGTAAATCTTGTACCATTCCTTTTCCTCCATGAGTTTAAAAATTTAAAATTTCCTCGCTTCGAGCACTCTTGCAACGGGTTGGTGTTGTTTTCAGTTAGGAATAAACATTACCGTGTGTGAAAAAAAAAAGTGGAGCTCTAGGAACTTCTTGTGAGTGAGCTTCCGGAGAAGGCACTCCATGACTTTGATCGGGTTTCGAGGACCTTCCATGATTCTATGGTCCTTAAATGGAAAAATAATTCTATTGTCCATTACATGTGTATTCCACAGATTTTATGATAACCGTGTTTTGCATTTTAGTTTTGTTGTTCAATCTTCAGCTAGCCTTGTTACTGAAATGGATGTAAAGAAAGGACAACCGTTGTAGGTTTGAATTGGTTTAATTATGTAATACAATCTATAATGAAATTGGAGATTCTGATGCAAGTGTTTTCTGTAAGGAAATCTATAATGGATTTACCAATGCTATGTATAATAAAACCAGTGTGTTAATGCAAGTATTTTCTGTCAAAACAACAAAATTGCAATGTAGCCCTAAGAGCATCAACATATAAGAAGGAACTATGTTAATAATTAAAGTATTCTATTTGATTATTTAGAGTGCCCTATTTTTGTCGGCCATAAAAATCCATTTATTTACAAGAGTTTTTTTAGAAAGTGAGAAATTGTTGTCAAGATGGAAAACTAATTGGATTTCTATGGGAGGTAAATTAATGTTGATCAAGTATATATGTGCCACTTATTGACGGTTTACACCACGACTGCTATAAATCCCCGCAAAAAAACCATTCATCAAATTGATTATAACTTTGCGCTAACTTTCTATGGGGTAAAAGAGAACAAAATTAAATACCACCGGATTTTTTGGAGTACCATTTTTAAATCTGTGGATGAAGGTGGTTTAGGTATTAAAAACATGAGTAAGATTACGGTTCTTGTGGAGTTCAAATAACTTTCCTGGATTTTTTTTGAAAAAAACTCGTTTTGCAGGGACTAATTACATGAAAAGAAAATATAAAGTTTTAAGTAAACACGGCTATTCATATTGATAAGAATGATAAAACACAAACATTTAGCAGAACATACAATGTTATAGCTAGTAGGTAGGAAAAGAAGATATAGATGTTAATCATGATGGTTAGAACTGCACCAATAATAAGTGAAGATATGTGTGAACAATATTGTAGTATTAAACATTTACTTACATACAATGGCGATCGGAAAAGAAATAGTATTTATACTGCGTAACTCAGAATCTGTTGCAAAATTTTGTGAATGGCCCCCTCGAGTGTTTGAAGGAGAAGGATAACTATCTTATATGGGCATATTGTCCCTTGGTTAACTTCAGTCTGAATTCTGCTTGGGACATGGTAAGGAAAAAATAAAACATAGATTTTTCCATAAGATCAATTCTTTTGGTTACATGATGGCCTCCCCTAAAAAACATTGGCGCACATAAGCTTGAGTAAAAAACATATTTGGAATAATCTCATTCCGTTAAAAAAGTTTTTTTTATAGTAACAGGTACCCTTTAAAATGTAAGAAAGTAACATGGGACAAAGCCCCCCATGTTGGCCTATAAAACTGAATCCGATAAAAGTACGATATAGCTATCACACTTGCTAAGAAAAAGAAACATCACGGGACACCTAAAGCTGTAAAAAAGAGGGGGAAATAACTAAACTAGCAAATTTCATTAGCCATCATCTGAGAGTGCAAATGCGCTTAATAAACTCTACTTTTCTCCTTATACCCCCCTCTCTTTATGAAAAAGTTCTGTTTAGTTTGGAATCTGTTATAGAAAGAAATTAATAATTCTAAGTGATGATAGAATTCGAAAGCTTAACGTTCGAGTACTTCAAAGTGTGAGTCGTTTGTAATGCTAATGAAGAGATTATTGAACATTTGTTCAGTAGTTTTCTTTTTTTAGCCCGTTTGGTATCAGTTTTTTTTTTCCTTACACATTTGTTCAGTACGTATACTCAAGTATAGAATCACTTTCTTTAGGTTCTCTAAGCTACTTGGATGAATAGATGAAGAGTTGTAATACATTTTATATAGACGTCGATTTGTCAGTTGGTGGGTTAAGAAAGAAAGTCCCATTATGAACAAATTATGCATATGTTGCCCAACTTCATTGTGTAGATACATCAGTAGGTACATGTATCAAAAGGAAGATAAAAAAAATTGACATTTATGAACATTAATCGTATATATGAAAAAAAATAGTACATAAACAATGCATGAAAATGAATTAAATATTTACAAAAACAGTAACAAATAAAACTATAAGAAAGGAGGTTGAATTTACATCAAAATTTCAACAATAGGGCCATTCAAATTAATTACATTTACTTGTTTACTTTTTTAGGATTTTGAGAAACCACTATAAAATCATACCTAAGAGATCTCAATGTAAGCACCTTCCTCCCACCAATCTCTCTCCAAGTGCTTATAATCTATGTCGAAACCCTACATTTTTTTGAAATCAGTGGATAATATTATCAAATCATCAATGAACGCCATTATCGATAATGCTGGTATGTTTTAGCCCCTTTTTTAATATATTGTAACACTTTTAATACTTTATGCACAACGTTCTCCAACGCCTTAACTTTAGGTTTATTATTACAATTAATAAAAGCAATGAAAATGTTAAAGAGGGGAGATATTTATGTAAAACTAGTGTTGCCCTAGAGCTATACTCAAAAGAAATTGCGATTAGAGAAAGAAATTTTCAAAAGGAAAGGAAAAGGTAACACAAACGAAAATTAGAGCCCTAAGGTCTGCTAACTTGCAAAGAGATAAACTCAAAAGTAAACTAAAATTAAATGACATTTATGACATATTAATTATTATGTGTTGCATAACTTTTTCTGAATAGAATTTTCTTATTGTCCAATTTATTAAAAAAAAGTTTGTATGGAACAACTTCTTAACTGCTAGTGTGCTTGAAAATCAGTTGGTCAAATGACTACTCCTTGGGAAATAAATTGGTACATAGGTAGAATGATAAACTGGGAAGTGTACAACATTTACAAAAAAAATGTGACGTTTTTTTTTTTTTTAAATTAAGTGCGACGGTTTTTATTCAAACAGAAATGTATAGTCGCTTCCTTTTGCTTGTGTGTGTGTGTGTTGAATAGTAAAATGAGGTAAATAACGATTTCCCAATTTTTTTTTAACAGGCTATATAAAGTTGTTCCGAAGTATGCGGAGAATGGCAGAGGACGATCTTGTTAGCGGAATCGGTCTTTCTTCACTTCCGATCGTTGTTCATTTCAAATCTAAAGATCCGGACCGTGTGAACCCAGCTATAAATTAAGGTTTGAATAATTCGCTGCTTTCTTCTTCTTTTTTTGTAGTATGCCATCATTTATCATGCCAACTATTGGCTTATTAGAGATGTATAAACAGTAAAACATAAACATAGACAAATTTCCACAGAGGGGGGAAAATGTTGTAATTGAAAATTTACCATGCCAGGTCATACTAGAATAGGATTTCAACGTATTTCTGAAATGTTTTTAGAACAATGATAGGGAACAATCACAATATAACAATAATTACCAATCCAAATGGGAATTTGATATTGTGATTGTTCCCAATTGTTGTTCTAAAGACATTTCAAAACTATGTTTAAATACTATTCAAGTATAATCCGACATGGTGAATTTTAAATTACCACGTTTCTCCCCCTTTGCGAGAATTTGTCTATCTTTATGTTTTACTTTTTATATATCTCTAGCTAACCAATTAATAGTTAGCATGATCAATGATGGTATCGGTCAATTTATGGGTCAAGTTGTTGTTTTCATGGACGGTCTCGATTCGTCGGTGTCGAGTTGTTAATGTCAGTCTTAAAATATTTATTAAAATTTATTTGCAACGCAATAGCATGCTCTATTAATTTGACTGTGTTATTTATAGTTTATTGTTCATTTTGATTTAAAAACTATACATTTTGAAGTTTATATAACAACTTATCATTTTGCTTATTTACAAGTCACTTACTATAAGTTAAAATAAATACAAAATGACTTATCAACAAAAATAAGTTATACACCACTTATAAATAAAGATAAAGTAGTGTCAAACGGTACATTGCATGTTTTTTTTAAGAAGGTTTTTCCTTATTACTTTAAAATGCGTTTTCTTTTACAAACTAAGCTGGCGAAAATTAATTTTGATTTCCATAAAGTAAAATAACCCGAATCTAAGTAGTTTTTTTTTTATAAATATAATGACGTGAAATCACTGCAAGAAAAAAGTTCATTTAGCATCATAATTTTTTTCCGGTTATGTTGCTAAAGTGGATGTGACTAGATTTTAGCAACAGATTAGCAACAAATTATGTTGCTATTTGTTGCTCAAATTTAGGCACAACCATTTTATCAACATAACTCAAAATGTTTTATGATGCTAAATGAACTTTTTTTTGTAGTGAATAATTTGAAAAGTAATTATGTGAATGTTATTAATTATTATCAAGTTCATTAAGCAAGTTGTATAAGGTCACTTTCATTTATATCATAATTATAGGTATATTGCTTAATGAAGACTAAAAAAGTAGTCATGCTTGATAGTTGATACTAACTGTCCAAGCATATTTTAAATATTTTGATATATATGGAGATTTTTTGAAATAAAATTGAAAGAATATATGTTAACTTAAATTGAAAGTACAAAATCAAGTAATCACTTTCCTTTTGGTTTCTCTAACAAAAAAAACGGTGTACCAAAAAAAGAAAAGAATAAAGATGCTTTACAAAACTTCAAATATGAAAAATATTTAAAATATGATATTGGAATATGTATAAGTTAAATTGAAATTGATTGTTACATCCTAATATCACTATGATTCGGTAACAGAAGCTTCACTTATTTAATCAGTCGACAACAAAGTTTTTTTTTTCTAACATCTGGCCAAATAAAACCAAAATACGGAAAAACTATAAATTCAACGTTTTAATTGACATAAAAATCAGCGAAAAGAGGGTAAAAATTCAAACCAGGTTTTCACAAATCTTTGTGAACAAGTCTAAAAACTAGCATTTATGTATCCTGTTCCTTTACCTCCAAGAGCCTCCGGAGATAAGGATCCCGACCTGAGGGAAGCCCAAACATGTCCACAAAGGATCGTACACACCGATCCCCATAGAATTCCCAAATTGTTGCCGCAGGTTTACTTGGTAAGTTGGAGCCCTAGGAACTTCTTGTGAGTGAGTTGCCGGAGAAGGCACTCCAAGACTTTGTTCGCGTTTCGAGAGGATCTTCCATGATTCAAATGGTCCCTAAACGGAAGAAATGAACTTTTGGCCTTTTGTCTATTACATTTGTATTCGACTTGTTTTATGATGACCTTGTTTGGGATTTTAGTTTTGTTGTTTAATCTTGAGCCTTGTTACTAAAAAACATGTACGAAAATGAAGGACAACATTTTTAGGTTCGAGTTGGTTTAGTTATGGAATGCAATCTATAATGAAATTGGTGATTCTAATGCAACTGTTTTCTGTACATAAATCTATGATGGATTTACCAATAATATGTATAATGATTCAGTGAAATCAGTGTGTTAATGCTTTCGTATCAAAACAACAACCATAACAACAAAAAACACAACATTATAATTTGCAATATTCAGTCACCCGCATAAGTTCAACCTCTGATAAGTTGTTTTTGAGTAAATTATAGTTTTGTACGCCGATCTATTGGTGGTTAAGAAAATGGATACCCATCTTTCATGATTAACGATTTGCATACTTAAGTATATGATATCGTCAAATCAACAAACCACAACTAACTTATGTGCATGTTAACTTTTTGAACCAAAAAATAGTTACATGCCAAAACATGTGAGTTTTTAAGAGACAAAATTGTCATTTCTCATATCAAATAAAGCGAACCATTAGATCTGATTGCTGATTTCTCATATCAAATAAAATGGCAAAATTAGGATTATTGAAAAAAAAAATCAAAAGTAAAGGTAAACGTAACACAAACGAAAATTGGGCCATAAGGTCTACTAACTTGCAAAGAGATCAACTCAAAAGGAAACTAAAATTTAATGACATTTATGACATATTAATAGGTAGATATGTACAAGTAATATGGACATAATTTAACACAAAAATCAATAATATATGTATACATACAACAGTACACCATAGAATCCCTAAAAAGGAAGAAATTTGAACTTAAATTAATTTTTTAATACAAGGATCATCCAATTTATTGATAATTGCTATGTTTCCTTTAAAGGGTTTTAATGAACCACTATAAAGCCACTAGAGAGTTTTATGTAAAATACCAACAAAAGTTTAAACTCTACATTGTTGTAAATCTTTATATATATTTAGCAAAAAGAATGAATATCAATCGTGATATTGCTTGTAAGTTCTATCTCCCCATATTTGTTACTCTTTCCGTTTTCTCTTAGTATTTTTTTTCTGGGTACTTTCTATGTGTAATCAACTATTGTGTTTTCATTTTCATTTATTCACAAAAACCTTGTAATTTACTTTCATAATACTAAACCCGCAATGGTCATGTGCTTAAACATCTTTTTGTAGTTAAATAAAACATCAGATGTCCACAAATATGTGATTAGATGTGAGTTTAATTTTTATAATATTACTCCATGTTTATTTGTAAATATATAATATATGAGAAATATTACGGGAGAAGCAAATGCTGTGTTGCGTAACTTTTTCTGAGTAGAATTTTCTTATCGTTCAATTTATTAGAAAATTTTAGTATTGAACAACTTCTTAATTGCTAGTTTGCTAGAAATCAGTTTGTCAAATGACTAATCCTTGAGAGATGAATTGGTACAGAGATAAAATAATAAACTGGGAAGTGTACAACATTTAAAAATAAAACAAAAAACTTTTGTGACGGTTTTTACTTAAACAGAAATGTATAGTAGTCACTTCCTTTTGTGTGTCTGTGTTTGCTGAATAGTAAAAATGAGGTAAATAACGATCGCCCAAATTTTAACAGGCTATTTGAAGTTGTTCCTAAGTATGTGGAGAATGGCAGAGGAGAATCCCCTTAGCAAAATAAATCTTTGTTCAATTCCGATCGTTGTTCATTTCGTTTCAAAACTCCGGGCCATGTCAAGCAAGCTTTAAGGTTTGAATCAATCGCTGCTTTCTTCTTTTTGTAGTATGGCTACCATGAATGCATACAATTTACTAAGCTGGCTTTTATAGTTTAATATGTTAGGATAAAGATACTTTACAAGACATAAAAATTTGAAAAATATGATAGTTAGAGAATACAGTATGTATAAGTTATATTGAAATTGTTCTTTTTTTCTTACACAACGTAGTTTTGTATATCTTTCTGCAGAAAAAGAATGTCAATTTTGGTGCAGTTGCATATGAAGAGCTTAATAAGGTCCCAATGAGGCAAAAAAGGGCGAAAACACCAACCAGGGCTAACAAGAATTGAGTAAATAAATTCCCAGCAGTTGCACTATTAAGAGCCCATCTGTTCTGTGAAAGGATCAATGTCTGCTCAATACTTGGATATTTCTGAAACAAACGACCTCATAAACTATACTGCTTTTCTCAGCTTCCAAAAAGCGCTTGCAAACTGACATGGACTTCACGGCATCATTGCCTCCGTCTGACGACTTGGCCACCAAAAGCCATAATAGTGCTTAAAACATCAATAGGAAGATTTGTTATATTCAAAGCCAAATATGCTGGAGGATCTCACGTAACGTTAATCTTGTGTTTGTTTATCTTGCTTTTCAATCTGCTAGGACTAGTAATTAATAGGTGATCTATGTTTACTTTTGGGTTTGTTTTGAAAGTTTCAGTGGGTAGCTCAGTTGATTGTAATTTTGTGTAAATTAAAGAGCTATCATTGTATGTCACACCCCAAAATCCGTAAAACGAACATCAAGGCGTCACCTTTTTAAACAAAAGGAAAATGAAACATGTTGGTACAAAATTAAAATTTTAAAAGAAAACGCTTGCGAGCTAAAGGAACAATTAAATGAATAAATATAAAGTTTGCCAAACGATGCTACAAGACAAATGATTTTAACAAAATTTTATAAAAAGAAATGAACAAATGTAATTTACCCGTAGGCTACAACCTCAAATAAAAACTAGTCTAAGCGAAAATAAAGCAACTGAAAGATGCCCCGAGCCCATGCGATACTGCGCTAATGCTCTTATCCGAACGTTTCAATCTAAATTGTACCTGAAAGACAAAATAATTGTATCTGAAAGACAAAATTGTAACGGTGAGTCCCACGCACATACATTGACGGGACGGCATCACAAAATACCGTCACTCCATCCCATAAATGCAAGAACCCACAAACAACAACTACGATAATCAACATATAAAAAGAAATATAATAACATCCTACAAAGAGATAAATTAAATAACTTCAACACACATCAATAGCATACATGGACCTCTCACACCACCTACCCCAGTCCGTAAGGTAGGTCATTCCCTATCCCTTCGGCCGTCTTATGTCCCCGGAATTAGGGAGAGACATAGACCATTGCTAACATAAAAATAGATTTATAGTGCGCACTTGAACCTCTCACGCTACTCGTCCCAGTCCGTAAGACGAGTCATTTCCTATCCCTTCGGCCGTCTTATGTCCCCGGAATTAGGGAGAGACATAGACCATTGCTAACAATAAAATAAATATAGTGCACACTGGGACCTCTCACGCCACTCGCCCCTGTCCGTAAGACGAGTCATTCCCTATCCCCTCGGCCGTCTTATGTCCCCGGAATTAGAGAGAGACATAGACCATTGCCACTACAGCTAAATCACAAGGCCTCGGCCAATAATATAAAACCATTCAATTATCACATTCTCATACGTCACTTTAACGTAATTCAACAATACCCATAATCATAGGTGCTAGATTCATAACTAGCCAAACAAGTCTATCAACATAAATCTCATTCAGACATTTTAACAAACACCTTGTATGCATAAAATACAATTCATCTTTATTCAACATAAATTCACCCAATTTCATCAACAACTAAAATATCACATAATCAACTCATAAAACACGCAAACCCATCCATAATCTCATTAATTCGAAATTAATATGTCAAAAGCCTCAACTTCTACAATTCAAATAATGGAATTAAAAATATAACAACTAAACTCCAATTAACAATATAAGAACATAATTAATATAAAAGGCAAAAACCCCCAATTTATAATAAACGTAAAACTTAATCCTAACATACACCCTCGTCTAGTCGCAATGGATAACCCCCGTTACCTTAGCGCGTAGAGGAGATGCTTCCGATATGAACCCGCTAATGGTGGTTTCTTCTTCTTCTTCCTAGGATTTGGAATCTCCCTTTTCTCTCTTTTTTCTCTTGATTTAGGTTACTGTTTTGAAAAAGTGGACTGATTTGAAGATGTAAAAACTGTTTTGAGAAAGTTTGTGGAAGCGAACTAATTGGTCCCTAAAGTTCTAAAAGTTAACTCTTAATCAAATTTATTAATTTACTGCTCAAAAATAACCAATTTTTTTAGAAACAAAACTATTGGGTCCTTTCTATTTATAAAATTAGTAACAGGTTTTAAAAATAAAGTTTTTCGGAAGAGTTTCGGTTTTTGGCTAAAAATTAGTCGAGTGACCGGTTTTTGGTAAAATTTGAATAAAACGTTTTTGGATAAATTAAATCATAAATAAAACCACTTATAAATATACGGGATGTTACATTGTAATTGTCTAAGCTGGGTTAGGTCCCGTTTTATTAATGAAAGTTTGTTAATTAAAAAAATAATAATTTGTCAGTTTTGCTCTGCATGCGCCGCTCTTACCTCTTACGGTGTCTTAATGTTTCCGTAGATGAAACTGAGCCAAGTAAACACTCTCACTATCTGGGCCGATAAGTATATAGCGACCAACATGCTAGATATGATGCCCGCCTTGGCCATGTCAGCAGATCGAAACGGTGGCACATCCATTTAGTGGCGGAACATGGATGATTACTTTACCAATCATTTCTTAACGCAATTATTTTACAAAAAATATAACCTCACAGACATGGATGATTCTGTAAATTACGATATAGAAAGAAATTTTCAAAAGTAAAGGAAAAGGTAACCCAAACGAAAATTAGGCCCTAAGGTCTACTAACTTGAAAAGAGATAAACTCAAAAGGAAACTAAAATTAAATGACATTTAATTATGACATATTAATTGGTAGATATGTACAAGTAATATGTACATAATTAATTTCACATAAAAATTAATAATATATGTAAATATACAGTACACCATAGAATCACTAAAAGGGAAGAAATTTGAACTTGAATTAACTTTTTAATAGAAGGTCCATCCAATTTATTTATATGTAGTTGCTATGTTTCCTTTAAAAGGTTTAAATATCATTCTATTATAATAAGTCAACATAAGTCAAATGATACTGCTCAATTTAGACAATTTTTTCTAAAAACGCACTCACTCTTTTTTACTAATTAATTATTTACATTTATCCAATTCAAAATATAAAAAACAAACAAAAATCATTATCTTTTCAAAACAATTATAATCATATACCATACAAAATCATTTTATGTGTATTTTGTATAACAAAAACATTATATTACTCACCATTTCTAATTTAATATATTCATTCAATCAATATACTTTTTAAAAATTTATTTACGCAGATCATATATATATATATATATATATATATATATATATATATATATATATATATATATATATATATATATATATCACGCATCGCATACGCAACGCGTGGGTAACGATTATTAATACCACTATAAAGCCACGAGAGAGTTGTAAATAAAATAACAACAAAATTTTAAACTCTACATTTGTTGTAAATATTCTCTATATATGAAGAGATATCTATAAAAAAAAATAAAAATGAATGTCAATCGTGCTATTGCTTATAAGTTATATCCCCCCATATATGTCACTCTTTCCATTCTCTCTTAGTATTTTTATCAGGATACTATTATGTGTTTAATCAACTATTTTATATTCATTTTTATTTATTAACAAAAAGCTTGTAATTTACATTAAAAAGCTTGTAGTTAAATAAAGCATCGGATGTCCACAAATATGTGATTATATGTGAGCTTAATTATTAAAATATTACTCCATGTTTAATTGTAAATATATAATATATGAGAAATATTATGAGAGAAGCAAAAATTGTGTTGCATGACATTTTCTGAGTGGAATTTTCTTATCTTTCAATTTATTAGAAAATTTTAGTATGGAACAAGTTCTTAATTGCTAGTTTGCTAGAAAATCAGTTGGTCAAATGACTAATCCTTGGGAGATAATGCAAAGTCGCTTTCTTTTGTGTGTGTGTGTGTGTGTTAAATAGTAAAAATGAGGTAAATAACGATTGCTCAAATTTTAACAGGCTATATGAAGTTGTTCGTAAGTATGCGGAGAATGGCAGATGACAATCTCGTTAGCAGCATAGATCTTTGTTCACTTCCGATCGTTGTTCATTCCATTTCAAAAGATCCGTATCATGTGATCCAAGCTATAAAGGTTTGAATCAATGACAACTTCTGATTTTTATAGTATAATATAAGATGATAAAATGATTCACAAATCAATAAAATTTGAAAAATATGATAGTAGAATATGTATAAGTTATACTGAAATTCAAATTTTCAATATAACTAATAAAGATAATGTAACAGAAAAACAATAAAATACACCTTAAGACCAGTTATATTAAAATTTGAAAAATATGATATTATAATATGTATAAGTTATATTGAAAGTGAGTGTTACATCTTCTTATTACGACGATTCATTAACAGAAGCTTCACTTATTTTATCAGTACACAACTAATTTTTTTTTAAAAACATCTGGCCAACAAACATATTGAAATTATAAAATTCAATGTTTTAATTAACATAAAAATCACCCAAAAGAGGGTAAAAATTCAAATCAATGAAGATTAGTATTTGATTAAGAAAATAACTATCGCAGGTTTACTTGTGAGGGTGGAGCACCCTAGGAACTTCTTAGGATCTAAATTGGAATTTCCATCGTCAAAAACAATCTTTAGCAATAAAGATCTTCTGGCAGAGATACTTCTCCGCGTGCCAACAAATTCACTGATCAATTTCAAACGTGTATCTAAATTTTGGCAAACAGTAATATCAGAATCGCGATTTTTATACAACCACTACACTATAATTGATCAACACCCCATCTCTGCCATATACTTTCGGATGAGTACTCCGGCATTAGGTCCATTAAATACTCCCTCTCTTCGTGGCCACGTAAATCTTGTACCATTCCTTTTCCTCCATGAGTTTAAAAATTTAAAATTTCCTCGCTTCGAGCACTCTTGCAACGGGTTGGTGTTGTTTTCAGTTAGGAATAAACATTACCGTGTGTGAAAAAAAAAAGTGGAGCTCTAGGAACTTCTTGTGAGTGAGCTTCCGGAGAAGGCACTCCATGACTTTGATCGGGTTTCGAGGACCTTCCATGATTCTATGGTCCTTAAATGGAAAAATAATTCTATTGTCCATTACATGTGTATTCCACAGATTTTATGATAACCGTGTTTTGCATTTTAGTTTTGTTGTTCAATCTTCAGCTAGCCTTGTTACTGAAATGGATGTAAAGAAAGGACAACCGTTGTAGGTTTGAATTGGTTTAATTATGTAATACAATCTATAATGAAATTGGAGATTCTGATGCAAGTGTTTTCTGTAAGGAAATCTATAATGGATTTACCAATGCTATGTATAATAAAACCAGTGTGTTAATGCAAGTATTTTCTGTCAAAACAACAAAATTGCAATGTAGCCCTAAGAGCATCAACATATAAGAAGGAACTATGTTAATAATTAAAGTATTCTATTTGATTATTTAGAGTGCCCTATTTTTGTCGGCCATAAAAATCCATTTATTTACAAGAGTTTTTTTAGAAAGTGAGAAATTGTTGTCAAGATGGAAAACTAATTGGATTTCTATGGGAGGTAAATTAATGTTGATCAAGTATATATGTGCCACTTATTGACGGTTTACACCACGACTGCTATAAATCCCCGCAAAAAAACCATTCATCAAATTGATTATAACTTTGCGCTAACTTTCTATGGGGTAAAAGAGAACAAAATTAAATACCACCGGATTTTTTGGAGTACCATTTTTAAATCTGTGGATGAAGGTGGTTTAGGTATTAAAAACATGAGTAAGATTACGGTTCTTGTGGAGTTCAAATAACTTTCCTGGATTTTTTTTGAAAAAAACTCGTTTTGCAGGGACTAATTACATGAAAAGAAAATATAAAGTTTTAAGTAAACACGGCTATTCATATTGATAAGAATGATAAAACACAAACATTTAGCAGAACATACAATGTTATAGCTAGTAGGTAGGAAAAGAAGATATAGATGTTAATCATGATGGTTAGAACTGCACCAATAATAAGTGAAGATATGTGTGAACAATATTGTAGTATTAAACATTTACTTACATACAATGGCGATCGGAAAAGAAATAGTATTTATACTGCGTAACTCAGAATCTGTTGCAAAATTTTGTGAATGGCCCCCTCGAGTGTTTGAAGGAGAAGGATAACTATCTTATATGGGCATATTGTCCCTTGGTTAACTTCAGTCTGAATTCTGCTTGGGACATGGTAAGGAAAAAATAAAACATAGATTTTTCCATAAGATCAATTCTTTTGGTTACATGATGGCCTCCCCTAAAAAACATTGGCGCACATAAGCTTGAGTAAAAAACATATTTGGAATAATCTCATTCCGTTAAAAAAGTTTTTTTTATAGTAACAGGTACCCTTTAAAATGTAAGAAAGTAACATGGGACAAAGCCCCCCATGTTGGCCTATAAAACTGAATCCGATAAAAGTACGATATAGCTATCACACTTGCTAAGAAAAAGAAACATCACGGGACACCTAAAGCTGTAAAAAAGAGGGGGAAATAACTAAACTAGCAAATTTCATTAGCCATCATCTGAGAGTGCAAATGCGCTTAATAAACTCTACTTTTCTCCTTATACCCCCCTCTCTTTATGAAAAAGTTCTGTTTAGTTTGGAATCTGTTATAGAAAGAAATTAATAATTCTAAGTGATGATAGAATTCGAAAGCTTAACGTTCGAGTACTTCAAAGTGTGAGTCGTTTGTAATGCTAATGAAGAGATTATTGAACATTTGTTCAGTAGTTTTCTTTTTTTAGCCCGTTTGGTATCAGTTTTTTTTTTCCTTACACATTTGTTCAGTACGTATACTCAAGTATAGAATCACTTTCTTTAGGTTCTCTAAGCTACTTGGATGAATAGATGAAGAGTTGTAATACATTTTATATAGACGTCGATTTGTCAGTTGGTGGGTTAAGAAAGAAAGTCCCATTATGAACAAATTATGCATATGTTGCCCAACTTCATTGTGTAGATACATCAGTAGGTACATGTATCAAAAGGAAGATAAAAAAAATTGACATTTATGAACATTAATCGTATATATGAAAAAAAATAGTACATAAACAATGCATGAAAATGAATTAAATATTTACAAAAACAGTAACAAATAAAACTATAAGAAAGGAGGTTGAATTTACATCAAAATTTCAACAATAGGGCCATTCAAATTAATTACATTTACTTGTTTACTTTTTTAGGATTTTGAGAAACCACTATAAAATCATACCTAAGAGATCTCAATGTAAGCACCTTCCTCCCACCAATCTCTCTCCAAGTGCTTATAATCTATGTCGAAACCCTACATTTTTTTGAAATCAGTGGATAATATTATCAAATCATCAATGAACGCCATTATCGATAATGCTGGTATGTTTTAGCCCCTTTTTTAATATATTGTAACACTTTTAATACTTTATGCACAACGTTCTCCAACGCCTTAACTTTAGGTTTATTATTACAATTAATAAAAGCAATGAAAATGTTAAAGAGGGGAGATATTTATGTAAAACTAGTGTTGCCCTAGAGCTATACTCAAAAGAAATTGCGATTAGAGAAAGAAATTTTCAAAAGGAAAGGAAAAGGTAACACAAACGAAAATTAGAGCCCTAAGGTCTGCTAACTTGCAAAGAGATAAACTCAAAAGTAAACTAAAATTAAATGACATTTATGACATATTAATTATTATGTGTTGCATAACTTTTTCTGAATAGAATTTTCTTATTGTCCAATTTATTAAAAAAAAGTTTGTATGGAACAACTTCTTAACTGCTAGTGTGCTTGAAAATCAGTTGGTCAAATGACTACTCCTTGGGAAATAAATTGGTACATAGGTAGAATGATAAACTGGGAAGTGTACAACATTTACAAAAAAAATGTGACGTTTTTTTTTTTTTTAAATTAAGTGCGACGGTTTTTATTCAAACAGAAATGTATAGTCGCTTCCTTTTGCTTGTGTGTGTGTGTGTTGAATAGTAAAATGAGGTAAATAACGATTTCCCAATTTTTTTTTAACAGGCTATATAAAGTTGTTCCGAAGTATGCGGAGAATGGCAGAGGACGATCTTGTTAGCGGAATCGGTCTTTCTTCACTTCCGATCGTTGTTCATTTCAAATCTAAAGATCCGGACCGTGTGAACCCAGCTATAAATTAAGGTTTGAATAATTCGCTGCTTTCTTCTTCTTTTTTTGTAGTATGCCATCATTTATCATGCCAACTATTGGCTTATTAGAGATGTATAAACAGTAAAACATAAACATAGACAAATTTCCACAGAGGGGGGAAAATGTTGTAATTGAAAATTTACCATGCCAGGTCATACTAGAATAGGATTTCAACGTATTTCTGAAATGTTTTTAGAACAATGATAGGGAACAATCACAATATAACAATAATTACCAATCCAAATGGGAATTTGATATTGTGATTGTTCCCAATTGTTGTTCTAAAGACATTTCAAAACTATGTTTAAATACTATTCAAGTATAATCCGACATGGTGAATTTTAAATTACCACGTTTCTCCCCCTTTGCGAGAATTTGTCTATCTTTATGTTTTACTTTTTATATATCTCTAGCTAACCAATTAATAGTTAGCATGATCAATGATGGTATCGGTCAATTTATGGGTCAAGTTGTTGTTTTCATGGACGGTCTCGATTCGTCGGTGTCGAGTTGTTAATGTCAGTCTTAAAATATTTATTAAAATTTATTTGCAACGCAATAGCATGCTCTATTAATTTGACTGTGTTATTTATAGTTTATTGTTCATTTTGATTTAAAAACTATACATTTTGAAGTTTATATAACAACTTATCATTTTGCTTATTTACAAGTCACTTACTATAAGTTAAAATAAATACAAAATGACTTATCAACAAAAATAAGTTATACACCACTTATAAATAAAGATAAAGTAGTGTCAAACGGTACATTGCATGTTTTTTTTAAGAAGGTTTTTCCTTATTACTTTAAAATGCGTTTTCTTTTACAAACTAAGCTGGCGAAAATTAATTTTGATTTCCATAAAGTAAAATAACCCGAATCTAAGTAGTTTTTTTTTTATAAATATAATGACGTGAAATCACTGCAAGAAAAAAGTTCATTTAGCATCATAATTTTTTTCCGGTTATGTTGCTAAAGTGGATGTGACTAGATTTTAGCAACAGATTAGCAACAAATTATGTTGCTATTTGTTGCTCAAATTTAGGCACAACCATTTTATCAACATAACTCAAAATGTTTTATGATGCTAAATGAACTTTTTTTTGTAGTGAATAATTTGAAAAGTAATTATGTGAATGTTATTAATTATTATCAAGTTCATTAAGCAAGTTGTATAAGGTCACTTTCATTTATATCATAATTATAGGTATATTGCTTAATGAAGACTAAAAAAGTAGTCATGCTTGATAGTTGATACTAACTGTCCAAGCATATTTTAAATATTTTGATATATATGGAGATTTTTTGAAATAAAATTGAAAGAATATATGTTAACTTAAATTGAAAGTACAAAATCAAGTAATCACTTTCCTTTTGGTTTCTCTAACAAAAAAAACGGTGTACCAAAAAAAGAAAAGAATAAAGATGCTTTACAAAACTTCAAATATGAAAAATATTTAAAATATGATATTGGAATATGTATAAGTTAAATTGAAATTGATTGTTACATCCTAATATCACTATGATTCGGTAACAGAAGCTTCACTTATTTAATCAGTCGACAACAAAGTTTTTTTTTTCTAACATCTGGCCAAATAAAACCAAAATACGGAAAAACTATAAATTCAACGTTTTAATTGACATAAAAATCAGCGAAAAGAGGGTAAAAATTCAAACCAGGTTTTCACAAATCTTTGTGAACAAGTCTAAAAACTAGCATTTATGTATCCTGTTCCTTTACCTCCAAGAGCCTCCGGAGATAAGGATCCCGACCTGAGGGAAGCCCAAACATGTCCACAGAGGATCGTACACACCGATCCCCATAGAATTCCCAAATTGTTGCCGCAGGTTTACTTGGTAAGTTGGAGCCCTAGGAACTTCTTGTGAGTGAGTTGCCGGAGAAGGCACTCCAAGACTTTGTTCGCGTTTCGAGAGGATCTTCCATGATTCAAATGGTCCCTAAACGGAAGAAATGAACTTTTGGCCTTTTGTCTATTACATTTGTATTCGACTTGTTTTATGATGACCTTGTTTGGGATTTTAGTTTTGTTGTTTAATCTTGAGCCTTGTTACTAAAAAACATGTACGAAAATGAAGGACAACATTTTTAGGTTCGAGTTGGTTTAGTTATGGAATGCAATCTATAATGAAATTGGTGATTCTAATGCAACTGTTTTCTGTACATAAATCTATGATGGATTTACCAATAATATGTATAATGATTCAGTGAAATCAGTGTGTTAATGCTTTCGTATCAAAACAACAACCATAACAACAAAAAACGCAACATTATAATTTGCAATATTCAGTCACCCGCATAAGTTCAACCTCTGATAAGTTGTTTTTGAGTAAATTATAGTTTTGTACGCCGATCTATTGGTGGTTAAGAAAATGGATACCCATCTTTCATGATTAACGATTTGCATACTTAAGTATATGATATCGTCAAATCAACAAACCACAACTAACTTATGTGCATGTTAACTTTTTGAACCAAAAAATAGTTACATGCCAAAACATGTGAGTTTTTAAGAGACAAAATTGTCATTTCTCATATCAAATAAAGCGAACCATTAGATCTGATTGCTGATTTCTCATATCAAATAAAATGGCAAAATTAGGATTATTGAAAAAAAAAATCAAAAGTAAAGGTAAACGTAACACAAACGAAAATTGGGCCATAAGGTCTACTAACTTGCAAAGAGATCAACTCAAAAGGAAACTAAAATTTAATGACATTTATGACATATTAATAGGTAGATATGTACAAGTAATATGGACATAATTTAACACAAAAATCAATAATATATGTATACATACAACAGTACACCATGGAATCCCTAAAAAGGAAGAAATTTGAACTTAAATTAATTTTTTAATACAAGGATCATCCAATTTATTGATAATTGCTATGTTTCCTTTAAAGGGTTTTAATGAACCACTATAAAGCCACTAGAGAGTTTTATGTAAAATACCAACAAAAGTTTAAACTCTACATTGATGTAAATCTTTATATATATTTAGCAAAAAGAATGAATATCAATCGTGATATTGCTTGTAAGTTCTATCTCCCCATATTTGTTACTCTTTCCGTTTTCTCTTAGTATTTTTTTTCTGGGTACTTTCTATGTGTAATCAACTATTGTGTTTTCATTTTCATTTATTCACAAAAACCTTGTAATTTACTTTCATAATACTAAACCCGCAATGGTCATGTGCTTAAACATCTTTTTGTAGTTAAATAAAACATCAGATGTCCACAAATATGTGATTAGATGTGAGTTTAATTTTTATAATATTACTCCATGTTTATTTGTAAATATATAATATATGAGAAATATTACGGGAGAAGCAAATGCTGTGTTGCGTAACTTTTTCTGAGTAGAATTTTCTTATCGTTCAATTTATTAGAAAATTTTAGTATTGAACAACTTCTTAATTGCTAGTTTGCTAGAAATCAGTTTGTCAAATGACTAATCCTTGAGAGATGAATTGGTACAGAGATAAAATAATAAACTGGGAAGTGTACAACATTTAAAAATAAAACAAAAAACTTTTGTGACGGTTTTTACTTAAACAGAAATGTATAGTAGTCACTTCCTTTTGTGTGTCTGTGTTTGCTGAATAGTAAAAATGAGGTAAATAACGATCGCCCAAATTTTAACAGGCTATTTGAAGTTGTTCCTAAGTATGTGGAGAATGGCAGAGGAGAATCCCCTTAGCAAAATAAATCTTTGTTCAATTCCGATCGTTGTTCATTTCGTTTCAAAACTCCGGGCCATGTCAAGCAAGCTTTAAGGTTTGAATCAATCGCTGCTTTCTTCTTTTTGTAGTATGGCTACCATGAATGCATACAATTTACTAAGCTGGCTTTTATAGTTTAATATGTTAGGATAAAGATACTTTACAAGACATAAAAATTTGAAAAATATGATAGTTAGAGAATACAGTATGTATAAGTTATATTGAAATTGTTCTTTTTTTCTTACACAACGTAGTTTTGTATATCTTTCTGCAGAAAAAGAATGTCAATTTTGGTGCAGTTGCATATGAAGAGCTTAATAAGGTCCCAATGAGGCAAAAAAGGGCGAAAACACCAACCAGGGCTAACAAGAATTGAGTAAATAAATTCCCAGCAGTTGCACTATTAAGAGCCCATCTGTTCTGTGAAAGGATCAATGTCTGCTCAATACTTGGATATTTCTGAAACAAACGACCTCATAAACTATACTGCTTTTCTCAGCTTCCAAAAAGCGCTTGCAAACTGACATGGACTTCACGGCATCATTGCCTCCGTCTGACGACTTGGCCACCAAAAGCCATAATAGTGCTTAAAACATCAATAGGAAGATTTGTTATATTCAAAGCCAAATATGCTGGAGGATCTCACGTAACGTTAATCTTGTGTTTGTTTATCTTGCTTTTCAATCTGCTAGGACTAGTAATTAATAGGTGATCTATGTTTACTTTTGGGTTTGTTTTGAAAGTTTCAGTGGGTAGCTCAGTTGATTGTAATTTTGTGTAAATTAAAGAGCTATCATTGTATGTCACACCCCAAAATCCGTAAAACGAACATCAAGGCGTAACCTTTTTAAACAAAAGGAAAATGAAACATGTTGGTACAAAATTAAAATTTTAAAAGAAAACACTTGCGAGCTAAAGGAACAATTAAATGAATAAATATAAAGTTTGCCAAACGATCCTACAAGACAAATGATTTTAACAAAATTTTATAAAAAGAAATGAACAAATGTAATTTACCCGTAGGCTACAACCTCAAATAAAAACTAGTCTAAGCAAAAATAAAGCAACTGAAAGATGCCCCCAGCCCATGCGATACTGCGCTAATGCTCTTATCCGAACGTTTCAATCTAAATTGTACCTGAAAGACAAAATAATTGTACCTGAAAGACAAAATTGTAACGGTGAGTCCCACGCACATACATAGACGGGACGGCATCACAAAATACCGTCACTCCATCCCATAAATGCAAGAACCCACAAACAACAACTACGATAATCAACATATAAAAAGAAATATAATAACATCCTACAAAGAGATAAATTAAATAACTTCAACACACATCAATAGCATACATGGACCTCTCACACCACCTACCCCAGTCCGTAAGGTAGGTCATTCCCTATCCCTTCGGCCGTCTTATGTCCCCGGAATTAGGGAGAGACATAGACCATTGCTAACATAAAAATAGATTTATAGTGCGCACTTGAACCTCTCACGCTACTCGTCCCAGTCCGTAAGACGAGTCATTTCCTATCCCTTCGGCCGTCTTATGTCCCCGGAATTAGGGAGAGACATAGACCATTGCTAACAATAAAATAAATATAGTGCACACTGGGACCTCTCACGCCACTCGCCCCTGTCCGTAAGACGAGTCATTCCCTATCCCCTCGGCCGTCTTATGTCCCCGGAATTAGAGAGAGACATAGACCATTGCCACTACAGCTAAATCACAAGGCCTCGGCCAATAATATAAAACCATTCAATTATCACATTCTCATACGTCACTTTAACGTAATTCAACAATACCCATAATCATAGGTGCTAGATTCACAACTAGCCAAACAAGTCTATCAACATAAATCTCATTCAGACATTTTAACAAACACCTTGTATGCATAAAATACAATTTATCTTTATTCAACATAAATTCACCCAATTTCATCAACAACTAAAATATCACATAATCAACTCATAAAACACGCAAACCCATCCATAATCTCATTAATTCGAAATTAATATGTCAAAAGCCTCAACTTCTACAATTCAAATAATGGAATTAAAAATATAACAACTAAACTCCAATTAACAATATAAGAACATAATTAATATAAAAGGCAAAAACCCCCCAATTTATAATAAACGTAAAACTTAATCCTAACATACACCCTCGTCTAGTCGCAATGGATAACCCCCGTTACCTTAGCGCGTAGAGGAGATGCTTCCGATATGAACCCGCTAATGGTGGTTTCTTCTTCTTCTTCCTAGGATTTGGAATCTCCCTTTTCTCTCTTTTTTCTCTTGATTTAGGTTACTGTTTTGAAAAAGTGGACTGATTTGAAGATGTAAAAACTGTTTTGAGAAAGTTTGTGGAAGCGAACTATTTGGTACCTAAAGTTCTAAAAGTTAACTCTTAATCAAATTTATTAATTTACTGCTAAAAAATAACCAATTTTTTTAGAAACAAAACTATTGGTTCCTTTCTATTTATAAAATTAGTAACATGTTTTAAAAATAAAGTTTTTCGGAAGAGTTTCGGTTTTTGGCTAAAAATTAGTCGAGTGACCGGTTTTTGGTAAAATTTGAATAAAACGTTTTTGGATAAATTAAATCATAAATAAAACCACTTATAAATATACGGGATGTTACATTGTAATTGTCTAAGCTGGGTTAGGTCCCGTTTTATTAATGAAAGTTTGTTAATTAAAAAAATAATAATTTGTTAGTTTTGCTCTGCATGCGCCGCTCTTAACTCTTACGGTGTCTTAATGTTTCCGTAGATGAAACTGAGCCAAGTAAACACTCTCACTTTCTGGGCCGATAAGTATATAGCGACCAACATGCTAGATATGATGCCCGCCTTGGCCATGTCAGCAGATCGAAACGGTGGCACATCCATTTAGTGGCGGAACATGGATGATTACTTTACCAATCATTTCTTAACGCAATTATTTTACAAAAAATATAACCTCACAGACATGGATGATTCTGTAAATTACGATATAGAAAGAAATTTTCAAAAGTAAAGGAAAAGGTAACCCAAACGAAAATTAGGCCCTAAGGTCTACTGACTTGAAAAGAGATAAACTCAAAAGGAAACTAAAATTAAATGACATTTAATTATGACATATTAATTGGTAGATATGTACAAGTAATATGTACATAATTAATTTCACATAAAAATTAATAATATATGTAAATATACAGTACACCATAGAATCACTAAAAAGGAAGAAATTTGAACTTGAATTAACTTTTTAATAGAAGGTCCATCCAATTTATTTATATGTAGTTGCTATGTTTCCTTTAAAAGGTTTAAATATCATTCTATTATAATAAGTCAACATAAATCAAATGATACTGCTCAATTTATCCAATTTTTTCTAAAAACGCACTCACTCTTTTTTACTAATTAATTATTTACATTTATCCAATTCAAAATATAAAAAACAAACAAAAATCATTATCTTTTCAAAACAATTATAATCATATACCATACAAAATCATTTTATGTGTATTTTGTATAACAAAAACATTATATTACTCACCATTTCTAATTTAATATATTCATTCAATCAATATACTTTTTAAAAATTTATTTACGCAGATCATATATATATATATATATATATATATATATATATATATATATATATATATATATATCACGCATCGCATACGCAACGCGTGGGTAACGATTATTAATACCACTATAAAGCCACGAGAGAGTTGTAAATAAAATAACAACAAAATTTTAAACTCTACATTTGTTGTAAATATTCTCTATATATGAAGAGATATCTATAAAAAAAATAAAAATGAATGTCAATCGTGCTATTGCTTATAAGTTATATCCCCCCATATATGTCACTCTTTCCATTCTCTCTTAGTATTTTTATCAGGATACTATTATGTGTTTAATCAACTATTTTATATTCATTTTTATTTATTAACAAAAAGCTTGTAATTTACATTAAAAAGCTTGTAGTTAAATAAAGCATCGGATGTCCACAAATATGTGATTATATGTGAGCTTAATTATTAAAATATTACTCCATGTTTAATTGTAAATATATAATATATGAGAAATATTATGAGAGAAGCAAAAATTGTGTTGCATGACATTTTCTGAGTGGAATTTTCTTATCTTTCAATTTATTAGAAAATTTTAGTATGGAACAAGTTCTTAATTGCTAGTTTGCTAGAAAATCAGTTGGTCAAATGACTAATCCTTGGGAGATAATGCAAAGTCGCTTTCTTTTGTGTGTGTGTGTGTGTGTTAAATAGTAAAAATGAGGTAAATAACGATTGCTCAAATTTTAACAGGCTATATGAAGTTGTTCGTAAGTATGCGGAGAATGGCAGATGACAATCTCGTTAGCAGCATAGATCTTTGTTCACTTCCGATCGTTGTTCATTCCATTTCAAAAGATCCGTATCATGTGATCCAAGCTATAAAGGTTTGAATCAATGACAACTTCTGATTTTTATAGTATAATATAAGATGATAAAATGATTCACAAATCAATAAAATTTGAAAAATATGATAGTAGAATATGTATAAGTTATACTGAAATTCAAATTTTCAATATAACTAATAAAGATAATGTAACAGAAAAACAATAAAATACACCTTAAGACCAGTTATATTAAAATTTGAAAAATATGATATTATAATATGTATAAGTTATATTGAAAGTGAGTGTTACATCTTCTTATTACGACGATTCATTAACAGAAGCTTCACTTATTTTATCAGTACACAACTAATTTTTTTTTAAAAACATCTGGCCAACAAACATATTGAAATTATAAAATTCAATGTTTTAATTAACATAAAAATCACCCAAAAGAGGGTAAAAATTCAAATCAATGAAGATTAGTATTTGATTAAGAAAATAACTATCGCAGGTTTACTTGTGAGGGTGGAGCACCCTAGGAACTTCTTAGGATCTAAATTGGAATTTCCATCGTCAAAAACAATCTTTAGCAATAAAGATCTTCTGGCAGAGATACTTCTCCGCGTGCCAACAAATTCACTGATCAATTTCAAACGTGTATCTAAATTTTGGCAAACAGTAATATCAGAATCGCGATTTTTATACAACCACTACACTATAATTGATCAACACCCCATCTCTGCCATATACTTTCGGATGAGTACTCCGGCATTAGGTCCATTAAATACTCCCTCTCTTCGTGGCCACGTAAATCTTGTACCATTCCTTTTCCTCCATGAGTTTAAAAATTTAAAATTTCCTCGCTTCGAGCACTCTTGCAACGGGTTGGTGTTGTTTTCAGTTAGGAATAAACATTACTGTGTGTGAAAAAAAAAAGTGGAGCTCTAGGAACTTCTTGTGAGTGAGCTTCCGGAGAAGGCACTCCATGACTTTGATCGGGTTTCGAGGACCTTCCATGATTCTATGGTCCTTAAATGGAAAAATAATTCTATTGTCCATTACATGTGTATTCCACAGATTTTATGATAACCGTGTTTTGCATTTTAGTTTTGTTGCTCAATCTTCAGCTAGCCTTGTTACTGAAATGGATGTAAAGAAAGGACAACCGTTGTAGGTTTGAATTGGTTTAATTATGTAATACAATCTATAATGAAATTGGAGATTCTGATGCAAGTGTTTTCTGTAAGGAAATCTATAATGGATTTACCAATGCTATGTATAATAAAACCAGTGTGTTAATGCAAGTATTTTCTGTCAAAACAACAAAATTGCAATGTAGCCCTAAGAGCATCAACATATAAGAAGGAACTATGTTAATAATTAAAGTATTCTATTTGATTATTTAGAGTGCCCTATTTTTGTCGGCCATAAAAATCCATTTATTTACAAGGGTTTTTTTAGAAAGTGAGAAATTGTTGTCAAGATGGAAAACTAATTGGATTTCTATGGGAGGTAAATTAATGTTGATCAAGTATATATGTGCCACTTATTGACGGTTTACACCACGACTGCTATAAATCCCCGCAAAAAAACCATTCATCAAATTGATTATAACTTTGCGCTAACTTTCTATGGGGTAAAAGAGAACAAAATTAAATACCACCGGATTTTTTGGAGTACCATTTTTAAATCTGTGGATGAAGGTGGTTTAGGTATTAAAAACATGAGTAAGATTACGGTTCTTGTGGAGTTCAAATAACTTTCCTGGATTTTTTTTTAAAAAAAACTCGTTTTGCAGGGACTAATTACATGAAAAGAAAATATAAAGTTTTAAGTAAACACGGCTATTCATATTGATAAGAATGATAAAACACAAACATTTAGCAGAACATACAATGTTATAGCTAGTAGGTAGGAAAAGAAGATATAGATGTTAATCATGATGGTTAGAACTGCACCAATAATAAGTGAAGATATGTGTGAACAATATTGTAGTATTAAACATTTACTTACATACAATGGCGATCGGAAAAGAAATAGTATTTATACTGCGTAACTCAGAATCTGTTGCAAAATTTTGTGAATGGCCCCCTCGAGTGTTTGAAGGAGAAGGATAACTATCTTATATGGGCATATTGTCCCTTGGTTAACTTCAGTCTGAATTCTGCTTGGGACATGGTAAGGAAAAAATAAAACATAGATTTTTCCATAAGATCAATTCTTTTGGTTACATGATGGCCTCCCCTAAAAAACATTGGCGCACATAAGCTTGAGTAAAAAACATATTTGGAATAATCTCATTCCGTTAAAAAAGTTTTTTTTATAGTAACAGGTACCCTTTAAAATGTAAGAAAGTAACATGGGACAAAGCCCCCCATGTTGGCCTATAAAACTGAATCCGATAAAAGTACGATATAGCTATCAAACTTGCTAAGAAAAAGAAACATCACGGGACACCTAAAGCTGTAAAAAAGAGGGGGAAATAACTAAACTAGCAAATTTCATTAGCCATCATCTGAGAGTGCAAATGCGCTTAATAAACCCTACTTTTCTCCTTATACCCACCCCCCTCTCCTTATGAAAAAGTTCTGTTTAGTTTGGAATCTGTTATAGAAAGGAATTAATAATTCTAAGCGATGATAGAATTCGAAAGCTTAACGTTCGAGTACTTCAAAGTGTGAGTCGTTTGTAATGCTAATGAAGAGATTATTGAACATTTGTTCAGTAGTTTTCTTTTTTAGCCCGTTTGGTATCAGTTTTTTTTTTCCTTACTCATTTGTTCAGTACGTATACTCAAGTATAGAATCACTTTCTTTAGGTTCTCTAAGCTACTTGGATGAATAGATGAAGAGTTGTAATACATTTTATATAGACGTCGATTTGTCAGTTGGTGGGTTAAGAAAGAAAGTCCCATTATGAACAAATGATGCATATGTTGCCCAACTTCATTGTGTAGATACATCAGTAGGTACATGTATCAAAAGGAAGATAAAAAAAATTGACATTTATGAACATTAATCGTATATATGAAAAAAATTAGTACATAAACAATGCATGAAAATGAATTAAATATTTACAAAAACAGTAACAAATAAAACTATAAGAAAGGAGGTTGAATTTACATCAAAATTTCAACAATAGGGCCATTCAAATTAATTACATTTACTTGTTTACTTTTTTAGGATTTTGAGAAACCACTATAAAATCATACCTAAGAATAATGTAAGCACCTTCAATGTAAGCACCTTCCTTCCACCAATCTCTCTCAAAGTGCTCATAATCTATGTCGAAACCCTACATTTTTTTGAAATCACTGGATAACATTATCAAATCACCAATGAATGCCATTGTCGATAATGCTGGTATGTCTTAGCCACTTTTTTTTATATATATTGTAACACTTTTAATACTTTATGCACAACGTTCTCCAACGCCTAAAATTTAGGTTTATTATTACAAATAATAAAAGCAATGAAAGTGTTAAAGAAGGGCGATTTTTATGTAAAGAAATTGAGATTAGAGAAAGAAATTTTCAAAAGTAAAGGAAAAGGTAACACAAACGAAAATTAGGGCCTAAGGTCTGCTAACTTGCAAAGAGATAAACTCAAAAGTAAACTAAAATTAAATGACATTTATGACATATTAATTATTGTGTGTTGCATAACTTTTTCTGAATAGATTTTTCTTATTGTCCAATTTATTAAAAAAAAGTTAGTATGGAACAACTTCTTAACTGGTACATAAGATAGAATGATAAAGTGGGAAGTGTACAAAATTTACAAAAAAAAATTGTGACGTTTTTTTTTTAGCAGGCTATATGAAGTTGTTCCGAAGTATGCGGAGAATGGCAGAGGACGATCTTGTTAGCGGAATCGGTCTATCTTCACTTTCGGTCGTTGTTCATTTCAAATCAAAAGATCCGGACCGTGTGAACCCAGCTATAAATTAAGGTTTGAATAATTCGCAGCTTTCTTCTTTTTTTTTTGTAGTATGGTTACCATATGGTTATATATATAAACTTCAAAATGGATAGTTTTTGGATTAAAATGAACAATAAAGTATATGTAACACAGTCAAATTAATAGAGCATAGTGTTGCATGCGTCGCAAATTTTAAGAAATATTTTAAGATTCACCATCATCAAACCACTCTATCTCAAAAAATTGAGGTGGGCTATATGAAACCATTTGAGAATTTATTCGTTCTCGCAACAATGAATTTTTCTCCGATATACGTTTCTATTTGATGCTATTTGTTCATCAATTTGTCTTATACTCAAGTCATTACGAATGATTTGCATCCAAGTTTTTAACGGTATACCTCTACCTTTATTTTGATTTCCTACACTAATACAATCACTCTTCTTAAACGGATCACATATATATCTTCTTGCCACATGCCCAAACAAACGTAAATGACTCTCTCTCAATTTATCTTCAATCGGAGTCATCCTTACACTAGCCCAGATATACTCATTCCTAATCTTATATGTCCTAGTATTACAACACATCCATCTCAACATCCGCATCTTTGCTACCTTCATTTTATTTTCATCTACTTTTTTAATCGCCCAACACTCACTGGCGTATAATAAAACTAGTGTTATAGCTGTTTTATAAAATTTATCTTTAAGCCTTAACATCATACAACGTCACATAAAAAATCCAATGCGCTCCTCTACCACGTCCATCATACTTGGATTTTATTGTTGATTAAACAATAGTTTTAAGATTAACATTAACAAATCGACATCGATGAATCGAGCCCGTCCATAAAAAAGACAACTTGACCCATGGATTGACCGGTACCTTCATTTATCATGCCAACTATTGGCTTATTAGAGATATATATATAAACAACAAAACATAAACATAGACAAATTTCCGCAGAGGGGGGAAAACGTTGTAATTGAAAATTTACCATGTCGGGTCATACTAGAATAGGATTTCAACATATTTTTGAAATGATTTTTGAACAACGATCGGGAACAATCACAATATAACGATAATTACCAATCCAAATGGGAATTTGACATTGTGATTGTTCCCGATCGTTGTTCTAAAGACATTTCAAAACTATGTTTAAATACTATTCAAGTATAATCCGAGATGGTGAATTTTAAATCAACACGTTTCTCCCCCTTTGCGAGAATTTGTCTATCTTTATGTTTTACTTTTTATATATCTCTAGCTAGCCAATAGTTAGCATGATCAATTAATGATGGTATCGGTCAATTTATGGGTCAAGTTGTTGTTTTTATGGATGGGCTCGATTCGTCGGTGTCGAGTTGTTAATGTCAATCTTAAAATATTTCTTAAAATTTATTTGCAACGCAATAGTATGCTCTATTAATTTGACTGTGTTATAAGTTAAATTGAAATTGATTGTTACATCCTCCCACCAATCTCTCTCCAAGTGCTTATAATCTATGTGGAAACCCTGCATTTTTCTGAAATCACTGGATAATATTATCAAATCATCAATGAACGCCATTGTCGATAATGCTGGTATGTTTTATACCCTATGAAAAACTTCAAATATGAAAAATATTTAAAATATGATATTGGAATATGTATAAGTTAAATTGAAATTGATTGTTACATCCTCCTATCACCATGATTCGTTAACAGAAGCTTCACTTAATTATTTAATCAGTCGACAAGAAAGTTTTTTTTTTTTCTAACATCTGGCCAAATAAAACCAAAATACGGAAAAACTATAAATTCAACGTTTTAATTGACATAAAAATCAGCGAAAAGAAGGTAAAAATTCAAATCAGGTTTTCACAAATCTCTGTGAACAAGTCTAAAAACTAACATTTATGTATCCTGTTCCTTCACCTCCAAGAGCCTCCGGAGATAAGGACCCTGACCTGAGGGAAGCCCAAACTTGTCCACAAAGGATCGTACACACCGATCCCCATAGAATTCCCAAATTGTTGCCGCAGGTTTACTTGGTAGGTTGGAGCCCTAGGAACTTCTTGTGAGTGAGCTGCCGGAGAAGGCACTCCAAGACTTTGTTCGCATTTCGAGAGGATCTTCCATGATTCAAATGGTCCCTAAACGGAAGAAATAAACTTTTGGCTTTTTGTCTATTACATTTGTATTCGACTTGTTTTATGATGACCTTGTTTTAGATTTTAGTTTTGTTCTTTAATCTTGAGCCTTGTTACTGAAATGGATGTACGAAAATGAAAGACAAGAGTTTTAGGTTCGAGTTGGTGTAGTTATGTAATGCAATCTATAATGAAATTGGTGATTCTAATGCAACTGTTTTCTGTAATGAAATCTATGATGGATTTACCAATAATATGTATAATGATTTAGTGAAATCAGTGTGTTAATGCTTTCGTGTCAAAACAACAACATAACAACAAAAAGGGCAACATTATAATTTGCAATATTCAGTCACCCACATAAGTTCAACCTCTGATAAGTTATTTTTGGGTAAATTATAGTTTTGTACACCGATCTATTGGTGGTTAAAAAAATGTATACCCACCTTTCATGATTAACGATTTGCATACTCAAGTATATGATATCGTTAAATCAACACACCACAACTAACTTCTGTGCAAGTTAACTTTTTGAACCAAAAATCAGTCACATGCCAAAACATGTGAGTTTTTAAGAGACAAAATTGTCATTTCTCATATCAAATAAAGTGAACCATTAGATCTGATTGCTGATTTCTCATATCAAATAAAATGACAAAATTAGGATTATAGAAAAAAAAATCAGAAGTAAAGGTAAAGGTAACACAAACGAAAATTGGGCCATAAGGTCTACTAACTTGCAAAGAGATAAACTCAAAAGGAAACTAAAATTAAATGACATTTATGACATATTAATAGGTAGATATGTACAAGTAATATGGACATAATTTAACACAAAAATCAATAATATATGTATACATAGAGTACACCATAGAATCCCTAAAAAGGAAGAAATTTGAACTTAAATTAATTTTTTAATACAAGGATCATCCAATTTATTGGTAATTGCTATGTTTCCTTTAAAGGGTTTTAATGAACCACTATAAAGCCACTAGAGAGTTTTATGTAAAATACCAACAAAAGTTTAAACTCTACATTGTTGTAAATCTTTATATATATTTAGTAAAAAGAATGAATATCAATCGTGATATTGCTTGTAAGTTCTATCTCCCCATATTTGTTACTCTTCCCGTTTTCTCTTAGTATTTTTGTTCTGGGTACTTTCTATGTGTAATCAACTATTGTGTTTTCATTTTCATTTATTCACAAAAACCTTGTAATTTACTTTCATAATACTAAACCCGCAATGGTCATGTGCTTAAACATCTTTTTGTAGTTAAATAAAACATCAGATGTCCACAAATATGTGATTAGATGTGAGTTTAATTTTTATAATATTACTCCATGTTTATTTGTAAATATATAATATATGAGAAATATTACGGGAGAAGCAAATGCTGTGTTGCGTAACTTTTTCTGAGTAGAATTTTCTTATCGTTCAATTTATTAGAAAATTTTAGTATTGAACAACTTCTTAATTGCTAGTTTGCTAGAAATCAGTTTGTCAAATGACTAATCCTTGAGAGATGAATTGGTACAGAGATAAAATAATAAACTGGGAAGTGTACAACATTTAAAAATAAAACAAAAAACTTTTGTGACGGTTTTTACTTAAACAGAAATGTATAGTAGTCACTTCCTTTTGTGTGTCTGTGTTTACTGAATAGTAAAAATGAGGTAAATAACGATCGCCCAAATTTTAACAGGCTATTTGAAGTTGTTCCTAAGTATGTGGAGAATGGCAGAGGAGAATCCCCTTAGCAAAATAAATCTTTGTTCAATTCCGATCGTTGTTCATTTCGTTTCAAAACTCCGGGCCATGTCAAGCAAGCTTTAAGGTTTGAATCAATCGCTGCTTTCTTCTTTTTGTAGTATGGCTACCATGAATGCATACAATTTACTAAGCTGGCTTTTATATTTTAATATGTTAGGATAAAGATACTTTACAAGACATAAAAATTTGAAAAATATGATAGTTAGAGAATACAGTATGTATAAGTTATATTGAAATTGTTCTTTTTTTCTTACACAACGTAGTTTTGTATATCTTTCTGCAGAAAAAGAATGTCAATTTTGGTGCAGTTGCATATGAAGAGCTTAATAAGGTCCCAATGAGGCAAAAAAGGGCGAAAACACCAACCAGGGCTAACAAGAATTGAGTAAATAAATTCCCAGCAGTTGCACTATTAAGAGCCCATCTGAAATTCCTATCCGCTGTTCTAGATGCAGTTTTGCAGTAAGGTTCCAAGTGGAGTTGGAACTGCAGTTGGAACCAAATGTATAAGGTTCCAAGTGAGGTTGGAACTGCAGTTGGAACCAAGTGTATTAATGGACAGAACTGTTTTAAAATTAAATGTACTTGGAAATAATTCACACGCACATTTAACAACGGAGTTCATCTTACTAGGCTACGTCTCCGGGGCACTTACCCAGATTATGATATTATAAAAAGCTTACAATATATGACTCAAGTCTTAATGAAAAACTTAGACTCCCTCTAGATTTTTCTGCCTATCACTATATTGCTCCTACTCTATAACTATCAAATATAAATCAATGGCATCCCACCATTGTTTTCTTATTTAAAGCTCACGTGTATTCTCTCTAGAAAATAAGTTCTTTATAATTTAGAACACACACAATTACAAGCTTAGTTATCATCTATATATAAGCAAAAACAATCTTCTATCTTTGAAGGTCTTTTGTGATTGCTTTTGACTTTAACGATTGGCTTTAGTCTTTCCATGTAATACGTGATTCTTCAGCGTGAATAGACTTCAATCATGATTGGTTGATACCTGTTAAATAACAAGCTTGATTGTAGGAATTAGTATTTGCATATGACAAGGAAACATATGAAGATAATATCCTTTAGAGATAATATCTTCCCATATATATATGAAACACTTAACTCCATATTTCATTCAATCTTTAAACAAATCATACTGAATATAGATAAGGAATAAAGATTGAAACATGTGATAAGGACAAGCATAAGAATAGAGATTTGTATTTAAAAGGAAACATAACCTTATAAACTAATCTTTTTATATCTTGTAGAAAACATCTTTCCTTAACACATTAATATTCTCAATAAACATATATAAACGTTTAAGACCATATGAGAATATATCCTACATACTTTAAAACAAATGATTTACATTAAACAAGTAGTAATGTAGAATAATGAAACAAGACAGAATTCTGCTTCGCAGTAGGTTTGAACTCGTGGTTGCAACTGAGGTTGCAACATTACTTGAAACCTGTCAACACAGGTTGTAACTTAGGTTGCAACTAGTACTTGAAACCTAATACTACTAACTTAGTAGGTTGTAACTGAGGTTGCAACTGGTACTTGGAACCTGTCAATCCTGTCTTAATTCTTAATAACAGTTAGGATTTATTTAGTAAAAACCAATAGACAATTAACAATATTTAGACCAGAAATCTGGTCCTAACAATCTCCTCCTTTGTCATTGGTTTTGACAAATCAATAAAGTTTATAAATCATCCCAACCACCTGCAAATTCAATATCAGTAAGCTCCCCCTATATTTTAGAATTGCAGGCAAATTATATAAGCACAATGTATGTGCATACAGTAAGTTTTCAGACCTGTTTCAAGTTTAAAGGCATTCATACTTCAACAAGATATCAAGATATTTTCAGAAGGAAACTGCAGAATTATTAAAGCCACACAGATTAAAGCCAAACAGGCTAAAATTGTCTTAATACAGCATAATTGAAAACCAGAATTGAAAAACAGAATTAAGTCTTGAAAACATCAAAATGAAACTAAACAGCAAAACATAAACTTCACTCCCCCTATTTGTCAGCAACCATTGGAATTAGTCACTTGGAATATCACACTGTGGGGGTCTTTCTCTTAGAGGATTCTGCCTGACTACTTCTTCATCTTCTGCATTGTCATCCTCACTGCTGTCAAAACTGTCATCATCCTCACTTTCAATAATATCTACCAGCAGCTTATTGATTTGATAATCATCAGCATCCAATTCAGCTCTCCTTTCTTGATTATAAGCCAGCTTCTGGAGTAAGTACCACTTTACTCCTTTCTTCTTGTCTGAGGGAGCAGTAGATGTCTCTTCTTCTTTTTCTTTGCCCTTTTCTCCAGATATGTCATTGACATGCCCTTCTTTGAGCAGTTTTGCAGAGATATAAATAGCAGAGGGACAATCTGAGATTGGTTCTGTGGCTGTGCTAATAGGCTTGGATCCAGTCATAGGTAGGACTTGAGCCATAATCACCCCAGTGATTAGACAAGGAAAGGGGAGCAAAATTGAGGATGAGGTATCAGCACTGAATTCTTTAATCAAATTAAAAACATGAGTACCAAAATCAATTGGCAAAGAGGACATGATCCTATAGAGAAATATGGCCATTTCCTTATTGACTTTGGATGGCTGCTTAGTGGGATTCCAATTGAACCTAGCTATTTTGTGCAGCACAGATGCACACAAGGTGAGGGAGGAGGTTTTAATGGAGTGACCATCAAACCTATTGTTCTTGCCAGTTAGAATTAAAGCTAGTATTTCTAAGTCTGGTTCAACATTATCAACTTCAGTAGGACTAGGACAGCACAGATAATCATTGATCAACTTAGGGGTGAAATCCAGAGTCACACCCCTTAAAAACACTCTGCCATAGGCAGGATCACCCTTAACAAACACAGTATTACTAAGATTGGCATAGAATTCTTTAATTACAGCAGGGTAATAAGAATTAGGATAAGAAATAGTTCTATCTAGGCCAACAGCTGACAGCAGTTTCTCAATATGTACTTGAATATGTGGATAGCTAACTAGATTAAGTCTTCTTTCACTGTGAATCTCCCTACCAGTAAAAGACCTAAACCTTCTATACGTGGTCCTACTCCAAAACCTAGGATCAGTCTCATGAAACTTAGACTTATAAGAGAAAACAGTTGGAGTTGGATGATCCTCTACAGTTTTCCTAGCTCTTTTCTTAGTGCGCTTTTTCTGAGATGAGGAAGTCTCACTTACCTTAGCTTTTGATCCTGGACTTGTTGGAGATTTATTCATGAAATCTCTTAGAGTGCAATCATCATCAATGTTCAGGTTGGGGTTTTTAGAAGGGTTTAATGACATGGTTGCAACTGTGGTTAGAACCTTACTTAGAACCTTGCAGTGGGTTTCTACAGCAGGCCTAGGGTTTTACAGAGGTGAGAGAGAGAGAGTTATTCTGTAAAAAGTAATTGATTTTGGATAGTAAAAAGATGTTTGTATAAATAGCAATAAGGACCATATCTTTTTGAAATTGGAAATATATACATGCAAATCAATTAAGAGACAGATTTTGGCTTAAAAATAGGAAGTATTTTATCAACAGAATTTTGAAAAATAAATCATACTATGATCACGAAAGAAACAGTTGGCTGAATTTATCTTAATAAATCATATTAAGATAAATTCAGCCAATTAAACAGATAAACATTCCTTTTTCAAAACAGATTCATCCAAAATTTGAAAATTCAAAAATTGAAGATTTAAGGAAATTTGACTTGATTCAAGATAAAGAACACTTAAACAGATATCTAACTTTTAGGAGAACAAAAGAAACCTAGCAATTTACTCACGAAAATATGTTTATCAAAGAATAACTCTAATAAAGATTAAATTTTTAGGAGCTTAAATTGAGCAAATCCGTTTTTATTTCTACACAAAAACTAGTTTGATGACCTCAGCAAGGAAAGAGTATAAGTGATGTCAAAATTTTACAAGACTTTGTCTTGACAGCTATAACATAGACTGAGGTTTCAACTGATGTTTCAACTGAGCTTGCAACCAGTATTTTTAACACGAGGTTTCAACTGATGTTGCAACTGAACTTCCAACCAACTATAGAGAGTGTGAGGTTTCAACTGATGTTGCAACTGAACTTGCAACCATCATATAAAATTGCACTTTGTGCTTGCAACTCTATTACCAGAGAGGTTTTTTAAGGACAAGTTACCTCACATCTGTTTTTGAGACACCAAAAAAGCGGCTTTTTCAAGACAAAAACATCATAGCTCAAAATAAGACTTTAACCTTAGAAATAAAACTTATTAAAGGTACTCAATACAGACATATTTAGCAAAAGTATTCAATTAGATTGATAATGACATACCCCTATGTCACTTCTTAATGATTCAAACTTGTTTGTATCAAGGGGCTTTGTGAAAATATCTGCTAATTGTCTTTCAGTTGAAACATGTTCTAAAATTAAGCTCTTTTCTTCAACTAGTTCTCTAATAAAATGATGCCTTAGATCAATATGTTTGGTTCTGGAATGTTGAACTGGATTTTTAGCTAAATCTATAGCACTTTTGTTATCACAAAACAGAGTTAATATCTCTTGTTTAACATTATAATCAGTTAACATTTGTTTCATCCAAATTAGTTGAGTGCATCCACTTCCAGCTGCAACATATTCTGCCTCAGCAGTAGATAAAGATATGCAATTTTGCTTTTTACTGAACCAAGAAACAAGATTGTTTCCAAAATAAAAACAACCACCAGAAGTACTCTTTCTATCATCTATGTTTCCTGCCCAATCTGCATCACAGTAGCCACTAAGAAAATGGTTTGTATCTTTAGAGTACCATAGGCCTAGATGAGGTGTTCCTTTTACATACCTTAGAATTCTTTTGACAGCTAGAAGATGAGGTTCTAAAGGATTTGCTTGATATCTGGCACAAACTCCTACACTTAAGCAAAGGTCTGGTCTACTAGCAGTTAAATACAGCAAACTTCCAATCATGGATCTATAAAGACTGGGACAAACACTTTTTCCTTTATCATTTTTAGACAGTTTAAGAGTAGTACTCATAGGAGTTCTCTTTTCTTTACTCTCACTTAGACCAAACTTCTTAACAAGATTGTCTGCATACTTGCTTTGACATAGAAAAATCCCTTTCTCATTCTGTTTAACTTGCAATCCTAGAAAGTAAGTCAATTCACCTCCACCACTCATTTCAAATTCATTTTTCATATCAGAAATGAATTCTTCTATCCTATTATTAGAAGATGAGCCAAACACAATGTCATCAACATATATTTGAGCAACAATTATATCCTTTGTAGTTTTCTTTGTAAACAGAGTTTTATCAACTCCCCCTCTTTTAAAACCTTTTTCAAGCAAAAACTTGGTTAATCTATCATACCAAGCTCTAGGGGCTTGCTTAAGACCATACAAGGCCTTTTTCAGCAAATAAACATGTTCAGGAAAGTTAGGATCTTCAAATCCCTTAGGTTGACAGACATAAACCTCTTCATTAATCACACCATTAAGAAAAGCACTCTTTATGTCAAGTTGAAACAGTTTAAAATCATACAGACATGCAAGAGATAGAAGCATTCTAATGGACTCAATTCTAGCTACAGGAGCAAAGGTTTCATCAAAGTCAATTCCCTCAATTTGTGTGTAACCCTGAGCTACCAACCTAGCTTTATTCCTGATAATCACTCCATCCTCATCACTTTTATTTCTAAAAATCCATTTAGTCCCTATAACATTTTTATTAGAAGGTCTGGGTACTAAAGTCCATACATCATTTCTCTCAAATTGAGCCAATTCATCTTGCATAGCTAAAATCCATTCACTATCTTCTAGAGCTTCTTTTATATTCTTAGGTTCTAACTGAGAGATATAACAAGCAAAGTGAACAACATTATTTCTTTTACCTCTGGTTTTCATACCTGAAGTAACTTCTCCTATGACATTGTCAAGAGAATGATTTTTCTGAGTCCTTGCATAGCGAGGCCTGCTAGTTGACTGAGCATGAGAACTTTCTTCTTCTTCTTCAGATTCAGCAGCATTTTGGGTTTCAACTGTGGTTCCAACCTCAGTTCCAACCTCAGTTGTAACCTCAGTTGCAACTGGACTTCCAACCACTCTGGGACTTCCAGTTTGTTGAGTTTCTTCTTTCTCTTTTTCTGTAGTCTCAGCCTGTTCATCATCACCTGTAATCTCATCAATAGTTTTTAGGTCATCAAATAACACATTATAAGATTCCATAACACAGTTTGTTCTTTGATTGAAGACTCTAAATGCTCTACTATTCTGAGCATAACCAAGAAAAATCCCTTTATCACTTTTAGAGTCAAATTTACCAAGATGCTCTCTATCTCTGAGAATATAGCAAACACATCCAAAAACTTGAAAATACTTTACATTGGGTTTTCTACCTTTCCATATTTCATAAGCTGTCATGGAAGTACCTTTAGTAATATAAACTCTATTAACTATATGACAGGCAGTATTAACAGCTTCAGCCCAAAATCTATTGGCAAGTTTCTTAGAGTTAAGCATTACTCTAGCCATTTCCTGAATGGTTCTATTTTTCCTTTCAACTATGCCATTTTGTTGAGGAGTCTTAGGAGCAGAGAATTCATGACATATTCCTAATGAGTTGCAGAATTCTTTAAACCTGATATTTTCAAATTCAGTTCCATGATCACTTCTAATCCTAGCAATATTACCACTAGTGGAACCTTTTTCAACTTGCAGTTTTAAGCACAGAGTTTTGAATAGTTCAAAAGTTTCAGACTTATCCTTTAAGAACACTACCCAAGAGTATCTAGAGAAATCATCTACAACTACTAGAATGTACTTCTTACCACCTATACTAGCAGTTTGCATAGGACCCATCAAGTCAATGTGAAGAAGTTCTAAGACTCTTTTAGTGTAGATTAGACTAGTACTTTTGTGAATACTTTTGGTTTGTTTGCCTATAGCACAATCACCACAGACACTTTGAGTTTTAGCACTAAGTTTAGGAATTCCTCTTATCAATTCCTTTTTAACAAGCTTATCTAAAGTTTTGTAATTCACATGCCCAAGCCTTTTATGCCAAATATCTGCATTATTAGTAATAGCTTGATTACACCTACTTTGAGGCAATTCTTTTTCAGCTTTTTCAAACACATAGCAACTGTTGGTTGATCTAACTCCAGTCATGATTAAATCATTGTTAAGATTAGTAATTTGACATCTTTCTTTGTCAAATTTAACAGTCATTTCATTATCACAGAGTTGACTGATACTAATAAGATTAGCTTTTAGACCATCTACAAGAAAAACATCCTCAATATTAGGCATTCCAGGTTTGTTTAAGGTACATTTACCAATAATTTTACCTGTATCTCCACCTCCAAACACAACAGTGTTACCTGTAAGAATGGTGACATTTTTTAGGAGACTTGGGGTACCTGTCATATGCTTAGAGCATCCACTGTCAAAATACCAATCATTAGAAGTAACAGCATTCAAAGAGTTAATAACAGCTTTGTTGTTAGCAACTAAAGTAGCTTTTTCTTTAACTTTCCAGACCCATTTCAAATTTTTATTGACAGAAGCCAACCAGGTATTCTGGGAAATATACTTTCTGTTTCTTTTTAAATAACACTGGATTTCAGAATGGCCAGGTTTTTTACAGAAATTACACAACTTCAACCTAAAGTTATTTTTATCCCTAAAGCTATTCAGTTTATTCATGGTTGCAACTTTGGTTGTAACTGAGCTTCCAACCTTCTTTACATAAACCTGAGTTTTATTCCTGGTTGCAACTCTGGTTGCAACTGAGCTTCTAACCTTGTGGTCAAAATCATGAGTTTTGGCTTTAGCAACAGCTTCAATAAAAGTAGTTTTTCCTGTACTCTTACCACCATAGTAACCTAGACCACTGATATCTTTGGAGCCTCTAGAATATGACAGCATGTCATCTAATTTATCTGAAGCAGAAACATTCAGCAATTTTATTATCTTTTTAGTTTCAGAAAGTTCAACCAGTTGTAATTTAAGCTTCTCTGTAAGACTTTTAACCTCATCCTTTAGATCAACATTCAGTTTGCTTATGATCAGGGATTGTTTACTTAGACATTTATACTTTTCATACAGAACAAGGTATTGCTTAGTAATGTTTTCATCAGAAGGCTCTTCCTCATCACTGATATATGTTTCACAGCCAGTTGTAACTGGGGTTGAAACCTGTTCACAGTCACTTTCATAAGTAGGTTCTTTTTCAGTGATTATTCCCATGAAATTAACAAAATTAGAACCATCCTCTTCATCACTGTTACTCTCAGAATCACTATCACTATGAGTGGTTATATAAGCATTTTTGTTTCTTTTTAAAGTGTTTGCACACTCAGCCTGAATATGACCAAAACCTCTACATTCTCTACACTGAATCTCTTTAGGTTTGTATTCTTTGTTATCCTTTTCTTTGGAATTCCACTTTCCTGTAGAGTTATTATTGAACCTAGACTCTGTCTTAAACTGGTTATCCTTTTTCTGAAAGTTTTTAGATGAACCAGTATTATCCTCCTTTTTCTTATAAAACTTCTTGTACACCTTTTTTGCAAAGAAAGCTAGTTGTTCTTCATCACTCATTTTATCACAGGCATTAGATTCAGATTTCTTAGCTTGAAATGCTATTCCCTTTTCTGGTCTTTTATGTTTGAAGAATTTCAGTTCATGAGTACTTAGATTTCCTATGAGTTCTTCAAGTTTAAGATTATCTAAGTCAGTTGATTCTTCAATAGCTGTGACCTTAATTTCAAACCTTTCTGGGAGTGATCTAAGAGTTTTCTTAACAAGTTTAGCATCACTGTATTTTTCACCTAAGGTTCCAGCTTGATGAGCAATGTGGCAGATTCTACCATTAAATTGTTCAATGTTTTCATCTTCCTCCATTCTTAAGTTCTCAAATTGGGTAGTTAACTGTTGAAGTTTGAAAGCTTTTACTTTAGTGGTTCCTTCAAAAGTAACTTGCAAAATATCCCATGCTTCTTTAGCTGTTTCACAATGAGAGATATACCTGAATACGCTGAGAGTTACACCAGCAAAAATCAAGTTTATGGCTGTTGAGTTGGCACTTGATTTTCTGTCTTCTTCAGCAGACCATCTGTCTTCAGGTAAGAGAATCAGTTCTCCTTCATTATCCATGGTAGTTGGAGCCTCCCATCCATACATAACAGTCTTCCATGCATGTTCATTCTGCTGTTTGATGAAAGACCTCATTCTAATTTTCCATACTCCATAGTTTACTCCTCCTTCAAGCAATGGAGGTTTGTTGAAGGCGTTTCCTTCCCTCATTAAGTCCATTGTTACTAGAACACAGGATCCACACTAAGTAAGATCTAGTGTGAAGCTCTGATACCAATTGAAATTCCTATCCGCTGTTCTAGATGCAGTTTTGCAGTAAGGTTCCAAGTGGAGTTGGAACTGCAGTTGGAACCAAATGTATAAGGTTCCAAGTGAGGTTGGAACTGCAGTTGGAACCAAGTGTATTAATGGACAGAACTGTTTTAAAATTAAATGTACTTGGAAATAATTCACACGCACATTTAACAACGGAGTTCACCTTACTAGGCTACGTCTCCGGGGCACTTACCCAGATTATGATATTATAAAAAGCTTACAATATATGACTCAAGTCTTAATGAAAAACTTAGACTCCCTCTAGATTTTTCTGCCTATCACTATATTGCTCCTACTCTATAACTATCAAATATAAATCAATGGCATCCCACCATTGTTTTCTTATTTAAAGCTCACGTGTATTCTCTCTAGAAAATAAGTTCTTTATAATTTAGAACACACACAATTACAAGCTTAGTTATCAACTATATATAAGCAAAAACAATCTTCTATCTTTGAAGGTCTTTTGTGATTGCTTTTGACTTTAACGATTGGCTTTAGTCTTTCCATGTAATACGTGATTCTTCAGCGTGAATAGACTTCAATCATGATTGGTTGATACCTGTTAAATAACAAGCTTGATTGTAGGAATTAGTATTTGCATATGACAAGGAAACATATGAAGATAATATCCTTTAGAGATAATATCTTCCCATATATATATGAAACACTTAACTCCATATTTCATTCAATCTTTAAACAAATCATACTGAATATAGATAAGGAATAAAGATTGAAACATGTGATAAGGACAAGCATAAGAATAGAGATTTGTATTTAAAAGGAAACATAACCTTATAAACTAATCTTTTTATATCTTGTAGAAAACATCTTTCCTTAACACATTAATATTCTCAATAAACATATATAAACGTTTAAGACCATATGAGAATATATCCTACATACTTTAAAACAAATGATTTACATTAAACAAGTAGTAATGTAGAATAATGAAACAAGACAGAATTCTGCTTCGCAGTAGGTTTGAACTCGTGGTTGCAACTGAGGTTGCAACATTACTTGAAACCTGTCAACACAGGTTGTAACTTAGGTTGCAACTATTACTTGAAACCTAATACTACTAACTTAGTAGGTTGTAACTGAGGTTGCAACTGGTACTTGGAACCTGTCAATCCTGTCTTAATTCTTAATAACAGTTAGGATTTATTTAGTAAAAACCAATAGACAATTAACAATATTTAGACCAGAAATCTGGTCCTAACACCATCTGTTCTGTGAAAGGATCAATGTCTGCTCAATACTTGGATATTTCTGAAACAAACGACCTCATAAACTATACTGCTTTTCTCAGCTTCCAAAAAGCGCTTGCAAACTGACATGGACTTCACGGCATCATTGCCTCCGTCTGACGACTTGGCCACCAAAAGCCATAATAGTGCTTAAAACATCAATAGGAAGATTTGTTATATTCAAAGCCAAATATGCTGGAGGATCTCACGTAACGTTAATCTTGTGTTTGTTTATCTTGCTTTTCAATCTGCTAGGACTAGTAATTAATAGGTGATCTATGTTTACTTTTGGGTTTGTTTTGAAAGTTTCAGTGGGTAGCTCAGTTGATTGTAATTTTGTGTAAATTAAAGAGCTATCATTGTATGTCACACCCCAAAATCCGTAAAACGAACATCAAGGCGTAACCTTTTTAAACAAAAGGAAAATGAAACATGTTGGTACAAAATTAAAATTTTAAAAGAAAACACTTGCGAGCTAAAGGAACAATTAAATGAATAAATATAAAGTTTGCCAAACGATGCTACAAGACAAATGATTTTAACAAAATTTTATAAAAAGAAATGAACAAATGTAATTTACCCGTAGGCTACAACCTCAAATAAAAACTAGTCTAAGCGAAAATAAAGCAACTGAAAGATGCCCCGAGCCCATGCGATACTGCGCTAATGCTCTTATCCGAACGTTTCAATCTAAATTGTACCTGAAAGACAAAATAATTGTATCTGAAAGACAAAATTGTAACGGTGAGTCCCACGCACATACATTGACGGGACGGCATCACAAAATACCGTCACTCCATCCCATAAATGCAAGAACCCACAAACAACAACTACGATAATCAACATATAAAAAGAAATATAATATCCTACAACGAGATAAATTAAATAACTTCAACACACATCAATAGCATACATGGACCTCTCACACCACCTACCCCAGTCCGTAAGGTAGGTCATTCCCTATCACTTCGGTCGTATTATGTCCCCGGAATTAGGGAGAGACATAGACCATTGCTAACATAAAAATAGATTTATAGTGCGCACTTGAACCTCTCACGCCACTCGTCCCAGTCCGTAAGACGAGTCATTTCCTATCCCTTCGGCCGTCTTATGTCCCCGGAATTAGGGAGAGACATAGACCATTGCTAACAATAAAATAAATATAGTGCACACTGGGACCTCTCACGCCACTCGCCCCTGTCCGTAAGACGGGTCATTCCCTATCCCCTCGGCCGTCTTATGTCCCCGGAATTATGGAGAGACATAGACCATTGCCACTACAGCTAAATCACAAGGCCTCGGCCAATAATATAAAACCATTCAATTATCACATTCTTATACGTCACTTTAACGTAATTCAACAATACCCATAATCATAGGTGCTAGATTCACAACTAGCCAAACAAGTCTATCAACATAAATCTCATTCAGGCATTTTAACAAACATCTTGTATGCATAAACTAAAATTCATCTTTATTCAACATAAATTCACCCAATTTCATCAACAACTATAATATCACATAATCAACTCATAAAACACGCAAACCCATCCATAATCTCATTAATTCGAAATTAATATGTCAAAAGCCTCAACTTTTACAATTCAAATAATGGAATTAAAAATATAACAACTAAACTCCAATTAACAATATAAGAACATAATTAATATAAAAGGCAAAAACCCCCCAATTTATAATAAACGTAAAACTTAATCCTAACATACACCCTCGTCTAGTCACAATGGATAACCCCCGTTACCTTAGCGCGTAGAGGAGATGCTTCCGGTATGAACCCGCTAATTGTGGTTTCTTCTTCTTCTTCCTAGGATTTGGAATCTCCCTTTTCTCTCTTTTTTCTCTTGATTTAGGTTACTGATTTGAAGATGTAAAAACTGTTTTGAGAAAGTTTGTGTAAGCGAACTATTTGGTCCCTAAAGTTCTTAAAGTTAACTCTTAATCAAATTTATTAATTTACTGCTCAAAAATAACCAATTTTTTTAGAAACAAAACTATTGGGTCCTTTCTATTTATAAAATTAGTAACAGGTTTTAAAAATAAAGTTTTTCGGAAGAGTTTCGGTTTTTGGCTAAAAATTAGTCGAGTGACCGGTTTTTGGTAAAATTTGAATAAAACGTTTTTGGATAAATTAAATCATAAATAAAACCATTTATAAATATACGGGATGTTACATTGTAATTGTCTAAGCTGGGTTAGGTCCCGTTTTATTAATGAAAGTTTGTTAATTAAAAAAATAATAATTTGTCAGTTTTGCTCTGCATGCGCCGCTCTTAGCTCTTACGGTGTCTTAATGTTTCCGTAGATGAAACTGAGCCAAGTAAACACTCTCACTTTCTGGGCCGATAAGTATATAGCGACCAACATGCTAGATATGATGCCCGCCTTGGCCATGTCAGCAGATCGAAACGGTGGCACATCCATTTAGTGGCGGAACATGGATGATTACTTTACCAATCATTTCTTAACGCAATTATTTTACAAAAAATATAACCTCACAGACATGGATGATTCTGTAAATTACGATATAGAAAGAAATTTTCAAAAGTAAAGGAAAAGGTAACCCAAACGAAAATTAGGCCCTAAGGTCTACTAACTTGAAAAGAGATAAACTCAAAAGGAAACTAAAATTAAATGACATTTATGACATATTAATTGGTAGATATGTACAAGTAATATGTACATAATTAATTTCACATAAAAATTAATAATATATGTAAATATACAGTACACCATAGAATCACTAAAAAGGAAGAAATTTGAACTTGAATTAACTTTTTAATAGAAGGTCCATCCAATTTATTTATATGTAGTTGCTATGTTTCCTTTAAAAGGTTTAAATATCATTCTATTATAATAAGTCAACATAAATCAAATGATACTGCTCAATTTAGCCAATTTTTTCTAAAAACGCACTCATTCTTTTTTACTAATTAATTATTTACATTTATCCAATTCAAAATATAAAAAACAAACAAAAATCATTATCTTTTCAAAACAATTATAATCATATACCATACAAAATCATTTTATGTGTATTTTGTATAACAAAAACATTATATTACTCACCATTTCTAATTTAATATATTCATTCAATCGATATACTTTTTAAAAATTTATTTACGCAGATCATATATATATATATATATATATATATATATATATATATATCACGCATCGCATACGCAACGCGTGGGTAACGATTATTAATACCACTATAAAGCCACGAGAGAGTTGTAAATAAAATAACAACAAAATTTTAAACTCTACATTTGTTGTAAATATTCTCTATATATGAAGAGATATCTATAAAAAAAATAAAAATGAATGTCAATCGTGCTATTGCTTATAAGTTATATCCCCCCATATATGTCACTCTTTCCATTCTCTCTTAGTATTTTTATCAGGATACTATTATGTGTTTAATCAACTATTTTATATTCATTTTTATTTATTAACAAAAAGCTTGTAATTTACATTAAAAAGCTTGTAGTTAAATAAAGCATCGGATGTCCACAAATATGTGATTATATGTGAGCTTAATTATTAAAATATTACTCCATGTTTAATTGTAAATATATAATATATGAGAAATATTATGAGAGAAGCAAAAATTGTGTTGCATGACATTTTCTGAGTGGAATTTTCTTATCTTTCAATTTATTAGAAAATTTTAGTATGGAACAAGTTCTTAATTGCTAGTTTGCTAGAAAATCAGTTGGTCAAATGACTAATCCTTGGGAGATAATGCAAAGTCGCTTTCTTTTGTGTGTGTGTGTGTGTGTGTTAAATAGTAAAAATGAGGTAAATAACGATTGCTCAAATTTTAACAGGCTATATGAAGTTGTTCGTAAGTATGCGGAGAATGGCAGATGACAATCTCGTTAGCAGCATAGATCTTTGTTCACTTCCGATCGTTGTTCATTCCATTTCAAAAGATCCGTATCATGTGATCCAAGCTATAAAGGTTTGAATCAATGACTACTTCTGATTTTTATAGTATAATATAAGATGATAAAATGATTCACAAATCAATAAAATTTGAAAAATATGATAGTAGAATATGTATAAGTTATACTGAAATTCAAATTTTCAATATAACTAATAAAGATAATGTAACAGAAAAACAATAAAATACACCTTAAGACCAGTTATATTAAAATTTGAAAAATATGATATTATAATATGTATAAGTTATATTGAAAGTGAGTGTTACATCTTCTTATTACGACGATTCATTAACAGAAGCTTCACTTATTTTATCAGTACACAACTAATTTTTTTAAAAAAACATCTGGCCAACAAACATATTGAAATTATAAAATTCAATGTTTTAATTAACATAAAAATCACCCAAAAGAGGGTAAAAATTCAAATCAATGAAGATTAGTATTTGATTAAGAAAATAACTATCGCAGGTTTACTTGTGAGGGTGGAGCACCCTAGGAACTTCTTAGGATCTAAATTGGAATTTCCATCGTCAAAAACAATCTTTAGCAATAAAGATCTTCTGGCAGAGATACTTCTCCGCGTGCCAACAAATTCACTGATCAATTTCAAACGTGTATCTAAATTTTGGCAAACAGTAATATCAGAATCGCGATTTTAATACAACCACTACACTATAATTGATCAACACCCCATCTCTGCCATATACTTTCGGATGAGTACTCCGGCATTAGGTCCATTAAATACTCCCTCTCTTCGTGGCCACGTAAATCTTGTACCATTCCTTTTCCTCCATGAGTTTAAAAATTTAAAATTTCCTCACTTCGAGCACTCTTGCAACGGGTTGGTGTTGTTTTCAGTTAGGAATAAACATTACTGTGTGTGAAAAAAAAAAAGTGGAGCTCTAGGAACTTCTTGTGAGTGAGCTTCCGGAGAAGGCACTCCATGACTTTGATCGGGTTTCGAGGACCTTCCATGATTCTATGGTCCTTAAATGGAAAAATAATTCTATTGTCCATTACATGTGTATTCCACAGATTTTATGATAACCGTGTTTTGCATTTTAGTTTTGTTGCTCAATCTTCAGCTAGCCTTGTTACTGAAATGGATGTAAAGAAAGGACAACCGTTGTAGGTTTGAATTGGTTTAATTATGTAATACAATCTATAATGAAATTGGAGATTCTGATGCAAGTGTTTTCTGTAAGGAAATCTATAATGGATTTACCAATGCTATGTATAATAAAACCAGTGTGTTAATGCAAGTATTTTCTGTCAAAACAACAAAATTGCAATGTAGCCCTAAGAGCATCAACATATAAGAAGGAACTATGTTAATAATTAAAGTATTCTATTTGATTATTTAGAGTGCCCTATTTTTGTCGGCCATAAAAATCCATTTATTTACAAGGGTTTTTTTAGAAAGTGAGAAATTGTTGTCAAGATGGAAAACTAATTGGATTTCTATGGGAGGTAAATTAATGTTGATCAAGTATATATGTGCCACTTATTGACGGTTTACACCACGACTGCTATAAATCCCCGCAAAAAAACCATTCATCAAATTGATTATAACTTTGCGCTAACTTTCTATGGGGTAAAAGAGAACAAAATTAAATACCACCGGATTTTTTGGAGTACCATTTTTAAATCTGTGGATGAAGGTGGTTTAGGTATTAAAAACATGAGTAAGATTACGGTTCTTGTGGAGTTCAAATAACTTTCCTGGATTTTTTTTTTAAAAAACTCGTTTTGCAGGGACTAATTACATGAAAAGAAAATATAAAGTTTTAAGTAAACACGGCTATTCATATTGATAAGAATGATAAAACACAAACATTTAGCAGAACATACAATGTTATAGCTAGTAGCTAGGAAAAGAAGATATAGATGTTAATCATGATGGTTAGAACTGCACCAATAATAAGTGAAGATATGTGTGAACAATATTGTAGTATTAAACATTTACTTACATACAATGGCGATCGGAAAAGAAATAGTATTTATACTGCGTAACTCAGAATCTGTTGCAAAATTTTGTGAATGGCCCCCTCGAGTGTTTGAAGGAGAAGGATAACTATCTTATATGGGCATATTGTCCCTTGGTTAACTTCAGTCTGAATTCTGCTTGGGACATGGTAAGGAAAAAATAAAACATAGATTTTTCCATAAGATCAATTCTTTTGGTTACATGATGGCCTCCCCTAAAACACATTGGCGCACATAAGCTTGAGTAAAAAACATATTTGGAATAATCTCATTCCGTTAAAAAAGTTTTTTTTATAGTAACAGGTACCCTTTAAAATGTAAGAAAGTAACATGGGACAAAGCCCCCCATGTTGGCCTATAAAACTGAATCCGATAAAAGTACGATATAGCTATCAAACTTGCTAAGAAAAAGAAACATCACGGGACACCTAAAGCTGTAAAAAAGAGGGGGAAATAACTAAACTAGCAAATTTCATTAGCCATCATCTGAGAGTGCAAATGCGCTTAATAAACCCTACTTTTCTCCTTATACCCACCCCCCTCTCCTTATGAAAAAGTTCTGTTTAGTTTGGAATCTGTTATAGAAAGGAATTAATAATTCTAAGCGATGATAGAATTCGAAAGCTTAATGTTCGAGTACTTCAAAGTGTGAGTCGTTTGTAATGCTAATGAAGAGATTATTGAACATTTGTTCAGTAGTTTTCTTTTTTAGCCCGTTTGGTATCAGTTTTTTTTTTCCTTACTCATTTGTTCAGTACGTATACTCAAGTATAGAATCACTTTCTTTAGGTTCTCTAAGCTACTTGGATGAATAGATGAAGAGTTGTAATACATTTTATATAGACGTCGATTTGTCAGTTGGTGGGTTAAGAAAGAAAGTCCCATTATGAACAAATTATGCATATGTTGCCCAACTTCATTGTGTAGATACATCAGTAGGTACATGTATCAAAAGGAAGATAAAAAAAATTGACATTTATGAACATTAATCGTATATATGAAAAAAAATAGTACATAAACAATGCATGAAAATGAATTAAATATTTACAAAAACAGTAACAAATAAAACTATAAGAAAGGAGGTTGAATTTACATCAAAATTTCAACAATAGGGCCATTCAAATTAATTACATTTACTTGTTTACTTTTTTAGGATTTTGAGAAACCACTATAAAATCATACCTAAGAGATCTCAATGTAAGCACCTTCCTCCCACCAATCTCTCTCCAAGTGCTTATAATCTATGTCGAAACCCTACATTTTTTTGAAATCAGTGGATAATATTATCAAATCATCAATGAACGCCATTATCGATAATGCTGGTATGTTTTAGCCCCTTTTTTAATATATTGTAACACTTTTAATACTTTATGCACAACGTTCTCCAACGCCTTAACTTTAGGTTTATTATTACAATTAATAAAAGCAATGAAAATGTTAAAGAGGGGAGATATTTATGTAAAACTAGTGTTGCCCTAGAGCTATACTCAAAAGAAATTGCGATTAGAGAAAGAAATTTTCTAAAGGAAAGGAAAAGGTAACACAAACGAAAATTAGAGCCCTAAGGTCTGCTAACTTGCAAAGATATAAACTCAAAAGTAAACTAAAATTAAATGACATTTATGACATATTAATTATTATGTGTTGCATAACTTTTTCTGAATAGAATTTTCTTATTGTCCAATTTATTAAAAAAAAGTTTGTATGGAACAACTTCTTAACTGCTAGTGTGCTTGAAAATCAGTTGGTCAAATGACTAATCCTTGGGAAATAAATTGGTACATAGGTAGAATGATAAACTGGGAAGTGTACAACATTTACAAAAAAAATGTGACGTTTTTTTTTTTTTTAAATTAAGTGTGACGGTTTTTATTCAAACAGAAATGTATAGTCGCTTCCTTTTGCTTGTGTGTGTGTGTGTTGAATAGTAAAATGAGGTAAATAACGATTTCCCAATTTTTTTTTAACAGGCTATATGAAGTTGTTCCGAAGTATGCGGAGAATGGCAGAGGACGATCTTGTTAGCGGAATCGGTCTTTCTTCACTTCCGATCGTTGTTCATTTCAAATCAAAAGATCCGGACCGTGTGAACCCAGCTATAAATTAAGGTTTGAATAATTCGCTGCTTTCTTCTTCTTTTTTTGTAGTATGCCATCATTTATCATGCCAACTATTGGCTTATTAGAGATGTATAAACAGTAAAACATAAACATAGACAAATTTCCACAGAGGGGGGAAAATGTTGTAATTGAAAATTTACCATGCCAGGTCATACTAGAATAGGATTTCAACGTATTTCTGAAATGTTTTTAGAACAATGATAGGGAACAATCACAATATAACAATAATTACCAATCCAAATGGGAATTTGATATTGTGATTGTTCCCAATTGTTGTTCTAAAGACATTTCAAAACTATGTTTAAATACTATTCAAGTATAATCCGACATGGTGAATTTTAAATTACCACGTTTCTCCCCCTTTGCGAGAATTTGTCTATCTTTATGTTTTACTTTTTATATATCTCTAGCTAACCAATAGTTAGCATGATCAATGATGGTATCGGTCAATTTATGGGTCAAGTTGTTGTTTTCATGGACGGTCTCGATTCGTCGGTGTCGAGTTGTTAATGTCAATCTTAAAATATTTATTAAAATTTATTTGCAACGCAATAGCATGCTCTATTAATTTGACTGTGTTATTTATAGTTTATTGTTCATTTTGATTTAAAAACTATACATTTTGAAGTTTATATAACAACTTATCATTTTGCTTATTTACAAGTCACTTACTATAAGTTAAAATAAATACAAAATGACTTATCAACAAAAATAAGTTATACACCACTTATAAATAAAGATAAAGTAGTGTCAAACGGTACATTGCATGTTTTTTTTAAGAAGGTTTTTCCTTATTACTTTAAAATGCGTTTTCTTTTACAAACTAAGCTGGCGAAAATTAATTTTGATTTCCATAAAGTAAAATAACCCAAATCTAAGTAGTTTTTTTTTTTAAATATAATGACGTGAAATCACTGTAAGAAAAAAGTTCATTTAGCATCATAATTTTTTTCCGGTTATGTTGCTAAAGTGGATGTGACTAGATTTTAGCAACAGATTAGCAACAAATTATGTTGCTATTTGTTGCTAAAATTTAGGCATAACCATTTTCTTAACATAACTCAAAATATTTTATGATGCTAAATGAACTTTTTTTTTGTAGTGAATAATTTGAAAAGTAATTATGTGAATGTTATTAATTATTATCAAGTTCATTAAGCAAGTTGTATAAGGTCACTTTCATTTATATCATAATTATAGGTATATTGCTTAATGAAGACTAAAAAAGTAGTCATGCTTGATAGTTGATACTAACTGTTCAAGCATAATTTAAATATTTTGATATATATGGAGATTTTTTGAAATAAAATTGAAAGAATATATGTGAACTTAAATTGAAAGTACAAAATCAAGTAATCACTTTCCTTTTGGTTTCTCTAACAAAAAAAACGGTGTACCAAAAAAAAAAAGAATAAAGATGCTTTACAAAACTTCAAATATGAAAAATATTTAAAATTTGATATTGGAATATGTATAAGTTAAATTGAAATTGATTGTTACATCCTAATATCACTATGATTCGTTAACAGAAGCTTCACTTATTTAATCAGTCGACAACAAAGTTTTTTTTTTCTAACATCTGGCCAAATAAAACCAAAATACGGAAAAACTATAAATTCAACGTTTTAATTGACATAAAAATCAGCGAAAAGAGGGTAAAAATTCAAACCAGGTTTTCACAAATCTTTGTGAACAAGTCTAAAAACTAGCATTTATGTATCCTGTTCCTTTACCTCCAAGAGCCTCCGGAGATAAGGATCCCGACCTGAGGGAAGCCCAAACTTGTCCACAAAGGATCGTACACACCGATCCCCATAGAATTCCCAAATTGTTGCCGCAGGTTTACTTGGTAAGTTGGAGCCCTAGGAACTTCTTGTGAGTGAGTTGCCGGAGAAGGCACTCCAAGACTTTGTTCGCGTTTCGAGAGGATCTTCCATGATTCAAATGGTCCCTAAACGGAAGAAATGAACTTTTGGCCTTTTGTCTATTACATTTGTATTCGACTTGTTTTATGATGACCTTGTTTGGGATTTTAGTTTTGTTGTTTAATCTTGAGCCTTGTTACTAAAAAACATGTACGAAAATGAAGGACAACATTTTTAGGTTCGAGTTGGTTTAGTTATGGAATGCAATCTATAATGAAATTGGTGATTCTAATGCAACTGTTTTCTGTACATAAATCTATGATGGATTTACCAATAATATGTATAATGATTCAGTGAAATCAGTGTGTTAATGCTTTCGTATCAAAACAACAACCATAACAACAAAAAACGCAACATTATAATTTGCAATATTCAGTCACCCACATAAGTTCAACCTCTGATAAGTTGTTTTTGAGTAAATTATAGTTTTGTACACCGATCTATTGGTGGTTAAGAAAATGGATACCCATCTTTCATGATTAACGATTTGCATATTCAAGTATATGATATCGTCAAATCAACAAACCACAACTAACTTATGTGCATGTTAACTTTTTGAACCAAAAAATAGTTACATGCCAAAACATGTGAGTTTTTAAGAGACAAAATTGTCATTTCTCATATCAAATAAAGCGAACCATTAGATCTGATTGCTGATTTCTCATATCAAATAAAATGGCAAAATTAGGATTATTGAAAAAAAAAATCAAAAGTAAAGGTAAACGTAACACAAACGAAAATTGGGCCCTAAGGTCTACTAACTTGCAAAGAGATCAACTCAAAAGGAAACTAAAATTTAATGACATTTATGACATATTAATAGGTAGATATGTACAAGTAATATGGACATAATTTAACACAAAAATCAATAATATATGTATACATACAACAGCACACCATAGAATCCCTAAAAAGGAAGAAATTTGAACTTAAATTAATTTTTTAATACAAGGATCATCCAATTTATTGATAATTGCTATGTTTCCTTTAAAGGGTTTTAATGAACCACTATAAAGCCACTAGAGAGTTTTATGTAAAATACCAACAAAAGTTTAAACTCTACATTGTTGTAAATCTTTATATATATTTAGCAAAAAGAATGAATATCAATCGTGATATTGCTTGTAAGTTCTATCTCCCCATATTTGTTACTCTTTCCGTTTTCTCTTAGTATTTTTTTTCTGGGTACTTTCTATGTGTAATCAACTATTGTGTTTTCATTTTCATTTATTCACAAAAACCTTGTAATTTACTTTCATAATACTAAACCCGCAATGGTCATGTGCTTAAACATCTTTTTGTAGTTAAATAAAACATCAGATGTCCACAAATATGTGATTAGATGTGAGTTTAATTTTTATAATATTACTCCATGTTTATTTGTAAATATATAATATATGAGAAATATTACGGGAGAAGCAAATGCTGTGTTGCGTAACTTTTTCTGAGTAGAATTTTCTTATCGTTCAATTTATTAGAAAATTTTAGTATTGAACAACTTCTTAATTGCTAGTTTGCTAGAAATCAGTTTGTCAAATGACTAATCCTTGAGAGATGAATTGGTACAGAGATAAAATAATAAACTGGGAAGTGTACAACATTTAAAAATAAAACAAAAAACTTTTGTGACGGTTTTTACTTAAACAGAAATGTATAGTAGTCACTTCCTTTTGTGTGTCTGTGTTTGCTGAATAGTAAAAATGAGGTAAATAACGATCGCCCAAATTTTAACAGGCTATTTGAAGTTGTTCCTAAGTATGTGGAGAATGGCAGAGGAGAATCCCCTTAGCAAAATAAATCTTTGTTCAATTCCGATCGTTGTTCATTTCGTTTCAAAACTCCGGGCCATGTCAAGCAAGCTTTAAGGTTTGAATCAATCGCTGCTTTCTTCTTTTTGTAGTATGGCTACCATGAATGCATACAATTTACTAAGCTGGCTTTTATAGTTTAATATGTTAGGATAAAGATACTTTACAAGACATAAAAATTTGAAAAATATGATAGTTAGAGAATACAGTATGTATAAGTTATATTGAAATTGTTCTTTTTTTCTTACACAACGTAGTTTTGTATATCTTTCTGCAGAAAAAGAATGTCAATTTTGGTGCAGTTGCATATGAAGAGCTTAATAAGGTCCCAATGAGGCAAAAAAGGGCGAAAACACCAACCAGGGCTAACAAGAATTGAGTAAATAAATTCCCAGCAGTTGCACTATTAAGAGCCCATCTGTTCTGTGAAAGGATCAATGTCTGCTCAATACTTGGATATTTCTGAAACAAACGACCTCATAAACTATACTGCTTTTCTCAGCTTCCAAAAAGCGCTTGCAAACTGACATGGACTTCACGGCATCATTGCCTCCGTCTGACGACTTGGCCACCAAAAGCCATAATAGTGCTTAAAACATCAATAGGAAGATTTGTTATATTCAAAGCCAAATATGCTGGAGGATCTCACGTAACGTTAATCTTGTGTTTGTTTATCTTGCTTTTCAATCTGCTAGGACTAGTAATTAATAGGTGATCTATGTTTACTTTTGGGTTTGTTTTGAAAGTTTCAGTGGGTAGCTCAGTTGATTGTAATTTTGTGTAAATTAAAGAGCTATCATTGTATGTCACACCCCAAAATCCGTAAAACGAACATCAAGGCGTAACCTTTTTAAACAAAAGGAAAATGAAACATGTTGGCACAAAATTAAAATTTTAAAAGAAAACACTTGCGAGCTAAAGGAACAATTAAATGAATAAATATAAAGTTTGCCAAACGATGCTACAAGACAAATGATTTTAACAAAATTTTATAAAAAGAAATGAACAAATGTAATTTACCCGTAGGCTACAACCTCAAATAAAAACTAGTCTAAGCAAAAATAAAGCAACTGAAAAATGCCCCGAGCCCATGCGATACTGCGCTAATGCTCTTATCCGAACGTTTCAATCTAAATTGTACCTGAAAGACAAAATTGTAACGGTGAGTCCCACGCACATACATAGACGGGACGGCATCACAAAATACCGTCACTCCATCCCATAAATGCAAGAACCCACAAACAACAACTACGATAATCAACATATAAAAAGAAATATAATAACATCCTACAAAGAGATAAATTAAATAACTTCAACACACATCAATAGCATACATGGACCTCTCACACCACCTACCCCAGTCCGTAAGGTAGGTCATTCCCTATCACTTCGGCCGTCTTATGTCCCCGGAATTAGGGAGAGACATAGACCATTGCTAACATAAAAATAGATTTATAGTGCGCACTTGAACCTCTCACGCTACTCGTCCCAGTCCGTAAGACGAGTCATTTCCTATCCCTTCGGCCGTCTTATGTCCCCGGAATTAGGGAGAGACATAGACCATTGCTAACAATAAAATAAATATAGTGCACACTGGGACCTCTCACGCCACTCGCCCCTGTCCGTAAGACGAGTCATTCCCTATCCCCTCGGCCGTCTTATGTCCCCGGAATTAGAGAGAGACATAGACCATTGCCACTACAGCTAAATCACAAGGCCTCGGCCAATAATATAAAACCATTCAATTATCACATTCTCATACGTCACTTTAACGTAATTCAATAATACTCATAATCATAGGTGCTAGATTCACAACTAGCCAAACAAGTCTATCAACATAAATCTCATTCAGACATTTTAACAAACACCTTGTATGCATAAAATACAATTCATCTTTATTCAACATAAATTCACCCAATTTCATCAACAACTAAAATATCACATAATCAACTCATAAAACACGCAAACCCATCCATAATCTCATTAATTCGAAATTAATATGTCAAAAGCCTCAACTTCTACAATTCAAATAATGGAATTAAAAATATAACAACTAAACTCCAATTAACAATATAAGAACATAATTAATATAAAAGGCAAAAACCCCCAATTTATAATAAACGTAAAACTTAATCCTAACATACACCCTCGTCTAGTCGCAATGGATAACCCCCGTTACCTTAGCGCGTAGAGGAGATGCTTCCGATATGAACCCGCTAATGGTGGTTTCTTCTTCTTCTTCCTAGGATTTGGAATCTCCCTTTTCTCTCTTTTTTCTCTTGATTTAGGTTACTGTTTTGAAAAAGTGGACTGATTTGAAGATGTAAAAACTGTTTTGAGAAAGTTTGTGGAAGCGAACTATTTGGTACCTAAAGTTCTAAAAGTTAACTCTTAATCAAATTTATTAATTTACTGCTCAAAAATAACCAATTTTTTTAGAAACAAAACTATTGGTTCCTTTCTATTTATAAAATTAGTAACAGGTTTTAAAAATAAAGTTTTTCGGAAGAGTTTTGGTTTTTGGCTAAAAATTAGTCGAGTGACCGGTTTTTGGTAAAATTTGAATAAAACGTTTTTGGATAAATTAAATCATAAATAAAACCACTTATAAATATACGGGATGTTACATTGTAATTGTCTAAGCTGGGTTAGGTCCCGTTTTATTAATGAAAGTTTGTTAATTAAAAAAATAATAATTTGTCAGTTTTGCTCTGCATGCGCCGCTCTTAACTCTTACGGTGTCTTAATGTTTCCGTAGATGAAACTGAGCCAAGTAAACACTCTCACTTTCTGGGCCGATAAGTATATAGCGACCAACATGCTAGATATGATGCCCGCCTTGGCCATGTCAGCAGATCGAAACGGTGGCACATCCATTTAGTGGCGGAACATGGATGATTACTTTACCAATCATTTCTTAACGCAATTATTTTACAAAAAATATAACCTCACAGACATGGATGATTCTGTAAATTACGATATAGAAAGAAATTTTCAAAAGTAAAGGAAAAGGTAACCCAAACGAAAATTAGGCCCTAAGGTCTACTGACTTGAAAAGAGATAAACTCAAAAGGAAACTAAAATTAAATGACATTTAATTATGACATATTAATTGGTAGATATGTACAAGTAATATGTACATAATTAATTTCACATAAAAATTAATAATATATGTAAATATACAGTACACCATAGAATCACTAAAAAGGAAGAAATTTGAACTTGAATTAACTTTTTAATAGAAGGTCCATCCAATTTATTTATATGTAGTTGCTATGTTTCCTTTAAAAGGTTTAAATATCATTCTATTATAATAAGTCAACATAAATCAAATGATACTGCTCAATTTAGCCAATTTTTTCTAAAAACGCACTCACTCTTTTTTACTAATTAATTATTTACATTTATCCAATTCAAAATATAAAAAACAAACAAAAATCATTATCTTTTCAAAACAATTATAATCATATACCATACAAAATCATTTTATGTGTATTTTGTATAACAAAAACATTATATTACTCACCATTTCTAATTTAATATATTCATTCAATCAATATACTTTTTAAAAATTTATTTACGCAGATCATATATATATATATATATATATATATCACGCATCGCATACGCAACGCGTGGGTAACGATTATTAATACCACTATAAAGCCACGAGAGAGTTGTAAATAAAATAACAACAAAATTTTAAACTCTACATTTGTTGTAAATATTCTCTATATATGAAGAGATATCTATAAAAAAAATAAAAATGAATGTCAATCGTGCTATTGCTTATAAGTTATATCCCCCCATATATGTCACTCTTTCCATTCTCTCTTAGTATTTTTATCAGGATACTATTATGTGTTTAATCAACTATTTTATATTCATTTTTATTTATTAACAAAAAGCTTGTAATTTACATTAAAAAGCTTGTAGTTAAATAAAGCATCGGATGTCCACAAATATGTGATTATATGTGAGCTTAATTATTAAAATATTACTCCATGTTTAATTGTAAATATATAATATATGAGAAATATTATGAGAGAAGCAAAAATTGTGTTGCATGACATTTTCTGAGTGGAATTTTCTTATCTTTCAATTTATTAGAAAATTTTAGTATGGAACAAGTTCTTAATTGCTAGTTTGCTAGAAAATCAGTTGGTCAAATGACTAATCCTTGGGAGATAATGCAAAGTCGCTTTCTTTTGTATGTGTGTGTGTGTGTTAAATAGTAAAAATGAGGTAAATAACGATTGCTCAAATTTTAACAGGCTATATGAAGTTGTTCGTAAGTATGCGGAGAATGGCAGATGACAATCTCGTTAGCAGCATAGATCTTTGTTCACTTCCGATCGTTGTTCATTCCATTTCAAAAGATCCGTATCATGTGATCCAAGCTATAAAGGTTTGAATCAATGACTACTTCTGATTTTTATAGTATAATATAAGATGATAAAATGATTCACAAATCAATAAAATTTGAAAAATATGATAGTAGAATATGTATAAGTTATACTGAAATTCAAATTTTCAATATAACTAATAAAGATAATGTAACAGAAAAACAATAAAATACACCTTAAGACCAGTTATATTAAAATTTGAAAAATATGATATTATAATATGTATAAGTTATATTGAAAGTGAGTGTTACATCTTCTTATTACGACGATTCATTAACAGAAGCTTCACTTATTTTATCAGTACACAACTAATTTTTTTAAAAAAACATCTGGCCAACAAACATATTGAAATTATAAAATTCAATGTTTTAATTAACATAAAAATCACCCAAAAGAGGGTAAAAATTCAAATCAATGAAGATTAGTATTTGATTAAGAAAATAACTATCGCAGGTTTACTTGTGAGGGTGGAGCACCCTAGGAACTTCTTAGGATCTAAATTGGAATTTCCATCGTCAAAAACAATCTTTAGCAATAAAGATCTTCTGGCAGAGATACTTCTCCGCGTGCCAACAAATTCACTGATCAATTTCAAACGTGTATCTAAATTTTGGCAAACAGTAATATCAGAATCGCGATTTTAATACAACCACTACACTATAATTGATCAACACCCCATCTCTGCCATATACTTTCGGATGAGTACTCCGGCATTAGGTCCATTAAATACTCCCTCTCTTCGTGGCCACGTAAATCTTGTACCATTCCTTTTCCTCCATGAGTTTAAAAATTTAAAATTTCCTCGCTTCGAGCACTCTTGCAACGGGTTGGTGTTGTTTTCAGTTAGGAATAAACATTACTGTGTGTGAAAAAAAAAAGTGGAGCTCTAGGAACTTCTTGTGAGTGAGCTTCCGGAGAAGGCACTCCATGACTTTGATCGGGTTTCGAGGACCTTCCATGATTCTATGGTCCTTAAATGGAAAAATAATTCTATTGTCCATTACATGTGTATTCCACAGATTTTATGATAACCGTGTTTTGCATTTTAGTTTTGTTGCTCAATCTTCAGCTAGCCTTGTTACTGAAATGGATGTAAAGAAAGGACAACCGTTGTAGGTTTGAATTGGTTTAATTATGTAATACAATCTATAATGAAATTGGAGATTCTGATGCAAGTGTTTTCTGTAAGGAAATCTATAATGGATTTACCAATGCTATGTATAATAAAACCAGTGTGTTAATGCAAGTATTTTCTGTCAAAACAACAAAATTGCAATGTAGCCCTAAGAGCATCAACATATAAGAAGGAACTATGTTAATAATTAAAGTATTCTATTTGATTATTTAGAGTGCCCTATTTTTGTCGGCCATAAAAATCCATTTATTTACAAGGGTTTTTTTAGAAAGTGAGAAATTGTTGTCAAGATGGAAAACTAATTGGATTTCTATGGGAGGTAAATTAATGTTGATCAAGTATATATGTGCCACTTATTGACGGTTTACACCACGACTGCTATAAATCCCCGCAAAAAAACCATTCATCAAATTGATTATAACTTTGCGCTAACTTTCTATGGGGTAAAAGAGAACAAAATTAAATACCACCGGATTTTTTGGAGTACCATTTTTAAATCTGTGGATGAAGGTGGTTTAGGTATTAAAAACATGAGTAAGATTACGGTTCTTGTGGAGTTCAAATAACTTTCCTGGATTTTTTTTGAAAAAAACTCGTTTTGCAGGGACTAATTACATGAAAAGAAAATATAAAGTTTTAAGTAAACACGGCTATTCATATTGATAAGAATGATAAAACACAAACATTTAGCAGAACATACAATGTTATAGCTAGTAGCTAGGAAAAGAAGATATAGATGTTAATCATGATGGTTAGAACTGCACCAATAATAAGTGAAGATATGTGTGAACAATATTGTAGTATTAAACATTTACTTACATACAATGGCGATCGGAAAAGAAATAGTAATTATACTGCGTAACTCAGAATCTGTTGCAAAATTTTGTGAATGGCCCCCTCGAGTGTTTGAAGGAGAAGGATAACTATCTTATATGGGCATATTGTCCCTTGGTTAACTTCAGTCTGAATTCTGCTTGGGACATGGTAAGGAAAAAATAAAACATAGATTTTTCCATAAGATCAATTCTTTTGGTTACATGATGGCCTCCCCTAAAAAACATTGGCGCACATAAGCTTGAGTAAAAAACATATTTGGAATAATCTCATTCCGTTAAAAAAGTTCTTTTTATAGTAACAGGTACCCTTTAAAATGTAAGAAAGTAACATGGGACAAAGCCCCCCATGTTGGCCTATAAAACTGAATCCGATAAAAGTACGATATAGCTATCAAACTTGCTAAGAAAAAGAAACATCACGGGACACCTAAAGCTGTAAAAAAGAGGGGGAAATAACTAAACTAGCAAATTTCATTAGCCATCATCTGAGAGTGCAAATGCGCTTAATAAACCCTACTTTTCTCCTTATACACACCCCCCTCTCCTTATGAAAAAGTTCTGTTTAGTTTGGAATCTGTTATAGAAAGGAATTAATAATTCTAAGCGATGATAGAATTCGAAAGCTTAACGTTCGAGTACTTCAAAGTGTGAGTCGTTTGTAATGCTAATGAAGAGATTATTGAACATTTGTTCAGTAGTTTTCTTTTTTAGCCCGTTTGGTATCAGTTTTTTTTTTCCTTACTCATTTGTTCAGTACGTATACTCAAGTATAGAATCACTTTCTTTAGGTTCTCTAAGCTACTTGGATGAATAGATGAAGAGTTGTAATACATTTTATATAGACGTCGATTTGTCAGTTGGTGGGTTAAGAAAGAAAGTCCCATTATGAACAAATTATGCATATGTTGCCCAACTTCATTGTGTAGATACATCAGTAGGTACATGTATCAAAAGGAAGATAAAAAAAATTGACATTTATGAACATTAATCGTATATATGAAAAAAAATAGTACATAAACAATGCATGAAAATGAATTAAATATTTACAAAAACAGTAACAAATAAAACTATAAGAAAGGAGGTTGAATTTACATCAAAATTTCAACAATAGGGCCATTCAAATTAATTACATTTACTTGTTTACTTTTTTAGGATTTTGAGAAACCACTATAAAATCATACCTAAGAATAATGTAAGCACCTTCAATGTAAGCACCTTCCTTCCACCAATCTCTCTCAAAGTGCTCATAATCTATGTCGAAACCCTACATTTTTTTGAAATCACTGGATAACATTATCAAATCACCAATGAATGCCATTGTCGATAATGCTGGTATGTCTTAGCCACTTTTTTTTATATATATTGTAACACTTTTAATACTTTATGCACAACGTTCTCCAACGCCTAAAATTTAGGTTTATTATTACAAATAATAAAAGCAATGAAAGTGTTAAAGAAGGGCGATTTTTATGTAAAGAAATTGAGATTAGAGAAAGAAATTTTCAAAAGTAAAGGAAAAGGTAACACAAACGAAAATTAGGGCCTAAGGTCTGCTAACTTGCAAAGAGATAAACTCAAAAGTAAACTAAAATTAAATGACATTTATGACATATTAATTATTGTGTGTTGCATAACTTTTTCTGAATAGATTTTTCTTATTGTCCAATTTATTAAAAAAAAGTTAGTATGGAACAACTTCTTAACTGGTACATAAGATAGAATGATAAAGTGGGAAGTGTACAAAATTTACAAAAAAAAATTGTGACGTTTTTTTTTTAGCAGGCTATATGAAGTTGTTCCGAAGTATGCGGAGAATGGCAGAGGACGATCTTGTTAGCGGAATCGGTCTATCTTCACTTTCGGTCGTTGTTCATTTCAAATCAAAAGATCCGGACCGTGTGAACCCAGCTATAAATTAAGGTTTGAATAATTCGCAGCTTTCTTCTTTTTTTTTTGTAGTATGGTTACCATATGGTTATATATATAAACTTCAAAATGGATAGTTTTTGGATTAAAATGAACAATAAAGTATATGTAACACAGTCAAATTAATAGAGCATAGTGTTGCATGCGTCGCAAATTTTAAGAAATATTTTAAGATTCACCATCATCAAACCACTCTATCTCAAAAAATTGAGGTGGCCTATATGAAACCATTTGAGAATTTATTTGTTCTCGCAACAATGAATTTTTCTCCGATATACGTTTCTATTTGATGCTATTTGTTCATCAATTTGTCTTATACTCAAGTCATTACGAATGATTTGCATCCAAGTTTTTAACGGTATACCTCTACCTTTATTTTGATTTCCTACACTAATACAATCACTCTTCTTAAACGGATCACATATATATCTTCTTGCCACATGCCCAAACAAACGTAAATGACTCTCTCTCAATTTATCTTCAATCGGAGTCATCCTTACACTAGCCCAGATATACTCATTCCTAATCTTATATGTCCTAGTATTACAACACATCCATCTCAACATCCGCATCTTTGCTACCTTCATTTTATTTTCATCTACTTTTTTAATCGCCCAACACTCACTGGCGTATAATAAAACTAGTGTTATAGCTGTTTTATAAAATTTATCTTTAAGCCTTAACATCATACAACGTCACATAAAAAATCCAATGCGCTCCTCTACCACGTCCATCATACTTGGATTTTATTGTTGATTAAACAATAGTTTTAAGATTAACATTAACAAATCGACATCGATGAATCGAGCCCGCCCATAAAAAAGACAACTTGACCCATGGATTGACCGGTACCTTCATTTATCATGCCAACTATTGGCTTATTAGAGATATATATATAAACAACAAAACATAAACATAGACAAATTTCCGCAGAGGGGGGAAAACGTTGTAATTGAAAATTTACCATGTCGGGTCATACTAGAATAGGATTTCAACATATTTTTGAAATGATTTTTGAACAACGATCGGGAACAATCACAATATAACGATAATTACCAATCCAAATGGGAATTTGACATTGTGATTGTTCCCGATCGTTGTTCTAAAGACATTTCAAAACTATGTTTAAATACTATTCAAGTATAATCCGAGATGGTGAATTTTAAATCAACACGTTTCTCCCCCTTTGCGAGAATTTGTCTATCTTTATGTTTTACTTTTTATATATCTCTAGCTAGCCAATAGTTAGCATGATCAATTAATGATGGTATCGGTCAATTTATGGGTCAAGTTGTTGTTTTTATGGATGGGCTCGATTCGTCGGTGTCGAGTTGTTAATGTCAATCTTAAAATATTTCTTAAAATTTATTTGCAACGCAATAGTATGCTCTATTAATTTGACTGTGTTATAAGTTAAATTGAAATTGATTGTTACATCCTCCCACCAATCTCTCTCCAAGTGCTTATAATCTATGTGGAAACCCTGCATTTTTCTGAAATCACTGGATAATATTATCAAATCATCAATGAACGCCATTGTCGATAATGCTGGTATGTTTTATACCCTATGAAAAACTTCAAATATGAAAAATATTTAAAATATGATATTGGAATATGTATAAGTTAAATTGAAATTGATTGTTACATCCTCCTATCACCATGATTCGTTAACAGAAGCTTCACTTAATTATTTAATCAGTCGACAAGAAAGTTTTTTTTTTTTCTAACATCTGGCCAAATAAAACCAAAATACGGAAAAACTATAAATTCAACGTTTTAATTGACATAAAAATCAGCGAAAAGAAGGTAAAAATTCAAATCAGGTTTTCACAAATCTCTGTGAACAAGTCTAAAAACTAACATTTATGTATCCTGTTCCTTCACCTCCAAGAGCCTCCGGAGATAAGGACCCTGACCTGAGGGAAGCCCAAACTTGTCCACAAAGGATCGTACACACCGATCCCCATAGAATTCCCAAATTGTTGCCGCAGGTTTACTTGGTAGGTTGGAGCCCTAGGAACTTCTTGTGAGTGAGCTGCCGGAGAAGGCACTCCAAGACTTTGTTCGCATTTCGAGAGGATCTTCCATGATTCAAATGGTCCCTAAACGGAAGAAATAAACTTTTGGCTTTTTGTCTATTACATTTGTATTCGACTTGTTTTATGATGACCTTGTTTTAGATTTTAGTTTTGTTCTTTAATCTTGAGCCTTGTTACTGAAATGGATGTACGAAAATGAAAGACAAGAGTTTTAGGTTCGAGTTGGTGTAGTTATGTAATGCAATCTATAATGAAATTGGTGATTCTAATGCAACTGTTTTCTGTAATGAAATCTATGATGGATTTACCAATAATATGTATAATGATTTAGTGAAATCAGTGTGTTAATGCTTTCGTGTCAAAACAACAACATAACAACAAAAAGGGCAACATTATAATTTGCAATATTCAGTCACCCACATAAGTTCAACCTCTGATAAGTTATTTTTGGGTAAATTATAGTTTTGTACACCGATCTATTGGTGGTTAAAAAAATGTATACCCACCTTTCATGATTAACGATTTGCATACTCAAGTATATGATATCGTTAAATCAACACACCACAACTAACTTCTGTGCAAGTTAACTTTTTGAACCAAAAATCAGTCACATGCCAAAACATGTGAGTTTTTAAGAGACAAAATTGTCATTTCTCATATCAAATAAAGTGAACCATTAGATCTGATTGCTGATTTCTCATATCAAATAAAATGACAAAATTAGGATTATAGAAAAAAAAATCAGAAGTAAAGGTAAAGGTAACACAAACGAAAATTGGGCCATAAGGTCTACTAACTTGCAAAGAGATAAACTCAAAAGGAAACTAAAATTAAATGACATTTATGACATATTAATAGGTAGATATGTACAAGTAATATGGACATAATTTAACACAAAAATCAATAATATATGTATACATACAACAGTACACCATAGAATCCCTAAAAAGGAAGAAATTTGAACTTAAATTAATTTTTTAATACAAGGATCATCCAATTTATTGATAATTGCTATGTTTCCTTTAAAGGGTCTTAATGAACCACTATAAAGCCACTAGAGAGTTTTATGTAAAATACCAACAAAAGTTTAAACTCTACATTGTTGTAAATCTTTATATATATTTAGCAAAAAGAATGAATATCAATCGTGATATTGCTTGTAAGTTCTATCTCCCCATATTTGTTACTCTTTCCGTTTTCTCTTAGTATTTTTTTTCTGGGTACTTTCTATGTGTAATCAACTATTGTGTTTTCATTTTCATTTATTCACAAAAACCTTGTAATTTACTTTCATAATACTAAACCCGCAATGGTCATGTGCTTAAACATCTTTTTGTAGTTAAATAAAACATCAGATGTCCACAAATAAAACATCCTTTTCTGTGTTGTGTAACTCGTTTTTGTTGAATAGTAAAAATGATGTAAATAACGATCGCCCAAATTTTAACAGGCTATTTGAAGTTGTTCCTAAGTATGCGGAGAATGGCAGAGGACAATCTTGTTAGCAGAATAGAGTTTATTCAATTCCGATCGTTGTTCATTTCATTTTGAAATTCCTATCCGCTGTTCTAGTTGCAGTTTTGCAGTTAGGTTCCAAGTGAGGTTGCAACCACAGTTGGAACCAAGTGTATTAATGAACAGAACTGTAAAAAGTTAAATGTACTTGAAATAAATCACACGCACATTTAACAACGGAGTTCAGCTAACTATGCTACGTCTCCGGGGCACTTACCTAGATTATGATATTATAAAAGCTTATAATATAGGATTCAAGTCTTAATGAAAAACTCACGTGTATTCTCTCAAGAATGGGTTCTTTATAATTTATAACACACACTAAAAACAATCTTCTTGCTTGAAGATCTTGATGATTGCTTTTGACTCTTTTTGATTGGCTTGAATCTCTCCATATATCATGAGACTGTCCAACGTGAGATAGACTCCAATCTTCTAAAGATAGAACCTGTTGATAATAGCTTGGAAATACGAGTTAGTCTTTTCCTTTAATAAGGAAACATACAAGACAATATCTTTAAGAGATAATATCTTTGAAACTACATATGAAATATTAACTCCATATTTCTTTCAAGCTTAACACGAATCATACTGATTTTGATAAGAAACAAAGATCAAAACATGTAATAAGGATTTGCATAATAATAGAGATATAGTAAATTCCTATGTAAAAGGAAACACATCTTTATAAACTATTCTCCTTATATCTATTTAGGAAACATCTTCCTTATTACTTTTAATATTCTCAATAATCATAAACTTAACCTTTAAGAGCATATGAGAATATAAACTGCATACTTTAAAACAAATAATTACCATTAAAGAATAGATATGCAGATTAATAGAACAAGACAGAATTCTGCAGAACAGCAGGTTGGAACTGTGGACTTCACGACATCATTGCCTCCGTCTGACGACTTGGCCACCAAAGACCATAATAGTGCTTAAAACATCAATAGGAAGATTAGTTATATTCAAAGTCATCTGAAATATGCTGGAGGATCTCACGTAACGTTAATCTTGTGTTTGTTTATCTTGCTTTTGAATCTGCTAGGACTAGTAATTAATAGGTGATCTAAGTAGCAGGAGGTAGTTGTTTCATGGGTAGCTCAGTTGGTTGTAATTTTGTGTAAATATTTTGGAGCTATCATTGTAATTTTGTAAGCTGAGTCATATCCCATTTTATTAATGAAAGTTTGTTAATTAAAAAAAACTTTAATTTTGTCAGTTTGCTCACGTCTCTTACGGTTATTAAACATTTACTTACATACAATGGTGATCGGAAAAGAGATTCATATACAATATTGTAGCATTAAAAATTTACTTAAATACAATATTGGCGATCAGAAAAGAGAGAGTATTTTCACTATGAATTCTTCTTGGGACGTGGGGGGTAATAAAACATAAGCTAGAGTAACAAACATATTTGAAATAATCTCATTCCGATTAAAATTTATGTTTCGTTTGAAATCTATTATAATCGAAGGAATTCTAAGTGACGATAGAATTAAAAAGGTTAATCTCCTAGTACCTTTTAAGTGTGAGTGTTGTAATGATAATGAAGAATATTGAACATTTTCTTCAGTAGTTATGATATATATAGTTAGTATATAGTTACTTGGTTGAAGAGTTATAATACATGTTATAGACGTCGATTTGTCAGTTGGCGGGTTATGAAAGACAGTCCCATTATCAACAAATTATGCATTATATTGCCTAACTTCGTTGTTTAGATATTGTGGAATCCAGTTGGAAAAGCATAACAGAAGGTACAAATATGAGTTTTCGCTCGATTATTAGATATATTGCCTATCTAGCTCAGTTAGATAATACAGATAAGTGCTTTCCGGGTGATTTTGACATGTACAAACCTTTATCTAATCACAAGTGTTCTGAAGCTTATGGTATACATGATAATTTTACTTTCATAAATTGACTCTGTATATATAGAAGAAACCCTACTAAAAAGATAGTTGAATTTATCTATAACGAGTATGACATGGGGTAAGGTTGTCGGTAGGAAGTGGTTTGAACCATTTTTTGTAATCCATTTAAACGTATTTGATAATGTATACGTTAGTGAATCTGGAACCGTATCATTTTTCGGCATCAAAAGAGAGGTTCCAAATGTTTTTGGTTAGAGCAACTTCCATTAAACTAAGAAATTGAAAAGGTTACAACTTTACTCATTGCTAGTTATAATAAGCGTGAAAGAGATCAACATAATAACAAACAGGCTAAAATATTGTACAAATCATTTCTTATTTTCTTAACGCAATTACTTTACCAAAATATAACCTTTACAGGCATGGATGATTCTGTAAATTAGGATTATAGAAAGAATTTTTCAAAAGTAAAGGAAAAGGTAACACAAACGAAAATTGGGCCCTAAGGTGTACTAACTTGCAAAGAGATAAACTCAGAAGTAAACTAAAATTAAATGACATTTATGACATATTAATTAATTGTTATATATGTACAAGTAATATGGACATAATTTAACACAAAAATCAATAATATATGTATACATACAGTACACCATAGACTATTCCCTAAAAAGGAAAAAATTGAACTTGAATTAACCTTTTAATACAAGGATCATCCAATTTATTGATAATTGCTATGTTTCCTTTAAAGGGTTTTAATGAACCACTATAAAGCCCCTAGAGAGTTGTATGTAAAATACCAACAAAACTTTAAACTCTACATTGTTGTAAATCTTTATATATATCTAGAAAAAAAAAATGAATATCAATCGTACTATTGCTTGTAAGTTCTATCCCCCCATATATGTTACTCGTTCCGTTTTCTCTTGTAGTATTTTTTTCTGGGTGCTTTCTATGTGTAATCAACTATTGTATTTTCATTTTCATTTTCATTTATTCACAAAAACCTTGTAATTTACATTCATAATACTAAACCCGCAATGTTCATGTGCTTATAAACATCTGTTTGTAGTTAAATAAAATATCAGATGTCCACAAATATGTGATTAGATGTGAGCTTAATTTTTAAAATATTACTCCATGTTTATTTGTAAACATATAATATATGACAAATATTACGGGAGAAGCAAATGTTGTGTTGCGTAACTTTTTCTGAGTATAATTTTCTTATCGTTAAATTTATTAGAATATTGTTAATTTGTAATTTTGTGTAAATTTCAAAGCTATCATTGTTAATTTGTCAGTTTTGCTCTACATGCGCCGCTCTTAGCTCTTACTGTGTCTTAATATTTCCATAGATGAAACTGAGCCAAGTCAACACTCGCACTTTCTGGGCCGATAAGTATGCGACCAACATGCTAGATATGCTGCCCACCTTGGCCATGTCATTAGATCGAAACGGTGGCACATCCATTTAGTGGCGGAACATGGATGATTACTTTACCAATCATTTCTTAACGCAATTATTCAAAAAATATAACCTCACAGACATGGATGATTCTGTAAATTACGATATAGAAAGAAATTTTCAAAAGTAAAGGAAAAGGTAACCCAAACGAAAGTTAGGCCCTAAGGTCTACTGACTTGAAAAGAGATAAACTCAAAAGGAAACTAAAATTAAATGACATTTAATTATGACATATTAATTGGTAGATATGTACAAGTAATATGTACATAATTAATTTCACATAAAAATTAATAATATATGTATATATACAGTACACCATAGAATCACTAAAAAGGAAGAAATTTGAACTTGAATTAACTTTTTAATAGAAGGTCCATCCAATTTATTTATATGTAGTTGCTATGTTTCCTTTAAAAGGTTTTAATAAACCACTATAAAGCCACGAGAGAGTAGTAAGTAAAATAACAACAAAACTTTAAACTCTACATTTGTTGTAAATATTCTCTATATATGAATAGATATCTATAAAAAAAATATGAATGTCAATCGTGCTATTTCTTGTAAGTTATATCCCCCAATATATGTCACTCTTTCCATTCTCTCTTGGTATTTTTTCAGGCTACTATTATGTGTTTAATCAACTATTTTATTTTCATTTTTATTTATTAACAAAAAGCTTGTAATTTACATTAATAATACTAAACCCCCAATGTTCATGTGGTTAAACATCCATTTGTTGTTAAATAAAGCATCGGATGTCCACAAATATGTGAGTCGATCGATGTGAGCTTAATTATTAAAATATTACTCCATGTTTTAATTGTAAATATAGTATAATTTATGAGAAATATTACGGGAGAAGCAAATGTTGTGCTGCGTAACTTTTTCTGAGTAGAATTTTCTTATCGTTCAATTTATTAGAAAACTTTCGTATTGAACAACTTCTTAATTGCTAGTTTGCTAGAAATCAGTTTGTCAAATAACTAATCCTTGAGAGATGAATTGGTACAAAGGTAAAATAATAAACTGGGAAGTATACAACATTTAAGAAAAAAGAAAAGAAAAAACTTTTGTGACAGTTTTTATTTAAACAGAAATGTATAGTCGCTTCCTTTTGTGTGTATGTGTTTGTTGAATAGTAAAAATAGGTAAATAACAATCTCCCAAATTTTAACAGGCTATAATTAAAGTTGTTCCTAAGTATGCGGAGAATGGCAGAGGACAATCCCGTTAGCAGCATAGATCTTTGTTCACTTCCGATCGTCGTTCATTCCATTTCAAAAGATCCGTATCATGTGAACCAAGCTATAAAGGTTTGAATCAATCACTACTTCTGATTTTTATAGTATAATACAAGAGGATAAAACGATTCACAAATCAATAAAATTCGAAAAATATGATAGTAGAATATGTACAAGATATATTGAAATTCAAATTTTCAATATAACTAATAAAGGTAACGTTACAAAAAAGAATAAAATACACATTAAAACCAGTTATATTAAAATTTGAAAAATATGATATTAAAATATGTATAAGTTTTATATTGAAAGTGGTTGTTAGATCTTCCTATTACGACGATTCATTAACAGAAGCTTCACTTATTTTATCAGTACACAACTAAGTTTTTTTTTTAAAACATCTGGCCAACAAACATATTGAAATTATAAAATACAATGTTTTAATTAACATAAAAGTTACCCAAAAGAGGGTAAAAATTCAAAACAATGAAGGTTTACTTGATTAAGAAAATAACTATGGCAGGTTTACTTGTGAAGGTGGAGCCCCCTTAGGATCTAAATTGGAATTTCCATCGTCAGAAACAATCTTTAGCAATGAAGATCTCCTGGCAATACTTCTCCGCGTGCCAACAAAGTCACTGATCAATTTCAAACGTGTATCTAAATTTTGGCAATCAGTAATATCAGACTCGCGATTTTTATACAACCACTACACCATAATTGATCAACACCTCATCTCTGCCATATACTTTCGGATGAGTACTCCGGCAATAGGTCCATTAAATACTCTCTCTCTTCGTGGCCACGTAAATCTTTTACCACTCATTTTCCTCCATGAGTTTAAAATTTTAAAATTTCCTCGCTTCGAGCACTCTTGCAACGGGTTGGTGTTGTTTTCAGTTAGGAATAAACATTACCGTGTGTGAAAAAAAAAGGTGGAGCCCTAGGAACTTCTTGTGAGTGAGCTTCCGGAGAAGGCACTCCATGACTTTGATCGGGTTTCGAGGACCTTCCATGATTCTATGGTCCCTAAATGGAAAAATAAATTCTATGGTCCATTACATGTGTATTCCACAGATTTTATGATAACCGTGTTTTGCATTTTAGTTTTGTTGTTCAATCTTCAGCTAGCCTTGTTACTGAAATGGATGTAAAGAAAGGACAACCGTTGTAGGTTTGAATTGGTTTAATTATGTAATACAATCTATAATGAAATTGGAGATTCTGATGCAAGTGTTTTCTGTAAGGAAATCTATAATGGATTTACCAATGCTATGTATAATAAAAACCAGTGTGTTAATGCAAGTATTTTCTGTCAAAACAACAAAATTGCAATGTAGCCCTAAGAGCATCAACATATAAGAAGGAACTATGTTAATAATTAAAGTATTCTATTTGATTATTTAGAGTGCCCTATTTTTGTCGGCCATAAAAATCCATTTATTTACAAGAGTTTTTTTAGAAAGTGAGAAATTGTTGTCAAGATGGAAAACTAATTGGATTTCTATGGGAGGTAAATTAATGTTGATCAAGTATATATGTGCCACTTATTGACGGTTTACACCACGACTGCTATAAATCCCCGCAAAAAAACCATTCATCAAATTGATTATAACTTTGCGCTAACTTTCTATGGGGTAAAAGAGAACAAAATTAAATACCACCGGATTTTTTGGAGTACCATTTTTAAATCTGTGGATGAAGGTGGTTTAGGTATTAAAAACATGAGTAAGATTACGGTTCTTGTAGAGTTCAAATAACTTTCCTGGATTTTTTTTTTAAAAAAACTCGTTTTGCAGGGACTAATTACATGAAAAGAAAATATAAAGTTTTAAGTAAACACGGCTATTCATATTGATAAGAATGATAAAACACAAACATTTAGCAGAACATACAATGTTATAGCTAGTAGGTAGGAAAAGAAGATATAGATGTTAATCATGATGGTTAGAACTGCACCAATAATAAGTGAAGATATGTGTGAACAATATTGTAGTATTAAACATTTACTTACATACAATGGCGATCGGAAAAGAAATAGTATTTATACTGCGTAACTCAGAATCTGTTGCAAAATTTTGTGAATGGCCCCCTCGAGTGTTTGAAGGAGAAGGATAACTATCTTATATGGGCATATTGTCCCTTGGTTAACTTCAGTCTGAATTCTGCTTGGGACATGGTAAGGAAAAAATAAAACATAGATTTTTCCATAAGATCAATTCTTTTGGTTACATGATGGCCTCCCCTAAAAAACATTGGCGCACATAAGCTTGAGTAAAAAACATATTTGGAATAATCTCATTCCGTTAAAAAAGTTTTTTTTATAGTAACAGGTACCCTTTAAAATGTAAGAAAGTAACATGGGACAAAGCCCCCCATGTTGGCCTATAAAACTGAATCCGATAAAAGTACGATATAGCTATCACACTTGCTAAGAAAAAGAAACATCACGGGACACCTAAAGCTGTAAAAAAGAGGGGGAAATAACTAAACTAGCAAATTTCATTAGCCATCATCTGAGAGTGCAAATGCGCTTAATAAACTCTACTTTTCTCCTTATACCCCCCTCTCTTTATGAAAAAGTTCTGTTTAGTTTGGAATCTGTTATAGAAAGAAATTAATAATTCTAAGTGATGATAGAATTCGAAAGCTTAACGTTCGAGTACTTCAAAGTGTGAGTCGTTTGTAATGCTAATGAAGAGATTATTGAACATTTGTTCAGTAGTTTTCTTTTTTTAGCCCGTTTGGTATCAGTTTTTTTTTTCCTTACACATTTGTTCAGTACGTATACTCAAGTATAGAATCACTTTCCTTAGGTTCTCTAAGCTACTTGGATGAATAGATGAAGAGTTGTAATACATTTTATATAGACGTCGATTTGTCAGTTGGTGGGTTAAGAAAGAAAGTCCCATTATGAACAAATTATGCATATGTTGCCCAACTTCATTGTGTAGATACATCAGTAGGTACATGCATCAAAAGGAAGATAAAAAAAAATTGACATTTATGAACATTAATCGTATGTATGAAAAAATAGTACATAAACAATGCATGAAAATGAATTAAATATTTACAAAAACAGTAACAAATAAACCTAGAAGAAAGGAGGTTGAATTTAAATCAAAATGTCATCAAAAGGGCCATTCAAATTAATTACATTTACTTTTTTACTTTTTTAGGATTTTGAGAAATCACTATAAAATCATACCTAAGAGATCTCAATGTAAGCACCTTCCTTCCACCAATCTCTCTCAAAGTGCTCATAATCTATGTCGAAACCCTACATATTTTTGAAATCACTGGATAATATTATCAAATCACCAATGAATGCCATTGTCGATAATGCTGGTATGTCTTAGCCACTTTTTTTTATATATATTGTAACACTTTTAATACTTTATGCACAACGTTCTCCAACGCCTAAACTTTAGGTTTATTATTACAAATAATAAAAGCAATGAAAGTGTTAAAGAAGGGGGATATTTATGTAAAACTAGTGTTGCCCTAGAGCTATACTCAAAAGAAATTGAGATTAGAGAAAGAAATTTTCAAAAGTAAAGGAAAAGGTAACACAAACGAAAATTAGGGCCTAAGGTCTGATAACTTGCAAAGAGATAAACTCAAAAGTAAACTAAAATTAAATGACATTTATGACATATTAATTATTGTGTGTTGCATAACTTTTTCTGAATAGATTTTTCTTATTGTCCAATTTATTAAAAAAAATTTAGTATGGAACAACTTCTTAACTGCTAGTGTGCTTGAAAATCAGTTGGTCAAATGACTAATCCTTGGGAGATAAATTGGTACATAAGGTAGAATGATAAAGTGGGAAGTGTACAAAATTTACAAAAAAAAATTGTGACGTTTTTTTTTTAGCAGGCTATATGAAGTTGTTCCGAAGTATGCGGAGAATGGCAGAGGACGATCTTGTTAGTGGAATCGGTCTATCTTCACTTCCGACCATGTGAACCCAGCTATAAATTAAGGTTTGAATAATTCGCAGCTTTCTTCTTCTTTTTTGTAGTATGGTTACCATATGGTTATATATATAAACTTCAAAATGGATAGTTTTTAGATTAAAATGAACAATAAAGTATATGTATCACAGTCAAATTAATAGAGCATACTGTTGCATGCGTCGCAAAATTTAAGAAATATTTTAAGATTCACCATCATCAAACCACTCTATCACAAAAAATTGAGGTGGCTATATGAAATCATTTGAGAATTTATTCGTTCTCGCAACAATGAATTTTTCTCCGATATACGTTTCTATTTGATGTTATTTGTTCATCAATTTGTCTTATACTCAAGTCATTACGAATGATTTGCATCCAAATTTTTAACGGTCTACCTCTACCTTTATTTTGATTTCCTACACTAATACAATCACTCTTCTTAAACGGATCACATATATATCTTCTTGCCACATGCCCAAACAAACGTAAATGACTCTCTCTCAATTTATCTTCAATCGGAGTCACCCTTAGACTAGCCCAGATATACTCATTCCTAATCTTATATGTCCTAGTATTACAACACATCCATCTCAACATCCGCATCTTTGCTACCTTCATTTTATTTTCATCTACTTTTTTAATCGCCCAACACTCACTAGCGTATAATAAAACTAGTGTTATAGTTGTTTTATAAAATTTATCTTTAAGCCTTAACATCATACAACGTCACATAAAAAACCCAATGCGCTCCTCTACCACGTCCATCATACTTGGATTTTATTGTTGATTAAACAATAGTTTAAGATTAACATTAACAAATCGACATCGATGAATCGAGTCCGTCCATAAAAAAGACAACTTGACCCATGGATTGACCGGTACCTTCATTTATCATGCCAACTATTGGCTTATTAGAAATATATATAAACAGCAAAACATAAACATAGACAAATTTCCGCAGAGGGGGGAAAACGTTGTAATTGAAAATTTACCAAGTCGGATCATACCAGAACAGGATTTCAACATATTTCTGAAATGTTTTTAGAACAACGATCAGGAACAATCACAATATAACGATAATTACCAATGCAAATGGGAATTTGGCATTGTAATTGTTCCCAATCGTTGTTCTAAAGACATTTCAGAACTATGTTTAAATACTATTCAAGTATATTAATCCGACATGGTGAATTTTAAATTACAACGTTTCTCCCCCTTTGCGAGAATTTGTCTATCTTTATGTTTTACTTTTTATATATCTCTAACAAGCCAATAGTTAGCGTGATCAATGATGGTATCGGTCAATTTATGGGTCAAGTTGTTGTTTTTATGGACGGGCTTGATTCGTCGGTGTCGATTTGTTAATGTCAATCTTAATATATTTATTAAAATTTATTTGCAACGCAATAGTATGCTTTATTAATTTGACTGTGTTATTTATAGTTTATTGTTCATTTTGATTTAAAAACTATACATTTTGAAGTTTATATAACAACTTATCATTTTGCTTATTTACAAGTCACTTACTATAAGTTAAAATAAATACAAAATGACTTATCAACAAAAATAAGTTATACACCACTTATAAATAAAGATAAAGTAGTGTCAAACGGTACATTGCATGTTTTTTTAAGAAGGTTTTTCCTCGTTACTTTAAAATGAGTTTTTTTTACAAAATAAGCTAGCGAAAATTCATTTTGATTTCCATAAAGTAAAATAACCCGAATCTAAGTAGTTTTTTTAAAATATAATGATGTGAAATCACTGCAAGAAAAAAGTTCATTTAGCATCATAATTTTTTTCCAGTTATGTTGCTAAAATGGATGTAACTAAATTTTAGCAACAGATTAACAACAAATTATGTTGCTATTTGTTGTTAAATAATTGTTGCAAAAATTTAGTCACAACCATTTTATCAACATAACTCAAAATGTTTTATGATGCTAAATGAACTTTTTTTTGTAGTGAATAATTTGAAAAGAAATGATGCGAATGTTATTAATTATTATCAAGTTCATTAAGCAAGTTGTATAAAGTCACTTTCATTTATATCATAATTTACATATTTATAGGTATATTGCTTAATGAAGACTAAAAAAGTAGTCATGCTTGATAGTTGATACTAACTGTCCAAGCATATTTTAAATATTTTGATATATATGGAGATTTTTTTAAATAAAATTGAAAGATTATATGTTAACTTAAATTGAAAGTACTAAATCAAGTAATGAATGGGATTATGGAGCTACAAGCCGTGTTTAAATTATGGTGAAAGTACATAACGAAGGGTTGAGAAACCAAAAAAAAATGAAAATTTCATTGATTGACGAGTTCGGATATGAAAGTCCACCAAAATTCACATATCAGAACATTGTATATCAAGACGCGTGTATATATGTATTTTCTTGGCTCGTATAGCAGATGATAATTATGTCAAATGTTCGGCAAATTGCTTATTTGGTGTTATACATTACGAATGTACTCGTGAAACTGGTGGAGAATTTGCGTATGCCTCCTGAGATGTTTTGAGAGAAGAGTTTCTCAATTATTGTATGTGTATGAATATAGAACCGCAAAAACATGACTATGTTTATTACAATAATTGCCCGTTGTTCATTCAATTTCAAAAATCCGGACCATGTGAACTATAAGCTTTTTCTTCGTGGTCCGGATTTTTGAAATAGAATGAACAACGGGCAATTGTTGCAATAAACATAGTCATGCTTTGCGGTTCTATATTCATACATATACAATCATTGAGAAACTCTTCTCTCAAAACACCTTAGGCGGTATACGCAAACTGTCCACCAGTTTCACGAGCACATTCGCAAAGTACAACACCAGATAAGCAATTTCCCGAACATTTGACTTAACAATTATCATCTGCTATACGAGCCAAGGAAAAACGTATATACGCGTCTTGATATACAGTGTTCTGATGTATATATGTGAATTTTGGTGGATTTTCACATCCGGACTCATCAATCAATGAATTTTTTATTTTTTCTCTACCCTTCGTTATGTCGTTAATCTTGTGGGGTTTCCTTTTGGTTTCTCTAACAAACAAAAAAATATGAAAACTTCAAATATGAAAAATATTTAAAATATGATATTGGAATATGTATAAGTTAAATTGAAATCGATTGTTACATCCTCCTATCACTACGATTAGTTAACCGAAACTTCACTTATTTAATCAGTCCACGACAATTTTTATTTTTATTTCAAACATCTGGCCAAAGAAAACAAAAATACGGGAAAACTATAAATTATACGTTTTAATTAACATAAAAATCACCAAAAATAGGGTAAAAATTCAAATCAGGTTTTCACAAATCTTTGTCAACAAGTCTAAAAACTAACATTTATTTATCCTGTTCCTTTACCTCCAAGAGCCTCCGGAGATAAGGACGACCCCGACCTAAGGCAAGCCCAAACTTGTCCACAAAGGATCGTACACACCGATCCCCATAGAATTTCCAAATTGTTTCCGCAGGTTTACTTGGTAAGTTGGTGCCCTAGGAACTTCTTGTGAGTGAGCTGCCGGAGAAGCGACTCCATGACTTTGATCGCGTTTCGAGAGGATCTTCCATGATTCAAATGGTCCCTAAACGGAAGAAATAAACTTTTGGCTATTTGTCTATTACATTTGTATTTGACTTGTTTTATGATGACCTTGTTTTGGATTTTAGTTTTGTTGTTTAATCTTGAGCCTTGTTGCTGAAATAGATGTACGAAAATAAAGGACAACAGTTGTAGGTTCGAGTTTGTTTAGTTATGTAATGCAATCTTAATGAAATTGGTGATTCTAATGCAACATTATAATTTGCAATATTAAGTTATCCACCTAAGTTCAACCTCTGATAAGTTTATTTTTGCATAGAATTATAAGTACAAAACCGCCAAAACAGACAAATATACATCATAATGAATGCATAGACAAAGGCTCTACGTAGTAAACTTTAGTTTTATGAAAAACTCAACTCATAAATACCGAATATACGATTCAAAGGAAAACTTTAAACAAGATAACCAGTAAATTTTGAAACCTCCGGCATACAATTTCACCACCGTAGGACCAGGTAAACAACTCGATCCAAAAAGAGCAGCAATACCAACATCTTTAATTTTTGATCAAAAGTTTGACATGATCTAAATCATTCCCAAATGCTTCGTACCAACCTGGAAGGCTAGCAAATTGATTGTAGAAAAGTTGATACGAATTTTTTCTAGTTGTCAACAATATGCGGTTCTGCTCCAACATTCCTTTGTATTCAAACACACCTTTTTCGTTGCAACTTCGATATTTCAGCTGCGTTTAACTAGCAAGTCAAGTGTAGTAGCCGGTTCTGCTCCAGTACTTGTTTGTACACTCGTAGTAAGCACAACCCTGTTTCACCGATTCAGACATTTCAGCTGCTCTTTTACATTTACGGCCGTCAGCATATTAATCTCACCTCGCAGGGGTAGAGAGACAGTCAACTTGAGAATCTTAAGAAGGAGCAACCCACTTAACGTTTGGTCCCAAATAGTTTAACACGCTTACCACCAAGGTTCCAATCCTGGCCAATTGGACAAAACACTTTTTCTGCATTCTAATTCTACCAAATTCACCACATTACTAATAAAGTCGTCCGGCTTTTAAATTTTTTTCTAGGGGATTCCAGCTTTCATTGAATGCTCATGAAAAATACAAGAATCTTCAGATCATTTACTCCACAAAGCGCAAGACACCATTCTTCAGATCAATTCATTCCCACTATTAATCGCTTGAGTCCATGAAAATGAATCTTTAACACACTATTCTCGTTTCTAATGCTCAGGGGCTTCTCAAAAAAAATTCTTTCACTTTGAAAGCAATAAACATGTGCTCAGAAGGTGAGGCAACTGAAAATTGCGCACCTCCCGTGAAGGACCGTTTGGCATCAGCTATTCCAGCACAGAAGCGACATAAAATAAGCAATGAGTGAATTTTAAGTTTTAACAACTTTTAAAAAAAAATGTTTATTCTAATTATGTTAGCTTGATTTAACTGAGCCAAAATGTATACAATATCACTGTAATTCACAAAAGTAACACATAATTTCTACAGATAAATATTCTGTATAATACGATAAGAAAAACAGTCACAGAGAAGAGATGGAGCACCAAGAGAGTTGCTACCAAAAAACCCTTCATCACATTCTAAAAACAAAAATCAGTCTCAAGAAGATTCAAGATTCATACTCAAAATTTAGAGATAAACCCATAAAAAACAAAACCAGGTCATTTAAGAAAGGATTGTTTTATCTCAAATTCTTTTGAAGTCTACAATTTCCAAGCCGATGAATATCAGTAACCTTCCCAAACTGCAATATCCGAAAGCAAAAGTAAATGTTACATCAAAACTAGTTCTCACTACTGCCTGAAATGAGGCGTACATATATGAAGAGGAAAAAACAGATGAAAAAATCTATCATTCAGCAGTAGGCACTTGTTGCCATTCCCCATCAACAGCTTCTTTCCACAAACTGACGTTAGTATCCCCAGCAGCTACAGCTAACAAATTACCCGTCAAAGACCATGATACTCTCCACACAGGGGTATTAAAATCTTTCAACACCTTGCCTTCCCATTGATCGCCCTCTTTCGCCACAGTCCATATCACCACGGTCCCGTCTTGAGAAGCACTAGCGATAGTGGACTTAGGCAAACCCAAGTTCGGGGCCCACGCCACGTCTCTGACCCAATCCGAATGCATCTGTAACGCCGGAAAACAATCCATTTTCCAATTTCCGTTATATAATTTCCACACTTTCACGGTATTATCACATCCACCGGAAGTTAGCTTCTGAACAGGGTCTAGCATGCCAGCTCCGACAAGAGAACCGGGAGCAGTCGATGGGGCCCACGAGACAGATGTCACACCGACAGGGTGAGCTTGGTCAATCCTTGTAGTGTCCCATCCACCGTCGGCTCTGGCGGTGAAGACAGAGATATTCCCATCCGATGATCCGCAAGCCAAGCAGAGGCCGAACTCATGTGGGGCCCAAGCGATAGAGTTGACTGAAGATTTGTGGTCTGAAAAAACATGGGCCTGGGCCCACTCGTTAGGGTTACCTTCTTTCCAAAGGATCACTCTCCCATCGTAGGAACAAGAAGCAAGGATTGAGCCGAACTTGGGGTGAGCCCAAACGGCTTGCCAAACTGGTCCTTGGTGACCTATCAAATCGGCAGACGAAAAGGGTTAGCTCGGGGTAGAGTATACAGGCCTTGCCTGGTTGTAGCTTTTAAAACCATTTTTTTCTTTTTTTGCTTAAATTGCATTTAGTCAATTAAATTTGACTTTTCCTGGATTTTTGGCCTGAAAAGCTAAAAGCCTTAGACTGGACAAATTTATATTTTTTTCATACCGAAACAAAAAAACTTATTTTCTTAAAAGCTACAACTAAACAAGCTCTCAATACCTAAGACTGAAGTCTCGGGTTTGAGATACAAATGGGGTAGGCATGAAAGCCTTAGATCCAATTAATAAAATAAAATAGAAAAACCTGTCAAGGTCGCGAGGTGTTGGGATGTGCCATTGTTGCTTACGCCTGTGACTTTGATGGTGGAATCGGATGAAGCTGTTGCTACTCGTTTTCCATAATAATCCATAGCTACATCGTGGATAGTGTCATTGTGACCTGTTTCAATCTTCTGGGCAGGCATTTTTGTTGATTTTTTACTACACTGCTGTACATATGTAAGATATGATCAGAACAATAACAATAAACATATATAAAATCTTTAATCACAAGCACTATAGTGATGTAACTCTTGGTGAAGAACACAAAAAATACCAAGCTACAATATTTGAATATGTTAACCAGGCAGAGCTGGGGCCAAATGCACCCTTATATGTGTGGAAGAAAGAATTGAGATTTAGAAATGACAAAAGATTTGAATAGAGGTCCTAAAGCAACTAAATTTTCACCAGAAACCTCTTGATTAACATGGTAAATTCTAACAATCAGCAATTAGAAGAAATATTTATATGGCTCTATCCGTTCTTAAACTTTACTTGCTTCCTTTTTAGCCGTTATCTAAATTTGTTAAGTTTGATCAAAACATTATCAGTTTCTAAACTAACATAAACATTTGGTCAAAAGAACAACATTGATCGGTCTAACTTTAGGAAAGAACGATGATTACTAAGTTAAGAATGCAGCTGTAAAATACGCTATACCAGACATAGTTGATGAAAACTGCCTTCTTACAAATGCCACAGAAAAAAGTTAAAATGAATGGCACAAGGTTCAATAGATCCAAAGCCCGGTAAGTTTGCAGAAAACCCTTTTATCTTCAAGAGGAAAATAACAACAATCTAATCATATTGTCATATTCAACACGATACCGACACTCGCTCAACAAATGATTACTCCTTCATCTGCTAATAGTACCTATTTATGATTCCTATATCATGTCAAAATCTATACAATAAAAAGTAGAAAACTTACTAATCTCTCCTTTTTCATAAAAATAAAAACAAAATGTGCAAGAATTTCATTACTGTATTCATATTTCCCATGTCAACGGTGGTAGTACACTCTAAGTGGGGATGTGCTCACCTCCAAACCCAATGCTACCTATTTTCTCCATACTTTCTATCTCAACTGTACACGTGTAAGTTAAGATATCCAATGCTCCAAAATCATCTAAGTTATCAAATAAAGAAAAACTTATATATTCCTATCTACTCTGTCTTTTTCAACTATATCTCCCTCCTTCCTTTATCAATGGAGAAGTTTATGTTATTAACAAAGTTAATTGTCCTACGTAATCATAAAGAAGAGTTTAAATTAAAAATTCAAAGTAGATTTCAAAAAGATTTTAATCATATTCAGTTCTGTGAGATTATGAAGAAAATTGAAAAGCATTTTGCTTGATTTTCGATTAGATGAAGAAGGATACAAAACCATAAACTTATGATTTACTGAGGTAAGGGTGAAGGAGGGAATAATTGGATAAAAGAAAGAGGGCAGAAAATAGAGATGAGAAGTAAATAGGGCATCTTTTTAGTTTTTTCTTTTAATTGAAAAAAGTATATTGATAACCACTGATTTGATTATTTCACATATCTACGGTTGAGATCACAAGTCTGGAGGCTTTAGGTAGTATTGGGTCTGAAGGTGAGCACATCCCCTCTAAGTGATGCAAATTCCCATATATTTAGCCATACAACCCTGGTATATACAGTTATTTACCTTACCAACTGTAGTTATGAACTCCAGGTATTCCAAAAAAATCATAAGCGCAGCCATTATATCATGAACCATAGTAACAATAAACAGAAAAGAAAACCCAACCAACCATCGAAACAACAATGTGCACACTGTTAAGAAAAATCAAAAAATAATGCGGCGATGATACATCAGTATGCCCAAAACAGTGTATCCATTTACTTGTATTATACAATTTAGATACATATTCTTTCTTTTTCATTACGTATCATATCCTGGTAACTAGAGCTTTTCCATAATTCTGTATCGTGTCACATGGCGTACTCATATCAGTATGCCTACCCATGGTATAGTTAGTGAAATTGTGTCAACTTACATGCCAACATAGAACTATAACAATAAAGACCTAAGACTCAAATAGATCCCTTTGTTCAATAAAGACCTAAGACTCGTATTCACATTTCCCATGCCATCTGTGGTAATAAACTGCACGCGTCCATTACATAGGGGTATTACATTATACAACCCTTGGATTTATAATCATATTTCATACCAACCGTGGTAACAAACTAGTAGTAACTTAAATGTTCTTACATGCATCCATTACAAAATGCAATACACAACCCTTCAATTAAAAAGCGAAACATATTTTCTGTTGCTTTTCTAAAAAAAAAAAAAAAACTTCAATTATTATTCACTTCTCATGCAAACGGTGGTACTCACACACAAAAGAAAAAACCAAACTTAGCAATAGGAATACTTTCCATACACACACTGAGCACATCGAAGATAATATAGAAAATATGATACAATTGATAATCATACAACCTAGATAAAAGCTGTGATGCATTGGGTATGCTCGAACATCAGCTTATCTGGCATCAGAACGTAATTTGTATGGATATACACTTAGGTAGGTATCGTATCACTTGAGTGTGTATGTAACCATTTGAATCCATGTTCATGAGTTAAGGGGGGTAATCAGACGATGAAACAAGGGAGCCCACGTCCATATTTATTAAAAGACCTTATTATCACTATGTACTTTAGTTCAAGATTGAAACTTTAAACAAGTTATCTTCCTTCTAAATGAGGAATTCTCAAAGTCCCCAACCCCTACGCGTACCCAAATCCCATATTGAGGAAAACCCGAACTTTTCCCATGTATTTTACTGAAAATTTGACAATTATAGCTTTTCATCAGCCGTAAAATTAGAAAAAAGCATATGCCCCACCTATATGCAAAACTTGATTCCACACATAAATGTGTGTTTTTTTTGGAAAACTTAAGCTTTTCCCGTGTATTTTACTGAAAATTTGACAATTACAAAAAAGCATACCTCCCACCTATATAAAGATGTTTTTTTTTTTGGAAAACCCAAACTATTTCGATTATATTACTGAATATTTGACAACAATAGCTTTTCATCACCCGCATAATTACAAAAAAAGTATACGCCCCACCTATATGCAAATCACCAATAAATAAATAAATAAAATGGGTAGTAGCCTTGATTTATATACAATATACTCCCCCACCATCACAATTTAATTAGAAGTGTAATGTTTTTCTAATTAAAACGTCAACATTCCAAGTTTCGAAAAAATTCACTTGATCAAGTACCTTTACCTGTGTGAATACCATTTTGAAATTAAAAAAAAAAAATTGATTTTTTTTTTTAGTTTATATCCTAAAATTACACACAATTAGAAAACTCCAGTTTTGTTAAATTAAAACAATTTTAAAACAACTAAGACTTAATTCCAATACAAGAAAACACAAAATTAAGTAAACAAAACCAGCTAATTATAAATAATTTAACAGTAGAATAAAAATAAAAATAATAATAATAATAATTGGCAGTATTTTCAGATCTAAAAAAAATAAAATAAATCAGATCTCAAGAGAGTCACACAATGAAGCTAATCGGATCTAATAAACCCTAATTATCATCAAAAATTACGATTTAAAAACTTTTATAAAAAGAGATTACAGAGAGTTGATCGGAAACCTTTGCCGGAGATGATGCTCGCCGGCCGGAGATGCGTCACACAGCTAATAGAGAGAGAGAGAGAGAGAGAGAGAGAGAGAAAGAGATTATTAGAATAAAAGAAATAACTGTATTTTTTTATATGTATTGTAAATTAATTTAATTCATTTGGAAGATGACGTGTATTGTAAACATTACACTAGTGAAAATTTAAAAATATAAATACGAAAAGCCCAAACTTATATTAAAATAATAAAAGTTACCATATATGAAATAAAAGTTTCAAAATTTAAATACGATTATCGGTGGTCGGTAAATCCGCACTCAAATTTTCGGTTAGAATATCCGGAGTACTCCTTTTGGAGAAAAAACTATCGATCGTAATTGGTTTGCGTTTTAACATTTTTCCTAGTATTTAAACAAAAAATAAACCCATTAAAATCAATCATCCAATTTTCCGTATAGTAGATTAAGAAAAAACTAATCAAACCAATTAATCAATCAAAATCAAAATATAATAAAATGTCGATGATACGGAGTAATAAGTAAAACGAAATGGTTATTGAAATTTGGAAGTCCAAAGATTTGATATTTACAAATCTTTTATGTTGAACTAAAATATGTTACAAAAGATTTAAACGGTTCATATACTCCATCCGTTTCTATTTAATTATCCATTACGAAACTACGTGCAATTTTGACCGGCTTATAACTTGTATTAAAATTGTCGAAATCAATTTTTTTAAAATATAATAATAAAATTTAACATTTGAACTATATGATCAACTTTTGAAAATTTTTATTCCGACAATTTTGATACAAGTTCTTGACCGGTCAAAATTGCACGTAGTTTTATAGTCAACAATTAAATGAAAACGAAGAGAGTAGCATACTAGCCTCTTATAGTTTCTTTATAATTGTTCATTTGCATCCGCTTTGATTTTATGTTATATTATATTATATTTGTTTATACCGGTCCAAGTGTTTCTTTATAGTTTCTTTATTATATTATATTTAAAAAAAGCACAGTTGCACAGTTTCTTATGAAACACTTGTTTAGATATGTATGGAATATTAAACGTAAAAGCGGTTTCCTACCATGTACTATTGACTTCTATCGGTTTAGTATCATAACTTTAAGTTTTACCAATTTAATATCCAACCGATCAATTTTCGTACAACTAAGGGTTTAACATCATAAATTGATGCAATTACAGTCAATATATCTCATATGAAGATACATTTTTTACAGAGATTTTGACGCAATTGCATTCACTATTTGCAAGATAGAAAACGTGACTACAATTACATCATTTTATTAAACAACAGTCCCCTAATTAGTCTAAAATTGATAGCTTGGTACTACCATAATCTGTAAAACTTGAAAGGTTAAGTAAAATAAGTAATAACAAGACGGTATACTAGTAGTTTTTTTTTCTCCCAAATATTAAACATTGTAATATTTTCCCAAAATTTTCTAAATCCATCTCCAATTAATAAAACATTAACATAATTTTTTAGTATATTTTTATTCGTCTTCATCACCTGTCATATATATATATATATATATACTAGTTTTCGTACCCCACGTGTTGCGTGTGCGATGCGTAATGCAATAAAAATATAGAAAATAAGTATAATTATTATATAAATATGTGGATAATAAAAAAATATATATAATTTAATATTTAAAAGAATGTTTGGTTGTTAAAGAGAGATTATCTGGAATGTTGAGATTAATAACGCTATAGAACCGCTAATTAAACATAAAGTGCCTAATTAATATAAAGTGGGTAAATTGAACAGCCTTATTTGACTTGTGTTGACTTATTATAATAACTATTAATCGTGCCTCACGCGTTGCGTGTGCGGCGCATAACGCAATAAAAATGTAAAAAATATATATAGTTATGATAAAATTAAATATGTAGATAATAAAAAAAAATATAGTTTAAGATTTAAAAAAAAATTATTTGTTAAAGAGGGATAAATATATAGTTTTATTAGCTTTTACTTTTTATATTTTTATGTGAGTATGATATTATTGTAATTAATATAAAGGTGTATGAGTATTTTTTTTAAAAAATGACTAAATTGGACAGGCTTATTTTGGTTGGCTAAGAACATCCATAATAGTATCATCATTTAATTGCATGTTAAATGACACATATGTAACTTAAATTTAACATCTTCACGTTAGTGTATTAACTTAACAAAGTTATCTAATTTTAATTAAAATTAATTATCAATTGAAATATCATTAATTAGTCATTTTGTAAACCCTCGTTAATATAGTAACTAAAGTAAAAGTATTTGAAATATAATTTATGTTTTAATTAATTGTATTTTGTCACATAATTTATTAATAACATTAAAAACATTGTTATATTTAATAATTTTATATGATTTAACATAACTAATGTAAAAAAAATATATTATTAGCTAAATATTTTATTTAACGTTATTATTATATATAATTTATTATATATAATAGACTTTATTCTACGTATCTAATTTATTATATATAATAGAATGATACAGAAGACGACCACTGTCTAATCTTCTCACTCTCTCTCTCTCTAGATCTCATCTCACTACCCACACTCTCTCTCTCTCTCTATATATATATATATATCACATACGTATATAGATACATATACACATATACATACACACATACTATCTCTCTCTCTCTAGAACACCAGCTCCGATGCAGTTTTCCTCGCGACGGGGCGCCACGTGGCAACCCTCCCTCCTCCCCACCGCTAACAAACCCCGTCGTCGTCGTCGCACCCTAATCAAAGACTTGATCCAATCCAACCTTTTATTCTCCCTCCTCCTACTACTCTCTCTCCTTTTAATCCTCTCCCTCCTCTTATCCCGCTCCGTCCCTAAACTCCACCGTCATCACCTCCGTCGTAATAAATCCCCCTCCTTCTCCTCCGTTCTAGCTAACCGTACCCTACGACACGTCATCGTTGGTTCCACCGTTGATATCACCACCAAAGCACTATATGACAAGTAAGAATCATTTCATGTGTTATTATTGTTATTATTGTCGAGAGTAATCAGTTCATGTTTTCATTGTATGTTGCTTTTTGGCTATTGTTTAATAACTATGAGGACTAGTTATGTAATTTAACAATCTCATGCTTTTCGTCCCCCTCGTTCAATCGTGTCATCACTGCCACGTCATCATTTCATGTGTTATTGTTATTATTGTCAAGAGTAATCGGTTCATGTTTTCATTGTATGTTGCTTTTTGGCTATTGTTTAATAACTACGAGGACTAGTGATGTAATTTAACAATCTCATGCTTTTCGTCCCCCTCGTTCAATCGTGTCATCACTGCCACGTCATCATTTCATGTGTTATTGTTATTATTGTCAAGAGTAATCGGTTCATGTTTTCATTGTATGTTGCTATTTGGCTATTGTTTAATAACTACGAGGACTAGTGATGTAATTTAACAATCTCACGCTTTTAGTCCCTCTCGTTCAATCGCCACGCGTCATTACTGCCACGTCATCATTTCATGTGTTATTGTTATTATTGTCAAGAGTAATCAGTTCATGTTTTCATTGTATGTTGCTATTTGGCTATTGTTTAATAACTACGAGGACTAGTTATGTAATTTAACAATCTCACGCTTTTAGTCCCTCTCGTTCAATCGCCACGTGTCATTACTGCCACATCATCATTTCATGTGTTATTGTTATTATTGTCGTTGTTATTGTTGTCGAGAGTAATCGGTTCATGTTTTCATTGTATGTTGCTATTTGGCTATTGTTTAATAACTACGAGGACTAGTGATGTAATTTAACAATCTCACGCTTTTAGTCCCTCTCGTCCAATCGCCACGCGTCATTACTGCCACGTCATCATTTCATGTGTTATTGTTATTATTGTCAAGAGTAATCGGTTCATGTTTTCATTGTATGTTGCTATTTGGCTATTGTTTAATAACTATGAGGACTAGTGATGTAATTTAACAATCTCACGCGTTTCGTCCCTCTCGTTCAATCGCCACGCGTCATTACTGCCACGTCATCATTTCATGTGTTATTGTTATTATTGTCAAGAGTAATCAGTTCATGTTTTCATTGTATGTTGCTATTTGGCTATTGTTTAATAACTATGAGGACTAGTGATGTAATTTAACAATCTCACGCGTTTCGTCCCTCTCGTTCAATCGCCACGTGTCATTACTGCCACGTCATCATTTCATGTGTTATTGTTATTATTGTCAAGAGTAATCAGTTCATGTTTTCATTGTATGTTGCTATTTGGCTATTGTTTAATAACTATGAGGACTAGTGATGTAATTTAACAATCTCACGCGTTTCGTCCCTCTCGTTCAATCGCCACGTGTCATTACTGCCACATCATCATTTCATGTGTTATTGTTATTATTGTCGTTGTTATTGTTGTCGAGAGTAATCGGTTCATGTTTTCATTGTATGTTGCTATTTGGCTATTACTTAATAACTATGAGGACTAGTGATGTAATTTAACAATCTCACGCTTTTAGTCCCTCTCGTTCAATCGCCACGCGTCATTACTGCCACGTCATCATTTCATGTGTTATTGTTATTATTGTCAAGAGTAATCAGTTCATGTTTTCATTGTATGTTGCTATTTGGCTATTGTTTAATAACTATGAGGACTAGTGATGTAATTTAACAATCTCACGCGTTTCGTCCCTCTCGTTCAATCGCCACGTGTCATTACTGCCACATCATCATTTCATGTGTTATTGTTATTATTGTCGTTGTTATTGTTGTCGAGAGTAATCGGTTCATGTTTTCATTGTATGTTGCTATTTGGCTATTACTTAATAACTATGAGGACTAGTGATGTAATTTAACAATCTCACGCTTTTCGTCCCTCTCGTTCAATCGCCACGTGTCATTACTGCCACGTCATCATTTCATGTGTTATTGTTATTATTGTCGAGAGTAATCGGTTCATGTTTTCATTGTATGTTGCTTTTTGGCTATTGTTTAATAACTATGAGGACTAGTGATGTAATTTAACAATCTCACGCTTTTTGTCCCTCTCGTTCAATCGTGTCATCACTGCCACGTCAGCTATTTCAGTCAATTTGGTCACCGCCACGTCATCATCTCATCCTATTGTTATTATTGTCAAGAGTAATTAGTTCATGTTTTCATTGTATGTTGCTATTTGGTTATTACTTAATAACTTAGAGGGTCGAGGACTAGTGATGTAATTTAACAATCTCACGCTTTTAGTCCCTACCGTTCAATCGTGTCATCACTGCCACGTCAGCTATTTCAGTCGATTTTGTCACCAATAATTTACGACGTGCCCTATACTTTTACGTTATACCGTTTTAGTACCTCTGCTTCAACATTCTCACGCCTTTAGTCCCTACCGTTCTATATTTTGTCACCAATAGTTCGAGTTGTGTACATACACACTATATAAACCGCCATAAAGGACCTGATTTAATCCAACCTTTTATTCTCCCTCCTCCTCCTACTACTACTCTCTCTCCTATTAATCCTCTCCCTCCTCTTATCCCGGTTTGTCCCGAAACTCCACCGCCGCCACCTCCGCCATAAACCTCCCTCCCTCTCCTCCGTGTTAGCGAATCGGACGTGCCATTTTAATTGTACTCTATGAAACTAATTGCAATTTTGACGAGCCTGATACTTTTGTTAAAATTACCGAAATGGAAAATTAGTTTAACATTGGGACAGCAAGGCCCTCTATGACAGATGCACTATTAGAGTAAAAATCGTTTTTCTGCTAGTTGTATCATACTATCTCAGTTAGTTCTGATTTAATTATACGAAACGAAACTGAAAAAGCTATGTAGTTATTATGTTTGAGACCGTCGATATCACCACCAAGGCCCTCTATGAAATAGTTCTTTTGGTAATTATATCATGCTCTCTCGGTTCTAATTTAATTGTACTATTTGCAATGTTGGCAGATTACTAGTATATGCTTTAAACAAACATAATAATCTAATATTGTAAATATTATTAATCACAAAGTCAGTTTGAATACAATCATTACATTTTATTTACACTGTCTTTCCGATTTTACGTCATACATGTAAGCACTGTAGTATTTTAAGCTGCATTGGTATCAAACACTTCACTGTAGCTTTGTTGAAATAACTTTATTTCCGCTGTTGTTTTACGTAGCTTTTTGACAAAAAGTTGACGGGCTGACGCCAAATGGGCCCTACGGGCTACTCAAGGCATTTGTATATATAAGGCAGAGCCTTAGTTGTTATCAAATCACACATCTTAAAATAGTTTATCTACCGTTCTTTTTTATTTATTTCACTAAAATTTTAATTCCTTGACAATAGGATCGAGTTTGCTGACGTGGACGGTGGGCCATGGAAGCAGGGGTGGAGAGTAGGGTATAAAGGGAATGAGTGGGATGATGAGAAGCTGAAGATTTTTGTTGTACCTCATTCACACAATGATCCGGGGTGGAAACTTACGGTTGAGGAGTATTACGATAAGCAGTCCAGGCACATACTTGACACCATCGTGGATACGCTCTTGAAGGTGCTCATTGTATTTACTGATTTATGATTGAAGGGTATTTACGGAATGTGCTTATTTATTTATAAATTTAAGTAGCCTGGGCATATTTTTGAAAGGGTAGTAGATAGGCTCTGGAATGTGCTCATTAAATCTGTTTTTTTGAATTTTTATGGCTCGTAATATTGTTTCTTTTGTAATTGTTCCGATGCATATTTGTATGTTTTCCGTTTTTTCTAGAATTGGATTAGCTTATATTATTGGGTTTTTTGGGTGGTTATCGAGGCACATTCCTGATACAATTGGCTTTTGTTAGGTTTACTGAATTTGTCTCTTAACTTTCGTTATTTTTTGCAGTTGTGCTTGTATTTACGTAGTTTAGGCTTATCCTTAATATGATTGTAGATGAGTAAATTCAGGCTAATAATATTAGGCCGATCTTATTGAGTCAATTAAATTAAATTACGCCCACATGGATGAATTCAAAAGATATATGCATATGTGGGAACTGTCAACTTGTCAAATAAGTATCAGCTCAGTTTGATGTGATCCCAAGTAAGTTTGAAGAATTGTAGTTCAAAATAATGGAAACTGAGATAATTTTGCTCTTATAACAATGTATGCATGGTAGAGTTGTAGATTTTACATCGTCTGTGTTCGTATTCTTTGTGAAATTTATGCTCCTGATAGTAGCCTGCTTACAGAAACAGATGAATTGGAAGTAAATTTTCACATCTCCTTGTAGGGGATAACGTATTGACTATTGAGTGATACAATGTAGAGTATAATTAAGAAGCCAATTCTTTATTGAGTGATACGATTGTAGGTGATATTAATGGGTCAATTAAATTGGGCTGATAAAATTAGGTTTAGGTAAAATGTGCCTGGTTTTAGTTAAACTTCTTGTTTGTTTTCATTGAGTTCGGCTCATAATTATGGTAAACAGTCGACGCATGTTCTCAATATGATTGTAGACACGCTCTTTAAGGTGACTGTAGTCATGTTCTCGATATGATTGTCGACACGCTCATAATTTGATCTCGCAATGTTGGATCCTGTCTTTGTTTTTTGGCTGCAGCTTCCAAAAACATAATTCGGGTTACTTGAGGCTAGGAAGAATTTGGGTTTATCCAGACAAAAAACTTTTAGCATTTTCCAGACACTGATATACTTCCATTTTTAAACTGATAAGTGAAATGTACAGCAAATAAGATGATTCTCAAAACTACAACCATGGCCCAACTTGCTTTCGTAATTTTGGAATGTGATGGTGCGAATGTATTTATCTGTCTATGCATCATTACAGGCTTGTTTTATTAATGAACTCCCACTTAGGTATTTAGTCGGTTGATATCTGAATTGGTTGTATATGTATCTTTGTCTATGTGCCATGTTGAGCTTGTTTTAAAGTGGTGCAATATTTGCTTTCAGTTTGGCTGGACCTTGTTGCTTGATTAAATAATTGTTCTCAAATGGTTAAGTATCTTTCGAGATAGAGCTGTTAAAAATACAGTCGAGTATATTCTCGATGCTGGAGCAGATACAATCTCAAGGGCAATTCTGGTGATTGTTTATTGATCTAGGTTCACAATTGGGATTTTAGTTAGTTGTTTCTTATTTAGTCCACATTTTCTCCCTCTAAAATATGAATGTTGTTTGCTAAATCCCAACACTGCTTTTTTGTAGATATGGGTTGATCAGTTGTTCATTGTTTTTACTTTTATGATGTGCCAGTCTTCTGTTATATGATTGTGTGTGAAGAGAACGTAACTACAAACATGCTTAATCGTGGAACTTGTAGGATGTGCGTCGCAAGTTTATATGGGAAGAGATGTCTTATCTAGAGAGATGGTGGAGGGATGCTTCAGGGAGCAAAAAAGAATCTTTTATCAAATTAGTGAAAAGTGGGCAGCTAGAAATTGTTGGAGGAGGATGGGTCATGAATGATGAGGTAATATATGATATAAATTTTTATTTCACCCTCTTTTTACAATCCATAGCAGTTATAGCATATCCTCAAAATTGGCTTCCTTTAAACCATTCTTACTGTAATATGGCCTACCTGTCGAAATTTTGATTTTGTACACTAACCTAATTTTGTTCACATTTGATACACTAACCTTCCATGAATCAATCAAGGTACCTCCTAAATTAACGAAAAACCTCACATTTTTATAATCACTTTTCTACACAAACGTTCTGGTAATTATCACTTTTTCCCACTATATTCTTTGTCAAATATCACTTTTATACATAGACGGATATGCTAAAATCACCGGAAGGATACTGATTGTGCAATAAGCCTTAAGTTAGTGAACTCATGACAAAACAATATAGGCTGGTCAAGAAAAGAAAACGTTTTAAGTTGGTGTACAAAACCGTGAAAGAGCCCAATTTTCATTTACTTATATAATACCATTCAGGAGTGGACTGAGAGATGTCAAGCAGAGGTCAGAACAATTTTAAGTTCTCTCCGTTTATGTCGCGTCTATTGTTTTCTACATTCTGCATATCCTATATCTCGTTGCTTCTAGGGTAAAGAAACATGCTAGCTTGTAGAGTAATTAAATTACTTGACAGAACTGAAAGCCACACCACAAGAGCTTGATAGTCGAGTAGAATTAGAAATTCTTCGATTTGTGCCAATTTATTTCCATAAAGTAAAGGGATGAAAGAACTGAAATTCGATTAATCTTTTGTTGTTGAGCAAGTTTGACTTATCTTCTTTCCATCCATCTTTTTTTGCAGGCGAATTCTCACTATTTTGCTATAATTGAGCAGGTTTTACTTCTCTCTAATTTTACTTACATTATAAATTATGATTTATATTGATCTCAACTCTCCTTGAATCAAGCTTTCGACGCACTCTTTCAATATAAGGAATGTTATATCTCACACTGTTTCACTGGTAACAGATAATGGAGGGGAATATATGGTTGAACGACACAGTTGGAGTAGTGCCTAAAAATTCTTGGGCAATAGATCCTTTTGGTTATTCATCTACCATGGCATATCTTCTACGTCGAATGGGATTCGAAAACATGCTCATACAGAGGACCCATTACGAGCTAAAAAAAGAATTAGCTTCGAAAAAGAATTTGGAATACATTTGGCGACAGAGTTGGGATGCTGAGGAAACAACCGATATTTTCGTTCATATGATGCCTTTTTATTCATATGACGTCCCACATACATGTGGACCAGAACCCGCAATTTGTTGCCAGTTCGATTTCGCAAGAATGCGTGGTTTTGTTTACGAACTTTGCCCCTGGGGGGAGCACCCAGTGGAAACAAATCAAGAAAATGTAAAAGAAAGAGCTTTATTGCTATTAGACCAATATAAAAAGAAATCGACTCTATATCGAACTAATACACTTCTTGTCCCTCTTGGTGATGATTTTCGTTATATTAGCATGGACGAAGCAGAAGCTCAGTTTCGAAATTACCAGTTATTGTTTGATTATATTAATTCGGATCCGAGTTTGAAAGCTGAAGCCAAGTTTGGGACTTTAGAGGATTATTTTCAAACACTTCGTGAGGAGGCTGATAGGGTAAATTACTCACGACCAGGCGAGATAGGGTCCGATCAGGTGGGAGGTTTTCCGTCTCTTTCGGGCGACTTCTTCACTTATGCTGACAGGCAACAGGTACGAATGTGATATAAATTTTTGAAATCAAAACCCTAATTGAAATGATGAAAGCACAAAATTGACCCTTTACCAAAAAAATGGGATTTTTTTGACATATCAACCCCAAATAACAATAGAGTGCGAGACGCTCTATTTGGACATACAAGTAACATATATATAATATCCTAAGGACACATGCCACTATTAAACCCTAAAGACACTAGTCTTTAGAAGGAACATTACGCACAACTTGTAAGCGAAATAAACATACAAAGGTGGAAAAAACACTTCTTCTTTATTTAAATACATTTGTTGTTCTTTTATTATCACTATTTTGATTAAATATTAACGAGTCTGCATGAACAGGATTACTGGAGTGGGTATTATGTATCTAGACCTTTTTTTAAAGCAGTGGACCGAGTATTAGAGCACACACTTAGGGCCTCGGAAATGATGATGGCACTTTTATTGGGTTCTTGTGAGAGATTATCATGTGAAAAATTACCTACTGGTTTTGCCTACAAATTAACAGCTGCTAGAAGGAATTTAGCTCTTTTCCAACACCATGACGGTGTAACCGGTACTGCTAAAGATCATGTTGTCGAAGATTATGGAACTCGTATGTATACATCTTTACAAGATTTGCAAATATTCATGTCTAAAGCTATTGAGGTACTAATTGGGATCCGTCACGAGAAATCTGACAGTCCAGCTCAGCTAGAACCAGCCCAAGTTAGGTCCAAATATGACGTCCAACCGGTGAATAAGGTGATAATTACTCACGATAAAAATGCACATTCAGTTGTTCTATTCAATCCAACAGAGCAAATTAGAGATGAAATTGTAATGGTAGTAACTGATCGTGTTGATGTGAGTGTTTTAAATTCAAACTGGACCTGCGTAAAAAGTCAAGCTTCTCCTGAATTTACGCATGATAAAAATAAAATATTTACTGGACGGCATCGAGTATACTGGAAAGCCTCCATCCCACCTCTAGGATTAGAAGTGTATTATATTGCTAAAGGGTTTGCTGGGTGTGAGAAAGCTAAGCATGCGAAACTCAAAATGTTCACGAAGGGTAAAAAGTTACCTTGTCCTTCCCCATACGTGTGCTCGAAATTAGAGTCTGAAACTGTTGAAATACGAAATAAGCGTCAAACTCTCACGTTTGATACAGATCTTGGTACTTTACAGAAAATAAGCCGTGAAGATGGTTCCCAAAATATCATTAATGAGGAAATTGCTATGTATTCTAGCTCGGACAGTGGAGCTTATTTGTTTAAACCAAACGGTGATGCTGAACCTATTATCCAATCTGGTGGGGCACTAGTCATATCGGAGGGTATTTTGGTCCAAGAAGTTTACTCTAATCCCAAAACCCAATGGGACAAAAATCCTATTTCACATAGTACACGAGTCTACAGTGGTGAGAATACCATACAGCAATTTCTTATTGAGAAGGAGTATTACGTTGAGCTTAACGATGGAAATTTCAACGATAAAGAGCTCATAGTTAGATACAAAACGGACATGGATAACAAAAGGATATATTATTCAGATTTAAATGGGTTCCAAATGAGTCGCAGAGAGACTTACGATAAGATCCCTTTACAAGGAAATTATTACCCAATGCCGTCACTCGCGTTTATACAGGGGCAAGATGGTAAACGTTTCTCTGTACATACTAGGCAATCATTGGGTGTGGCAGGTCTTAAAAACGGTTGGCTAGAAATAATGCTTGACCGTCGATTATTACGAGATGATGGGCGTGGGCTCGGCCAAGGAGTGACCGATAACCGTCCAATGAACGTGATTTTCCACCTCTTATTGGAATCAAATATTTCATCCACATCAGATCCTGTCTCGAATCTCCACCCACTTTCCCCCTCTCTTCTCTCTCATCGCATAGGCGCCCACCTGAACTATCCGTTGCACTCATTTATCGCGAAAAAATCACAAGATATTTCGATCCAACCACCTCCAAGATCCTATTCGCCTATGTCTTCGCCTTTACCATGTGACTTGCATATCGTAAATTTCAAAGTTCCTCGTCCAGCCAAGTATTTACAGCAACCTAGTACAGATCCTAGGTTTGTAATGATATTACAAAGATTGCACTGGGATTCATCGTATTGTCATAAAGGTAGAACACATTGTAAAAGTGTATCTAATGAGCCTGTAAATCTTTTCGACATGTTTAAGGGGCTTAATGTGTCGAATGTAAAACCCACCTCACTGAATCTTTTACATGATGATACAGAAATGTTGGGGTATACTGAACAAGGAGATGTTCAAGAGGGGCACGTATTAATCGCCCCTATGGAAATACAGGCTTATAAAATGGATTTACACCCACATGAGTGAGTTGAAAGTGGTAACTGTTGACCACAGAGGTGAATGGTTATCTGACCCGGTTAAACGTGTGATGGGTCAAGTGTGTAGAGGTGAACACTTACTACATAGGATATCTGGAAATGGTATCTACTCATTCAAATCGCACAGGTGTAAACAGATCAAATAAAAATACAGCTCGGTTTAATTTGATCTCGGTTAAACTCAGAATTGTAGCTTTAGATAACAGAAACCGAGAAAATTTTGCTGTTATGTGAATGTATGCATTATAGAGTTGTACTTTTGTAGTCTGATTATTTTTCTTGATAAGCAGTTTAAATCTGATTTGATATCAGTTGGAATACAGAATACTGTAGCGTGTATGCTGTACTATGCACTTTAGAATTGTAGATTTAATATTTATTTGTCTTTGCGGTAATAGAATAAATGTTCCTGGGAGGAGATTACATTGCATCGACACATAATTATTGAAAACACATTTTGCCATCAGCATATAGTGTGGGTTCAAGACCAATTACCAAAAGTGGTATAATGTGTTATCCTAAAACCAATTTATGAAGTAAATTAGAATCAATTGCTAGCATTTCTTACATCTGCACTCGCATTGTTCTTAGAATGAAAAAAAAAAGTGACGAATTTCTATTGATTGTACTATTATTCACGAGGAAGTGCATATATAATTTATCAACTGTTCATTGTGGAATCTATCTAAAAGTTACAAAAATAGCCGTTCAGTATATCGTCGGCACCAAATTTTCCTCCCACTGCTCTAGGTTAAAGTAATGATAACTTCTACCAGCAGAAAAAGTATTCCGTCCCATTCTTTATCTAAAATTTCAGAACCATCTGTATCAACCAAATGCAACATTGATAAAATGCAACATATTTACTTTTAACTTATTAACTAAATATGCACTTGCCAAAAGTACTTGGAAGTGATGTATTTCGTCAACACAGAACATACTCTAGTAACTACGCAACGCAGAAGGGGATAATGTATTGTCCTGAAATCTTTTACACTAGATTGCTCCCTTAGCATTAGTTGCTATTAACACTTATTGCATTTCACTTTACTGTTATAAAAGAAATCACCGCAGTATCTACTCAGTTACACTTGAAAAAGCAGATTGTTTAATATCAGATCCATATTTATTATATAGAATGATCATTCACACAGTAAAAGCTGGCACCAATAGATTTCTCTCGATACTCAAGACTTAGAAGTATTTCCTCTTTTTCTCTATCAAAACTGAAAACTATCCGTATTAACCAAGAAAAAAAGATTAGAACAAAACATAATTAGTGGATGATCATCCTCATAATATGATCTCGTCCTGTACGCTAACATTTAATGTCTTGTTTGGAAGCACAATGCTGCTGGTCACCACAACTTCATCTTCAACTGTCACAGCCTCACCTGCAAGGATATATTCATATTAATGGTACAGTCATATACTTGGTTGCTTTTGTGTTTCTATGGCTTCTTTGGCTACAGCTTCTTGACAAATAAGCTGGACTTTTTGAGGTTTAGGAAAAAGCTATGTTTGGCTTGAAGCTTCTAGCTTATCAAGGCAAAAAATTAGAAAAGCTCACCTTTTAAGCTGGTCAACTAAATACAATCCAGCTGTCATGCTTAAAAGGAAGAAACAAGGTTTATGTAATGAGAAGAGATTATTTAAAATTACCTATAATAGTTATTCCGAGCTTACTGTTGTAGTCACCCTCCGCCTACACCAAAAAAGAGTAACTCAGATACGTACATAAATACATTTACGATGGTTGTATATTGCTGAAATGAGTTTTTTACTCCTTTTCATACAACAATAGATCCACATGTTTCGATTTTGCACACCAACGTACCTTTTTGTTTTCTTTAGTACATTATGTACATTAACTGTTTACTGTTTATTTTTTACACCTCAGTTAATCTTAGGCTAAAAAATGGCATCCTTTTTAGTGTTGTTAACACTTTTGTACCTTAACATATAGGTTTATTACAGTGTTTTTATACTACCGAGTATTAGCATCGCCTCCTACTGAAATTAATGGATATGTACAAAATGGATACAACTGAGGTTAGTGTCTTAATAAGAAAAGATGATAGGTTGCCGTGCAAAATCAGAAATATAATGCTATGATGAATATGTATATGTATATAAGATATTGGCAGACTTGCCTGAACGCGTGACCACTTCCCAATGGACGACTTCCATCCGACAATAGCATGCATAACTACTGCATTTTCCTGCAATGGAGATGAATTACATGAATATTTATTTTCAGGTAAAGTTGATTACTAGTATAAAATATACAATCTCCAACTCATTACCTTTATCTTGACACCATCTAAAATGATGCAATTTATAAGCCTCACGCCAGCTGCTATACGAACATTGGCTGATATTGAAACATCGGGACCAATCTGTAGGAATGATAAAAACACGGTAAAAAAAAAATGAAATCATAAAACCAGCTAAAGAAAAACTGGGATGATAATCTGTCATAATGGAAAAATCATTGTCAAACACCAAAAAATGAAACCACAAAATTAGCTATGGCAAAAGTTGCGGATGATATTAAATTGTTAATGTATTAAACGACACATGTAAAACATGTGTTAAACCTCATTGAGACGCGCTTTTATCTCTAATGCTACAGTTACAACAAAAAGCACGAACAGGGAAAAAAAGTTCTTTAAAGAGCACAAACTGGTATATTTCTAATCTATTCCTGACCATTTGTATTTGTATGATCCTGTTGAGTTATGTGCTTTATTTCTTATCAGTGTTTAATACTTTAATTAAACATTATATTAGCATGGGTTTAACAGTTTAAGCTAAACTTATGTAATTATGAACATATATTTTATTATATCCAAAGCTTATGCTCCAGTGCAATGTTTGCAAAAACACTTCAACGACGTTTTTAATGTTTTAGAAATTGATGCACACACACCCACATATATATGTGTGTGTGTGTGTGTGTGTGTGTTTGCAGATGGATGTGTGTGTAGATATATGCAAATACTAGCGTACCTGCCCACCCGATGGGTGTGAATCCAATAAAAAATCTGTAATCCGTTATGGTAGAATCTTCGATGAAGGGAGGGACAATTATGGTTGAGGGAGAGAGAGGGGGAATTTGATGGCAGTTATTTTTCTTTTAATTCCTGTGTAAAAGTGTTTACTACTATTTTGTAATTTTATAAATTAACAGGACTTTTTTATAAATAATTGTTTCAAGGCTTCATAAGCCCTCTTCACTGTTATAATAGTATGATATAACAGTCAAACTAACCTTGGCAGTTGGATGTATTTTTGCAGATGGATGAACATAAACATCACCCTTAATGGTAGCGCTTGTCTTCCCATCTCCATTCGCTAGAAGATGAGGAGACGTAGAGTTAAATTGGGCAAGGTAAAGAGCCGAACACTTCAATGACATCCTAAAAGAATAAGATGGCCATTTACAATATATGTTATAGCTCCACGTTAGAAAATATTAAAAAAGTTAGTAGTTGACATAATTAAATTTACCCTGGAGTTTTGATCTGTTCCCAAAAATCCATAGTTTCGTACGTGTATAGCTGCTTCTTTCCAGCAAGAGGTGATAGAATATCTTGATCCAATCTTACAAAATCCGTAGGAAGAGACCTTCACAAACATAAATTTAATGAGACTAGAGTAGGATTAATGTTCGGAGAAATAATTAAAATAGTAAAATTCAGTTCCCAAGAAACAATTGTTGCCTCTCTTTTTTGTCTCTTTTCCGGAGAATATAGAATGACTAAAAGCACAAGAAGAAAGCGGGTTTGTTATGCATCAGTACCCGGTACCCTAGACTAGAACATATAAGCCCAGAGACTGGACACAGATTGGTCTTTGAACATAAATCATTCGTATATTTAATACAGTCATCACATAACATTTTTTGCATTTTTCCCTTTCAAGAAAAAACAGTATGACTGAAGCACGAGAACAAAGCGGCGTTGTTATGATTTAGTACCCTGTACTATGACGCATCTATTTAATATCTTGTACTAATATATTTGTAACTCTCTTTTTAGCCACTCTTTTCAATTAGTCAATTTAAGGAATTTAAAATTTTCCAAATATTTGTTAAGATGACCGAAAGTTTTGAAACTAATCGTTTCTGTCCCAAACATACTCCCACTTGACAAATTTGTACTCGAGTGACTAAATATGGTTACAGATGGTATTATGGTACAAATTTGGATGTTTTGGCATGCATGATAGTACAAGGTACAAAACTATTATAAATAGGAAGAAATCACAAGGAAAAAAAATATGAGAAGAACAAGAGATGGCATACCTGGTTGCTGACTGAAGGGCTTCAAAGCTAGACACACGTCGTAAATTGGCTGAAATTGGAAGAAAAAAAAACAAGAATATATCAGTATGGGAAATTCTATATGGAAAAATAAACAGCATAAGGTTATACATTGTGTCTTTCAAGAGGAACAGAAGGGCTGAACCTTCCATAAACCAATAACTTTCACCGTTTTCTTGTAGTTTAGAGATCATTCATTTGTTGTTTTCGAAATCAGTGGTACTCGAATCTTTAAACGCAATAGATAAAATATTTATTTGAAAAAAGATAAATGTAAAAAACAAAAGAACTAAAATTATCAACCTCTGCCTTCCCGGTGCTTGGAGACATCTTCGATGGCATCAAATATTGCCGGAGTAAAGACATAAACACCGCAATTTATTAAATCACTTACCTGCATGAATAAACGAAGAGATTTTATTCAGAAGAATGACATTACAACATTGGTCAAGGGCTACGAAAAGCCAAAATGACATCTATCAATTATAAATACTTTAATAACATATACATACAAAAGTCTCAGGTTTCTCTGTGTAATGTAGCAATTCTTTAGTGGTTGGACAAGCAATCAGCTCACCAAAATCGTTAGCTGATTCAGCTGAAACCTGCACAAGTTTATTAAAACAAAATTAGAAGTCAAGGAGGACTAGACAGGCAAGGCAATCGACCTAGGTCTTGTTTGGTTGTAGCTTTAAGCTCAGACTTTTTGCTTAAAAGTTGGACTGCATTTGGTCGACCAGCTTAAAAGATGAATTTCTTTTTTACGTGAATAGGCTAGAAGCGTTAAGCTGAGGGAACCTAGTTATTTTCTGAAGCTCAAAAAATTTAGCTTATTTTCATAATTACTAGCTTTCTGCAACCAAATCTGCCCTTAATTGAAACTTAATTGAAACTTGAAACTTGACCATCTTAAAAAAACATGAGATATCTTACCTTGATCACTAGTAAAGTGCCCATACCACCATAACTTCTATGGGCATCTGTAACATCCGGGATATACATTATAAGATACAATTTAATTATGAGTAGATATTGGGCAGCTTAAAAGGCAAAATAAAATATCTATAACTACAACATTCTCAGAAAAAATATGGAAAGAAGAAATATAGAAACACACATTTTAGCGTACAGCTCACCTAACATTTCTGTGAGTGGAAAACTGCAACAAACGTCACAATTCAGTAGAAATATATCGGACTGCAAAGAAAAATTATTAAAAATTAGAAACTTATAAAACGCGTAAATTCAAGATAAACGACAAAAAAAACTATATTTGTTAAAAAAAGTTGATTATTTTGAAAATTCATAAGTTTACCAATAAAAAGTGAATGTAACGCCACAAATGAAGCTGTAAACACACACAAAAAGGTCACATTTTAGAAATATACATACAGGTGAATCTTCCATAATGAGATCTCTGAAGTAATATAAAGCACCACCTGAACCATGAGGCTTGTCTTCTTTCAAGTACCTGCAACACCATATACCATTCCAGAAGGTCAATCCAACATTTAGAATACCGACATGAAGAAAACCACAAAGTTTAACCTCAAAATTTCGATAATTAGAAGGCAACTAAAGCCTGCTTATCTGATTAAACCTTACCTTACAGGCACTTTAAGTTCATTAGAGATTGAAGATACATATAGCGCAAACTCTCGCTCCTCATAGAATCCAATCAGAAAAATTTGTGCCAAATTTGGTATCTACAAAACATGAGATATATCACTATAACACGTAAAATCATAATTTATCTTTCAATTAGTACATATTGACATGCATGTATAAAAAAACATATAAATAGAGTTCTCGCTCCTCATAAAATTCCCTATATTTGTTTTCTAACTTTCTAATCCCTAGCCCTTATTGGTTAGAAAACCAAAAATAGCTCAGAAACCAAGCTGGTTGGTTTGAATTCACTACACATTTTATGAAGAAAGTGATATTTGAATCTACAGTCAAACAATCCCTAAAAGCTTCAAAGTTAGAACTTCATACTCGTTTACAAGCAGAGATAGAGTGATGAACCATAGGCACACCAGCAAGAGGGAACAGGGGCTTCGGTGTATTAAACGAAACCGGCCTAAATCGAGTACCTAAACACAGAAGCAAATACAAAATTTAAACTACAAGAAGTTTGAAATATGAGAAAAATAATGTAAAACTAGAGCTGGAAAGGAAAACAAACAAACTTTGGAACATGAAAATTATGAATTTAGAAAGTTAGATAAGAATTGAGGATGCAAATCTGAGCTAGAAACAAATATTATTGAATTTTGAGACCTAAATATGAAATCAAGTATGACTTAAAAAACATAAAAAAAATGAGAATATAAGAAAATTTGTGTAAAACTGCAGCTGCAAAAGAAAAGAGTTAATTTTTGGAACCTAAACATAAACTAACCTTAAAAAACACAAAATATTGGAACTCAAACACACAAGAAAAATATGAGTTGAAAATAATAAAATTAGAAAACGAGGAAAATAATGTAAAACCGCAGCTGGGAAAAAAGGCTTTAGTTTTTAAACCTAAACATAAACTACCCTAAAACACATGACAATCATGAATTAAACAGATAAAATTCAAATACACGGAAAATTATGTAAAACTTAGATGTGTGTAACAGTAACAGTGTAAGAAAAAAATGAATTTTGGAACTTAAACACAAACATAAAAACTAAGAAAATGATAAAAATAATGTAATATTACAGCTGGAGAACAAAAAAAGGCTTAGTTTTTGGAATCTAAGCATAAACACAAACTACCCCAAAACCACATTAAAATTATGAATTAAATAGATAAAAATCAAACATTAGCACAAAGATTGAATTTTAAAACTTAAGAAATATAAATTAAGAAAACATAAAAACTAATAAAACAATGTAAATAATGTAAAAATGCAACTGGAAAACAAAAAGGTGTTGTTTTTGGAATCTAAACATAAACTACCCTAAAACCACATTAAGATGATGAATTAAAACTGATAAATATCAAATATAACAAAAAAATTGAATTTGGGAACTTAAGAAATACTATGAATTAAGAAAACATCAAAACTAATAAAACGATGAAAATAATGTAAAACTAGAGCTGGAAAACAAAAAGGGCTTTAGCTTTTGGAACCTAAACATAAACACAAAATGCCCTAAAACCACATTAAGATCATGAATTAAAACAAATAAAAATCAAATATCAGAAGAAAAAAATGAATTTTGGAACTTAAGAAATAAGAATTATGAAAACATAAAAACTAAATAAAATGATGAAACTAATGTAAAACTACAGCTGGAAAACAAAAAAGGCGTACTTTCTGGGACCTAAACAAAAACACAAACAACCCTAAAACCACATGAAAAATATGAATTAAAACAGATAAAAACCAAATATAAGTAAAACAATGTAGAAATGGAGGTGGGTAATAAAAAAAAATGAATTTTGGAACTTAAACACAGAGGAATATATGAATTAAGAAGATATAAAAACTAACAAAATGATGATCATGAATTAGAGCACAAACTACCCTAAAACCATATAAAGATTATGAATTAAACATAAACACAAACTATCCTAAAACCATATAAAGATTATGAATTAAACATAAACACAAACTACCTTAAAACCACATTAAGATTATGAATTAAACATAAACACAAACTACCCTAAAACCACATGAAAAATATGAATTAAAACAGATAAAAACCAAATATAAGTAAAAAAAAAATGTAGAAATGGAGGTGGGTAATAAAAAAAATGAATTTTGGAACTTAAACACAGAGGAATATATGAATTAAGAAGATATAAAAACTAACAAAATGATGATTATGAATTAGAGCACAAACTACCCTAAAACCATATTAAAATTATGAATTAAACATAAACACAAACTACCTTAAAACCACATTAAGATTATGAATTAAACATAAACACAAACTATCCTAAAACCACATTAAGATTATGAATTAAACATAAACACAAACTACCCTAAAACCACATGAAAAATATGAATTAAAACAGATAAAAACCAAATATAAGTAAAAAAAAAATGTAGAAATGGAGGTGGGTAATAAAAAAAAAATGAATTTTGGAACTTAAACACAGAGGAATATATGAATTAAGAAGATATAAAAACTAACAAAATGATGATTATGAATTAGAGCACAAACTACCCTAAAACCATATTAAAATTATGAATTAAACATAAACACAAACTACCTTAAAACCACATTAAGATTATGAATTAAACATAAACACAAACTATCCTAAAACCACATTAAGATTATGAATTAAACATAAACACAAACTACCCTAAAACCACATGAAAAATATGAATTAAAACAGATAAAAACCAAATATAAGTAAAAAAAAAATGTAGAAATGGAGGTGGGTAATAAAAAAAAATGAATTTTGGAACTTAAACACAGAGGAATATATGAATTAAGAAGATATAAAAACTAACAAAATGATGATTATGAATTAGAGCACAAACTACCCTAAAACCATATTAAAATTATGAATTAAACATAAACACAAACTACCTTAAAACCACATTAAGATTATGAATTAAACATAAACACAAACTATCCTAAAACCACATTAAGATTATGAATTAAACATAAACACAAACTACCCTAAAACCACATGAAAAATATGAATTAAAACAGATAAAAACCAAATATAAGTAAAAAAAAAAAATGTAGAAATGGAGGTGGGTAATAAAAAAAATGAATTTTGGAACTTAAACACAGAGGAATATATGAATTAAGAAGATATAAAAACTAACAAAATGATGATTATGAATTAGAGCACAAACTACCCTAAAACCATATTAAAATTATGAATTAAACATAAACACAAACTACTTTAAAACCACATTAAGATTATGAATTAAACAAAAACACAAACAACCCTAAAACCACATGAAAAATATGAATTAAAACAGATAAAAACCAAATATAAGTAAAAAAAAAAATGTAGAAATGGAGGTGGGTAATAAAAAAGATTGAATCTTGGAACCTTTAGTGGGCCCACCAACCATGATAATAGCAACCACCTTCTCATTTGATCCCCCCATTTTTTTTGATCAAACCCTAGATCTCTCTCTCTTTCTCTTTCTCTCTCTCTCTCTCTCTCTCTCTCTATTATGTATGTATATATATATATATATGTATGTAATGTTTTTTGAGTGGAAAGTGAAGAAAAATAACAGCTTCTAAACTGGGGTTTGGTCTGAATTTTGCCAAATTTAGTTAACACTCTTTTTGTGCATGTTTGGGCATCATTTTTTTTATATATTTTTTTTATAGCTTATTTTAAAAAATTTGTGTTTAGTATCACTATTTTTTATTTATTTTAAAAATATATATTTTGGAGTAAAAGCAAAAATTAGAAAAACTAAAAACAAAAAATTCACACGTTTTGAAGATTTTGATAGATTTCTCGTCATCATTTTAAAATTTTAAATGAATATTAATATATTATCCCAACTAAAATTTTATTTGTATATTTAGACGTGTTACTTTCTAGTTTAAATATGATATTTTAAAATTTTATCAAAAAAATGTATTATAAATTTATTTTGATTGAAAAATCAAAAGGTTATTAGCTAACGCCAAAAATCAATATGTTGAAAGTTAGATTTTTTAATTTTTTGCTAAACACTCGCCTATATTTTGGAAATCAATATTTTTTTCTACTTTTGTGAAAGCATATTTTTAACTGAAAAAACTGATACTAAACGGACCGTTTGTTTTTTTTTTCTTTATTTATATTTACTGTTATTTAAGTACAGTACTTATTTTGCAACTACAGTTTCAATAGGAAAATAGTCAAATGGATCGAGATCTCACTTTTTAACTTTTAACATTTAATTCTACCTTGGCTAAATAAGGTTTTCGTTTGTAAGTTGTAACATCTTTTTTTCTTTTTTAGCTGATTTTCGTATTTTAAATTTTAAAAATATGTGTATGTTTGGTCCGTCAGATTATCTAGCTTTTGAAAAACAAATTGTTAGCCAAAAAAAACTAAAAAATACAAATTTCAAAAACCTGGATTTCGGTTGGATTTTTAAAACGGATTTTTTTAAATCTGATTTTTGACTAAATAATTTGTTGCGAAACGGACCTTAACTGTCCCATACAAAAATGCATGCATGCAACTTTGTCTCGCGACTTTTTTCGTATCTAAATTGCCGAAATGAAAAATTAAAAAAAATCGGTCATATGATTCTAAACTTGTTCACTTTGAGAATCTATATATGAAAATTTTACGGATCAAACTTATACGTGATTTGGTGGTGGACTTGGAACAGATTGACTATTTAAAAAAGTTCGTTTTTCAATGTAAACCTTATTTGTTTGTTACGTAAAAGTGAGCAAAAGGTCCACTTGTTTAGTTTTTTTCTTCTATTTCCTTCACATTACTTATAATTTTATTTGGGATTAATAAATTCTGATGTGATTAACTGGATGATGCTATGCTATTATGAAGATTTATCAAATGATTTTCTCTTGTTTGAGAGTTAAATTACCAAATGAACAAAAATGAGTATGTTTACCACTTCAGTACAAATCAAAATGAAAATATGGAACTGTATCTCTTGCTATTACTTATACATTTACTTCTTATGTAATCATGTATTACTTGATCAAAGAAAGGTTACAATTGCACACATATCCGACACGTTTATATCGTACATGTTGGCCGTATGGACATTACTTAGAAGCAACTAGTTTGCGGAAGTCGGTCCATCGGTGAATAAAAACACTTTTTTGATCAAGAACTATGTCTAATTAAGAATGGTTTAATAATCCTACCTAGGCACACAATAGAACAATCATAAACTCCGACACAATATGGCTTGTACAAATGATGCTTCTTGAAGTTTCCAGCTTTAAAACTATATTAGTTGGTTAAGCAGCTTAAAAGCTGAGCTTTTTTGGATTGTTGGCTTCGAAAATACTACTCAATCTGGACAACTCAACTTGTTCTCAAACAGATAAAACACAGTTTCTTTGCTTAAAAGCTGCGTACAAGACATCCTATATATTCCGTCACTAGATACTGAGATTTTCTGGTTTCTTGCTCTATAAAAGCTAAAAGATCGTTTAAGTGGATAAATCCAATTCTCAGTATAGAGAAAATAATTGGTAATTGCTAGAAAGCTGCAGCCAAACATCACCACATAGTCGATAAACAAAATCTGTAAAAGAACATCATCAAAAGTAATACAACATGAATCTGTGTATAATATATATATTGTGATTCGCCAAAGGCAAACAAAAATGGCACCTGATATAATCCTATATAAACTAGCACAAATTCTCTGAGTTCTACATATTCTTGCTCCGGCCTACATTACAAACAAAAGCCAAGCACCGAGTTCCCCAAATTGCTACTTAAAGCTTGCCTTGTATCAACTTCTACTTTGAGGAGAAAAAGCTGGATCGATCCAACTTAAAATTTCAAGCTTTCTAAATAGCTCCCAACTTTTTACAGTCTCAGACATGAGCCCCTCTATTACTCTCGACACATTCCACTTGCAATGTCAGATCCTTAATCCCAGCATCATGCAATATATGCGACACATTTTCCTTTACACAAACCTTGTCCGAATCCGAAGAAAGACGAAGATGAACAGTTCCCACAACATCGTTATTTGTAAAACTCCATACGTGTACATTTTGTATGCCACGTACGCCCTTTATCTTCGTAATATCGTTCATAGCTTCTTTTATATCTTGGTCGTGAGCCCTAGGAACCCTTTGTAGCAAAATTTCGGCTGAGTTTCTAAGTAAAGGGATCACAGAAGATACGATTAATATGGATATGAAAATCGAACATGCTGGATCTGCAATAAGCCACCCTCTGTATTTAATTAAAAGAGTTGAAATTACAACCCCTACGCTACCCAAGGTATCCGCCAATACGTGCAAAAATATTCCTTCCATGTTATGGTCAATATGTTGGTGTTTCTTTTCCTCTTTCTTATGACTGTGATCGTGGACATGGTCATGATGATTGTGTTTATGATCATGTTTGCAATTATCATGTGAATGGTGTTCGTTGTGAGCATTATGATAATGTCTATCCTGATTATGCGAATGATGGTGATCGTTATGGCTATGAGATACATGATTGTGCAAGTGATCATGGTGGTGAACGTCGTCGGCTTTAAGATCATGTCCACTATGATCATGGTTTTCGTGAGATTCCTTATGCGAGTGAGAGTGAGAGTTAGAATGAGAACATGTTCCGCCTCCTCCATGAGCATGATGATGCTCTTCGTGAAAAAAGATTAAACCGACAACATTCACAAGAAGCCCACCAATCGATACAGTCAACAAGCTACTGGTAGATATCTCTTGAGGATCTAATATTCTCTCAAACGACTCCACCACAATTAATGCCCCAACTAAAACCAAAAAGACGGCATTAACATACCCCGACAGGACCTCAAATCTCCCTCTTCCATAGTTAAACTGCCCATTAGCTGGTAACCTCGAAATATAGGAGGCGTATAAGCCAATTGCAAGCGCTAAACAGTCAAATAACATGTGACAAGCATCTGTAATTAACCCAAGACTATTGCTCATGAACCCGACGATAAATTCAACAAACATATAACCAGTATTAATCATAAGAAAAAGCGCAATTTTTCTAGATTTTCTCTCACTCAATATGTGGCGCACAGGTTTCATAACCAAAGTAGTAATCGACTCCGAATTTTCGAACCCTAATTCAGGGTAATTTGAGTACACGCTGTCTAATTCTCTAATACCGAACCAAATCAATAACCCACACAGCAACAATCCACATAGCGAGAGCTCGGGGAAATAGAAAAGCTCCAAAAGAAGAGTACAAAGGAATGTAACAACGAATTCCCTGTGTGAATCTTTAAAACCGGCAGATTTTTCATCAGTCACATTCACATTTTCACTCAAAAGTACACCAAAAACCACCGTATTAGCTAAAGGCCAGCTTAAGCTCAGTAAATTGATACTATCTCCCTCGGCTTCAAACACAAACATACTAATAACCGCAGGTATAAACAGCAAAACCGTCGTGTAAAACAATGAAATCAGACGAATCCGTTTCTTACCCAATTCTTGAACATTCCCCCAGTTCATCGACACCTGTTCGTAACACCCTAAAAACCCCGACAAAAATGGCAACACCATTGGCCAAACCCTTACACATTTCTCATTAGTAATCACCGAAAAAAACCCAAATCCGGAGAAATTTCTTAACGGAAAGCAATCAACTCGGTCCCAACTAAGAGATAACAAGAGCAACCCAGTTGAAAGCGTGAAAAACCCACATACCTTTACAAAAATGAAGTAAAAACAAATTTAGAAAGGAAAGTCAAAATATGAACAATAATGATAAGATGTAAGCTCTAATTCCCTAACATACTCAACAACAAAAAAACAACAGCCTCAACTAGGGAATAATAATAACCCAGTTGAAAGCACGAAAACCCACATACATGTACCTTCTTAGGTTTTGTTTTCAGACTTGGATATGGTTTGTGCGGTAGGAGCCAAAGAAAAAACATGCGTAATTTAATTACATATTTTAGAGAAAAGAAGTTGGCTTGGTGCCGACTTAGGGATAACTAGAATAACCAAATTGAAAATGCGAAAACCCACATATTTTTTGGGCTTTTGGACTTGGAATATGATTTTCACAGATAGAAACCAACGAAAAAGAACCCTACTTTTTTTTTTTTTTTTTACAGAAAGCAGTCAACTCGGTCCCAACTAATGAATAACAAGAAGCATACGCCAAAGCTCAAAAAGTTTATTAAAAGGAAAGCAATCAATCCGGTCTCAGGATGACAAGACTAACCCAACTGACCGGTGGTTATCCAACGTGGTTAAGACCATTGTATACACTAATCCCCACCAGTATTTGACCTCTTGCACCTCTAAATTCACGGTACCTCTGATATGAGCATTAATTATTATAAATTTTCTAAAAAAACACAACCCAATTGAAATCGTGGAAGTCCCACATGCCTGTGAAGGTTGGATCCTTGCCCAGGGCCATAATCAGCCCTGTACAAGCCTCCAAAGTGAATATACCTTTTAAGCGAATGTTAATTATTATACTCCTAAAAAAACGATTGAAAGCAGGAAAAACCCACACACCTTTATCCTCGCCCAGGGTCATTACGGCCCTAGGCAATCTACCAAAGTGAGCATACCTTCAATGTGAGCGCTACCTAAGTATTAGTAATATATTTACACGTGAGTGGCGGAACTAGACTTCGAATATGATTACATATATATCTTTGTTTGCAAGTACGAGGGGTGTTGAAAGGCTATAAGCAGCAGTTTTTCGATAACTACATAATAAAAGTCAGGTTTTTCTCAATATAAAAAACAGAAGAATTGTTGCGAATTGATTCTACATTCCACACTGACTAAATAATTTCATACTCATTGATCAAACCATTTACTCCATAGTCTGATAAAATACATGATAAAAGCTCGGGTTTGTCTCAACATGGGGTGTTGTAGTCCTTTTTATTAGTCTACTCCACTCCTCGCAACTATGAACTCCATACAAGTGCTAATTAAACATAATAATAATCTGTGGCGGAACTATAACTGCTTTTTTCGTAATTATGGAGTGCTGAAATGCTAAAACTCGATATTGCTTTTTTCAAGATACATGGTCAAAAATATCGTTTTTTTTTTCTCAATATTGGGGTGCTTAGTTCTTTGTAGCTTACGACTACTAGTTACTCCCCTGATAATAATAATAGGAAAAGAAAGAAAAGAAAAAGAGAACCACCCAATGGAAAATGATGAAAACCCACATACTTTCGAAGCTTTCCCCTCTTGTCGATCCCGTCCCCGTGCAAGAACCCTGGCTGCCAACGTCCCTCCCGACTCCGCAAGAATCATGGCTGCCGTCCCGCAGTACCTAAAAGCAAGGATCATAAGTGTCCTCTCATTTATAAATATTTAAACAAAAGTTATACACTACAACAACAAAAAAGTCAGTTTATGCTTAAACCAACTGTTGCTAAATTTAGCAACAATTTTGCGAAAATGTTGCTAAATTTAGCGACACCCAGTTCATTAGTAGAAAGCGTCGGATGGTAAAATGACATTATCATAATACCGGTACAAATGGTACAATACCTACTGATAGGGCTGGGCAAAAAACCAGAAAAACCGAACCGATAACCGAACCGAAAAAACCCGAAAAAGACCGAAACCGAAAAACCGAACAATTTTCGGGTCGGTTTCGGTTTTCAATAAAACCGAACCGAAAAAGACCGAAAAATAAAAAATAAAACCGAAAAATAACGAAACTGGACCGAAAAAACGGGTTCGGTTTGGTCCAAAAAATAAAAAGACCGAAACCGAAAAAAACCGAACCGAAAAATATGCTCGGTTTCGGTTTTGCCAAAAACCGAACCGAACCGAACCCAGCCCTGCCTACAGACGCTAAATTGAGCGTCGCTAAATTTAGTAACAGTTTAGTGACATTGAAAAACATTATCATAATATGGTAAGATACCTAAGCGCCTGGAAGCGGAACAGAAACACCAAACACAACACAACCGCCCTCGCAAACAGGGTCCTCGAATGTCGAAAGAGAGAGGAGGGAGGAGGTAGAGGGAGGGAGAAGGGTAGGGAGAGGGAGAAGGAGAGTAGCGATACGAGGAATGCGAAAGGGAAGAGAGAGAAGGAAGAGGGAGAAGATTGGATGAAGGGAAGGAGTGTGTAGAGTGACCGGAGAGCGAGGAGGCGGAGGAGAGAGATTGTGAAGGAGAGAGGGTTTTTGGATATGACGCGGCGGCGCGTGGGTATGCGCATGGTGGTGGGAGAGGCGCGTGAGTGTGGGAGAGGCGCGTGAGTGTGGCGGTGGAGTTGGGACATGTTTTTTTATGAGATTTGTGGGTTTTTTTTGTGTTTTTGGTTTTTCAGTTTTGCAGGTTTTTATAGCCTATGGATGATCGAAGAATGAACATATCATTCGGTTCGGTTTTTGATCAAAATCGAGACCGAGTATATTTTTTGGTAAAATCGAAACCGAGTTGACTTTTTGGTTCGGTTTTATTTTCGGTTTTTTCGGTTTTTCAGCTTTTTTCGGGTTTTCGGGTTTTTTCCATTCGGTTCGGTTTTTGACAAAATCGAGACCGAATATATTTTTCGGTTCGGTTTTTGGTAAAATCGAAACCGAGTTGACTTTTCGGTTCGGTTTTATTTTCGGTTTTTTCAGGTTTTTTCGGTTCGGTTTTATTGTAAACCGAAACCGACCCGAAAAAGTTTCGGTCTTTTTCAGTTCGGTTTGGTTTTTTCGGTTTTCGTCGAGCCCTAAGTATATGTGTTCTATAACAATGTTTTAAAAGCCTCACGACGGAATTTAAGCAGAAGTTGACCGCTAAATACCCATGACGACTAATTCTGCTTAATCATCGTTTAATCTTTCTAATTTTACATAATATGTTAGCATTTTAGCCTCCGTCTACTGTCTAAACGCCGTCTAACGTGCGTCTAGGCACGTCTTTTAGAACACTGTGCTATAGTATTTTATTTATCATTTTAATTAACTGACTTTGAAATTTTATCATTTTTACTAACTGAATAAAAATATGTAGCCATTAGTCATATATCTATCTATTGTAGTTTTGGAGAAATAATAGCTTAAAACTAAATTATTTTATCATCTGACACGTCCTAAAAACATATTCGCCCGACTCATCATAGTGTTGCTCTATATGTTTGTCTTTGTTACAAAAATGATAAAATGATAGCGTAGATTATACTAAACATATTTTTTATAATTAAAAAGTGATAAATATACTATTTGACATGCAATCTAACTCGATCATGGTTGTTCGTCTACTTTCATATATATTAATCAATAACGAAACATCATGTATATGCATTAATGTGTAATACACCACCTAGTATTTTTACTTTATTTTATTTTTAGTTTTGAAAAATAAAAGTGCAAAAAAAAAATGGAATAAGTCATAGACGGTTGTTTCAAAGTTTTCTATATTAGTATTAAATTGAGAAAAAAGCTTGTTATTGTTTTTAGTAGTGTAGCTATATTACAGATTTAACTAATTTGTTTATGAGGAATTATTTTTCACAATGGTTTTGATATGATATTTTTATGTTTGTTATTGGTCTATCTCGACATACATTAATCAAACGGCACAACATATATCAGTATTGGTTTGTGTCGACAAGTACCTACCTATATTACCATCCTATTGAAAATTCAGAAATAAATGGACAAATATAATATATAAATTGTAAAATAACAATTTAAATCCAAAAAACTAACGAAATAGTATATAAGTAATAGAAGTTGATAGTTTGGTTACAAAATAGCTTGGTTACAAAACCTAAAATAAAATAAAAATGTGTCACCATACCTAATCGAAGATTCATAAAATACAATGGATGAATAGAAAACATAAAATAAAATAAAATTGATAAATAACATTAATGGAAGAGTCTGAAATTTTTCAATGCACTTTCTATTTTTTTCACGCAATAAACCATAGATCTGATTTACGATTTGACTTTTTTCCAAAAAAATAAAATAAAATATAGGCAAATCGTATATCAGATCTACGGTTAATTTCAGAATTATGAAACTATAATACACTTGAGGCTGGATTTTTCGACTGCATATTATTTTTTTCATGCTCAAACCGTAAAAAAAAATTATGACCGTAAGTCAGAATTACGGGTTTACTGAAAAATTACCAAATTGCCCTTACGTTGAAAATTACTGTAACAGATTTTCCAGTGTGATTGGCCGATCGATCGGCTCTGAACCCCGATCAATCAGCTATATACAATTTTTGTATGTTTATGTAAAATTTTGAAAGTTCACAACTTTTGACTCGGATGTCCGGTTGGAGTAAAAAAAAAATTGACTCCCGTTATTCTTTTGATATCTATACAACGGGAACTTAGCCCAACAAATTTCCAAAAAAACACATTTTAACATCTTAATTTGGAATTTGAAATTAAAACCCTTGAAATCACACAGCAAAATCCAATCTTAATTAACCTTACACATATCCGAATTCGGTTTTCCTTATGTAGAAATATATGTTATTATATGTTTTTATAAAAGCTCTCAGTCAATTTTTGAATATATGACATCGTTATATTCTTAACAATTGTATATATATTTGTTAAGTTAGTTAGTTTCTAATAATGTTTTTGTTTTTGTGGTGTAACGGTTGTTCTCGTTAGCTCAAAGTCTTTAACAAGCCGATCGATCGAGGTCAGAGCCGATCCATCGGCGAACCTTATCGAAAAATAGTTTTATTTAAGACGCAGAAGCAATTTCGTCATTTAACAGTCGAACCGTAATTTTTTTTTACAAACCGTAAGTCTGACTTACGGTTTGCCATAAGTCTGACTTACGGTTTGACCGAAAGTCAACCCGTAAATTTGACTAAAAAAAAATTACAAATAATATAAAATGCAGTACACTCTTATATAATTTCTCTCTCTATATCTATCTTACTCCCTCTCTAGAAAAATGTTGCTCCCTCCACTCTGCACACCTTCTTCACTCTCACTCCCTTTTCCCAAAACCCTACCATTACTTAATCCCTTTCTCTCTCTTAAAAAACCCACCTCTCTCCTCCCCCCTTCCGCTACCGCTACCCTCCCTGACTCCGCCATCAAGCGTATCGCCGACAAGCTCCGCTCCCTCGGCTACGTCGAAGAAAAAGAATCGGATTCGGAGCGGAAGTTGAAAGAAAAGGTGGATACTAATGCTGGTGAGATATTTGTTCCTTTGCCACGCCATCTGCCTCATCGTCGAGTCGGGCATACTATTGATACTAGCTGGAGCTCCCCCGAGAATCCTGTGCCTGACCCCGGTCTCGGGAGCTCCATTCAGAGGTAGTTATTTGGTGATTGTTATTATTTGTTATTAAAGTTTGTATCTTTATTATGTTATTGAAATTGGGTTTGTTTGGTTTAGTATAAAGATCAAGTCTTTTTGTTAGAATTTGGATTTGGGGGAAATTTTGCTAGGTACAATTAGAAACTTATATAGAAATTAGTGTTGTTATTATAGTATAGGAATTGGGTTTGTTTAGTTTAGGTAATTATCATCAAAGTTTGTATAGTTACAGTGTGATTGAAATTGGGTTTGTTTGGTTTAGTATAAAGGTGAAATCTTTTTGTTAGTATTTGGATTGGAGGGAAATTTTGCTAGGTACAATTAGAAACTTGTATGGAAGATAGTATTTATATGATAGAAACTTGATAGAAATTGGGTTTGTTTGGGTCATAAGAAAAATCACTAAACCCCAACACCACCTTCTCTCTCAAAAAAACCCACCTTCCGCCTCCCTCCCCGACTCCGCCACCGCTAGCCTCCCTGACTCCGCCATCAAGCGCATCGCCGACAAGCTCTGCTCCCTCGGCTACGCCAAAGAAGAAGAATCGAATTCGGAGAAAGGGTAGATACTAATGCTGGTGAGATATTTGTTCTCTTGCCACGTTATCTGCCTCATCGTCGGGTCAGGCATACGAGTGATACTAGCTGGAGCTCCCCCGAGAATCCTCTGCCTGACCCCGGTCTCGGAAGTTCCATACAGGGGTAGTTATTATTAATTTTTATATTTTTATGATGTGCTTTTGTTAGTATTTGGAGTTGGGGGACATTCAGTTAGGAACCTTATGATATGATTAGAAATAGAAGTACAGTATAATGATTTGATTGAGATTGTGCATGATTGGTTTGATAAAAAGGATTGTGTTTCTTTGTTAGTATTTGGATTTGGTGGAAATTCGGTTAGGTACAATTAAGATTATATCTTTGTGTGATTGTGAGTATTTGCCAATGAGTATTTATAACCAAAGTCGTAGCCACATTCAAGTTCATATATAATTAATCCAAGTTCATATATAATTAATCAAGGTTTGTGGAACTAAAGTACTAACATCCTTTACAACTTTCGAAACTAAACTAAAGCCGTAGCGACTGAGTTAGTAGTATCCGCCTTGGGACTCATAGCAGGGACCGTGGCGGTTGACGATGAAGAAGGATCGCAGTATCCACGCAGGACGTCAGTCTCCTCAACGGTAAACCCAAGAGAGGAGAGCATCGAAGGCCAGCAGTGATGAGTAATGACGCTGACGCCCTTGCAGCAGGCTGGGCCTATGTCAGTTGAGCCATTCATGAAGAAGAAGACAATCTCGTTCGAGCACGACTTTATCTCCCAAAGTGCATCCCAGCACTCCATCAGTCCGCCTTCAGCTTCAAGTCTGGCAGCGAGGTTCAGTTGCCTAGAAGCCAGGCTGGTTGTTGCCGCCAAGCAAGCAAATGCCACCACAAGGAATATGGATTTGAGGGCCATTATGATAAAACTTAGGAAAGAAAAAATATATTTCTTTAGTGATGATGAGTAGTGGGCAGGGAGTTAATTTATAGGCTGAGAGTTTGGAAATCAAGAGGCAGAGGAAATGATGAGTTTTTGAAACTGTCAGAAGGCAATTAATGAGCAAGCTTAAAACAATTACTAGTGCCGTATTATAACCGCAACAGTGATATACATGCATACATATTTTCACAAGCCCATTAATACAGTGATACAGTGATACATATTATAACTGTAATACATATAAAAACAGTAATACCGTGATATACACTGGATAAATTGTAGAATTAGGTGATCTTGTGCCGGTTTGGCAACTGCTTTCTTTCTTAAAAAGGTGTGTTTTTTTTGTTTGTTAGCTTCTGAAAAGCTAGCCTTTGAATAAAAAAGGCTCAAAAGAAGAGAAACTACGAATATGGCAATTTTTCTAGCTTCTTAATAGAAAAAATTGGAGAAACTATATTTTTTCTAATAATATTTGTTTGCATATATACAATACTCATATAAGTTAAAATAAGAAAAAAAATGAGTTAAGTATAAGTTATAAGTTACTCTTAAGTAAAAAAGCTAAGGTGGTTCCAAATGATACACTACAACTTTTTTAAAGCAAGCCTTTTCTCATTGCCATTCTTCAGCAGCTTTTGACCAAAATAGCTTTTTCTCATTGCCATTTTTAAGCAGCTTTTGACAAAAAAAGCTGATGCCAAACGCGCCTGTATTGACCAAACACTGGATAGTCACTTCTCATTTCGATGGTATTTCATATACACTGGAAATAAGTCTTACAATTATTGTCAGAAATTCGAGGATAAATTGAAGATTAGGAGATAGCTCACCAGATAGTTTATAAATATATATGGTATTTGGTTTGTTTAAGGGTATTACTTGGTACTACTCTAGTTATGATTCTTGCTTATTGTTGTTTGAAAAATTGAGGATACAGTGTAAATAAGGTGATTTGTGATTCGGGGTATGAAGATGAGTTGTAATTAGGCGATACTCACTTCTCAAATTGATGATATTTAGGTAGTACTATATCATACTACAATGGGCAACTCTCCCTCTACATATGTGTGTGTATGTATATATATAATACTATAAATTAGTACACTGGATATAATGCTTGCTTTTATAGTCAGAATAATTTGATTTTCTCTTGTGGGTATGAAGAGAAGTTGTCATTAGGTGATAATCACTTGACATTTGGATGATAAATTGAAAATTAGGCGATTTTGTCTTGTGGACATGAAAAGAAGCTATAATTAGGCAATACTACTTATCGTTTCGATGATAAATTAAAAACTTAGGTGGTTTTTGTTTCTGGGTATGAAGATAGGTGGTAATTAGGCAATACCCGCCACTCGATTTGATGTTTTTAAAAAAAATAAGTGGCACTTATTTCACAGTACACTGAATATAATTCTTGTGATTTTTGTCAGAATTATGAGGGTTAATAATAGTTAGATGATTTAATCTTCTGGGTGTGTTTAGCAGTATGAATTAGAAAGATGGATATCATTCTTGGTACTATTAGTAGGAAAAATGAGGATAAAATGCATACCAAGTGGTTTTTACTTACTTCTGATTCTGAAAATAAGTTATATATAAGCGATACCTACCGGTAGTAGTTTATATGTTGGAAAGTGTAATTATAAATTGAAAATTAGGTGATTTGCTTCTAGTTATGAAGGTAGGCGATAGTCATTTCTCATTTACTATATTAGCTGTTTGTCTGGTGTATAAAATTAGAAGCAGCATATGCTCATTCATTTTCCAGCAAAACATCATTTTTGGTACTATGTCAGGTACCACCAGTTGAGAAGAGTGGTGATTAAAGAGAAGTATGAGAAGAAGAAAGAGAAGGGAGACCTGGCGCCAACGCTGGCGGAATTGACGTTGACGAAGGAGGAGCTGCGGAGGCTGAGGACTGAAGGGATCGCAATTAAGAAAAAGATGAGGGTTGGTAAGGTAGGGATCACAGAGGGGATTGTCAACGGGATACATGAGAGGTGGCGAAAAACAGAACTCGTAAAGATTGCTTGCGATGATATTTGTAGATTGAATATGAAGAGGACTCATGACTTCTTGGAGGTTAGTAATTATCCCCATTGTTATCATGGGAAGCAAATTTAGTTGCATATTTATGTAAGGGTTTCATTGACATAAAATGTCTACCTTTTACGAGAGAGAAAATAAAAAAGCTTATCGTTCAAGCTGGCCAACCAATGGTGTACAACTTTTAGGCAAAAGAGGAACTTATGAGCTGAACACAAGTCCTAGTTGTAGTTATTTATGTTTTCTTTCATACCCTTTTTGTGCTAAGATGTTTTTTTAAGCAGAAATGGAACTAAAAGTCGAGCCTTGGTAAAAACACTCTACAGTTCTAGTTTCTATTAAATTGAGCTTCAACGATAAGGAAGATATTCATCTTCAATGCGTTCCTCAACTTTTGACCAAATTAATTTTTTGTGCAATTATGTTCCTCAATTAAATTTTTGGGATGGTAAAATTGATCAGAACCTATGCCTGCTCTGATATTATGTTTCTGGTACAAGAGATTGTTTCTGGTATTGATATGTACATGGGCATGTTTCTTCTTTTCCGCATAAAAATAAAAACACGAATTAAATTGAATTTGAAGTATACAATTTGGTTTTGCATATTGATTCCAAAATCTTAGTAGAATGATACGACTTTTTTACATGGGCTCTACAACTGCTCTGTGAAAGTTTATTTAATGGAGTTGTAATCATTTATGTCTTTTTTTTAGAATCATGGGTATATTAACTCTGTAAAAATGTTCTCTTCTAATTTCAGAGGAAAACTGGAGGGTTGGTTGTTTGGAGGGCTGGAGGCAATATAGTTCTCTACAGAGGGAGAAATTATAAATATCCCTACTTCATATCAGACGAGGACGAAACAAGCAACTCTTTCAATAATACTTTGCCGAATACAATTATTGATTCTAAGGAAGATATTGATACAAATTTAACGAAAACAACGGCTCAGCCTCAGTTGATACAAGGTGTTGGTTTTCCGAATAGAGTGAGATTTCGCCTACCTGGCGAGGCCCAGCTGGCGGAAGAAGCCGACCGTATTTTGGATGGATTAGGCCCACGGTATAACGATTGGTGGGGATACGAGCCTTTACCTATAGATGCGGATCTTTTACCCGCGGTTATACCTGGGTTTAGAAAGCCTTTCCGTTTGCTTCCTTATGGAGTCAAAAATACACTCACCAATGATGAGATGACAATATTGAAGAGGCTTGGTCGGCCTTTACCTTGCCATTTTGTGTTAGGTAGACGGATAAACTTATTTCCAGAGGGTCAAGATTTTTTGCAGTAATGTACCATCAATTATTGGTTTTGTATATTAGCCTTTAAAAAGGAGCGATTGGTATTTAGTACCCGAACCCAACATTTGTTTCCCGATTTTGTACGATGCAGAGAAAACCCCCAGAGACTGGGGAGATAAGGATAAAATAGAAAACACGTGAAAGAAGAAAATGCAAATCTAAAAAGCATAGGAGACTAGTGTATAGATTTTGTTTTACGATTTAATATCCAAACCTATGTTATTGTTTAAATAGATTTTATTGAAATCTATTGAAACGTCAGTGTAGAAAATATAATCAAACCTTTTTCTTTCCTATGATGTTGGTGCTTGACAGTTCTAATTGGTATTTTTTTCTCAGGTAGAAACAGAAGACATCAAGGATTAGCTGCCGCCATGATAAAGTTATGGGAAAAATGTGAAATTGCGAAAATTGCTGTTAAGAGAGGTGCACAGAATACTAACAGTGAACTGATGGCTGAAGAGTTAAAGGTAAAATTATGATCTGGCATTGTGATTAGGGATCTCATAGAGCTATGTTATCTATGTTCCCCTTAAATTTATAAATTCTCAAATCCTTGGAACAAAAATATGCAGGCACTGACAGGAGGAACTCTGCTGTCTCGGGACAAGGAATATTTTGTGTTTTACAGAGGGAAGGATTTTCTTCCTGCTGCAGTTTCTTCTGCCATAGAAGAGAGAAGAAAGTCTGTAGAGGAAAATAAGACAATTTCCAGGTCATCCATGACGACTATTCAAGGGAGCGAAAATAGACTTAATAGTGAAGACGATATAAAAGACAAGGCAGTGGATCGAGTCTCATTTACAAAGAAACCATTAACAACCGAAACAGCTATCGAGAAAACTATTGATAAATTGCAATTGGTATGTGTGTCTGTAAGGATGATAAGCTATGTGTGTCTGTTTTTAAATTCCTTTTTTTCTTTCTGAGTTTCTGATTTATGTACTTACCAGAACAGGCTATGGAGAAAAAGGCTAAGGCAGAAAAGCTTCTAGCTGAGCTGGAAGATGAGGAAATTAAACAAGAACCCGAAATGGACAAAGAAGGATTAACAGAAGAAGAAAGATATATGTTGAGGAAGGTTGGATTAAGAATGAAGCCATTCCTTCTATTGGGTGAGTTTATTTGCTGGCTAGTTTTTTCGGAGCCCCTCAATTTTGTTAAAGTGTAAACTACAGTAAGTAGCCTTGTCCTGACTTGTTCCCTTTACTTATTTGAATTTTTCAACATGTTACTCCTTACTCTTTAACTCTGTTCATGCATTTTGTTTTGAATTGTTTTGATATGGGTGGCCGATCTTTTCACGAAAAGGCTGGTGTGCAATACTCTCTGCACCTCCGAAATTCTAGCAGTTCTTTTACAATTTCAAACTCCATAGGCGAAATGAGAATGAATGTAGCAGAACCCACTAGGAGTAGCCTAGTGGGCTAGAACCCGCTAGGAATAGCTTAGGTACAGGGTTCGAGTCTTGTCAAAGGGGGTAGGTGTGAAATCCCTTGATCCTCTTTAATAAGATTTAAAAAAGAAAAGAAAATTTGGTTGGTTGTTCGAGTCTTGCCCATGGTTCTATCACTTGCCCATGGTTTTTTCCACCTCAAAAGATCTATCTTACATGATTAAAACCTTCAACCAAAGGCCAATAATAACCAGAAAACCGCAGCTTTCATGCTGGTCAACCAACTGCAGTCCAGCTTTAAGGGAAAAAAAACTCAGCTTATAAGCTGCTACCGAACATGGCGAATATGAGAGGCTAATTGTTATTTAAAATAGTTTGTCTTTGAAAAAGTTTTGGTATAAAATACGTATAAGTTTTGATGTAATTTTTTGTTAACCACAGGTCGCCGAGGGGTATTTGATGGAACAGTTGAGAATATGCATCTCCATTGGAAATATAGGGAATTAGTAAAAGTTATATGCGGTGGTAGAAGCATTGGAGAGGCTCGTGAAAGAGCTCGTATTTTAGAGGCTGAGAGTGGTGGAGTATTAGTAGCGGTTGAAAGAGTTAGCAAAGGTTACGCAATCATTGTATATCGTGGGAAAAATTACGAACGACCTGCTTGCTTGAGGCCCCAAACACTTCTCACTAAAAGACAGGCTTTGAAGCGCTCAATTGAGGCACAACGCCGCGAGGTTTGTAGCTTACATATTTTTCCTTATTCTTATAATGAGTTAATAATACAATAGCATATCATCTGATTTGAATTTTGTATACCAACCCACATGAATTAGCAATTTCTACTCCGACATAACAGTTCTTTCGCTTTTATACCCTACGGTTTTGTTTGATTGCTGCTTTTAAAAAATTAAGCTGGATTTTTTGAGGTTGGGAAAAGTCTCAGGTTGATCTAGTTCAAAGGTTCTAGCCATTTGAGGCTAGAAAACCAGAAGAAACTTAACTTCTAAGCTGATCGATCAAATGAAATCCAGCTTTTAAGCAGTAACCAATCAAGGCTCAAATAGGGGAAAACCATATAATGGTGATCACACTAGAAATGTGAAAGAATGGTGTACGGAATATGAAACATGATAGAATAGCGTGTGAAAATAACTGTTTCATAACTATTTGATACCCGGCCTAATAGATTTCTTCTTTGAGTTATACCTCTTGTACTAAACTGTCGATAACTGTACTGTCAGTGCCATGGGTGCTATATTTTTTGCAATTTGGTGTACCAAATGGAAATTATTAGGTTGGGTAAACATAATCAAACTGTAACATCGATTAGTAGTTTAGCACACTAAATTCCTCTGGCGGTTTAGTACATTTAGTGTGCCACATTGGAAAAGTTCATAGGTTGGGTAAACTAATTGATTTAAAAATCAAGTGTTTTGTACACTATTTTATCATTTCTTTTCTGCACTCTTTCATCAATTTCTTCCTATTTTGGTTTACTATAATTTTTTTCTGTGTTCGTCAAAGAACAAAAATGTTAGTAGGGTACTGATCGTGAACTTTAAGAGGTAAGTGTACAAAACCGAAATCTGACGATACGGTAGAACAAAATTTTAATGACCTATTTCAATAACTTGACTTTCTATCTGCATATCATTTTTCAGTCACATTCATTGGTTGCTTCACTTGTTGCAGTCCTTGAAACTCCATGTCTTGAAGCTTAACAAGAATGTAGATGATTTGAAGAACCAGTTAGTGAGTGATTCTGTCTCCGTATCTGTTTTAGTTTGCAAGTTATCTATGGAGTATTTATTTTCTAATTAGTTTTGCTGTTTTGCTGATGTAGACGAGAGGCCGGAAGAAAAAGAATGTGCTCTCAGCTACAAAATCAAGCTCTCAGTTGGTGAGTAATCTTTCCGAGCATGGTAGTTTCTCACTTTAAAGCGTTTATTACCTACCTATGTAATCCCAATGTAAAACAATATTTAAAATTAGATATATGTACAAGTCACAAGTAGATCAATGATATTTAAATCATTTAACCATGTTTTCATGAAGATCCCGACTACGTTTTAGATATTCAAACAAGCTTTAACAAGTTGGAATGGGCTCTACTTCCATGGAAGAATTTTGTTACCAATAAAAAATACATCATTTCCGTCCATCTCCTAGTCGTTACTTCCTTCTCTATATACTTCTGATTTAGTCATTGTTTTCTGAAACTGCAACTTGACTTGGGTTTGCATAGTTTACCTAAATGCCGCCAAGTATTTGATTGCAAACAACTAAGTCCTGCTCCGAAGTTTATAGCTTCACTTTCCCTCTCTTCCTCTTTTGTTTTGATCCATCTTTAGGCTCATACCAATTTTTTTGTTGTTATGTGGGTCGTTTTCTCACAATTTATAATTTATTTGTCCTTTATGTCCACGCTACCTTATGCAATTTCTCTTAATGAAGGATGAAGAGAGATTTGAACCCGGCGCAACTTCCTTCGACCCTGATGGTAATTTTGATGTTTTAATGGGCGACGAAGTAGTTAATGGCGAGGATATGGTTGAACACCTTTCGGATTTAAATGAGGATGAGGAGGAAAAGATTGAATTAACTGAACGAGAGCCTACATTAAAATTAAAACTTGAGCATAACGAAGATGCATTGAACACGAATATTCAACATATAGATGAAGAGTCACATCCTCACGCTAGTAATCATGAGGTATTGTGGAATAACTTATTTTGTTTGTTTATTCTGGGTAAACTGCAAATAACTAAATGTACTATGGGTGTTTTGCAAACAACTCGTACTTAAGCAACCTGTACTTTTCCCACGTGTCATCTATTTTTTGCAAAGAACCTTGTTATAAATGTAAATGACACAACTTATCATACGGTGGTTCATTTTCAATTTTTTTTTTTTTTATTCTGCATCTTCTTTGAGATCTACAATTGCCAAACAAAGAAAAGAGGTTTAAAACAATTATTTTGTAACAAAGCCATTTTCTGCTAGAACTTTTATGCGTGTAAGAAATCATATATGGCTTTTCCACCGAACACTCCCTTAAGTATGTTGACAGTCGATATCGACTAAAACGAATAATCGTTTAAAATTGACCAACATATACAAACTTATGCCATTTTTAAATTGAACAAGGAGATTATATGCAAGTCACCGAAATACATGAGGATTCATTTACACGCTACCCTTAATCTTCCCCAAACCCTTTTTGAAAAAGAAACCTGATCCTAACTCACATTTACCTCTATCATCCCCCAGTCAGAAGATGAGACAAGCCTTCTCCCTTCTATCGAAACTAAGCCAGATACTTGTGACAAAGACCCATCAACTGAGTCACCCAATGATGGAAGAGGAAATACCTTAACTGAGTTACCTTTCAGAGCTGCGCGTCTTTCAAACAGGGATAGACTTCTATTACGTAAGCAAGCCCTCAAAATGAAAAAGCGCCCTGTTCTAGCTGTAGGTAACACCACGTTGTCCCTGTCGCTATATTTTTAATTTTTGCCTTTTTACTTGTTGCGACCGAAATGAAGCATATTAGTAGATATCAAGACAATGAACCTATTTCGATTTAGTAAACCTTAACTATTGTTTTTTCATATTCTGAACTACAACTGTTTTTGGTTAATTTTTTATACCCCCTTTAAATTTGCATCAATACATGCTGACAAAACACAAAATTAAATTTTGCATCCCCAAATTTAAACGATTTGTCACAACATAGGCTAATTATGTCTTGTTATGGAAAATGGCTGTAGTGTACAAAACCGAAGTTGTGCAAGTTGAGGGCACGTAATTGATCCCATACGGATATTTGTGCCATACACTAGATCAGACTTTTCTTAGTTAATTGAAGTAAATTGTATAACAGTTATCCGTACTTAAGCTCGACAACTCCTAACATTCAGTCAACTTTTTTTTTTCTCTGTTACTATATCTCAGGGAAAAGCAATGTAGTTTCTGGAGTAGCAAAAACAATCATGACGCACTTTGAAAAACACCCTCTTGCTATAGTCAACGTCAAAGGCAGAGCCAAAGGGACTTCTGTCCAGGAAGTCGTTTTCAAGCTTGAGGTTTGTAGATTATCTCACCTTGACTTGTATTAACATTTTGGCTATGAAATTTTTGTTTTTCGCAACTCTTTAGCATCCCAACCCATGGATTGTTTAGTATATTTTTGTAGGCTGATTCACAAAATCGAAATCTGATGATACGTAAAGTTCAACTTTTATGAACCGGAAAATCTACCTGAAGTGAAATTCTTTCAAATTGGATATAAATCTGTTCTCGTTTTGCTATTATTTATTTGCATGCCGCCATTATAGGGTCCAACAAGGGTCACGAAAGGTTGAGCGTAGTTTATTTTATTTTAAAAATTTCTGTCTAACACACACTCCTCTCTCGTGCTTGTAGGAAGCCACTGGTGCAATTTTAGTCTCTCAAGAACCCAGCAAAGTTATCCTATACCGAGGCTGGGGATTAAATCTAGAATCAGGGAAACGATCTGATAATAATAAACTCGAACAAATTAGAACATCAGCAGGCATTATTTCCCCTGAACTTATGTCTGCAATTCGACTTGAGTGTGGGTTGCAAAAAGTACAAGAAGAAGAAGGGGAAGAAGAAGAACAAGAAGAAGATATACCTTAGTGACACATCTAAAGTAAGAGAAATAATGATGTTTGTAGCAGTTTGTTTGGTATATATATTAGTCGGATCTTCTGCTGAAGATTTATCACTCGAGTTCATTATTTAGAGGAAGGATGGCTCAATATGAGTAGACTTGAATATGAAATATTAGTTCGTGTATATTGTCTAGCATCTTGATGTATTTAAACAATTTAATTTAGCGTATGTAAACAATTAAACAAAAAGGTTTACACCTAGGTAATTAGCACGTTGGGACGATATTCTGATATGGATCATATGACTATTTTGTACCGAGTAGTATTCAAACTCTTCTATATAGTGTAACCATTTTCCTGAACATGTCAAAGACTGCAAATCAAACTGAACAGCTTGTTAGTAGGTGTCTCTGGTCCGTTTGTGTTCTTTTGATTAAACTCAGGCTTGTGTTCCGTTTCACTTCTGTCTCTTTTCCTATATCGAGTCTTCCTGTATTTTGTATACACGTACTTAATTATTTGTTGCATATGACTTAATTTTTAAGGGTAAAAAGGCAAAAGCCCCATGTACCATGCCTGATTTGCAAGCAACCCCGCGTACTTCTCTATTAAGTGGCTGTAGAAACATAAATTCAATCATTGACGAGTTTACACGTGGTTCGTTTGCATTCCCTTTTTATGTCCGTAGAACTTGGCTAAAAGAGACTATCGCACACCCTATACTGAGAAAGACCGTCTTTTACCTTGTACGTATTTTGATTTTTTTTTTCAATTTTAGACTATCAGCATTCCATAATTAGTAATTACAATAAGAATAGCTCTAGTTTTTTTTTTTTATAATTAGAAACCTTCATTTGAAGGTAAACCTGTTTTGCATGTGTCAGGGTTCGAACTCTGATGGTGAGCGTGATATATTCGGGATATCAACCACTTGGACCAACCACTTTTGCTCAAATAGCTCTAGTTCTAATGTCACTTTGTAAAGAAGGAATAATCAACTGATGTGTGGAATTATTGAGCTTCAAGTCTGGATTTTCCTAAAAATTGACTAATGGATGGAAAATTTTGACAAACAGGCATGCCACTTTTTTAAAGAAGAAATAATCAGCTTTTAACAAAGTAAGCTCTCAAGTCTAAACGTCGACCTTTTAAACCTACATTATTTCTTTTTATATCTTCATTATCCTTTCTTATTCATAACAATATTCCAACCACAAAAATATGGTTTATAATTTCTTACTATTATATTCACAAAAGGAATCATATACATTACTCATATGAATTTTGTATTTCCTGAAATTTAAAAAATTGATATGACTCCTGATACATGTCATTTTTTACACAATGATTGTCAAATTTTAGAAAAAAATATGTTTTAAGTCAAGAGATCGGTGGGTCAAAATTTATTAGTCACTGTTAAACTTAAAAATATGAAAAATAGATTATCTGCAGGAGCACTTTTGCTGTGTTTACTGTATAGATAAAGTACTTAGTAGTACTTTATTACATTCCCCAAATTAAAACACTTTTTTTACTCAATTAAAATTATAAAATGTGCACTTTAATGAAAAGTTTTAAAGCCAAGAATAATGACTTTGTATGGGGGACAACATTAGTCCACTTATGGTCCCTGAGACATGAGCATTCACACGAATCACACCTATAATTTGCACTAAAAATATATATTCTTCAAAAGGAATAAAAACGCCTCCGTAAACAATTTCGTAAAAAAAAAATGACATGTTGCCACATAAACCGAACATGACGTTGTAACTACAATGAAATATCAGGATATATAACAACATTTTCGTAACAATTTGTATGATACTGTTCAAGTTGTTATAGCAATTTGCTAAGTGATTGTTGCTGGATTTTTAGCAACAAGTCACATAGTTGTTATTTTTTTTGTATACGTCGTTTGGGTTTGACTTTCAAGTTTAGATTAATTTGCTCTTTTGTTTACAAAATACGACACGTTTATGCATTTGGTTGGTTAGATTAATTCAAGACTGGTTTTTTGTAGACTTATTTTTGAACTGAAAACTTTAGAATGTTGTTAAGCTATATCAACTAATTAACTTTCTTCTCACTTTTACATGAACATTATTATATTAGATTTGCTTAAAAATGGTAACCAAACAGAGCTTTTGTGTTTTCAATGTGAACATGTGAAATAAAAGGAATGGACCAAAATGAAGAAGATTATAATGGAAATGGGTAGGACCTTATATGTGTGTTATGGACAGCGAATAAAGCATTGAGATTTGAGATAGACAACGTTATCATATAGTATCATCTTTTCTTTTTTTTTAGGTTTTTTTTTTTGTTTTGTTTGGTTGTCAAAATAATTCTAAAAATTACATAAATGACTGTCTGGTAATCAGTCTGGTTGATCCAGATTCTATACCATTAATGATATTGTATCACTTTAGTTCATTTTTGATACTTGCAAAACGAGTGGTGATAAACCTTACACATGAAGAAAGCAAAACACAAAATTTATATTTTATATTTGTATAATTATATATATAACATATTATTATATATACACACTTGAAGTTGGAGCTAGTTTTCGTAGTTGTATATATCCAATGCAAAAGTGCCCATTAACTTTAATCAAAAGCATATTTATTTATATTATGTAATAACAAATAGAGAATACCCCTTTTTAGCCTTTTTCACCAACATGAACCTACGCGCTATATAAATAACTTTATGATAAAGTTCATATTAAAAAATTACATTTACATAAAATCATCAGATTTAGTCATATTTGTAAGGTCATATTTTGGTCATATTATCATTTTTTTCATTGTATTCGTAAAAAAAAATCAATTTTTTTCTTAAATCAACGTTTTATTTAATTCTAAAGTACTTGTTCAAAAAAATTGGTAAATTTTGATTTTTACATATTTTTTTGGATATTTATTAATATTATTACCTTAAAAATTACCAAAACAAACAATAAATACCAAAAAAAATATATAAAAAAAAAAACAAATTTTATTGTTTTTTTTTTTGAAAAAAATACTTTAGAAATAAAATAAAACGTTTATTTAAGAAAAAAATTACGAATACATATTAAAAAAAATGATAGCATAAGTAAAACTAAATGTACTCCGATGTACTAAAAGCATGACTAAATGTACTAAATGATAAATTTCCCGATGAGTGTAAATACCGTCCTTGATAAATAATCTTAATTTTTTTTAATGAACTACAAAAGATAATCTTAGTATTTATTTATTTCAAAATAGGAACGTTTTGGTTATTAATGAATTGAAGAAAAAAAACAGAAAAGGACAGATTTAAGGAAGAAGTAATGTAGAAGATTAGCTTTTTATCTGTCACTTTTTTATTTAACTTTCCAGGCTGAGCTACTCATAACAAAAAATAAAACAGAATCAAAATCTCACCAAATAAAAAAAAAAAAAAAGTAGAGAAAAGGTCAATTATTCATAACAGAAATTTCACAACTAGGTTCTCTATTTTTCTTACTTTTTTTTTATATATTTATTTAGTAGTCAAAATTGTGAAATGGTGACTAAGCAGTACGGGAAATGAAAGCGTAACTCTCGATAAAAATGTAAAATTATTAATAATTAACAGGAATCGAGAAACGAGAAACAGAAAATAAAAACAAAAAAAAACATTTTCTTAAATTGTAAACGAGTTTTCTACCAACTGCGGCTATTGTGTAGCAGGATCAAAGCCATGATACGAGGGGCCGAATTTACAAAAAAAATAATACCACGAAGTAAATAAATAAAATTTGATAGAATGTCAAATCATCATTTCTATAGGTTGATACTAAAAAAAAACTATAACTATTGTGGTTATAAGGCAGAATCGGCCCTTCGGTAAGCCAAAGAAGCCGGTCAACTAAGCTGACAAACTTAGAGTAATATTTTTTTGAAAAAAAACTATATAAAACGGTATTTTTTTTGTTCAATAGAGGTGTGTAACCGTGTAAGAGTGAATTTTTTCAATCCGGACTAAAGTGTCGAGAATCTCTGGACCGACACTGTTTACGAGGATTGAGGGGTGCGTTGGTCCTAGATAGTCATCGTTTAGCTTAGCTGTACTAGTTAGTTTAACACCGAAAACGAGAAGTTTGAAGGGCTAACACCACTTTTGGATCGGATTCGAGTAAGAAAAGATAAAAAAAAATGCAGATGACTAATTTGATATAGTTCAAAAGTAAAGGGATATAAATCTAGTTTTCTAAATTTTCACAAGTTGAATAATATTATATTTACTATTATTACTAATATTTAATACACTTTCTAAGTTTAGCCTTAGCTCATAACTTATTTTCTGTAAAATATATATTTCTCTCTCTATCTCTCTAGCTATGTTTTCAGTCACAACATTTATCCAAAAACCCACATTTTCAAATTCCATATTTTCCAAAATTACTAAAATTAAGTACTTATTTTCAAGTTTATAATAGTGCTCACAAGGTGTTCGACAAAATGTATCTGAGAAAAAACCAAACTCAAAAAGAAGAGCTAAAAAGAACTGAAAAAAGCCATAAAAAATGGAAAATCACATTCCATTGGCCTAAACCCATTAAAATGAGAACCCCGAAAGAGTTCACTTGCCCGATTTCCCTCTCTCTCATGGCGGATCCCGTCATCGTGTCCTCTGGCCAGACTCTTGACCGAAACTGCGCGTTAATTTGTAAAAGACTGCGTTTTTATCCTGTTTTAGAAAATGGGTCGGTTTTAGATTTGTCGAATATTATCCCGAACTTGTCTTTAAAGACTGCTATTGCTAATTGGTGTAAAACCAACTTGGTCGAAGCGCCGAAACCTGTTTGTTTTGTTTCGGCTGAGAAACTTGTGAAAAGGCTCATGATTGAGTCGAATAGGTTGAGTCAACTCAGTTCTAGCTCGGTCGAGAGTGTTACCGCCGCCTTACCACCGCCGACCCCACTCCCTTTAGCTACCCGTCCCGCTTGCTTATCCACGTCATCTTCAGAAGATATCGAGGCCTTGAACCGTAATTCTAGCGAGTCCGAGGATATTCTTTCTAGAATGAGAAATGGAAAGGTCTTGGATACCAGAAAGATGAATTCGGGTGAGTTTGATGATAGTGTTATTTCTAGAATGGTAAATGAAAAGGTTTTGAATAACCGAAACGTAAATTCGAGTGAATTTGATGAAAAGGTCTTGAATACTCGGAACATGAGTTTAGGTGGATTTGGTGATAGTATTGTATCTAGAATGGGAAATGAAAAGGCCTTGAATACCCGGAACACGAATTCCTATGATTTTGATGATAATGTTACTTCTAGAATGGGAAATGAAAGGGTCTTGAATACTGGAAACACTAATTCAGGTGAATTTGATGATATCATATCTAGAATAAGAAGCAATACGGTATCTGAGCAAGAAGAAATTTTGAAATCTTTGAGGAAGATCACGAGGACACGAGAGGAAACTAGGGAACGCTTATGCACGCCTGGGTTACTCTCGGCCCTCAGATCATCCATCCAATCAGGATACTTAACCGTTCAGGTCAACGCTGTTGCTATCTTGGTGAACCTTTCTTTAAAGGATCATAACAAGGTTAAGATAGTACGCTCAGGGATCATTCCGCCTTTGATCAATGTTTTAAAAGGCGGGTTTATTGAGGCGCGAGACCATGCGGCAGGGGTGATTTTTAGTTTGGCGTTGGATGATAGGAATAAGACAGCGATAGGAGTGTTGGGTGCATTGCCCCCTTTGATGCATTGTCTTAGGGCCGAGTCGTGCAGGGCTAGGCACGACTCGGCCTTGGCGTTGTGCCATTTGTCGCTTGTTCAGAGTAACCGGACGAAGCTTGTTAGGCTTGGGGCGGTCAGTGTTTTGTTAGGTATTATTTAGTTACTTTAACTTAAAGCTCGAGTTGATAGTGGGTAATTTTTTTTAATTTCATGGGCATGTTTGGTTGTTTCTTCGAAGTAGATAAGTGCAAATAAGCTCTCCTTTTAGTATTTGAAAAGAGCCAGGCTGGTAGCTTTTGTTCGTCAGATTATATTTTGATTGTCCAGCTCTCTTAAATAGTAAAAATTTCTTTGACAATTTTACAAAATAGCCATTTTTTTAAATAGACAAAGCTAGCAAGGCTCGGGCCGCTTGGTGTTTTGTTAAGTTACTGTTTTTACTAAAATCTTGAGTTGGTATTCGAGGACTTATTAATTCTATATGACATGTTTGGTTGCATCTTTGTAGCTATAAATGAATGCAAATAAGCTTTTGTTAGTTGCAGAATAGCCAGGTTCATCCAGCTATAAACTCGGTTTTATTTACTTTTTTTAAGAAATTGCTTTTGTTTCATACTCATAGGGAGAGTCTATGATGTTTTTTTTCTTTTTCTTTTGGGAACATGGCTATGCTGTTTTTTGGTCATTCTCATAATTCCTTTTTCACTGTCACGTTTACCTAATTTAGTGGGAAAGATGAATCTTTTATAGTCTTACTATTTCACCTTTTTTTCTTTTTCTTTTTTTCTTTGCCAATCTTGTCTATCTTCCTGTCCTAAGAATGCCTTTGAAAAAACATCATGTTCAAGATGTAATAATCCTACTACGTATCCTAGTAGTTCATATTTAAATTGAGAGAATCTTGGTGGATAACAAACAGAACAAGTGGATGAGTTTTATTTTGTATATTTTCTAAGGACTCATATTAAGCCAAATAAACGGATTAGTGTAGTTGTCAAAACCTTACCTGCTCCTGATAGCATGTGATCAAGAAACCATTTTTACAGCTAGTAGATTGATTTTTTTTTTTTAATTTATTATTTATTGTCAACAGGTATGGTGAAAACGGGTCACATGACAAATCGGGTTATGCTCGTGCTCTGTAACCTGGCTCTGGGTGCAGATGGGAGGGAAGCTATGCTAGATGGGGGTGCAGTAGAGTGTTTCGTGTGTGAGTTGGAAAATGAGTCCACTCGTGAAAGTTGTGTAGTGGCTTTATATAGGCTGAGTTACGGTGGATTGAGGTTTAAACTGTTGGCAAAGAAGGCTCGGGTGGAGGAGGCGTTAGTGAAGGCGGAGAAGAGAGTGAGTGAGAAGGGTAGAGAGAAAGTTAAGGGGGTGTTGGAGGTGTTGCGAGGGAAAGACGAAGAGGAAGAAGAGGAATTGGATTGGGAAGAGTTGCTTAAGACAGACGATAATAGTCGGACATTTTAATTTTGCAAGTTTGAACCTTTTCGGAAACTGGTCAGGTTCATGACAGTTTGAGGATTTGGATTTTGTGTATCGTTATTAGTTATAGATGTGTTAATATTTTCGAAACGTATGTTCGTTTTTGGTTTTGAGGTGAATATAATATGGAACAACTTTGGAGTGCAGTTATGGTATTTTAATTATTTATGAAAGGGTAAGTTGTGAAGCTTTACATTGGGTGATGTTGTTACAACAACAAGTGATTGAATATTGATGCAATTTGCCTGTTTCCTAAGGGAAATTATACTGTACAAGAGATGCCAATAATTGCTACTCCCTCTGTTTCCAATTAATTGTCCACTACGAAACTACATGCAATTTTAACCGGTCAATCGCTTGTATTAAAATTGTCGGAATGAAAATTTTCAAAAGTTAATTATATAGTTCAAACATTAAGTTATATGATTTAGATTTGAAATTTTTCATTTTGACAATTTTGATACATGTTATAAGTCTGTCAAAATTGCACGTAATTTTATAAATGACAATTAATTGAGAACGGAGGGAGTAATATTTTTGAATGTGTTAACAAGTATGGTCATTTTTGGTATTCTGGTGCAAATACTAGTTTCTGTTTGGTGTTTTGTTATGCCCGTCATTCGAATTTGCATGAAAATTAGCACAATTATCGAAGAAAATGTGATTTATTTTCTTCTTATTTTTACTACCTTTCCCCAATTAGTATCTTTCAAGCATGTTTACTCTTGTTAGTTGTTACTAAAATATTTCACTTTTGCCAATTTCATAAGATTCATTACTAATTCATTACTCCCCGTAGCATTTCACCGGATTCAGTTAATAAAATACAGCTGAATGCAATCAGATCGAAACTATACATTTGTCTTAACTTTATATTTAGGTTATGACAACAGAACCTGCATAAAACCATTCTATTGTTTTTTATTTATTTATCGAAAACGAGAGAATGCTCCAACAGATTTAATGAAAATGACATATATGCAAAATCTAAATACGTCATTCTGTTTTACTAGTATATTATACTTCAACACAGTTGCAACACAGACAAAATAAACCAAAAATCGGATTTTTTTAATATAAATTCACTGATTATCAATGCCAATAAATCCAACTTTAAAACACAGTTTTCGCAGACACCTACAAACACAAAGGGTGGTGCACTAACGTAGCCTTCAGGGATTGGTTTACGCTATCTAACTAAGCCTCAATACAAAAATGTTTGAAACTGATAACAGCATCTAATCCTAAGAAGCTGTCATCACAAGGTTAAAAATCATCTCGAGAGGAAGCGCAGTGAAGGAACACATTCACATTAAAATGATAGATCATAGTTACATTTCTTTACGAGAAAAGCTTTTGCTTGATCTAGTTTGTATGTCTTTCGTATATATATGAGTGAGAGCGAAAAGCAACAGAACAAACACCACTTGGGCACTCATGATTCCAAAATGGCTAATGCTGTTACCAATATCCATCCAGCTACCAGTGTTTTTAACCTGTTCGATAAAAAATCAAATTACTAGACTGTAACAAAGGTAATATATGTGCACCACTTTCCATTTTTTCCTTTCTTTTTCTTCCCTTTTCTCCCTTAATAATTGAAGGTATAAACAAAACAAACCAGCTATCTAGAATTAACCAATGCAAAGAGAAGAAAGTACCAGGAAGAAGAAATGGATCGTCATTACATCTGAACATAATATGACGAGAAAATAGCATCCAATTCGTGGTACTCGAAGTAGCTTTGTAATGGTACTAAACGCGCATCTGCATCCATTTTTTCCATGTAAATACAAAACATTATAGCAGTTCACAGTTGTGCAGATATGAAAAAAGCTCAATGACATGATAATTACAAGGAAAGAAGTCATAGGAAATGTACTTACATGACAAGCATGAAGGGAATAAACAATTTGAAGATAAGAAGAGCTGCCATAAGAAATGGCTGCAACAGAATATAGAACATACATTAGATTCGTTTCATATAAAAACTTACAAAACCGGAATGTATCCTAAACAAATAAAAGGTTTCTAAACTTTGACTTACACTGAAAACGGTGATGAACCGGTACACGGATGATATTTCAAAGCTTGCAATACTGGCAAAGTTTCCAGTTCCAAAAAATGCAACATTAAATAGCACCATCTAAAAATAAAAACAAAACATGAAGAACATGTAAGTTAGCAGTTCATTTCATAACTGATTTAATAAGATACTCAATTTAACGAAAAACAGTCGTTGTACTTACAAAGGTTAATGCAATCCTCATGTCAGATAATATCAAGCCTCTATGATCATTTTCGAAAATAATGTTTTCTTCTCTATCTGAGTTAGATCTCACTTTCACATTACTTCTAAAGAGAATTGTGTTTTCATATAGAATCCATGCCATGAGTACAAGAGCAAGGGAAGCATAAAATACAGCTTCATATCTGCATATAGATAAAAAAAAAAAAAACAATTAACAAATCATCAAGTTCTGTACTACTTTAAACTGTATGATTATGAGACTGAGAGTAATGTATAATTTAAAAGAATTACCCAATTGATAAAAGTAAGAAAGCTGGCGCAAAACCAAGAAATACTGAAGTCATTCGGGATAACAAGCTTGTTGCTGAAAACAGTGGAAGGATCATTGAGAAGCCTGCAAGACAAAAATAAAATAGAAGACGGAATTAGAATGAGATTTTGTCTTTTAAAAGAAATGTATATATAAAACATGATGACGGCTTCAAAGTTCAAACTAATAGATCAATGTCAATAGTTTGTCCATCAATCGTAGGTAGAAAGAGAGTTGGCCTTTTGGCAAGTTCAAGTGATTAGGTCCAAACTTTTTAGACATATATCACAAAAAAGAAAGAAACACTTAGCATTATTAAACTTTTAAGTCTTGTGAGTTTGCAGCTTTTAACTCCGTTTTTTTTTTTGCTTTAAAGCTAGACTGTATTTGGTTAAGTAAAAGCTAAAAAAATTAAGCTCAATGATCCAGATTTCTTTCTTAAACTCATAAAGTACATCATATCTGCTTAGAAGCTGCACCCAACAACTTCTGCATGAATTACAAAGAAATCAATTATGGTTAATTGTGTATAAAATCTACAAGCTCTAACCTGGACGAGCATAAATTTTTCCCCAACCCAAAATCAAGCTTATTTGCTTAAAAACTGTATCCAAACAAGCCCTCAAAGAACTCTACTAATTTTAACTTTTGAGCAATAAGAAAGTAAATAAATAAGGAAAGAGTCAAAACCATACTGGCGACAAACCAATTAACTAATTGGTGTAACACAAGAAGTTCTTGCTTTTTCACTCTATGCGATGTTGTCAAAGGCACCATTACCGAGGAAATTGCAACCAAAAGAGCCTGATTTAGAGACACGCAATTCAACATCAGCATAATATAACATCTCAAAACTATCAGTTTCATGGAAGATAACAAAAGAAGAAGAACAGATACCTGTAGGAGAAAGAGCATTGGAAATTTACGTTTCTTCAGATTACTTAAAATGAGACCATGCCAATATTTGCTGGATTCTGCATATAAATCCAAATATGTCGAAAGTGCTCCTATGGCAATGATTATACCTCCGCTTGCCACTCTATGGAGAAGAAGAAAAAAAAAGGTTATCTCTTTTAGATGACTTACACGTTCTTTTGCAGGCTGTAGCTGTACTATAGTTTCACTATAAAGAAAGAATGGGGTAGTATCACTTTTGTATGCCAACCTATAGGCTTTAAGCAATTATCACACCATGCTATTAAATTTCACACTTAGCCATTCACAAGATAAGCCAATTAGTACACCAGGAGACTATTTACGTACAAAGTTAACAATCAAGCTTGTGAGCTAATCACCAATCTACACAATATTGAACAATTAGTAAAAATACGTTGAGATTTAAAAATTTAAGCACTCCGTGAATTTTGATAAGATAGTGTTTAATTCTGTTTAGATTGGTGTAAAATTGTGAATTTGACAAGTTGGTGTGCCTTTTTTCCGAATTTGTATAGATTGATATCTAAGTTGTGGAATTTGATAGTGTGGTGTAGCATTATTAAAGCCAATAATGTAGAGATTGCAAAAAAGATGGTTTCCCTACAGATGTCAATCCACCAAAGCACAATATGGTAACAAGGAGCAGACCAGGTTTAATCAGTATATCTGATTGAGATGTTACCCTCAAGTTAGAAACTACTTCATTAGCTGGTACGAAGGAAAAAGATAAATGCAATGTTTTAGGAATGAAATATGAAAAAGGCATACCCAGAAGTATTGACTTACACTAGTAATGTGTTGTCTGGAATTTCAGCAGGCATTATTGTGAAAACTGACAAGAACCAGCACGCAAACAGTAAGAAAACAGCAACAATAGGTTTCGATGAAAGTGTGTAATATGAATGAAGTGAAGAAACGACTCCAACAATCACAAAACACCACGTGTAAAGTTTCCTCTCTGTAAAGCTATGCACCTGTGATGCATGAAAAATCAATAAAAGCCAAAATTCCAGTCGGTTAAATTTAAGAAAAAGCTGGTAAGTAGGATGCAGTTGAGGTCATACCAGGATCTCAAGAATAACTACAGATATGACAAAAGTGGCTGTCAGTTTAATGATGTAACTTGGTTTTCTTGCAGATAAATATATCCAAAGTGCTCTGAGAAATGGATGGCTGCTAAATATTTGAGTCCAGAGAAAAACTGTCATTGCAAAATATGCATGATAAAGGGGAGGAACATGTTCCAAAAGTAAAAGCATAGAAGTCAATCCCATAAATAAAAACCCCCATAATTGAACCTACAGGAAAGAACAAAAACATTAGAGAACAAAATCAACTGCGAGCAAATGATATAGTTACAGCACCAAGGGCATGTCTGGCTACAGCTTATAAGAAATAAGTTGAATATTTGAAGTTTGATAAAAGCAACGTTCATCCAACTTAAATCTTCTAGCGTTCTCTATCCAAAGAACCAGAAAAGCTCAGGGTTTAAGCTTGTCAACTGCAGTCTAGATTTTAGCAAAAAAGCAAAGGAAACATAAACTGAGCTTAAATGCTGCAAACACACAATACCTAAGTGATATTAAAAACAAAGAGTCAATCCTTTTTTTCGGAGATTTATACCGTTTAGTAAACCAACTCTTGAATATAATTTTTTAATACCAACACACTAACCCAAGCTGTTCCTAAAATTGTAACGATAGTGTAAGGTAATTGTACAGAACAGTAATATACAACCTCTTCCAGCATGTGGTTAACCCCTTTTAATGATTACAAATTACCTTTTTGTTGTTTCTCAAATCATGGACTTGATCTTTTCTGAGAAATCTCATGGGCAGAGAAGTATAGGATTGCAAAACATGAAGACCAATAAATATCATCCAGCCACTATATCCAAGAGTAATTACAGTCATTAGCATTAACCAATCATATGTTTGAAAATAATCAAGCCCTTTTAATGCTAAACTCCTGAGATTCTGTGACAGCTCCAACGCAACTTTGTAGTCGTTAATAGATATCATGTGCTCGATTTTATCCACAATTGAAGAATAATGAGCCAGTGGTTTAAAAGGCTTGAACCTGTATGAAGTTGATTGTTTCAAAGCTGAAATTTGTTAAGGAAAAAGATGCTTATGTTTTCCTTCAACATCCAAACAGATAACCAAATTTTACTTTTATATTTACTTTTATACTAAAGAAAAAACCTCTAGATTTAGACCAATCTAACTTTAACAACTAAAAAGGATACATGACTTTCGAAGAAACTGGCTGAGGATTTGCTTCGTATTAGCTAACACCGCCTCGACTTCATCGTTCTGGAACAGATATAAACAAAATAATCATAACACATTTCCATTGTAACAAAGTTAAACAGAAACTTCCATATCACAAGAAAGAAGAAAAACAGTACAAAACTACCTCACTGAAATCCAAGTAATCAAGGGGTAATGCTCCAACAGAGTTTACCGGACATGGCAACCCAAGAAGAGTCGACTGTCAATGATATAGTTCACAGTATTAGAAAACCAAAAAGTTACATCTTAAAATTGGGTTTAAAGAAGGTAAAAGAAGAAGAAAAAGCTACATGAGAAACAAACTGTTAAACCATTAGAGGAGCAATATCGGCTTGATTAATATCCACCCTTTCAATGCCATTAAGTCCCCAATTCACAGGCGTTGGCATATCATGGGTATGCTCATCCATAAACAGAACACCACGTTTGGAACGATCTTTGCTCGAAGTTGGCATGGGATGCTTAACACCTGCTCCCCAAACAACAAGAGGAGTGTCTGTGTTTGAATAATGCCCGTCTCCATGACTCCCTGCAAAAAAAATTACCGTTGATAGTCATAATATAGTGAAAATCAGGATGCTGCTCAACCATGTATTGAGGAATGGGGATAGGTTAAGACAATTCTGGAAAGAGTAATTTTACATGAAAAATAATAACGGAACATTCAATAACAGCTTTTAAGCAAATATGAGCTTCTGAAAAAAAGTTTAGCTAGTCAACCACATGCAATCCAGCTCTTAAGAAAAAAGGGGTAATAAGTGATATAACCGAGGGTATTTTAAAATTTAAATCTCAAGCAAGACTTATGTCATTCAGCAAGGACCAAGAACAAATGGCTCCATAAAAGTTGGCCATGCTGGAAGGTTTGAGGTTCTAAGAAAAAGTTCAGGTTCCAGCTTAAAGCTTCTAGCTTATGCATGCCAAAGAACTAGAAAGGCTCAGCTATAAAGCTAGTCAACCAAATACAACCGAGCTTTTAAGAAAAAATAAAAATAAAAAGGGGGGATAATCAGTGATACAAGCAAGGGCAATTAAAATCTAAACTCAAGAAACAGTCAAGTCATTCAGTAACGGCCAAGAACAAATTGTTCAATAGAAAAAGTTTTGCCACTTAGATGGTGATGCAAAATTGAATAGAACCGTCATAATATTCTGATAGTCAACAATGAAATCACGGTGGAGAAGAAATCTCTGGAAATTTAATATATGCAAAAATTGCAAATACCTTTGTCGCTCATTCCATGATCAGCTGTAAAGATATATGATGTTTTATTGTCCTGGAAATAATTTTCCATGAGATTATAGACTCTTTCAGCAATATGGTCCACAACCTTAACGTTGTTGAGATATATGGATGAATAAGGTCTATGTGCATGACCATTTGAATCACAACCAAGAAGGTGGAGAAATATAACGAGATTGTCTTGTAAAAGTAGGTTTTTCAGCTGCGGATCTTGGTGAGATCTGTTTAAAAGGCTCTCAAATTGATCAAATGACCACTCATCCAGAAAAGAGGCATCTGCACAAGGACAGGTAAATAATTAAAGCATGACATGAGAAATAGTTTTAGATGACTAATTAATTATTTCCTAACCGGCACATTTAGGTTAAAGCAAGCCCTAAGGGTAAACTGTATATAACCCTCTGTACTCTGGGTGGTTTGAATATGACCCAAACTTGCAATTACCCTCCATGTACAGTCTAAAGTTTTGCAAAGAACCAACGTATACAGTATGGGTTTTGCAATTAATCCCCAAATTCAACTCTAACATGATATAACTTTATGCTCGGTGGCAAGCTTTGCACATGTCTCTTTTTATTCTGTGTATTTCACAATATGTACGCATCACAACCATTTAAGAAGATTGGCACCAAATATTTGTAAAACTACTCCAAATGATTTTTTGCACACCTCTATTTACCACGCATAAAGTAAAATTATTCAAAACAACCCAATGAATACAAAGTTATGGCTTTCTTAAATAGAACACTGGGATTGACTGAAAAACCAACATAGTACATGGGGTTAATAACATGTATTCGAAAATTGCATTCTATCATAACAGATAACAAACTGAGTTAAGGGTGGAAAGCAAACCGGTTGCAAAATCTTCAAATTCATGAGGGTAAGAGTTCCATGTGCTGTGTGGCAAGGCACTGCAGAATATTGGAACTATATCTGGGCTACCATAAGAAAAGGTATGACGGCTTCGGTTAAATACGGAGTCAAACTCCACTGGATTTGCCTTCCATCCTACAAAAATTATCTCCCACGCCGTTACTTTAATGAAAATTATCAAGTTAACAACGACAACAACTCAAAAGACAACAATAATATACGGGAAAATATCCCTTTAAAAACCAACTCTATAGACTTTTAATAATTAGTATAACTATAGCATACTCTTGAATTTCACAATAAAGACAATGAACAAAAATCACATAACAAGTACACCAAATATAGAATTACAACTCAAAAGCCTTCTGAGTGTACTAATTGTCAATCACGCTGGTTCACTAAGCACCAATGTACACAAAGGTTGAAAAAGTAGTACACCTTTGCTAATTTAAACTTGAAAACACTCGTGAATATTGATAGGTGGGTGAACTAAAATGTGGTATTGGTTTTTAAAATATTAATTTTGACAAGTTCATTAACTTCTTGAAAATAATAATTGAGAATGATGTTATAATGAATTCTGATAGGTTGGTATCTAATTGTTAAAAGCTAATAGGTTGATCTAAAATAATGAAATTTCTCCAATGATAATATTGTACCTTTTGTAACAGCACTTGGATCTTCATAGAAACCAGCAATAATAGAAACATGCCCTGGCCTTGACTCTGTGGGTGGACGAGCATGAGAAACTCCCCAACGGCCTTTTTCTTTTATTATATTTCTTAAGAAAGGTGCTCTATAATTTCCTTCAGTATCAGGTTCAAAGAATTTGTCTGCCCTTAGACCGTCAGCTGAAACAATGAAAAATCTGACATGATACCGTGCCGTTCTACACTCCAAATGAAGAAAACCACTGCTTTATCAGGTGAAAGGTTACAAATTTATCAACAAACCACGTCAAAATGTGATCTGAATTACTTAGGGTGCAACTTGTGCTAATTTTGTAGAATAAGTGAAATTTAAAAAATAAAATGTAATTTTTTTAATCTTTCTATCTTTGGTGTAATAATCATGACCAGGGTAAAAACGTATTGGAAAAGGAAGGAGTTTCTCAGTTTCGTATTATGACTGAGAAAGAGAAAATGATTCTGTATTCGGCCTGAGAGTTGATGAATGAGCGAGTGTCAGACCCATCATATACTCATTTTTATACGATGTAGGCGTGATTGAAGATCTTGATAAAGATTTTCATACCTAAACCAGTTCATTCCTACGTTCTTATTATCAAAAGGCCATAGCACTTTCCCCTTTGACTTGACTTTCAAGTTAGTAATGTTTCAACTACAATGAACACAAAGGCAGATCTTCACGATTAACTTGTACATTCTTATAGATGGCATAATAATTCAAGTGGGACAGCTTCATCGTTACTCTAATTAGCAACGTCTCCTAGAAACGGACAAAACATATCAATAAAGGGAAAGCTCAAAATTCTCATTTGAACGTAGTTAATCACTTATATTTCTGTTACTTTTATTTTGAAGGCTCCTCTCCAATTACTGGCCACTCAAAATAGCTAAATTTACTAAAAGAAATACCTAAGTATAGCATAAAAAGCAAAAGTATAGATTTTAAATTCAGAACTTTAACTGCCAAATAATTATTTAAGACTTCTTTTTTTGCAATACAAACAAAAGAGTTAGCTTATTTCAGGCTGAGAAGAAGTTGGGTTCGTCCAGACTAAAAACTCTAGCTTTTGCAGAGAGAGACCAAAAAATCGAGTTTTAAGCCGGCAACCAAATGCATTGCATCGATTGAGCAAAAGAAATGTAAGCTAAGGTCACCAGCTACATATTTGTATATCGTTTGTTTTAAGATTATCATTGAGCTTACATTCACTTGAGCAACTGGGAAGTATAAATATCATAAAAGTAAAAAAAAAAAAAACAGTAAAAAAATGACAGTAACTGAGGCATTGATCAAACACTTATTAATGTGCATAAAAATAAAACACTTAACAAATCTAAGTATTTAAAAAAACAAATTAGACCATCATTGAAAGTAGTCAAATAAAAAAATGACAGTACGTAAGACATTTGATCAAACACTTAATGTGCATGAAAATAAAACCAAATAAACTTAAAAAATAGTAAAAAAAGCGGCTTACAAATAAGAAGGACGAGAACCGGGGCTGAATTGGTTCGAGAACATGTATAATTGGAGATTTAAAATAAATATCGAAAATACTCGGAGCATATTAAACCGCGTGTAAAATTACTCCCGAGTTTTATTACCAACCACTTTTCTATCCTCTTTAGCCGCCACGTGGAGCCGGGTTCTGATGACGTGGCACCTCCGTTTAAGATCCCGTCGCCTCCTTTCATTGTTTGTTTGTGTGTTATTTACTGATTTAGAAACTTATTTTCGACCATCTAAAAGGTCGAGTCTAATTCTATGCGTAATTTAAACCGTTAAAACGATTTCCAATTTATTACCTTCAACTACTAAAATTATTCAATTTAGTATCATCTCCGCCAATTTCTTAACAGAAAGTGACATGGCAATGACATTATCACCGCCACATCACCTAAATTAAGTAATTTAATACCCTATACAATACACTTTTTTCAACTACCAAAATTACTCATTTTTTTAAGGTAAATTGAGTGATTTTGGTAGTAAAATGGATTAAATTGAGAAAAGTGTATAATACAGGGTACTAAACTGTTCAAATCCCCGTAAATAAAATATAGTTAACGTGCATTAAAAAAAGCGAGACATAATAATAAGTGGCGCATTTGATCAAACACTTAATGTGCATGGATATATAATAAACTAAAATAAACTAAAATGTAAAAAGGCGGCTTACAAATAAGAAGGACGAGGCGGTTTGCGGGACCAATAAATCGGGGATTAATCGGTTCCATAATGTGTACAATCGGAGATTTAAAATAGATATCGAAAATGGCGCATTTGATCAAACACTTAATGTGCATGAATTATAAAATAAACTAAAATGTAAAAAGGCGGCTTACAAATAAGAAGGAGGCGGTTTGCGGGACCAATAAACCGGGGATTAATCGGTTCCATAATGTGTACAATCGGAGATTTACAATAGATATCGAAAATGGCGCATTTGATCAAACACTTAATGTGCATGAATTATAAAATAAACTAAAATGTAAAAAAGCGGCTTACAAATAAGAAGGACGAGGTGGTTTGCGGGACCAATAAACCGGGGATTAATGGGTTTCATACCGTGTACAATCGGAGATTTAAAATAGATATCGAAAATGGCGCATTTGATCAAACACTTAATGTGCATGAATTATAAAATAAACTAAAATGTAAAAAAGCGGCTTACAAATAAGAAGGAGGCGGTTTGCGGGACCAATAAACCGGGGATTAATCGGTTCCATAATGTGTACAATCGGAGATTTAAAATAGATATCGAAAATGGCGCATTTGATCAAACACTTAATGTGCATGAATTATAAAATAAACTAAAATGTAAAAAGGCGGCTTACAAATAAGAAGGAGGCGGTTTGCGGGACCAATAAACCGGGGATTAATCGGTTCCATAATGTGTACAATCGGAGATTTACAATAGATATCGAAAATGGCGCATTTGATCAAACACTTAATGTGCATGAATTATAAAATAAACTAAAATGTAAAAAGGCGGCTTACAAATAAGAAGGACGAGGCGGTTTGCGGGACCAATAAACCGGGGATTAATGGGTTTCATACCGTGTACAATCGGAGATTTAAAATAGATATCGAAAATGGCGCATTTGATCAAACACTTAATGTGCATGAATTATAAAATAAACTAAAATGTAAAAAGGCGGCTTACAAATAAGAAGGAGGCGGTTTGCGGGACCAATAAACCGGGGATTAATCGGTTCCATAATGTGTACAATCGGAGATTTACAATAGATATCGAAAATGGCGCATTTGATCAAACACTTAATGTACATGAATTATAAAATAAACTAAAATGTAAAAAGGCGGCTTACAAATAAGAAGGACGAGGCGGTTAGCGGGACCAATAAACCGATGATTAATCGGTTTCATACCGTGTACAATCGGAGATTTAAAATAGATATCGAAAATGGCGCATTTGATCAAACACTTAATGTGCATGAATTATAAAATAAACTAAAATGTAAAAAGGCGGCTTACAAATAAGAAGGACGAGGCGGTTTGCGGGACCAATAAATCGGGGATTAATCGGTTCCATAATGTGTACAATCGGAGATTTAAAATAGATATCGAAAATGGCGCATTTGATCAAACACTTAATGTGCATGAATTATAAAATAAACTAAAATGTAAAAAAGCGGCTTACAAATAAGAAGGAGGCGGTTTGCGGGACCAATAAACCGGGGATTAATCGGTTCCATAATGTGTACAATCGGAGATTTACACTAGATATCGGAAAAGGCGCATTTGATCAAACACTTAATGTACATGAATTATAAAATAAACTAAAATGTAAAAAAGGCGGCTTACAAATAAGAAGGACGAGGCGGTTAGCGGGACCAATAAACCGGGGATTAATGGGTTTCATACCGTGTACAATCGGAGATTTAAAATAGATATCGAAAAAGGCGCATTTGATCAAACACTTAATGTACATGAATTATAAAATAAACTAAAATGTAAAAAGGCGGCTTACAAATAAGAAGGACGAGGCGGTTAGCGGGACCAATAAACCGATGATTAATCGGTTTCATACCGTGTACAATCGGAGATTTAAAATAGATATCGAAAATGGCGCATTTGATCAAACACTTAATGTGCATGAATTATAAAATAAACTAAAATGTAAAAAGGCGGCTTACAAATAAGAAGGACGAGGCGGTTTGCGGGACCAATAAATCGGGGATTAATCGGTTCCATAATGTGTACAATCGGAGATTTAAAATAGATATCGAAAATGGCGCATTTGATCAAACACTTAATGTGCATGAATTATAAAATAAACTAAAATGTAAAAAAGCGGCTTACAAATAAGAAGGAGGCGGTTTGCGGGACCAATAAACCGGGGATTAATCGGTTCCATAATGTGTACAATCGGAGATTTACACTAGATATCGGAAAAGGCGCATTTGATCAAACACTTAATGTACATGAATTATAAAATAAACTAAAATGTAAAAAAGGCGGCTTACAAATAAGAAGGACGAGGCGGTTAGCGGGACCAATAAACCGGGGATTAATGGGTTTCATACCGTGTACAATCGGAGATTTAAAATAGATATCGAAAAAGGCGCATTTGATCAAACACTTAATGTACATGAATTATAAAATAAACTAAAATGTAAAAAAGGCGGCTTACAAATAAGAAGGACGAGGCGGTTAGCGGGACCAATAAACCGGGGATTAATGGGTTTCATACCGTGTACAATCGGAGATTTAAAATAGATATCGAAAAAGGCGCATTTGATCAAACACTTAATGTACATGAATTATAAAATAAACTAAAATGTAAAAAAGGCGGCTTACAAATAAGAAGGACGAGGCGGTTTGCGGGACCAATAAACCGAGGATTAATCGGTTTCATACCGTGTACAATCGGAGATTTAAAATAGATATCGAAAAAGGCGCATTTGATCAAACACTTAATGTACATGAATTATAAAATAAACTAAAATGTAAAAAAGGCGGCTTACAAATAAGAAGGAGGCGGTTTGCGGGACTAATAAACCGAGGATTAATCGGTTCCATACTGTGTACAATCGGAGATTTAAAATAGATATCGAAAATGGCGCATTTGATCAAACACTTAATGTGCATGGATATATAATAAACTAAAATAAACTAAAATGCAAAAAAGGCGGCTTACAAATAAGAAGGACGAGGCGGTTTGCGGGACCAATAAACCGAGGATTAATCGGTTCCATACTGTGTACAATCGGAGATTTAAAATAGATATCGAAAATGGCGCATTTGATCAAACACTTAATGTGCATGGATATATAATAAACTAAAATAAACTAAAATGCAAAAAAGGCGGCTTACAAATAAGAAGGACGAGGCGGTTAGCGGGACCAATAAACCGAGGATTAATCGGATTCATACCGTGTACAATCGGAGATTTAAAATAGATATCAAAAATACTTAGCATATAAACCGCATGTAAAACCACTCCAAGTATAACCAACCACTTCTCTCTCCTCTTTAGTCGCCACGTGGCATCGGAGTTTGGTGACGTGGCACCTCCGTCTAAGATCCCATCGCCTCCCCTCATTGTTTGTTTGGAAACTTTTGAATATTTTTGTTTAATGTGTGATTTGGTAAGTTATTTTATAATTAAGTTAAAGGTTTGTTTGGCAATATTTTTGTTTAATGTGTGATTTGATAAATTATTTTAGAATTAAAGTTAAAAAGGTTTGTTTGGCAATATTTTTGTCTTTATTTTTTGGACTTCTACGTTACAAAAAAAAAATAATAAAAAATAAATAGGTTTATAATACAAAAACTATAATGTTAGTTAACGATTTGGGTAACCGTATTTCAAAATTTTTAATTTGGATACCACATTATAAGAAACTGTCAAATTTAGATATTACTGTCTAAATTAATTACGAAATCATGTCACATAACAGCACGTGGTTGATAAGATTGAATGTGAGAAAGTAATTTTATCATTCTGCACCAAAATATATCATAATAAAATAATGTGAGAGTAGTTTTAATGGCTTTTTTTGTGTGTGTGATTTGGAAAGTTATTTTAGAATTAAGTTAAGGGTACGTTTGGCAATTTTATTTTTTTAAGTGAATTTTTGTATTTATATTTTAAAAATTTATGGGTGTTTTGGTAAGTCATATTTTTCGGCTTTTGAAAATATGATTTCTAAGCTGAAAAATCTAAAAAAAATGCAGCTTGGAATGTGTTTAATGTCTTTTTTGTGTGTGATTTGGAAAGTTATTTTATAATTAAGTTAAGAGCACGTTTGGCAAATTTATTTATTTTTTGGTGAATTTTTGTATTTTACATTTTAAAATCCGTGTTTGGCAAGTCAGATTTTTTACCTTCTGAAAATATGATTTTTAAGCTGAAAAAATAAAAAAAATCATATTTTTAAAATATAGTTTTTCAGTGTATTTTTTTAAAACAGATTTTTAAAATATGATTATAGAAAAAAAAATATGCCGATCGGTGAATAAACAACTCCCTCCGTCACTTTCATGTGATATTTTCACAAATTTTATTAAATTGTGATGGGTGTAATTAGAGATATTACTAATATGTCCTTATTTTTGTCAAAACTCGTCATTTATTATATCTTTGTTTAATTAAAAAAAGGGTATATTGGTAATTTCATCAATTATTTGTCACTATATTGAGAAAGTGGACAATTATTTAAAATGTGTTAAAATATAATAAGGTTCAATTATCTAGTAAAGTAGAGTATAAAAAATAAAACAAAAAATTGAATACCAAAAATAGATAAATGCTATTGAATAAAGCTAAAACTATTATTCATTTGATTTGGCAAATTAATTATCATTTATTGAATTTTGCAAAGTGAAAACGAGTTATTGGCTAATGTATGTAAGATTCATAAGGTTCAAATCCCTGTAAAACGTAAAAATCAAATGTAATTTAGTTGTTCGACAATTCATTAGTATAGTTTCCAATAGGCCGAGATTTATCTTCGGGTTTCAAAAGATAGTTATAGTTATAATTCGGTTTCGGCTGTTGCATTTTACCCCATTGGTGTACTTTTGTTTCGTTATCATTTCTAGTCTTGATTAATAGTATAATCCCGGTAAAAATATTGGTATTTCCAAACACCGCATTTGTAAAACTCAACATGCTCTTAGTCCAATGCCGAGCCCCCGATAATAAAACCAAGCAAAGCCTCAAAAGGATTGTGTAAAGTAATTATGTTTTAAGGGGAAAAGACCACAAATGTGTACAAGATTGACTTGATGGAACATTTCGAACCCCTACAATTTTTCTGATGCACTGGCCGCCAGACATCGAAGACCGCTACATATGAATCCTTCAACAATTTGAAGACTAGCTTCACCTGAACAGTAGCATAAATAAACTCGTTGCAGTTGTCCGAGCAACGACAATAACAACTTGTCCAGAGATGAGACTAAAGTTTCAGTCAAGGGCATATGATTCTTATGTCGTGAATTATTGAAAGATCAGATTAAATCGTTCCAGAATTCTCTCTAATAATACTCCATGAAATTGATGTTCCAAAACTGATGTTCCAAAACTGATGTTCTATCGTTCAATCGGATGTGAAATTAATAAAATGACTAGAAACCAAAGAAAACCGGTGAATTGGTTTGTTGTTTCGATTTGAATGTTGCTTCTTTGACCATATATATAAAACTTATCCAAAATTAAGTAGAGATAGAATAAACAAGTGATTAACCATGCCCTAACCTATCACCGGAAACCAGGTCTTTGTGGCGATTATAGGGAGATTAAGTCTGTTGTTTTTCACTTATAAGTGCTTCTTTTTTCTCTACGTATGAGCTTTTAACTTCGTTTAATTAGAAACAGTTCCAAGTTCCAATGGAAAACGACTAAAATAGTATTTAATAGGTGCGCCGTGCGAATACTTTCATAGATTTGCATCGAGCAAGGTCTAAATATTACAACACAACATAAATCCACAAGGACCATAACCATATCTTAGCTTATTTAGTCCCTGGAAACTTGACGCTCGTACTAAAACGTCTTTAACAATATCTTAGCAATCATTACATAGATTATAGATACTAGTTGTAGATAAGTAGAAGCTGCTTCGGACATAATCAAATACGCAAGTAATATCAAGGGCACTTGCGCCTTCCATAATGTGTAGTCATGTCGGTGTAGCACTTTCCGCACTTCTCCCTGTTGCCATAAGTGCCAGGTGGCACACACTTGCACCGCTCGCAACAAGTCATACAAGCCCGAGCACATAGCTTCTTCCTCGAATGCAGTTTACACCTCTCCACACATAATGGAATACAATCTGCGTATGTAAAGGAAGCAAACACAAATATTAGCATGTCTCAATGACCAACATTTAGGCTTGTTTCTATAGCAAACTTTCACTTGGTATATTTTTTTGCTTAAAAACTGTACTCCAATTTTCAGGGATAGTTTACTTGAAAAAAGCAAAAGGCTGTATTTAACAAAGCTGGGAAAAAAATGAGTTCATTCACTTTAAACTCTACTACTCACTTTTTTGGGCCAAGAAACCATAAACACTCAAAAGTTAATAGACCAATCTTTGCATAAAGGCAGCAAGAAAGTGTTCACTATAAAGTTTGAAATTAGTTGGCTTATCTAACCTTGGGAAACATAAAATTTAAAGCTTGAGTAAATGCTTTTCTTTAGACTCAAGTCTCAAGAAATACTGGTCTTGTAGGTGCTTGTCTGGTTGCTAGCTTTTACTCAACCTGGGGTTTTGTTTATTACATTAAATGTTATGCACTTGGTTGTTTAACTTTGAACATTACATGGGAATGTTAAACTTTCAAGGTTGATAAACTATTTTTTCTAAGCCTCAAACAAGCCAGCTAATTTGTTTAGCACTCAAGTGAAAGGCTAGCTAGTTGTATTGAAATAGTATCAAAAGTTCAAAACTATAAATCATAGATAAAAATCCTGATACATGTTCTTTTGTACCTGCTCTTGTCTTGGGCGGAACCGGAGCTTGTGGTGGAGCTACTGTTGGAGGCTTGACAGGAACTTGTGGCGGTGTAGCTGCGGTTGGTGGCTTGACAGGAACTTTTGGCGGTGGAGCTGCGGCTGGTGGCTTGACAGGAACTTTTGGCAGTGGAGCTGCGGTTGGTGGCTTGACAGGAACTTGTGGCGGTGGAGCGACGATCGGGGAAGGCTGGTATGGCGGCTTGGCTTTAACTGGACGAGGAGGAGGATATAGTTTTGGCGGTATCGGTGTTGGTTGTTTCACTGGGCTAGCCACTGGTGGAAATGACACTGGGGGTTTGGGTCCAAATTGATAACCCTGTAAAAAATAAAAAAATTATCAAACATTTGTCGAAGTTTTTTTTTTGTTTTTTTTATAATTAGTAACCCTCTTTGGAGGTAAACCTGCTTCGCAAGCGTCAGGTTTCGAACCCTGATAGTGAGCGTGATATACTCGGATACCAACCACTTACACCAACCCCGGGGTTCAATGATTTATTTTTATTTTTTCCAATCTTATTAAAAAGTATCAAATGATAAGACTCAAACCACATCCTGGGTCATGGTTGTGCATGTTAGGCTACTACTTTGTTACAAAAAAAATACCCTTTCTCAGATATTTAGTTTTGATAAAAGATTGATTGTATTTTAGGTATAGTAGTAACTGTTCTTAGTTTTCACTTTTCAGTAAGTACTAGGCAGTAGTAGTAACAATCAACAAGATTTTCTATGAGTAGAATATTTCTCATTTTCCTAGCAAGTTGATTACACATTTCTCATACAGTAAGGTACAATTTTCTAGGATTTCTTCTTGTAAAAAACATATATTTTGGAAAAAGTTTCAAACAACCCAAGTCTAGAAAACATCCTGGTGGACCAAACATGTATTTAATAAAAAAAATTGAAATCCAAAACCATAACAAAAATTATTAGATAAAATCTGACATGAGCATTTTTCTTCAAGTAAACAAAAGTTGAAACTAGCAACAATGTTTAATAACAAGGAAGTGCTTTTAAGAATGTATATAGATTAATGACTAAAATAAAAAGATCTAGTATAACCACCTCAACCAAGAAAAGCTCTTCATCTTTAGAAGAAACCTGACCAAAAAACACAACAAAAGTTAAAAACAAAATACTAATAAGTTCAAGAAACTTGCAATACATACAAATTTGATAAAATAAGAAGAAAGGTAAATGCATACATTTGAAGTGAGTAAAACAATAGAAGCTAAAAGACATAAAAAAGGTTTGAGACCCATTTTGGACAAAGTTGGCATAAGAATCCAATGGGTAAACTGGGAAGTTACAAATGTGTTGGTGAATAATTTAAGAGAAGTAAAAGTTGTATTTATAGAGGGTTTGGGTGACACCATTAATTTTTAGTCCGGCCAAGAAAAAACATTTGGTGTGAAATATTCTACTTGATGATACAAATGTTTTTTTTTTTAATAATTAATAACTCTCGTTTAGAGATAAACATTTTTCGTAAACGTTAGAGTTCGAATCCTGGTGTTGAGCGTGGTATATTTGGATACCAACCACCGCTCGATCATACAAATGTTATGGTCATAAAATAAATGAAATCGGTTTTATGCATACACTATATAAGAGAAGCATTGATGCTTGTTAACACATAGATTGTTGTGACTAATTCACATGATATTTGCATTTGCGCGAGTTGCTTTAATAGCAACATATTACAGCCGGTGTTATGCACCATCTCGACACTACATTTTTCATTGTTTGGTTTCAAAACATAAAACTCTGAACCCAAAAGAATCTATGACTTTTTTTTCCTTCTTTTTTTGGTATCTTGGACAAGAAATGTGGAGATGAGATATTTGCATTTGCGCGAGTTGCTTTAATAGCAACATATTGCAGGCGGAGTTATGCACCATCTCGACACTACATTTTTCATTATATGGTTTCAAAAACATAAAATTCCGAACCCAAAAGAATCTATGACTTTTTTTTCCTTCTTTTTTTGGTATCTTAGACAAGAAATGTGGAGACGAGATATTTGCATTTGCGCGAGTTGCTTTAATAGCAACATATTGCAGCCGGTGTTATGCACCATCTCGACACTACATTTTTCATTGTATGGTTTCAAAACATAAAACTCCGAATCCAAAAAAATCTACGATTTTTTTTTTCCTTCTTTTTTTGGTATCTTAGACAAGAAATGTGGAGACGAGATTGCGCAGTGCAGTCTCACGTGACAAATGTGGCTGCTAATGCAGCAATTTTTTCTCGTTGTATCGGGAAATCAGCACACCATATAGTAACGATATTTAGTAGAAAATCGTAAACTTTTACGGTGTCACTCGACGTAAGATGGAAATGTGAAGATTTTCTTAAGCTTTTATTAATATTTTTTTTTCTATTGTATGGACGAGTAGTCACTAATGTATCGAGAATATCAAATTTCACATAGATAAAAGCATTTTATCATGACATCGAGACGTTTATTCCAAATTATAACATTAATAGCCAATTTCACTTGGTGGCAACTAATGAACAAATGATAATCAACAACTATGCTCAAGTTTTATGAATAAAATTTACAAACGTTACATATTACCATGAAAAAAGGAGTTCCATGTACGACCTCAAACATTTCGATATTATTTTAGACTTGCTTAGACATTTTTAACCCTCTAGCGTTCCGTTGATGTTTTCTCACTATACATCTTTATGAACGAAAGTTTCTTACGTGCTTTGTTTTTGGTTTTCATCAAGACTATATTTCGAGTAATATTGTTTGACTCTTAATATACAGTAGTTGTTTGTCTCGACAATTCATGACTTTTCATGACGATGGTAATCCCAAAATAATAATTTGATGGTGTCCGTCCGTGGCTTGTTACTAATTCTGCTAGTGAAGTTGCACGATATCCATCGAATATGAAATAAACTTGTTTTTTATCAGGTAAAAACTCACTCACTTAAATTTATAAAACTAAACTAAAAAGAAGATGCTTCATAAAAATAAGCCTCCATGCAACTATTTCATAAAAAAAAAAAAAAAAAAACTAGGGGAAGTCCGATAAAAAAGCAATAATATAGCAGTACAATAGACGATATGTTCTGACGTCAGTTACACAAATATAACCCGTTCAGTTACACAAATATAACCCGTTCAACAACACTATCGTTCGTTAGAACGCATTATATGAAACGTAGCCCATTGTTATATCATCACTAGTGAAAAGTGAAAACATTTACTGGTCCTGACAACCAGTGTCACACACTAAAGTGATCAAAATATTTACGTGTTTCGTTTGGCTTTCTTTGAATCTATGTTTACGTTTTTTAAAACAAAAAAATTGTACTGAGTACCGCTGCGAACAAAACCGACCCGAACAGATAACCGAATCGAAAAAAACCGAAACCGAAAAATTTTCGGGGCGGTTTCGGTTTTCAGTTAAATCGAACCGAAAAATACCGAAACCGAAAAAGCCCAAAAAAACCCGAAAAAAACCGGAAAAAACCAAAAAATACCGAAAAATAAAAAATAAAACCGAAAAATAACCGGAAAAAACCGAAACTTGACCGAAAAAACCGGTCCGATTCGGTCCAAAAAAAAAAATACCAAAAAAAAAAACTGAACCGAAAATTATGCTCGATTTCGGTTTCGACACTACAAAATAATGTTTGATTTAGTGTGAGTCAAAAGCTGTCATAAACCTGTCGCTAATTTAAAATGTTGTCACAAATCTGTCGCAAATTGACTAAACTGTCACAAAGTCGTTACAAAAACCGTCGTTAATAAGCTCGTAACAAAAAATATCGTCACTAATCCAGTCGCTATTTGGATATTTTTTTATAGTGCGATTTTATCAAAAACCGAACCGTATCAAACCGTGGTACTGAGTATTGGCTTTTTTTTGCAAATATAATTTGTACAAATATTTAGTGATGTGCACGTTTACCAAAAGGATGGGTTTGGGGGACCCTAAATCAGAGGCCAGCTCACTAAATTCAGATCTTTTTTAGACATAGGTCATGGATATTTTGAAATAATAATAATAATAGATGATAATTTCTTCATTTTCAGTAATAAAAAGTGACATAATTCATGGAAGGCTGTGCTAAAGTCTGACTTAAAGTTTGAACCCACATGCCACAGAATCACTCATGTTTATCGGATATTTTTACATATTCATTTACCAAAGTCTAATGGTATAATATGTTAAATTTTAAAAAAATTCATTTTGACCTTTTTAATATCAGTTATAATTCGATTAAAATTATATATAATTAAATAAGAACGAAGTAAGTACGTTAATTATATGTATGTAATAATTTTTACTTGCCACTTTTTATTTATCAATAGAGTACGGTACATCTGTTACTATTTAATTGTCAATCAACCACTTGTATCAAAATTGTCGAAATGAATTTTTTTAAAAGTTGATCATATCGTTCAAATATTAAACTTTATAATTATTAAAAAAAAAATTATTTCAACAATTTTGATATAAGTTATAAGATCATCAAAATTACAGATAGATTTGTAATGATGCTTTAAGTACACATTAGGTATACGTACAACTCCCTCCCTTTATGTAGTCCACAGATCTTATTTTATCATCAAATCCAAATAGTAAAAATTATGATATATTTTGATAGTACCATCATATCAAAGTAATGCACATTCATTTTTATACGTACTCCATCCGTACCTAATTAAGTGTTCACTGTTATATATTGAGTTGTATGAAAATAAGTGTCGACGTTTTAATTATAATGAAACAAATTTACTATCTTACTCTTTATATACTTACCATTTATGACTACAACAATAATAATTTTTAGGAAATAAGTTAACCGCATTAACTTTAATTATGAGATTTATAAAAGCAATATTTGTAACGTATGTATCAAAATTTAATATTTTTAAAAAGTAGTAATTTATAAGGGAGACAATTAAAAAAAAGGACAGAGGGAGTATTTGTAAAAGGATGGTCGTCCCCTTAAACTAGTAACTGCACTAATCAGTCATTGTTTTTAAACTGCAAAAATGGATTAATACTAATTACACTAATCATATCTTATACACCGAGGGAGATGGGAATCGACGAGGCGAGATGGTTCGGAATGGCCAGACCACTTACGTAACTACATCATAGGGGAACGTGACCAAGGTCCGCGGCCATTTAATTATTCCTTATTTGACTATTTATTATTTTGATCCCTACCCTTTTATTATTTGAGTTCTGACTCATTAGCTTTCGAAGTTTTTTTTTTGACCGTGATGTTCGGGTCAACGTTACTCACACGCACCTGGACTAAATCCATGGGGGAGACCAGCGTATGGTCCCACCGCCACGACCTCATACTTAATACTTGATTATTTTTGCTGGTGAGGATCGAAATCAGATAGATAAACATCACATATAAAGATATTCTCCCATCTCGCCTAACCAACAGTGGGCAGCTTTCCAAGTTGGAGTAGTATATGCTTAGTCTATATGATTAATAGTAGTAATTAAGAGCAACCGCAACAATTTAGTTACACTTTTTCTTATATTTAAGATAATTAGCAACATTTTTATATTTTTAGGATAACAGTTTAACTTTATACATTTTTCAACTTCTCTATCAAATTTCTTATCATAACTAAATATTACTATATTTTAATATAATTTTATCAATTTTTTTCAATACAAATTAATTTACTAGAGTAAACACATTAAATAATTTAGACGTTTCCTCATATTTAAAGTAAAAAATACACTTTTACAACTTATAAAGAAACATTTTGGTTTATACAAATTATCTGTTTTGTTTTATCAATTTCTCTATCACAACTATACAACTCTTCTTTTTGTTATTTTATTAATTTATATGTGAAAAGTATAAATAAAGGAAAGAGAATAAGAGAAAAATAAGAGAGAAAAATTATTATTTTAATTATAAACGAATATTTTGACCTCTTATATTTGAGTGATATCTGAGTTCATGTAAATTTAAGATAATTGATAAGAAAACTGATAAATATACAATTTTAAAACAATTTACTTGTATTTAAGATAATTTGTGATATAAGATAACTGATACGATTGCTCTAATAAGTATATTATTTAAGCAATGAGGTTTCTATTTTATGCTAACCAGCAGATTCAATTACTTTGACATATCATAAATCTGATGCTCGAATCCATCCTACACTATAGTTAACTTTAGAGGGTTTTATATGTTTGCTATAGTTTTGAATCCATCCTACACTATAGTTAACTTTAGGAATTTTTATATGTTTGCTATATAAAACTATGTATTTTTAATGATTTGGATATATATATTTTAATTTTTTCAATTTGATTACCATACTATAAGAAACTTTTCAATTTAGGCATCACATTATACGAAACTTTTCAATTTATGTATCAATTAATCACGTAATCATTTCACGTGACAGTGCGCGCTTGACAAACGTTAACGTGAGAGTGTAATTTTGTCATTTTGGACCAAAATATATCATACTAGAAAAACATTTTTCCCAATTTCACACATAAAAAAAATCAGCACGTGGGCCAAATTTGGGGGAAACGTTGTTTAGTATGATATATTTTGGTGCAGAATAACAAAAATTACCCTATCACGTTCAACTTTATCAAGCACGTGCTGTCATGTGACATGATTCAGTAATTAATTTAGACAATGATATCTAAATCGGACAGTTTCTTTAAGTGTGGTACCCAAATTAATTGAGAAAGTTAAAAAACAGATACTCAAATCGTTAACATCAAACCAAAATAGTTTGATGTATTAAACGTATTTTTTTTTTTTTTTTTCAAGTAACTAATCTCAAACAAACAAGAGTTTTCCAACTTACATACTCTATTCAAAACTAACAAAGTTAGGGGCACTAAAAACAATTGTATTAGTCAAACATTGCGGTGGTTAATCTAAAACTAGAATTAAAAAGTAAACAAAATAAGAAGAGGTGCATGAATGTTGTACTATTAAACTATGACATTACACGTCTAAAATGATGAAATAAGTAATTATTGTCCCAAGCAATTAATATTTGATTTATTGAGAGTCAAACGATGTCATAAAACTGTCATTAATTTAAAAAACTATCACAAATCTGTTACAAATTGACTAAATTGTCATAAATCCATCACAAAAACCATTGCTAATAAACTCGTAACAAAAAGTAACATAACTAACTATGTAGTTTTCAGATTTCAAAATATTATTGTTTTGTAGTGTCTTCATAAACATGACATGTACTGTACAAATATATCCAAAAAAACAGTGCGTATATATGTAGTTTTTAGATTTCAAAATATTATTTACACTTCTACATCAACTATTTCTTTAAAACTAACATATTTTATACCTTTTAAGAAACCGTTTACGTTTACACAAAATTTCAGCTTCTTTATTAATTTACTTATAATAACCCTACATTATTTTTTTTATTTGTTTATTATATTTTAATAATCATAACAATATTACAACCATAAAAATGTGAACCACATGATAGTTTATTACTATTATACTCCCTCCGTCCCTAAACAAATATCCCCTACGAAAATACATTCAACTTTGACCATCAAAATTTTCATATCAAAATTACCGAAATGAAAAAATTGAAAATTTCATCATATAGTTCTAACCATAAACTAGGTGATTAACTTTTGAAATAATTTTTTCCGGCAATCTAAATATGAAAAAATTATCGATCAAAATTGTACGTATTTTCGTAAGGGACATTTGTTTAGGGACGGATGAAGTATTAATCTAAGGAATCATATGCATTCCTCGTATATGAGGTGAATTTTGTGTTTCAATTTATAGGGTTTATGATGCATATAACTTTTTATACCATAATCATAAAATTTTAGGAAAAATTATGTTTTGAGGAAAGTGGATGCTCTTAACATGTTTGTGATGTACAAAAATATGAACTATTATATGTAAAAAAAAAAAGTTAAATTTGACATACACCATCGTAAATTCAAATATTTTGACAATTTAATACAATACAAATTTTGACAATCTAATATATATTTTTTACAATCTAATACAAAATTTTGACAATCTAATATATTTTTTTGACAATATAATACAAATTTTGTGATAATATAATGAAACTAAAAATGAAACTAATGACAATATTATGGAAAACTTATAACACTATAATGGACTTAGATAAAAAAACCCAGCAACTATGGTTTTAAAACCCTAGCAGCAGCCGTCACCTACAGTCATCACCATCATGCCGCCACCTCCGTCATTGTCAGAGGAGAGAGAGGCCAAATCTGTGTGATAGAGGAGAGAGAAGCGACCACCGTGTTTGCAGCGACGGAGATGTGGGAGATCGTGACGGAGCTATGGGAGACGTTTGACGTGGCAGTGGCGGTAGGGCTGTAAATGAGATGAGCTGTTCGTGAAATCGTTCGTGTTCGGTTCGGCTAATGCTCGGTTCATGTTCGTTCATTTATAAATGAACACGATAATAAACAAGAATATAGTGTTCGTCTATTAAGTGAACTGAACATGAACAACCCTCTGTTCGGTTCGTCTAAACTCGTATTCGTGTAACTATATATAAAGTTTGATAAAATAAAATAAATAAATCTATTAATGATGTAACAAAAATTAATATCATTACACAATTAATAAACTTATTTATGCTATAATAATATAAATGATATGTTTGTATTATTTTGAACTTATTATGTTAATTTATATTATCATACTATAAATACAGTCACCGATTTTATCGTTAAGTGTTCAACTCGTTAAAGTAATCATACTTATGTAAAAGAATATATACAATATATAAACTTAAAGTTATATGTGAACTAGTTTATCCTAGTTAACAATATAGTAATATATAATAAAATTAAAATATATTTTAAAAAGAAAGAAAAATTTTCAATTATTAAATGTTTTGGAAGAAATTAGATGTTCACGAACAACTCGTGTTCGGCTCGTCAAATGTTCGGTTCATGTTCGTTAAATGTTCGTTCGTATTTAAATGAACATGAACCGAACATGAACAAGAGTTTTAGTTCATGAACTGAACATGAACAGAGGGTTGTTCGGTTCGTTTCGTTTCATTTACAGCCCTAAGTGGCGGGGATGTTTGTTATTCTAGAGAGAGAAAGTTCTTATAAGTTAATGAACAAAAATAGAATTTGAACTCTTTTTATATTTAAAGTAGAAGATATCAAAACCAAATTAAAATTAAAATGTTTGAATATGGTAATTTATGCTAATAAAAAATACAAACGGTACTAAAACCTAATAATTATTTTAAAAGGGTACCGGACTCCAATTAATTCTCCATTGAAAGTCGACTATCAAGTTTTTCAGCTTACGATCAAATGCATTAGTGTAGATGCTAACGAACTCGTAATGTTTGACTCTCAAGTTTTTCATCTTACGATCAAATGCATTAGTAACGAACTCGTTGTTGGGAAAAATTGTAGGAAAACATGTTTTTAAACATGGTTGTTTCAAGTGGTCAGGGACCATCTTTGAGTCAATTTTCGATGCGACTACTCAGTTTTTCTAAGGCCGTACTCAAAGTGTTTGAGTAGCTCGTACGATGAGCTTCGCAACGGTATATCGCATGACCTATTCGGAAGAAGGGTGTGAATGATAATTGGACTCGAAGATTGGTACTTGAAAGAGGAAAAAACCGAAATCTGAAAAATGGAGTAGAGAGTGGGAATAAACTATGAGGGTTATCCTACATTGGAAAATCAAGGTTGATTTTTACTCTATATATACAAGTCCATCCCATGTAGTTGATAAACTAATAAAGTCCACATACCCATGAGTGGGTTAGTGTGTGTTTGGGACGGCCGCGGGATGCGGGATGCGGGATTTGGGATTTGGGATTTGGGGAATGTCTCGGATCTCGGGTCTTGTACTAAACTGAAAAGGGACTTTTGCATATTTGCAAGAGCAGTCCCTAGAGTTCCAGAAAGTTTGAAACTCCAGCAGTAATGGAGGCGGATTCTGGGGATGTAACTCCCAGAATTAAATGACCAATTAATTCTGCGGTTTCAGAATTCCTCTATAAAGAGGCAGCCATCCCCTCACATTCCAATGCACGAAAATTATCTCTCTTCTCTCTAAAACCAATAACATATATTTTTACATAGCATTTTAGAAACCAGAGAGAACCACCCACCAAAAGCTCGACATTGACTCGTCGCCAGTTTCCGGCGAGTCATCCGAGAGACATTGTACATTGGGATCGAAACACCAACGCAACCAGAAACATCAAGGTGGTTGGGCGAATATCGGTTGAGGGCATACTGTTAACAGTAGCCTCGTCTAATTTTATTTACATTCTGTCCATTTATTTTCCGCACTTAAATTCTGTTTTTTACATTCTGTTTTTTCCAATTCAGTATTTTAATTTCAGTATTTTAATTTGCTGTACTTAGCTGTAGCTTTTCTATTCTGTAATTAGTTTAAAGTTCTGTTTTTTGCTGTAATTACTATTTTGTAATTTAATTCTGTAATTAGAATAGTTTTAATTCAGTCCTGTACTTTCATTTTAAAACAGAACAGTCCGGCTGTTAAGTTTATACTTTTCAGTCCGGCAGTTTCTTTTAATTACAAATCAATACATCAGATTATTAATTAATAATAATCTGAATAACGTTTGCTTTTATTTATATTCAGTACCTACATGTTGTAATCAGTAATTTCTATTCCAATTGGAAATTAATAAAGATTACACTGGTTTTGTTTAATTATTGTTTAGTCCTTTAATTATTGTTAATTGTTATTTCGTACACGGAAACCAACACTCGTAATGTTCGACTATGATCAAGTTTTTCAGCTTACAATCAAATGCATTAGTGTAGAAGCTAACGAACTCGTAATGTTCGACTATCAAGTTTTTCAGCTTACGATAAAATGCATTAGTGTAGAAGCAAACGAACTCGTAATGTTCGATTATCAAGTTATTCAGCTTACAATTAAAATGTATTGTAGCTTATAAGTAAGAAATCCAATATGACCTACAGCCAACTAACAAACTTGTAACGTTATATTTATGTACCCTGATTGCAAATTGGCAAGCATTTAGCCAAGTATATGAACTCAACTTTCCAAATTTTGATGATCTCCAATAGAAGCAATAACATAATGTAGATACTTCAATGAAAGTTGAAACAAACACCAAACACATAGGCAACTAGTGTCTACAAGCACCATTTACTCGTTCCATAAAAAAACTTGCCAACAACACAAACACCGGAAACTAACCAAAGTACAACATTAATCTATGAAAAAAAAAGAAAAGGATCAACGGAAACAACCACGATATACAACGCAGTTAATTAAACCGTGTCTTCGAAATTCGAACGTGTGCATGCTTGTAAGAGTAACACTGCTCTTGATTTATTTTGAATTTATTTTCTATTTAAGAAAATAAATTATGGGCAGCCATAGTTAGTACCATGCATCATGACTGTACCCCAAGAGATACAAGTAGTTCCATTAAATGGGATACATCCACAATTATTTTGGCAACACAATGAGCAAATTCTTTGACAAATCCTCTTTTGGGGGTTTAGTGGATAGTCGCAATATTTTGTACAACCCGTAGCACAATCTGCAAATTTATCATTCAACTAATTGTTATGTATAAATTGCGCTACAAAAAAAAAGTTAGATGGGATACGAAATTAATGATAAATTTTGCTTCCTAACGACGTCCTAATCGGATACATGACGACGTATTTCAACTTTACTGACAGATATAACGACAACTTTCTAAACCGTGCCTGATTGGAATTTTTTTTTTGTAGGGTTTGCTATATATATTATAAGAGTGGGAAAAATATTCTTCCTAGTTAACATGTGGAAAATGATATACAATGATAATTTTTGTAGTGGTATATGTACTTCAGTTTTTACGATTAACCGTCATGTTATATTTACGTTTTTTTCAATTGAATTATTTTGCTTTTCTGTTTTTGTATCTTTTGAGAGATTTATATGCAACAAGAAGGAAGAAAACCAATTGGTAATTAATGATTGTCATTTATATTTTGATATTTGCTTTAAATGATACAAGATATATACTTCTGTAAAATAACTATATTCTTCTACAAGTTACTAAAATGAATTTCTTCCCTTAAAAACCATTTCTAAAACGACAAGGTATTCACAAAACAATATGAATCCAAGAAGGGTCAATCCAACACAAATTATGTTACTTTGAAGTTAATCTAAAGTCGAGCAAAGAGATGAGTAAGAAAGAAAGATATGAGGATGATAAAAGACATATTTTGAAGATTTTATCGAGAATCAAGAGTAAAGGAGCAAAGAAATAAAATTATGATGATATTGATATGTTGTATATTTTTTGGATAAGTTTAATTAATACGTTTTGATCTGTTAAAAGTCTGTTCTGTTTAGACTTGTTTGGAACTTAGAAATAGAATGTAATTAATCAAAAGCTCTCCGGAGCTTTGACTCTTGAGTTCTCAGTTGAGAACTTATCTGATTACTCAACCTGTTAGTAACTGAGGTTTTGTCCCGTTTAGTAGTTATAATATAATGTTCTTAATAATTATACAAAAATAAATTTACATGAACCTAATCTATGAAACATTTTTATAATATCTTGGATTAGTTGTATTTACACATTAACTTTAGTTTAACAAAAACAAGAAAATTAGCATGAAATTTTCTTTCCGTATGGATTCGGCCTTTTTAACCAATTCATGCGACGTTTTTTTTTTTCTTACATTTCAGTATTCAGTTTTATTTAAATATTTACCACTCAATTGTTTTAAGACACCCAAAAAAAAAAAAATTGATAATATAATGAGAGATTTTTTAATATACAATATCGCAGAAACTTAATGTGAATCATTGATTTACCCTCATATACATGATCTGATGGTTCACATTAAGTATCTGTGAGAGTCTATGTTAAAAATTCCCTTCTTATATCATCCCACAAAATAAAATCTAAAGAGTGAAGTTGAACGTATCACGTACACTTGGGTACGTGCGGCTTAGGCATGGAATTTTCCTGTAAAATAAAATGTTTAAATGGTTAATCAGAAGTTTATAAATTTATCATTTGCAGATGAAGATATTTAATAAACTCAGAACTAAATATTTGTATATATATAATTATATACTATATATCTTGACCTTACCTGTGATACGTGCGTACCACAAGAAGAAACCTACAAATCAAAATAAGTGAAAAGTGTAAAAATGACTTAAACTCGCAGAAATATACCGAAAAACATACATATTTTTATTTATTCTGTGCTTAAAAGCTATAGCCAAACAAAGGCTAAGCACTTACCTTTGAAGTCACCACAAGCATAAAAGCAAAAGCCAAAAGCATGATTTTCATTGCCATTTAAATTATGATCAAAGCTGTGTTTAAGAGATATAAGTAGTAGCTAATTATGACAAATTTGGGTGTATGAGACCAGCTATGTATAGAAGAAAAAAAACAACACGTTGAATATCAAATACCAACTTGACTTTAGTTTAATTCAATGGTATTGCCTTTTTTAAGTTCCCTAAGTGAAAAATGTAAGTTTTAAACGTATTTTCGGGGAGTCAATGGTTTTATCTCCTAAGCTAGTTTACTTGGTTCTATTATTAAAATGAAAATGAATAAGGCCATCCATGAATTTATGGTGATCTTATCGGAAATGGCATACATTACCCAGAGTCATCATGACTCGAACTCTTTATATACATTATAGTAACTCTTTATATATAATACAATTGTTCATTTAAAACTCAACTAAATAGAAACATAAAATAGAAAGAAAAAAAAACTATACATGCTCATTATACATATATATAAATTTATTTTTTTAATCTCTATATACATAATTTTCAAAAAAAAACTTTATATATATACATGTATATGCTTCATCTACCGCTTTATTTATTTATTTGTTTTGAAGGTTCTATATACTTATTTTTTATTAGTTAAGTTTTAAATGAACTATTGTATTATTTTGATTTTATATAATGTATATAAATAGTTCGAATCATGATGACTCTGAGTTAGCTACCCCACTCCCGACTTGGTCACTTATCTTCTAGATTACTCTAACTTCACATATTTTATTTTTCATTGAAAGCAGTGCTATTGGTTGAGAAATTCTGAATGGACTGATTGCATTCAAGGTTTTTCGAGTATATAAAAGTAAAAAATCAACAAGACACAGTTTCAGTTTTAGACTTTTGGAGATGTACAAAAACTACAAATATTATATATTGTTTTGGTTTTGCAAGTTTATGCAATTAAAAGAAACTGAAAAAATAGTTCCACTTGTTTTAGTAGCATAAAAAAAGAATTAGTTTGATGTATTTGGATGCGGAAATTTCTGAACATGGATAAAAAGAGTGTACATAAGCCATGAAATTACACTGCTAATTGAAAAGTAACTTGTTATGTAAAATACATTGGATAAAAAGAGATTACAAATCTACGCATACGTAATTCATTGGATAAAATTAAAATGGATAGCGCACGGATAAATAAAACGAAACGAACCGAACAAAACTCTGTTCATGCTCAGTTTATGAACTAAAACTATTGTTCATGTTTAATTCATATTCATTTAAATACGAACGAACATTTAACGAGCTGAACACGAGTTGTTCGTAAACATCTAGTTTCTTTCAAAACATTCAATAATTGAAAAATAAATAAAAATTATTTCTTTTTAAAATATATTTTAATTTTATCATATATTACTATATTGTTAACTATGATAAACTAGTTCATATATAACTTTTAGTTTATATATTGTATAAATTATTTTTTACATACGTATTATTACTTTAACGAGTTGAACACTTAACGAAAAAATCGATAACTGTATTTATAGTATGATGATATAAATTACCATAATAATTTTAAAATAATACAAACATATCATTTATATTAGGAAACATTAACAAAACATGCTACTTTTAAAATTAAATTAATAAAAACATACCATCAAAAGTTTTGTTATAAAAAACATATCATATTAATACCAATGTACCACATTAATTTTTGTATAGCTTTCCTCTCAAACTATTTATCTCTCTCTTCATGTGACACTCTCCCCCTCTCTCTATCATCTATAATTACGATTTCTCCTCCAGTCTCTATATCTCTCCGCTCTATCTCTATATTGTATAAAACTCATCGTCGTTCTTCGTCACGTCATCAATGAAATCGACTTTCGTCTCTTATTTTCCGGTGGTGACACCGCTGTCGTCGGTGCCGTCCTCCTCCTCCCATGATTTGGATCGGACTGTGTGAATATGTATTTATGTATGTATATGTGAATTGGAAAAATTTGGGATTGGATTTGGGAATTGAAAACCCTAGGTGTGAATCGAGGTAAATTGGGTTTAATAGCATATTAAGAAAGAAAATGAGACACTCCGGACAAAAACAAAGAAAAAGTAACTTTTTTATTATGTATTTTTATTTAAAAAAAAACTTTAAAAACTAACATTTGACCCCCTCTTAATATTATGAAAAAAAAATTGAGCTCGTACTCCCGTTTTTCGTGTTAATACCCTTATTTTAAGTTCATATTTCAATTTTAAAAGTTTATACCCTTATTTTGAAAGTTTATATCCCGATTTTTAAACTTCATATCCCAATTTTGAAAGTTCATACCCCGATTTTGAAACTTCATACCCCGATTTTTAAACTTTCAAAAAAATATGTAAAATTTGATATTTTTATAATTTTTTTATGTTTAATTGTTTGTTTGACAATTTATAAGGTAAAAATATTAATAAATATCAAAAACATATAATATAAAAATATCAAATATTACAGATTTTTTTGAACAATAACTTTAGAAATAATATAGAACATTAATTAAAAAATATAATCGAAAAATAATTACGAGTACACTTATAAAACCCGATAAATCTGACTTGAGGAAATTTGTACCCCCATTTTGTTATACAACATTTAATTCCCATAAATGTACAACTATTTATGAATATCATTTAACGTTTAACCCTTGTCCCCAGTACTCCTTAACAAGACCTCATCAACACTAACAATGTGTTAAAATAATAACCACATTTATGTGGAAACAAGATTTGTTAAAATAATAATCAAACTTATATGTAATTTGCAAAATTTGCTAAGAGAATGAAACTAGTATACCAGTCGTTCTCATCGTTCAAATTAAATCTTCTAATAATAAATCGGCTCAGGATTCAAAACTAAAGGATTAAGCACAAACAATTTTATAGTATACCATCGAGATTGGGGTTTGATTTTGATATTTCATTCATGGAATTGATTTGGACTATGCTTGTACAAATATATATTTTTCAACTCTCAAGTCTATTTTATCTACAGTTTTCTAAATTTACAGCTTTGTAAAGGCTGTAAATTACTTATAAAATGAAAAGATGTATTGACTGCATTAAATTTTGAGTCATACATCGAGAATTCGATTACAAAACAGGTGCTAACTTTTATACAACTTCAACTTGGTGTATATATATTAGAAATATCGTGAATAATAATAGCATTCTTTAATTTGGTTGCAATATATTGATCGTATTTTAGCTATTGTCAACTAGTAATCATATGCATAAAATTTTAAATGGTTCGGTTAACTATTGCCCTGGAACAACGAGGGGCGGAGCAAAAATTAACATTTTTAGGGTTGCGTGTTACAACGAGGCATTCTATGGGGTTGAAAAAATTCATTGCTTTTTTAAAATCATTTTGAAATTTTTTAATCGAAGAAACAATGTTTTTTTTTTTATATATATAAATTGTGAGGTTTCGAGTGTACGTGGTTGTCTACGAGAGGTCCAAAGGATCGTCTCATGAGAATCGTATTTAAGCCTAATCCATAACTTAATTGCATATAGTCTATATTTATGGATAGTATCTAGTATTTTATTTATTTTAAGAGACAATTATATATGTAGGAAATTAATGGTGTATTGATATTACATTTTACACCATTTCATACAAATAAAATACAAATAATGAATCCTTGGAATTCCAGATTAATTGTTTCTAGTTTACCTCTCAATTTTTCGTTCACAACTCAATTAAGACAACTCAACAAACATAAAAGTAGGAAGATAATCTCTGTAAAAGAAAGATTTAGAAATGAAATATAAAACTTAATGAAAGAAAATATTAATGCACATATTTCCTTAATAAAATAATCAATACAGATATACTAATTATACCTTTCAAACAATCCAATATCTCTAATAGGGGTGGGTACGGGGCGGATTTGTTTCAATCCTAACCCAACCCGTAAAATAAATGGCAGGGCGGATTGGGACGGATTGATGAAATTTAAATCTCAACCCAACCCAATCCAACCCGTTACAATTAAAACCTCAACCCAACTCAATCCAACCCGCAAAATAAATTGCGGGTTGGGTTTAGATTGATTCTTAAATTTTTATTTTTGTCATTTATTTTTCATAGTTTGTATAATCAACCCAGATTTTAAAATAAATTGAATATTTCAAACAGAAATATAAATTAAATCCAATCAAAGTACGTTTAGAACATTCACGAACAAGTAATAAAACTAAAATATAACAATAATTAAATGTTGATATCTTAAAATACACACAATGTATATATATATATATATATATATATATATATATATATATATTGCGGGTTGAAACGGATTGGGACGGATTAACCCACGGTTTGTGAACCTCAACTCTAACCCAACCCGCAAAATATATAGCGGATTGGGGCGGGACGGATTGATTTTTTTTTGACATTCAACCCACCACAATCCATACGAATTGGGTTACGGGACGGATTTACGGATTTTTTACCCACCCCTAATCTCTAATAACGAAAATCAAATAAGCATAGTTGCTGCAAAATGAGTTAATGGCATACTTATCATTTTGAACCAATACATGCGGGAATTAGTTAACTTATGCTAATTGTAAAAATACAAAATATTTTTCACATTTTGGAAGAAAATTTTGAAACAGAAATAGTGAACAAATCAATTTAAATTGTCTCCTAGCGCCTTTTTTTTATTAATATTTTGTTTCACCGGAAAATACTTTCCATGGGAAATTATTTTCTTGGAAAATATTTGTCTGGAAATAGTTTTGTTTTTCTATATTTTCAGCTTGTTTGGGAGCATCATGAAAACTTTTGTGGAAATTTTTTTAATAACAAAAATTGTTAATATTTAGCAATACTTACAAGTTACTTTTACATATTAAATAATTTCTAATCTGAAGTTATTTTCAATATATTAGAAGTTACTTTTTATATATTACTTTTCTTTATGCATATTAAGTTAACTTTTACATAATTTTATTTATTTCTTTTATCTTATGCATAAAAAAAGTTGGTTTCAAAGTAAAAGTTACTCTCAATGTAAACTTGTAATTTTTGTTTAACTTATTAATTTTATGTTTTTATTTCAAGAGTACTAAATTATAAATAAGTTGCATTCATCTTATATTAGAACTAATATGCAATAAGTTACTAATATAAAACCGTGTACACCTTTTGTGCTCTTTTTGGATTACATTTTATTTTGTCTGTTGTAGAATGATTTATATAAACTTTTAGGTATACGAGTTATTGTGTGCTATGTAATACTTGATTTTACTTTGTTTTTGGAGCCTGTTCTAAGGGCAATGACTCTTGTACTAGTTGCGCACATTATTTATAATAATAATAACCATATCGATATTGATTTAAAAAAAATTAATGTCTTATAATAATTTTAACTTACAAGTAATATTTGATGTACAAGTGTTATATAAATATTTTTTGATGGCCGGCAAGGCATTTAAATACCATTACGATTACGATGAACGACACCAAATATAAATCGTCATTTAGACATTTAAGTTACTTTGTTTCAGAAATAAATTATAAGTAAATTTTGTATCCAAGTTATTGTGTTTCATTTGATAAATAAGTTAACTTACCACTAGCAAAAAAAAAATCCCTTTCTATTTTTTCTTTACTATGTTTTCATTTATAAGTTACTTTTTAAGTTATAAGCATTAAGGTTAATTTGTTTTTTTTTTAATTTGAAGTTACTTTTTTCTTAACTTATGCATTACTTTTAAAATTTTAACTTGTAAATTATTTTAAGATATTATTAGTTAAATTTAACTTTGTTTATCATTTTTTTTAACCATAAATTACATTTTGTTATGGTCAAGCTAGATTCTGAAAAATATTTTCTGAATAATTTTTAAAAAAAATACATTCCTTACTTTTCCTTCAATTATGGAAATTATTTTTTTGGAAAACAGATTTTCACTCTCGAAATTACAAACAATGAAACTATATTTACCAGAAAAATATTTTCCAACCTCCATTTCCCCTCAAACAAACATAGCCTAAATGTATTTTTGGATTTTGTAGTATCAATTATGAATTAACCACAAATATCTAGAAAATGTAGAGAGATCACCCTTGCTTTAACGAAGAATGAGTCCAAATATTATATATCTACTAATCTATACCCCATTTCATGTCCGGCTTAATATTTTTTGTTCAAATTTTAAATTTATATTACATTTTTTTTTTATGTTTATAAAACTTACAACATATTCTATACATATTTTATAATATTGGGACATGTTGTTGAGTTATATTTTTTTTTTGAATTTTATAATTAATTTACACCCGTTCATATTTTAATTCCAAAATGTAACATATTTGATTTTTTTGACTTTACTAACAAGTTTAACAACTATTCTTAGAAATTTATAATGATTTAATTTAAGTTACGAACGAATATAAATATTGAATCGATAAAAACATTTTTAAAATAATAATAATTAATTTATCGGTTAATTAATAACTCTCTAAATTAATAAATATTGATGATACCAACATTATTAAATTCATTTATAGAGGTTTTACCGTATCAGGGTTCCTTTATATGTCAGTCTGTGTGCTATGCAAAGACCTGGCTATGATAATCGGAAAATAAACAAATATATGATAATTTTATAATGAAATGAGTGCTAATTTGGTTTAGAAAGGAATTAGTGAGAATGACTAAGCTAAAGTATTTAAGAATAGATGAGAAATTGTTAGGACCAGATTTCTGGTCTAAATATTGTTAATTGTCTATTGGTTTTTACTAAATAAATCCTAACTGTTATTAAGAACTAAGACAGGATTGACAGGTTCCAAGTACAAGTTGCAACCTCAGTTACAACCTACCAAGTTAGTAGTATTAGGTTTCAAGTAATGTTGCAACCTCAGTTGCAACCACGAGTTTCAACCTACTGCGAAGCAGAATTCTGTCTTGTTTCATTATTCTACATTACTACTTGTTTAATGTTTATCATTTGTTTTAAGGTATGTAGGATATATTCTCATAAGGTCTTAAACGTTTATATGTGTTTATTGAGAATATTAATGTGTTAAGGAAAGATGTTTTCTATAAGATATAAAGAGATTAGTTTATAAGGTTATGTTTCCTTTTAAATATAAATCTCTATTCTTATGCTTGTCCTTATCACATGTTTCAATCTTTATTCCTTATCTATATTCAGTATGATTTGTTTAAAGATTGAATGAATTATGGAGTTAAGTGTTTCATATATATATGGGAAGATATTATCTCTAAAGGATATTATCTTCATATGTTTCCTTGTCATATGCAAATACTAATTCCTACAATCAAGCTAGTTATCAATCAGGTATCAACCAATGATGATTGGAGTTAATCCACGCTGAAGAATCACGCATTGATTGGAAAGATTGAAGCCAATCAAATAGAGTCAAAGCTATCATAAAAGATCTTGAAGAAAGAAGATTGATTTGTTCTCTTTATATAGTTGATAACTAAGCTTGTAAATGTGTGTGTTCTAAATTATAAAGAACTTATTTTCTAGAGAGAATACACGTGAGCTTTAAAAAGAAAACAATGGTGGGATGCCATTGATTTATAAGTGATAGTTATAGAGTAGGAGCAATATAGTGATAGGCAGAAAAACCTAGAGGGAGTCTAAGTTTTTCATTAAGACTTGAGTCATATATTGTAAGCTTTTTATAATATCATAATCTGGGTAAGTGTCCCGGAGACGTAGCCTAGTTAGGTGAACTCCGTTGTTAAATGTGCGTGTGAATTATTTTCAAGTACATTTAATTTTAAAACAGTTCTGTCCATTTATACACTTGGTTCCAACTGCAGTTCCAACCTCACTTGGAACCTTATACACTTGGTTCCAACTGCAGTTCCAACTCCACTTGGAACCTTACTGCAAAACTGCATCTAGAACAGCGGATAGGAATTTCAATTGGTATCAGAGCTTCACACTAGATCTTACTTAGTGTGGATCCTGTGTTCTAGTAACAATGGACTTAATGAGGGAAGGAAACGCCTTCAACAAACCTCCATTGCTTGAAGGAGGAGTAAACTATGGAGTATGGAAAATTAGAATGAGGTCCTTCATCAAACAGCAGAATGAACATGCATGGAAGACTGTTATGTATGGATGGGAGGCTCCAACTACCATGGATAATGAAGGAGAACTGATTCTCTTACCTGAAGACAGATGGTCTGCTGAAGAAGACAGAAAATCAAGTGCCAACTCAACAGCCATAAACTTGATTTTTGCTGGTGTAACTCTCAGCGTATTCAGGTATATCTCTCATTGTGAAACAGCTAAAGAAGCATGGGATATTTTGCAAGTTACTTTTGAAGGAACCACTAAAGTAAAAGCTTTCAAACTTCAACAGTTAACTACCCAATTTGAGAACTTAAGAATGGAGGAAGATGAAAACATTGAACAATTTAATGGTAGAATCTGCCACATTGCTCATCAAGCTGGAACCTTAGGTGAAAAATACAGTGATGCTAAACTTGTTAAGAAAACTCTTAGGTCACTCCCAGAAAGGTTTGAAATTAAGGTCACAGCTATTGAAGAATCAACTGACTTAGATAATCTTAAACTTGAAGAACTCATAGGAAATCTAAGTACTCATGAACTGAAATTCTTCAAACATAAAAGACCAGAAAAGGGAATAGCATTTCAAGCTAAGAAATCTGAATCTAATGCCTGTGATAAAATGAGTGATGAAGAACAACTAGCTTTCTTTGCAAAAAAGGTGTACAAGAAGTTTTATAAGAAAAAGGAGGATGATACTGGTTCATCTAAAAACTTTCAGAAAAAGGATAACCAGTTTAAGACAGAGTCTAGGTTCAATAATAACTCTACAGGAAAGTGGAATTCCAAAGAAAAGGATAACAAAGAATACAAACCTAAAGAGATTCAGTGTAGAGAATGCAGAGGTTTTGGTCATATTCAGGCTGAGTGTGCAAACACTTTAAAAATAAACAAAAATGCTTATATAACCACTCATAGTGATAGTGATTCTGAGAGTAACAGTGATGAAGAGGATAGTTCCAATTTTGTTAATTTCATGGGAATAATCACTGAAAAAGAACCTACTTATGAAAGTGACTGTGAGCAGGTTTCAACCTCAGTTACAACTGCCTGTGAAACATATAGCAGTGATGAGGAAGAGCCTTCTGATGAAAACATTACTAAGCAATACCTTGTTCTGTATGAAAAGTATAAATGTCTGAGTAAACAATCCTTGATCATAAGCAAGCTGAATGTTGATCTAAAGGATGAGGTTAAAAATCTTACTGAGAAGCTTAAATTACAACTGACTGAACTTACTGAAACTAAAAAGATAATAAAATTGCTGAATGTTTCTGCTTCAGATAAATTAGATGACATGTTGTCATATTCTAGAGGCTCCAAAGATATCAGTGGTATAGGTTACTATGGTGGTAAGAGTACAGGAAAAACTACTTTTATTGAAGCTGTTGCTAAAGCTAAAACTCATGATTTTGACCACAAGGTTAGAAGTTCAGTTGCAACCAGAGTTGCAACCAGAAATAAAACTCAGGTTTATGTAAAGAAAGTTGGAAGCTCAGTTACAACCAAAGTTGCAACCATGAACAAACTGAATAGCTTTAGGGATAAAAATAACTTTAGGTTGAAGTTGTGTAATTTCTGTAAAAAACCTGGTCATTCTGAAATCCAGTGTTATTTAAAAAGAAACAGAAAGTATATTTCCCAGAAAACCTGGTTGGCTTCTGTTAATAAAAATTTGGAATGGGTCTGGAAAGTTAAAGAAAAAGCAACTTTAGTTGCTAACAACAAAGCTGTTATTAACTCTTTGAATGCTGTTACTTCTAATGATTGGTATTTTGACAGTGGATGCTCTAAGCATATGACAGGTACTGCAAGCCTCCTAAAAAATGTCACCATTCTTACAGGTAACACTGTTGTGTTTGGAGGTGGAGATACAGGTAAAATTATTGGTAAAGGTACCTTAAACAAACCTGGAATGCCTGATATTGAGGATGTTTTTCTTGTAGATGGTCTAAAAGCTAATCTTATTAGTATCAGTCAACTCTGTGATAATGAAATGACTGTTAAATTTGACAAAGAAAGATGTCTAATTACTAATCTTAACAATGATTTAATCATGACTGGAGTTAGATCAACCAACAGTTGCTATGTGTTTGAAAAAGCTGAAAAAGAATTGCCTCAAAGTAGGTGTAATCAAGCCATTACTAATAATGTAGATATTTGGCATAAAAGGCTTGGGCATGTGAATTACAAAACTTTAGATAAGCTTGTTAAAAAGGAATTGATAAGAGGAATTCCTAAACTTAGTGCTAAAACTCAAAGTGTCTGTGGTGATTGTGCTATAGGCAAACAAACCAAAAGTATTCACAAAAGTACTAGTCTAATCTACACTAAGAGAGTCTTAGAACTTCTTCACATTGACTTGATGGGTCCTATGCAAACTGCTAGTATAGGTGGTAAGAAGTACATTCTAGTAGTTGTAGATGATTTCTCTAGATACTCTTGGGTAGTGTTCTTAAAGGATAAGTCTGAAACTTTTGAACTATTCAAAACTCTGTGCTTAAAACTGCAAGTTGAAAAAGGTTCCACTAGTGGTAATATTGCTAGGATTAGAAGTGATCATGGAACTGAATTTGAAAATATCAGGTTTAAAGAATTCTGCAACTCCTTAGGAATATGTCATGAGTTCTCTGCTCCTAAGACTCCTCAGCAAAATGGCATAGTTGAAAGGAAAAATAGAACCATTCAGGAAATGGCTAGAGTAATGCTTAACTCTAAGAAACTTGCCAATAGATTTTGGGCTGAAGCTGTTAATACTGCCTGTCATATAGTTAATAGAGTTTATATTACTAAAGGTACTTCCATGACAGCTTATGAAATATGGAAAGGTAGAAAACCCAATGTAAAGTATTTTCAAGTTTTTGGATGTGTTTGCTATATTCTCAGAGATAGAGAGCATCTTGGTAAATTTGACTCTAAAAGTGATAAAGGGATTTTTCTTGGTTATGCTCAGAATAGTAGAGCATTTAGAGTCTTCAATCAAAGAACAAACTGTGTTATGGAGTCTTATAATGTATTATTTGATGACCTAAAAACTGTTGATGAGATTACAGGTGATGATGAACAGGCTGAGACTACAGAAAAAGAGAAAGAAGAAACTCAACAAACTGGAAGTCCCAGAGTGGTTGGAAGTCCAGTTGCAACTGAGGTTACAACTGAGGTTGGAACTGAGGTTGGAACCACAGTTGAAACCCAAAATGCTGCTGAATCTGAAGAAGAAGAAGAAAGTTCTCATGCTCAGTCAACTAGCAGGCCTCGCTATGTAAGGACTCAGAAAAATCATTCTCTTGACAATGTCATAGGAGAAGTTACTTCAGGTATGAAAACCAGAGGTAAAAGAAATAATGTTGTTCACTTTGCTTGTTATATCTCTCAGTTAGAACCTAAGAATATAAAAGAAGCTCTAGAAGATAGTGAATGGATTTTAGCTATGCAGGATGAATTGGCCCAATTTGAGAGAAATGATGTATGGAATTTAGTACCCAGACCTTCTAATAAAAATGTTATAGGGACTAAATGGATTTTTAGAAATAAAAGTGATGAGGATGGAGTGATTATCAGGAATAAAGCTAGGTTGGTAGCTCAAGGGTATACACAAATTGAGGGAATTGACTTTGATGAAACCTTTGCTCCTGTAGCTAGAATTGAATCCATTAGAATGCTACTATCTCTTGCATGTCTGTATGATTTTAAATTGTTTCAACTTGACATAAAGAGTGCTTTTCTTAATGGTGTGATTAATGAAGAGGTTTATGTCAGTCAACCTAAGGGATTTGAAGATCCTAACTTTCCTGAACATGTTTATTTGCTGAAAAAGGCCTTGTATGGTCTTAAGCAAGCCCCTAGAGCTTGGTATGATAGATTAACCAAGTTTTTGCTTGAAAAAGGTTTTAAAAGAGGGGGAGTTGATAAAACTATGTTTACAAAGAAAACTACAAAGGATATAATTGTTGCTCAAATATATGTTGATGACATTGTGTTTGGCTCATCTTCTAATAATAGGATAGAAGAATTCATTTCTGATATGAAAAATGAATTTGAAATGAGTGGTGGAGGTGAATTGACTTACTTTCTAGGATTGCAAGTTAAACAGAATGAGAAAGGGATTTTTCTATGTCAAAGCAAGTATGCAGACAATCTTGTTAAGAAGTTTGGTCTAAGTGAGAGTAAAGAAAAGAGAACTCCTATGAGTACTACCCTTAAACTGTCTAAAAATGATAAAGGAAAAAGTGTTTGTCCCAGTCTTTATAGATCCATGATTGGAAGTTTGCTGTATTTAACTGCTAGTAGACCAGACCTTTGCTTAAGTGTAGGAGTTTGTGCCAGATATCAAGCAAATCCTTTAGAACCTCATCTTCTAGCTGTCAAAAGAATTCTAAGGTATGTAAAAGGAACACCTCATCTAGGCCTATGGTACTCTAAAGATACAAACCATTTTCTTAGTGGCTACTGTGATGCAGATTGGGCAGGAAACATAGATGATAGAAAGAGTACTTCTGGTGGTTGTTTTTATTTTGGAAACAATCTTGTTTCTTGGTTCAGTAAAAAGCAAAATTGCATATCTTTATCTACTGCTGAGGCAGAATATGTTGCAGCTGGAAGTGGATGCACTCAACTAATTTGGATGAAACAAATGTTAACTGATTATAATGTTAAACAAGAGATATTAACTCTGTTTTGTGATAACAAAAGTGCTATAGATTTAGCTAAAAATCCAGTTCAACATTCCAGAACCAAACATATTGATCTAAGGCATCATTTTATTAGGGAACTAGTTGAAGAAAAGAGCTTAATTTTAGAACATGTTTCAACTGAAAGACAATTAGAAGATATTTTCACAAATCCCCTTGATACAAACAAGTTTGAATCATTAAGAAGTGACATAGGGGTATGTCATTATCAATCTAATTGAATACTTTTGCTAAATATGTCTGTATTGAGTACCTTTAATAAGTTTTATTTCTAAGGTTAAAGTCTTATTTTGAGCTATGATGTTTTTTGTCTTGAAAAAGCCGCTTTTTTGGTGCCTCAAAAATAGATGTGAGGTAACTTGTCCTTAAAAACCTCTCTGGTAATAGAGTTGCAAGCACAAAGTGCAATTTTTTATGATGGTTGCAAGTTCAGTTGCAACATCAGTTGAAACCTCACACTCTCAATAGTTGGTTGGAAGTTCAGTTGCAACATCAGTTGAAACCTCGTGTTAAAAATACTGGTTGCAAGCTCAGTTGAAACATCAGTTGAAACCTCAGTCTATATTATAACTGTCAAGACAAAGTCTTGTAAAATTTTGACATCACTTATACTCTTTCCTTGATGAGGTCATCAAACTAGTTTTTGTGTAGAGATAAAAACGGATATGCTCAATTTAAGCTCCCAAAATTTAATCTTTATTAGAGTTATTCTTTGATAAACATTTTTTTCTTAAGTAAATAGCTAGATTTTCTTTGTTCTCCTAAAAGTTATATATCTGTTTAATTGTTCTTTATCTTGAATCAGGTCAAATTTCCTTAATAAGCTTCAACGTTTGTATTTTCAAATTTTGGATGAATCTGTTTTGAAAAAGGAATGTTTTACCTGTTTAATTGGCTGAATTTATCTTAATGCCAACTGTTTCTTGCGTAATCTTAGTATGATTTATTTTTCAAAATTCTGTTGATAAAATACTTCCTATTTTTAAGCCAAAATATGTTCCTTAATTGATTTGCATGTATCTATTTCCAATTTCAAAAAGATATGGTCTTTATTGCTATTTATACAAACTTCTTTTACTATCCAAAATCAACTACAATTTACAGAATCTCTCTCTCTCTCTCTAAACTGTTAAAACCTAGGTCTCTGTAAAATCCTCTTCAAGGTTCTAAGTAAGGTTCCAACCCCAGTTGCAACCATGTCTACGAACCCCAATTCTGATGATGACTGCTCTCTAAGGGACTTCATGAACAAAACTCCAACCAGTCCTAGCTCTAAGGCAAAGGTAAATGAGTCCTCTTCTTCTAAGAAACATAGGACTAAAAAACGTGCTAGGAGAAATCCTGAGAATGAGCCTATAAAAGATAAGTTTGAGTTTGTTCCTAGATTTAATGAAGTTGATCCTAGATTCTGGAGTAGAAAATCTTATAGGAGATTTAGGGCTTACTCTAGTAAAGAAATCCATTGTGAAAGAAGGCTCAATTTGGTTAGTTATCCACACATACAAGTGTATGTTGAAAAAATGCTCTTTGCTGTTGGATTAGGTGACACTATTTCTTATGCTAGTTCCTACTATCCTGCTGTAGTTAAAGAATTTTATGCCAACTTGACTAGTGGTGTCTTTGATAAAAGTAATCCTATGTTTGGAAGGGTCTTTCTGAGGGGTATCACTTTAGACTTTACACCTGAGTTGATCAATAACTGTCTGAATACACCCAATCCTTCTGTGGATAATGCTGAGTATGATATGGAAGTTATTGCTCTGGTTCTAACTGGAAAGAACACTAGCTTTGATGGTACTTTCATCAAAACATCCTCTCTCACACTTTGTGCTGCTGTATTGCACAAAATTGCTAGGTTCAACTGGACCCCTACCAAACAACCCTCTAGAGTTAACAAAGATATGGCCATCTTTCTGTATAAGATAATGTCTTCTCTACCCATAAACTTTGGTCATCATATCTTTAACCTTATAAGGGATTTCAGTGATGATAATTCATCATCCATTCTGCTTCCACTCCCCTGCCTAATTTCTAGTATAATTCTGGGTCAAGTTGCTTCTATGAATAGAGATTCTCCCATTAGTATCACTAATGAACCAATCACAGATTGTCCCTCTGCTCTCTATATTTCTGCCAAACTACTAAAAGAAGGACATGTCAATGACATTTCTGGTGACAAAGGGAAAGAAAAAGAAGAAGAACCTTCAACTGCTCCTTCAGCAAAGAAGAAAGGTGTAAGGTGGTACTTACAACAGAAGTTGGCCTACAATCAAGAAAGGAGAGCTGAACTGGATGCTGATGACTATCAGATAAATAAGCTGCTGGTGAATCTCATAGAAAGTGAGGATGATGACAGTAATGACACTCAAAGTCATGATGGTCTTTCAATCAGCAGTGATGATGACAATGCAGAAGATGAAGAAGTAGTCAGGCAGAATCCTCTAAGAGAAAGACCCCCACAGTGTGATATTCCAAGTGACTAATTCCAATGGTTGCTGACAAATAGGGGGAGTGAAGTTTATGTTTTGTTTCATTTTGATGTTTTCAAGACTTTATTCTGTTTTTCAATAATGCTGTATTAAGACTATTTTATGCCTGTTTGGCTTTAGCCTGTTTGGCTTTCATAATTCTGCAGTTTCCTTCTGAAAATATCTTGATATCTTGTTGAAGTATGAATGCCTTTAAACTTGAAACAGGTCTGAAAACTTATTGTGTGCACATACATTGTGCTCATATAATTTGCCTGTAATTCTAACATACAGGGGGAGCTTACTGATATTGAATTTGCAGGTGGTTGGGATGATTTATAAACTTTATTGATTTGTCAAAACCAATGACAAAGGGGGAGATTGTTAGGACCAGATTTCTGGTCTAAATATTGTTAATTGTCTATTGGTTTTTACTAAATAAATCCTAACTGTTATTAAGAACTAAGACAGGATTGACAGGTTCCAAGTACAAGTTGCAACCTCAGTTACAACCTACCAAGTTAGTAGTATTAGGTTTCAAGTAATGTTGCAACCTCAGTTGCAACCACGAGTTCCAACCTACTGCGAAGCAGAATTCTGTCTTGTTTCATTATTCTACATTACTACTTGTTTAATGTTTATCATTTGTTTTAAGGTATGTAGGATATATTCTCATAAGGTCTTAAACGTTTATATGTGTTTATTGAGAATATTAATGTGTTAAGAAAAGATGTTTTCTACAAGATATAAAGAGATTAGTTTATAAGGTTATGTTTCCTTTTAAATATAAATCTCTATTCTTATGCTTGTCCTTATCACATGTTTCAATCTTTATTCCTTATCTATATTCAGTATGATTTGTTTAAAGATTGAATGAATTATGGAGTTAAGTGTTTCATATATATATGGGAAGATATTATCTCTAAAGGATATTATCTTCATATGTTTCCTTGTCATATGCAAATACTAATTCCTACAATCAAGCTAGTTATCAATCAGGTATCAACCAATGATGATTGGAGTTAATCCACGCTGAAGAATCACGCATTGATTGGAAAGATTGAAGCCAATCAAATAGAGTCAAAGCTATCATAAAAGATCTTGAAGAAAGAAGATTGATTTGTTCTCTTTATATAGTTGATAACTAAGCTTGTAAATGTGTGTGTTCTAAATTATAAAGAACTTATTTTCTAGAGAGAATACACGTGAGCTTTAAAAAGAAAACAATGGTGGGATGCCATTGATTTATAAGTGATAGTTATAGAGTAGGAGCAATATAGTGATAGGCAGAAAAACCTAGAGGGAGTCTAAGTTTTTCATTAAGACTTGAGTCATATATTGTAAGCTTTTTATAATATCATAATCTGGGTAAGTGCCCCGGAGACGTAGCCTAGTTAGGTGAACTCCGTTGTTAAATGTGCGTGTGAATTATTTCCAAGTACATTTAATTTTAAAACAGTTCTGTCCATTTATACACTTGGTTCCAACTGCAGTTCCAACCTCACTTGGAACCTTATACACTTGGTTCCAACTGCAGTTCCAACTCCACTTGGAACCTTACTGCAAAACTGCATCTAGAACAGCGGATAGGAATTTCAGAAATGAAAGAAGGAATGCCAAAAATTGATGTTAGTTAACGAGTGACTATTGCAATATTGAAATACACAACTCTTTTTAGTTTTTGATATGCAATTTTTTATGTATATTTTTATCAAAAATGATTTGACACCCTCCATATTTTTTTTTTCTCGTATACACTTTGCCCCTGGGCTCAATCTTTTGATCATCGAAAATTATGATAGAAGTAGCCATGACTTTATGAGAAACACTTGCCGTATAATATCATGAGCGATGCGGAAATGGATCCAGTAATCTGTTCCTTTATCCAAGAAAAAGTATTTCTAGTTTGCATGGTCCAATCATTGATCCCGAAAATTTCTACAATAAATTGGGATAGGTCACTAGTATAGTTCCCTATCCACGATTCTGATATTTACTGGAATAATTTGACTAAAATAATATAGAATTATAGAATATAGGATGAATCCCCGAGATAAGTAGAAATAGAAAGAGTAAGTACGATTTGAAATTCTTTTTTATGTACAACACCAAACAAAGTAACAAAGATTCGATACAACCAAGGTTACAAGACAACTGAAAGTTTTGATACAACCAAAAAACCAGACAAGTTTTATTAAGAGAAAGAGAAATTACCAAAATAACTAAAGGATGAACAAGTAGTTCAACATAGGATCTAATCAATACCAATGTCATTTAGCATTAATCAATTCATTATAGTTTCTTTTTTGTTTTGTTTTTAGAAAGAAAATTACGGGCACTTGACTTGTACACCATGATACATGATTTTATCCCAGCTCCCACACGACATATGCTTATCAGATTGCGGAATACATTCACACTTTTGGCAACACACTGAGCAAATCCTTTGACAACTTCTCTTGCTTATGCTTATCGGTTTCGATCTGCAGTACTCCACACAACCCACAGCACAATCTGCATTTTCATAGACATCTCATTGTTATTATATATATAGTAGGAAAAATATCGTTTAGCACATATTTTTAACTTAATTATCAAAAACCCGTGATCAACGTCGTTTTCAAGATTAGGTTCAGAATCTTCAGATGCTTATAACGATACTGCTTATTTTTATTGTTTGTTTTAGAGTTTAATTTTCACAGATGCTACATTTATATAAACCAATTCTTAAACAAAAAAAAAAAGAGCTTTTTGATAATTAAGTTCGACATTATGTATTAAACATTAACCTTCGCTATATAGGACATTAATTTGTAGTCAAGAATCATAAAAGATAAAAGTAGAAAATTTGTTTCCCATGGCATAATCTTTACACAATGAAATAGGGATCAGTACTAAAAACTGGAAATGTTGGACACTTGCTTATTTGTCTAAACTGATCAGTTGATTTGATCGTAAAACCAAATGAATACAAAATGATATGTTTCACGTAGCTAGTTAATTATAACATGTCAAAAATTTGGTTTACTTCCGTTTTGCGCAAAACAAAAATATGTATCGGTATCTAAGGAACGTACATTTTGGAATGTGTGGTGGAGGTGTAACCGGTTGTATCACCATTGGAGGATTCGAATGATAGATAGGCGCCATTACGGGATAATCTGAGTAATATACAGGAGATTCCGAAGGAAATTCATAGACAGGAGCCATTACGGGATAATCTGAGATATACATAGGAGATTCCGAAGGAACTTCAGATATTTCTGAGACAGGCGCCATTACCGGATAATCTGAAAAATATATAGGAGATTCCGAAGGACCTTCAGGTGTCTCCGAGAAATACACAGGCGCCACTACCGGACTATCATCACAAGGATGATCAGGTCTCCCTTTTTCATAGATAGGTGCTAATGTTGGAGAGACGTCTGAGTTATAAACAGGTGCCATCATCGGCGAATCCAAGAGATAGATTGGTGCCTGCGAATCCTGTACGTTAAAGAGTATAAGATTATCATGTTAATACAAAATGTAAAAGTTAAACAAACTTGTTCAACAAACTAACCTAGAAACGATATTCGTTCGGAACTTAGTAAATTAACTATCCAAGATGAGAAAGTTACTATTCTAAGAAACTTGATGCAAAATGAGAAGTATGAATGTGGTGAAACTATAGTAATACTATTAACAGTTACTCTCATTGTGTTCACTATACAATAATATGTACCTAAGGTTTTCTAATCCGAGTACAAAATGCGAAAGTTACTCTTCTAAGAAACATGACGGTAAAAGTTAATTTGGTATGGATTTAACTACGGCTCTGGTCTTTCAGCTTAGGCGTAAACAATGAAGATTAATGGGGTAAAATTGTGGTAAAATGAAGTATGTGAGATTTATGTTTCAAACAAAAAAATATGTGAGATTTTGTAGTTGTGTGGATGAGCTAGTGAATAAAAGCAAGGATTTATAGACTAAAAATAATAATTTAATTTGCATTCACGAAATCTTAAGGAACTTAATTAGGAATGGAAACTTCTACAATAATTAATTATATGCATATATATTGTTAAATTTTTACATTTTGATCAACTATATTTTTTTTTTTACAAGTTTCATACTTCAATAAGGTACTAAGATAAATTGTCTATAGACTTCCCACATTTCAATAAAACATGACAGTGATTTGTTGCCAATTTGTTTTCTTTTTCCGAAAATATCACTGAAAAAATTTGGATTCGCATACAATTATTATCTTTGTTAAGAATTTTCTTTTTGTATTTAACTAAAGTAATTAATTGTCGGGATTAACATTGGTAAAATAGATCTGTGACTTTTTCAGAACTTAACGTCTAAATTAACGTTGAACTTGAAAGTGTCGTAGGGACAAAATAAAAATAGCTATGGGAACTACGTATGAATGTAACATCCGTTAACTCGGTTAACTGGATCGAGGAAAAGAAAAGCACAAACCTCGGTCTGGTCATTATGGATCTGTGCTTTCGCCGTTGAAGAAACCTACAAAACAAATAAAACTGGTAAATTTGGAGAAATATCATTATGAGGTTGATAAAAATAAAGAATGTTGAGCCATAGAGGAGAAGGGATATTAGACTATTATTAATCATCATATGATCATTTATGTATTAGCAAAAACACTTAGTGACTTAATTAGCCACATACATTTGAAGTAGCTATAAGCATAAAAGCAAATGTCAAAAGCATGAACTTCATTGCCATTGTAAATGAAGTTAGAGAAAAGAATGTTTAGCTTAGCTAGTTGTGAAGAAATGAGTGTATATGACCTTCTATTTATAGAATCAGAACCTAAACCAATAAATTATCGGTTCGAACCCTATTATCAATCCGGCATTAGTTTAAGGAAAATGAAAGTTGCACCGCTGGATTAACCCGAAATTTTATAACCAAAAAAGAATCACTAGAAAAAAAAAGCGTTTTTTATATTTTATTTCATGTGCATTTTAAAATTTTCAGACGATGTAAGATTGATGGATGGTTCTACGCGTAAATCGTCCACTTGATCTTAATTCATTTTATTAACTTTTTTGCTAAGTTTTTATTTTTATTTTTTGAGGTTTCCCAAATGAAAGCTGTTATATTCAGATTTAATTAGAATTTTGAATTGTGTACTCTTTTAAGTTTTCGTCAATGGCTTTGTCTGCTAAGCTAGTTACTTAACTAGTTAACTCCGTAAAGTAATGGAAATAAATTAATGGTAAACTGAATGAACATGGGTCATCATCAATTCATCATATCAACAACCATGTGCTTCTTTGCATGGGGACTAGATGACCAGATCGTCAGTATTCTGAAATTTGGTACTGTAAGTGTTTGTTTTGGAACCAAGGGTACTAACAATTAATAATGTAATTCATCTAAACCATGCATGAGAGGTATGTTTAAGTTGTAACGGCATGTGATACGCTATAAATTGTGATAATAATATAAATATACAGTAAAAAAAAAAGGATATAAGAAAAAAATATGATATAAATTGTGATTATGATACAAATATTTAGAGAAAAAAAAAAAAGAATATACGAAATTTTATGTGGTTAAAGACTGAGAAAGAGCGTAATTAGTATTTATTTTTTTATTTTTTATGAAAATAGTTAATATGGTAATTAAGAAAAAAAGTATAGGTGTATTTTTGAAAAAAAAGTTGTTAAATTGGACAGACTCAACTTTTGTTGAGTTCTCTTATATATTAATAGTACGATAACATAAAATTAGCGTACCGTATTATCCCGCCTGAAAAAGATATAAAAAGGACGTACAAACAAAAAGGAAAACGTCGTAACTTACGTTCTTTGTATGTTCTCGGTACGACGGTGCCACACGATGTAAAAATAAAACTATAATCTCAGTTGTCAAATCGGCAGTGAAAATTCTTATGAGGAGTGTTTTCCTACCTTAGATAGGTTTGACATTGAACATATATCTATTGGTTTATTTATTTATTTTATTCCCACTTGAAAATAATGTGAGATTTGACAAAATAAAAATAGAAAATGCGAGATGAGCTTTCCTAACCAATGCAATGCATCAATTTCAAAATAAAATTCATGTTTTCAGTTTTCTGCTTTCCGCTTCTCGTTTCATCTTTCTTATTATTTAACATCTATTTTTTTTTTAAAAATCGTCTTTGACGCGTGATGCGTTACCATGAAACGTTTCGCTTCCCGCTTAATTTATCAGATAAAGAAAGTCTACTTAATATACAGAGGAAGGAGAGGAGGACTCCCAGGATTAGTCTTTTTCTAATATTAATCAATTAGTACAAGTTTTATAGCTATTGATAAATTTCACTAAAACAAAAAATTAATATAGCAAAAGTTTAATTTTTTGAAAACCGTTGGTAAAACGAGTGTTACTAAATTTTATCAACAATTTAGCAACAAAAATTGTTGCTAAATTTAACGACACTCATATTACCATCAGTTTAGCAACAGACGCTTGATGGTAAGCTGACATGTTTTTTTTTATAGTGCTTGCTCTTAAAACTTTGTTTAAACTGAAAACATAAATTAATAAATTCTAAAATGTTTTTAGTCAAACATGGTATATTTCTCAAGGCATAGAAAACTGGGTAATTTTAATTTATAATTAAAAGTGGTTTTTATCATAATCTCTTCTTCTAAGGAATTTCGTGGAATATGAAACTAAATTCAAAATTGCTACTATAATATTTAAATTTAGCTAGCTATCCTAATTAATAGCTCAATTAACAACGCTAATGCCAATGACTTGACGCTAAGTTCATGGTTAAATGTTTTGATTTTTGAACCTTATATTATAAAGTACTATTTCCAAAAGTTAAATTTTACTGTCACCCGTTATACACATTAATCTTCGCTCTAACTGGAAATATACAATGCAATTCCACTGATAAGCATCTCTACTAAAATCTTTTGCTATAAGAGGATCGATTGATCAAATTTGAGAATAAAAACGAAGCATTTCGATGATATATATAATCAATTAGCCTCGTCGTGATCAAACCATACTCACTAATAGTATTACAAGATCAAACAAGATAAGCTCATGATATATATATATATAGGCTAATTTTGTACCAAGACTTTGGTACATGCTTATAAAACAAGAAAAATAAATAACAAATTTTAAGAACATGAGCTAGGGTCTTCCAAATACTTTTAAAGACATTTAACAAATTTTCCATTAACATTTAACAAAATTAAACGTAACGTTATGGAGTAAGATGTTTTAGCCTAATTAATTAATGTACTGTTCACTTTGGTTCGACATTAATTACTAGAGTCAACTGTTTTTTGACCTTTCCAAAATTCACTCATAAATGTAGATATACATAATTTAAAATTTAGCCCGTTTTGCGATCATGTGATGCAACTGCATGTGATGTGTACGTACATAAATCGTCTAGATATTTAATGGGTTCTGCCCATTTTTCGGGCATTATTTGTGATTTGCAATTTTCATGATCAAATGAAGTATAGGAAAATTATAAAAAATACAAATTTTCAAGTCTAATTACCACAAATTACAAATCAAAACTTTTATTTCAAAAACATACAACTCTAATAAAGATGTGTAATTATATGTTTGTATATTTTTGTAATATATTTTTGTTAATTGTATATTTTGGGCATTGACCAACGAGTTTTGATTAAAATCTTGACCGGTAGGAAGTGTGGTAATAAACAATAGAGATAAAAAACAAGCATATGCATGCATGCTGCATTAATAGATTGAATATATATCCAATTATTTGTAGTATTTTTTTTTTTTTGAAAAAAGTATCATGCATGTTTGATATAATATGTTGCCAAAACTTTCTTATGTGCTCCCTACTAGTATCTTGCATGTTTGATATTAAAGACCTCCGATCTAATACTAAAACAGACAAAGATCAAGTCGGGTCCGGATCCTTTGTCCCCTACTTTCTGTTCTCTTTTCTTCCTACTTATTTTCATTCAAATTCTAAATTTTTACAACTTATTTCGTAATTTTATAAACTTTTATAGTATATTCTATAAAAAAAATTCATAATATTTAGGCATAATATTCCTTGAAACGGTTTTTTTTAATTTCACTAATTAATTTATACTAGTTTTTCAATTTATTCTTAATTAAATTTTGTGCAACTTTACTCTTAAAAATAATTATTGAAATGTATCGATATATGTATAATCGTAATTGTAGATTTTTTTTCAATTTTTTTTAAGCAAAAATTTTGTATTAAAAAAGGGGGACAGGAGATGAAAAATCCGGATTTTAATGTACTATTACAATAGTGGAAATCTGTTTGAGCAGTAGCAGGAAGTTATATCACTCAAAAGTAGGATTTTAGTTTTTCATTTGCCATACTACTTGAACCACTATAAAAAAAAAATAAAAAAATACCCAAATAACGACGGAGTAGTGACGGTAGTTTTTGTTACGAGCTTATTAACGACGGTTTTTTATGACGGTTTTGTGACAATTTAGTCAATTTGCGACAGATTTATGACAGCTTTTTAAATTAGCAACAGACTTGTGACAGCTTTTGACGCTCATTAAATCAAACATTATTTTGGAATGAATATTCAAAAACTACCTCTGAATAATGCAACAGTCTATTTTATTTTAGTAGTACGCATCACTCACGTTAAACATTTAATTAAACCTAACATATTTTATAAATTTTAATAAATCATTTACATTTGCATAAAAGTTCAGCTTACTTATTAATTTTATTATAATAACCCTATATTATTTCTTTTTATTTGTTTATTATCATTTAATAATTATAACAATATTATAGCCACTAAAATGTGGATCCCATAATTGTTTATTACTATTATATTCATAATCATATACCTTCCTCATCATATATAAGGTCAATTTTGTATTTCCTAAAATTTGAAAAATTTATAGGACTGATGATACATGTCATTTTTTATACCATAATTATCAAATTTTAGGTAAAATTATATTTTGAGATACAAGATGTCGATGCCCTTACATGTGAATTCATAGTGAAAATCTAAATCTGAGCATGTTTGTAAAATTAAGCCAATTGAGCCTCACAACTGTACAATAACTACTTCGTTTTGTACTGGTTGTAAAATAACATTTACTAAGAGGTAATATTTATTCTCGGACGTAATCCAAAAATCAGCACATACTCAAAATTTGAAATAAAACGTTATTCTAGCATAATATATTTTGGTGCAGAATGTTAAAATTATCCTCTCATATTCAAGTTTATTAACCACGTGCTGCCATGTGACATTATTTCGTGATTAATTTAGACAGTTGCACCGTAAATGGATGTCCTTCCTGCAAGCACACATGTAGGCAGTAGTTTGGAAATTAAATAAACAAATCATAAAGCCAAGTGAAATAACTCTTTTGAGATAAAATTAACCTGCATAATAGGGGCATAAACAGGTTCACCAGTTTGCTTTATAAGAATGTGAGATGAGCTTAATTTCCTAACCAATAATATTGTAATGCATCAATTTCGAATTAACAGCTACGAGCTAGAAGAAGACGAGAAGGTAATTATGAACACAGTTACGAGAAATCTCGTTTTCTCTTTTAAAAATCAAGTTTTCAGTTTTCTTCTTCCTGCTTCTCGTTTCCTGTTTTTCTTATTATTTTACGTTTTTTAAATCATCTTTGACTCGTGACGCGTTTCCATGAACCGTTTCGCTTCCCGCTTCCAGTGGTTACTTTTGTTTTAAACATAAAAAATAAATTAAATGATGCCTTCCGTGTCCTATTAGTAAGAAAAATCTACTTTATTTTTTTTATTTTTTTTATTTTTATAATAAGCAAGAGGTAAGAGAATTCTACTTAATATGCGGAGGATCGGAAGGACTAAGGAGAGGGTTCAGAGGATTAGTCTTTTTCTAATAATTAAGTACAAGTTTTATAGCTATCGAGAAATTAAAAAAAAAAAAGTCGTTGCTCTTGCTCTTAATTAAATTTTGTGTAATTAATATAGCTCTAAACATAAATTAACATAAATTTTAAAATTGGTCTTAACATAAGGAATTTCGTGGAATATGAAACTATATCCTAACTCATTTTGATCCAATCTGAAGTTTGACTAACGCTAATGCCAATGACTTGACGCTAATTAAGATCATGGTTAAATGCTTTAATTTTTTAACCTTATATTATAAAGTACTTTTTTAAATTTTAAATTTTACTGTCACCCGTTACATTAATCTTCCCAATAGTTGGAAATACACAGTCCTAATAAGCATATCTCTACTCAGATCTTATGGTAGAAGAGGATGAATCAAATTTGAGAATAAAAAACGAAGCATTTCGATGATATAAGCTTCGTAGCGAAAACTTACTCGTTAAAAAGTATTACAAGATCAAACAAGACAAGCTCATAGGCTAGCTTTTTGTACCAAACAAGCGCTCAAACTTTGGTAAATTTGACTATTCGAGAAGAAACGGAAATAACAAAATAAGAACATGAGGGTCTTCCAAATACTTTAAGGACATTTGACAAGTTTTCCATAAACATTAACATGATCCCAGTTGATGCATTTCTTATTATGTTGTGGTACGCATCTGTATTTGTCACAACATACAGTGAAGGCCTCAACACATCTCGTTTTCTCGTGGTGTTCCTTCTTTTTGCAATACTCGTCGCACTTGTAGCGGCAACCTACACAACTTCAAAAGTACTACTTAAACCAAATATGCGTACGAGAAAATGTTGGGTTTACTAAAATTTTATGTTTTGTTTACTATTGGTGACAATATAATTCAGTACCTTGGAGTTTAAAACGGAATTAAACCTTGTGCACATGATGTTATGTGACTACAGTATTGAATTTCGTACATCTAAACTCAGTAAATTCAGTACTCCGATTTTAAATAAGTGGACTGAATAAGACTAAACTCACAAATAAGTGTAGTGTAGGATACTAAAAAAAGTCGTTATGAGAGAATTTGAAGCTAAATTAAAATTTCCTGATACTATACGATACAAAACCTAATTAATACTCTATGTTACTTACGTGAATCCGTGATGACTATTCTTTACCATGTTTAGGGGTCATAGATGGGGTTGGTGCTTTGGTTTTGGTAGGGGAACATGCAGGAACATGAGTATGGTAAGGGTGGCGGTGATGGTGCTCGACTGAGTGATGAAGAGGGGCCTCTGCGGGGAGTGTGGTGGTGATAATTATGATGACGTGGCATTTTTGTTGGAGGGAGAGCCATGGCCGAAGTTTTCGCATATTCATGCTACAGAGTTGCACAAAAAGAAAACATTGTGCATGCATGGTAAAACATTATGGAAAGTATTTGCCTTATGGACTTCAAAGGTGATGGGTAAATTCGAAAAGACTTACCTCTTTGTCTATGGACTCGACGAGAGGAGAGATCTGCAAGAAATGCGAGTTTTGAAGAATTAATATAGAAGGGAGTGAGTTTATGCAAACCCTTGTAACGAAAATATGTGCGACTGGACTTTTTAAAAACTCAGAAATCGCATCTTAGTCCCTCTTTAATTAAGTTGATGTAATTTTGGATACGACATAATAATCGATAGGTGTTAAGGTTTTCGGTGCATCAGGTGGTGCAAGAATTGTTATTCATTTATGTAGCATTATTTGAATCACACTTCAGAAAAGAAAGCAACAAAAAACTAGTTACAATATGGCTTTGTGAGACGCGCTGTTCGGTCGATCAATTGGATATGTTTTTATATCGGGATTGTTTGGCAGCATTTTTAAACAAAATAGCATACTTACTTGATTTTTGAAAAAAAAACATACATTCGACTTTCAACTTTCTACGTTCTACGAGTGAAAACAGAAGCTGAGTTTTTCTCTAAACTGACCAAACAAATACAGGTAACTTTACAAGTAAAAATTAAAAGTAAAACATAGAAAATTTAGTTCAGAGCTGAGCGCCAACAGGCAATTTTCAGTCAAATAGTAAAAGAAAGGTTTAGCTTAATAAAAAAAGTAGATAATGTTACTTAAATCTGTTTGCATATGCTATAGCTATACCATAATGGTGACCATCAGCAGATAAGCTAAGAAGAGCATCACATATTTCACTGCCATTTTATAGGCTAAAGAGTACAAAGATATTCCAACTATCAAGTGATATGAATAAAGCAGTTGAAAGAAACAAGGTTTATATAATAGAACCAATAGTCAAGAAAAGCCAAACACTAGAAGTTGAGCAGCTAGTATTACGTGTTGGGCTCACCTCCATCCATTCATTATATCCGTTTGTAAGACTCTTGAATATGTCCGTTAGAGTATATTATCTCGCATCGAGTAGATAATGATCGAGGTTATGGTTTATAAAAAGTTACCCATTATTACCATTATGAGTATTTTTAATGGTAAGATATACCGGGTTTTTAACACTTTTAAATGAACCCTTTTAGAGAGCAGATAAAAGAAGATTTTGTCCATACACGTATATTAATAAATAAATACTCACAATAGGAAAACTAGAAAAGAGAAGTTTTGTCTGCTATTTGGAAAGTTACATATTTGTTTTCAATTCATTACCACTCTTTAATTGGGATCATATTCAAACAACAAAAGCTCCCTCTTTTAGGATGCTAATTATAAGACATGGAGCCAAGAGATAGAGTAAAAGTAAAAAATGATTTGACAATGACTTTCAATTTATATTTTAGTGTATATATCACTGTGAAAGGTGTTAGTATGTATGATATTGTCTCATATTTCTCTTCACACAGTTTATGGCAGCGCATGAACTTTACCTATTTGTACTGAGTGGATGAACAAGGTAATTTTTCGTTTCGAGTTATGCGAAACTTAAATATATTTTTCTCAAATTTGTTTCCGAAAAGTTCTTTAAATTGTAAGGATTAATTTTTAATCATTTTTATGAAGTTATCAGCCTAGTGATGAGCAAAGTTGTAGAATTGGGACGGGGTTGGTTCCTAACGTCTGCTGAACAAGCGGATTGGCTTAATAGTTATATGAAGCTTAGAAAGTTGGTTCATTCAGTTTATCCTTTTGGTTTTACAGATTATGACAGCAAAAGAACTGTGTGTTAAGATTGTCAGCCAAATATTTTGCAGCTTATGTAGAAAATGACCCTTTATATAAACTAAATAAGCTACACATATTAAACTTTGTAAGCAGGTGAAAATGAATGCTTAACCTGAGCCTAAAACAAACATATTTTGGCTAACTTGCCTGTAAAATATATAGTGAATATAGAAGAGCTCTATATGATACATCAAGTCTAACGACTTCTTCGGTTGCAACTCTTAGGCAAGTAAACTGGGATTTCTAAGGTTGAGAAAGAAGTTGACTTTTGCCAGATTAAAGCTTCTAACTTTTCAGGTCAAATAACAAAAAGAAACTCAACTATTAAGCGGAATACCAAATGCAGTTAAGCTTGTAAGACCAAAAAAAGAGCTGAATATATGTAAGTTGCAAAGGAACAAGGCCTAAACTAGGTGCACAAACATAGAAACAAACTTATTAGAAACAACTTGAATTAAGGATGTGAAGATAATGACTAATCACGATACAAAATATTATAACAGAATATTCAACTGAGATGATAGAAAAAATCAAAAAATGTTTGGATCAGGCAACTAAGACCTCTTCTTCATCCTCAAAGCTCAAGTTTAGTGTTTGTAGCTTAAAACCCGAACCTTGTATGGTCTCTAGCAAATTGGAGGCAACCCCTGTAGCTTGAATAGTAGTTTGTTTCATGAGCTGCAAAAAAAAAATTATTAATAACAGACTACAGTAATCGAGTTCATAAACGAGCATATGTAAAAATGGTTTTAAACTATGACACCACATTAGTTAGTTTGGTTCTGACTTTCAAGCTCAGCCCTTTTGCTTTTAAATTGTCGTGCATTTAGCTATCTAGTGTTTCAACTGGACTCATATGCATTTCTGGCCTACTAAGCCAGAAAATTTAAGCTTGAGAAAACCAAGTATCTTCTCGATGTGAAAAAGCTGACTTTTTTTGCTTCAAAGTCGCAAGACATCAGGCATATAAATAGCTAATGCAAGTGAAAGCACCATCACCAAAAAAATTAAAAAATTAGGGACTGTATGGTTACTCCTTTTAAGTAAGTAAGCCAGTTTTTTTTCATTGGAAAAAAAGCTGGGTTCATTCAGTTTGTCGCTTCTAGGTTTTAGGTCAAAAGAAATACAAGAAAGCTAAACTGTTAACTCTTATCAATAAGTGAATTCCACCTTAAAGCGAAAAAACAAAATTGAGGAAAAAACTGACTCCAAGCGAGGCCTTAGTTACCTCAACACTAGCAATACCCTCAACAACTTGAACCTTTAGATTGGTGATACCCTCAGTCTCCTACAAAATAACGAATGTGATTGCAATCAGAAATGTAAAGTCGGCATAATGATTTGGCAAAAGTGAACTTAATTCCAATGTATCATATCATACTTAAACAACAATATACACATATTTGAGTTTTACCTGTAAGGCACTGGTCACGGAAGGAATAGCTGCTTCACTCATCGTTCCTTCGGCCTACATAGAACACAAATTGGCTTATTGGGGAAAAAAGTACATTTGCCACATTTACAAAGGTAAATAGGATTATACTCATTTTTTCATCATAGGCCAAACTTCACAATCCTAGCTCTATCTTGTGCCTAGGTCTTATTTATATTCATGGCATATATCACCAATTAGAACGACCAAACATATAACTACAGCCTACCGGTGACAATTGCAATTATTATTCTTAAAAAAGTTGTACATATACAATTTTTGTATGTTATTTACCTCTGGTTTAATTCCTAAAATGCTTGGTTCAAGCTCAAATAGCCCGTTTTTACTCGATTAGGCTAAAAAGAAAAGGGCTTTGCTGAAAATATCAAAAAGTATGTTTTTTCCACTTTCTACACTCTAGATTGTGTAAGAAACCCTTTGACAAAACATAAAAGTACAGCACAGCCTACTAATATAACCAATATCTGCAATTTTGATGGGCATTTTAGCAATTTAAGTCATTTCGTAAGTGCCCTGATTCTGAATGTGTATGGGAGATTTCGAAATGCCAGCTATATCATGTGCATGTATAATATTGTGAAGATACATACCCCTACTCTAATCCCACTTACGAAAACATATAGGTGTGTTTGCATTCACCGAATTCGATGCTTCTAGATGATATCATAGATTAGAAATAGAATTAAAACACCAAAAAGCAAATATCCGAGGAAGGATGAAACTTTTATTAATTGTCCTTACACAGTAACAGAACCAAGATTTGGACTGGAAGTTGTAAGAACCCGGATTTTCGTAGGAAAATAGCGTGGTAAAGAGAAGTGAGTTATCCCGCATCGCCTACATATGTAGTACCTATATGGTATATAAGGTAAAAGTATCCTCCTTCTTACAATCAAGGCCTTTTAAAGCCGTGAGGCCCAAGAAGCGAGGACGAAATTGGGCCAAAGCGGACAGTATTGGTGGTAAGAAGCAGATGGTGGCGGTCTGGTCGGAGAACGGGTCGTTACAGAAGTGTGACAGTAATTTCAGAATTGCTTAACAATTTTTCGAACAATTGGCGTCACACACAGAATTCTTCGACAATCTTTTTTCGTTTAGTATAGGTCACTATAAGTCTATAATTGTTTAGCAAAAAGTCATAATGGATACTCTATTTCAAAGGTAAATGTAAATTCACAGCCCACAGGCCTATCTTATGAGATTAAACTTAAAAACTAAATATATGATAATAAGGCTTCTTTTAATAACAGCCGCCGAATCGCCACACACATATGGCATATCTATACTGATACATACATATTAGTATATTACTCATAATTGTATGGATAAGTAATAGTTGTACCAAGACGCGGTGGCTATCTAGAACAAAAGGTTGCACTCGCAACTTCACAATTTACGAAAATGCTTTTCTTCTATAAGAAAATTCTAAAATAATTATAAAACCGATAAGTCTTGAATACCTGAAAAAACATGGTGAGGAGGTCGGAAGGAGAGACGGGAACAGACACCGGGGCAGCTTCTACTTCATCCTCAGCTGGAACAACTGTAACTTCATCTTCTTCCCCAACAGAACATATGACACTATTTCTAGATACCTGCCTTGAGTTTACAAACTGTTTTTTGCTACTTAACACCAATGATGAAGTTGGTTTAGCATTGAACATGCTAACATGGCATTGAAAATGAATAAGGGTGTTACTTGATGAAGTAAAAGAAATGTTTTTTTGAGCATGAAAGTGAAGAACATTGGGTCTTGAAAGGGAACAAACAGTGGTCATTGTTACTTCCATTATCTCATTATTCTTCTCAATGGATTAGCTTTCTAGTTTCTACTCATTTTTTAGATAATATAACTATGATAGTCTACATAGTTTGTACCTACATTTTATTTGATCATCTTAAGTGCAAACAAAACTTTAATAGTCTAGTGATCATAACATTTATGTATGTGTGGAGTTGAATCATATGTATATACTATTTTGTAATTATAAGTGTGTTGAAATAATATAATCGTTAAATTTCAAGTTAAATACATGAAAATTTACGTGCTTTCCGTAATATGAGGATATTTTAACCCTTTTTAGCTCGTATCTAGTTCCTCCCTACTTGTGATAATTATAACATATCTGGTTTTTCAAAAATTAAATGGACTATTTCCCAAAATTTAAAGGGCTAAGGCCATTTAGTTCGTTTTAACTCCCTTTATTAAGTCATGTACAATTTTCATTAATTCATGCCAAACCACTAGGGGGCGGTCCAATCGAGGTTCTTTTTATACCAAAACGACGTCGTTTTGGGTGTTTTGTACTCTATACGTTCCTTATTTATATATAGTTTTGGGGAATGGTGAAATTTAAATGTAAAGAGACTCTATGAAGTTACAATAACAAAAAACCGTCATATCAAAACTTTTTTGTGTTTGTTTGAAATATAATGAGTAAAATAATAATTTTAAAAATACTCATTTACTTAAAAAAATAAAAAAGTGATTCGGTTACTTAGATTTATTTAGTAGTGGTCCATTATGTTAGGGGTCTAATAAAACATGGGGTTTTATTTAGAATTAGCACTTAATAAATAAAAGAGCTACCTATTATATTCGAACTAACGTTTAAGGTCCGTTTGACAACATATATTTTTAAGTTATTTTTGAATTTTTAATTAATAAAATATATCGGTGTCTCGATTGCCAGATTATTTATCTTTTAAAAATCATATTTTTAGAGAAAAGTTGAGGATGTTCAACCTAAGTTCCATTTTTATAAGGATTATCCCGGTGCGTTGGTATGTGACTTTATTCATTAGTTTGTGACAAAACCCAAGTCGCATCTTGAATCTGTTTTTTTTTTTCAATTGCTGCATTTGATCTCGTGACGGAGAAGTGCACGATGGTTACCTTGCCAGACCGCCCACCCCATGATGAGTTTTCATGCTTATAAGTTATATGTGTTGGAATTGGGTGGTTGTTTGTCTTTTTCGTATAAACATATAGGAAAAATCTATTTTTTTATACAATTTTGCAAAATGAGGGCTGTTGGTCCCGAGTCCCGACTGTCCCTAATTAGTTTATTCCTTCGCTGCCTATACATATCCTTTGGCCTATTCGGAGAGCGGTGGAAGTAGTGTTACTTCAATGGTATAATCTAGAAAAAGAAAAAGGGATGGTTAAGTATAGGACTCGGTTCAGTCCGGTTCGGTTCGGTTTTTAGCAAAATCGAAACCGAAACTGAGCATATTTTTCGGTCCGGTTTCAGTCTTTTTATTTTTTGGACCGAACCGGACCGGTTTTTTCGGTTCAGTTTCGGGTTTTTTTTGGTTTTTCGGTCTTTTTCGGTTTTGGTCTTTTTCGGTTCGGTTATCGATCCGGTTCGATTTTTCCGATTTTTCACCCTAACGCATGTAGATTCATCTGATCTTCCAACTGACCATCACGTGATTTCTTTGGAAAGCCTGGTCAGTCTTGGTGAAAACGGTGGATCAGATTTTAGTTGATTCTTAAATTTACATTTTGGTTTTTTATTTTTTATAGTTTGTATAATCAACCTAAATTTTAAAATAAATCAAATCTTTTAAAGAGAAATATAAATTAAATCTTTCATGACTTACATAAACAAATTGAATTTTAAAATAAATTGAATCTTTCAAATAGAAAGATAAATTAAGACCAATCAAAATACATTTATAATATTAACGAACAAGTAACAAAACTAAAATATAACAAAAATGGGGTTGATATCTTGAAATACACATAATATATATATATTTAGATTTATAAATATATATTGTTGGTTGAAACGGATTAACCCGTGGTTTGTAAACTTAACCCTAACCCATCCGCAGGAAAGGTTTGTAAAAAATCCGCGGATTGGGTTTGCGGATTTTTTGCCCACCCCTAGTCATGCTCATTTGGCTACATAGCTTGAACTGTCCTTTGTTCGAAGATAATAATAATAGCTGCTGTTTGTTTTCCTCATTTGGTGCGGGAAAGGTAGGAGGAGATGATTTTGAAACCGAAAAAATCAACTATTGCAGGTTTGTAACTTTCGCTATATCTGTAAATAAAGGTAGAAATCAACTCATTGAACAAATTTTTGCATTGAACAAATTTTATGCATTGAACAAATTTTATGCTTACAAAACTTCATCCAAGAAAACCGAACACATGATTCTCTATTCATTTTATAACATATCATTGATATCAATCCCAAAACAGGATACATGACTAACGAAAAGGTGATAGATAATCCTGCCTAATACCAAAATTAAGTACCACAGATGGTATCAATACGAGGCATAATTACTTGGTCATTTACACATTTCTCAGGACTCCAATGTGTTCGACGCCGAGACAAAATACTCAACTCTTGCAAGGATTTGTTTTACTTGGAGACAAAATCCTCCTGAGTCTCCCCATCTACAGAAACATCAAATCACGATATTGCATTATCGGAAAAAAGTAAAAACTGAAAAAAGAAGAAGATATAATTCCGTAATTTACTAGTGGCAACTTACTCTTAAGCCTGATAGCCAGGTTTGCTTGAGCATCGGCTGCAGAGTTGAACTCCTTCAGAATTAAAAAAAAATTACAATAGTCACTGGAAACTTGTAATTAAACTGAAGCTATTAATTCCAAATATAACTATTTTTTATAATTTTTGGGACTGAAGTTTAGAGCTTAATAGTAGGTAATAAAACAATCAATATTTACCCTTGCAACATGACGAATTTGGAAGGACGTAAACTTATTTTTGAGCTCCTTGGCCACTATGCAAAGTTCTGCCATATTAGCGTTTTTCGTTTTCCACAGCCCCTGAACCTGTAACAGAAAATCAAATTTGGTGCAATAAGACCTCATATTCTGAACAATACAAAAATAATAAAATAGAATGTACTCATGATCTTCCATCGTATAGACTCATTTTGTAATATGGGAAATTTGAGAATTAACACTAAGAGTAGGTTTTAAGTCGGGGGATTGTTTGGTGAACCTTGCATGTTTTATGTTCTTGAGGCAGAGAAATATAATTATTCTAAGTAAACAAATTCATACTTTTCCGAGAAAAGATGTATTTTTCAACTATTCTACACACTAAGAACTGCTTTTTTGCACTCGATACAAAAAGTATTTTTTTCAACTTCTACCAAACACACCCATAATACTTGCAAAGTATAGCAAAAAGGTATATATTTCAAAATGAACCAAAAAAGTTTACTTTTATAGTTTTATACGTAAGTTTAAACCAAATGAGTCCAGGGCAGTAAAAGAAAAATACCTGCATAACGACAAGGTTGGAATCTCCTTGGACACGGATATGTTTGAACCCTTTCTTAAGAGCAGCTTTTAACCCTAAGATCAGAGACCGATATTCAGCAACATTATTAGTTGCAATGCCAACACCTTCCCTCAAGTGATAAACCTACATAAACAATTGATTATGATTATAAAAATAATAGTCCTCAAACTATTGCAGTTAAGATTTCGAAAAAATTAAAACTGTTCGCAATTAAGATCTCAATGCTTTATACCAATGAACCATCTTCAGTACTGAGCACAGCACCAGCTCCAGCTAGCCCTGGATTTCCTTTTGAAGCACCATCGAACTCAAGAACACATGATGACTGTACAGAAGTGAAGCAAGTACTGTAAGTAAGAACATCAAGAAGAAGAAGATAAAAGGTGTTTCATATCTACCAAAACAAAAGGTGTGTGTGATTTATTCTTATAACTTTCAGGTCATGTTCTTGCTTCTGTATTCAATTAGTTTGGAACATAAACTAAGGTTAGTTACAGTTTGCTACACTAATGTTTCACTTGATTTGGATTTTGGACACCAACACAGAAAATTAGCGACGAATACACTAAAGTTACATTTTTCGGCAAACAGTACACGTAATCTACCAAATAGAAAACATATTATAGGTATTGGTACAAATGATTGTAGGAAACTAAATATAATTGTACTCTTTCCGCTTTTGTACACTATTCTATCATAGATTTTCAATTCATCATTGGATTCTTTTCTAAGTAGTGTACAAAGAAAATCCAAAAAAAAAAACATGAGGCTAGGATACTAATTGCTAACTTTAATAGGTGGTGAATAAAATTGGATTATATGATAGCTTAGAATTAAGAGTCCAAGTTGTTCTTTATGGTACAGCATTGCAGGTTACCCTATAAAGAACATAACTTTGGGAAACTATTCAGCTTTTATTCTAGTGCCTTTCCTCAAAAATTAAGTGGCAAAACAGCCAATACTAGGATAATCGGGCAGATAATCTAGTATAGACTGTTACTCGACCAAATTCTGCAAAACATAAAGACAAAACACGGTCTAATGAGTAAGTATCGTATAGTTTATTCAGGTAACAAGAAGATGAATACAACCAGCAGCACAGTTTTCTTACAAATGAGTTTAGACATCTAAATAGCAATTTGACGAATGTTTTGGGTAGAAAATGGAGGCTATGGAAACAAATTGGGAAAGATTAATAGTTTTTACAAATGTTTTCTTTAAGGAAGTGCCAAACACAAGAGATGGAACCTTTAAAAATTCTAATCCATTTATGCTTAATTGCCTTTAATGAAACGTGATGGTAGAAAAACAGCTAAAATCGTGGTAATATGCTAAAACCTTTGATGAAACCTGATGGTAGAAAGACAGCTAAAATCGTGGTAATATGTTAAAACCTTTGATGAAACCTGATGGTAGAAAAACAGCTAAAATCGTGGTAATATGGTGAAAACAGCTCCCTGACTACCAAAACCAGCTAATTGTATTCAGAAATTAAACCATGTTCAGCCTAAGAAGTAAGAACACAATGTAATGTGTAAGTTCCGTATTAGTTAATCCACGTAACAAGAAAATTTAATTAACCATTAGCATTGTGGGAATTCACCCATTAGCAGTTTGACACTATTTTGGGTAATTTCGGCGGGGGAAATATATCAAAAGTAAATGGCCTAGAAAACATACACCGGAGTTGGTGGGACCTCCAGCCGAATCCTGTAACTTGGCATGCTTGCTTTTAGGAAGTGCTGAACATGAAGATGATCCATATACATCCTGCTGAAACACACATAATACAAAAAACTCATACTTGAAGAATATTTTAGACCAGAAAGCTACCATACCAAGCAACCTTAGGTTCACAAAACCACTGAAATTTCAAACATAAGTCTTAAGAGTGACAGATATTAGTACAAGACATCTGTTCCCATCATATTGATAGACTGTAAATTTGTTTATATAAAGCTATTACAAAAACAGTAAAATCTATTAGTGGTTCACAAGAACTTACCATTAGTTACCTTTTACATCTTTATAAAGGAACTTACACAACTTAACTTATGGAGAACAGTATAGTACTTGCAATAGCTAGTTTTGGTTCTCCCATTTATCATCCTGTTCATTCTAATAACAAGACCACATCTAGCGATGTCAAATAATTGACACTTAGTCTGCCTCTCAGCAAAGTAAATGTAGAATACTACATATTTCTTCCAATCCCATAGATCATAATCTCCTAATGAACAAAATTCAAAGCCTTTTGTTCAGAAATGAGCACACATTTCACGTGTCATTTGCAATATTTGCAACATATTAAAGTCAAGTGCTGTCCATCTACAATTGAATATTCTTCTCCAAACCATGGAATATGTTCTTTGAAATCATTACCTGTGATCTTTTCTCTAGAGAAATCTTGCTGGACGAGTTTCCTTTAGTGGATGCTAGTTGCTGAAAGAGATATAATCAACAGCTAAATAGATGAAAATTTTCATCAATGCTTAATATCAAGTATCAAAATCAAGAGAAAAAAGATACAAGCAATTAAAGCAGCAGTTCAAGAGACTCAATGCAACTAAAGTGGGAGTCTTTTACAAAAAAAAAAAAAAACTATATGCATTAAAATAGAATATCCCTTTCTACATATTATAATATCGTAAGCGTCTAACCTGGAATGGACACACGTCGAGTTCACCAAACATGATATCGTCCACATCTGCTACACCAATGGTATAATCTGCATTCTTCAGACCATGTTTAGCAAGGAATTCTTCGGTTCCTTTTGGCAAACCATAACCTTTGAGAACACAAACTGAAGGATCGATGATCTGTAACAAGCGAAACAAAAATAACAAATACGAGGAAACGAATAAGATAAAATCCTAGTCATCTACTGCAAATAGTATTCATAGTCTTAAATACGAGAGGCAGTCTAAGACAGATCATAGCAACCAACATTCGTTTTAGCAAATCAAAAGCTACAAGCCTACAATATGGCATGCAACAAAAGCATAAGCAACAAAAAATCAATTGAACAACTTCTTCAAATATCACTTAATATTGAGATAGTTATGCAGATGTAGTATTCTCACAATAGATAAGGAAATAGAGGATGGAAGAGGTAATTGAGACAGTAATGTTAGTCAAGAAAGTTGGAACTAAGAATTAGCACTCTAGAAGTCATAGCTTCTTACACTAGAAACTATTAAAGAATCAAAACAAAGTCAGAAATATATATATATATATATATATAGAGAGAGAGAGTATACTGAAGATTCAAGAAGAGCTTGGCAATCTGTCAAACTTTTGTAGACACCAACAACACCCCGTTTCTTCACGACATAAAAGGCATCATTCTCATTTGCCATTACTGTTGAACTTCACTATAAGATGGACAGTGAATTCCGATAATGTTAGTACAGAATAACACAATCACCACTTGCAAAACTAAAAACTGCATTTACTTATTGAATACAACCTTTGCTTTGAACTCAATATTTTCTATCTGATGAAATTAACTAAAAGATGTGTCACTCAATAGTCAATGCCCTAACAGAGTGTTACAGGTTACAGAGTGAAAGTTACCAAATACATACGACTAAAAACTGCAACTAAGAAATAAACCCAATATTTTCATCAGGACGCTAGTACAGCGTAATTGGCAAACTTGGTGTATACAAATAACATATCATTTGAACTTGTAGAAACACGTATGAACAGTAAAAGCGGTAAAGGGTCCTCAGTAGTACATAAAAGTACCGATAAGGTAACAGTACACCTTATTGTAGGAAACTGTCCTTGCTTATTAATAAATTTACAGCAGCATGGACTTATTTTGGGTAATTACAGCACCTTCCACTTGTAAATAATAAACATTGCCTGTTCTTTTCAATCAAAATCCAATAGTTCTGTGTCTCAACTTTTTCTCACACTTCCTCTGAAATATTCATCTTGTAATTCCTTTTCTAATACTCTTTATCATTCAGTTTTTTCTCATATCAACTCTTCAGTAATTTGTTTTTCTTTTGTTCCTCATTCTCAGCCTTTTGGCATGGTTATGTCGGAGGTAAATGACATGCATATTCTACTTTTTGGATATAGGATCGTGATTGAGGATATTTGCTAGTTCATGAAGAAAATTTTTGTTCCATCAAGAAAGAAGCCTGATACAAGTGATCTCAAGCTAACAAGTTTATATTTTAATAAATCACATCCATTGATTTATAAGAATTCATGACACCCATAGTTACAATGGACAGCTCGATTAGCAGTATAAAAGGACTGCCAAGAACCTCCTCCCGGAAACTCTTTAAGAGTAGTAAAACCCAAAAAAGACATCAATAAGGAAACTTGTTTTGCTTCAAAATTTAAGCATATAAGCACACTTCTTTTAGATTGAGAAAATGTTAGGTTCATATAGTTTATGATATTTGTCTTTCCGAATTCCGGTTCCGGAAACCAAAAACTTGACTTCTAAGTTGACCAACTAAATGCAACTTACGAAGGAAGGAAAAAAAAAAACAAAGCTTTAAAATTGCAGCTGGACAAGCTCTTTAAAAAGGAAAAAAGTTTACAATGGAAACTTCATGGCTTCCAATTCATTGTGCTCCAAAATAAGGGGGGATTAGGTCCAAGTCGTCGTGGTTTCATAGAAATTCAATCAACATTAAAAACACTCTAGTGAAACAACGAAAGACCCTAATCATAAAATTGAAAACTTTAATGAAGCAATTTTAATCCCGACCCTGAAGGCGAAAATTACACTAACACAAACAAAAACCATCATCATCAAGCAAATAGCTTCATCATGAAATTACATAACCCTACCTCGGAAAATAAATCATGACCCTAAAATTAGGAAGCCTAATAACACAAACAAAAGCCATGATTATGGAACTGAAAAACCTAATTCAGCAATTAAAATCCTGACCCTGAATAAACATAAACTTTGATAATGGAAACAAAAAAAAAACATAATGAAGCAATTTAAATCCTGACCTTGATTTTTAGAAACCCTAATAACACAAATAAAGACGGTGATCATGGAATCATTTAACCTTAATTAGAAACACAAAAAAGACCCTAATTATGAAATTAAAACCCTAATTAGTATAACAACTAAAAGACCCTAATCATGAAATTAAATAACCCTAATTAGTAATCTTTTTTTATATATACATGGTGGGGAAAACCCCACATTTTTATTTAATTGATAAGAATAATAAAACCCCACAAAATGAAAGGTCATTATTTCCGAAACCGGAAATAAAGTGAAAGAAAGAAAAAAGTTACCCCTAATTAGTAATCAAACAAATACCTTAATCATGAAATTAAAACCCTAATTAGTAACACACAAAAAATACCCAAATCATGAAATTAATAACCCCAATGATACAAAACAAATACCGAGAAGACAAAATATAAAACCCTAATGATGGTGATACTAAAAACCCAGAAATGAAACTGAAAAACTTAATCAAGAAATATAAAAGCTAAGACAATCACTTCATTATTCTCTAGGTTTGATTATAAATTACTCCCATTTTAATTGTCCACTACGAAACCACCTGTAATTTTAACCGGCTTATAATTTGTATCAAAATTATCTAAATGAATTTTTTTTTAAATCTAATCATAAAATTGAACATCTGAACTATATGATCAAATTTTGATACAAATTCTTGGCCGGTCAAGTTTCGTAGCGGAACGGAGGGAGTAGTAAATTAAAAAATACAGTGTTTAAAAAACATTACCTTTTTTTTAGGTACAACTTCACACACACACACAGAGATAGATATAGAAAGAGAGAGAGATAGATATAGAGAGAGAGAGACTGTTTGGCGGGAATGTGAACAGTGTATATATACACACACACACACATGGGCTTGTTTGGTTTGGTTTGGTTGCAGCTTTTTGAATCAAATAAGCTGATTTTTGGGTTCTAAGCTAGGAAACACCAACTACTTGTATATAGGGATGAGTTCGGTCCGGTTCAGTTCGGTTTTTAGCAAAACCGAAACCGAAACCGAGCATAATTTTCGGTTCGGTTTTTTTCGGTTTCGGTTTTTTTATTTTTTGGACTAGACCGGACCGAACCGATTTTTTTCGGTCCAGTTTCGGTCTTTTTTGGTTTTCCGGTTATTCTTCGGTCTTTTTTGGTTTTTTTCGGTCTTTTTCGGCCTGTTTCGGTTTCGGTCTTTTTTGGTTCGGTTTTATTAAAAACCGAAACTGACCCGAAAAATTTTCGGTTTTTCGGTTTCGGATCGGTTATCGGTCCGGTTCGGTTTTTTCGGTTTTTCGCCCAGTCTTATGTATAAGTATATTGGTACGGTACGGATACGAAAATACGCTCATTTTTTGTAATTTTAATAATACGGTACGAGAGGTAATACATATATTTTTATACAACCTTCTAACAAAATGGAAATATAATATTACTCAAAATATACATGTACGTATACTATGATTTATTTATATATATATATATATATATATATATATGTGTGTGTTTTAATCTTCGACAAATACACTAACAAAAAGTGTTTCCATCAAAAAATTCCAACATTTTCCCTTGACATATTCGACTAATGTTGTTAAAAAAAAGTGATAACGCGAGGACAAAATTGCACATTTCACCAACAATAAATTATATGGACGTGAACTTGTTTGCTACCAATTGGATTTTTGATAGAAAATAATAGTCATTAGTCCATGAAATATACCTACGTGCAGTGACGTTTTTTTTTTAATGTAGATTCAGCTACTTGTGACACTTAATTAAACTACCTAAATATTAAGATTATTTGTTTGTACGATTATTTTATTCTGCCACTTTAAGTTATCCAAATAAAAATAACACATTTATACATAACGGTACTGTTAATGTAAATTTTTGTGCTAAATTCGATTTTCGATACTTAAAAAATAACGGGACAAAAGCCAAAATGCATTACTATAGTTTATTTAGGGAGGATTTTGTTTGCACTAGGTGACTTGCGAAACTTGTAACTTCTTTTATCAATTCGAATTACCCAACTATTTAATGGTTCACTAGTTTCGACTTATTCTCGTAGATTTGACTTAGTCGATAGTTGTTATATAGTTACAAACAAAGAAACACACGTTGATGCTTACATCGTAAGTAGTAGTGATAGATACGACCATATATATAACGTCGATCGCTCCATTTCTTAAAAATAATGTATAAACGCATGTATGTACAGGAGCCGGCAATATCTTTAGCCAACATGAAAAGTCTTTTTTTGGGCTTAGCTTAGCTTAGTTAAAGCATGAATTCATTCAGCTTAACCTTTTTTTTTCCCATCTTTTTCCATATTAAAAATGCCAAAATAATATATTCAGCTTTTGAGCTAATTAACGAAAATGAAATACAAGTTTTTTTTAAGCATTTCTATTACAAAAACATGAGCATCTATAGAGATACTGGTTAACCGTTAACGTATAATTATGTTTTTTCTGGCATGGAAACATAAATCTGCAAATTGAATCCGAATTGTTTGTTTTTCGAGATAAAAATTAGGAAACTCAGCTTTAATATTACAAACGGAATATTAAAAAGGCTGAAGTAAAAGGTCAAGCAAAAATGGACCTAACATAAAAAGTATAATTCAAATAACACAGTAGTTTTCATCACACATCATGTAGAAACCACAGTCTGGTGGTTTCGTATGCAATTTTGTATATATGTATATATATGTGAGTAATATAAAATCGTCATAGTATAGAGAGAGATACGGGTTTTTATTAATATGAAATGGTAAAAATTGTTTACAATTGAGTCATTTGCGTCTTTATATACAGTCCAAACTTGATTACAAATAGATTCCTAAATTACATAAATTGACAGTTTAAAGATATTATCAAAAGTTATACAATTGGCTCTTATCATCCTGGAATGCAACATGTTAGTCCAATATGTAAAATAACAAATGTAGCAACAAAAACATATAATCAATACATCAACGTCAATGTACAATGATGAGTTTGTAAAATTGTGGCAAGTTATAAAATGGGATCTAATAAACATTACAAGTGAAAACAAACCATGTGAAAGGTGACTATGGTACCTTAGTTTTCCACTTAAGGAAGGTATAGGTGACCGATCGAATTGGGATGTTTCTAATTTTTTAGACTTGTCTTAATGGATCATGATCATATATGTTAGTTTTTCAATGTAAATTTATCATTTTATATATGCTAGCATTTTAATTGTTCGATTACAAAAAAAAAGAAGTAAAGTTACATTTGTGTCTTTGACAAGTTGAGAGTTGATTTTGCATTGTAGATCGGTAACACAACCTATGATCCCTAATTTAGATCATAGGCTGTGTTACCTGTTTTTCTTTAAGCCTAATTTTGCCACAAGACACAAATGATAGGGTGTATTCGTTATGAGCCCCAAGGTCCAATTTTTTTTATAATTTAGAGTCTGAATGAATGAATTTTATATGCAAGTTATTTTAACCCTAAAATAGAATTAGACGTCAATGCCTCATAACCTTGAAACGGACTTTGAAACCAACTTATGTTCGTGCCATTAGAAGTAAACTCAATCATCTTCGATGAGTAGTTTATATTATACATTGAAAACAATGAATAAGATTAGAACCCAATATCGGTCTTTGCGTTTGAAAATCAATATGTTGCGATAATGGTATTCCATTAGTAACTAAAGTAAGTACTTAAGCATTCACGACAACGTTTACCCCAACATCAAATCACCATCTTCGCTACATAGATTGTCTTTTTATCTCTCTCTCTATATATATACATATCTCTCTTTGTATCTGTCTCTCTCTCCATGTAATAATAACTTAAACTTTGCGTTTTAAGTAATATGATCTAAAGACATTTGTACCTAGAAAAATCTGTATTTTTAAACAATCTGTTGCAAGCCGATCTTGTATTTTAGATATCTGCATCTTAAATGATATAAAATCTGTTGTATAAATAAAATGTTGGCTATGTAAAATAGATATGCAGAATTAAACAATACACATGGCTCGTAATAAATCTGAAGAAGAAGCATCTTTTACCCGAAGAGCTTGCATCAATATTTCCAGATGGATGGAATGAGTTATTAAAAAATCTAACACGTAATTTAAATGTGTAAACTTGTCATCTAAAAAAGAAATTATTGAATGAATTGATCGAATAAGATTTTACTCGTATCGAAAATGAAATATACAGAACAACTACAAATACGTCTAGGTCTATTTGGTATGAGATCTTTTTAGGTGATCATGGTATTTAATTAGTAACTCTTAACTAGGTAGGAAGTATCAAAGTATTTCAATGTTATAATAACGTCTAATAGAACGAAACCGTTTACAACATCTAATCACGGTCTTCGCCACATAGATTCTCTCTCTCTCTCTATATATATATATGTATCTATATCTACGCATCTCTCTATGTATCCGTCTCTCCCAACAATAATAACTTAAACTTTACGTTTTAAGTAATATGATCTAAATACATTTGTATCTAGAAAAATCTGTATTTTTAAACAATCCGTTGCAACCCGATCTTGTATTTTAGACATATGCATCTTAAATGATATAAAATATGGCGAATAAATAGTAATATGTATTTTAAATAATATGTTGAATATATAAAATAGATATGCAGAATTAAACAATATAATTGACTCTTAATAAATGCAAAGAAGAATCATATTTTACCCGAGGAGTTTGATGATATTTCCAGATGGATGAAACGAGGTATTAAAAAATGTAACACACAATTTAAATGTGTAAAATTGTCCTCTAATAAAGGAAATATTGAATGAATTGATCGTAAATCATGAGATTTTACTATTTGCTTACGGTATAGGGAATATATTTACTCGTATCCATAATGGAATTTTCAGAACGAATACAAATCCCTCAATGTGATCATGGTATTTCATTAGTAACTAAAAGTAAGTACCAAAAGTATTTCAATGTTATAATGTCCTTTAGAAACTACACCGTTTATCACAACATTCGCTCAATGTCTTCGCTACATACATAAATTGTCTCTCTCTCTATCTATACATACACACACATATAATTTAGAAACAGATAGTTTGAGTTAAAAAAATATTTTACACGATTTACACTTCGTTTGGCAGCATGTTTTTTTTAGTGGGTTTCTTTATTTTAGATTTTAAAAATTTATGAGTGTTTGACAAGTCAGATTATTTATCTTCTGAAAATCTGATTTTTAGGCTAAAAAATCCAGATTTTTAAAGTATAGCTTTTTCATTGGATTTTTTAGACATATTTTTAAAATTTGATTTTCTAAAAAAAAAAACATGTTACCAAACACAAGAGGTCACGTGACCCATATCCGTTAACGATTTGGACGTCAGTGTACAAATTCACGAAACCGATGGTTTGATGTACTGATTAAATAATCTGGTTATAAGGTAATACAAAATCACCATTTCAAAAAAAAGTTATACAAAATCGCAGTAAATGGATAATATAACTTACAAAACTGAAAAAAAAAACCAAAAGTAAGTACAAAAGTATGTGAGTGTTATAGTAAATGGACAATATACCTTAGTATTTCACCCTCGGTGGGCTATAATAAATGGACAATATACCTTAGTATTTCACCCAGGGTGGGCTTTTCTACCCAAGAATTCATAATGAGTCACGCAACTACTACTGCAGCGGCAGAAAAGGCCATGAGTCATGCAACTACTACTGCAGCGACAGAAAAGGTAGAGAAACATGAAAAACCTTGCCACGAGGACCAGCACAGTTTCATACCGTTCGCGTTTGATACACTTGAGTTTTTAGCTACCGAATCTGTTGATTTTCTTAGAACAATGCAGAAAGTTATGAACCTATATGTGTTGACGGCAGGTTCATGTGTTGTAGAGGTTAAGATTTGCTTTACAAATAGCACTAACGCCGCAGTTTGTTATCCGCTTATATCAAACCCATGGCTAGGCCCGGACGAAAACCCGGAAAAACCGAACCGAAAAATCGAAACTTTTTTGGTCGGTTTCGGTTTACAATAAAACCGAATCGAAAAACCAAAAAGACCCAAAAATACCCGAAAAAACAAAAACAAAACCCGAAAAAACCCAAAACCGGACCGAAACAAACCGGTTCGGTTCGGTCCAAAAAATAAAAAAGACCGAAACCGAAAAAAACAGAACCGAAAAATCTGGTCGGTTTCGTTTTTGTCAAAAATCCGGACCGAACCCAGCCATATCCTATTAATATAAGGAAACTCAAGAAATACTGAGACTGCCCAATTTTACCTATTTTTTCCAAATATGCCCTTATTCTAATTTATTAATTACTAAAATAATTTAATGCAATTTAAATAAATAAATAAATATTTATTTTCCCCACATATCAAATCTATCTCCCAAAAAAATCATCATACATGTATTTTTATATTAATATAATAATAAAACATTATATTTTTACGATATTCATCCAATTAATTTTGTAAATATTAAATTTATTTGTGTCGGAACATATTTATGCAATTACGTATGACAGAGACTAATAATAATAATGGGTTATAATAATGTGTGATAGAACGACACCGTTTACCCCAACATAAACTTGGTTTGTCTTCGCTAACATAGCTTTTCTCTCTCTCTCTCTCTATATATATATATATATATATATCTCTCTATCTCTCTACACAAATCTCTCTCCCCAAATCTCTCCCACTCACTCTCTCTCTCTCTCTCTCTCCCTCGCTACCTATAAATACCCATCTTATTAGATCACCAATTCAACGTATTCACAAAAACAAATCAAAAACCCTAATTCGTAATTTTCCCTCTCTCTCTCTCTACATATATATTTCTAATTGCAAATAATATTAACCTAGGGTTTCAAAACAGGTCCCTTGATTTCCAATTTTGAACAAAACCGACCCGATTTGTGGAATTTTTCTAGGGTTTAGTGAATAAGAAAGTGGAATATATATCCGATTGATGGTATTGGGAAATAAAGGAAGGGGAGATGGGAGATTATGCATGATGATAAGCGGCACATGTGTTCCGTCGCCACGTCATCCTCGATAGCTCTTTCATCTCACTCCTTCTTCAAAGTATATATTTATTTTTATATATTTAAATAATTGTTTTGTTTAATATAGTTTTCTTTTTTTTATATTATGTTGGTTTTCATTTTTTATCCCTTTATGCTCTGCTGATAAAATGGAAATATCTTTTTTTTTTGTGTTTTTAATAGCTGTGTATTTTGTAGCTGTATCTCTGATAAAACGTATTCTTTATATTAGTGTTTTTATAATTTTGTAGCTCATGAAAATGGAATTATTATATTTGTACCTGAATATTAGTTTTATCTCTGTATATTCCCTGCTCATAAAATGGAAATGTTTAAATCGGTGTTTTTATAATTTTGTGTTTTTAGTTGTAGCTCATGAAAATGGAATTATTATATTTGTACCTGAATATTAGTTTTATCTCTGTATATTCCCTGCTCATAAAATGGAAATGTTTAAATCGGTGTTTTTATAATTTTGTGTTTTTAGTTGTAGCTCATGAAAATGGAATTATTATATTTGTACCTGAATATTAGTTTTATCTCTGTATATTCCCTGCTCATAAAATGGAAATGTTTAAATCGGTGTTTTTATAATTTTGTGTTTTTAGTTGTAGCTCATGAAAATGGAATTATTATATTTGTACCTGAATATTAGTTTTATCTCTGTATTCCCTGCTTATAAATTGGAAATATCTTTCCATTTCTGCGTTTTTTTCATTTTTGTGTTCTTCTTTGTAGTTGAGTATTTGTAGCTGATTATAGTTGTATCTCTGGAAGTTTTTGTAGCTTCCGATTCTGTTTCTGTTTCGTCCGAGTCGTTTTTCAAAGTATATATATATGTATAATTGTTTTGTTTATATATTTTTGAATTTTGTAGACGATGTTGGTTTTTTATTTCTGTATGCCCTGCTGATAAAACGGAAATATATTTATTTTTGTGGTTTTTCTATAGTTGTGTATTTGTAGCTGATAAAATGAAAATAATACTATTTATGTGTTTTTTATAGTTGTGTATCTGTAGCTTATTTTAGCTGTCTCTCTGTATGTCTTGATGATGATATATGGGATTCTTTTTATCAGTGTTTTTTATAATTTGTAGCTGATTTTAGCTGTATATCTGTATGCGCTAATGATGATACAAAAATCTTTATATCAGTGTTTTTATAATTGTTCTTTTTATAATTGTGCATCTGTAGCTGATATTGGTTTTATCCCTGATAAAATGGGATTCTATATATTAGTGCTTTTAAAATTTTGTGTTTTTTTTGTAGTTGTGAATCTGTATGCCCTGCACATGTGTTTCGTCGCCACGTCATCGTCGATAGCTGTTTCATTCGAGTCGTTCTTCAAAGTATATATAGATATGCGTTTTTGTTTTGTTTTATATAGTTTTGTATTTTGTAGATGATGTTGGTTTTTATCTCTGTATGCGCTAATGATGATATGGAAATATCTTTATTTCTGTGTTTTTTTTAAATAACTTTTGTGTTTTTTTATTGTTGTGTATCTGTAGCTGATTTTAGTTGTAGCTCATGAAATGATAATGGAATTATTATGTTTGTTGCTGATAATTGTATATGTATGCCCTGATGATAAAATGGAAATCTTTATATCAGTGTTTTTATAGTTCTTTTATAGTTGTGTATTTGTAGCTGATATTGGTTTTATCTCTGATAAATGGGATTCTTTATATTAGTGTATATAAAATTGTGTTTTTTATAGTTGTGTATTTTTAGCTGATTTTAGCTGTATCTCTGTATGCCTGCTCATGAAAGTGGAATTATTTGAGTTTTCGGAAGTTGCCACTTTTCATCTGAATCATTCTAATTATCCAGAGAAACAACTTAAATCATCTCTAAATGCACAGTTATTCACAAATATTTGTGGTGCATTCGTAGCTAATTTTCTACATGAAATTGAAATAGTTGCTGTTGTTGTTCCTTCTGATCCTTCTCTGGCATGTACTTACATATATAGTACATGTGTTTTTATTTAGATTTGTTTTACTTTCATCTGTGTATTTATATTAGATTTTAGTGGTACCTCTATGTGCCCTGCTCTGAGTGAAATAATTTGATTTTATCGAAGTTTGCCACAATTTCATCTGAATCATCCTCTGAAGTATGTATTTACATACCCATATATGCGTTTTTAAAGATTTGTTTTTATTTTTCTGTATGTATACAGATGCTTTATTTGTATTTGTATAATTGTATGCCCTTCTGATGAAATTGACTTAATAGATGTTTTCTGTATGGGCATTGCGTGTTTGTTATTTTAAAGCTGTGTTGCTTAGTTCGGGCATTGGGGACTTATTTGGTTGGAGATTCTAACCTTACTTCATTTGATAATAGTGGGCACGTGTGCACCGGCGACATGTCATAGTCATTAGTTATTTTGCTTTTGTTCCTTTGACTTCTGTCACCGTGATTTTCTCCCAATCCTTCTCCAAAGTATTTATATGCGTACACGATTCCATTTTTTTAGCTTTCCCATCTGTGTACGTGTGTACTTTTAGCTGGTTTTAGTTGCATCTCTGTATGTCCTGCTGGTGAAAGGGAATTAATTTTTCTTTTCTAAATCGCTGGGATTTCCTCCAATTCGTTAAAACACACATGCATAGCTATACACATTCTAGCTTGTTTTACCTTCTGTCTACTCTATTTATAGCTGTATCTCAGATTCTCAGATACCCTGCTGAAGAAAATAGAAATTTAATGAGTTTTTCTACATGCGGATTGTCTTGTTATATATTCTGTAAGTTGTGTTTTGTGGCAATGGGGCGTGTTTGATTGAATATTCAAGCTCAATATTTCTTGTATTTGATGCAATCTATATGAAGATAGTGGCACATGTGGTCAATCGACACGTCGTTGTCTCTAGCTGTTTTTCCTCCTAGAACTTCCAAAGTATATATGCGCTTGCATAATTGTTATTTTTTAGCTTTGCTTTCCTGTCATCGGTGTATTTGTGTATTCATAGCTGATTTTAGCTGCAACTCTGTTTGCCCTGCTGATGAAGTGGAATTAATTGACCTTTTTCATGGATATATGTCTTGTATGTTGTATCGTTACTTACTACTCCCTCCGTTCCGAAATGTATGCCCATCTTTCCTTTTTAGGAAGTTCCATATTGTTTTTCCGTTTTATAAAGTCAACTAAATGGTTACAAAATATCCTCATTTTAACCCTAGTTATGCTTTTTATTTCAAACTTTAATTTAATACGTAAGGGTATAGTAGGTATTTGAGCTACTAGGCAAAGCAATAATTGCATGTCTATAAAAACTAATCCTTCCCAATGATGGACAAACAATTCAGAACGGTGGGAGTATAAAACAGCTCCAATTCAGTGTTGGGACTTGGGTGATTATAGTGTTTATGATTAAACCAAATTGATTGATGATTGTGCTCATTGATGAGGGATCACCTACAATTAGCAGCGTTTTTCTCTCTTTGTTATCTTCCCATACTTTTTCTGTATATAGCTTTGTACACCCTGCTGTTGAAATGAAATTGAGTTTTGCGGAGACTGGACTTGTCTTGCTTTGTATTCTTGTTAGTTCTGTTGCCTCATAAGTCATAACACTGATGGATTGCTTTGTTCCAGCCTTTAAGCTTGACTAATTTGCTTTAAAGGTGTATTGTATTTATCTATTTTTTCATTTTGGGTAAGCTGTTTGTGAGACGGTGTTGGAAACTAGGAAACATTTTAGGGAAGGCAAACGATAGCGACTGGCAAGTTTATGTTAATGAGTAGTCTTTGTGGTTAATTAGATCGAATGTCGAATGCTTTAAAAAGAGTGAAGAATATATTATTCTTTTTTTTGGAGGGTAATAATATATTATTGTTGATGAGAAAAAGAAAGGACAATACCGACTCTTTATTAGTTATAACCAACTTTTTTTTCACTACACGCCTTCCAATATATGATATATCAACGGTTTATCGTCTTGGCGACATAGTTTTTTGCGATATCTTAAAGTGTTGTACAGGCTATTAGAATTCAGGACATATGGATGTCTCTAAATGCTCCTACTGATTCTTTCGAGTCCTTTTCGTTGACATTTCTCCTCATCTGGGATGTGGATGTATCAGACTTAATTTTGTGTCGGCAAAATTGTTTTTCGCAAAATCTCTCATATTAGTTCCGGTAATCATGAATGATGCCTTTCCTCTCTTGGGTAAAGACCATTTTGATGTATAGCTTGCGTCCTTTTTTTTCACATTTAATCTTGAAGCAGTGTAAATGGTATTAGCTGCGACAACATTTTCTTACCTGCTTTTGTGAATGGTCATTCTTTTATCGTCAGCCCGTTCGTTAGTGTTTTTTTTATGGTTGTAAAACATCTTGTTTTCTTATTGTAGACGTGTAAGTCCAGTTATGGAAAAAGGTTCAACTATTAACAAATCTACCCTTAATTTGAGACGATTAATTGATACCTTTTTGAATAGCTTGTCTGATTGATGTAGTTTCTCTGTGCTGTATGTCTGCAATGTTAAACAACTCAATTTGCCTGATTGCAATTTCTGTTCGCCAATTTTTCTGTGCAACTTTGACTCAAAAAAACTTTGAAGAAGCCTTTGCTTCGAGAACATTTATGATCATTTTCAGCTATTTACTTTATGTTTTGATCAAACTTGTTTCTAAAAAAAATATTTAATATGGTGAACATTTATTGTTGTCTCAAAGAATGGTTTGCATTGATGTTATTTGCAATTACAAACTCTGTTGTTCTGCTCTAACATTGTTTTGGTGTTTTATTGCCTCAACTTACCAATTTAGAGGTGGAACCTAGAATTAATCCTGTTTAATAGATTTCATTTGTTTGGTATGTATTTTGCAGGACGGGCGCAAGATTAGTATTGGTGATTGTGCACTGTTCAAACCTCCCCAAGATTCTCCAGCTTTCATTGGAATAGTCCGTAGGTTAATATCAGAGGAAGAACAAAATCTTAGATTGTCCGTTAATTGGCTATACCGACCAGCTGACGTAAAACTCGGAAAAGGTGCGTTAGTAGAAGCTGCACCGAACGAGGTTTTTTATTCTTTTCACAAGGATGAGATATTGGCTGCATCTTTACTCCATCCGTGTAAAGTCGCTTTTCTCCGAAAAGGTGTTGAACTTCCTTCAAGTATATCCTCATTTGTTTGTAGACGTGTGTATGATGTTGAGAACAAGTGTTTATGGTGGTTAACCGATCAAGATTATATCAACGTACGTATATTTTCCCCTCTTGTGATTTTTTCCTTCCATCCTAAAAGATGTTTCCTTTTTAAAGTCTTGTGCCCCAAATTAGAGTTCATTTTGTTCCAGTTACCATTGAACTGTCATTGATACTCCCTCTGTTTTCTTTTGATTGTCTTCTAGAGAGGCATGGCAACTATTAATTTCAAAGAGATTTAATCATTATATCTACTTAATTGTTTTTCCATCATTCCCTTGATATTTGCTTTATTAGTTTCTCAAGCAAATATGACAAGAGTAGAACTGTAAACTACAAAAAGATTCTTCGATGTCTTAGGAGGCTGGATAATCTTCACATAATGGAAATACTGGATAATCAAGAGGAAATGAAGGGAGAATCTTGTGTATTATCAAAAAGAACTTAAGATAGACGGTAGGGTCATTAAATGAGTGGCATAATAGGTAATTCAAGATAAATTTTAACAGTTTAGCCTTATTTATTACCCTTTCTCAGTCACGTGGAAAACTAAAATTGGAGTATCTTTTAGCGAAGGAAGGACTATATTTTCTGGTTTTTGGTAATATTATTTTTGATTATATAATTAGCTGTGTTTCTTGATCAGGAACGGCAGGAAGAAGTAGATCAGTTATTACAGAAGACACGAAACGATATGTATGGATCAGTGCAGTCTCCGAAAAGTTTGAATGGCACGACAGGAAATAATCAGCAGCCAAGGTCTAATTCAGAAAATGCCAAAAACATTAGTTCTCATTTACCATCTCAGATTAAGATAAAGAAAAGGGAACGAGTTGAACAAAGTTGTTCAGATCCTGTCAAGAGAGAGTGTCTCTCTCTCCCCAGAGCCGATACAGATCTTGGTCACACTTTAAAGTTGGAAATAAATAAAATTTCAAACAGTGGGGGGCTTGTAGATTATGAAGGAGTTGAGAAGTTTGTGCAACTTATGCAAAATGGTAGTATTGAGAAAAAGCTTGACTGGCCTTGTAAAACGATGTTAGTTGATGTTTTAGCTGTCACAGACAAATTTGATTGCCTCGGATTCTTCGTGCAGCTCAAGGGTTTGCCTGTGTTGGACGAATGGATACAAGAGATCCATAAAGGGAAAATCGGCGATGGTAATAGTAGTATCCTAAAAGAAAGTGACAAGGCTATTGATGACTTTCTTTTGAATTTACTACATGCATTGGATAAGCTACCCGTAAATCTTCATGCTTTACAGACTTGTAATATTGGTAAATCAGTAAATCAATTACGAGCTCACAAAAATGTTGAGATTCAAAAGAAAGCTAGAAGTTTGGTTGATACTTGGAAAAAACGCGTCGAAGCTGAAATGAATGTTCTGGATACAAAATCTGGGTCTAGTCACGGTAATTCTTGGCAAGGTTCTCCCATGGGAAATCGACGTAGTGGGGGACAACCTGAGGTTAGTGGGAAGGTTTCCAGTGCACAGTCTTCAGGTAATTATTTTAGTATAATTACTATATATACATATATATATACTAGTAATCGTGCCCCACGCGTTGCGTGTGTGACGCGTAATGCAATAAAAATATAGAAAATAGGTATAGTTATGATATAAATAGGTGGATAATACAAAAAAAAATATAGTTTAAGATTTAAAAGAATGTTTGGTTGTTAAAGAGGGATACATAGTTTTATTAGTTTTTACTTTTTATATTTTTATGGGAATATGATATTATTGTAATCAATATAAAGGTGTAGGGGTATTTTTGAAAAAAAATGGCTAAATTGGGCAGCCTCATTTAACTTGGGTTGGCTTATTATAATAGAATGATATATAAATAATTTGACAAATAACAAACAACTCTGAATCCAATTATAAATAACATACAAACAAAGACTTACAGTCATTAGTTATTGGTATTACTATGAAATTGTTTTATTTAATATTAGTTATTAGTCGTTGCCTCTTCTACCGTGCAATATTTCATTATTCTGTTTGTTTTTAGTCTAGTTAAATCTCGAATTCGTAGTTAAGTACCCAGTTAAACAAATTGGAAATAAACTCGCCCACAGTTTCGATTATTAATATGATTACGTAGTTGTTTTGGTAATTCATTACATTGGCTCTCACTTTTTTGCTTGTCATCCATTCTATTTATATTTAATCTTGGTAGAAATCACGTGATTTTGTTTGATAATATACTTGGACTGGTTTAGCTCAAAGTTTGGAACAGTAACTGTATGAAGTTTTTCTTAAGTATTTGTGGTACGGTAATGCTACACCAAAAGTACTACCGAGAACAGTATGCAATATGCTAGAAGAGAGGCACACATCACAACTTATTCATCTTCTTCTTCTTCTTTTCAGGTAAATTGCCTAGTGCTAAGTTTGGTGCTGGTGAAATTGTGGCCAAGGTTATTGCCACGTCACCAAACTCATCGAAACCAATAGCAACTAACACAAAAGATCCTATTTCTGTAACTGGTTCAGATCCGTTGTCAACAATTAAAGAAGAGAAGTGTAGCAGTTCTAGCCATTCTCATAATAATAGCCAGTCGTGCTCCAGTGATCACTCTCATAAGATATCTGTTTCAGGTTCTCGTCATAGAAAATCAAGCTACAATTGTCAAGGTGTGGCCCTATCTGGTGTTCAGAAAGAAACAAGTTCCGGAAAATCAAGTTTAAATAAAAATATCGGATCTGAAAAGTTATGTGATGGGAATAACCAACGGCTAATTGTTAGGTTGCCAAACACAGGTCGAAGCCCTGCAAGAAGTTCCACCGGTGGTCCTTACGAAAATTCCCCTTCGGCAAAATCTGCAAAAAGTGATCAACGTGATAGAAAATTACTTGAAAAAAACGATACATTAAGATATGACACCGTCTCAAAAGGTGACGGAGATGATAAAAATTTTATTCTAAGGTCGGATGAAGACAAGGCCTTTTCGAGTGATAAGAAGCAGTGTGTGGAGGAGAGTGAGAAAGTGATGGAATCATCATCTGGGTATAAAGCTAGAGAGGGAAACTTGTATGATGCTTCCTTTAAATCGATGAATGCGTTGGTTGAAAGCTGTGTGAAATTCTCTGAAGCTAGTGTTAGTGCCTCTGGTGGGGACGATATTGGGATGAATCTGCTTGCTAGTGTGGCTGCTGGAGAGATATCCAGATCCGATGGCTCGGATTCAGGTTCGGGCGAGAGAAATTTACCTGTACCAGAAGAGTCTTGCTCTGGAAATGATGTAAATTCGAGACATAAAGACGAAGATACTGCTAGAAGTGAGGATAAAGCTAATCCTGTAGACTTACTTGTTAAAGATGAGGCCTCTCATGATGCTATACGTTCGTTAGCAGACTTCTCAGCAGATAACAGAGTGGGCATCTCTTCTTTAGATGCTATTACAAACCAAAATGTAAAAGTTGAAGGAGTTGGTGAGTTTCATGACCAACGAATTGCGGAAGGGGATATAAGTGGAAATTGCAAAAAAGAGAAAAACATGGAGGATAGCACCTTAAAGCTTGCAGAAGTTGCTACTACCACAGAATCTGTTATAAAGGAAGATAAAAGAGATTCTCCCACTCTCTCATCTACTGAGATGTGCCCTGAAAAGAAATGCGACGTGTTTAATGAACAGAAACTAATTAATAATTCCGTTAGTGTTGTGAAATCGGAGTCAGAACAGGAAAAGACTACTGACACAAATGCTGTAAGTCAGATAGTAGAAAGAGAGAAGCAGAATGGTAATATTCCTTCTATCATAGCTGATCAGAGTAAAGATCTATTGAAGAAATTAGATGGAAAAGCTCTTGGAAATTGCCCTGGTAAATCCTCTGCTGAGGAGCCTACTACAGCTATAGTGCACCAAGCAGACGTTAAATTAAACGGGGAAAAAGATGTTGTAAAACTGGACTTTGATCTTAATGAAGGGTTTGATATCGACGATAATTATGAAGAGCCGATTGTTAAATCGCCAGTCCGAGATAATAAGCCACCATTGCCTATATCTTCTCTTTCTGGGAGTTTTCCTGCTTCGGTAACCGTTGCTTCTGCTGTGAAAGGGGCATTTTACCCTTCTGAAAACTCATTTAGAGGTAAAGGGGAACTTGGATGGAAAGGTTCTGCTGCTACTAGTGCATTTCGCCCAGCAGAGCCGAGAAAGACTCAAGGGCGCCCTCAACTAGACTTTGACCTAAATGTTACAGACGAAAGAGATTTAGAGGGTGAAAGTCATGGCAGTGGCTTCGATCTTGATTTGAATAGATTAGATGAAAGTCATAACAAGGCTCCTAAAATGGGTTTATTAAATAAACCATCATTGTCTGAGTTGAACTCATCGAGAGATTTCGACTTAAACAGTGGACCTGGCGGAGATGATGCGCCATTAGAGAGAGAAACGCGAGTAAAAAGTAACGTGCCGTTCCTCTCACCTCTAGCTGGTGTGAGAATGACCGGTCCAGATCAAGCGAGCCTTTCGTCTTGGTTTCCGCAAGGCAATTCTTATCCACCTGTCGCTATTACGCCGATTCTTCAAAATAGAGAACAGGGATATCCCGTGTCTGGGTCACAGAGGATTATGGGTCATCCAGGTGGAATCACCTCATTGATGCCTGAGTTCTACAGGGGTCAAGTGTTGTCCTCATCTCCAGCTATTCCTTTTCCCAACAATGTCCCGTTTCAGTATCCTTTCCCTTTTGAGACCAACTTTTCTATGCCAACACATTCATATCCAAACACTTCAACAGCTTATTCGTCTATGCCCTCCTCGCAATACCCACGAGCCTATATGATGAATATTCCAAGTGCCGGTGTTAATAACGTTGGGGGTGATAGTCGGAGATGGGTTGGTCAGGGTTTGGATCTTAATACTGGGCCAGGGGGTGTAGAGAGAGAACGTGGAGATGAGAGGGTATCTTCCTCTTTACGACATGTACCAGTTGTTCCTGGTTCTCAAACTTTTTCTGCAGATGAGCAAATGAGAATGTACCAGATGGCAGGTGGTTCATTAAAGAGAAAAGAACCTGATGGGGGAACAAACTATAAGCAACTGCCACCATGGCAGTAGCATAGGATGATGGAATCTTCATCCTGATAGATGGTAATTCTCTTCCCAATTATCTATTTATGTTATTTGACGTATTCTGACTTGCTGAGGTATGATTATTCATGTGACTTGCTGCAAAGGGGAAATATTACTTTTGTTGACCACAACCTATCAACTTCTAACTATCAGTACACCTTATTGTAAAATTTCACGATCTGGTCATTGATATAATTGAAGTCGGAACAACCAGTATACTAACTTGTGACAATTCCCAATTTTTTTGCATCAATGTACTTAAAATCTGACAATTAGCGTCAACCTATCAAAATTCACGTGTAAAATTTAAATTTTTTATGCCTGTCTACTTATTGATTTTCTGTTATATTGATGGTGAGTACACCAGCTGATGGAGTTTTGAGTTGCTATAATAATGTCGATGCAATAATAGTTTGACTTGTACTTGGGCTAGTAATTATGAATATTAACAGTATTTGTGTACTAGTTGTTAGAACAGATAGGTTATTCTAGAAAAGTGTTATTTCTCTTATGCAAATTAAACAAGTGAAAGAGTTTTCTTCTATGCGTGTTAAAAGTTAAAACTGATAGATTTTGACATTTCAGTGTCTTTTCACGCGATACCTCCTCCATCCCCTTCTAAATATCTTCTATGAAACCACATACAAGTTTGACTTGCATACATCTCGTATTTAAATTTCTGAAATTAATAATCAGAAGCTAATCACACAGTTTTAGTGTTAAGCTATGTGATGAACTTTTAAACATTTTCAATTGGGAATTTAGATTATGAGATATTTGCCAGTTAACTTGAACATACTTTCATAACAAACAAATAGGACTTAGGACGGAGGGAGTATATTACAAAGAAAAAACTTGATTGGTCAACGACTCAACATTCAATTTCAATATGTAACTTGAGATATTCGATATTATGTTTAATATAGAACTTTGAACTCTTGGTAGGCTGGTAAAAACTAGGGAGAAAGTTCTTCGTCACTCAACTTTCATTGTGAAGTTTTCTCTCTCAACCTTCTGTTTTTGGGCTAGTAAGATTTTCTTTTTCTTTTTGCAGCTGATGACTCGTCTTGGCTCAACCTAGTGGTCAACTTTGTAGTAGCAGATTTGAAAGGAACAGTCTATGACCAATGTAATTTCTGCTATTGGACTTAAAACTTTGGTAGGCTTTTCTGATAGTAGGATCAGTTTATTACCTGTAGATAAAAACAAAACAAAAAAGCATTTGAGGATTGTTGTTGTCGTAAATTTGTTAAGGCATGTGAACTATGCTTTGCTTATGCAACCCAAAAAAAAGCTTCTTCAGCCCCTTAGCCGTTGAGAAGGATTGAATGTGTAAGTTGCCCACCAAGTGGTTGGTTTGAATCGGCTTTGTTAATTTATTTTTTGGTTTACACTTCACACCAATAGTTTATACTTCAAAGTACAAAATTGAATTTCCTCATCTCGTCAGTATTGAAAGTTGGTTTAGCCTTTTCTTCCGGTGTAATAATCTCAACTCTTGAGATAGTTCTTATTTTTCGAAACACTTAAAGTTTGTTTTTTTCGGGTCCCTGTAACAATAAGGAGTGTGTGTTTTGGTTAAGAATCATGTTTAGTAGTAAAGCTGTTGCATAACTCTTTACATCGATGGCAGAGCTTCACAATTTACTTTCGTTTCCTTCTTCGTTATGGGTTTTCACTTGTGTGATGGACCTATTTGAACATTATGTTTAGTGTCCCGTTTCGGCATGCTATCTGTTAAAAGATCCTAACATGGGTGATGCTAATTTTCTGAAAATGGTTTTAGGAGAGGCGAAAACTGCTGAATATTTGTTTTGTATGGCAGTAATGCACGATAATGCTTGTATGCTCGATATCTCATCTTTGTTGTTCAACAGTTAATTAGGCATAATCGACTTGATGAGTGTGATTCCTATGTTATTTATGGAGATTTGGCATGTAATTGCGAAATTATATTTTGCAGTAGATAGTATGTCCGGATAGATTGTTGTTTGGTCCTAGGGTGTCAACTTTCTTCAGTAAATGGCCGAAAGCACATATTCGTAATAGTACTTGGTACTTGTTACATCCTCAATATGTATTTTTCAATATAAAATTGATGTCTGATAGATTTAACGCATCTGCTCGATATTTGAGCATTCCTTGATTGTCGTGTTCTTTCTTCATGCTAGTTTGTTACAGTTCAAAAAAGTATTTAGCAAAATAAAGGTCCGATCAAATTGAAATCCTAGCCTTTAGCCGTGGATTTTTACTAGAGTTAATTGACCTCAGATTGCTGCTCAGTTAAATGTAAGATTTGGAATACTCAAAAACTTTTGATTGTTAAATAAGATAATTTTGCTCACACTACCAATACGTATATTTATACTTTTGTGTTTGCATTTAAAGTCCTATTTAAAGTAGTGTATGCCTATCACCTCTCATAAATTGGATTATTGGACAAGTATCTAGGCACGTAGGCATATGTTTCAACTCATCAACAATTAGTGAGAAAGCAACATAAGTTTATTTGATACAACTCCCTGTTAAATTAATCATCATTCCGACACATTGTAGCGAGCTAAGCTTCAGGTACTACCGAAACAAATGATTGCAACATTAAGTGAAAAATATGTAGAAGTTTCAAAATTGTAAGCAAAATATTTTCAAAATGTGTAAAGATCAAGACATTGGCATCCCATTGGCAAGCCTGACATAAACCTATAGCGTCAAGATATCATTTTTTTGCTTTCGAGCATCAACATACAAGACATGTTTCATATACTTACTATTTTATCCTTGGCAACAACTCAATTTCGATGTTTTATTAATTCGAAGTTTGAGAACCCAAACAAAATAAAAACACAAGGGCAAAAGCTAAACAGACAAGACATATCCGGGTCAATACAAATCATAGTCACATTTACTCAAGATCGAGGACAAACTGAAATCAGTTGAAAAGGAAAAGGAAAAGGAAAAAGAGAACTCTTTCACTATATTCTAGATTAACCATTGGTGATATCCCATCCTTACAAAACCTGCAATGTAGACATAACACCTGATATAGCTTAAAATTTCCAAACCCCTCACCCATCAACTGTATTTCCGAGCATAAACGAAAATACCTCACGAATAGGCGAAAACTCCACCAAACCAATATCCATAGCATATCCATCAACAGGCAATTTAAGCTCTCTCAAAACCGTAAAAGCTTCCCCCATTCGGTTCTTAGGCACATTCTCAGCCACTGGACAAAAGGGTATCCAAGAATCTGGCTTATACTCGTCTCCCGTCTCTATCCCTTCTTTCTTCATAGCCTCACACAACTGTTGGTGAAATTGGAGAAGTGGGATCGAAGGTGTTGGGGCAAGAAAAAGGACGTTTTTCTCATTTGGTAAGGTGCCGATTGAGGAAAACGATAAGGGTAAAGCCTCTTGTTTTAGGGCTAGGGTTTTGACGATATTTTCAAGCTTTGACGGGTCAACATAAGGGCTAGAAAAGAGGGTAATGTGTGGCCTAGATTCGATCTCGATTAGTTGGGTGCTGATCTGGCGCCGAGCTAGCACGTTCCACGCCTTTAGAACCTGGTTTTCGAGGGCGGGGTCGAAATAGAGCTCAATTGCATACCCTTGTGACATTTTCTTGATAAAGTTTGAATCTTTCTCTCCTAGGTAGTCCAAAAGTTGAAAATTCAAGTTAAAATTGTCAAAAACTGAAGAAAAAAAAACTAGATACAGAAATTGATAATTAGGGCTCCTAAGATCTGATGAAAACCAATTACGAGCTATTAAATAGAAATAAACTGTACCCAGATTCAAAACTAAGAAAGATGAGATCTTTATGCCCTCACTCGTACAGACAGAAAACATTAGAGTATATTAATTAATACTGCAGATAAACTAGAAATCCCCAAAATTGCACTTGGTAAAATTATAAAAGTGAAAATCATAACACCCTTGTGAAATTGTTTGTTAAAAATTAAATCTTTTTCTTCTGGGTAGTTTAAGAATTGAAAACATAAATGTAATTGTTCAAAACTGAAAAAAAAATTTGGCAATTGGGGTTCCTAAGACTTGATTAAACCCAATTACGAGCGATTAGATGGAGATAAACCGTACCCAGATTAAAGAAGTTAAGAGAGATGAGATCTTTATGCCCAACAGACAGAAAACATTACAGTATACTACATTTTACTAAAGCAGATAAACTAGAAATCCCCAAAATTGCAGTTGGTAAAATTAATAATATCGAATACCCTTGTGACATTGCTTGATAAAAATTGAATCTTTTTTCTTCTGGGTAGTTGAAAAGTTAAATGAATTTGTTAAAAACTGAACAAAACACTAGACACAGAAATTGACAATTGGGGTTCCTAAGATCTGGTGAAAACCAATTATAAGCTATAAAATGGAAATAAATTGTACCCAGATTGAAGAAACTAAGAAAGGTGAGATCTTTATGCCCTAATATTTTAATTAATACGAATGCAGATAAACTATAAATCCCCAAAATTGCAGTTGGTATTATAAGAATAATGGAAATCATATCGAATGCCCTTGTGATATAGTTTGATAAAGATCGAGTATTTTTCTTCTAAATTGAAGTGAAACTGTTAAAGACGGAACATAAACCTAAATACAGAAATTGACAATTAGGGTTCCTAAGACCTGATTAAAACCAATTATAAGCTATTAAATGGAAATAAACTGTACCCAAATTGAAGAAACTAAGAAAGATGAGATCTTTATGCCCTAAATATAATAATTGATACAAATGCAGATGAACTAGAAACCTCCAAAATTTAAGTTGGTAATATTAGTAAAAAAAAGAAGAAGTGAAAATCATATCTAATACCCTAGTGAAATTGCTTAATAAAAATTGAATCTTTTTCTTCTGGGTAGCTTAAGAATTGAAAATTTAAATGAAATTGTAAAAAAACTAACAAAACCCTAGATAAAAAAATTAACAATTGGGGTTCCTAAGACCTGATTAAAACCCAAATATGAGCTATTAAATGGAAAATTAAATGGAAATAAACTGTACCCAGATTGAAGAAACTAAGAAAGATGAGATCTTTAAGCCTTACAGATATAATTTAGAATCAAAACTACAAATGAAGTAAATAAGAAGCACTTAAATAAATTTAATTTGATGAGATTATAAATAAAATGAAAATGAAAATGAAAATGAAAGAAAGTTACCTTTAAAAGACAAAAGAGAGAAGCATGATGATGAGACACATGGACTGAGAAGCAAGAATTATGCGAATAAATTTTAAAATTTTATATTTAAATAGTTTAAATACAATATATTTACCCGGTCAAAGTCAAAGTTGCAGATAGATATATAGAAGCTCAATATCTTGGGACTATATATAAACCAATAAAAATTTGACAATACGTCATGAAGTGCAAATAAAAAGTGTGTAAAAATTAAGAGCATCCGTAATGATTTTGCTAAAAAAAATTTGTTAAATAGTATTACGTATGCGTGTTAAAAGTACGTAGGTTAACCATATTCAATCTTTTAAGTCTCACGTTACTGTATTAAACTTAACAAAATTATCCAATATTTTATCACAAATAATGAATTTAGTAAAAAGAATATTATTATTAAAAATAGAAATGAGAGAGATAATAGTCAATTTACTAGGAGAAAGTCAAATTAAAAATGACACGTCATCCGTTAACATCTTTCTTAAATATAAAAATAAAGTTAATAACATTAAACTTAATAGGTAAGATAACAATACTATTATGAAGAAAAAAGCGTTAATTAGCTAACGATGTTATATATCTAACAAGTAAGATAATGGTAATATTGTGGATGCTCTAAGTGCAACAACAAGCTACTTGTGACGTGTTTGACGTCCGTGTTTTTCTTTCAAAAAGTTGTTTTTGAAAAACAATGAAAAAAATTGCTTAGAATAAGGTGCAGTGTATTGTTTGACACTACTTTATTTTATTTTATTTTACTTTTAATTGACTTTTATTTTATTTATGAAGATAAATCATTTTATTTTTTTACTTATTTTGGTTTATAAGTAAATTGTAAAGATACAAAATGATTCAAATGAAAAAAAAAATCTACTTTTGATAATTTTTATGTGAAGAAGTTAAAAAAATCCTAAAATTCCTGGCTTCTTTATTTTGAGCTTTTCTATATTTTTTTGACCCAAAAGCTAGCTTTTAAAAAATTGATAAAAGCTAACTTACCAAACACATACATTATTTTAGATAAATTGATGAAAAAGCTGAGGAAAAAAATGTATTGACAAACAGACACTTAACATAGAAGTAAATAACATTTGAATGTACACAAAAGAACAAACTAAGTGGAATAGTTTGTTAAGATACATGACAAAATTTTCAATTTGGATCAGGCAAAACAAAACAAAGAAAAGTTCTTTATTTGTTGTATTCATACAAATGATGTCATTAACAAAGAAATACTGACATCACCACAATCCAATCCCGTCTTCCGAATCCTTATAAAAAAGGACCGTCTCACTGCAAACACAGACGGTTGTCGATGCCAAATCTGGTTGTTGGTTGTTCATCAGTGTTGTCACGGTCACCGCTCTAGTGTCACATTGGCAATAGTATGATGGCAAGTAACACATTTATCCGTTGGCTTTTTACAATATATCAAGATCAAATCATGCACTCACTAGCACTAATAAAATGTTATATGGATTGTTTTTTAAGGGGGCTGTCCAAATGGATCGATATCGGATGAAATACTATTTTGATAAAGTGAGAAAATACTAGAGCGGTACATGGAAACATGCATATAACAAATTCTAGTTATTGTTAGAAATGAAAATATGTGTATATAGAAGCAAAACACGGACACAGGAAAATATTTTGGTTGTTTTTTCAGGAAACAAGGGGATAAATAAAGTTTAGAGACACCATAGTAATAACTTGCAGTGTCAATATCATCGCATGTTTGGCGGTTTTATGTTCAGAAAACAACATTTAAATGATACCCAATTTTTTTTTTTTCTGAGACGAGATAGATAGCGTACAGAAGTACACTTTTTTTTTACTTTGCGACTTAATTTATTCTGCTAATTTACCTCGTTTGACCAAGATAATATAGGAAAGGCAACTATGGTAGAGCTTTCACTATGCAACAACGAAAACCTCATGTGTCCTCTTTTCTGTTTTTAAAAACGCTCTAATGGCAGGTTAAATAAGCGGAGCAAAACGCATTTCTTGATGAATCACTTTGCAACATCAGTATATAATGACATAAATCTTGACGACTAATTTGGAAGATGCTAGTTAAATGTGAATTAGGAGGCATTGGATGGTGTTAGTGGTGTTTACAATAGGAAGTTTACAGTTCCCGCTTGATGATTTATACAGAAAGCAGATAATTACTGCATACATACAACAAATTGGCAACATTGTCCTACTACAACAATTTTATATGCCCTTTGAATAATACTCCACCTTATGATGTTTGTTTTGTTTGATCTTTATAACCTTGCAACAAGGGTACTTTCCCATCAGGCGACGATTCCAAGTCATCGCTTTCGCTACCCTCGCCCATCTGTTCCTTTGTTTTTCCCCACATGACGGTATAAAAACCAATTGCTATAATAATAGCTCCCAGAATACTGCAAAAATGAAATAAAATTCAGCACTTGTCAAAATCTATTTTGTATAATGACACCCAACTGATAGTTTTTACTTTTTATGAAGGAATATAATTTAAGTCAGTCTAGTGAGGGCTTGTTTGGTTGAAGGTTCCAATCTCAGATTATCAATTTTTTTATCAATTTTTTTCCTACTTGAAACTTTTAGTGCATTTGGTCGATTATTTCTACTTTCTGGCTTGAAAATATTAAGAAGACGACGCATTGTTTTTCATTAGTCTCATATAGGTAAACTGTAGCTCAAAAGTGATTGCCCTCAAATCTCTAATTAGCATTTGGTTATCCTTTAAATTGTTGTTTGGATGAATTATAATCTTAGACCCTGTATAATTAACTGGTCTCAATTTAACTCCCTATCTTTAAAGCAAGTAAAAAGTCATATCTAGTCAGTTACCTCCCGAGAAAAAGAGTATCACCGAGGAGTAATACTCCCATAACTACTGCAATAGCAATTGATAATGGCTTGAACATTGCCACGTATACGGGTCCTCTCACACGTAATACCCATGTGTGTACTGCATTGTTTAAACACGAACCAAAGAGTCCCTAGATATCAAAAGGTTTAAATTTTTTAGACAAAATGGTACCAAGTTAAAAATGAAATTTAACGTAGATTATCTACTCACCGAACATAATATGGAGACTAAAGCTATGTCGAATCTGATTTTCCAAACACTAAGATTTGGTTCAGCAATCAAAGCAACGAAAGCTGCTAGTACGCTTACTATCAAGTTGTAAAAGAAGACAACTGTTAGTTCTGCTGGGTACTCCTTCATGATCTGTGCCTGTAAAAAGAACGTAAATATGAATTTTAGCCCTTCTTTTTTCTTTGTAGCAAACAATCATTTTTTAAATGTATACCGTTATGACAATTAATCTGTCTATAAACCGATGAAGAGTAAAACTTGAAAATGCTTGATGTATAGGAAGAAAAATGACCATTACCAATACCATGCCAGCGGCAACTTCTCAACTGAATTTTGCCAAGTTCCAAAAAAAACAAAAGTTGATTGGGGAAAAGAGCAACCTTTTGAACAACTTTTGCCTATTTCATATGTATCCAAAATGATGGTTTGTTTGGTTGCAGGCCTTAAGCTTTTTGTTAGTCTTTTTGCATATATCATGCATCATTTTTGGCTAGTCGTCTTTTAAAAGGCAAGCTCTAGTTTTTTTCTTGACTTGAAAAGTCTAAAAAAAAACTGAGTGATACCAACTTTTCTCTTAGCCTCGAAAATCCATCTAAGTCTGCAACCAAACAAGTGAAACCGAACAAGAATAGTATATTTAACTCATATCGTACACAACTCAAGTGAAATGTGAATATAAACAATTTTCGGCTTATTGTCAAGCTTGTGCCTGCCATTAAGCTAAAGACCCTTAAGAACATTTTACGAACTTTAAAAGAAAAGAAAAAGGAACCTACCTGAACGATGTACCACATTGGTACAAGTATGTATTCTGTTGTAAGAAAAATCCCACCAAGGATCCAATTTGACCGTGATGAGCCGATTGACTGCTGTGGTGGCATAGATGGAGACGGGGTCCATACAATGGGATAGCCTTTGTAGAGTGTTACTACAAATGCCCCCAATACAGATACAATTGTACCGATAACTTTCGCTTTACTGCTTGAGCTTCTGACCTCTAGTTTTTCCATCCTATTATACGTTAAGAAAACTCATTTTATTTACAAATCAGCACCAACTTGAAGAAAAGGGTCTAATTTAGTTACAGCAGTTATGCTCCATTTTTTGACTTTCTTCTGATTACAATTGGAAATCATTTGAGTTTCTGACAAAATAACCAAATATACGAGCCAATTTTTTTTCTCACACTCAAATAAGCAAATCTTTTGCAGAAAAATAGAAGCAAAACAAGCCCTAAGGCATACTATAACTTTAGAGCAGAGAGTGCAGCAAAAGCGATAAAAAGTTAAAGGGTGCTGCTTCACAAGTTTCTTGAGTTTATGATTTGCTTACACGAAACTATTAATGAAATATAGATCTAAAAGTGATCTTCATTAATTCTGTATATGCAATAAATGTTTTCTCGTCGTAACTTCTTATTTCTTTAGGTATTTTCTGACGAAAGAGATTAAACTAAATTGGATTAAGGAACTTAGGTTGTGAAAAGAAGTAGCTTTATCTTGTTTAAAACATATAGCTCTTCAGGAATACATTGCATCTAATAAACCAAAAAAACAGACAATATGAGCTTAGTAGCTGGAATAACAAGCCTTACATATCTGGTTTCGGGTAGCTTTAAGCAAGTAAGCTGGAATTTTTTCAGTTGAAGAAAAACAATCTCATCCAGCTTTAAATTTTTAGCCTTTTTGGGCCAAAAAAAGAAGCAAAAAATTCATTTTTTAAGCTAATCGACCAAATGCAATCGAGCTTTTAAGCAAAAAACAAAAAGAAAGAACTCTAAAGTATGGTAGTCGTGCCAGCCATGCCGATAGCCAATACAACCATCTTCGCGGTGACGATTAGGGAATAATTATTTGCACACAAAAACTGCATTTGCAATATTATTTTTGTCCTCACTACTCTCACCCAAGATGTGAACAGCATAGAAGAATATATAAGAGGTGTGTGCATGCACAAATTTTCTTTTCTCAATAAAATTACACATAAAAGTTAAATATTCCTGTTTAGTAAAGTTACCAAGATGGATGTTAATGGTAATGCCACTACACTCCAAAATATACAATTTTTGTTGTTGTTATTAGCCTTGAAAGCAAGTAAAAGGGTAAAGGAGTAAAAGAACCTGAAAATGAGTGCAAGTATGAAAGTGAAAGCAGGAACAAGGTTGCTGATTGCTGAAGCAAGTGTTGGAGAACTGTAACTTATACCTGTATACCCCATCACTTGTGATGTGCACCTATTCAATTATTTTCATCATAATTAAGTATCAACCAAGAAACAAAAACTCTAAATTCATCAGTTAAAAATTAAATAATCTTCATAATTTGATCTCTTAATTGGCCACAATGTAATTATTTACCATCTTACCCAATAAATCCAAGGACTAATATTTTCCAGGCTATGGAGAAGTTCATAGGGGGGAGCACTCTTGATCTGGTTAAATGCATACATATCAGAAACAAAGTAAATGGTAAAACTATAAAATTGACCCTTAGAAAGTCATTTTTTTATGTATATTTTTTTTGTAGGTTTTAACTGTAGCTAGAAATCAATTAATGAGTAAATAATGCTCACCAATAATTTTTACAATTTCATTATATTGCTTGAATATATATATATATGCATACATGGACAGATCATGTATATGTAGTCTATTGATTCTTGAACACAAAATAATGGAGTTTTTGACAAGATTTTTTGGGTTGCATGGTAACTCAAAAAACAAAGGAAGCTAAGTTCAAAATTCATGTACTCCATAGTTAGAAAGTAACTACTGAACAAACATGGTAAAAAAGTAAAAACATTGTAAAAGAGAGGTACATATTAACTAACAAACATGGTATAAAAGCAAGAACTTGGTAAAAAAGAGGTAACTACTAACCGACAAACATGGTAAAAAAGAGGTAACTACTAACAACTACTCCCTCCGTTCCTATTTAATTGTCCATTACGAAACTACGTGCAATTTTGACCGGGCAATAACTTGTATCAAAATTGTCGGAATGAAAGTTTTCAAAAGTTGATCATATAGTTTAAATGTTAAATTTTATGATTAGATTTAAAAAAAATTCATTTCGACAATTTTTATACAAGTTCTTGCCCGGTCAAAATTGCACATAGTTTCGTAGTGAACAATTAAATGGGAACGGATGGAGTAACAAATATGGTAGAAAAGTAAAAACATGGTAAAAAAAGAGGTAACTACTAACTAACAAACATGGTAAAAAGAGGTAACTATTAACTAACCAACATGGTAAAAAAGTAAAAACAAGGTAAAAAGGAGGTAATTACAACAAACATGGTAAAAAAGAGGTACATACTAACTAACAAACATGGTAAAAAAGTAAAAACATGGTAAAAAAAGGCAACTATTACTAACTTACAAGAAAATAAACGCATGATAAAAAAGAGGTAACTAACTAACTAATTAAATAACTAACTAACTAACAAACATGGAAAAAAAAGCGGTAACTACTAACTAACGAACATGGTAAAAAAGAGATAACACTACAAAATAATGTTTGATTTACTGAGAGTCAAAAGCTGTCACAAGCCTGTTTAAAAAGCCGTCACAAATCGACTAAACTGTAACAAAGCCGTCACAAAAACTGTCGCTAATAAACTCGTAACAAAAAATACCGTCACTAATCCCGTCGCTATTTAAGTATTTTTTTGTAGTGTAAGTAGTAACTAACTAGCAAACATGGTAAAAAGTAAAAACATGGTAAAAAAGATTGTAACTAACTAACTAACTAACCGACAAACATGGTAAAAACTAAAAACATGTTTTAAAGTAAAATAAAAAACATGGTAAAAAAGATTGTAACCAACTAACTAACTAACTGACAAACATGGTAAAAACTAAAAAGGTAAAAAAGGTAAAATAAAATAAAAAAAGGACCTGAAGGAGAAGAAAGGGGAAGGGAGAAGAATAAAAGCAGCAAGAGCATAAGCATAAACAACAAAAACATGATAACTCATTCCTTTATCATTTGCTGCTTTAAACAAAGTATTTAATCCAACATTTGCACATTCCATTGTTATCATTAATGTAAATGGAACTACCTCCCTACCACAATCCATCTCACTCCCTTTCTCTTTATCTATCTATCTTACTATAATATATCTATATTGTATCTATATTTATTTATTTATTTAATACTTGTGTTTTGCTTGTGTTTTACCATGTTTTGATGGCTACAATACAATAATGGTGGTGCATAGTCATACAGCATGTATTTTACTATATATATATATATTTAAGTGCTGCTCTAACGGCTCTTTAAATTGTTGAAATATAAAATTTTAAAATTGTTGATTTAGTTTAACATTTGAACTATGCGATTAACTTTTGAAAAATTCGATTTCGACTATTTAGATATGAGTTATTTGTTGATCAAAATTGCACGTAGTTTCGTATAAGCTTGACAATTTGGGAGGTGGAGAGTAGTGTACCGGTCACTCCGTGTCAAAAATAGGATGATCCCGTTTGTATTTTTATCAATATTAATATCAGTTAGTTAGAATAATTAATATGGTTACGATTTTAATGAATCAAAATTCGATTTCGACGAATTAGACATGAGTTATTTGTTGATCAAAATTGCACGTAATTTCGTATATGCTTGACAATTTGGAAGGTGGAGAGCAGTTTAGTGGTCACTCCGTGTCAAAAATAGGATGATCCCGTTTGTATTTTTATCAATATTAATATAAGTTAGTTAGAATAATTAATATGGTTACAATTTTACTGATTTACCATTTGGCTAGTATTAATTCTTAATATTAGTTGTTATTAATTCTTGTTTAATAGTATGAGTATATTTGAAAATTTAACCATAAGAACCATCTTGTAATTGAAAACGATAGTATAATTTGGGATAAGCAAATTAAAAAATGAAAAGGGACCATCTTTTTAAAACGGAAAGAGTATAATACTACCAATACCTTTTTTTCTACATGGAAAACTGTTACTAATACGTGCTATTTTGGTGAAACGTATTTTTTCCCTTATCAAAATACTTGAAAATGAAATTAAAAAATTTAATCATGGAGCCATGTATTACTATTAGCTTGACAGTTTAATAATACCTTATATAAAACATATTTTTTAATTTTGTAAATTCTTCTACCAAAAACTCCAAATTAAAACCTTTAACTACCAAAATTATTGAATTAGGTACCATCACTACAAAAAAAAATACTCAAATAACGATGGGATTAGTGACGGTATTTTTTATTACGAGCTTATTAGCGACGGATTTTGTGACAGTTTAGTCAATTTGTGACAGATTTGTGACAGCTTTTTAAATTAGTGACAGACTTATGACAGTTTTTAACTCTCACTAAATCAAGCATTATTTTGTAGTGTATATACGTAAATTTATTAATATAAAATGGCAATGATGACATCACTAGTTGATGTTGGAAGGTTCACTTAGATTTTATGTACAGTACAAGTGTACAATAATTCTCAATTGTCAGTACCACTACATTTAAAAATTTAATGATTACAAAAAAAAATAACAAAAAAAAAAAAGTAAGGGATAGTTAGAAATATAAATAAGTAACCAAAAGCACCATCATTGAGTTTTTTGCCAAAATGGTACAGTGGACCACTTAAATTCCCAGAATGGGCTACCTTTCTGAAATATTCCCAAAATGGTCTACTTTCGAAAAACGACCGATCGAAATGATTAAAACGACCGGTCGTTTTATTATTGAACTCTCTGAAACAATTTGGACAATAAACGATCGGTCGAATTGGACAATACGACCGGTCGTTTTTCAGACAAAAACGATCGGTCGTTATGTACATTTCGATCGGTCGTTTTTCAGAAATACTTGTACTTAAAAAACTCATCTCATTTTCCCAGACCACTGTACTCATCTCATTTCCCAGACCACTGTAAAAATAAAAAAAACAGAGCTCTTAGATCATTTTAGGGCAAATCTCAGATCTCTTCCAAAACAGGTAAAAGCTCAATATTTTGTGTTGTTGGAGTATTATTTGAGTAAAATTGTTAATTTTACCGTGTGGTTATCGAAATGAAAAATCCTACAATTATGTGTTATTGGGGAGGTACGATAATGGAAACTATTAGCGAGGGGTTATCTTATGATATTTCTTATAAAATTTTTTTTAAGGTATCTAGAAACACGACATACGACCAATTTTTGGAAAAATTGTTTAAGGTACTTGATGTATCATCGACTTCAAATCGTTTGAGTTTAACATGTCGTTATCCATATCTGACTACACTTACTGAGTTTAAATATATGCGATTGGCTGTTGATGATAATGATTCGTTGGAAACCATGCTTGAGTTAATAGAAGAAAATGGAAGAACGTTTATAGAGTTATATGTTGAAATTGAGCAAGTTTACTCTTCTGATCAAGATTACGGGTTGTATTATAATATTCTTTCCACTAATGAAATCGGTACATCAAGTGGAACACCCATTCGACAAGAGCCAATGCATGAAATCGGTACATCAAGTAGAACACCCATTCGACAAGAGCCAATGCTAGAGGTATATTCTGAGAACAACGAACCAGATTTGACACATTTGGATGCAGTGTGTCGATTGGCAGATAATATTGGTTGGTCGATAGAACTTGGGGATGAACCAGAGGATGAAGATCCGGACTTCAATATTAGCGAAAACGAGTCTGACGATGACGAAGAAAATGTACAAGAAGTTGAGTACGAAGAATTATCATCTGAAATGGGCTTGTATATGGATGAGGATGAAAACGACCAATCAAGTGGGTCACAATTGGCGAATAATACTATTCCCGATGAAATTCCTATGCATCAACCAATGTCAAGTTTGTTTAATGAACCGTTCGACACTCAAGAAAATTATAATAACCAGAGACGAAATTATATGATGTATCCTGGATTTTGGGATCCTCAAGTTAATGATCCTTTTATTGGTCTTTTATTTAGGGATAAAGAAATGTTGAAAAAGGGAATAAAACTTTGGTCAATCAAACGTAACATCCATTTTTCCACTAAAAGTTCGAAGGCAAAATTTTGGGAAATTCGTTGTAAACTGGCCGAAACTCAACAATGCAAATGGAAACTACGAGCTTCACTAAGAAAGAAACATGGATTTTTTGAAGTGTCGGTGTACAACGGTCCTCATACATGCATTCATGCCGAGCTTACAACTGATCATCCACAGTTAGATTCCAATCTTGTTGCCCAAACCATTCAAAATGCCATCACAACTAATCCTATGATGAAGATTTCATTAGTTAAAGAGATTGTGAATGCCCGCTTTGAAATGTCAGTTTCATACAAAAAAGCTTATTTGGGTAAACAAAAAGCAATCGCAGAGATATTTGGTAATTGGGAAGACTCGTATAAGGTTTTACCTAAATTTATGAAAGCGCTTCAAAAGTATAATCCCGGTACCGTTGCTTCTTATGAGACCACGCCAGTTTACGATGTGGTAGGAAATCCAGTGGGTGAGGTATTGAACAGATTTTTCTTCACATTTAAGGCCGTTATTGATGCATTTCAGTATTGTAGGCCAGTTATCGCTATTGATGCTACTCACTTATATGGGAAGTATAAAGGTAAGATTTTGTTGGCCATGGCATCGGATGCAGATAATCATGTTTTTCCCATTGGTTGTGCATTTGTTGCTGAGGAGAGTACAATTTCGTGGAGCTATTTTCTTTCTAACATTATGCGACATGTGATTAAAGAGCGCGTGAATATTTGTCTAATTTCGGATAGACATGCTGGTATTCTAAGTGCAGTGAGAGGAGTTTGGCGTGGTCAAGGTTTTGTTCATCGATATTGTTCAAATCATTTTTTGGATAATTTTAAGAAAGCTTTCAAAGGAGATCCTGACTTACACAAGTTAGCGGAGAACGCCATTTGGGAATTACAAGAAAGAAAATTGAAAAGAATCATGGAAGCAATCAAAGTCATGAATCCTCAAGCATATCAATGGTTGATAAGAGAGCCTGCGGAAAAATGGTCATATTTTCATGATAAAGGGAGGCGACATGGTAACATGACCACAAACATGGCTGAAATTTTCAATAATGTTTTAAAAGCTGCTCGTAATTTACCAATCACTGCTGCTGTGCAGCTTATTTTCTATAAGTTGGTACACTATTTTTGCGAGCGGAAAAAGATAGTAATCGGGATGAGAAACAGCGGCACAAGATATGGTCCCAATATCCTTAAAATTTTAGAGAAACGTAGGTCGGACATTGGTCATACCAATGTTACTTTCGATTATGAAAGATGGGTTTATTCCGTGTGTACAAGTTCAAGAAATTCCAGGGGAGGCAATACTCAAGTTGTCGACTTTTCAGTTTGGCAATGCGATTGCGGTAAGTGGCAGAGTGATGGAATCCCTTGTTCACATGTGTTTTCCGTATGCGCTGCAAACCGTCTTGATTGGGAAGCTTACATAGTAAAATATTACAGTCTTGAATCATACGAAGGTACGTACTCGGCGCAATTTTGTCCTCTTCGGCATCAAGACTATTGGGATTCATGTGATAGATTATTTCTTCCGGATGTTACTCTTTTAAGAGAAAGGGGTCGTCCAAGATCTACTCGTATTCATAATGGTATGGATCAGTCGGAGAGACGAGCACTTATGAGATGTTCTAGTTGTCAAGGGCGAGGACATGATTGTCGTAAGTGTCCGTATCCAATACGTGCTCGACGCTTATGATTTTAGCTGTAGCTTAAACGAGACAATATGTATCTTGTACTATTTTAATTTTCCGATTGTAATTGTCTTTTTTAATATGAAATATCTATATTTATTCTCAGTGTTTTTTCATACTGTTTTTTGAGAAGATAAACTGTATGTTAAGTATGAGAGTAAATAAATAAGTGCAATTAACATAAAAATTAGAATGAACAACATAAATAAATAAGTGCAATTAACATAAAAATTAGAATGAACAACATAAATAAATAAGTGCAATTAACATAAATATATATATTTGATTGATTTTATATATATTTTTATATTTTTATATATTTTTCTTGCCAAATCAGTGTCGGAAAGTGCAAACGACCGATCATAATTACAAAACGACCGATCGTTTTTTAATTGTGCTCACTGGAAGAATTTTGTACAAAAACGACCGATCTCTGTGAAAAACGACCGATCGTTTTTACACAGACGACCGATCGTTCTGCAAAAACGACCAGTCGTTTTTTAAGTGTGCTCACTGGAAGAATTTTGTACAAAAACGACCGATCGTAGTGAAAAACGACCGATCGTTTTTACACAGACGACCGATCGTTCTGCAAAAAACGACCAGTCGTTTTTTAAGTGTGCTCACTGGAAGAATTTTGTACAAAAACGACCGATCGTAGTGAAAAACGACCGATCGTTTTTACACAGACGACCGATCGTTCTGCAAAAAACGACCAGTCGTTTTTTAAGTGTGCTCACTGGAAGAATTTTGTACAAAAACGACCGATCGTAGTGAAAAACGACCGATCGTTTTTACACAGACGACCGATCGTTCTGCAAAAAACGACCAGTCGTTTTTTAAGTGTGCTCACTGGAAGAATTTTGTACAAAAACGACCGATCGTAATTCAAAAACGACCGATCGCTTTTCTGTTTTCCAGTTTTTAAACCTCTTTCAACCCTAATTCTCTTTCACTTTTCAAAACCTTTCATCTCTCTTTATCAAAAAATTCGCCCCCTCTCCCTAAAATTTTCTAAAAATCCCAAATATCTATATATATATAACCTAATTCTCTTATTAATCCTTATAATCAATAATCGATTGATTCCGTTTCTTGAAAATACCAATTCTTCAACAACCCTAATTTTTTTAAAAATCCAACCATGGTTCGCACAAAGAAAGCTCAAGCTCAACCAAACCTCGTCGACGAACATGACGACGACTACGTGCCTCCGTCCCCGAGCCGCCCCCGTGTTCCTCGCGGTCGACGAACCGGCTCCTCCACCGCTCCACCATCGGGCCCCGGTGCCTCTTCCGGCTCTCTTCCTCCTCTCTATCCATCTACAATGGGTAAAAGAGCTATCTTGACTAATTTTACCATAGATATGCCTTTATTCGTTGAACGTTTTCCTCTTCTCATGCAAGATTTAAACTTTCAAAAACTCAACGTAATTCTTACTCTAAAAGAGCCTTTCTTCATTGAAAATATATATGAATTTTACCATAACCTAGTTCTTGATAGGAGTCATGATGACGCACTCCGCTTGCGTTCATCGTTTAATGGCCAGGCCTTCGTTTACGGTATAGACCGTTTACGAAATCTTCTACACCTCGATGCTGCAGGGGTGTATGAGCAAAGTGACGAACTTTGCGAAATGCTAAACATCGTTAATTTTACCGATTTCAAAGATGAGCTATTTCATCCCGCCCACAACAATCAATCTAACAAAGCCCACGGCCTTCTATTTAGAAATAAATTAGCCTACCACATCCTCTCTCACATCGTCCTCCCTCATACTTCAAATTTCACGGATGTTACCAATGAGTACATCTTCCTTCTAGGGTGCATCCATCGCCGAGTCAAGCTTGACTTCGCGACTCTCATATTCTTTAAGATGGATTCGCTCAAAACGAAATCTAAGAATGGGCTACCTTACGGTGCCTTGATTTCGGCCATCTTAAAGGACCTAAACCTTGTTCCCGGTGGAACCCTTTTCAAGAATAAGGATAAACACATTTGGGACACCTCTTATCTTTCCCAAATGTCAATAAAATTCAACACTACCGCCAAGACCATTACTTGGTCCGGTAAACGGGTGTCCGGCCCCGACTACACTACTCTTTCCCCCGAAGAGGAAGAGTATGTCGGCCCTAAGGCCACACCGCAAGCCGCTCGTGAGGACGTGCCTATTTCCTCCGAGTCCCTTCCCCCGTCTCACATTCCTTCCTCTTCTCGTCCCACTCGAGGTCGAGGAAAAGCTCAAGTCGGATCTTCCAACCGTCCTCCGCGCACCGAACAATTCTACGACGATCTATATATCGACCAATATCAAAATGCGCGACTCCACCGACGCATGTTTCGCTCCATGAACACAAGTCAAGAAGACTTGGATGAAATTGATAGGATAAGCGCCGAGCAACGGGCAAAGTTCTACGGGTATTTTCCCGATCTAGCCGGTCCCGACGATGACGCCGACGAAGAGGACGACGCGACCTCCCACCGCGACTAGGCTGTTATTTTATTTTTGCGTTGTATTTCATTTGTTTTTCATTTATGATGTCAAAGGGGGAGAAATACCTCTCTTTTATTTTGCGTTGTATTTCCTTTGTTTTTCATTTTCTTCCAACGTTGTTTTTGATGTAATAAGTAGCAAACGCTTTGCATTTATGTTATGAATCTTTTTTATGTTATGTTGCTATTTATCATTACGTGTTAATTTATATGACGTTGTGAGATTGCGTATTTATAATTCTACAAATGCGATTTTGATGTTATTATAACTTGTGCGCATATATATCTAGTTGATTGGGTTATTTTTGTTGTTTTCATTTGTTGCGATTGACCGTTTTTATGTTATGAATCTTTTTTATGTTATGTTGCTATTTATCATTACGTGTTAATTTGTATGACGTTGTGAGATTGCGTATTTATAATTCTACAAATGCGATTTTGATGTTATTATAACTTGTGCGCATATATATCTAGTTGATTGGGTTATTTTTGTTGTTTTCATTTGTGGCGATTGACCGTTTTTAGGCAAAACTATGGCCAATTTTTCGCTTGCATTTTATCGTTCGTTTTCCTTAATCGTTTAGATTTGTTTAACTTCGTTTTAAATCGGATGTTGTGACATTTCCTTGTTTTAAATCGGATGTTTAGTAAAACGTCACCTACACATCTTGTACCTAACATATTAATTTACGACATCATTTTATGTTATAATACTAGTCTAGTGCATAAATCTTTCGAAAAATCCGATCCAACACTCTCGTACTAAACATATTAATTTACGACATCATTTTTTAAGAGATCATGTTCAAAAAGGGGATCATGTTTTTATATATTTTTTGTCAAATCAGTGTCCAAAACTGCAAAAAATCCTTGTTCTGTAAATTCTTTACAGTCGATCGGTCGTTTCTGAAAAACGACCGATCGTTTTTCAACAGACGACCGATCGTTTTTCAGAAACGACCGATCGTTTTAGGTATGATTTCTTCCAGTGAGTTCAGACCAAAAACGACCGATCGAAATGTACATAACGACCGATCGTTTTTGTCTGAAAAACGACCGGTCGTATTGTCCAATTCGACCGATCGTTTATTGTCCAAATTGTTTCAGAGAGTTCAATAATAAAACGACCGATCGTTTTAATCATTTCGATCGGTCGTTTTTCGAAAGTAGACCATTTTGGGAATATTTCAGAAAGGTAGCCCATTCTGGAAATTTAAGTGGTCCACTGTACCATTTTGGCAAAAAACTCACCATCATTTACAAATTTATGTCATAAACATGTAAGTACACAAATACGATTTGTTCAAAGGATAAACAGGTAAAGAACGCACACATCTGCTACTTCAAAACATATTTTTCCTTAAAATTTGATAATTATAGTATAAAAAATAACATGTATCAGAAACTCTACAAATTTCTTAAATTTTAGTGAATATAAAATTTGAGGAATGTATATGATTCAATTGGTGAATATAATAATAATAATAAACTATCATGTGATCCATATTTATGTTGTTGAAATATTGTTATGATTATTAAATGATAATAAATAAATAAAAATAAATAATGTAGGGTTATTATAAGTAAATAAATAAATAAGCTGAAATTTTGTGTAAATGTAAACGGTTAATTAAAATATATAAAATATATTAGATTTAAATAAATGGTTAAAGTTGTTGATACGGTTAGTAACAAATCATGGTATATGATTAGCAAATGACTTACAAAATAATATACAATTGAGCAGGTGACATAAATTAAATTATTATATAGTTGACCATTAATTCTTCAAATTTTATATGCCAGGGCCCAGGTGGGTAGCTCAGATTCAAATTAATTATTAGAAGTTTTGCAAATAGTTTTCATACCTACTAACTTAAACTTTATCTTTATAATAATGCTATATTATTCTGTGCAGGGCAGTCCGTTAATGCAACATGTCCGAGTCTTAAAAAATTCAGTTACAAAAAATTATATATATTTATATATATAAAAAAAATAGATGACAAAGAGAATTGAACATATTGTTGGTGATTTTAGTATCATCAATGTATTTTAGTAGTAATGTGATTTATTATAGGCCGATGCAATAATGCGTTAAACTCGGAAACGAGTTAGGAAAGTGCGGAGTGCACGCTCGTCGAGCCAACGTATAATTGAATATGAATAATTGAAACGGGGTTCCAAGGGGCAGAGCCCCTGGCGGGGTCCAAGGGGCGAGAGCTCCTGGCTGGGGTCCCGCTGCCAGGACAGCGGGCGGGGTGCGGGGCAGCGCCCCGAGCGAAATTTTTTTCCGAACAGTTGCTTCCTTTCCGGAAAATTTTGAATAGTTGGACCCTTTCCCAACAGTTGCTTCCTTTCCGGAAAATTTTGAATAGTTGGACCCTTTTCCAACAATTGCTTCCTTTCCGGAACAGTTGCTTCCTTTCCGGAACAGTTGCTTCCTTTCCGGAACAGTTGCTTGCTTTCAGTTTCGGTTATTGATCTCCTATATAAGAAGTCATTTGACATCGGTTTTGGTTACAGAAACATATAAGAAAATTCTCTCTACATTCCTAATCTATTCTCCTTGCCAGAAACAGATTGTTCTTCAAGAATTATCCCCACAAAGATTTCGTGAACCCAGACAATAATAGGGTCGAAATAATTTGTTCGGAAAGTGTACGAACACGATTTTTCGAAGTTATCCAGGATTATCATACCCTAAATCTCTAACACATATGACCATTAAGTATGTAACAGAGTATTTTATTATTAATCATTCCATCATTAACACTTACAATCATGTTTATTGAATTAGTTTTTAATATACTAATAACTATATCATGTTTTTATTGAATTAGTTTATTAATAACTATATCATGTTTGATATGTGTCCACAAAATATGTATAAATTATTATTTACATATTTTGTCCACAAATCTCACTTTTCAATAATTTTCAATAATGCTCTTCCAATTAGAGCCAGGCAAAGGACCCATGCTATTTTGTCCACTATCTTTTTTTTTAAAAATTTGTAACTCATACAAGTACAATAGTTTTTATTTATTTAAAATTTGTAACTCCTACAAATATACAGTCACACATTTATATATTTACAATTATTTGCCTTGATCATTCATTATTTTACAAAAAGTTACAAAAATTAAACACCTCAAGACCAAGTCAGTCAAAATTTTACCACATCACGGTAAGGATTTTTACCTTTTTAGGGCATGCTGTTTTGCAGAATAATTCACAGAATTCTGAAATGAAAAAAATCAAGTTTTTGGAAAAACAACTGGTACATCATTATTGATAAAAAAAAAAAAAAGAAGGTTTGTTACTAAAACTATTTTGGCATACACATTGTCATGCCTCATATTATTGACATAAAACAACTCAAATCAACTACATTGTTAGATGACTAAATTTTCTTTTATGTCTTAAGTTGGTATCCGAGTATACCACGCTCACCACTAGGGTTCGAACCCTGGCGCCTGCGAAGCAGGTTTACCTCCAAAAGAGGGTTTCTGATTATCAAAAAATAAAAAAATGAAAAAAGGAGGAGTAGTTTCACATGATATTTCCTAATCGGAATACCGTATGAAAGCATTTCCTTCTCTTTAGCTGCTACTCACATCACGAGTTCACGACATAGAAACCAACAGCGATTATTTGTTCCTTCGATAACACCTCAGTTAACATAACATAAGTTGGATCAAAATTGATAAGTCTATTTTGCACATATTTGCTAGAATTAAAAGGGACGAGGATAATGTTGTTATGACAAACCTGCCAAGACAAATTTACATCATCGAAAATTATTAAGCCCATGATAACTGCAACAACAATCTGTGTTGGCTTAGACATGGCTACATTATGGGGCCTTTTTGCGCAAAATTCCCTGAACTTACAAAATAGATAATGAGCCGGATAAAATTTCCTCGATTTCTAATAAGTTGCGACTTTCAAGTTTCAACACATGGTAAGCCGTTAGTGATGTAGAAGGACTAAGAAGTACAGTATCAGTTTAGTCATCTAGATTTGAAGACACTGACATTATATTTCTTGATGTTTTCGGAAGTTGTTTTGACATCATTTGGTGTCTCACTTTCAAGTTTGAAGTAATGCTTACCAATTAGAGCCAGGCAAAAGACTGGTGACATTTTGTCCCATTTTTTTTATATCTTTTTCTTGAATTAATGAACACGGAAAATCATTCATTACAAGAAGAAACATGTACTGTTAGTCTGTTTACACATACAAACTAGATGTATATAAAATCCTTGGCAAGTTTTATTACCTAGTTATCAAAAAGAAAATGCTAACAAAGGTGCCTCAAATCGTTTACATCATTCAATGACTGTTTTCGTATTACGTCTTGAGGAGAGGAGTGGTTTTAGACGATGATTCCAAATCCGAATTACAGTCTTTAAACATTTCCTTCTCTTTCGCAGCTCCCCAAATCACAGCGTAGAAACCAACAGCAATAATTGTTCCGCCAATAACACTGCAATTAGCATTCCATAAGTTGCATTTTGTTAACGTGTTCACCTTAGTTTCTTAAAATTAAAACAATAAAGGGAGATTAGATGTAAATTAACACAAACCTGCCAAGACAAAGTGCATCACCGAAAAATATTAAGCCCAAAATAACTGCAATGACCATCTGTGTGGGCTTAAACATGGCTACAAAAACGGGACCTTTTTTACGCAAACACCAAGTTAGAGCTGGGATCTTCACCACACCCATGAATATTGCCTAAAAATTACAGAATATGTATTGAGTCTATAACAAGTTAATCAATTTCTAAAAATCTGCGATTTGGAAAATACACTAACGCGTGAATGATGTATAAAATTTGTCAGTTCAGCTTTCTAGTTCAAGAAGTGTTCTGATACGGAAAAGCATAGCTTGAGCTTCATTGCAAAAGTATCATTTAAATATAATTCTATTTCAGTGCAAAAATCATAAAATGCAGAAATAAACTAGTTTTTCAAGTAATATGAACATATAAACTTACTGAATACACAATCGCAATGATCTCAACTCCAGGTTCTAAAACCCAAGCACTTGTATCTCTTACCACTATGAGAGAGTAAAATAAGCACTGGATGGTGCCAAACAAACACGAGAAAAAAGCAATTGTGGTTTCATCGGGATACACTTTGACCATCGCTGTCTGCAATGAGGAAATAACACCAGAATTTAGGTAATTCTTCCAAACATAGCAAATATCCTTCATTGGTTCATTGATAACAAATCTAAATATTACAGCATTTTTACAACATGTTATCATGTAAATACGTAACAAAGAGGGAGACACTTTGGTATAAACAGTTTGCATTTCAAGCCGAAAACTTTTTTGAGTCAAACTGAGTTGATTGGATAGAAAAGGTCTCTTTGAATAATCTGAAATAAAGTAGTTAATTCTTTGTGTACACTTACCATACCAATATTCCAAGAGGAACCCAAAACACAGCAGATAACGATGAAACCCCCTCCAAGTACCCAGTTCAAATTTTGCGACAAAATAAGCTCATGATGGAATTTATAAGAACGGGTTGCTATTAAAAACAAAGGGCCTTTGTAGAAAATCATCACAAGAGCACCTGATACTGCTGTAATAGCCCCCACAGTTTTTACTTGACTCGGTAGTCTTCTAAAATCAAATCTCTCCATCCTTAGAAATGATCAAATCAAGTATATTCATTACACACTGTATAAACACGTTTAGGAAACCGAATATATAAGTTCCTGACACAAATTAAGTACCTGTAAACAACTGCGAGAATGAATGTCACTGCTGGTTCTAGATTGCCAATTGCAGATGCTAGAGTCGGTGAGCTATACTTGATCCCGAAAACTCCAAAGACTGGAATAAGACAAGTACTGCAGATCAAGAAAAAAAGAATTTTTTATTCTTCATCAGAGTTAAAAGTGTAAAGCATTAGAAAATTGACTACAATATTTACCTGATTAGACCGAGAAAGAAAAACTTGCACAAGATGGCGCAACTGAGAGGAGGCAAGTTACTTCTGATATACGAGAAAACAAGCAAGAAATGATGGTGTTGCTAGGAAAAATAAGACTAGTTGAATTATAGTCAAATTCATAGTCACCTGCGCTTGTGGCAGATATAGATGGGAAGAAAAATCATCGTTCCAAGTAAATTTCGATAAGCAATATAAACAAAACTGTTTAACCCGCGATTGGTAACAGCTTTGCTGAACGACATAGTGATCACTGCGCAATTCTCTAGCATCACCATCATCATAAAGGGCAAAGCATTATTCATCAAAGAAATCATCTTTTCAAGAACTTTTTATTTTCTTTTCAGAAAAGAAAATGCATCGTTTTGCTAAAGGAGAATACAAAAGATTAATTGATAATGACAATATCTAAATACATGTGTATATATTCAGAAAAAAATATGTTCATGCTATTATACTGTAACACTTTGGTACTATCATGATGGTAGTCTTTGTTTAAAACTTAATCATTGTTTTAAGCAATGATTGAGAATAAAAATAAGCAAGCTGGGCATAAAAGGGCAAACGCTAACTAATTTGTCATCGTCACTCAAAAGAAACATTATGTATAATTAAGTACTAAATATTCCTTGGTGGGTATAAAAGAAATAATATTATGCGAAAACCAAACACATAAGTGGCCAAAGAACTTGTCCAACCCACTTAAAAGGATTTGTTTAAATTTAATATACAGAGCCAATTGCAATTCGTAGAAAACGATTAAATAGTCCTTACTCCTTAAGGTTCTTACTTGGATAGTTAAACAGTTCGAAGATACTAAATTTACACATATCCACCAAACCCTATATTTTTTTTTGTTCATTACATCTCAAGTCAACGACTCAACAGTGTTGATCGAAATAACCAGTTACATGAAAGACCAAATTGTAACACTTAAAAAGTTACCCGGTGATGCAGAAAGATTCCTTGGACCTAAAAGAATTAAATATGACATGAATATGCGGAATTATTTGCCGTCCCCATGTGAAAAATTATTTATTTCACAACTATTATTACAAAACCAATCCATTGAAAAACAAAATTCCATCTTCATTGTACAATTGATAAGAAAAAAAGATTGGAAAAAACATCATAAATGATTTCAAAACAAGAAGTCGGTCTTGACAACATTTTTAAGTTATTGATATTGTTTATGTTTCTTGATAAGCAGAAACTATTGTGCACCAGACATGTCTGATAATTGGTTTCTGTGAGTTGGTTTTTCCCCAATTTTTTAATCCTTATTGTAGTCTTAATTCTTAATTGATGAATGATTACAGAATAGTGGTTCATAGTTTAATCTTTGCTTAATCTCTGTTAAGGATGATAATAGTACTATAACACAATCTTTTCAAAACAATTAAAGCTTTTAGATGACATGGTATAACACTTAACACGGCAGTGGTTTTCTGTTCAAGACTCGCCGCTGCCCACTTTAATCTGAACCTCACTTGTTTGGCTAACATTATATGCTATAAGTGAGAGAGTTTCAAAAACAATATAAGTCACTTTTGCTAACAGTTTAAGATTAGGTGTCTGTATTCATCTTGTTTTCTATTTCTACTATAACTTTTATTTGCATCTACCGATAGTTGGTGCTGCGAAAAAAACATAAGATATACTATTATAAGTAGGGGTGGGCAAAAAATCCGCAAACCCGTCCCGTAACTCAATCCGTGCGGATTGGGGCGGGTTGGGTGTCAAAAAAAGTTAAATCCACCCCGCCCCAATCCGTAAAAAAATTCGTGGGTTGGGTTAGGGTTGGTGTTTCCAAACCGCGGGTTAATCCACCTCAACCTGTTTCAATCCGCATATATATATATATATAAATTTTCTCAAGATCTTTTTTAATTACTATCTATTATCTAACAAAACGAGATGTAAAAGGTAATAAAATTGATATAAACTCTTAATGGAATTTCAATATGTTGTCACATACCAATTCAACTTTTCATTGTAAATTTTTGCAGTTCAAAGATGTCACTATCCTACCCTCAAGCCTTAAACAATTGTTCGACACTGCCTAAATAATCCCGGTTGATGGTCATACTCAGTCGATTATTAATTTTGATTTCAATTGTTATGTAGTTTTCTGATTTTGATTATGTTGATGAAGAACAATTTTTTTTGTTTTGTTTTGCTTTGTTTTAGCTTTGTTACTTGTTTCGAACATTCTAAACGTATTTTGGTTGTCTTTTAGTTTATATTTCTATTTGAAAGGTTTATTTTTTAAAAAATATTTAGGTAAATTATGCGAAATAATGAAAAATTAATGACTAAAATAAAAATTCAAGAAACAACCCGCACCCAATCCGCCCCGCTTGATTTGGATTGAGTTGAGGTTTTAATTATAATGGGTTGGGTTGGGTTGGGCTGAGATTTGAATTTCACTAATCCGCCCCGATCCGTCCCGCCATTTATTTTACGGGACGGGTTAGGATTGAGACCAATCCGCCCCAATCCGCCCCGTGCCCACCCCTAATTATAAGTCAAGTGGACATGAGGATGGCCATGAAGATGCTCAGGTTCCCCATATTATATTGTTTTGATGTTACTTTAAAATTTAGTCTGAGGGAATCAATCATTATATTTAATTTATTCCAAGTTGTTAGCAATTGAATATTGAATTAGGTAACAATGATAGTTATAGAGTAAATTTTCTCTTTTCATTGTCATCAATTTTGTTTGCAAGTGTGTGTGTGTGTGGGAGAGAGGGAGAATGCAACCTCGAGCGAATGACGTTTTTCCCTTCGTGGTGATGGTTATGATCGAATGTAGCGATGTTTTTGCCATGACATTCAGTAAAGCAGCTATGAATATTGGAATGAACATCATGGTTTATATTGCTTACTATAATTCTCTTGGTATCATTCTTTTTCTTCCTCTATACATAATTCATAGATACAGGTTTGCTAATCCTACTAAAATGCATTTAGTCCTTAATTTTTATTTAGCATCACACAATTTTTCTACTTACTCGACTAACTAACGGTACAACAGAAATCAGCTGCCTCCTCTCAGTTTGTCTCTCCTTGGAAAGTTTTTCTTTCTTGGTCTACTTGGGTAACTTTTTTGTACCAATTCTGTTATAGGTATTTTGAGTTTAAGATAAATGTCGAGATATGTCTGATAATGATTTTGTTTCAGTGTTTGTTTGCTGCAAATGTTGGGAGTTTATGGAGTTATGTATGGCTCGCCAACTCTAGCATCTGCGATATTGAACCTAATTCCAGCTTTTACATTCTTACTTGCAGTCAGTTTTAGGTACTTTCCATTTGGTTCATGAATTAATTTTGGTCAGTTTTCTAAAATTTTACTTTATCAATGAAGTGAAGGGAAAGTATTATAGCGTGTTATCATGAAATCATTTTATTTAGTAGGATTATTACTAACCTCTATTAATGTTAATTAGAATGGAGACTTTCGATTTTCTAAAACCGAGCAGTCAAGCAAAAGCTTTAGGTGTTTTTGCAGCTATATCAGGAGCTCTTTTGATGATTTTCTATAAAGGCCCAACATTTCCAATAACTTCTTCACTTTCAACATTACCACACAAGCTTTTTATGTCCCAACAATCAAATTGGGTATTTGGAGGGTTTTTACTTGTGTTATGTTGCTTTTGTGGCTCCTTGTGGACTATTGCTCAGGTATACAACTCGATACTTGTTTTCTCATATGAAACAAGAATTTAAAGCCTACGAAATTTGGCATGATTTATTGTAGTTGGAATAAGAATATATTTTAATGATATCCAGTTTCTATTTGCAGACGGCAATGGTTATAGAGTATCCAGATGAAACCACAGTAGCCTTCTTCACTTGTTTGTTTGGTACAATCCAAGTTGCGATCATCTCTCTCATCAAGGAAAGAGATCCGAAAACATGGTTATTACAATCTCGAACTGAGATTACGGCAATAGTGATTGCTGTATGCTACTACTCTAGTAAAATTACATATTGTTAAAACTATTAAGAACTGAAAATTTGCTCTATATTTTTGCATGAAAACCATTTAAAAAGTATGGCTTTCAGTGCTACTTCATACACATTATCTACTTTGAGTATTTGAATAGCACTAAAAAGCTAAATTTATTAGGTGAAATATTATAGGTTTGTTTTGAGAAATAGCCGATTGAGGATATTGTTAGATCAGTCCACATGTGTCTTTTCTGAGGAAAAAATGAAAGGGTGAAGACAATTGTGTTGTATTAATAGCTTATTGTTCCTAAAATTTCAAAATGAATCTTATGATTACTTAACTTTTTCATTGTAGGCAATATTTCAAAGTCTAGTAAGAGTGATTGCTGTGACATATTGCCTTCGCAAGAAGGGTCCTTTTTATGTTGCAATGTTCAAGCCTTCCCAAATGGTTATTGCAGCTATTGTCGGCTTCTTTTTTCTTGGCGATAAGCTCTGTCTTGGCAGGTAAATAAGACCATTCCATGGTTTCAGTTTCTTCGAAACGTGGAATAACCATTTAGCCTTATGAAGTTCTATATAATATGGTTTTGCAGTGTTATCGGAGGAACTGTAATTGCAGCTGGTTTCTACGCTGTTATGTGGGGAAGAGCTAAAGAGAAGCAAATCATTGTAGACAGTGTTTGTGATATAGAAGAACCTTCATTTGTCACCCCACTTCTAGAAAGCAGGGACACCATCCAAAAATAGCATCCTTAATAGAATTTGTGGAGTCAACTTGTTTTCAAGGATTATAAAATTCGAAACAAGTTTGTGTTGAGTTTACGGGAACAAATTATGACTACTCAAATTTGGATACTGTGTTTCGCCAAGTTTCTGATATGCTACTTGCTGGACAATGTTATCTGAAAATACGTATCTATTTGGACCTTAAAATCGAGGATTGAGAAAGAAGGTACATTGATGCCTACAATTGCGTCTTTTCATGAGCTTGTTTATATGTGAATTATGATATTGAACCTCTTTGTCATTGTTTGGATCATTTCGAGCTATCTTTTTCCATTCGAGACTTCAAGCCAAACGCATGCATTAACTCACCATCACTTATTTTCCTTCTTGTTTTCTTATTCACACAAGTCATCTGATTTGCCAGTAAGTGACCGCCAAATCGGGAAAAAAATTAGTCCAACTATTATCAAGACACCTTCACGAAAGAAGGATCTCCAACTATTACGTTGTAGCTAGCTTAATGTAGGATATTCCATTACGGTAACTATAGACTTACTAAAGGCTTCTTTGTCGAAAGGCGTAAGGAAAGACAGGGAAGACCAAATTCATTACGGCGAACCCCCAAACCCTTGCTTGTGAAAGATTATGGATTTGAGAGCATTCATGCTTGACGATTAGAAAAATTAGTTGCTTATTTTGATCTTCATGGCCGTGAGTAGAATGCAAACAATCCCCAGAAACTATCAGTTCTTGCAATTAACTCAATGTCATATTTTAAATGGGAAAAAATACATAACTTTATTCCCGATGACCCGTTCTGGTTGTTTTTTCATTTATTATAACAAATTATTTGATAGCCATGCATTCAAGTAATGTTTTAAGAAATAACGCAAAAAAACAGTTTTTCTCAGTATTTTTTTTTATTTATATAAAGCCTATTCCGATGACTTTTTTAAAGTCAATTGTTATCTTAAATCGTGTGCATTGAGAAACTAGATATATCAAACAAATAATTTTGCAATATGAAGAAAGGGATAAAAGTTGTGTCATTATAAAGATGAATTTGTGTGTTAATTGCAAAAATTTGATAGTTTATGGGGGTTAATTGCAAAAACTGATAGTTTCTAGGGGTTATTTGCAAATGATCCATAGTTTCATGGGGTTATTTGCATTTTTTTTACAGAGTTGTGTTTATCACTTCACTACACTATCATCACATCCTTTTTATCATTAACTAAAATTTTATAATTATAATTAAAATTAAAATTTTGGTGGTACTTAAAAAATCATGCCAAAGTCAATCACAAGAATGTGCATTTACTTGTCATTTCTTCTTAAAAAAATGATTTATTTTCTAAAACATAGGTTTTGCAAAACTAATCATAGAAGTAAGACAAAACTAGCTAGCCATAGAACCAACTTAGGCCTCGAAATACCTTGTGTTCCCCTCCTTTCATGATAGGCTTAGCCAACCATTGGGTCAGCCCATTCCGGTCGACAATGCAAGCATCGGCTGATCCGAGATTTTAATTTGAAGGGGCACAATTTTCGATTTGTTTCGCTATGGCTTTGATTGATTTCAAATGTAAAATTACATCTTGGAAAAAGAACAAACTCAAATACACTCTTTTCATGTTTGAATACAGTTAAAAGTATGTTTTCGATTTGTTTCGCTCAAGTTTGATTCTCGAGCATATTCAGCTAGCTTCACTGGTCACTACTTCACTGCTATATACTAGTATGTAGAAATACTCATGTGCTATCGATCTCACATTTTTCAAGTGATCGACCAGCATGTTTAATTATGAAACGGCAATATAACATCTCAATTAACCTTTTTTAATTTCATACATTCTCTTATCTATGCACTATAAGCTAGCGATTACAGGTAATTGTTAAATGTAGCAAAAATAATTAAATATGAATTTCACCAAAGAACATCTTAATAGAAGTTGTGCCTGTTACCATATTTTTTTCGTTTGATCAACTTTTATACTTCCATTACGGCAGTGTTGTTCGGATGACACCACTGCTCATAAAACATACAAAGATAAGACGGAAGGGGTTAGAGATACTAAACTCCGGTCCGCGTTGTATCTATCTTTTTTTTTTTTTTTTTTTATGTAGGGGAGTATCTGTTGAGTTGTGGAGCCAAATGAGTTTTGGCTATGTCTTCTTATTATCCCACATCACCTGGAATTGTAATATGACCCATGTTGGGTTCTATTTATATGCCCCAATATCTTGTATTTTAATTACACCTACACAAACACCTCTATATTATAAAGAGAGAGTTCTAGTTGCGAGAGAACCATAGCTTTGTGTTTAGCTAGATTACAATTGTAATCCTCTTTTAATATATATATATATAAAGTGCCACGTGTAGCGGCCCGGAGACGTAGCCAATTTGGGTGAACTCCGTTATCAAAGAGTGTGTGCTCGGTTTAAGTTTTCTGTCTTTCTTTGTGTTCGCCTGTATCGACCCTAACAAGTGGTATCAGAGCTGAGGAAGATCGATGGCGAAAGAAGACAGAACCGCACACGGGATCGAGAAGTTCGACGGGAAGGACTTCGCATTCTGGAGAATGCAAATAGAGGACTACCTCTACGGGAGGAAGATGCATCAGCCACTTCTCCTTGAGGAAAGGCCGACCACGACCACCGAGTAGGCATGGAAACTCTTAGACCGACAAGTGTTGGGAGTGATCCGCCTAACACTATCTAGGAGTGTCGCACATAACGTCGTAAGAGAGACGACGACGATGGGGATGATGAAGGTCCTCACCGACATGTATGAGAAACCATCCGCGAACAACAAGGTACATCTCATGCGTAAGTTGTTCAACCTACGCATGGCTGAGGGGACACCTGTCGGCGAGTCACGTGAACAAGTTCATCGACACCGTAAATCAGTTGGATGCGGTGGAGATAATTTTTGAAGACGAAGTGAGAGCCCTTATACTGCTAGCATCTCTACCGAACAGTTGGGAATTCATGCGAGCTGCTGTTAGCAACTCAATTGGAAAGGAGAAACTGACTTACAACGGCATCCGAGATCAAATACTCGCTGAGGAACTCAGGAGATTGGATATGGGTGAATGCTCAAATGATGGAGCAGCCTTGAACATGGGTTCAAGAGACCGGGGTAAGGCCAGGGTATGGGACGTTAGAGGACGTTCGCAATCCCGAGGTAGAAGAGGGCTTAGCCGAGGAGGTAAAGATAGCGACCGAAGTAAGAAGAATCTTCGGTGCTATAACTGTCAGGGTATGGGGCACTTCAGTCATGAGTGCAAGCAGCCGAAGAAGAGTACCGGCCGTGATCACGGGGCTAATGTTGCGAGCGACGAGGATTCGGATGACTGTTTAATGCTTTCCGTACAGAGAGACATAGATTCGTGGATTCTAGACTCTGGGGCATCATTTCACACGACCGCTCAGAAGGATTTATTCGAAAATTACCATGCGGGTAATTTCGGTAAAATGTATCTAGCCGACGGAGAAGCGTTGGATGTTGTTGGAACTGGCGATGTGAAGATTCGCATTCCAAATGGGTCGGTATGGAAGCTAACGAAAGTGAGGCATGTCCCGAGGTTGACCAAGAATCTGATCTCAGTAGGTCAACTCGATGCCGAAAGGCACTCCATTTCGTTCAGCAGTGGAGCTTGGAAAGTTTCACGAGGAGCTATGGTGATAGCCCGAGGGAGTAAGGTTGGTACATTGTACATGACGACCGATGATGAGCGTACAATTGCGACAGCTGTGTCGCAGAACTGCTCGGAACTGTGGCATCGACGGTTGGGTCACATGAGTGAGAAGGGGATGAAGGTGTTAGCGAAGGACAGCAAACTTCCAGGCTTGAAGTCTGTCAACCTCGATATGTGTGAAGGTTGCATCTTCGGAAAGCAGAAGAAAGTGAGCTTCCGGAAAGGTGGAAAAGCTCCCAAGGAGGAGAAGCTAGCACTGGTCCACTCAGACGTATGGGGACCATCTCCAGTAACCTCACTGGGAGGAGCTCGGTACTATGTGACCTTCATCGATGATTCGACGAGGAAAACATGGGTCTACTTCTTGAAACACAAGTCTGAGGTGTTTAAGAAATTCCAAGAATGGAAGGCCATGGTCGAACTAGAGACCGGGAATAAACTCAAGTGTCTGAGGTCCGATAACGGCGGAGAGTACATTGATGCGAAGTTCGTAGAGTTCTGTGCTCAGAGAGGCATTCGAATGGAGAAGACCATCCGAAGAACGCCACAGCAGAATGGCGTGGCCGAGCGAATGAACCGAACAATCAATGAGCGTGCTAGGAGTATGAGACTGCAAAGTGGGTTGCCCAAAGCCCTGTGGGTACATGCAGTAAGCACGGCAGTTTACCTCATTAACCGCGGACCCTCAGTGCCCCTAGAGAGGAGGATTCCCGAGGAAGTATGGATAGGAAAGCCTATCTCTTATGAACACTTGCGAGTGTTCGGTTGTCTGTCATATATCCATGTCGACATAAATGAACGTACCAAGCTTGACTCGAAATCCAAAGTGTGTTACTTTGTAGGGTACGGTGGAGCTGAATTCGGATATCGCTTCTGGGATGGTCAAGCAAATAGGATCATTCGCAGTAAGGATGTCATCTTCAACGAAAGCATTTTGTACAAATATCGTCAAAATGTAGTGGTGGAAGAAGATGCGCTCCCGTCCGAGAAAAGTGGTATGGTCGACATGAATGCGTTTCCAAGAATGGACTTGGAAAATGACACTGAAGATGAGCCAGTGGTGTTCGACAACCGACCAGCAGATGCTGAAGAGGAAGAGGAGCTGCCCCAAACTCCCCGACCTGAATTGGGCCGAGGTCATCGCGTGAGGAGACCTCCTGCCCGATACTCTCCTTCCCTGCATTACATATTGCTCAGTGATGCAGGAGAGCCCGAAAGTAGAGAAGAAGCTCTGGAGCTGAAAGACTCGAGCAAGTGGGAGCTCGCGATGAAGGATGAGATGAAGTCACTTGAGAAGAATGCGACTTGGCAGTTAGCCGAACTGCCCAAGGGGAAGAGGGCACTGAGCAATAAATGGGTGTTCCGACTGAAGGAGGAACAAGACGGCACAAAATGGTATAAGGCACGCCTAGTAGTCAAAGGGTTCCAGCAAAAGGCAGGAATTGACTACACCGAGATCTTTTCACCAGTCGTAAAGTTGACGACTATTCGGCTATTGTTGAGCATTGTTGTAAATGCGAATCTTCATCTCGAGCAGTTAGATGTGAAAACTGCCTTTCTCCATGGAGATCTCGATGAGGAAATTTACATGCTCCAACCTGAAGGGTTTGCCGAAAAGGGAAAAGAGAAACTGGTCTGTAAACTGCGGAAGAGCTTGTACGGGTTAAAACAAGCACCACGGCAGTGGTATAAGAAGTTTGACAGTTTCATGGCGGATACCGGGTTCGAAAGAAGTGATAGCGATCACTGCTGTTTCGTGAAGAGATTTGAGAACTCTTCTTATGTCATACTACTGTTGTACGTAGATGACATGTTGCTCGCCGAGTCGAGCCTTGTTGAGATTAACAAGGTGAAGCAACAGTTGGCGAAACAGTTCGAGATGAAGGATTTGGGTGCCGCAAATCAGATCCTCGGTATGAGGATATCTCGAGGAACAGATGGGTCCCTGTTTCTGTCGCAAGCCGAGTATGTGAAGAAAGTGTTGGCACGTTTTAGCATGAGTGATGCCAAAGCTGTAGGCTCACCGCTAGCCGCACACTTTAGCTTGTCGAAGGAACAATCACCCTCGGACGAGGAAGGAAAGGATCGTATGTTGAACATACCCTACGCTTCAGCAATTGGTAGCTTGATGTACGCTATGGTGTGTACAAGACCAGACATTGCCCATGCAGTGGGAGTTGTCAGTCGTTACATGAGTAACCCAGGAAAGCACCATTGGGAAGCTGTGAAGTGGATATTGAGATATCTGGCGGGTACCGTGAGTTCGACATTATGTTTCTGAAAGACCTCGGAAGGCCTGCACGGCTATGTGGATGCTGACATGGCCGGTGATCTGGACAGCCGAAAGAGCACAACAGGATGTGTTTGTACCTACGGTGGTACTGCTGTGAGTTGGACATCGAAGCTGCAAAAGATCGTTGCACTGTCAACCACAGAGGCTGAGTACGTCGCGATGACGGAAGCAAGCAAAGAGATGATTTGGTTGCAAGGTTTCTTAGAGGAGCTCGGTCAGAGGACCGACAAGGGAGTTCTGCACTGTGATAGTCAAAGTGCAGTTCAGCTAGCTAAGAACCCTGTATTCCATTCACGCACCAAGCACATACAGATTCGTTACCATTTTATCCGGGCTGTTCTGGAAGATGGAATCTTCGCGCTAGAGAAAATTGAGAGCGCTAAGAACCCCGTCGATATGCTAACGAAGACTGTTACAATCGACAAACTGAGGCTGTGTGCAACCTCAGTAGGGCTCCGAGCATGAGGCTCAGGGTCGCCGCTACACTGGAAGAATGGGTACTCGCCGACGACGGAAGAGTATCAATTACTATACAAGGATACCGATGGGAGCATTCTGCTCGGTGGAGCACAGTGAGTTCGGTGGTTGGGGATAACTGGAGTTCTTTTTTGAAGCACTCGACATTTGACTCCAAGTGGGAGATTGTTGAGTTGTGGAGCCAAATGAGTTTTGGCCATTTCTTCTTATTATCCCACATCACCTGGAATTGTAATATGACCTATGTTGGGTTCTATTTATATGCCCCAATATCTTGTATTTTAATTACACCTACACAAACACCTCTATATTATAAAGAGAGAGTTCTAGTTGCGAGAGAACCATAGGTTTGTGTTTAGCTAGATTACAATTGTAATCCTCTTTTAATATATATATATATATATAAAGTGCCACGTGTAGCGGTCCGGAGACGTAGCCAATTTGGGTGAACTCCGTTATCAAAGAGTGTGTGCTCGGTTTAAGTTTTCTGTCTTTCTTTGTGTTCGCCTGTATCGACCCTAACAGTATCTAGCTAGGGCTAAAAGGGACTCCAATACCGTCATATTGAAAACTCCCCTGATATTTTTCCAGTATTTTGAAAAAAAAAAAGCATCGATTTTAACCTGTTAGCACCCCATAATTACGAGAAAAAAAAAACAGTTCTAGCTGTAGAAAAAAAAAATACTTGCTTGGGACCAAACATTTTTTAAGTATACGGTGTTCACCAAATAATGTTATAAGTAATATAGGATTCCCGAATAAGTTTTAGTCTCATACATACTACTAATCGTGTCCACACATTGCGTGTACAACGCATAGCGTGACAAATAGATAGAAGATAAAAGTGTGATGATAATACAAATATGTGAAAAATAAAAAAAAGATAGAATATAAGATGAAAAGACTTTAAAAAATTTCGTATAGTTAAAAAGAGAAAAGAATGTTAGTAGTTTTTAACTTTTCTATTTTTTTTTTTTTTTATGAGAATACGATAGTTTGGTAATTAATAATTTTATTTTATAAAAATATGATAGTAGGATAATTAATAAAAAAAAAAAGTTACTTTCTATTTGGTAGGGCAATTAATATGATAGTATACTTTCTAGGCATAGTTGACTTACGTTATAGTCACATCAAACGAAACACAAACTTAATTTGGACGCAAAAAACATGGATTATTATAAGTAAATTAAAACACGGATTATTATTAACTAACCTAAACATGGTTAGCACAAAAAACGAAAAGAAACATTAATTTAAGTTACTTTTGATACTAATCTTAATTAACAATGAAAACCCTACCCCACCTCCATAAAACATTAATTCTCCCGTCCCTAAAATATACTTCCATTTTTTATTTTATTTTTCTTGTACCAAATTATTGTCCCGTTTTACAATTACGAGGTGGTCACTACAAAAAAAACACTCAAATAACGACGGAATTAGTGACGGTATTTTTTGTTACGAGCTTATTATCGACGGTTTTTGTGACGTTTTTGTGACAGTTTAGTCAATTTGTGACGGTTTTGTGACAGTTTAGTTAATTTGTGACAGACTTGTGACAGCTTTTGACTCTCGCTAAATCAAACATTATTTTATAGTGGGTAGTTATGTTTAAATTTTCATATAGAACATTGATATTATCCATAGATTAAAAGGGTATATTTGGTAAAATTTTAAGCATATTAATTGTTTTAAATTTCTATTTTTTTTTTAATATTGATGAAAAGTGAAATGTAACGTACGGAGAAAGTATTACAATATAACTTTTAAAAACGGAAAAAAAAAAGGCACACGTTTTGCAACCTTTATTTAATTTTATTTGTTTATAGAATTTAACTCCCCCACAAGGCCACAAATTAAGTGTATTTTTAATTGCAATGTTAGAAATTAGAATAATCATACACCAATGAGACACATTCCAACTAGCAAGTTAGGGAAACTAAAAATAAATAAGAATTTGCTGTTCATATTAGGCCTATATATTTTGCTTCTCTCTTAACTGTTCCTTTTCATGTTATCCACTTTTGTATTTCACAACATGGGGTTTGGTCCAGGCTATGTAACGTTTTCCTTTATAATTTTTTGTTTATGCTTGGCAACAATACTTATTTCCGTTAATGGTCGGTACATTGTGGTTCCGAAGAATACCCGCCATATGACGATAAACCCAAGTCCTTCAAGAGATAGGAGAGGTCGTATTCACCGGGTTATTCTTGGCCTATCGGGTCCAAGTCCAGGGGCAGGGAATTCTTTTATTACCGAAAATAAAAATTAAATTCATAAACTCTTTTTTTTTCCTTTGTATTGTTTTTCATGTTACATGTATTGATTTGATAAAATTTGTTAAAAGCAAAAGTTGTCTTTCGTCGGGGTTCAAGCTGCATGTAAAGGGCCATGTTTCGTTTTTATTTCATGTAGACATGTACTTTAATAAAGCTGATTTCCATTGTTATCAAATTCTTTTTTGTAGAATATCCATTAAACTTGAATATTTCTTGTGATGTTCTTTTGTGTAGTTGTGTTGTGTCGCATCGAATCGAAGTTACAACTTTATGTTCAATGAATTTTAGATGTTTATGTTGTTTTGGTTTGGTCAAATAATTTTGCTCGAGTCTTGTGAGTTACAAAGCTTATGCCGTTATAATGATTCGAAAGAATCACTAGTCAAGTTTCGTATAATTTCGTTTTTTTTTTGGGTAGGTCGCTATAGTTTCCGATAAACATTTTATCGTTTATACGTTTTTCTTGTAACACATGTGATTCATGTATCTTAATTATCTTTCACAATGGTCTCTGATTGTTTTTTTTTTTGTTACTAATTACTCCAAAGGAGATATGTGTTCAATTAATGTTCATACTTCAGAAATTAATTTTGGAAATAAAACAATTTTTTAAAACGAACCCACACATAAAAAAAGGTAATGACAATAAACGTTACACCTACACAAATGTGTACTCAGCACTACAAAATAATGTTTGATTTACTGAGAATTAAAAGCTGTCACAAGTCTGTCGCAAATTGACTAAACTGTCACAAAACTACAAAATAATGTTTGATTTACTGAGAATCAAAATAATTTGTTTTAAAGATTATCAATTCAAATAGAAAACATCTAGCACATATTTATCTTGTTAAACTTTGAAAAGAAGGGATCAACTTAAAAAGTAGGTCGCTTTTAGGATTCTGGGGTAGGTTGCAGAAAATGTTTTTAAAAATCAGAATACAAGAGGTCTTGCTGGCTGTTTGTCATATATGGCTTTTATAGTCAATCCCGATGTAAAGACCACTATGGGGGTTTATCCCATAGAGACTTTGTTCTTTTATATATGTTTTGTTTGGAAAAAAAAAAAAAAATCAGAATACATGAGGTGTGGTATGAGGAAACAGATAATACATGGGGTTACTGGCATTTATCGAAATATAGTTGTTTTTAATCTGTTAATATCTATATCTGTTTAGGTAAAAAAATGCTGGTGCCACTGACTGCATCATTGTATGTTCCGGGTATGCTGGATGATGCCGATAAGGTCCTTGTTGATGTTGGCACTGGTTACTTCATCGAGGTCTGTTTTATGAGTTAAACAGCAATTTTTGGATTCTCTTACTTTTTTGTTTTTTAAGTGAATGTCTAAATTCAATCTTAGTCATAGATAGGTATTTTTCCCGTTTTGGTAACTTAACAACTTCAAATTGTTGGTTTGGTGTTTGGATTTAGGGATTTAAAATAGATATGCCATTTGATATATAAAGAATGTGTGGATTTTCAATCTTTGATTTAAGGGTCCTAGTTTAATCTCTCAGGAATTTGTGGTTAGAGAACATTTTTCTCTGGGTTCTGTAAGTTTATGCCTTAGGCCTGGAGTCAACTTTAGCTTTATAAAGAGGTTTGTATTGCATTTGGGAACGTAACAATTTCCAGTCAGAGTGTCTCGTGTTTGGATTTATGAAATAATGCACAGTATTTGAGGATTTTTAATCATTGATGTTCAAGTATACTTTCCGGATAATGGACTTATGAAATGAACTTGGTTATCGTGAATCCTATCGAATTTAAACTTCTTCAAAATTCAGTTTGCTATAGAAAATATTTACGACTTCGAGTATTTTTTTTTATTGTGCTAGATAACTTTTAACATCATGGACTTGGGTGTACAACAAAATACAAATCAGTTTTACCCTTTCGTAAAAATGTTAGTACCGTAAGAATTCCTTCACTCAGTATTCATGGTCCCTTCAAAACGCAATATAATACCAGAATTCTTTTTGTGATATTCCTTCAGTGTTTTTGAAATTCCTATCCGCTGTTCTAGATGCAGTTTTGCAGTAAGGTTCCAAGTGGAGTTGGAACTGCAGTTGAAACCAAGTGTATAAGGTTCCAAGTGAGGTTGGAACTGCAGTTGGAACCAAGTGTATTAATGGACAGAACTGTTTTAAAATTAAATGTACTTGGAAATAATTCACACGCACATTTAACAACGGAGTTCACCTAACTAGGCTACGTCTCCGGGGCACTTACCCAGATTATGATATTATAAAAAGCTTACAATATATGACTCAAGTCTTAATGAAAAACTTAGACTCCCTCTAGGTTTTTCTGCCTATCACTATATTGCTCCTACTCTATAACTATCACTTATAAATCAATGGCATCCCACCATTGTTTTCTTTTAAAGCTCACGTGTATTCTCTCTAGAAAATAAGTTCTTTATAATTTAGAACACACACCTTTTACAAGCTTAGTTATCAACTATATAAAGAGAACAAATCAATCTTCTTTCTTCAAGATCTTTTATGATTGCTTTGACTCTATTTGATTGGCTTCAATCTTTCCAATCAATGCGTGATTCTTCAGCATGGATTAACTCCAATCATCATTGGTTGATACCTGATTGATAACTAGCTTGATTGTAGGAATTAGTATTTGCATATGACAAGGAAACATATGAAGATAATATCCTTTAGAGATAATATCTTTCCATATATATATGAAACACTTAACTCCATATTTCATTCAATCTTTAAACAAATCATACTGAATATAGATAAGGAATAAAGATTGAAACATGTGATAAGGACAAGCATAAGAATAGAGATCTATAATTAAAAGGAAACATAACCTTATAAACTAATCTCTTTATATCTTGTAGAAAACATCTTTCCTTAACACATTAATATTCTCAATAAACACATATAAACGTTTAAGACCTTATGAGAATATATCCTACATACTTTAAAACAAATGATTAACATTAAACAAGTAGTAATGTAGAATAATGAAACAAGACAGAATTCTGCTTCGCAGTAGGTTGGAACTCGTGGTTGCAACTGAGGTTGCAACATTACTTGAAACCTGTCAACACAGGTTGTAACTGAGGTTGCAACTAGTACTTGAAACCTAATACTACTAACTTAGTAGGTTGTAACTGAGGTTGCAACTTGTACTTGGAACCTGTCAATCCTGTCTTAGTTCTTAATAACAGTTAGGATTTATTTAGTAAAAACCAATAGACAATTAACAATATTTAGACCAGAAATCTGGTCCTAACAATCTCCCCCTTTGTCATTGGTTTTGACAAATCAATAAAGTTTATAAATCATCCCAACCACCTGCAAATTCAATATCAGTAAGCTCCCCCTGTATGTTAGAATTGCAGGCAAATTATATAAGCACACTGTATGTGCACACAATAAGTTTTCAGACCTGTTTCAAGTTTAAAGGCATTCATACTTCAACAAGATATCAAGATATTTTCAGAAGGAAACTGCAGAATTATTAAAGCCAAACAGATTAAAGCCAAACAGGCATAAAATTGTCTTAATACAGCATAATTGAAAAACAGAATAAAGTCTTGAAAACATCAAAATGAAACTAAACAACAAAACATAAACTTCACTCCCCCTATTTGTCAGCAACCATTGGAATTAGTCACTTGGAATATCACACTGTGGGGGTCTTTCTCTTAGAGGATTCTGCCTGACTACTTCTTAATCTTCTGCATTGTCATCCTCACTGCTGATTGAAAAACCATCATGACTTTGAGTGTCATTACTGTCATCATCCTCACTTTCTATGAGATTCACCAGCAGCTTATTTATCTGATAGTCATCAGCATCCAGTTCAGCTCTCCTTTCTTGATTGTAGGCCAACTTCTGTTGTAAGTACCACCTTACACCTTTCTTCTTTGCTGAAGGAGCAGTTGAAGGTTCTTCTTCTTTTTCTTTCCCTTTGTCACCAGAAATGTCATTGACATGCCCTTCTTTTAGTAGTTTGGCAGAAATATAGAGAGCAGAGGGACAATCTGTGATTGGTTCATTAGTGATACTTATAGGAGAATCTCTATTCATAGAAGCAACTTGACCCAGAATAATACTGGAGATTAGGCAGGGGAATGGAAGCAGAATGGATGATGAATTATCATCACTGAAATCCCTTATAAGGTTAAAGATATGATGGCCAAAGTTTATGGGTAGAGAAGACATTATCTTATACAGAAAGATGGCCATATCTTTGTTAACTCTAGAGGGTTGTTTGGTAGGGGTCCAGTTGAACCTAGCAATTTTGTGCAATACAGCAGCACAAAGTGTGAGAGAGGATGTTTTGATGGAAGTACCATCAAAGCTAGTGTTCTTTCCAGTTAGAACCAGAGCAATAACTTCCATATCATACTCAGCATTATCCACAGAAGGATTGGGTGTATTCAGACAGTTATTGATCAACTCAGGTGTAAAGTCTAAAGTTATTCCCCTCAGAAAGACCCTTCCAAACATAGGATTACTTTTATCAAAGACACCACTAGTCAAGTTGGCATAAAATTCTTTAACTACAGCAGGATAGTAGGAACTAGCATAAGAAATAGTGTCTCCTAATCCAACAGCAAAGAGCATTTTTTCAACATACACTTGTATGTGTGGATAACTAACCAAATTGAGCCTTCTTTCACAATGGATTTCTTTACTAGAGTAAGCCCTAAATCTCCTATAAGATTTTCTACTCCAGAATCTAGGATCAACTTCATTAAATCTAGGAACAAACTCAAACTTATCTTTAATAGGCTCATTCTCAGGATTCCTCCTAGCACGTTTTTTAGTCCTATGTTTCTTAGAAGAGGAGGACTCATTTACCTTTGCCTTAGAGCTAGGACTGGTTGGAGATTTGTTCATGAAGTCCCTTAGAGTGCAGTCATCATCAGAATTGGGGTTCGTAGACATGGTTGCAACTGGGGTTGGAACCTTACTTAGAACCTTGAAGAGGATTTTACAGAGACCTAGGTTTTAACAGTTTAGAGAGAGAGAGGGATATTCTGTAAATTGTAGTTGATTTTGGATAGTAAAAGAAGTTTGTATAAATAGCAATAAAGACCATATCTTTTTGAGATTGGAAATAGATACATGCAAATCAATTAAGCAACATATTTTGGCTTAAAAATAGGAAGTATTTTATCAACAGAATTTTGAAAAATAAATCATACTAAGATTACGCAAGAAACAGTTGGCATTAAGATAAATTCAGCCAATTAAACAGATAAAACATTCCTTTTTCAAAACAGATTCATCCAAAATTTGAAAATACAAACGTTGAAGCTTATTAAGGAAATTTGACCTGATTCAAGATAAAGAACAATTAAACAGATATCTAACTTTTAGGAGAACAAAAAAATCTAGCTATTTACTCAAGAAAAAATGTTTATCAAAGAATAACTCTAATAAAGATTAAATCTGGGGAGCTTAAATTGAACATATCCGTTTTTATCTCTACACAAAAACTAATTTGATGACCTCATCAAGGAAAGAGTATAAGTGATGTCAAAATTTTACAAGACTTTGTCTTGACAGTTATAATATAGACTGAGGTTTCAACTGATGTTTCAACTGAGCTTGCAACCAGTATTTTTAACACGAGGTTTCAACTGATGTTGCAACTGAACTTCCAACCAACTATTGAGAGTGTGAGGTTTCAACTAATGTTGCAACTGAACTTGCAACCATCATAAAAATTTGCACTTTGTGCTTGCAACTCTATTACCAGAGAGGTTTTTAAGGACAAGTTACCTCATATCTGTTTTTGAGACACCAAAAAGCGGCTTTTTCAAGACAAAAACATCATAGCTCAAAATAAGACTTTAACCTTAGAAATAAAACTTATTAAAGGTACTCAACACAGACATATTTAGCAAAAGTATTCAATTAGATTGATAATGACATACCCCTATGTCACTTCTTAATGATTCAAACTTGTTTGTATCAAGGGGCTTTGTGAAAATATCTGCTAATTGTCTTTCAGTTGAAACATGTTCTAAAATTAAGCTCTTTTCTTCAACTAGTTCTCTAATAAAATGATGCCTTAGATCAATATGTTTGGTTCTGGAATGTTGAACTGGATTTTTAGCCAAATCTATAGCACTTTTGTTATCACAAAACAGAGTTAATATCTCTTGCTTAACATTATAATCAGTTAACATCTGTTTCATCCAAATTAGTTGAGTGCATCCACTTCCAGCTGCAACATATTCTGCCTCAGCAGTAGATAAAGATATGCAATTTTGCTTTTTACTGAACCAAGAAACAAGATTGTTTCCAAAATAAAAACAACCACCAGAAGTACTCTTTCTATCATCTATGTTTCCTGCCCAATCTGCATCACAGTAGCCACTAAGAAAATGGTTTGTATCTTTAGAGTACCATAGGCCTAGATGAGGTGTTCCTTTTACATACCTTAGAATTCTTTTGACAGCTAGAAGATGAGGTTCTAAAGGATTTGCTTGATATCTGGCACAAACTCCTACACTTAAGCAAAGGTCTGGTCTACTAGCAGTTAAATACAGCAAACTTCCAATCATGGATCTATAAAGACTGGGACAGACACTTTTTCCTTTATCATTTTTAGACAGTTTAAGGGTAGTACTCATAGGAGTTCTCTTTTCTTTACTCTCACTTAGACCAAACTTCTTAACAAGATTGTCTGCATACTTGCTTTGACATAGAAAAATCCCTTTCTCATTCTGTTTAACTTGCAATCGTAGAAAGTAAGTTAATTCACCTCCACCACTCATTTCAAATTCATTTTTCATATCAGAAATGAATTCTTCTATCCTATTATTAGAAGATGAGCCAAACACAATGTCATCAACATATATTTGAGCAACAATTATATCCTTTGTAGTTTTCTTTGTAAACAGAGTTTTATCAACTCCCCCTCTTTTAAAACCTTTTTCAAGCAAAAACTTGGTTAATCTATCATACCAAGCTCTAGGGGCTTGCTTAAGACCATACAAGGCCTTTTTCAGCAAATAAACATGTTCAGGAAAGTTAGGATCTTCAAATCCCTTAGGTTGACTGACATAAACCTCTTCATTAATCACACCATTAAGAAAAGCACTCTTTATGTCAAGTTGAAACAATTTGAAATCATACAGACATGCAAGAGATAGTAGCATTCTAATGGATTCAATTCTAGCTACAGGAGCAAAGGTTTCATCAAAGTCAATTCCCTCAATTTGTGTATACCCTTGAGCTACCAACCTAGCTTTATTCCTGATAATCACTCCATCCTCATCACTTTTATTTCTAAAAATCCATTTAGTCCCTATAACATTTTTATTAGAAGGTCTGGGTACTAAATTCCATACATCATTTCTCTCAAATTGGGCCAATTCATCCTGCATAGCTAAAATCCATTCACTATCTTCTAGAGCTTCTTTTATATTCTTAGGTTCTAACTGAGAGATATAACAAGCAAAGTGAACAACATTATTTCTTTTACCTCTGGTTTTCATACCTGAAGTAACTTCTCCTATGACATTGTCAAGAGAATGATTTTTCTGAGTCCTTACATAGCGAGGCCTGCTAGTTGACTGAGCATGAGAACTTTCTTCTTCTTCTTCAGATTCAGCAGCATTTTGGGTTTCAACTGTGGTTCCAACCTCAGTTCCAACCTCAGTTGTAACTGGACTTCCAACCACTCTGGGACTTCCAGTTTGTTGAGTTTCTTCTTTCTCTTTTTCTGTAGTCTCAGCCTGTTCATCATCACCTGTAATCTCATCAACAGTTTTTAGGTCATCAAATAACACATTATAAGATTCCATAACACAGTTTGTTCTTTGATTGAAGACTCTAAATGCTCTACTATTCTGAGCATAACCAAGAAAGATCCCTTTATCACTTTTAGAGTCAAATTTACCAAGATGCTCTCTATCTCTGAGAATATAGCAAACACATCCAAACACTTGAAAATACTTTACATTGGGTTTTCTACCTTTCCATATTTCATAAGCTGTCATGGAAGTACCTTTAGTAATGTAAACTCTATTAACTGTATGACAGGCAGTATTAACAGCTTCAGCCCAAAATCTGTTGGCAAGTTTCTTAGAGTTAAGCATTACTCTAGCCATTTCCTGAATGGTTCTATTTTTCCTTTCAACTATGCCATTTTGCTGAGGAGTCTTAGGAGCAGAGAACTCATGACATATTCCTAAGGAGTTGCAGAATTCTTTAAACCTGATATTTTCAAATTCAGTTCCATGATCACTTATAATCCTAGCAATATTACCACTAGTGGAACCTTTTTCAAGTTGCAGTTTTAAGCACAGTGTTTTGAATAGTTCAAAAGTTTCAGACTTATCCTTTAAGAACACTACCCAAGAGTATCTAGAGAAATCATCTACAACTACTAGAATGTACTTCTTACCACCTATACTAGCAGTTTGCATAGGACCCATCAAGTCAATGTGAAGAAGTTCTAAGACTCTCTTAGTGTAGATTAGACTAGTACTTTTGTGAATACTTTTGGTTTGTTTGCCTATAGCACAATCACCACAGACACTTTGAGTTTTAGCACTAAGTTTAGGAATTCCTCTTATCAATTCCTTTTTAACAAGCTTATCTAAAGTTTTGTAATTCACATGCCCAAGCCTTTTATGCCAAATATCTACATTATTAGTAATGGCTTGATTACACCTATTTTGAGGCAATTCTTTTTCAGCTTTTTCAAACACATAGCAACTGTTGGTTGATCTAACTCCAGTCATGATTAAATCATTGTTAAGATTAGTAATTAGACACCTTTCTTTGTCAAATTTAACAGTCATTTCATTATCACAGAGTTGACTGATACTAATAAGATTAGCTTTTAGACCATTTACAAGAAAAACATCCTCAATATCAGGCATTCCAGGTTTGTTTAAGGTACCTTTACCAACAATTTTACCTGTATCTCCACCTCCAAACACAACAGTGTTACCTGTAAGAATGGTGACATTTTTTATGAGGCTTGCAGTACCTGTCATATGCTTAGAGCATCCACTGTCAAAATACCAATCATTAGAAGTAACAGCATTCAAAGAGTTAATAACAGCTTTGTTGTTAGCAACTAAAGTTGCTTTTTCTTTAACTTTCCAGACCCATTTCAAATTTTTATTGACAGAAGCCAACCAGGTTTTCTGGGAAATATACTTTCTGTTTCTTTTTAAATAACACTGGATTTCAGAATGACCAGGTTTTTTACAGAAATTACACAACTTCAACCTAAAGTTATTTTTATCCCTAAAGCTATTCAGTTTATTCATGGTTGCACTTTGGTTGTAACTGAGCTTCCAACCTTCTTTACATAAACCTGAGTTTTATTCCTGGTTGCAACTCTGGTTGCAACTGAGCTTCTAACCTTGTGGTCAAAATCATGAGTTTTAGCTTTAGCAACAGCTTCAATAAAAGTAGTTTTTCCTGTACTCTTACCACCATAGTAACCTAGACCACTGATATCTTTGGAGCCTCTAGAATATGACAGCATGTCATCTAATTTATCTGAAGCAGAAACATTCAGCAATTTTATTATCTTTTTAGTTTCAGTAAGTTCAGCCAGTTGTAATTTAAGCTTCTCAGTAAGATTTTTAACCTCATCCTTTAGATCAACATTCAGTTTGCTTATGATCAAGGATTGTTTACTCAGACATTTATACTTTTCATACAGAACAAGGTATTGCTTAGTAATGTTTTCATCAGAAGGCTCTTCCTCATCACTGCTATATGTTTCACAGGCAGTTGTAACTGGGGTTGAAACCTGCTCACAGTCACTTTCATAAGTAGGTTTTTTTTCAGTGATTATTCCCATGAAATTAACAAAATTGGAACCATCCTCTTCATCACTGTTACTCTCAGAATCACTATCACTATGAGTGGTTATATAAGCATTTTTGTTTCTTTTTAAAGTGTTTGCACACTCAGCCTGAATATGACCAAAACCTCTACATTCTCTACACTGAATCTCTTTAGGTTTGTATTCTTTGTTATCCTTTTCTTTGGAATTCCACTTTCCTGTAGAGTTATTATTGAACCTAGACTCTGTCTTAAACTGGTTATCCTTTTTCTGAAAGTTTTTAGATGAACCAGTATCATCCTCCTTTTTCTTATAAAACTTCTTGTACACCTTTTTTGCAAAGAAAGCTAGTTGTTCTTCATCACTCATTTTATCACAGGCATTAGATTCAGATTTCTTAGCTTGAAATGCTATTCCCTTTTCTGGTCTTTTATGTTTGAAGAATTTCAGTTCATGAGTACTTAGATTTCCTATGAGTTCTTCAAGTTTAAGATTATCTAAGTCAGTTGATTCTTCAATAGCTGTGACCTTAATTTCAAACCTTTCTGGGAGTGACCTAAGAGTTTTCTTAACAAGTTTAGCATCACTGTATTTTTCACCTAAGGTTCCAGCTTGATGAGCAATGTGGCAGATTCTACCATTAAATTGTTCAATGTTCTCATCTTCCTCCATTCTTAAGTTCTCAAATTGGGTAGTTAACTGTTGAAGTTTGAAAGCTTTTACTTTAGTGGTTCCTTCAAAAGTAACTTGCAAAATATCCCATGCTTCTTTAGCTATTTCACAATGAGAGATATACCTGAATACGCTGAGAGTTACACCAGCAAAAATCAAGTTTATGGCTGTTGAGTTGGCACTTGATTTTCTGTCTTCTTCAGCAGACCATCTGTCTTCAGGTAAGAGAATCAGTTCTCCTTCATTATCCATGGTAGTTGGAGCCTCCCATCCATACATAACAGTCTTCCATGCATGTTCATTCTGCTGTTTGATGAAAGACCTCATTCTAATTTTCCATACTCCATAGTTTACTCCTCCTTCAAGCAATGGAGGTTTGTTGAAGGCGTTTCCTTCCCTCATTAAGTCCATTGTTACTAGAACACAGGATCCACACTAAGTAAGATCTAGTGTGAAGCTCTGATACCAATTGAAATTCCTATCCGCTGTTCTAGATGCAGTTTTGCAGTAAGGTTCCAAGTGGAGTTGGAACTGCAGTTGAAACCAAGTGTATAAGGTTCCAAGTGAGGTTGGAACTGCAGTTGGAACCAAGTGTATTAATGGACAGAACTGTTTTAAAATTAAATGTACTTGAAAATAATTCACACGCACATTTAACAACGGAGTTCACCTAACTAGGCTACGTCTCCGGGGCACTTACCCAGATTATGATATTATAAAAAGCTTACAATATATGACTCAAGTCTTAATGAAAAACTTAGACTCCCTCTAGGTTTTTCTGCCTATCACTATATTGCTCCTACTCTATAACTATCACTTATAAATCAATGGCATCCCACCATTGTTTTCTTTTAAAGCTCACGTGTATTCTCTCTAGAAAATAAGTTCTTTATAATTTAGAACACACACCTTTTACAAGCTTAGTTATCAACTATATAAAGAGAACAAATCAATCTTCTTTCTTCAAGATCTTTTATGATTGCTTTGACTCTATTTGATTGGCTTCAATCTTTCCAATCAATGCGTGATTCTTCAGCATGGATTAACTCCAATCATCATTGGTTGATACCTGATTGATAACTAGCTTGATTGTAGGAATTAGTATTTGCATATGACAAGGAAACATATGAAGATAATATCCTTTAGAGATAATATCTTTCCATATATATATGAAACACTTAACTCCATATTTCATTCAATCTTTAAACAAATCATACTGAATATAGATAAGGAATAAAGATTGAAACATGTGATAAGGACAAGCATAAGAATAGAGATCTATAATTAAAAGGAAACATAACCTTATAAACTAATCTCTTTATATCTTGTAGAAAACATCTTTCCTTAACACATTAATATTCTCAATAAACACATATAAACGTTTAAGACCTTATGAGAATATATCCTACATACTTTAAAACAAATGATTAACATTAAACAAGTAGTAATGTAGAATAATGAAACAAGACAGAATTCTGCTTCGCAGTAGGTTGGAACTCGTGGTTGCAACTGAGGTTGCAACATTACTTGAAACCTGTCAACACAGGTTGTAACTGAGGTTGCAACTAGTACTTGAAACCTAATACTACTAACTTAGTAGGTTGTAACTGAGGTTGCAACTTGTACTTGGAACCTGTCAATCCTGTCTTAGTTCTTAATAACAGTTAGGATTTATTTAGTAAAAACCAATAGACAATTAACAATATTTAGACCAGAAATCTGGTCCTAACAGTTTTGACATTACTTGGTATTGAAATCTACCTGTGCAGTACACTTGCCTGGAAATTACAATAGAATAGTCTATAAGCCTATGATATGCGAGGAGAGTTTCTTAACATTGCTATGATAGATTAATTGGAGTTCTGAAGTTCATACATTATATGTTCTCAATTTACCTGTTGTGTGCGTTTGTCCCAGAGTTTTTTTTACAAATGCCTTTATATGGGTTAGCAAAATATTTTGACGATCCAACCCTGTACATAATTATCATAATCTCATAGGCCTGAGTAACCGGGTTACCATTTTGACTAAATATGAGTTATTACTAGGTTTCTCAGTGGGCTCTTGTCTTGATTCAGTGGTGGCTATTTAGAGTATCATGCTGCTGATGTAAACAATTTATAGCAATGATTGAGCATCTATTAGTAACACTAGAAGAGTCAGATATGAATAGTGTAATTGTGCCCACAGAGTCACATTAACCACTCAACTAATAAGTATAAACAACTGAAAAAGTTTTTTAAGTTATAAGTAAGAGTAATTGTGCCCACAGCTTTCTGTATTTATTTTCGTCTTTTCAGAAGACTGCGTATGTAAATAGAATTGCAGTTCGTGCTTCTTGTAGAATTTTGATTGTACAGAGGGGCAACATTATCCCCTATAGCGCTCTGTTCATTACTAGGTTTCTTTCTTATGGTCAATTTGTCTACATTTTGCTTCATTGATCTGGTGTATTCTGCAATCAGATTTTTATAGAAAAGCTGGAAGCAGGATAAGTTACCTAGTTTTCCTTGCACAGTCTTAAAACAAGTTACTGAAATGCTTAAATTTTTGATCCATGGGTTTAGAGATGAGTATCACTATGCAAAGCAGATCTTTTTAGTTACTTGGTTATTTGGGTGAGGATGGTTACCATGTATGGTTGAGGATTTCACAAATTTAACTTTCTGGTCGCAATATATAGGGTGTGCTTCCTGTTTCTTCATGATAAATATTTACCCTTTAAAAAAGAAATCCAGAAAAAGGCTTCCTTTCATACTTCATATGAAACTCTCTTGCTTGCTTGTTTCATTATGGTATATGTATTTTTCCTATCTCAAATTCTACTCTGGGATGTCTATCTCTTGTTCGTTCTTGTATGAAAAATAGAAGAAAAAGGCCTTTAGTTGATAAGGGTAATTAATTAACTTGCCTGGCTTATCTTTCTGCTAAATCCTTATTCCAAATTTTGCTGAATCAGAAAACAATGTCTGAGGGAAAAGATTACTGCGAGCCCAAAATCAACTTGCTGAAGTCCAACTATGACCAACTTGTTGAGGTACGAATTAAACACTTCTTTTTGTGCTTGTTATTATCATTAACTTTTGGATAGCTCAGTAGTGATTAATTGTCCTACTTGTGCAAGGAGAATATGCCAAATTTATAAACTATTATCATCAGGGGCCGGCTAATGAATCCATTTAATTGTAGTTTATGTCACGCCCCAAAATCCATAAACACGGATATCGAGGCATGACCTTTTTAAAAAGAAAAAAGTGAAAGCTGTTGGTACAAAATTGAAATTTTTAAAAGAAAACGCTTACGAGCTAAATAAATAATTAAACCATAAATAAAAGTTTGCCAAACGCGGCTACAAGATAATAAAATAAACGAATGAAAATTACCCGTAGGCTACAACCTCAAAATAAAATCTAAGTGAAAAGAAACCGAAAGCCCCGAGCCCGTGTGATGTTGCAATGCAACAGCTCTTATCCAAACATGCCAATCTAAATGGTACCTGAAACAGAAAATTGTAACGGTGAGTCCCACGCACATAACTAGACGGGACGGCACCACAAATACCGTCACTCCATCACTTAGATGCAATAACTCACAAACAACAACTACGATAATCAACATGTAAAAACAAATATAATAACATCCTACAACGAGATAAAGTAAATAAACATCTATAGCAAACATGGACCTCTCATGCCACCTACCCTAGTCCGTAAGGTAGGTCATTCCCTATCCCCTTGGTCGTCTTCTGTCCCCGAAATTAGGAAGAGACAGAGACCATTGCAACATAAAAGTAGATTTAAAATGCGCACTTGAACCTCTCATGCCACTCGTCCTGAGTCCGTAAGACGAGTCATTCCCTATCCCCACGGCCGTTTTCTGTCCCCGGAATTAGGAAGAGACAGAGACCATTGCTAACAGAAAAATAAATAGAGTGCACACTAGGACCTCTCATGCCACTCGCCCCAGTCCGTAAGACGAATCATTCCCTATCGCCACTGCCGTCTTCTGTCCCCGGAATTAAGAAGAGACAGAGACCATTGCTAATGTATCAATATTAAGGCCTCGGCCAATAATATTATACTATTCATATAACATAATCTCATACGTATAAATATTAAGGCCTCGGCCAATAATATTATACTATTCAAATAACACAATCTCATACGTCACTTAACGTAATACAACATAATCCAAAAGCATATGTGCTAGATTCACAACTAGCCAAACAAGTCTAATCAACATAAAAACTCATTCAGACATTTTAACAAACACCTTGTGTGCGCAATATAAAACTCATCTTTATTCAACAATAATTTACCCAATTCTATCAACAACTATAATAATACATAATCAACACATATAACACGCAACCCAATAATATTATCATTAATCCGAAACCAAAAGACTAAATCCACAACTAATCCAAAATCAAATAAGTGAATTAAAAATATAACAACTAAACCCCAATTAATAATTTAAGAACATAATTAATATAAAAGGCAAAAACCCCCAATTTATACTAAACGTAAAACCTAATCCTAACATACACACTCGTCTAGTCGCAATGGATAACCCCCGTTACCTTAGCGTGTAAAGTAGATGATTCCGATAATAATCCGCTAACGTGGTTTCTCTTCTTCTTCTTCTCTTCTCTCTCTTTTTCTCTCTTTTCTCTTGGCTGATTTTTAGGTTTAAAGAATTGAAAAGTGGGCTGATTTAGGTATAGAAAAACTGTTTTTACAAAGTTTGTGGAAGCGAACTATTTGGTCCCCAAAGTTCTAAAAGCCAACTTTTAATCAAAATTATTAATAAACTACTCAATAATAACAAATCTTTAGAAACAAATCTATTTGGTCATTTTTATTAGTAAAATTAGTAACAGGTTTTTAAAATAAGGTTTTTCGGAAGAGTTTCGGTTTTTGGCTAAAAATAAGTCGAGTGACCGGTTTTTGGTAAAATTTTGAATAAAACGTTTTTGGATAATAAATTCCTAATTAAAAACACTTATAAAAATACGGTATGTTACAGTTTATGACTTTGAATTCGAAGCCAAGTGGTCCCTTTCTTCACGCAGTTACAATTTATTAAGGTGCACAATCTGTCATTTTCCCTACACCTTGTGGCTCTTTTGAATAAGATCAAGGTTAAATATCCATGTAGAGTAGAAATCACTCCACGATCATGCAATTGGATCACAAGTGAAGTTGGCTGATGATTTGCTTACGAGGATGAAGTGCTTATAATTTTCTATTTATTAACAATTTAAAAATAAGGATAAAAATGAGTGCATTATCTACAGATGCACGTGTAACATGTACTTTCTCATCTTGTTGTCTGTGTCTTGGTACCAACATAGCAAAGCTATTTGCTTTTTAGACTTCAGCTTGCATAAAAAATTCGCGATAAACCTACTCCAGTTCCGATATGGTATATGGTATTGGGGACTTTGGGTTGGAAATGCGGGGTGTTAAGTGGGGAAGTAAAAAAGATAACTAGCTATGTCTCGAATGAGACAAATTCGAAGCATAAAAGCAATCTTGTATGGGCCTTTAGTAGTAGAATTAGTTTAAGCATTTATGTCATACTCCATGAATCATGATGGTATTGACAACACTGTAATTATCTCTATGTTACTTCAAACTTATAAATTTGGGGTAAATAGCATGTTAAGTTACAGTTTGAGTTAACTTTTAGCCTGGCCGGATCTGAAACTTTGGGGGAAAGAAGAATCAAAAGCTGTAAGATAATTAGCTACGTTAGTCCCATTGGATGAGACTAGTTCAAGACATAAGAGCAATTGTTTATCAGCAGAATAAAAAGTTAGTGTTATTTATTGACAACATTGTTATGTTTCCTCATTTATTATAAACATATACAAAATTAGGCTAAATAGCATATTAAGCTACTATCCGAGTTGAACCTCAGCGTGGCTGTCTGAGTGTAGCATTATTTCTAGAATTTTACTGTTCTCGTATTAAATATGATACATTATTCAAGGATCAATTAAGTCGTTTTTTGTTTTGGATGGGGTTGAAGTCTGTTTGTTCTTGAGTTTTGGCACTGATCATCTTCCTCGTATAGAGTATACTGTGATACACATATATGTATGTGTATATATTTTTGATACAAGATATGGAACGCAGGTTACAGCGAAGAAGAGAGTGTAGCAGATGAAATTGGGATGATATTTCAAGCCAAACTAAAGCAGATGTCTCCTTCAACATGATAGTTAATTTTTCTCTTGTAAAAACAGCAATGTTTTGTAAACCGGGTTCTGTCTTGTTATTAAGCTTGTTTGAGCCTAAGAAGAGGGCAGTGTAGTTCTTACTTCTATATCGCTTTATTGCATTCGCCCTTCCCATGTGGAATTCTATGAGACGTGTTTCTTTAGCTTGGCAAATTTTGCTTATGCTTTCGATTGTCAGAGATTCAGAATAGATTTTTTAAATGGACTGGTGTCAGTTGTCACTACAGCTTTGCAATATTACACCTGATTATTCATTAAATGTTGAATTAGGCTAAATTTTTATTTAGTGTACCGAGTTTACTAAGTAGTTGATTTAATTTACCGAGCCTTCAAATTCTTGATTTAGTGAATGAGTTTGGCAAATAAACTGTATTTCGTGTAGTACCCGTCAACTCTAATTAAAACTCTTTAAGGTTTAAGGCATGCTATTTTTTATACTCTTTTTGACACCCATCTTGATACATTTTTATTACTAATAACGGCAGGATTAAACATTTTGAATTCCAAACGTAAGATTATAGTACTTGTTCAAATGTTACACATTTTCTCTCACACAAAGTGCAGCAACCATCTCCTCTCAATCAACAATATCCTCTGTCCACCATTTACCAAAATCAATTTAGAACCGATCCTGGTTATTATTTTGCAAATTCAATAGTCAATAATGTCTTAATAGGTTTTACTTGAGTTGTACATCTGTGTAATCCGGTTTTGTACAGTTGTCTCGGTAGGAAGACGATTTGGATCCTTTTCTTTTTCGTAAGAGACTATAATTATATGTTTTAGTTGCACCAATGTTATTTTAATTTTACTTTAGTTTTAATCTCAGTGTTTGATTTGAAGGATAGATTCAATCAGAGTTATAAACAAACTTCGAAATTATAATAAAACAAATGGAAAATGTTTTTATACACAGATAGGTTTAATTAGACTTACAAACACAAGGTCGAAATCAGGAAAGAACTATACATTACGTCAATTGTTGAAGGTTACACGATATTTACCAAAATGGCAAGAAAATCATTCACTTCTCCAATTCTCCAAGGGCCCCATTAGCGAGATAACATTTCGATCATGGCTATGATAAAACTTACTTTTTCGTATCCTTTCAAAATATGAAACCATTAACCCGTTTCTCCTTGCAATATCGGAACGAACCCAACTAGAACGATTTCCCGATGTACCACTCACTATAACTTTGGTTTCATCATTTGCCAAATTAGCCAAAGCAACCATAGCTTCCGGTTCAGTAGTCGATGACGCATCAATTAAAAAGATATGAGTAAAATGCCCTGCTGTTATTCCCTTGTCGTGTAACCGAAATGCACTCATAAAAGTCGACACCACCACACTAAACTCTTTTAGCTCCTTAAGCGAGGGACATGAAAACAATTCTTTATTGTGGCGACAACTTGGGAAAATCTCCAATGGAACACCATCTACCTCCCGAAAAGCAGCATTGGCTCTAAATATATCAGGAATTTCTTCCTGCAAATTCTTCGTTATAACATCGCATGTTTTATTTGTTGGGGCACATATAAGAATATGACACGAAGGGTAATTATTATATATATTAATTGCGTGGCAACGTATAAAATCTCCGCTTCTTGATAGTATTGTTTCATGTTCAGTGCCTCTGGTTGTCGAAGAACGAGTTGTTTTATTAAAAATGGAGAGTGGGCCTTCGATAATATAAGGACCTGCGAAGATTGTGTTATTTTTAGGCACGGTGTTGGGGAAAATATAATTTTGAAGTAAAGGGTTTGATGATATGGCTGATATTGCTTGGTGGGCTCGTTTTAAACAAACTCGGTTGAATGAGAACTTAACATCATATTTGCAAACCAGATTATGTTGACGATGGAAATCTTCCTCAAATTCAACTAACACCAGATTGCTCTTTACAACTCGGTAAATTACACCCTGTTTGAGTCAATAGATAAGTGGGAAAGGTTTAATACATGTTAGAATGTATGTCAATAAAAAATATAGACCCAATTATCTTAAGTCTACCACAGGTTTTTCCATTGAATACAAGACATGCGCTTCGTTGTTACACAGAGTGAAATCAGATGGTACTTCATGTACAGATGTATCTGTGGTTTTCTATGGACTTGTGGAGATTGTCCGACATTAATTAACAGAAAGACTACTCCAAACGCACAATACTTCTTACTTCTTTAATCTTAAAAAAGATGTTGGTATTAGCAACTGCAAAATTAGGAAAGAATAAGCCTTTAGCTGCGATTGTAGAGCAGAATTAGTGGAATATTTTGGCATGGTATCAAAATTTTCCATTCTCGTAATTGTTTTTAGATTGTACCGGACTAAACGACACATAAAATCCCTTTTAGCAAGTTCCAATGATTTTGCTTTAGGTTCTTAACATGGGAATAGTCTGGAAAACTTGCATTTTTTTAAGTTTTGAAGTCCAAAAACACTATAAGTAATATACCATAAACTTTAAACCAAAAAAATGGTACATAAAACCAAAAGATTCGAATTTTTTTATTTAACAAAAGCTTCCCTCCCTTTTGAAACGGTGATTTTTTGGTGGTGTGAAACAAGTTTTCAGCAAGACCAGTTATGAACAAGCAAACTACCTGCTTTGGGGAAAACCCCTACAAGAACTCAAGCAAACAGGCCAACATAATCTGTAAATAATTATAAAAGGAAATTAGACATTTTGTCCACATCAGTGTGTTATAGGTAGTTTCTATACTAGTCCCAAACCTTCCTATTATATGGCCTTTTAGTGAGAAGTGTATGGACTCTAACATCAGAGCAGGTTATGGTTATTGGGTTTGTTACAATTGTTGGGTCTTTCATGTCCATCAATTGAGGATTAGTGTTAGAATATACATTCCACATCGGTGTGTGGTTGTTTTCATACCATTGGCAGTTGTTTTATGGTGTTAAATTTTGATATCATATTTATTGATCAAGTTCGTTGGAATCTTACCTGAAACGGTGCAGTGTCCTTGCCAGAAGGGTGTACAGAAACAAAGTCCCTAGATAGAAGAAATGGCCGCCTGTCAGGAATGGAATTCATTTTAAATGCGACAAATACTTTGTCATCACATTCTTCATTTACGTTATGGTTGCCTCTTCTGTTATAAACTGCAGCTTTATGCAACTCCAAAGTCACATTCTTCATTACAAACCCATCCCATTTCTGACAGATTTACAATGAAAAAAGTAAATGAAAAGGAGAGGGAAAAATATACTCGCAAATCATATATTGAAAATATTACTATATGAAAAACTACCTAGAAAAACTTATTTTAGGTTTCCAAACAAACTTAAGGAAAAAATGCCTCTAAATTAGTAGTACAGTTTTCCAAAAAGTTGCATCATAGATTCATAGCAATCTGAAGTAAACTTTGGGGTAGCTACTACTGAAAAATTAAAACGGAAGTTTTAGTGGGAATCATCAGATATTTAAGAAGTATAAAAAAGTAGCTTGGGAATAATGATTTTCACCTTGCCACGATAACAACGGGAGATACATGTGAAATGTACATGTCTACTTTAAGTAGACACTTGTATTGAAGCTATTAAAAAGATATGATAGCACAAGCACCAGCAGAGGAAACCTGAGTTTGTTCCGTATGAAATTGGAGTATATTGTAGGCTTATTTTGATTGCAGCTTTTAAGCAAATAAGCTGGATTATTAAGGTAATGTCATTATCATCAAACTATGCCTTTATCCCAAAAAAATTGGGATCAGCTGGATTTTTTAGGTAATAAAAAAATCGAATATCACCCAGCTTATGACTTCTCGCTTTGTAAGGTGAAAAAAAAATCAGAAAATCTCAGCTTTTAAGCTGAACAACCAAATGCAATCACCTATGAAGCAAAAAATCTAAGCACCAGCTGCTAACAAGCAATGCCTAAGTTGGCTGTTTTCTCCATCAAATTGTTCTCTAGCATTCTATATTCTTAAGTAATTCTGAGGCTTCTGCTTAACGTTATGGATTGTCCTTAAATAATCATAATCCAATTAGTAAAAAGGTTTATCCTTATGCTGCAGTTGCTTTTCATACGGATCGGTTTAAACTTCAAAAGTAAGCAGTTCTCTCTGGATTCTGAAATATACTGACTTTTCTAAATCTCATTTTCACAAATAAAGAATGGTTATGCTCTATGAGAATATAACTCTGTAATATGAGTACTATAGAAGTTACTAAACAAATGTATAAGAGAGATAGAGGCATAGACTATGACTACTGAATTCTGAACATTAATAATTAATATAGCAAACATACATGTAAATGAAAGCCAAATTTATCAGACAATAGTCTACGATACTCACTTCAGCAAATTTTGCAAAACATGCTATTTGGTCCCTCTCCTCGTCAGCAAAGATTAGCCATCATAGGTCCATAATGATTATGTTTAACATTCTCTAACTATTAAAAACCAATATGCATAAAAAAAAGTCTTAGGTCTGTTATATACATACCAAAATACCAGTCTAAGTTTCTAGAGGAATGTTACATGTCCCAGCTAGCAGATAAAAAACAAAATAAAAATTGCGAAGCATTTGTGTTGCTTAGGTTGTGCACAGTCTGCTCATGTTATTCAAAATTACTGTAACATAGTAGCATGAACTAAATAGCATATTGGCCTTTTATCAGCATAAACAGGTACATTGACAATTTTGCATTTTCGTATCAACTATCGGTTTAAAGAATACAAATGTTGATAATTACCTGAAAGTAGAAATCCTCGGCATAAAGCAATGTTTCAAAATACTTCTTGTAGGTCGATGGGGTTACACTCTTTTTTAAAATCATAGGCACAACGTCTGTTTCAAATAATTTTTTTAAATCCTCAGGAATTGTATAAGTAGGCGATGTAGCCTCTCGAACAAATACGTAATTGTTTTTCTCATGTTTACTCCTAGAACCAGATGGACCAATAGACATTATTGTCGGCTTAGAGGAAGTTCGACGAGGCTTTGATGACGAAGATGAATCATATTGAGAAAATTTACTTGCACTCTCATATACACTATTTACAGGATTCTCAAATTGGGCAGTTGAATTTGGGACTAAACTAGGTTTAACACAAGAATCACTTGCTTTTTTAGTTAGCTTGGCTGGAATTGAAATCTTGGTTTTTGTTTCGGTCAAATTTTGAAACGATTCCACTAAGTTGGTGCAATTTTTGATATGAAGATTAAAATCAATGTAGGGATGGGCCTTTGATGACGAAGATGAACCATGTTGAGAAAATTTACTTGCACTCTCACATACACTATTTACAGGATTCTTAAATTGGTCAGCTGAATTTGGGACTACACTAGGTTTAACACAAGCATAATTTTCTTTTTTAGGTAGCTTAGTTGGAATCGAAGTCTTGGTTCTTGTTTCTGTCAAGTTTTGGAACGATTTCGATAAGTCAGAGGAATTTTGGATATGAGGATTAAAATCAGTGTAGGGATTTGATTGTTTTATGAAGGGAGTTGAAAGGGTTTGAGGAGAATATGGATAAGTTACGTGTCTCCTATTTCTATGCTGGTACTCGTCTTCACTTTCTTCTTTAACGTAGCAACATAGTATAAATCGTAGAAACTCAATGAAGCACGACATTCTGGTAAGAGTCTTAGTAAAAAAAAGAAAAGAAACACAAAGATGAAAAGTATCAGTCTCCGCTGGGACAGAAAGGATAGATTAGAAACATATAATGAGACAGTTTACTTTGCACTTTTGTATTGTTTCAATTGTGGGGAAAATAGAATTTTAAAAATTAACCAGAATAACTTCCCAAAACGAAAATAAACAGGCAGAAGCAACAATGATCTCAACACATAAACATTCGGCATATATAATGTTTGTTTCTTACGAAAATTTAGAATTTTGGTTAAGAGATTTCAAACCGCTATGAATTTGAGTAAAATAAGGAAATCTTGCATGCTTGTGTGGTATGTGCTGATGTATATAATATTTTCAGAGTAATATCAATTTTTTAAAGATATACGTTGATTAAATGTAAAATTCAAATCATGGAGGAAATGTTGTCGTTTATAAATCCATTCTGTTGAGGTTTGTTAGCACAACTAACAAATTACAATAAATTAACCACTTAAAAGAAATGTATGTAATAGAAATATCATACAAATGTAGTCTCTTATATTTAAGTTCACCCTGTGTCTACAGTTGATCCAATATACCTATATTTCTTTAGTAAAAGAAAATAGTTGATATCTAAAACAAAAGTTTTTTAGTAAAACCAATTCTTCCAAATTTACCCAAAGCTTTCACCGAAGTTTGACTTAGCATCCAACTGTGTTTACTCTTGTTCATTCTAGAGGCTCAACATCAGGGTATAAAATACTAGGAATTAAGTGTTTGATCATTTTTTTCTTTAGAAACCCAAATGAAATTCATCCCTAACTTTCTCATAAGCCAAAGGAAATACATCAGTAGTGACGATCGATAGAGCAGTTGAGTGATCTTGAGAGTGGGTACGGGAAAAAGAGTGATTTTGACAAGAAATAGTTGAGGATTTTTGTGAATTTGGAGAGTCTTTTTAGTTATATCAAGAAAATTATAGCAGAGCTCGAGAAGGAGCCGAATATGTTTAATCCAATAATTCGTGATCAGACAACTCATTACAAAACTACTTCCATTAAATTGACCCATGAGGAACTAAATCGCACAAATTTTGAATTGAACAGATTCAAACAATTCATTGCAACACTATTGTCATATAACCGAACACATACAGCCATGAAAACAAAAGATAAAAGTTGAAGCAATCCTCTCACAAATGAAATCTTATTATAGCAATTTTTGAACCGAAGCACATGTACATTAAAACCAGCTATTGTGAATGTTTGTAAAACAAAGGATAATCAATGATCACCAACTAAAAACTCCTTTGTTCTAGAAGCATGAAAGCAAGATTAGATGAAGTTTTAAGTCTAGTTTTTTTCAGTTTGGAAGCGAGCTTTTCAAAACATTAGCATGGAATGGATGCATCATGCAAGCTATATATTCATGGATATGATTATACAGAAAAGATATCAACATATAACCAAAAAAAATAAAAAAAAATGTAGATGATCATACTTGAAAGTGAGTTGAAACTACAGATGAACAAGTTAGAGAAAGAAGAGTCACTTAACTTGGGATTATAATGAGGAAGAAACTGTGAAGTCAACACATGAGTGTGTGACTGTGTTTGTCCCACATTGGCTAACGCTTTCTCACTTTTTATTTATTTATATATTTTATGCTTTTTTGGTAGATTGCAAATAGCCTCCATAAATTATGGGTAGTTTCAAATTATACCCATAAAACATGCAATTAAGTTATTAATCCTTGTAATGAAGCTCAGAGAAATGTGTTAGTACAAGACAATAAAAATGATTTTCATGAAAAGACACCATTTCGGTCTTTGGTCAGTACGGTAAGTCAAGAAGAACCAAGTGAATAGCAGATGCCCTCATCAGTCAAGAAGAACCAAGTGAATAGCAGATGCCCTCATCAGTCAAGAAGAACCAAGTGAATAGCAGATGCCCTCATCACGTAAACCGAACTTCTTGCTTCTAAACTAGAAGAGTTAAAACTAACTGCCTTTTTCGGTTGACCCCATAACTAATTTAAGAGTGCATATACTTTGCTTAAGCTTTATGATATTCATTCGTTGAAAAATGATGAAAAAATCAAACCAATGTGACGGTTCTTGAACCTAGGAAATATGTCTCGGCGTCTGAGGCTAATTAAAATCATTATTTTCAAAATTCACTCGAATAGATGTGCTCACACGGCAATGATTTAAACTTCGAATGCATATAATTTTGATTTCTCGGTATAATTTAGCTTATCGATTATTTTTTGGAGTGTCAATCCTTTTTTTTAGTGCGAATATGATGAATACGGTGATATTTGGTGAGTAAACGTATAACTTTTGTGTGAAACACGAGGAATATTTGGTGTGAACCCGATTTTTTTTATGAGTAATTGATATAATAATTTAGGGTTAAACCCTTTTATTAATCATTCATCATCAAAACATTATTAACTCAATGCACTGCATGTTCATTTTTTTTTATAAAATAATTAGTGGGGATACCCACACTTTATTAAAACACGAGCTGTGGGTGAAAACCTCACAGATCGAAATCAAGGTAATTACAGAGAGAATCTCTAATTAAGAGACCTAAAAGAAATAAGAACAAACTTTTACAACCAAAAGAAATAATTGAAACTTAATAAACAGAATTTGTCACATTTGGACTCAATAGAATGGTGATTGAAATTAGAGGGACTGGTCTTGAAACGAGATGTAGTAACACTTGTCACTTGTCACTTGCACCTCTTCATTTCTCTCTGAGAAAAACAAACCCTAAGAGAGAGAATATTTTCTCTCTTGCTCTCCATTTTCATCTTCCTCTTGATTAACAGAAATAAAAGCTATAATTCCATCTTCATCTTCATCGAAACCTTAAATTAGAAATACCTTTAGTTTCAGTAATTATAATCCCCTTTAATACCTGTGGAAAATCATCCAGACTATTAGAAATGGTGACTCCCTCCCAATTCGCAAGTAGATCAGCAGCCTTGTTGCCTTCTCGTGCCACGTACGTAAACTGGTACTCTCCTTCTTTAATTTGATCTTTAATACAGTTAAATAGATCCAAAACTTTCCAAGGGCATTTTTTATTACCTTTGATAATATTGATTAACTGTAAGGAATCACTCTCAATTATTAGAAGTCTTTTTGGAGAGATTTGTAGACCATAGTATAGTGCTTTGAACTCAGAATAAAGAGCTGAATAGCTTGTAATAGCCCTAGAAAACCCTTTGATAAAATACCCCTTTTCATCTCTAATTAGCCCACCAATTCCATTAAGAATCTCAGTTTGTTTATAACAACCATCTATATTTAGTTTCAGATACCCAGTTGGTGGATTAAGCCACTTAATAATAGTGGTTTTTTTAATATTCTTCTTTCCACTGTAATTAGAGTAAGAGAAATCTTTCTCTTTATAGCCAGACTGAATAATCAGATCTTCAGAATTTCGAATAATATTTCTAGCCCTCATTTTTATATTCTCAAACTTGCATGAACATCTAGATTTCCAAATAACCCAAATAATGATAGAAGGCAGAACTTGACAAATTTTCCTTTCAGAAAATGATTTTTTCTTGCGATATAAGTCCACCAACTATTAATCCTTCCAAACAAAGAATTATTCTGAATAATAATACCCCATTTACTTTCAAAGAAATTCCAAACCTCATTTGCAACTATACCATTACTAAAAAGATGGTCAAAAGTTTCTTCTGAATTTTTGCAACACCCACACATAGAAGCTATATTAATACCAAATTTATGCAGGTTGTAATCCAAGGAAACAGCTTGGTTAAATAATTTCCACATAAAACAAGAGACTTTTACAGGTATCATTCTATTCCATATAAATGTACTTCTCCAGTTTATATAGCCTTCTTCTCTGACAATATTCTAAGCTGAATTAATAGTAAAATTCCCAAGAGTAGTAAGTTTCCATATATGTTTTAACCCATTTTCAACTCTAGTAGTATTACTTTCGGTCAATTCTCTAGCTTGAAGCATTCTGCACCAAGTATTGGTACCTCTTTTTATAGGAATATCTTCTGCTTTCTTTTTTCTACAATATTTAGCTTTCATGAAGTTGGTCCACAGAGAATCTTTGGTTTTGAACTTCCACCAGAGTTTCATTGCAAAAGCTTTTGAAATGTCATGAAAACTTTTAACATTCAAGCCTCCTTCTTTCACAGGAGAACAAATTTTGCTCCATATAACCCAATGGTACTTATTTTTACCATTTTTATTACCCCAGAAAAAGTTTGACAATAATTGATCAATTCTTTTAATAACTTGTAGAGGGAGATTCATTGCTGCCAATGTATAAATAGATATAGATTGTAGAACATGTCTAATCAATATTAATTTACCACCTAAATTAAGCCATTTGCCCTTCCAAGTAGACAGTTTACTTCTAACTTTTAGTATAAGTTCATGAAAAAGAATGCACTTTTTATGCCCAGAATATAGCTTGCACCCAAGATAGGAAAAAAGAGGTTTCTTACTTGCAATATTAAGCTCTTTGCAGATAATTCCTTTTTGAATAGCACTGACACTTTTTGAGAAATAGACTGAGCTTTTTTCTAAACTGATTTCTTGACCAGAGTCTCTATTATAACTTTGCAGGGTATTGCTGATCTTTTTTATAGATTGAAGATCTGCTGAACTGAAAATTATCAAGTCATCAGCAAAAGCTAGGTGAGTTATAATAGGGCTACCAATAGGAGCTTTAAAAGCTGACCACCTTTTATTGTCAATCAGTTTATTTAGATTCCTGCTCAATACTTCAGAACAAATAATAAATAAACTAGAAGACAGGGGATCCCCTTGTCTTAGGCCATTTCTAGGTGTAAAAAGTTCAGTAGGACTGCCATTCACCAAGATAGAAGTTTGATTCTCAGAAATAATCCTCCATACTAAATCAATAACCTTCTCAGAAAAACTCAGCTTCCTTAGTATAGAAATAAGGAAATGCCATGATATTTTGTCATAGACTTTTTTCATATCTAGCTTTACAGCTATATTTCTCCCACTAGATTTTTTATTAAGAGTTGAAATAAATTCTTGAGCTAGAAGAATGTTGTCTACAATGTCTCTGGATTTGACAAAACCACTTTGATTCTCAGAAATAATAATAGGCAGTATGTTAGCAAATCTTGTAGACATAATTTTAGAAATAACCTTACTGCAGAAAGTGCATAAGCTGATAGGTCTGAATTCAGCAAATTTCTTGGGTTTAATCTTCTTTGGTATAAGAGCAATAACAGTAGTAGAAAGAGATTTAGGTAATAAATTGCCCATGAAGAAAAGATCAATAGCTTTGATAACATCTTCACCAATAATATCCCAACAAGAGACAAAAAATTTACCTGTAAAACCATCTATGCCTGGTGCACTAGAATTACTAAGATTAAAAACAGCTTGTTTTATCTCTTTTCTAGAAGGATCTTTGTCCAATAGAAAATTCATCTCTTCAGTAATAACTTTAGGAATATTGTCTAAACTGTTATAATCAAAACAATTAGATTGATCAGCTGCCAATAGTCTTTGAAAATAATCAATGGCCTATCTTTTGATTTCCTCTGGTTCTTTAACAATAGTACCATCTTCTTTTTCTATTTCACCAATAGCACACTTAATTCTTCTTTTTTTAACAATGCTGTGATAAAATTTTGTGTTAGCATCCCCTTGTAAAACCCATTTCAGATTAGCCTTTTGTGCCCAATATTTCTCTTCTATACTGAGTTTGGCTTTTAGAATAGCTACTTCTTTATTGAATTTAATCCTATTGATAGGTGTTGGATCCACTTCAAAATCTTGTTCTGCTCTCAACACTTTATCTTCAGCTATTGTGATTTCTTGGAAAATGTTCCCAAAGGTACTATAATTCCACTCTTTAAGTTTCTTTCTAACTGCTTTTAAGTTGGTAGCAAGATTAACCAAAGCATTAGAATTAGAACTAGGAACCCAGACAACTTTAACTATATTTTGAAAATCTTCATGATCTACCCATAAGTTTTGAAATATAAATCTTCTAGGACTGCTGGCTTGAGCCAACTGTAACTTTAATAATAAAGGGCTGTGATCTGATGTGGCTTTGCTTAAATGGTCAAGATAGATGTTGCAGAATAAATTGGCAAACTCTTGATTAAATAGAATTTTATCTATTCTTTCAAAAATAGCATCCTTCCCATTACGTTTGTTCCACCAAGTGTATTTAGTACCACTGCAAATTGCTTCTGAAACACCCAAATTGTTTATACAAGATAGATAATCATTAGCAGGATTAATATTAATAAGTAGACCCCTAATTTTATCTTCTTCAGAAGACACAGTATTAAAATCCCCGCCAATCAACCAAGGATTTTTAGTATAGGAATTTTCTAAAAAACTCCATAGAGAACATCTTTCAATTGCTGTACACTTGGCATACACTACTGCGATCTGTAACTGAAAACCCAAATAGCCAATAGAAACTGCCATAGATACAGCTTGATTCATTTGATGAATAATAGAAATAGAAATCTCTTGCATATAGAAGATCCAAATCTTATTCTCTTCATGAACTAGGACTTCATCAAAACCAAATTTCCTTTTGTAGAAATCCACTTCATCTGGATTTTTCTTTGGTTCAATACAAGCTAAGAACATAATATGGTGTAATTTGCATAGTTTATTAATACGTCTAGTGGTAGATTTGGTACCCACCCCTCTAATGTTCCAGAAAAGCGTATTAATCATTTAAAACTTCTTTTAACCCCCACATTAGAGGACCTAAGAACCATAACATCTTTACCAACAGCAATTGGCTTTTTCCCAAACTTCCTTTTTGGAGTTTTCCATTCTCCTTCTTCCAGAATATTAGGAATTACTCTAGGAGAAAGACCCAGATCAATTCTTAAATTTTTAGAAATGTCTGGAGCATCAATAAGACTAGTGTTCCTCATTGTCACATTATCATCATAAGGAGTGACATTTAAAGACTTGATAACAATTGGTTCACCAGTAAATAGAACTATTTTAGTATTAAGATTACATTTATCAATCTTGTCTTCCTCCATTAAAGTAATCAGATTGTTGTTTGCAGGACTTTCTGCATCTGGATTTGCAGCTAATCCTTCATCATTCTTAGGTAGATCAGTGTTGAAGCTTTTAGTAACCCATTCTTTTGTACTTACTTTCTCATTATTATTGTAATAATTGGCCTTTTTATTCTTTTGTTTAGCTTGTTTTTCGCAGTCATTAGCTAATTCTTTGCCATTAACAGTGACTTTCTTTTTGGTGATATTCTCTTCTTTGCTGGTTTCTTCTTTTTCTAGGTTTGTAAACTTACAAACATCTATAGAATGACCCAATTTAAAACATTGAGAGCAGTAATTAGGAACATCTTCATATACACAGGGCTGCCAAAAACCTTCATTGAGTCCATAGTTTATTCTTACTCTTTTTATAAGTGTTTTCCTTAGATCAATTTCAACACAGATTCGGGCTAGACCTGGTCTAGTCAGTTTCGCTGTTGGTTCGTCTACCTTTAGGGGTTTTCCAAAAGCTGATGCAATACTAAAAATACTACTTTTATTATATAGATGAATAGGTAATTTAGATAGAGAAATCCAAACAGGAGTTACCGAAGATTCCTTTTCCGAGCTGAAATCATAAGACCATTTAAAAGACCTCATAGGGCAATTGTCAATATACCAAATTTTACGCATCCAAATACGTAGGAAATCTTCTTCATAATAACAACGAATTAGAATATGTTTTGAGTCGATGACTCCAATATGATAGTTAGCTTTCAACCCCATTGAACTAAACGTTTTACGGATTATATCTATATGAGGCTTACCATGTGAAAATTTCCCTACAAGGGTATATTTGAATGGTTCTGAAAGAGTGTTTAAATTTTCGATTGAATAATGAATCATAGGTTCTCCTTCATACGATTCGATTTATTTAACTGGTACTTTAGAAGAAACGATTTGGGTTTTTAATATGGATGCGAAAGATTTAGATGTAGGTGGTTCCGGGGAGAGGGTTTGGTTTGGGTCAGGTGGCTGAATAACGGACATCTTATCGGCGGCTAGGGCTTTTCACCCTAGTTGTCTCTCTCTCTATCTCTTTCTCTCTCTAGGGACAGCTCGAATTCTGAAGAATTAATTGAAATAAGTCGGAGGGCGGTACCTTTTCTTTAAAGGTTTAATTCATCTGTTTTTTTAATCATACTTTATAAGATAACCTTTTGAAATACTCATGGATTTTTGTACCTAATATATAAAAGAGGTACAATTCTATTTAACCCGATTACGCACAACACTTTCTATCTTTACACGAAACTCCGCAGGAAAACGCGACTGCAACAACTTACCTGAGCTTTGCCGATGTCAGAGCTCCGGTGACAGACCGTCGCTACTTGACCTATCTATCTTTCTCCCTCACTCATTAGTCATTCCTCTCTTATCGCTTCGGAGACTAACCATCGTTGTCTGATCTATCACTTTGTCTATGTCATTGTTGCGGCCGACATATCTTGTGGTGGTTTCTCTCTCTCTTTTTGTCTATATCCTCAGTTTAGTCCTCTTTTACTATAATTTGTCAACGACAAAGAAGCTTTCACCGGAGGTTAAAAGCGACAACAGAGAAGCTCTCATCAGAGCTCGGTGAGGGCCGAGGCAGTAGAGCCTTGCTCCATATCTAGGTACATGGACCAAAACAGCAAATTCTATATATTTAATGTAATTACAATATGGACCCATTGTATATATACAAATACAATTACAACAATTTTTCACAATAAACTTTCAAAAAGTGGCTTTTGAGTCAAATTTTGAAATTCGGAACGCCATATATAATGACTCTGGTGTGCGTTTGAGATGATTTTCTTTTGACTTTAGAAATGTTTTAATGATCTATTTAACTCGATTTACAAAATTTGTTTCAGCCACTTTCTTAAAATTGTTTTCTCTGATTAACGCTCTTACAATATTAAGATAATTGTTACCCAACTTATCCCACCCGATATGTGTACCCAACTAGCGTAACTGCCCACCCGATATGTGTGAATCGAAGCAAAAATCTGTAAGCCGTTGTGGTGGATAATTTGTGAGAACATACAGCTAAAATTGAAGTTAATAATTCGATGACAGTTACTATTTTGTAATTTTGTATATATTGACATAGTAATAGTATAGATTAATGATGGTAACCATGACTTTTTGTTTATGTTAATAAAAGGGCCGTTTGCTTAAAAAAAAAAACAGTGTCTCTAAATTTACTAATTGATTTGACCCAATTTATAAAGGGTCAATTCCCAAAACATACAATGTATTATGAAATATTACCAAAACATACAAGCCAAACAAATTATTCCCAAAACATACAATTAACCCAAAATAAAAAAAAAATATATTTCTCCTCACCTATCAAAAAATTTCTCTTTCTCCCCTCTCTCCTCTCTCTCCTCTCTCTTTCTAAATCATCATTTTTTTCCCACAAAATACTATTTTATTTAATGTTAAAATAACTTCTAAACCGAAAAAAATAAAATTACAACAAAAAATAAAAAAATTTCAAAAAAGTCGAGATGCCGAAAAAACCCAAAAAATGCTGAAAAAACCTTTAAAAAAGTCGGGAACCCAAAAAAATCCAAAAAAAATGTTAAAAAATAAAAAACCAATAAAAATCCAAATTCACCAAAAAAATTAAAAAAGTTCAAAAAAGTCGAGAATCCGAAAAAATCCAAAAAAGGCTGGAAAAACCTTTTAAAAAGTCGGGAACCCGAAAAAGCCCAAAAAAAGGTTAAAAAAAGTAAAAAAAAAAACAAAGAAAAATCCAAAATCACAAAAAGAATGAAAAAAGTTCACAAAAATTGAGAACCCGAAAAAACCAAAAAAGTGCTGAAAAAACCTTTAAAAAGTCGGGAACCCGAAAAAACTCCAAAAAAGTGGCAAAAATTAAAAAAATAAAAACCAAGAAAAATCCAAATTCACAAAAATAAATAAAAATAAAGTTCAGAAAAGTCGAGAACCCGAAAAAAGCCCAAAAATATGGTAAAAAACAAAAAAAAACAAGAAAATTCCAAAATTACAAAAAAAAAATGAAAAAAGTTCAAAAAAGTCGAGAATTCAAAAGAAGCCAAAATATGCTGAAAAAACTTTTAAAAAAGTCGGTAACCGAAAAAACCCAAAAAATATCCAAAATCACAAAAAGAATGAAAAAAGTTCACAAAAGTCGAGAAGCCGAAAAAACCAAAAAAGTGCTGAAAAAAACTTTAAAAAGTCGAAAACCCGAAAAATCTCCAAAAAAGTGGCAAAAAAAAAAAACCAAGAAAAATCCCAAATCACAAAAATATATAAAAATAATGTATTGTGTATGCTCGTATTAAAAAACATGTATAAATTATGTATTGTGTATGCATGTATAAAATATGTATTGTGTATGTCTGTATTAAAGAACATGTATAAATTAAATAGTGTATTGTGTATGCCCGTATTAAAAAAACATGTATAAACTGTCAATGGATACAGAATGTATTGTGTATGACTGTATTAACACTACAAAATAATATTTGATTTAGTGAGAGTCAAAAGCTGTCACAAGCCTGTCGCTAATTTAAAAAGTTGTCACAAATCTGTCGCAAATTGACTAAACTGTCACAAAACCGTCGCAAAAACCGTCGCTAATAAGCTCGTAATAAAAAATACCGTCACTAATCCCGTCGCTATTTGAGTATTTTTTTGTAGTGTATATAAAGAACGTGTATAAACAATGTATTGTGTATGCCTGTATTAAAAAGCATATATAAAATATGTATTGTGTATGCCTGTATTAAAGAGTATGTATAAATAGTGTATTGTGTATACCCGTATTAAAAAAACATGTATAAACTGTGTATTGTGTATGTTTGTATTAAATAGCATGTATAAATAGTGTAATGTGTATGCATGTATTAAAAAACATGTATAAATAATGTATTGTGTATGTCTGTATTAAAGAGCATGTATAAAATATGTATTTGTGTATGCCTGTATTAAAGAGCATGCATAAAATATGTATTGTGTATGCATGTATTAAAGAGCATGCATAAATAGTGTATTGTGTATGTCCGTATTAAAAAACATGTATAAACTGTGTATTGTGTATGTCTGTATTAAAGAGCATGCATAAATAATGTATTGTGTATGCTCGTATTAAAAAAACATGTATAAACTGATTATTGTGTATGCATGTATTAAATAGCATGTATAAAATATGTATTATGTATTACTGTATTAAATAGCATGTATAAATAGTATATTGTGTATGCATGTATTAAAAAACATGTATAAATTGTGTATTGTCTATGTCTGTATTAAAGAGCATGTATAAAAAGTGTATTGTGTATGCCTGTATTAAAAAGCATGTATAAAAAGTGTATTGTGTATGCCTGTATTTAATAGCATGTATAATTATGTATTATGTATGCATGTATTAAAGAGCATGTATAAACGATATATTGTGTATGAATAACAAAAATACAAAGAAGGGGAAGTGTTAATGAATACAAAATATATTGTGTATGGCTAGTATGGAAAATGAAAGCGATAAATTCACAATTATTTAATTACTTACCAATTATGCCCCAAAAATGAGTATCGTTTCGATCGAAGAAAAACAAAATCCTAATTCATATAAAAAAAATAAAAATGAAGTTCTTGGTGGAATGAGTTTTGATCGGACGGTGGAAATTGAGGTTAAATTAGGAGTGTGGGGAAGATGGAGGGTTGGGATTTGAGTAGGTGGTGACGGGATCGGAGATAGGTGGCGGAGAGAAGAGGACGAATATTGTAGTTGACATTTTTGTATCTATATATATATATATATATTGAGAGAGAGGTTAAAAAAATATAAATTATTTAGTATTTATAATTTTAATTAGTCGTATGTTTTGGAAATAAAGTGTTGGGGTGTAATTTTTTGATAATTAGTTTAAAATAGTTGTATATTTTGGTAATTTTCCCATTTATAAATGGCATCAACATAAAAGCATTGCTATTTATGTACACAAACAAACTTGACCTAGAAACCTCATCTAGAGACGTGTTACTTGTTAGTATGGAGTGGTGCACAATGTCTGTAAAGTTAATTTATCGTTTTTTTTTTAACAAATAATTTCGATTTTTTTCTTCATAAATCAACGTTTTATTTTATTTCTACGGTGTTTGTTAAAAAAATCTGTAAAATTTGATTTTTTATATATTTTTTGGTTATTTATTAATATTACTATCTTATAAATTGTCAAAACAAACAATAAATACCAAAATAATATATAAAGTCAAATTTTATAGAATTTTTTAAACAGACACTTTAGAAATAAAAACGTTGATTTAAGAAGAAAAAAAAAATTATGAATAAATATGAAAAAACCGATAATATGATTAGAACGTAACAAAATAATGTTTGATTAATTAGTGAGAGTCAAAAACTGTCACAAGCTTGTCGCTAATTTTAAAAACTGTCACAAATCTGTCGCAAATTGACTAAACTGTCACAAAGTCGTCGCTGCTAATAAGCTCATAATAAAAAATACCGTCACTAATCCTGTCGTTATTTGGTTATTTTTTTATAGTGGTTATTAATTAACATGACCAAATGTCATCCTTATGGACCTATCAAGCATTAACTAAAAGCCTAAAATAATTTATGTTAATATAACATCTAGATAATAAGAAAACTAGGAAAATAAATATTATAAGACATTATATAATTCCCGTAACACTCCCGCGAAAAAAACTTTTACGTAACAAAAAATAACATGCAAAAAACCAAATCTCAATAATGAACCGTCTGATCTCCAACCCAGCCTCCCATTTCCACCGCCACCTCCGTCACCACCTCCGCCATAACGAGCACAACCACCACATCCTCTTATGGCGTCGTCGCCAAATCCTGGATCCAAACGGTTCCATAGTAACCCTATGGAACCACCTCTTCTTGTTATCATGCTTATTGGCGTTGTTCGTTGATCCTTTGTATTTCTTCTTGCCTTACGTTGGTGGTCCCGCATGCATGTCTACGGACCTTGGGTTGGGCGTTTCTGTCACCTTTCTAAGGACGTTGGCAGACTTGTTTTACGTGTTGCATGTTGTCATGAAGTTTAGGACAGCGTTTGTTGCGCCGAGTTCTAGGGTTTTTGGGAGGGGTGAGCTTGTTATGGATCCGAGGCTGATTGCTGTTAGGTATCTTAAGTCGGATTTCGTTGTTGATCTTGCTGCTGCCCTTCCGTTACCTCAGGTAATTACTTAAATTATCGTTTATATGCAAGGGCGGCCCACTGGGCAGACAAATGAGATAGGCCTATGGAACGCGACCCAATTGAGGTGCAGTTTTTTATTCTGTTATTTTTACACAAAGCGACGTAGTTTTGATCGAAAATATTACGGAAAAAGTTATTTATTGTAGTTAAATGTACATAGAGACCATTTCCGGTGATTGTTTTGCATTGTCATATGTTAAAGAGGAATATTCTTTTATGTTATCATTTATATTTCGTTATTTGTGTTGTTTTTCTTGGCATGTTTTTTTATTGCTATGACGAAAAAAAGAAATAGGGCTAAATAAAATTCGCAACTAAGGTGCTAATACATCTAGGGCCTCCTCTGATTATATGCATATAATTTTATGTGTTTTTTTAAAAATAGACCGGGCTTGTTTGCTTGAAGAATTTTAGGAAATAGTATGGCTTATATATGCGGTTAAGAAAAAAAGTTCATTTTATTCTTTCATCTTCAATGGGTATTATTTTCGTCTTCTCGAGAAAACAGTTGGTAACATAATCGGGTTTATTTACATAAATTTAATAGAAACGTGTTTATTTACCGTTTAATCGTTTGTATATAATCAAATTCCTCAGATTGTAGTACTTTAGTAAATTATGATTCGGTATCACAAGTCTGAATTTTGTGTGTGTGTGATTCTAAAGAACCGATAGAGCTTGTTTGGTTGCAGATTTTTAGAAAATGATTTACGCTATTTGTGTGCTTAGAGAGAAAGAAGGGTTAATTTTTTTGAAATGTCTTGTTTTGCAGTTTGTCACCTGGGTTGTGATTCCAGCTACGAAAAACTCAAGAGCCGATTATGCCAACAATACTCTTGTTCTCATCGTTCTATTCCAATATATCCCCAGATTATTTCTCATTTTTCCCCTTAACAAGAAGATTATCAAAACTACAGGACTAGTTGCTCGCACTGCTTGGGCCGGTGCTGCATATAACCTCCTCCTATACATGCTCGCCAGTCACGTAAACAACTTATATATTTACTTTATTTTATCTATTTGTTTTGGAAAATAAGGCCTTGTTTGATTGTAACTTTTATGCAAAGAAGCTGGATTTATTAAGTTCCAGAGGAAAAAAAGCTAGGCCTATCCAGCTTAAAGCTTCTAGCATTTAAGCAAATCAACTAAATGCAGTTTAGTCTTTAAGAACAAAGAAAAAAAGCTAAAAAATCAAGCTTGAAACGGCAACCAAACAAGGCAGATAGCTGATAAGAACCGACTAATCCTTGATATATATACTGCTGGCTCCAGGTTCTTGGGGCTTCATGGTATTTATTGTCTATAGGTCGGCAACATTCTTGCTGGAAAGAGCAGTGTAATAATGAGAGAAATGCAACTACGCCGTGTTTTTATAACTATCTTGATTGCAAGAGTTTAGAGCAACCTGAGAGAAATCGTTGGCTGAATTCCACAAAAGTAATTGCTCTGTGTGATGCAAGGAAGGATGATACAAATTTTAAATTTGGAATGTTTGCAGATGCTTTTACTACCCAAGTTGCTTCATCTCGGTTTGGCGAGAAGTACCTATATTGCCTTTGGTGGGGTCTAAGAAACTTGAGGTAAATAGTTGTTGTTTTTCTTCTTTTTATGCTTTTTGAATATGTTCTAGCACTTTGGTGCCATAAATTAAGTTCTTTAACTTGATTTTATATTTGCTTTGAAGTTCATATGGACAGAATTTGGAGACAAGCATATATGTTGGAGAAACGACATTTTGCCTTCTTATTTGCATCGGTGGTTTGATTTTATTTGCAGAGTTGATCGGGCAAATGCAGGTATTCTTGCATCCATATTGTGATTATGGTTTTCTGTTTTTTCGTAAATAGTTATTGCTGTGACTACATTTTGGGGCTAATTTCCATTTAGTGACATTTTTTGACTATTTTTCCATCATGTGCTACTGTGAACTCAATTCCTATTTAAGTGTAAGCTTATTAAAAGTGAAATACGTATACATCTTACCGTCTTACGACATAACAATAGAAAAACAGTGCATATAGTTTTATGCACATGAAAGTGAATGCTATATATTGAACAAGATGCCAATTGAAAATAAGTTTATTGAAGTGCCTGCTCATCAAAAGAAACATAAATTGGGAACCAAGTCGATAACTTGTCACTTGATGTTACTTTTCTGATGTGTTTTTTTTTTGTTGCTTTTGAAGACTTATTTGCAATCTATGACGGTAAGACTTGAAGAATGGAGAATTAGGAGAAGAGATACAGAGGAATGGATGAGGCATAGACAATTACCCCCTGAGCTGCAAGAACGTGTTCGCCGTTTTGTTCAGTACACGTGGCTTGCAACAAGAGGAGTAAACGAAGAGTATATTTTGCAGTCTTTGCCCATAGATCTTCGTCGCGAAATTCAAAGGCATCTGTGTTTGCAGCTTGTTCGACGTGTAAGTTCTTCTTATTTGATTACATATAGTCTTCAAGACTTGGCAGTGTCACATTTGTAATTCTGAAGTACTTTTGTGAGAGACAATAATTATGATTCAGAATCTGAAAACTTTCACTATGGCATCATTATGTATATATAGTTATTCTTGTGTTCCACCGCCTTCTATATATTTGAGATGCAAATTACATTTGGGTTTTGGTATTTGAGCTATTTGTGATAGCCAAAGGCACCTATGTCTTCAGCTTGTTCGCAATGTAATGTAAGTTGTGCTTAGATATGACATCTTTGGTTGCATTTTTAAGCAAATTAAGTATATTTTTGAGGCTTAGAAAATTTTGGGTGTATCTACTTGAAGCTTCTAGCTTTTTAAGACTAAAAGCCCAGAAAGCTAAGGTTTAATGATTGAGCTTATATGTGGCTTATATTGCACTGATTTATTTTACAGGTTCCTTTTTTTTCACAAATGGATGATCAGCTACTAGACGCTATATGTGAACGATTAGTATCCTCATTAAGCACACAAGGCACTTTTGTTGTTCGTGAAGATGACCCTGTAGATGAAATGTTGTTTATCATTAGGGGACAATTAGAGAGCTCAACAACTAATGGTGGAAGATCTGGATTTTTTAATTCTATTACACTTAGACCTGGCGATTTCTGCGGCGAAGAGTTGTTGACGTGGGCTTTAATGCCTAATTCCGCACAAAGTTTGCCTGTTTCTACACGAACAGTTAAAACACTCTCGGAAGTTGAAGCATTTGCTCTTCGTGCTGAGGATTTGAAATTTGTCGCATATCAGTTTAAGCGGCTGCATAGTAAGAAGCTTCAACACGCGTTCAGGTACGGATTTTAATGTTTTGTATTATTCTTATTCATACTTTTTAGGCGAACCCAATATTTTGATATTGTACTCCAAGTCTCTAACCTACCAAATTTAGCAAAGTACACTGACATTCCATTTCTTGATAATTTTGTACACTTAATATATCATATAATAAAAAAATAAAACATGGTCGGGATAGTAATAAGTTAAGAAAACTAAATATTTTTTACACTTTATATTTCATTATTTGGTTTTGTGTCATGTTTTTCCCGGTACACAATCTAATATTATTATTTTCCTATGACGTGTAGATTAGCTATAAAATATATTACGTTAGTGAACTAATTGCTATGCTTGGTAATTTGGCGCTCAAAATTGAGATTGATGATACATTGGTCTACGAAGCTATATTTTACCCCAATCTTAACAGAGAGGTGCATGTATTTTTGGAGCATTGGAGTTGTTGAGTCTACCATAATCTTGAACTTTTAGTATGAGAAATTTTTGACTTATTTATGATATTCTGCAACAGGTACTATTCTCACCAGTGGAGAACATGGGGTGCGTGTTTTATACAATCTGCTTGGAGAAGATACAAGAAGAAAAAATTAGCGAAAGACTTGGCATTACAAGAAAGATTGTACTATGGGAGTGGTTACAACAACGATTTTGATGAGGGCGATTATGATGATGATAGTGGCGATAGCTCTGACGATACAAAAAAGGTGCAACAACTTGGGCCTACCGTTTTGGCTTCAAAATTTGCTGCAAATACTAAAAAAGGGGTTAAAACAAAGGGCGAGGTGCAGGATATGACCAAGTTGCTTAAGCCGGATGAGCCCGATTTTTCTGATATACAAGATGATGATTAGTTAATGTATAAGGTAGAATCAACTGGTAAAGTGATAGAAAAAAGCATGGAGAGGTTAGTTGCGTATCTTGTTTGGCTGAAGGTACAAGGAAATAAGTGCTTATTTGAGAGAGGAAAAAGTTAGGTGTTTCCCGCTTAATCTTTCTATTCTTCTCAGGCTAGAAACCAATCAGAACTTGGGTGGTCAACTGAATACACTACGAACACTTGTAAAAGAAGAATACGCAATAACACCAACTTTTCCTTCCTAATTTCTTCTTTTTTTTCACCCTCTTGCTCTATTTTTTTTTTTTTTAATGTGTATAGAAATTTGTATATGTAAAAGCAGACCTTACTGGAGTGAATTTTAGGGTGAAAAGACTCTCTGTGGTGCTTTTTTGGCCCCAAATTTAAAATTTAATAACATTTGACCATGACCTTTTGGTGACTTTCCTCAGAATTTTCTAATAGTCTCTTTAAGTTATATACTTCTTCATCTTCCATTGCCAAATGGATCTTTCCAATGTGTCTTGTGCTTTTCTTTTCATTTTTCCCGTTTGCTGTATTATGAATGAGGTATCCGATCCAAACAACCTCTGACTTTGGAATGCGTTGTGTGTTAACAAATAAATTTTCAATGAATCCATTTGTTATTCATTGGTCACCATAACAAAGGCGTATACATTTTGTGCAGAACTATTTTTTTTCTGGATTTTGATTAAGATTTTCAGAAGTATGGTAGTGCGAATGAAAGTTAGTCCGATGATGAGCCAGGTGTAGAACTTGTGGCCCTTGTTGATACCTGAAAAGCCTCTTCTAATGTAAGAACAACTTGCTCCATCGATGGTCGTAATTGCTTATTTGACGTGCACAATAGAGCCAGTTTAAATACCAGATCGAATGCCTCTGGTGAGTACTCGGTATTTAGTTTGGGATCAGCGAATCCTGATATGCTGTTCCCATGTCTGCTTAGTGATCTTGCCTGAACATGTAAGCACATAGATAAATATATCATCTAAATCAAGAGCTGAAAATATTATGATTGCACTTTAATGCCTTTTTCTGTTGCAGCTTATGAGCTTAAATTTTTATATGCCTTTTTGATTAAAATCTAGATTGTATTTATGTATGCTGCTTAAAAGCTGAGCTTCTTCTGGTTCTTCTTTGCGTAAAAGCTAGAAGATTTGAGCTAAAGGATCCCTTGATACCCAAAGTTGTGAATATTCTGTAAGCGGGCTTATTTGCTTAAAATCTGCAACCAAATATGACCGAAATACTAGGACATAAATACTGCTTACCATTTTATTTAGCGGCATTGGATTTTTCCGATCTATATTTATGACTCTCCTTCCGGAAATGATTTGTAGGAGTACCACTCCAAAGCTGTACACATCACTTGAAGGATTTACTTGGTTGTTTGTTTGGTACTCTGGATCGACATAACCAAATGTTCCTCTCACTTCTGAGGTGGCATAACTTTTCCCGATGTCTATCACTTTGGATAATCCAAAGTCTGAAAGCTTTGCGTCAAAGTTTTTTCCGATTAGTATGTTTGTTGGCTGCAGGAAAGAGTCGAAAGACAAAGGTATCACATTAAAAACCAGATAATTATTCTGGATTCATTACGCACTAAATGCTTGTGGCAACTTATAATTTCCATTTACTGGGACTGCATTATATTCGGTGTGCATTTCCATAATTAGTTTATTGAATGGTATATGCTGCCCATCAAACGGAAATAGTTTTGTGGAGCAATATGCCAATCAAAAACCCATCAACTGAAGTACCACTAAATGGAGCACAATTTGTTCCTTGGGAATTAAATTTTCTATCGTTCACTATGGTACGGAGTAAGTTTTAAAAATTGAACAGTTAATATGGCATTTTTTTTACCTTGATGTCACGGTGAACTATGTACCCTTCGGGATATGTATGAAGAAACCAAAGTCCTCTTGCACTATCAACTGCAATGTGAAGCCTCTGAATCCAGGATAGGTTTTTATCCTTTCCTGTAATTTGCATATTCAAATGTATAGGACTACTTTCAGGGTAGAATAGCATGTGAAAGCTTGAGTTTTAGGGATTGTTTGACTGAAGCTTTTAAGAAATTGAACGTTTATTTAAGGCCAAAACCGGTATCATCTAATTCCTAACCACTAATTCCAGTCCTGTACAATGTCGAAGTTAGCCATCCAAACACATGATTCTTAAGGCCTTGTTTGATTGTAGCTTAAAAGCTCAGATTTTGTTTTCTTGCATCAAAGCTAGAATCTATTTAGGTGACCAGCTAGAATATATTTAGTTGAGATTTTGCAAGTTTTGGCCTGAGTAAGAGAAGCCGGATGAGCTTTGCTTCTTCTAGATCCTCAAAAATTTTAGTTTAATTGCTTAAGCTATGTACCCTCATTAGCCTTTTATAAGAAAATTTCTCGACATGATAGCTCTAACCAAATCAAGTTTTTTTTAGAAAAAATAAAATCCAAAGTTACCTATAAAAGGATATTACTTACCGAAAAGCCATTGTGAGAGATTTCCATTGGGGCAAAGTTCATAGATGAGAAAAAATTGATCCCCTTTTTCACAATAACCGAGCAATGTCACAAGATTTGGGTGTCGAACATGTGAAATGCTTTGAATTTCCCTGAGGAAACTCTCGTCATATCCGTCATTGATAATGTGCTTAACTGCTACCTGCTGTTTGTTTGGCAATATTCCTTGATACACCTTTCCTGTATATGTCAAGTATGAAAGTTTCTAAAAAAAATATTCAAAATATAATACCAATGTTTTAAGTAGCGTTATCGTTAACATAGCGTAATAACAAAGCGCTTTGCGATGTATTTTTTTTTACCTATATAATCATATAATTCAAATGCTAATTATGTTAAAACACTTCAATTTTTTAAAAACAACCAAATGCGTAGTTCGTTATAATTTTACAAATACATAATTCAATATAAAATTACAATCTCACACATATATATAATACTATAGAAGTACTAGAGTGGGAACTAAAAGTAAAAAAATTAAGTTATGACCCAAAATGACTTAGTTGTATCCATTTTTCTTTAATATTTTTTTTATTAATAATAAACTTTACTAAAAAAAATTAATAAATTTTTTTAATAAAAAGCCTCGCTTTTTTTTGTGCTATTTATGCTTTTTTCCCGCTTTTTGGCTTTACCTCTAAAATAGCGCTATTGCGCAAGCTTATGCTCTTTTTAAAACAGTGTATAATACTAGTATAATCGAGATAGCTATGAAAAAGATATAAGGCATGTTTCGTTGCAACTTTGAAGCGTGAGTTATTTGCTTTTTTACTAAGAAGTTGCAATGCATTTGTCTAACTAGCTTACAAAATGTCAAAATGAGTACTTTTTGCCAGACCAGTTTTCAGCTGAAATAGGTTTGGGTCTGGGAAAACTACGTGAATAATATTTACTAAAACAACGAGTCTATTTTAGCAAAAGAAATCAACTTCCGTTTGTTAAAAATTGGTATATAATTAAACAATTTTCATTTATTCGATAAATCACCATTTGATTTCTCAAGTCTACCACATTCACAGCTGTGAGCTATGTCATTACAATTTCATGTATAAGCTTATAAACTCTAGCTTTATCCATGATATGGTTCTCTGTGCAAACTTGAATACAGTAATCAATTTTTACATATATGCATATTCTTATGGATATAACCTGCAGTTCCCTCGCCAATGAAATTTTTGTGATCCATATTCTCTGTAGCGGCAAACACCTCTTTGACTGTGATTTTGGGGCAAGCGAATTCTTCAAGTGAAGCTGTCAAAAATAACATGAAGTATCAGTCATTAAGTATTTGCTGATGACTTGGTAATTTTGAAGATATGAATATATGTATGATATTACATTGAAAATCGTCATCTCGTTCTATATCCATGCTCGCCATGCACAATGCTTTTGACCTGATCCACCTCATATTTCCTCCATGTTTGCCTGTTTCAATGTATACAATCTGAGTAATTCTAATATAGTCTTCAAATGAAAGTTTGGACTATTAATTTTTTTAAATGGCTAATATTGAGAGAACACAAAGTTACCCCTCTTAGTCATGCGAATGAGCATGTAAAATTAATAATTTCTTTCTCTCTTTCGGTTTTAATGACAAAAACTTGTGGTTTAAACTTACCTTTGGAACGGTGATCAACTTTTTCGTTTCCCAACGGCAATAGAAATCTGCAGCATGGTTTGATCCACATTTTAACTTTTGATCACCCTTTGTTATGATATTGTCTCCTAAATTTTAAATATTTTTGAATTCTGAAATGAACTTCACCACTGCTGGCGCACTGCCAATTTACGGAAGAGCTCTGAACATATGAAGGGTTAACTAAGCCTTAAAATATTGGCGAGTTGATGTATCCTGTGAATTATGCTTGTCACTTAGTTTCAGATGACCGGTCCAAACAATGCCTAATGGCATAAATATGTGATTTTTGGGTTTACGTATATGACTCAATAGCCGGCTTTTCCTTTGTTATATAGGAAAATTAGTATTCTCTTGTTTGGAGTTGTAGGAAACAGACGACTTGCTTTCATATCTTTATACAAGAATGACAAAACTATGGTAATGAAATACATTTATCTTCTAGAAATATGGTGAAGTTTCTAGCTAACAAAAACTGAAATATTTCACCTTATTTATCTTACGCCTAGTGAATTATCGTTCCATTGGTCGTGTTTGTGTCCTTGTTTCTGTCGTATATGGGGTAACGTGGGCCCCTTACTCTAGAACGATGAAAAAAAAAAGACAATGCAACTACGGAACATCTTAGCTCTGTATCTCATCAATGAAAACTCATAGACGTTTGATTTGTTAATTTGAATTGGTATACTTCCTATTTTTAGCATAGCAACAAATAGTTGCTTACTTGGAGACTTATAAGTCTAGTTTCGAAGGTTCAATTACTGTTGAGAAAAACACGATTTTTCTAAAGAAAATGAGAAATTTAAAAATAGGTTGGAAGTATATGAGTAAGTCTTCTGTAGATCTTTTGTTAGGAGATATTTTACAAGTTTAATTTACAACACTAAATTCACAACTCACATATATGGTTGCAAATGAACCGAAACGAAACAAACAAGATCCTGATCGATTGTGTTCATTTATTGTGAATGCACATTAATTGATGTCCAGCTCAGCTCATATTCAGGACGAAACTTGGTATTCATTTTCGTGTTCTATTTGTGAACTACGAGTCGATTTGGAGATGGGTACGTAGTTCTCTTTCCATGTAATTCCGAAGATTTGGGGGGGATATGGAAAGACGGGTTAGAGAATATTAAGGCCTTGCTATGTTGCTTAGATTATATAAGTTCAAATTTCTTTTGTGCTTAAAATCTATATAGTTATGTATATATTTAAATATTTATCGAATGATGCCTAGTTCAAAGGCGGAGCTAGAATTAACATTATTAGGTTGCACAAAGCAAATTGTTAATTTATGGGATTGCAAAACTTATGATTTAAAAATTCCTTGTAGAAAAAATCTCCTTGTCTAATTTTTATTAACTCATGAGCGTTTGGCGAGCTGAACACGACTTTTTGCAAAATCTATCTTTTAATCAAATGCTAAATAAATTTTCGTTCAAACTCACTATATATGTTTATTAATTTAAAAAATGAATCGAGTCTTTAACGAGTGACCATGTTAATGCACAAGTTTTCTAATAAGTGAATTTTTTTCTAAGACTTTTATTTTCCATCACTCTTGATATTTTGTGATGCTCCCATGTGAATAATGCGTTCAATTATTTATAAAATTGATGTTCCCATGTGAATAAAAAAAGTATATTTGGAAATGACTTTGTCTATTCCTTTTGGACTTTGCTTTTTAGTCTATATTTGGACTGCTTTTAGTCCATGGCAAATACTAAGACCGCAAAAAAAAAAAAACGGAAAAATCGAACCGAACCGATAACCGAACCGAAAAAACCCCAAAAAGGCCGAAATCAAATAACCGAAAAAATTTCTGGTCGGTTTCGGTTTTCAGTAAAAGCGAACCGAAAAAGACCGAAAAAGAAAAAATAAAACCAAAAAAAACCGAAACTGGACCGAAAAAACCGGTCCGATTCGGTCCAAAAAATAAAAAGACCGAAACCGAAAAAAACCGAACTGAAAAATATGCTCGGTTTCGGTTTCGGTTTTGCCAAAAACCAAACCGGACCGAACCGAACCCGACCCTACCAAATACGATATTATAGGTGTAGAAATATGCTACATGCATGGGCTACTTTTGTCTTGAACACATGCTTACTTCTCATAATTATCAGCTTAATTATGATTACAATTCTAAAATCAATATTCAGGCTATTTTTTTCCTTTTACTAAAGCCAAATTTTGTTACTAAACACAGTTCATTCGCAATCGGTAATATTAATTCTGGCCATTCCATCCACTTGTCTACGATGGCGAATCTAAACCGTTGACGCGACCACTCGATACATCTGTAGCAATGTGTATGAGATACAATTAACAAACTTATTAGTTGCAAGCCACTTAATCATATCTTGCTTATAATAAATGCTTAATGGAAACTACTATATGCCATATAACTTTTTTAGTGCTAAGGCTAACCATCTAAATATCCTTCTTTAGTCCAGTGAGATAATCTTCTATTTATTATGGTTATCATGATAAAAAAAAGTTATTTAACCAATGAGAAAACTTATTTTAATAGAAGTCGGGAGATGTCAAATGATGGCTAGCGGATGTCACCGCGCCTCCAATAATTATAAAATTTCTATTTTTCGGATGTAATATAGCATCCCTTCGTTTTTTTTCACTTAATATTATTTATTTTATGTAAATTCGAGAAACATAGTTAGAATTTCTGGCTTGGTACTTGGAAACTATAATGGAGAGTGAGGTAGAGTGCTACCAAGATTGTCTAGATACACCTCCGTTCGGCGCTTGTTAACATATTCGTGCTCGTTAGATTAAATATATTTATGTTACATTAATTTAAACATATATACATATACGTATTTATGTATATAGAGAGAGACATGTATATACGTATTTACATATTGCTTTTAAAATTTTAACCATATTCTATAATCTTTATTACATTCTCAATAATATGTTTTATTATATCTTTAAAAATTCCAGACTTTAAATAAGTATAATAGTTTATTAGGTTTATGAAAAAATATATTAGGTTTAGGAACGAACGAACACGATATCGAACAAGTTTTATTTATCACGGACGATCGCGAATAATTTTTATTTATCATGAACGATCACGGGCACGGTTTCTAATGTTTGTCACGAACACGAACAAACCTATTGTAAAATTTCTTCTTTTCTGATGTATATTTGTTGATGTTACTGATTTAGCATTCCCCTCATTTGTTTCCTTACTTTTAATATTTAATTATTTTATGTAAATTAGAAACACTCAGTTTAACATATCAACATTTTATTTCCTAAACTGTTGATAAACTGATTTTTTTTTTTAGCAGCTTCACTTCACCTACTCTCATGAGTCAATATCTCATTTTATTGGTCTTGCACATTATGCATCATTTTTCATTTTTCTTGTAATTGTATGTGGCCATAATTAGCTTATATTTTTCATTCTTGATATTGACCTGCAATATACTGGGAATATTCTCATTTTAGTGGAGAAATTGGAAAACATAAAGATAATTGTTACCTACTCATACCATCACTACAGAAAAAATTCATTTAGCATCATAAAAAAAAATCGGTTATATTGCTAAAATATTTGTGGCTAAATTTTAGCAACAGTTTAACAACAAATTATGTTGTTATTTGTTGGTAAACTGTTGCTAAAATTTAACCACAAACACTTTACAAACATAACTCAAAAAGTTTTATAATGTTAAATGAACTTTTTCTTGTAATAAAATTTACCTAAGATGGCTATTATTCAATCTAAATACCAAATACAAAGTTCATGCAACTTAGTCCCTATAATTGAAATTAACATTAGACGCTTCGTTAAAAATACCGTCTTAATACTTGTATCTCATCGATAAGTTCGTTCAAGGCTTTCCATGATGAGCTTCTTTCTTCCATAGCATTCATCGCGCTCTCTCCATGCTCCTTGACTTTCTTCCTCGCGTTTTTTTCCCATTTCACCCTCCATGAGCTCTTTCACAGTCAGGGGAGGAGATAAAACAATAATTTTTGGGTTGCAAAAAAAAAAAACCGTCAATCCAAATTTCCTCAAATTAGGGTCGGTTGAAAATTCTCAATCTTACAAAAACAAAATCACCATTTCCTTTGTTCATAAACTAGAAAAAAATGAGCTCAAAAATATAATTAATAAAAAGAATGAGTCAAACTTAGTACTATTTAATACTTATAATTTAAAATATCGTGTACATAAAGTTACAATATTATTATTATTTGTCTATATTCTCTCAAATTGTAAAGATTTTACATAAATGTTTACGAAATTTTATAAATTATTTTTGACAAATTTCATAGTTTATGAATAGCATACCGATCACAATTAGTTTTTTTTTTTAACTTTATCATTTTCTCTAAATTAAAAAAAAACATGATTTTGTTACATAAATAATTGTTGAAAAAAAAAAAATACTTAATCTTAATTTTGAGAGTTTAATTTTCTTTAGTAAATTTTGTAACAATAATTTAACTAGTTTTTGTAACAATGATTTGACTAATTTACAAAATAAAGCTTTGATATTGATTTATAATTATTACTTTTTATATAGTGATTTGTACATTTATAATTGCTGAAAATAAAATTTAAATAGTTGCCAGAATGTTCTATCTACAAATTACTCAGAAAAACACTATAAAAAAAATCAAATTATTAAAAATTGTGGGGTTGCGGTGGCAACCCTGATCATACTATAGTTCCGCCACTATTCACGGTCGTCTTGAGACCCTCTTGTTCACGAACCTCTTACCATTCCGTTGATGGTTTCAACTTTAAGTCCTATTTTGATCTTCTCAGTCACCATCCTTGCGTTCAAGTGTTGTTCCGCCATCATTGGCCATGCCAATAGAGGAACCTTGGTGCAAATGCTCTCCATCACCGAGTTCCATCCATAGTGGCTCAGAAACCCGTGGACGGCCTCGTGTTCTAGGATAGCCCTCTGGTCAACCCAGCCTCTTACTAGTTTTCCCCTTTCCATCACCCTCTCTTCGAAACTCTCTGGAAGGCCTGACACTCCTTTTTTTTTTTATTATCCATAAGAAATTAACCTTGTAAAAGAAATCACGCTTAATGCGAAGTAAAGTTCAATGTTCTTTTTGCTAAAATGAAGTCTTATACACTATGGTATATGGTTACTTTTCGATTTTCTAGACGATATCATTTTTTTAGCAATTACTATACTGATATTGCATTTTGTGTGAGTTAGTACGTATATTTTAACAACTAGAGAAAACCCAAAGGCTAGTGTACTAAATGGTAACAAGAAGAAAATATAATGTACTAACATGTATTATATATGTTCTCACATTCTTTAACCTCAATGTTTGGTCTTTTCTAGATCCCAACATTAATTGATAGTATTTGCACATTTATAGTGAAGAAAATCGATATGTGATGATAAACTACAGTATAAATTTGCATTTGACTTTATCTTTTTTCATGAAAAACTTGTCTAAGAAAGTGAACAGATTGTTACCATCGGAATAACAACAAAGTGTCTCTTGCTATTCTGACATTTTTTTATGGTGTTACCTTAACTTTCTTTCTTCCCCTCTTTCCAGTTTCACCTTTCTATAACCTCTCTTTCACCGAATCCTTAAGGAGCACCGCATTTGTTTTCATGAACCAAACTCTGCTGATTTGCCTCCCTAATCAAAATACAATTCAAGAAAGTTTGCTTAATATTATGACAACCCTTTTTTATGAGAAACTTTACTTTTGTTTTCTATCACTGATTACGTGACCCTTTTCACCATTGCTTTTAATTCATAGATTCAATGGCCCATAAGAAAGTAATTCAATTTGGAAAGGGTTGTTTTTTTCATTTTTACTTTGCTTCTTTCCTGTTATCTAGGCTTATGCTTACAGTTGTGAAAATAAGCCCGAGACTTTTACTGATTAAATGTCTGAATCTTTTTTTTTTTAATCAATACCAGCAAACTTTTATTAAAGTAAATAGTAGCATCTCGTGAGCTAAGCCCTCACGATGACTATTCCGATCAAGTCTATCAACAGTAAAAGCTAAAGAGGGAAAACATACAAAACTTAGGCTATGAAAACCTACTTTTAAAAAATGAAAATAAAACCTTAAAAGAGAAAAAACATCAAGGTGAGCAGATTAAGAAAATCCAGAATCATTTTCTTTAAAAACTAAACCTTCATATCTTTAGAACAACCACCAATATGTTTTCGAAAGAACACCCAAGAGATGTATCAAAAGCGATCTTTAAAGGCATGTTCCTTAGTAAAAACAAAAAAACTCTCATTCTCCTTATCATCTATTCTTCTGCAACATTAAATGTCTGAATCTTATGCTTTGTAAATGCAATTTAATTAAATTAAGTTTATCTAAATTTGCTCGTTTCGAGTTTGTGGTGCCCAATTCATAAAATTTTAGTATCTTTTTGGTGCAAGGATCCTTTCCAGGAAAATATGACGGGAAGGAAATAGTTTTGCGGAAATTATGGATACAAAGAAGTAACGTATTCTTTTCCGTCATATTTTCTTATATAAATTCCTTGCACCAAAACCGTAACCTTATTTGTTTTACATATTAATACTCGTGCTAACAAATCATTCTTTACTGTAGGAGTTAATTTGTAAAGTTTTTTTTTTTTTTAAAGTTTAATATGTTTCACGTTTTTATTTTTCTTTATTTTACTTCGAGCAAGTTCAATATAAAAATAACAAAATCGAAGTAGTGAATTCATGCATATTTTTTTTGAATACTCATATCCATCATGATGATTTAAATCTTTAAATGAAATACATAAAAAGCAAAAATAATAATTCGTGTGGTTCTTGTAGATTGTGTACGAGTAATTCATCGAATCCTCATGATTATATATTTTGGAAATTTATTCATTCATTAGCTAAGGAAAGGAAAGCAAGGCATTATTCCATCATAGAACAAAAGATTAATTAATGAGCAAGGAATGGACCACCAGCTAGATTTTGAAACAAACATTATTAATTATTCACCTAATTCAGATAACTATTATTTAATCTAAATAATATTTATAAAAGAGAGAAGTATAGTAAGGGTCAAGATTTGTATTCAAATTGTACTAAAATTTCATGTGATCATCAACCTCTTTATATTAACATAAAGGTTGAGAATTTTACAATGACAATCATAAAGACAATAATAATACAAAGAGTTGCCCATTAACAATAATACAAATGCAAATTTAACGACTTATAACTCATTTGGACAACTCAACCACTAGTAAAAAGAAAAAGAATACAACACAATATGCAACTTCATCCCTATAATTGAAATTAACATTAGACGCTTCATTATGATTATCGTCTTAATACTTGTATCTCATCGATAAGTTCGTTCAACGCTTTCCATGATGAACCTCCCTCTTGATCCATAGCCTTCCTCGCGCTCTCTCCATGTTCCTTGACTTTCTTGAGCTTTATGAGCTTTTTCCCATTTCACCCTCCATGAGCTCTTTTACGGTCTTCTTGAGAGCCTCTTTGTTCACAAACCCTCTTACCGTTCCGTCGATGGTTTCGACTCTTAGCCCTATTTTGATCTCCTCAGTCACCATCCTTGCGTTCAAGTGTTGTTCCGCCATCACTGGCCATGCCATTATAGGAACCTTCGCACAAATGCTCTCCATCACTGAGTTCCGTCCCCAGTGACTCAGAAACCCATGAACGGCCTCGTGTTCTAGGATAGCCCTCTGGTCGACCCAGCCTCTTACTAATTTTCCTCGTTCCTTCACCCTCTCCTCGAAACCCTCTGGCAGGCCTGACACGCCGTCTTTTATTATCCATAAGAAATTAACCTTGTTAAAGAAATCACAGATAATGTGAGGCAAGATTAAACGATTTTGATGAATTTAAGTTTGATGAATTGAAACTAACTAGGTATTTTTGTTACAACCTTTCAGCTCTACATCTGGCTTGAAAAAGCTAGAAGTACTTCATTGATTATTTTGTAAGCCTCAAAATAAATTTGTGCGTTACTCAAAGTACTGGCCAAAAAAATCCTACAAGAAATTGAGTTATTCTTTAACCTCAGATTCTTCTAGACCAAGTGCAATTTCCAATAGTTGTTGAGGAGATATCTCTGCTTATTGAGACCCGAATGCCACATAGAGAACCGGCTGTCCCAACCGCAATCTAGAGTCCAGCCATTCGAGCCACATGGGCTTCTTATGTGCTAATTCATATTGGGCTGCAACTGATTGGGCCAAGCAGAGCGGCCCAATACACAAAGCTTTGGGCCTAGCCTCTCGGTTCCAATGGTCCATAAATGAAGCTTCGAGCTCGTAGAAACTATTCATTATCATACCATAGCTTTTCAAGTTGTAAATAACCTGCTCTGTAACAAACTCAAAGAAAGGCCCACTAGGATCACGCATATTGAACGGCTCAGAAAAGTCGTTTCTTGTGAGCCTGATCCAAGGGAAACTTGGGAGGGTAATTGGCTCGTCGTCCGATTCTGGTCCCGAGAATAAGCGACTAGAGCTTGTGTAATTTGCAATGGACTGTTAGCATAATAATAAACTTTAATCTTTATACATTTTTATACAATAATCGAGCATAATTTATCATGTACGTCACCTAACACGTTATGGAAAAAGTCCGGTGGAATATCATGTACTCGCCTAACATGCACCTTATTGAACCAGAAACTAGGTGCATAATAACCGGTTTCAGATATGTATGTATCTCTACTTATGCTCATATGAAATAATTTAACGACATATATGTTTATAATTTGGCAGTACATATCAATATAAGTGTTGATATGCCTGGTGTACATGTGTGTATATATATATATATGCCTAAAATCTGATAATGGTATGCCAAATTTATGAAATAATTTGACAATATTGTAATTGACGAATTTGACAAAATTGTCCTTATTCAAATAAAGATTGAGTCACTTGTGTTTTTTATAAATAAGTTGTCCAAATTGTGACCAAGTGAAATTTGATTGTCCAAAAATTTTTAGCTCCAAAGAAGAGCTACTTACACGTAGAACCAAAATTTTAAAAGCTGTAAGTGGGAACAATAGTGTACTTAGAAAGAATCAAAAAATTAAAATATGGCGACACATTTTGATTTCGACAAAATGTAGCCATAAATTTCATGAAATGAAAAGACACAAATACAATTTTACATGATGAATATACCTAAAATATTTCACTTATAGCACTTTCACCCTCGATATTTTACAAATCCCTTATTGGCTCCACATTAATACTTTATAACATACCTGAGCATAGCTGCTCATCCCATAGAATATCAGTCGTGGGATACCAAACTTGGTGGCCGAATCAAAGGTCCATCCAAGAAACCCGTCGGAGACTATACAAGTGAAATGTGGCAGTCTCTGAAGAGCTTCCTCAAACTCCTGTTATATTCGCCTAGTAGTGACAGAAAATGGTACAAATAACGACATAGAGGGTAACTTGTCTGTGCTCTCAACTCCATCGGGGACTCCTATTAAAATATAAAATTAGGTAGATTAAATTAGAATTTTTGTACAATCCCTCTATGATAAATCTTGATAACTGTAATTTGTAATTTGATGTTGTTGAATTTTTAGCAATAAGTTGTATAGTAATAGTTCAGTTGTTGATATCATGTTATTTTATTGTAATGTAAAAACACCTTCGATGTTAATGGGGAAGGCGAGAGATACAATAGATATAGAGGATGGGATAGAGTCGGTGATGAAGGAGCGGTTGGCGGGGGTGGTGAAAACGGTGATGCTGACATGGCGGTCGAGGAGGAGGCGGGCGAGATGGATTAACGGGATAGTGTGGCTTTTGGACATGAATGGAAACAACACTATGTGAGGACATGCACATGATTTAAATTTTCATCTGACCAGTGAAATTAAAACAATGCAATGGTTTAAATTTATGAGTGAGTTTTGTAAAAAATTTTTATATAATTTTAATATATAAAATACAAATTATGATTTTGTAAATTAAAAACTAACTTTACAACACAATAAAAATTCAAATAAAATTATAGAACACTAGTTGAAACTACACTAAATTTAAGTATTATTTAAAAATAGTAAAAAAATCAATGATTTTAATATATCTTATTTTATATGTAAAAATTATATAAAAATAAAATTACAAAACTCAAGCATAAATCTAAACCATTTAATTGTTTTAATTTCATATGTTATACGAACCGTTGAGAATGTGAGTGCACTACGAACTCTAGAGAATTTGAATCCTGATGCATGTGTTTTTTTTTAAAAAAATAATGGTGGGGAAGACCCACTTTTTTTATTGATTAATGAAAGTAAAAAATTGAGGGGAAACCCCACAACAATAAAAACGAGTATCAGTAGTGCAGTGAAATGAAATACATGGGCTTAGTAAAAAAAATTAGAACTTTAAATGAACAAAACCAAAATCGTAAGTAGCCGTGTAGTCTTCTTGGAACTTTAGGGAATAAGGATGTGATAAAAACACATCTCGTCCACCGCTTTGCCTGAATCAGACAGATCATACAGACCAAATAGATATAGAGAGAGATAGAGAACCCCCTCTCTCTTCATCCATCTTCTTCCTTCTACTTCTCTTCATGTCGAAATCTTATATACGGTAACCCTTTCTTTTCCAGTTCCATAATACTCTTCAGTCTTGGTGGGAAATCAATGAGCTTGCTAGAGATTTTCAGATCTAACACACAGCCTAAATTTGCTAGCAAATCATCACCAGAATTGGCTTCTCTGGTACAAAACAAAACAAATAAGTACCCCTTTTTATTAGATCTTTAATTTCGTTGATGATGTGTCTGATTTTCCAAGTTTCTTTTTTATTGTTCTTCAAAATGGTGACCAAAATTAGAGTCACTTTTAATAATGAGATTATTCTAATTTGTTATTTTTAACCCCATTAAGATCGCTAGAGATTCAACTTCAATACTGGATATACTCAGGCTATGTGAAAAATAACCTTTGACAAAAATTCCATTTGAGTCTTTGAAAAGTCCTTATATACCACTAGTATTAGTAGAACTTTTGAAACAACCATCAGTGTTTAATTTCATATATCCAGTAGGTGAATTTTCCCATTTTATTAATTTTACCTTTTTAGCTCTTTGAACATGTCTTAGAAGATGTAGATCACACAAATTCCAGTGAATAGGAAATATTATAACCCTTCTAGTATGTAGTAAAATAAGATTAATAACCTCTTTAATAATTTGTTGATGGGACATATTCTGTTTATTAAATTTACTAGCATATCTAACTTTCCAAATTGACTAAATAATATAAGAGGGGAGAATTTTTATGACATTTTTTTCCATCTGGAGTGAGCCTTTTGAGTCTAGTAACAACCAAGAAATAAATCTACCTCTCAAAGTGAGGTTCTTGTAAGAAACTCCCATTAAATTGCCAAAGTAGCCCCAAACTGATTTGGCTAGATTACTTTCACTTAGTAGATGACCCAAATTTTCTTCATATTTGGTGCAACACTCACATTTGAAAGCTAGTTGAACATCAACCCTTTTAACAGAGCTATCCACTGAAACTGCATTATTTAAACTTTTCCAAGAAAAGCAAGAGATTTTCCATGGTATAAGATTGCCCCAAATTAAATCAAAAATTCAATTGTTTGGATGTTTTTCTCTAATTAAATTCCATGCTGATTTGAATTTTATTATCTATGTTTTGATCCATTATAGGACCTTCACCAGTTCAATTGTCAAGATTCATAGATATGTCTCCATTGCCAATCAACCATACAATCTGAGTTTCAGAGATTTCTCTAGCTTTTACCATTCTTGCCCAGGTATTGCTCCCTTTTGTTACAACACTCTCATTTGGGTGTTTAGATTTACAATATTTAGCTTTCATGAATCTAGACCACATATAATTTTGTGTCCTAAACTTCCAACAGAGTTTGAGTGAGAAAGCCTCAATAATACTTTTGAAACTTCTCACACACATACCACTTTCTTTAGTAGCCCTACAAATAGTCTTTCAGTTCACCCAATGGTACTTATTTTTTCCTTCTTTATTTCCCTATAAAAAATTAGCTAGAATTTGTTCAATCCTTTTAATAACCAACTTAAGAGGGTTCATAGCTGCTAGAGTGTAAATAGGGATGGACTGAAGCACTGAAATAATTAGAATTAGCCTTTTCCCCATATTGAGATTTTGGGTCTTCCAACCTGATAACTTGTTTCTCACTTTGAGAATTAATTCATTATAAAGAATACACTTTTTATTGCCATGATATAACTTGCAGTCTAGGTAAATAAAATAGGGTTTACTCACTGAAATATTGAGTAAATTACTCACTTGACGTTTATGAGTGTCAGTCACCTCCTTTGAAGCATACATGAAACTTTTATCCAAATTGATTTCCTGGCCAAAATCTGTACAATACTGGCATAAAACCCCTGAATATGTTTTAAAGAATTCATATCAGCACCACTGAAAATAATAATGTCATCAGCCATAGACAAATGAGTAATAATAGGTATGCCAATATGAGCTTTGAAGGGTCTCCAACTCTTTTTCTCTATAAACAGATTAAGATTTCTTGTTAGCGTTTCTGAGCATAGAACAAAAAGACTAGAACAGAGAGGGTCTCCTTATCTAAGGTCATTAGTAGCATTAAATAACCATGTAGAAGCATCATTCATCAATATAGAATACAATAAATGTATATTGGTTTTCAACACGAAAAAATGGTTCTTCCATATGCGTTGATCAGTAAGTTTTTTGAAAAATATGACATAATTTATAATTGATCAGTAATTACTAATTTATATTAGTAATTTATTATTTATTTAATTTTTTAATGCGCAAATAACTGTCTAATATTATAATTTGTAGACCGTCTAGTGTGTAGAGTACGGTTTACACGTAGAATATTAGACTATCGGTTCTTATATAATATAAGTAAATTGTTTACAACTTTAGATGGAACTGAACAGACGTACCATCGGTAGAGTTGTAGTGTATAATTTTAGTAGCCCTGTCTTGACTACAGAGAATTGAGTATTTCAACTTTATACGTTAGTTCAATTTGAGTGTATTAAACGAGACCGCAATAATACAATTATTTTTGTAGTAACTCGATAAAATAATTAACGTTTGTGATCATAAAATTTGTTTAAACTCTTAATCCTGAATTTTATTAATTAAACATGTATGAGAAATGATTTTCGTTTTGATTCATAAAAGATTGTGTTTCTTTACGAGTTATAAACTCAGTGAGTTGGACGATAACGTTTCGAGTGCAGTGTTTATTAGTAAATGAAGAAATACACTTCCCGATGGGATTGATGATACCGCTTAAAAGCTTATAAGTATTTTTGTATCAAACCATACAGGTGGATTTATTAATCAAATACATTAATTAAGTTAAGTGGTATTTATTAAAAAAATATTATATGCTTACTAAATATGAAATCGTCAGCGATTTATATTAGTAAGTGTGTATATGTTTAATCTTAATGTGAGGATATTTTAAACATAATCACATGAAATAAATTACTTTTTAGAAAATTCGGAATAAACGAGAGAGATATCAGTTAGATTAAACTCTAACTTAATCAGATAAGAAGGAATTTAGGTTGATGAGTTTAAGTTCGATTCTGATTAGGATAATCTCTACCTTATTCAGCCTATTTGGTTCCTATCGTAATCTCCATATAAATATGCTTCGTGTTACAAATAGAGACATAATTCATTCTCTATGTTCCAATGAGATGGAAACCATCAACTTTCAAGAATGAAGACGTTTTAGAAGCAATACGATAGAAGATTATATTCGCATTTAGAAAGACAGGACCGGACTCACTGTAAACTTACAAACATATATGGCAAAACATAAACAGTTTATATAACAAGATAATAAACGTACATATTTTAATCAATGATTCTGGGTATTTTTTTCTGCTGTTTTAAAACTTTCACCAAGAAAATTATTTTCCACAAAAACAAACAGCCTTAGTTATTGTCCCTTTTTCTCAAATTTGTATTAAATTTACTTTCCCCTTCATTTGTTGGTCTGGTCCTTTTTCTCAAATTTGTATTAAATGAGGGTGGTTGTCATAAATACTCATGTCCCAGATATTTTGTGACACAACGAGCTTTGGACCATATCTATCGAAAGTGGTTGATACAAGTGTTTAATAACCGATTATACCATGTTTATCAATCGGATTCGAACCCTAACGTTTACGAAGCAGGTTTAACTTCAAATGAGAGTTACTAATTATAAATAAATAAAAACAGCTTTGAACCAAGCTGTCTATTTTTGTAGACTAATCTTGGCTGTGTAATGTACATAAATTCAATGGAGTTAGCTTGACGCAATTTAAGTTTTGGTATTAATTATTCCACCTAATCTTGTATAAGACGAAAAAAAACTTTGACTTGTTATCTTACTCATATATTATTTTCTATTCTATAAAGATAATTAGTTGACTAGATCAAAAATAAATCTTAGCCCACAAGATTAAAAACTTTGATTTGTTATCTTAGTTGACTAGATACTATTTAACACATACTATTTTGGACTCATGTAACTCGATATACATGATTTAAATATCATCGGCAAGTCTATGTAATAATGTGTATTAAATAGTCTATGCTTATATCATCATTCTAAAAACTGTGAAAAAACTATCTAATTATTACGTTGAGTCAAACTCGTTCTAGTTATACATTTATATGTCTTAATTAATTATCTACGCATCTTTTAGCTCTTCTTCATCCCTTAAAATGGTCATTGTCAAATTCATTATGCTGTCTAATTCTCTAGCGAATCATGCTAGTATAGCTTATGATAATTCCTGTTATTTTGGTGTACCTGACCATTTTTTGTCCTTATTGTGTAATGACTTAATTTATTGAAAGTATCCTTTTAATTTTCAAAAAAATAAAATTCATTATGCTGTCTCTAATTTCTGTTTTGGTAGTTTTGAGGTCAAAAGTAGCATAGTTGGTTAGAATGGTCAAAAGTAGCATAGTTGGTTTGAATGGTCAAAAACCACTTATATATATATATACTAATGAGGATGGTTTAGGTATTTAAATGTTGAATCTTCCTAAACTTGTTTAATATATAAAAAATATCTCTCTCAGTAAACTAATTGAAATAATCCTATTATTTTACCTCGTCATAGTATCAAAGAAAATTCTCCTAGCTTTTTGGTAGGTACAACCTTCTAATATTTTGCCAAGTCAAATGATATAGTGGTCCTTATGAGACATAAGCTTATTCAAATATTTAATGGGGGCTGAGCCCTAGTTTGCGGATTCAAATTTTCTCGAGTTACAATTATCAAGTTTTGGTCAGGATTTATCATATTTTTTTTATATGTTTTTCCTTTTTCTTTTCTTTTTTTGAAATTTATGTTGTACTATATTTTTGAAGTGTTTTTATTTTATTTTTATATAAAATTTGACGGTTCATATATTTTTTTTTGGTATTTATTAATATACTAACTTAAAAATTATCAAACAAACAGTTAAACATAAAAAAATGTCAAACTTTTCACATTTTTTTGAACAAACATTTTTAAAAATAAAATAGAACGTTGATTAAAAAAAAAAACTACGAAAATATATGAAAAACCTGATAAACTTAAAAAAACCTGACAATTGTAACTTTGAGGAAATTTGATAAGGTAACACAAGAACATAAAGAATAGAAATAGGCAACGTCATTGCACATATATACCTAATTTTAGGAAAAATTATTAAAATGATATCCAACCTATTAACTTTTAGTGATTTGGTACCCAACCTAACACACTTTCGAAATTGGTAACCAACCTATACATTTCGCTCTAATTTGGTATCCAACCTAACACTTTTTCTAATTTGGTACCCAACCTAACATTTTTTTCTAATTTGATACCCAACCTATGCGTTAAAAACCGATGATCGAAGACAGATTGAGTCCCTTAATTGGACTGTATACGTATAGGTTGGGTACCAAATTAGAGCGAAACGTATAGGTTGAGTACCAAATTAGAAAAAGTGTTAGGTTGGGTACCAAATTAGAGCGAAATGTATAGGTTGAGTCCCAAATTAGAAAATGTGTTAGGTTGGCTACCAAATCACTAAAAGTTGATAGGTTATGTACCATTTTAACATTTTCCCCCCCTAATTTTAAAAGAAAATTATCTAGCCACGGATGGAGAATAGAATTGTTTTATCATATTATGAATATCCTCATGAACAAAATGCTGTTACATTGCATAGTATGTTTCAATCAATGCATTTTTTTTTATAGAATTCAGGAAATATTTATCTCTTGATGTGAAAGTTATAATTTCATCTTAGAGTGATTGTATCGCGTCGATAAGTTGGTTCAACGAGTTCCAAGAAGAACCGCCCTCTTCCATAGCCTTCCTTGCGTTCTCTCCGTGCTCCTTAACTTTCTTCCGCACACTCTTTCCCATTTCGCCAACCATGAGCTCTTTTACCATCTTTTTCAACCCATCTTTCTTCACGAACCCTCTTACTGTACCATCAACCGTTTCAACCCGAAGCCCTATTTTGATCTCCTCGGTCACCATCCTCGCGTTCAAGTGTTGCTCTGCCATCATTGGCCATGCCAGTATTGGGACCTTGGCACAAATACTCTCCATCACCGAGTTCCATCCGCAGTGACTCAGAAACCCCTTAACGCCCTCATGTTCCAGGATTGCCCTCTGGTCTACCCACTCTCTTACAATCATACCTCTCTCCTTCACCCTCTCTTCGAATTCTAAGGGGAGGCCCGACCCATCATTTCTCAATACCCATAAGAAATTCACCTTATAAGAGAAAAGTAAAAAGTTAAGGTAAGGTTTGACACTATTTCCCTTGTCTGCCATTACTTGCAAGTTTCAGTTTCATGGCCTTTTTTTTTTTTATCTAGCCAAAAAGTGTTTAGAAATACAAGAAGGATTAACTTGGTTTTTCTTTGAGACTCAAATGTGCCAATTGTTCACATGAAAATTAATAGTAACATAAAAGTTCTTTTATTTTTATCAATTAGTAACACAAAAGGTATGGTCATAAAAGCATGAAATTCAAGACTTAAGCTCTACCTCGGATTCTTCAAGGCCGAGTGCTATTTCAGATAGTTGTTGCGGAGCTATCTCTGCTTGAGACCCGAATGCCACGTATAGAACCGAGTGTCCGAGCTCATGTTTGTGGTCCAGCCACTGGAGCCATGTGATCTTCTCATGGGCTTCATATTGGGCTGTGACTGATTGGGCCAAGCATAGCGGCCCAATGCACCAAGCCTTGGGCATAGACTCTCTATTTACATAGTCCACGTACAAAGCCTCGAGCTCGTAGAAGCTATTCACAATCATACCATAGCTTTTCTTGGAAATTACAAGAAGCTGGTCCATAACAAAATCAAAGTGAGGGCCACTGGGGTTACGCAAATTAAATGGCTCAGAGAAGTCGTTTCTTGTAAGTTTGATCCACGGAAAACTTGTAACTGTGAACAGCTCGTCGTCCAACTCTGGTCCCGATATTAGACGGTTGAAGGACACGTCTCTTGTAACTGCCTGCAAGCATCTTAAGATAATTTTTTTTAATTCTTTTATTAAAGTAAAAGCATATGATGTATATTATAGAAAAGATGAAAGAGAAACTAAAATGAGAAAAAAATGGTAGTTAATGGATCAAAGTGGTTACGACTTTAGTACATCTTGCTCACCATCGGTGTTCGTTTTATGTGCCTCGAAAATGAAGGCTAATTTTTAATTTTTTTTTAAAATGGAAGTTAATAATTGTAAAGACTTCTAATTGGTTGCAGCTTAGAAAGCTAAGTTTTTTCTGTGTTTTTGATTTTTAGCCTATTTGCATTTGGTTGGTTAACTGACGTTACTATCAACAATCTAGAAGGTGTGAAAAGTAATCTAGTTTATTTGCTTCAATACGCAAACAAAGTGTGAAAAGTCTAAACTTGAATAAGTTTTATCAACATTAAAAAGCCTAAGTTTTATCAGCATTTTTCAGCTTCTTCATTATTTGAGTCAAGCTTCTGCAGCTTGAAGCTATCTTTCAGGCAAATAAAACAAGCTCAAAAGTCGCATCCAAATAAGGAAATATTAGTCTGAAAACACGTAAGAGCATCCGCATCTGATTCCTCAAAACATATTTTTTTCTAAAATTTGATGATTATGTTATAAAAAATGAAATGTATAATGTAAGTAAACACAAAACCCACCTCATAAGAAATGCATATGATTTCCTAGATTAATACTCACTCCGTCTCTAAACAAATGTCCTCTACGAAAATACGTACAATTTTAACCGATAATTTTTTCATATTTAGATTGTCGGAAAAAATTATTTCAAAAGTTATTCACGTATTTTATGGTTAGAACTATACGATGAAATTTTTAATTTTTTCATTTCAGTAATTTTGATATGAAAAATTTGATGGTCAAAATTGCATGTATTTTCGTAGGGGATATTTGTTTAGGGATGGAGGGAGTATAATACTAATAAACTATCCTGTGATCCACATTTTTATGTTTGTAATATTGTTATGATTATTAAAATATAAAAAAAATAAAATAAAATAATGCAGGGTTATTATAATAAAATGAATAAGGAAGGTGGAATTTTGTGTAAATATAAACGGTTACTTAAAAGTTATAAAACGTGTTAGGTCTGAATAAATGGTTGAAATAGCTGGTACAGATGGTATAAGGTGACTAAAAAGGAAACTATGATAGATTAGTATAATTTGAGACCTAGCTATATAATTTTAATAAAACGGGCCCAAAATCTCTTTTAAGCTTATCTATAATGATGCTGCCTCTATGTACAAGTTTGTTCAACAAAAAAATAAATGCGAGATTTTGATAATATTAAGATACGAAAATGTTTACCTGAGAGTAGGTGTTCATCCCGTAGAACACCAGCCAGGGGATACCGAAAGAGGTCGCGACATCACCTATCCAGCTAAGAAAACCGTCAGAGATTATACAAGTAACATGTGGCAGTCTCCCAAGAGCTTCCTCAAAATCAGGCTGCATACGTCTAGTCGAAACAGCAAAGGGAACAAAAAGCGAAATTGAGGGTAACTTGTCAGTACTCTCAATTCCTTGGGGTACTCCTTCAACATTGTTCGGGAAGGCGAGAGATACGATGGATACGGAGGATGGGAGGGAGTCGGCGATGAAGGAGCGGTTGGCGGGGGTCGTGAAAACGGTGATGCTAATTTGGCGGTCGAGAAGGAGACGGGCAAGATGGAGTAATGGGATAGTGTGGCCTTTGGACATGAATGGGAACAACACTATGTGAGGACATGCACATGAGCCTGACATTTTTTGTTTCCTTTTCTTATTTTCTTGTAAAATGTATCACTTAGTCACTACCCTATTTGTAGACCATTTTCCTTTTGGTTTTTGTCAATATTTACACTGGCCTACAAGACATGTGATGAGAATAAGTGCGGGTTTTTTTTTTCCAAAAGCAGCAACAACTTTAAATTGACTCGTTTATTTTAGATTGACTTATTATAATAGAATAATACATCGTAGTCGTTAAAAATTAAATTAACCTAATATATGACCGTATAAAAAAGAACACCTACATGTTTGCAGGCCAGGAAATTAAATATAGTACGTCATATTCAAGAAGTAAATTCGCTCCTAAAAGTGTGAAAAGCGTAAATTTGCATAAGTTTTATCAACATTTGAGTCGATCTTCTGAGGTCCTAAGCGAGCTTTTAAGCAAATAAAACATGCTCAAAAGCAACAGCCAGACAAGGAATTAATAGTCCTAAAACACGTAAAGTGACTATAAAAAGGAAAAATGATAGATTTTAGTACAAAGTTTGAGACCTAATTTTAGTACAATGATGTTGTCTCTATTTTGTCTTTATGTTTATTGTTGATGGTCACTAACATTGATATGTATCAGTTCTTCAAAAAAATAATACAAATGCGACATTTTCAAAAATAAAGTATATGAAAACCTGAGAGTAGGCGTTCATCCCGTAGAACACCAGCCAAGGGATACCGAATGTGGTTGCGGCATCACCTGTCCAGCTTAGAAACCCGTCAGAGATTAAACATGTGACACGTGGCAGTCTCCGGAAAGCTTCCTCAAAATCAAGCTGCATGTGCTTAGTCGCGACACCAAAGGGAACGAAAAGCGACATTGAGGGTAGCTTGTCAGTGCTCTCAACTCCTTCGGGTACTCCTTCGATGTTGTTGGGAAAGGCCAGAGATATGATAGATACGGAGGATGGGAGAGATTCCGCGATGAAGGGGCAGTTGGCGGGGGTGGTGAAAACGGTGATGCTGACATGGCGGTCGAGGAGTAGGCGAGCGAGATGGAGTAATGGTATAGTGTGGCCTTTGGACATGAATGGAAACAACACTATGTGAGGTGTTGAGCTTGCCATTTTTTTTCTCTAATTTTCGTGTATCGCTCACTGCCTTTCTTGTGATGCATTTTCCTTTTGGTTTTGTCAAATATTTATAATACTGGACTACTACAAGACATGAATAAGGCCGGTCCTCGCTTATTTTAGTGCAATTTTTCGAAATTCAGTGCAAAATCGCACTTTTTACTGGTTATAGGTCATAACTAATATGTGCGATTTTTTTTAGAAAGCATATTTTTAATTTTAAAATCTACTTTTAAATTTTTATAAACTCAATTTTAATATTTATTGAGGTTTTTTACTTTTTATTTAAAAAGTCAAAAAATCCAAAATAAAAAATAAAAACTTGACATTTTAACTTTTAAAACAACGTTTCGTAATTTCCCAATTTTTTTGAAAAAGTCAACTTTATACAAAATCGCACATATATTAGTTATAAACTGTAACTAATATGCCCGATTTTGGACTGAATTCAGAAAATTACACTGGAAAAATAATTATCCCATAAATAAAAACCATCCTTTTTCATCCTACTTTAAGATGAGCGTCTACATTTAATAACTACGAAAGCGGCTTAATTACCGAAGTTTGAAGGCAAAAGCAGTCGGCAATTGAGGAATTGTGGTTGCCATGCATAGAAGTTAACTACGAAAATTGTATGTCGCTGATGCCATCGCCAGTATGTTTAATTTGACGATATTGAGCAACGACGTCCACTAATCATATCAAGCCCATCGTTCACCAACCATATCACACGGATATCAAATATTACGAGGATGGGACGCCTAGACTCGCACTTGAAGTTTACATAAAAATTATATTCGGGATGTCCTTTTCATCATGAGTTACATTATTGTTGTTGGAACTTAATCGCTTATCTTAAATCATGTTATATAAGTACATAATTTCCTGTTTCTTTAAACAAGGATATTATAAAACATAAATACCATAACTTGGCAACTAAAGCACATAACCATTATATATTTCTTCCTTTATAAACGTTTTCTCTTAACATTGTACAAACTTATGCTACCTCTCTGAAGAAGAAGAAGAAAATCTATTAAGACATTCGAAATATCAAGTTCCATTATACTAGTAATATCGATTGATTGAGCCTTTTACCCTTTATTAATGTTAGCTTTCGAAAGAATCCAAGACTAAAAAAATAATGGACATACTTGGACCATGGACTAAGCATTTCAAACCACTCAATTCGAATAAAGTATTTTAGTTTTAAACTAGCACGATTCAATTATTTTTCAACCTGTCATGGATGCAAAATACAAGTAAGTATGAACGAGAATGATAGTCTAGTCAATGCCTGGCATACATATGTCACCAAAGTGATAACAACATACTCGTTCGTCCGTTTTCACTTAATTGTCCACTAAGAAATTACGTGCAATTTTGATCGGTCAATAACTTTTATCAAAATTATCGGAATAAAAAAATTTAAAAGTTAGATACATGTTATAACCCGATCAAAATTGCACCTAAGTCGGAAAAGGACAATTAGGAACGGAGTAAGTATGTATACTTTAAAGTTTATAATTAATGGCAGCTAGGTATTTAATTGGTTAAAAAAAAAAAAAATCCTTCAACTATAGCGGCTATTAGGGAGAATTTATATTTAGTTGTCATAACTTAAACAGTAAAATTATATGGTAAATATTTGCAACTGAGGGTAAAAATATTTAACAAGATTGTCATTATAGAGAATCAGTTAAATATTAAAATGGTAAAACATACATGGTAATTAAGTCGACATTGTAATTTTTTTTTTGCAAATAACGCCATCGAAAATCCTAGATCTTTTTTTTTTTTTTCTGATATAAAAACAAAGAAAACTCATAGATCTGTTTTGGTTAGTTTGTTATCTCAACTCCCGCCGCCAATAAAGCTCACCGTAACAAAAAGTTTATTTAGCATCATAATTTTTTTCGGGTTATATTGCTAAAGTGGTTGCGGCTAAATTTTAGCAACATTTAGCAACAAATACCAACATAATTTGTTGCTAAAATTTAGCCACAACCATTTTAGCAACATAACCCGAAAAAAATTATGATATTAAATGATTTTTTTTTTATAATATATATATATATATATATATATATATATATATATATTGTCATAATAGTATTTTTACTCTTTAATTATTAGCATATATTACGGATGACCATGTAAAATTTTAAATATATATATATATATATATATTGTCATAATAGTATTTTTACTCTTTAATTATTAGCATATATTACGGATGACCATGTAAAATTTTAAACAACTTTTTATTTTTATCGCCTTGTATATGTCCTCAACATATGGACCATATGAATGATAATGGGAAAGTCAATACTTAGTATATACTACTTCAGTTTAATAATCAACCATTTATATTTCAATCTTTTATTAAAAAATTGGGAGATATTCATTTAACATCTGTCAATGTCAAAGTTAAACACATATATAGTAGAAATACTCCTTGCTACCCTCATAATTGTTATTGATAAAATAAAAAAAAGTGTTTGCTAATTTTTTCTAAAGGGAATATAAGGGTAGAAACAAACACCTGGTCTAAATTAGCTTGTTTGGAATCTGGGAGAGGTTTAGGTATAAAGTTTGAATGACACCATGAGGAGAGAGTGGTATCGGTTTTTTATCGAACTTTTTAACTAAATACCGATAACATACCAAATTAGTTTGTTTTGAGAATTTTTATACCATCACCGAACCAAAATATTCGGTATACTGAACTTTCGGTATACCAAACTATTCGGTTGGTTCGGTTCGGTTTTGTTTTTATACCAAACTTTAGAGTTTATAAGTGATGATAGAAAAATGGTGCGTATTGAAAAAAAAAAACATAGTATAAAGTTTTAAAAGTAGTATGTTAAAAAAAAATATATCTATATCTATATTTATATTATTGTTACATTTATTTATTTTTGCATAAAAGAGTAAACACTATTAGACCTTTTTTAGTAAATGCCATAAATAAAAGAAAATATTATAAGTATTCACTAGAAAAAGTAATATAAGTATATTATTGGTACCATACCTGTTGAGTACATAGTTGTTTAATATGGTTTTCACTTTTGTGGGTCTATTTGTAATAACTTTTCTTTTGATAGACTAGAATATTAATAGGTGAAAATTTAGTCTCTACAGCAATAATCACTTCTCTGTATATAACTCAATCTATGGCTTCTGTAATAAGGTTCAAGAGTGAGAACATTGTTCAGTTAAAAACATACATGTCTTTCTTTATTTACACCATCTATGGTCATCTGCAATCATAGATTTATCATGGTATCAGAGCAGATTAAATCGATCTGATCTTACTTTTAATCTAGACTTCTATTTTCTCTAAAACCTAATTTTGATTTGGGTAAATGGCTATTGAAGAAGTGAGCACTATTACGTCCTCTAGAGCCGCGAGCTCTGCCGGTGTTACTACTGAGGCATCCGGTTCATGGTCTTCAACTCAAGGTATGAGTCCTATGAGCCCATACTATCTGAGTAATGGTGATAACCCCACATCAGTTATAGTTTCACCTCTTTTAGATGGTAATAATTATCACTCGTGGAGTCGAGCGATGTATATGGTTGTAGGATCCAAAAATAAGCTAGGTTTTATAGATGGGAGTATCGTTGAACCAATGTCCACTGACCCGTTACATCCTATATGGATTCGATGCAATTTAATGGTACAATCGTGGATTTTAAACTCTGTTGTGAAAGATATAGCTGCCAATATAGTATATTCGCCAAATGCATTTAATATGTGGTGTATACTCAAGGAGCGGTATACACAGTCCAATGGACCTAGAATTTTCGAACTACAAAAGGATATATTTATGTATGTGCAAGGAAATCAGTCCGTGACGGATTATTTTACAAAGTTAGAGACCCTCTGGAATGAGTTGCATCAATTTTGACCTGTACCGACTTGTGTCTGTGGTGGGATGAACAAATGTACATGTAAAGCCATGGAGCAGGTCCAGACCAATGCGGAGCAATTTATAGCTATGAAATTTCTCATGGGATTAAATGACAAATACTCATCTACAAGAGGTCATATATTGTTAACTAGTCCCATGCCGAGTTTGAACCAAATTTTAAATTTGGTGGTTTCGGAAGAAAGGCATAAGACCATGTCTTCACCTATTCATTACCCTACAGAAGCTATGGCAATGTCTAGTCAATCACAACATTTTGATTTGGGTAAGCTGCATCTCGATAATTCTCCTAATCAGTCTTCATCCTATCAAACTCATCCGCAAGCCAACTATAGCAATTACAGGCCGCCTTTTCATGTCGTTGTACAAAATCAAGGGAACTTTTTTGCTAAGGGTAGAGGAAGAGGCAAATTGTTTTGCACTTATTGTCAAAAAGATAACCATGTTAAGGATAAATGTTACAAACTACATGGTTATCCTCCGGGACATAAGTTTTACAAACCGTCAGCCACCATCATTAGTCATGGTCCGGAGTTTAATCCTATATCTCGTTACGCAACTCCGGCATCACATAATTACCAAAATCAACCTTTGCCTTATCACATCCCTGAAGAAGCTAATTACCACCAAAAGTTGCCTGTTATGCACCATCAATATCACCAACTCAACCACTCAATCCAATATCCAGCTCATGGTTTTTCTCAAAACTTGGGAAATAATACTATGAACATGGGTTCGTTGGCGAGTGATCCTCTGAGTATGAGCTATTCTGGTAGTGGTGCAAATGGTACAAGTTATGCAAATCTAGCTTCTACTCATTCTTCAACCGTTTGTTCTGTTTCCACTCATGGCGCCTCTGTACCTTCTTCACATTCTCCTATATCAGGTACTTGCGCTTATTCCTCTGCCTATAATTTCATGCATACGTGTCCTGCACCTCATGTTTGGATATTAGACTCTGGGGCTACTGATCATATAGTCCATTCAATCGACGCTTTCACTTCTAATATCAAATTAATGAATGTTACAATATCTCTTCGCAATGGTCAGATTGTACCTGTGACACACATGGGAGACATCAAATTAAATAGAGATTTAACTCTTCTTAATGTTTTATATGCTCCTTCGTTTTCGGTAAATCTTATATCTATTAGCAAGTTAACACAAACCAATTCTTACACTTTGGTTTTTCTGTCACATACTTGTTTAATACAGGACATTTTCAGCAAGAGGATGATTGGTATTGCTGATTTCAAAAATGGATTATATTATCTCGCTTCCGCTCCAATTTCAAGTACCAGTTGTTCTTCAATTGCTAATTTTGCTTCGCCTTTTGGGTCTTCTACTGAATTGTGGCATTTTAGGATGGGGCATGCTTCATTACCTAGACTACAAGTTTTGCAAAAGTCTATAACTGACATCCGTCATGCTAAACAAATTCAATGTCAAATATGTCCGTTAGCTAAGCAACAAAGACAATCTTTTCCTACCAGTGTAACTCATAGCACCTCTATTTTTGATTTAATTCACGTTGATATTTGGGGCTCTTATCGCGTACAAGCTATTGGTGGTTTTCAATATTTTCTTACCATCGTCGATGATTTTAGTCGATGCACTTGGGTCTATCTTATGAAGCATAAATCTGATGCCACTGTTATCCTAATTTCTTTCTTTCAATTTGTCTTAACCCAATTTTCTAAGAAAATAAAATGTGTTAGGAGCGATAACGGGCTTGAGTTTCGCTTACCTGAATTTTATTCTAAAATGGGAGCATTACACCAAACTAGCTGTGTAGATACACCACAACAAAACGGTGTGGTTGAAAGAAAACATTAACACTTACTTAGCGTTGCTAGAGCGCTAAGATTTCAAGCTCACCTCCCTCTCCATTTTTGGGGTGAATGTGTATGTTCTGATGCATACTTAATTAACAGAATACCGTCTCCCATACTAAATAACAAGACCCCTTTTGAGCTCTTGTTTTCTCGTCCTCCTTTATACGATCATTTGAGAGTAATAGGATCTTTGTGTTTTGCTTCTACATTATCTCGTAATCGACACAAGTTCGATCCTAAACTAGAAAATGCATTCTTTTAGGATATCCTTTCGGTACTAAAGGCTATAAGTTTTATGACCTTTTAACGCACCAGATTTTCATTTCGAGAGATGTCGTCTTTCACGAACATATTTTTCCGTATGCTCCACCTCCGACTCCTAGCAATCCTTCTCCTGTTCTATTCCTTTAATTCCAGAAGAACCACACACTATTTTGCCTCCTGTAAATGTTTCTACTTCTACTCATGATGAGTCAGACATCACAAGTTTAACCTCAACTCCCCCTATTCCTCAAAGAAAGTCCATTAGAGTTACACAACGTCCTAGTTACTTGCAAAACTATCATTGCCAGCATGTCGTTTCTTCTCTCCCTCAATCAAAATCGCTTTATAATCTTTCCGCACATATCTCTTATAAAAATCTCTCTTCTTCACATAAAGCTTTTGTTTGTGCCATTAGTTCACTTGTTGAACCTCAAAATTTTAAACAAGCAATAAATTATCCTATATGGCAACAAGCCATGAATAATGAAATAAGTGCTCTTGAAGAGAATAGTACTTGGGTTCTCTCTGACTTACCCTCGGATAAGAAACCTATTGAATGTAAATGGGTATATAAAATTAAATTCAAGTCTGATGGTTCCCTCGAGTGATACAAAGTAAGACTAGTTGCCAAATGTTTTAGTCAAGTCCAAGGTTTAGACTATGAAGAGACATTTGCACCTGTGGCGAAAATGAGTACTATTAGATGTTTACTTGCTATAGCTTCAACCCGAAACTGGTCACTCGTACAATTAGACGTTAATAACGCTTTTTTGCACGGAGACTTAAATGAAGACGTTTATATGAAAATACCTCCTGGTTTTGCAAAAGAAGGTGAGCAAAGAGTTTATAACCTCCTTAAATCTCTCTACGGTCTGAAACAGTCGAGTCGCCAATGGTTTCAAAAATTATGCTCTACTCTTTTCAGTTTTGGATTTATTCAATCAAAATCTAATTATTCCCTTTTTACACTTACAAAGTCTGGCTCTTTTCTTGTACTGCTTGTTTACGTTGATGATATAGTGATTACAGGCAACGACACTTCCTTGATTGTAGCGGTGAAGAATTTTCTTAATACTCAGTTTCGCACCAAAGATCTAGGTGTCCTAAAATACTTTCTAGGACTCGAAGTTGCTCATTCTAAGCAAGGTATTTCCCTAAGCCAGAGAAAATACACACTGGAACTTTTACAAGATACAGGTTATTTGGGGTGCAAACCTTTAGAATTTCCTATGAGTTCTAATATGAAATTATTTAAAAATGATTCTTCTTCTCTACTTGACCCTACTGTTTATCGGAGCTTAGTGGGAAAACTTTTATATTTAACAATTACAAGGCCGGATATCTCATATACTGTTCATATTTTATCACAATTTATGGAGGCGCCTACTGAAAATCAAATGGCAGCAGCTTATAGAGTGTTACGGTATTTAAAAGCAACTCCTGGCCAAGGACTATTTTTCCCGAGACAGTCCTCTCTCCAATTAACAGCTTATTCAGACTCCGATTGGGGAGCTTGTTTGGATAGTAGACGATCTATCACAGGTTTTTGTGTGTTTTTAGGCACTTCTCTTATTTCGTGGAAAAGTAAAAAGCAAACGGTTGTGGCTAGAAGTTCAGCAGAAGCGGAATACAGGACTATCGCTTCCACGGGCTGCGAAATATTATGGTTGTTGAACCTATTACGTGATCTTGGCATTATTCATCACAAACCAGCTTTGGTTTTTTCCGACAGCAAATCTGCCATCTCTTTAGCAGCTAACCCCATTCACCATGAGCGCACAAAACACATTGATATTGATTGTCATTTTATACGCGAAAATATTCAAGAAAATTTGATACACACTATGCATGTTCGTACATCTGAACAGGTTGCAGATATACTTACAAAACCGTTGGGGTCTCGATAGTTTCACTACTTGTTGGCCAAGATGGGAACTCTGAATATTCACCCTCCTCTATCTTGAGGGGGCATGTTGAGTACATAGTTGTTTAATATGGTTTTCACTTTTGTGGGTCTATTTGTAATAACTTTCCTTTTGATAGACTAGAATATTAATAGGTCAAAATTTAGTCTCTAGAGCAATAATCACTTCTCTGTATATAACTCAATCTATGGCTTCTGTAATAAGGTTCAAGAGTGAGAACATTGTTCAGTTAAAAACATGCATGTCTTTCTTTATTTACACCATCTATGGTCATCTGCAATCATAGATTTATCAATACCGAACTCACCAAACGAATACCGAAACCGACCCGACTTTCAAAAAGTGGTTCGGTTGTACCGTACCGAAATGTCGGTATACCAAAATTTTGGTACCGACTTGATTGGTTCGGTTTTAAAAACGGTCGATTGGTACAAATCTGTATAAAAATACCACCGCTAACCATAAATGATTTACATACCAATATGAGGTTGAGACTACTTGATTCTATTCATTCTTGGACCACTTTTTATGTTTCAAAAGTATTTTAGTACTACTGCTAATTACGGAAACCCTGTGGTACATATTTCTCACTCCACTTATTGGAAATATTTAGCTATATATAATTCTAACATTTTAATGGCTAATAGTAGGTGTAACATCAACGAGTGTGCCATTAATTTCTGATATGAAAACTTTAATATCATTTACCCTCATATTCTTCTTAATAAGGTAATGAGCTTATCACTAAAGTGTTTAACTTTAAATTCTTCTTAACTAAGGGGAAAGACATTAGATACTGACCTAATACCTTTAATGGTGTGTTTATTGCTAAAAATGCTTTTGAGTTTTTCGGAACTAAAAATACTAATTTTCTAATGGCTAAATATATCTACAACCATGCTTTTGCCCTCTAAAATTAGTATTTATTATTGGAAGGTTTGGTGTAATTCTACCAAATTAGATGAAGATATTAAGAAATATGATGTTATTTTAATCACTAAATGATGCTGTTGTATCTCTCATTAAACTGATTCTATTGAGCACTTAATGAGTTATAATGATATTGTTTATGATGTATGGAATCATTTTTCTAATATTTTTGGTTTTTCCAAATATGTGAAAGGTACATGGAAAAGTTATGATGTTAATTGGTGTTCTCATTTGTTGGAAAATATGGCTAAGTAAGAATAACTACAGCTTTGAGAATGGTACTATGGTTAGCAAGTGGTTAAAAGAGCTTAATATTTTTATTAAGCCTAAATTATCTACTGAAAACTTACAGGCTATTACTGTTAATGCTTTATTTGTTAACAATGTATAATTAAGAGACCAAAATTAGTCTCTTTGCTTTGACCACCTTCAGGTAAACTCAAATTAAACTGTTTAAGAAAATGAAGATAATTGAAGTTTATTTAGGAGCTTTTGCTTCACATCTTTGGGATGCTTTTGTAGATGTTCTATGGATGGGTTTTTGTTCTTTTAATTGATATTAATTTTGAATTTACTTGAATAATTTTCTTGCGTTTCCTTTATTTGGTAAATGTGCAAACCAACATTAGTTGGTGATTTTCAAAATGTCTCAAGACACCTCTGTTTTGGCAAGTCTAAAATTTTGTTGAACTTTATTTATCTACATTTGCTTTGTTTACTAAACATGATAAGAAGTGAGTGTGGTATTAGAAAGGTTTATAAAATAAAGTTTCAGTTAAGGAGTATTTTTCCCAATTATGTTTTGATCGTTTTCCGCTACTGTCTGTAATTTGAATTATTGAAGGTTGCAAAGACATGTTTGTTTATTAATAAAAGTTAGTCCGGTGCTTATTAAAAAAACATAGTAAAAATAGACTGCATCATTGATCATTTCTATCTAATTTTAAAATAACTTTTAACCATGTATCGTATTTGAAATATACTTAGTAATATACGAGAATAAAATAGTTAAATGACATTTACGTTGTGACGGGCAGATAATAGAATTGTTCTTTCGTATTATGAAATATTCTCATGAACAAAGTGTTTGTTATACATTGCATCATGAGTATATGAATTTCAATCAATACAAAAAAATTTAAAATTGAGGAAACATTGTCTCTTGATGTGAAAATTAAATTATAGTGCTTGTATCATGTCGATAAGTTGGTTCAACGAGTTCCAAGAAGATCCTCCGTCTTCTGTAGCCTTCCGTGCGTTCTCTCCGTGCTCCTTTACTTTCTTCCGCGCACACTTTCCCATTTCGCCTTCCATAAGCTCTTTCACCGTTTTTACTAAACCATCTTTGTTCACGAACCCTCTAACTGTGCCATCGATAGTTTCAACCCGAAGCCCTATTCTTATCTCCTCGGTCACCATCCTGGCATTCAAGTATTGCTCTGCCATCATTGGCCATGCCAATATCGGGACTTTAGCACATATACTCTCTATCACCGAGTTCCATCCACAATGACTCAGAAACCCTTGAACAGCCCCGTGTTCCAAGATAGCCCTCTGGTCGACCCACTCCTTTACGATGATTCCTCTTTTGTTCACCCTCTTCTCAAATCCCATCGGGAGGCTCGGCATACCTTTTCTTATTACCCATAAGAAATTCACCTTTTAAAAGAAATCATATATAATCAAGTCAGATTAGGTCGTATACTAATTTTGGTAAAAGTTGGCTAAAAATTACTACAAAAAGATGTCTAAATAGTACCAAAATATTGATAACTATTTTTGTGACTATGTTAAGCAGCGACTTTTGTGACAGTTTGATTGACTTATGACAAGTTTGTGGCATATTTTCGAATTAATGACAGATTTGTAACAGTTTTATAACAACTTTTGACTTTTACTAAGTCGACATTATTTATAATGAATTAAGTGTGAACTTGTTTCATTGCAGTTAAACAACTCAACTTTCATATTTTTCTAGATAAGTGCTTAGATTGAAAGTAGTGATTTCTTTGGTCTCCTTTCATTATTTTGCAATACTTCTTCTATTTTAAGCCGAAGGATTTTTATTTTTTTTTATTATCCTCATACAATAGAACCTCTATACAATCATAATCTCGGTATCAGAAAAAAAATATTACTATATAGAGATTATTTTTAAGTACAGGTTTATATATAAAAAATATAATTTTATTTAAATATATATTTTGTATAATACAATATAAATGTATATATTGTTTCACTAAATAACACAAATATTTAAGAGTCAGGTACATATTTTTACTTTAACTAGTTAAACAAATGATGTCATGAATTCAATAAGTTGGAAAATCATAATATAATAAACACATAAATTTTGAAAAAACTTAATTAAGTACATAGTTATTTAGAAAACCGAGTATATGTATCTAGAAAAGTGGAAATTTATCTAAATTTTATTTAATGCTCTCTTCACATGTATAAACACCGTATATAATTTAGTATATAAAACCGTCTTAAAAAATTACATATGTATAATTTTACAACTTTATGTTATTTATCACTATGTAGAGGTATTTTTTTTATGACGGGATCTTAAAAAATTATGAATTATTACAATGTGAAGGTTATTCCTATTTATAATTGGTCCCGAGTTAGTATAGAATTTTTTTATTCTTATATAGAGTTTATTACTATCTGGAGTATTTTTTATAAGGAGTTTATACTGTATATCCCGACCTACTTACTTAAAAGTTGCTATTTAACGAGTCTTACTTTAAAAGAAAAGGTGTTTTGCATGGTAGTAGTAATACGTATATATATTCAAATAATTGTTTGTCTTAGCTTATTATAAAAAAATTAAAAATTGTTTGTCTTAACCTCAGATTCTTCCAGGCCAAGTGCAATTTCTGATAGTTGTCGGGGAGATATTTCCGCTTGAGATCCAAATGCCACGTACAAGACGGGGCGTCCTATATCCTGCCTATGGTCCAGCCACTCGAGCCATGTGGGCTTCTGATGGGATTCACGACGGGTCATCAGTACTGGTTGGGCAAAGCAGAGAGGCCCGATGCACCAAGATTTGGGCATAAGCCCTTTGTTCAAATAGTCCACATACAAAGCCTCGAGCTCGTAAAAGCTATTGGTAATCATACCGTAAGCTTTCGTTCTGATCTTATAAATTTGCTCTACAACAAGATTGAAGTGAGGACCAGTAGGCTCCCTCGTATTAAAGGGCTCGGTGAGGTCGTTTCTTGTGAGCTTAATCCATGGGAAACCCGGAACTGTGATTGGCTCATCGTCTAACTCTGGTCCTGAAAATAGGCAATTGTAGCCCACGTCCATAGAAACAGCCTGCGAGTAAAATTTGAACTTATTTTTAAACGGTGTTACAGCGGCGGAGAAACTGATAATAGGCTAAAAGAGACTCCAGAGAAAAAACAAAAAACGATCGATTACCATATATGTATCTTGATTTTCTATTTATTTATTTTAATCTTTTAACACCACCATAATTACGAGAAAAAAAAAAAACATTTCTAGTTCCGCCACTACGTTACATTATGACAAGATTAATCTGAAAATAGAGAAAATCTCTGAAGTTAATTGAATATAAAAGGCATCTTTGAATGTAGATTTAATTTGATTCCTATTTTGTTTTATTTTGAACTTCTCTAGTAATGTTGATTCTTGGGGATCCACATTATTATTTTATTTAAAAACTACAGGGGACCAAATAAAACAAACTTATTGTTGACGATTTTACAAAATAAAAAAGAAAATGAAACTTTAATTAGACTGGTTCTTACTTCTTATTATCGTACTATTAGTATATTAATTCAAAACTGTTGGCAATTTTTTTGGGTTGTCAAAACATAATACTTATAATGATTATGATAAATTCTTAGAGAAGAAAATGAAATAATATATATACGGTTGCTTGTGAGGTTGTCGTGACAATTAGATGTAATAACTATAACTCGACCGTTATATATTTAGTTAATTTTTTGGTAAAAATAATTTATATAATAAATTCGTACTCCAAACATAGCACGTTACACAGAGTAGGGCTGCAAATGATCCAAACCGAGCTTTACTGTGCTCAAGCTCGACTCGTTTACTAAACGAGCCCTAAAATCTTGCTCAATCTCGGCTCGTTTACAGACGAGTTGTTCACGAGCATGTTCATATAAAGAAATCGTCAATGTTTAGGTCCGGGCTAGCTATGATTCATGAACACATTTGGAACGTGGACTCCTCAATTAAATAAACAATAAATATAAGGTGCACTACAAACAAATTATTTAATCATCAAATTTTTTACAAAATATATTTAAAAAAAATAGTGTTTTGATTAACTAAATATATATAAACCTATATAAATAATAAATGTTTAATTTATTCATTGTCATGTCCTAACCGTGTCGTTTCCTAAATCTGATTTTTTTTTTTTGTTGTGTATGTGTTCGTGGCTGTGTCGTGTTGGACACACAAATCTATGTCCGTGCTATATAAGTTCCGAGTGTTTAGATATAATTATAGATATAAGTATATTCTTTAGAGAGAAAATGATAGATTGTGTGTTAGACCATAATTAGTTTTTGTGAGTTAGTATGAGTTTGTCTAGTAATTGAAAACATATATTAATTCAATAAATAATGGATATGGAAGAATTGATCTCCAATTTGTTTATTAATGAAAGTAGGTGATTAAATGGGCTTATACTTAATACTTTTTCACTTTGGAGAACTTACGTTATTATATGCATTCAGTTTTATTTTGCATCAATTAATTTATGATATTAATGTTTATTTTGCAGCTAAATATCCTTCCACACGGTATTACAGTAAATGTGATAAATCAAAGTTTAATTAATAATGATGCGTTCAGTCATATTACACTCCAGATAACATTTCATCGTACGTGCACTACAAAATAATGTATGATTTAGTGAGAGTCAAAAACTGTCACGGTCACTAATTTAAAAAACTGTCACAAATCTGTCGCAAATTGACTAAACTGTTACAAAGCCGTCGCTAATAAGTTCGTAACAAAAAATACCGTCACTAATCCCGTCGTTATTTGGGTATTTTTTTGTAGCGGTGAGCATATGATTTAAACGTGATTAAATTACACTAGTTAACACTCACAACAAATTTACCATATAATCATATATATATATATATATATACCTGGGAATAGCTGTTCATCCCTTGGAACACTAGCCACGGGATACCAAACTTGGTCGCCGCATCGCCGGTCCAAGAAAGGAACATATCAGAGATCAAACACGTAACACGTGGAAGACTCCGTAGAGCTTCCTCAAAACACTGTTGCATACGCTTAGTCGCCACAACAAATGGAATAAAAAGCGACATTGAGGGTAACTTGTCTGTACTCTCAATCCCTCCAGGAACTCCTTCAATATTGTCGGGAAAAGGGATAGATATGATAGATACGGAGACAGGAAGAGATTCGGTTATGAAGGGGCGATTGGCGGGGGTGGTGAATATGGTGACGCTGACATGGCGATCGAGGAGAAGTCGAGCCAAGTGAAGCATTGGGTTAGTGTGGCCTTTAGACATGAAGGGGAACAAAACTATGCGAGGAACTAATAAGCTTGCCATTTTATTTTTCTTCACTTTTTATCTTATCTAAGTACTCCTGTTTTTATCTATTTTAATGCATGCACAACTGCCCTATTTGTAGGACTATGAAATTTTGTTCTTGTTCTTTGCCGGCATCTTATCTCCTATTTAATTAAAATGCTTCCAAGAAAGATTAAATTTTTTATGCAGACGAAAATCATCTGATTACCAGTTCTCCCTTGAACAATTCTCTCGCTTAATTACGTCATTATCTAGTACCTATTGCGTGGCCGGTCGTCTAGTGTGTCTATATATATATATATATGGATGTATGCGGTTCCGGGAGTATACAACACTTCACCAAACGACAGTATTTGAGAAAGTATTTGAGAAAGTATTTGAGAAAATTATGAAAATGTACATATAAGTGTTACTTATTTATCAAAAAATCGGAATTTAAAACAATTTTAAAAACATGATGTTACCACGTATGGTGATACTTATTTTTATTCTTTTTTTTTAAATTTTAATATTGCATGATGTTATATTATATGTATCAAATCATAAGCAAGAGTTGATAATTGAAGGTTTTGAAAATTACGTATGTTTTTTATATTTTAATCAATGATTCTCCCGACAACGTTGCTGTTTCAAATGTTAATCACATGTAACCAATTGTTAACTATAACTTATATATAATTAAAAATAATTTATTTGACACATATTAACTTCAATATTAAAATAAAACATATTGTGGATGATATATATCCAATATACATGTGGTGTGGGAATAGGAAGGTTATTTTATTTCTGTGCTAGAATCTAAATCAACAGAAAGAAATGCTACTGCAGGTGGAATATTATTATAAAAAAAAATACTCAAACAGCGATGAGATTAGTGATGTTATTTTTTGTTACGAGTTTATTAACGACGGTTTTTGTGACGGTTTAGTCAATTTGCGACAGATTTGTGACAGCTTTTTAAATTAGCGACAGGCTTGTGACAGTTTTTGACTCTCACTAAATCAAACATTATTTTGTAGTGATTACTACGGTTTATAAAAATAGTACTGTTTATAAATGCATCAAAAATAGATCATTTTTCTCTCTTAGTCTCATTTAACACGTTAATAACCTTGGAGATCTTTATTCTTTTCTTGAAGATTGAAGTTATTAGAGAATGCAATTTTAGGTTTTTTAATTAGATAACGACACTATATGGGAAAACTTTTACCAAACCGCTATACATGCTTGCCGGTGAATCCTCACTCCATCTTCACGACAGTACTCTAATTACATAACTAGATATATTTTCATGACCAAAACTACAATAAAAAGTTCATTTCCGTTGGTAAAAATGATTGTCGTTAAATTTCAGAAACAGTTGCTAAACTTTTTCTTGTAGTGCAAGCACTCTATTCAACCATCGTCATTGCACTTAATCATCTTGCGCTTCAAGATCTGGATATTGCCATCCTTCATAAAGCATCTTAATTATGTCAATTTATGCAAACGTCAAATGATTCCAGTGATTTTTTTCTGCCATTTGCCCAACTTAATTTGGAGTTTTCTTCACCACACGGTATCTCATACGGCTCACCAACTTGCCAAGCAAGAATGTAATTGATTCTGAAGGAAAAAAATTAATCAAAATAGTTTCTGGATGTTGTAAGTACTGGGAATGGCTATGTAATCAACTCAAGCATGCACGATGATCACTTGCACTTTTTTTTTGTTTTTTACTTTTGCTCCTAATCTTGTTTGTGTGCACGCCGAATCGCCTTATCAAAATGTCGGAATAGCAAAAGACAACTTTTGAAAATTGTTGGTCAGATGAGTGTTGCTAAACTTTAGCAACAAATAATATCAATTAATTATATTGTTAAATTTAGGGTTGGGAAAAATCCCGAAATCCCGACCTAACCCGTGTCCCGACCCAAAATTTCCCGACCCGACAAACTTCAGGATCGGGATCGGGTGACAATTTTAATTTCGTCGGGTGTCCGGACCCGACCCGATTTTTTAATTAATTTATATTTTATATAAAAATATAAATTAATTTATATCAAATGCAAGTGATGAGAATCGAACATTGTACATTTAGCATACAATGTAAGCACTCTACTGTATGATGTATAATCATTTTTGTTTTATATATTAGTTATAATTATATAAGTATAATATAGATTTATAGTTTTGAATATATGAAACTATTAAAATAAAAAAATATACTTAAATTAAAAAATTATATTGTTATTTTCAAGAAAGATAAATGATTATTATTTTCCGATTATAAAAATTATAATTATAATATATCTTATTTAGTATGATAATTGTTATAAAACTAAATAATAAAATAATCTGATAAAAACCGTATCAATTTTTTTATATACTCCATCATTTGTAGTTTCACACTATTTTTTCAACTACATATTAATTTCTTTTTTCATTTATTAGGAATGTTATTTTTAAACTATGATTATGTTTCGTGTTAATAACATGTTTAGACTTCTCAAATGAAAATTGTTAATAAAAAATGACGTCGTCGTAAAATAAAAAAATATGTCGGGAGATTCGGGATAAATCTATCCCGACCCTACGGGATCCCGAAAATTCGGGTCCCGACTTTTGTCGGGTCGGGATCGGGATTTTTTTTCACTTTCAAAAGTAATCGGGTCGGGATACGGGTTGAGCGTTTACGAGTCGGGTCTCGACACTAACACACCCCTAGTTAAATTGTTGTTAAAATTTAACGACACTCAATTTTCAAAAACCAAATCGTTGTTATTTGATATTTTCTTGTAAAGTATAAAATATAAATAATAATTTATCTACTATTTTTCTATTTATTTATACATGGTAAAATAAGATAACTTTGAAAGTTGAAACGGCAAAATGAACACGGTTCACAATTCAAATGAAACATTTGCCGTTTGGAAATGGATTTTTTGTTACATGTTGTTGATTATTTAAGGCTCTGTTTGTTTCGTAGTAAAATATTTACGGAGGAAAAATATTTTTCGGGTAAAGTTTTACGGTGTAAACTTTTGTTTGCATTTTATTTATGGGTGTTTGGTGCGTAAATGTTTCCCATGGAAATTCTATTGAAATTCAAAAATCTATTAGTTATTTAAATTAGACAAATTCGATGCATAAATAAATAAACATTGTTTATATTTTAAACAAAATATTTTAAGATGAAAAACATCAAAAATTAACTAAAAGTCACAAAAATTAACTAAAAGTCACAAAAATGAATAAGTTCGTGAAAGTTTAAAAACATTAGTGATTAAAATCATAATTATTTTGACGGGAAAAATGTTAAATGCATATTTTCTTTCATATACCTCACTTGTAATAACTTATAATTTTCAATTTATAAACTCATAAATTAAAAGTATAGAAGATATTATTGACTATTTTTTACCTTTTTTTAAATATTTTTTTGAATTTTTATATTTTCCACTTTTTATTATTTTTTTTAGATTTTTTCCTATTTTTTATTTTCATTGGTTAATTAGATTTTAGCTTTTTAAAATTTTCTTCGGTTTTTTTAGAAATTTCAGATTTTTTTTTTCCATTTTTTGTTATTTTTTAGAAAATTTCCTATTTTTTACTTTTTTTATTGGTTAATTAGATGGAATTTGACTAAATATTAAATAATTTTGAAAGAGTAACCTATAATTAATAATGGTTACAATACTAGTATTAGAAAGAATATAGAGAGACTCTCCGTAAACCGTTTACGACTTTATTTGCGGGGTAATCGTTTTCCCCAATTTTACTGGATATGTGGGAAAAGTTTTCCGAAAAAAATTGTTTTACGTTAAACCAATCAACCGAAAAATTTATTTTATCTGTAAATATTTGTTTACACCCATTTTACAACAAAATAAACAGAGCATAAATGAAAATAGAATGATAAAATCCACATCAGGAGCCCTCTTTAGATGCCCAACTAACTCATTTCATTTTGGGTAAATAAAGTAAGATACACTAGAAAATAGTAATAGAAAAAAATAAAATCTTCACTATCAAAAATAAAAATTATGCATATGCCGAGATTTCAAAAATTAAACGATCGAGTAGATGTTTTAATGGTTAGAGGTGAGTTTAACATCGATGATTCTTTCTAATACTATATTATAGTTCATACGATACCACCAAAATGTCTTAAGATAGAAATGAATGAGACTCGTTATTAAATCGCATGCTTGATTATTCAATGAGTTATAACTCAAAGACTATAAATATGCAGATTAGGAGAAATACACAACAATATTATACAAACTAGTTAGTAAAAAATATCTTTTTTGTTTAAAGTAAAAATTATCTTGATGTAAGCAGATCCTCAAACAGGGGTTGACGTAGGTGGGGGCTGGCAGGAGCTATAGCGCTCTTCGTATTATGAAAACAGCTACAATTCAGTGTAAAATTTACATATAAATTGCGAAAATGGTAGTTTAGCCCCCCATAATTTCATTTTAAGAGAATTTAAACGTACCATTCAGATAGAAAGATCAAAAGTTACAACCTCATACCTGAGGGGTCCATCGTAATTTTTCAAATATCGGAGAGAATACCGGATAAAGAGCCGGCATTAACATTTTCATAAAAGAAAAAACAATAACTACGTAGATCTTCTTTATCAGACTTTTTGTTTACTGGAGTATTTTTTAACTGAATTATCTCTGGTCATCATTGTCTTTTTATGTTTTTCTTGGAGCTTTTCCTTGAAATCCGGTCGTTTTAACCCGATTCATCAACAAAGAGTTTGGTCAATTTGCTAAAAGTACAATTAAAAATCAAGTTCAAGTTTCTTTTCCGGTGATCGTTTGGGGTTGGCGAGTGCTGGTTTTCAATGAACAGTGAAAGGGTATCTAAGTTTTTTAAAAGAGTAGCAACTCTTTTGAAATAAAGATTAAATATTTGGGTAATGATAAGTACACTATTCACATACTCATTCACGAAATGGAAAAACAAACTTACTATCTTTGTTCATCACCAAGTAAGATTTAATATTGCTATTTCCATATATTGATAACATTACCTACATATGTTAAATTAGTAATTTACGTAACTAAAAATGATAAGATTAATTAACAGATGATTATATTATAACTATTATTGAAACCATTCTGTTAGTTCATTCCTGATTGTTTATTTAGTTACAAGCCAATACGTACGCGCGTATGTATGTATAGCTACATGATAACGTATATAGGCCTCGTTTGCTTGCTACAATGACATCATTTTAGCTAGTTAGAAGGACGAGACACTGTTTTCTACGGTAGTAGAATTTTAATTATCAATGACTCAGCGTAACAAACGGATTTTTACATACAGGCATTGTGGTCAACCGTATTTCCGTTGAGAAGTATATACTGTACTAGAGAGAGTGATATAAATGAGTAACTGCGTAGTCGCATCTTTCCTATGTGCCTTTTCGGTTTATTATTGTTAGAGACTTCAAGGCTTTGATACCAATTCAATGTCATTCTACTTTTTCCGGAAACCTAAATCAAAATTTATATATAACATGTTGAGATTGTGGGATTTTGGAGGAAATTAAATTTATGGATGAGCCGGTTGGTAAATCTATAATAATAATATTATTCAACCGATCAAACTTTTTTCAACTTTTCATCTCTCTTCAAAGCATCATATATACGTCGCACACGCAACGCGTGGTCACGATTACTAAGTAATACATATATAGTCCTCTCGGATAGATTTCCAACTTGTGATTTATTTCATCAACCATGTCAAATCTTTTATTTACATAAAACGAAAACCGGCTAGCTAGGATTGGTTTCTTATAGAAACCATGTCTAGACTTGTATAAGAATTGGAAAAATGTGTTTCCCCACAATGACGACTGGAAGACACAATTCTTCGAAGCGGTGGCGTCGAGGCTGTTTGTTCAAGGGCGCTTTTTCAAATGAAATTCAATACTTGGGTGAGAGTGCTAAAAGCCGCATACTATTTTTATTAATTATCATATTACACTAATTTAATCATACTTTCTCCCTTTTCTACCGGATAAAATTCTATTAAGTTCTCTCAACTTTTATTTTGTCTACTCATCGTAATGTAAGTCGTGTATACAATGCGTGGGCATGACTAGTCGATTACTACTATATATACATAGAGGGAAATGTTATATGAACATCATGAAAAACACCCAACTAGACATTTTTTTTTGTAAAAACGCTCCAAATCAAGATTTGGTTAATGCAAATCTCAATGGTTTCACGACGGGAACACAAATATGCGTCTTGTTTTTTTTTCGACTGGATGCTTCATTTACTTGCACACGACTGTATGCAAGAAAATATAACATGAAATAAAATGAGCATTCGATGAGATACTCTTAAACTTCATATGTGAAAATTTATTTCGACGAGAAATGCTAAATAGCATAATGTAGTCATGTCTCTCTTGATCGATAACAACAAGTTGCCTTCTATGACAAGTATTTTATCTGGATCGTGAGACAGAGTATATGTAATTCAAATATGGCTAATACGAGCTCGAAGCCATATACACTCTCTAGTCGTCTCATAGAGCACGAGTAGATCATAGTGATTCGTTTGGAGTCATTCCAAGACCTCCAATATATTGCCTTATTCCTAATGGTAAAGACAGACCATGTTAGAAATATCTCTTATGCGGGTCTGATAAGTAACCGGTATCGGTATAACCGAAAATGGGTTGCGTTAATTCGAGTACCGAAGGGGGCAGATACACTCGATGACGCAAAATGGGATAAGACAAGCCCTCGTCCACAATTACCTTAAGGTAATGAGAAAATGTATTTTATGCCATTTCGATGGCAGCGTGTTAGCGCGATGCTGTGTCGAGTTATACCATTCACAGCAGACAAGATGTTCGTCCTAGTACATTAGACCAAGTATAATGATGCGCTTATTGTACTTAGATATGAACATCATGGTTCAATATTTCTTTGTCGTCTCATCAGGGACGGACCGGGTCTATATCAATGTCTAGTGATCGAACGATCATGGGAGAATCTGACGATTTAGCGTCATAATGACTAAAACATCATAACACCTTCTGGGTGTAGTCTGAATCATGGACTTAGATTCAATCTTTACGGGACTCGATCATCAGGCCGAGTCACTACCGTGTCTTCCCAAGATCCTTCATCTCGAAGGCAAATCCAAAAGTGGATCGCAAAATAAAACACGCAAGGACATAATACTTGTTCAAGTATCCCAAGCTGATCAAGTATAAGTCCAAGAGTCCAACAATATCTTACAACAAAAATTATATTGTAAAGTGAACAAACACCGACTTCATGACCAATCAAACTCCGTAAAAATGCAACAAAATACGTTACATTTGTTTTTGTTTTTACGGTAATGTAGAGAGTGTAATTGTAAACATAATTATTCGTCATAATATCGTTTGGAAAAGGATAGTTATCAAAATTTATATTTAGACAAAAAATTAAAATTAAAATTACATAAAACTACAATATGGAAAAGGATAGCTTCTATGATTGGATAGTAGTTTCTATTTTAAAATTAAAATTATAACTACATGAAAAAAAAAAAAACTTTTATTTATCAAGCACCAAAAACTGAGCAAAGTGATAAGGAAAAGATAGATCGAAAATCTCATATTCGCAATGTGTAGAATGTTTTATGTGTTGTAGCGACTCCTCTATACATTCTCTGTCATAGATTCAGTTCATATAACTTATTTCTAAAGTAATTGGCTTCCGATTGTGAGATGTTACGTACTAAGAACACGCTAGTTCACTAACTTCTCATGTTAACTGGCGAATGATCGCCTTATAAAACATTATCGAGTCATCGATAGTGTGAATTTGAGTATAAATTGGGCCTTTCATATATGCGATAATGTACTAATTTTCAAAGAAAGAATTGTTGTTGAAAATACCATTTGATATCAAAATGCCATTTTACGGTATTACTAAGACTAAGAGGATTAAGAAAACTTGCAAAGTTCGTAACAATTAACAAAGCAAATGACAGAAAAAAAATCATGTCAATTTGTAGAAGTAAAAATAAAAACTCACAGAGAAGAGACTAACTTCCCGATTGCAAAAGAGATCATTATTGTTTAATACATCAATCTATTGTTGGTGAATAATATGCATACTCGTCTTACAAGTTTAATAATTTACATACTCAGTTATAACAGATTCATCAATCAACACATTCCAATTAACTTATGTTAACTTTTTAACCGATTTTTGGTCATGTTTGATGTCTGTCTTACCCTTAAATCATAATTAGAAGTGGTCACGTGAGACGACCAAAGTTCTCTTAAAAAGTTAACATAAATCAACTAAAATGTATTGATTGATAGATCTATTATAGGTAAGTACGTAAATTGTTAATCTTTTAAGTTGAGTATGCAAATTTTTAACCACCGATAGATTGGTGTAGTAAACGATAATTTTCCCATTGCAAAACCAGTTTCAAATACTAGTTTCTAGAGTACATAACAAAATCGAGCTCCCATCACTTCAATACTACCGTATTATTAGAACTTTCGCTTATATGTTTCTTACCCGGCTCGATATCACCCAAGTGAGAGCCCCGTGTTTGGATATCACTCAATTTAACCTGAACTTCACCGAAATGACCATTTTCCACTGCATTTTCACTCAAATTCTCGCTGAAATCGCCAATTTCCACTATATGGTTTTCTCCCAATTCCACAACAATTTCATTCAACTGCTCACTATGTCTTGTTTGGCTATCTCCTAATGCCAAACCAACCTCACCAAAATGACCACTTTGCCCCAAATAAAGCTCATTAAGATGACCACTCTCACTGAACAAACTACTTTCTTCCCCTGACAAAGAACCAACCCTCCAAGCACCATTGTTAGTCCTACAAATCGGACAAAAAGGCGTCTTCAAAAGCCACATATCCACGCAATGAGCATGAAAACTATGCTTACATATTGGGAGTAGCCTACACTTATCCCCCGACTTAAAATTCTCCAGACAAACCGAGCAGTCCACTGGGCTGCTCCCTTTTATTTTATCTCTAAAATCAAAAGAAGGGAGCTTTTCTATATCGTCTCGTGACATGCTCGTGCTTGCTAAGCTACCCCTGTCCGCGGCATTGCTGTTGCTGATGTTGCTGCTGTTGTTATTATTTTCGTCATCGTTACCGAACCTTCTGAAAGTGCCACCTACTATGCATATGTGGATTAGGACTAAAACGCCGATTCCTAAGAAGAGTAATATGACTGAGATGACGATCGTCATGATCATAACCCGTGTGGCTATAGCAAGGGCTTTATGGTTCATTAGAGACTCTTTTTTTAACTAGCCAATTCGTCATATATGAAAAACTTGAAATGGCATGAGTGTGATGTCTACAAGATATAAAGACAGAGAGACCATTCATAAAGTATATTGAGAGTTTAATTTTGAGTTCACTTCAAAATAAACTTCTGAACTATGACCAGATATTACATTGCCCCACAAATGACACAAAACTACACATTAGTCCCCGAAACATGCCCATCGGATATTTAGTAAAACAAAGACAACCATTATAATTACGTATCTTGGTAGAATTTTTAACATTTGTTCCGGGTACACGCCTATAGGGCCAATCATGTTGAGGGACTGTTTAATACAACATTTGAAATTGAGTTAATTTGCTTTTCGATTTAAATGGCAGTACATGGGGTTTGCTAGTTCTATTTGTTTAAAGTATACTAATATTCTCTCGGTCTTCATTAAGTCGGCTTATTTTCTCAGAATCTACAGCGATACAATGTCGTAAAAAGCATTTGTAACAAAAAGGCTATACTAATGAGTAACAATTTATACTTATAACATGTGAATATAAACCAGTACAATTAAAGGGGTGATAGTGTAAGTGTAACAATTTGTAAATGTTCATGCAACAAGGATTTTGATACACATAATAATATTTAGTAGGATATATTACGCAAGTCTGGTTGATGGAGTGGTTATAAAGGAAACAAATTTAAAACTTTTCTTCTTAGCTTCTTCCTCTTAACCTACCCAATAACACAAGGCTTTTTGACTTATTGGTTATGATATCATTACTATAACTTTAGCTCTATTTCTTCAAAGAGTATTATTATTTGAAACTGTAAAATCTTACCCAAAAATCTTATCCGTTGACGTAGCGGATTAGGTTGACATCGAAACAAAAATGATTTGTACGCTTAATCTGCCATATCAACATGTAAGCTTTTTGGGTGTTTATATCATTTATCTTCTTCAAATATTCCCATGTTAAATCAGCTTTATCAAAAATATTTGTGTAGTATATATACAAGAAGTGTAACACAATTCAGTTCCTGCAACTTACTGTAACACAATTCAGTTCCTGCTTATAATTTTGACCGGCCAAAAACTTTTATTAAAATTGTCGAAATGAAAACTTTTAAAAATTGATCATATAGTTCAAATGTTAAATTTTATGATTAGATTTTAAAAAAATTCATTTCGAGAATTTTGATAAAAGTTATGAACCGGTTAAAATTGCACATAGTTTCGTAATGGACAATTAAATGGGAACGGAGGGAGTAAGAATTTGCAAACGTTTTTACCTATTCTAGAAATTTTCAGTTTTATATTTGTGTAATGACATTTTACTTAGTGCTTATTTATTTTAAATTTGATTCTTCCCCATTTAAATTGTGTTTATTGAAATTGTGTCCCTAACGTAAAACGTGAGTCTGCTTATGAGTTTGCTTAAGGGATAGTGTATTGACAATTAATCTTGCAATAATTCTTTATAATAGTCCTTGTTCATTATAACCCACGTCAATATTAGTAGTATTAGATTGTCATTAGTATTATAACTACTTAATGCAGTTAGAGCATTCAAATTGCTCCTCTTAATCGACGGAACAACCCCATCGGTCATCCTAAAAGAACATATTTCTTAAATTTGAGGAAGATTTGACACAAAAAAAACGTGTTGCATCAGCTTTTCTATGATGCAATTTAAATTTAAGGGAAGAAACCAAATCTTTTCTTTAAACATTTTATATATATTTTTTGTTTCTCTCACCTAGTTTATTAGTTATCGATAGATGTGTAAGTTGAAAGCAATGATATAAATATTGATAAATAATATCAAATCAATAAAAAGTAAATATGAGTAAAGTTATAAGAAACCTGAAGTTATGAACCAAATTAAAATGCAATGTTAAAAGCTAAAAAAATGGGTGTTGCACCTTATATATGAGGAGTATTGTAAGGGATGTGATACGGTTGCGGTGAGGTGTAAATGAGAAACAACTCCAATAGTTTAGTTTGGATTTTTGGTGTCATACATTACTATGCAAGCAACAGTTAGCTTGAAGTTTAGCTAATGACATGACCAATTATTGAGTTTTATAATAATTATTTTATGTTTGAAAGTAACAATGTTAACTTTAATTAAAAAAATTAAATAAGATTTTACTTCTATAATTTAATATAACAATGCTTGAGAAAACTAGAGAGGCCAAATGAGCAGCTTAATTACCAGCCAAAACTGATGTGTTTATGTCATATAACTTGCGGCTAGCCAAACATAGTGAGTACAACGTGGATGCTCATCCCTTACCTGAGCGGAACAACATTGTAAAGAACAATAATTTACATAATAATCATAAACAAATTATAGGCGAGGCTCTCGTTCTAACTTTCAAGTCAAGTCTGCTAATTATTGGCTAATAAGAATTACAAGTGCAAAAGCAAGGACAGTGAGAAAGTTCATATCTGAAATCAAGTTCACTGCTTATGTTGGCTATTAATTCTGCCAAGTATTTTGCCATTTCGCGACTAAAACATCTTTTTTCTTTCTCAATACTATCTACCAAAACTAAGATGCATAAGCAAACAATCACTCTCAAATATATCCCGACTACCACCTACCATATTTCATAATAACAAATGACAGGAAATTAATTTTAACAACATTCAGATTCGTATTCATACAATATCATTTCGAGCAAACAAGTAACGTATGTAAGAAGCTAATAATAGAGAAGGAGATAATATACTGGAGATGTGAACAATAGACTAATGCGAACACTGATAAGCTGATATCACAAACTCCAAAAAAGAATATAAAAGCGAATCGCGATTCTGTAGTGGAAAAACGACAGGATATATAGATGAAGTTCATGCATGCTCCCTCTCCCAAACAAATTTAATACCTCAATGAATATACAAGTAAATCTGTAAATGATATAAAGACCAAAACAAGGGCCGAAAAAAGATATTACTCACTAAAAACTTCTCGGACTAATATGTTAGCAACCCTTATCTAGAGCTTCTCGATTGACACTTGTCACACGAAGAACAGCTTGAGCACTGAGAGGTGATAGCTTTGACTCACAAAAGTTTTTCCATGAATTAATCTCCGACTCCTCAGAAACGTCAGTTTGTGGAGAGAGAAAATATTTCTCATATACTGTCTGAAGCTCCAATAAGAGGGTTCGAGCAGCCTCTCTTGACTCGGGAAGCTTGTCACTGAGTTGGGTAGCTGCTATTTGGATCAATTTGTCAATTCCATAGGTTTTAATGCCCTCTACTCCCTGGACACAAAATAGTAGCTCCGAATTCAGCAACCAGGAAAATATACTTTGCCAATAAATTTAAACTTCAAAAGGAAAGGACATATTTACTTTGCAATTCAAACTTCAAAGTAACACACAGCCCTTGTAAATTCAGAATAAAAATGCATGTTAGTAATCATCATCAGATTCGCTAGTTTTAGGATCAAGGACAACACCTGGATTCGCCTTTGCGAAAATCACATTCCAACAAATGGAAACTATGAAAAGAAAAAAGATGTTTACTTTGCAATTTATAGAAGCACACAACGATTCAAAATTCCAAAAAATTGCATGTTATTAGTAATCCAGGTATGGTTTCCAGATCAAGGATGGGCAGAATTTAGGATTAAGGACACCTAGGTTCACCTTTATGAAAATTACATTCCCATATACATATAGGGCATAAAAGGCTCTACTGTATAAAAAAGGTTGTTTCCTAGACAGTGAAACTCTCCTATAGTGCTACAGTAAAAAAGTTCAAGAAAAAACTAACAGAAAGTATATCCCAATATGCAAGAACCATCAAAATAGCAAGACCACGAGAAAGGTTCTTAACAGAAGACTATCTAAATGAGATTGTAATCATTTTTACATAATGTTAATCCACGATTCAAGCTTCCTCCTGAAGGATAAATCTTTCAACGGCATCATGGGAAATGATTAAATATACTTTTATAATCATTGAGGCATCAAATTCAGTAATCAATCTTGTCAGGTCAGGTCGAAAAAAAAGTAAAAAAAAAGTGAACTCAGTACAAACATAAACTAGCTTCTAAATTCGAACAAAAATAAGGCATGGAATCATAAAATAGCCTTGATCCAAAAACAAAATCCCTAACAAGAAGAAAGGCATGGAAATGTAGAGAGTTTCTTACCAATCTCGGTACACTGTTTGAAAAGCACATAGAAGCTTTGGCTCGAATTCGAGGATTCCTATGCTTAAGAGTAGGTTGCAGCTTTGGGAGCAACAATATGGGGGATACCCAAGTAGTCAAAGCTATTAAAGCTTTCTCAGCAGCCTCACATACGAACTTTTTGTCTTGTGAAGACTTCAAAAGAAGCTGTACAAGCTAAAGATGCAAAAAAAATATATATATAAGAATTCTTGTAAAATGATTAGGTAAAGAAATGGGGGAAATCCAGATAGCCTGCATATACTATGGGTGTTTGCAAATTACCAGCGCGTACGTTGGATACTAGCAAGTAAACCTTTTTTCCCCATGTAACTGTAAGGTATATACACTACAAATTCCAAAAGGCACGTTAAAACCAATTTTTGTTAAAATTTTCAGCAGTAATACGTCTTCTTGCACAAAATTGTTTCAAATCAGTTTTTATTAGTATGTGCCTATGTGAGGGTTAATTGCCAGAATTCAAAAGTATTAGGGTTCTTTACGGAACACGCGTAAGTAAAGTTTTTTTTTCTTTTTGCAGTTTATCCTAAAGAAGAAGACACAAGTGTAAGCGAGCATAAAGGGTGGTAGACAACGAGTATTTTACTAACCAGAGGATCAACGGCATCAATAATTTGATCACTATATGCTTTGAATAAATCTGCTGATGTCATAATTGCAGTTTTACACACAGCACTTCTTGGATTCTTCAAAGATTTAACAATCAGAAGGATAACATTCTCCCTGTCCAGTAAAAGAATAAATCATCAGCTCTATTTATGAGCATAGCATCTCTAAATATCAATACACTACTTGATAAAAACACAATCACACTTACAGCATGCCAAAAAGGTCGTCTCTGTGAAATAGACATAACCGACGAACATCATTAAGGGCCTCACATAACTCAACCCAGTCTTTAGACTCTAATCCCGCCAAAAGGGTCTGCAATATGAAGAAAATTAGTAAATTTCGGAACAAAGAGAAAACGGAAAGGAAAACCAAACTGAAAACATCAAAAACTAAATGAACCTTAAGACTCAGCTCTGCATCTTCAACATCATTCATATTCTCAGATTCAATATATTCAACTTCAATGGTTGCCACCTCAGCTTCAGAGCTGACATTAGCATCACCATTTGTGGAAGTTAATACCGAAGGTTCGGTGCTAATTTTGTGCTTTTCTTCGAGGTTACAAGGCTCGTCATAAGGTTTTGTGAAGCTACCCTTACCACAGACAGGTACCCCATTAAGATCTCTAAGAGCTAGATCTGACATTATTGCTGGGAAAGAAAATCTGAAGTTCAAAATAAAGTATTATGCTTTGCAATTTGGAACCGGTATAATGAGTCACTCACCCAATTCAGAACTCGTGAATTGTTAATTAAGCGTGATTATAAATTTTTCATGTGTAAATTCAAAGTTTTAATAAATTGTAAATATAAGGATTAACTTGGGAAAACTACTAGTCCTCCTTTAGTTCAATCACCAAAATGCGCATATATCCAACCATCTTAGACAAGCATCTGTATTGACCATAGTCAGTAACGTGTTCTGAGCAACAATTTGAAAAACTAAGAAACACTGCAAAGCAGTATGGAAACTGTAACAGAAGTTTACAAAATTGTATCGTATACCATAATTAAGGTAGTATAACTCCACCCTTACTCAATCCTCCCAAAATGTGAAAATTCAAACATCTTATGGATTTATTTGGTTGCAGCTTTTATGCTCAACTTACTATGTACTCAACGAGACCTATAGAACTTTGCAAGAATATTGATCTAGTTCATTGACTTAAGTCGGGAATGAATAAAGTCTGTAAGTATATGCATACTTCTGAAATAAGCATACATTGAGATCCCGGTTAAGTGTAGTCAGTAGGAAACGTAAGAAACGCTGTAAAATATCACAAATACTGTAAATTCACCATTTATTACCCATTAATACATATGTATATATTACAACTAGGCTAGTAGTCGTCTTTGATTTGCCCAATCCCCTAAATATTAACATTTTAGTTGTCTTATACAAACATAGGTTTGGCACATCACACTCTCATAATGACATAAAGTCAATCGAAGACTTAAAAACACTGTAGAGTAGCACGAATAATGTACATTGACCTTGGGAATAGTCAAACATTAGCATGTGCAAATTTAAGCATATTATATACTATTAATATAAGTCAACCCAAGTGAAATGAAGCTGCCAAATTTTGCCCATTTTTTTCTAAAAATGCCCTTATTCTAATTTACTAATTACTCATATACCATAATGCAATTCAAAATACATAAATAACTAAATAAATATACTCCTTCCCACACATCAATTAATCTCCCAAACTATACTTCTATAACAATAAAACATCACATTACTCCTTATATACGATTATTAATTTACTATATTCATTCCATCAATATAAGTCAACCCAAGTGAAATGAATCTGCCAAATTTTGCCCATTTTTTTTTCTAAAAATGCCCTTATTCTAATTTACTAATTACTCATATACCATAATGCAATTCAAAATACATAAATAACTAAATAAATATACTCCTTCCCACACATCAATTAATCTCCCAAACTATACTTCTATAACAATAAAACATCACATTACTCCTTATATACGATTATTAATTTACTATATTCATTCCATCAATATAAGTCAACCCAAGTGAAATGAATCTGCCAAATTTTGCCCATTTTTTTTTCTAAAAATGCCCTTATTCTAATTTACTAATTACTCATATACCATAATGCAATTCAAAATACATAAATAACTAAATAAATATACTCCTTCCCACACATCAATTAATCTCCCAAACTATACTTCTATAACAATAAAACATCACATTACTCCTTATATACGATTATTAATTTACTATATTCATTCCATCAATATAAGTCAAACCAACAGAAATGAATCTGCCAAATTTTGCCCTTTTTTTCTTCTAAAAATGCCCTTATTCTAATTTACTAATTACTCATATACCATAATGCAATTCAAAATACATAAATAACTAAATAAATATGCTCCTTCCCACACATCAACTAATCTCCCAAACTATACTTCTATAACAATAAAACATCATATTACTCCTTATATACGATTATTAATTTACTATATTCATTCCATCATTTTTATTATTTTTTTATTTTGAAAATTTTAAATTCATTTGTCCGAGATCATATTTATATACGTATCGCACACGCAACGTGTGGGCTACGATTACTAGTGTATATTATAACTAGACAGGTAATAGAATCCTCCAATTACTAAAACATTTAACATTTTACATAAGAATTCTATAATACCTCACAATAAGGTATACTCGGTAGAAAACCTAAGAAACACCGTAAAGTAACACATATAATGTAAACATATGAATATAATCATTTACGCTACATATTATATAATTCGACAAGTAATATTCCTTCACATAATCAATCTCCAAAATATGAACACCTAACCATAGTTTATAAGCATAAAGTATATTATAATTAGACAAATATTAGTTCTCTCGGCAATTCAATTCCCAAATTATAAACTTATAATCATTTATAGAAGCATATAGAACATTAAATTTATGCATCACAATACATTACAATCAGTTAAAAAAAACCCGATATACATTAATAAATTATCCCATAAGAATATGAACATTAATAAATCTAATTAAATCAATTCAATCCTCAAAATATGAACATTTAATCATTATAAAAAAAGGAAAACGCTATAAATAAGCAAAAGAAATCAGTCAATAAACTCAATCACCAAAATCAAACCACATAATCATCTCGTTTGATAATCAATTTTCAAAAGTTTGATCATATAGTTCAAATGTTAAATTTTATGATTAGATTTTAAATAAAAAAAAATCATTTCGACAATTTCGATACAAACCCTAGCAAACACTGTAAAAACTAAAAATTACACTTAAAGAGTAAAAACCTAATAATAAACAAAATCAATCAACTTAAACACTATCACATTTCGATAAATCGAATAGAAATAATAATAATAATAATAACAATAACAATAACAACAAAGATCTCGTTCACAGATCTTAGTCTAGTTGAACGGTTACTATTTAACACGACTAATTGATCTAATATATATATATTTATAATAATTAATATTAATTATATATATATATATATATAGAGAGAGAGAGAGAGAGTACCAGGGAGATCGAGTAAACGCCAGTCAAATGCTAGAGAGAGAAAGAGAAAGATACTGTAAAAGACGAATTAATAATAATAATAATAATAATAATATTCAGTATTTTTTTTATTTTATTTGGGGTTTGTTTATATACGTGGTATTTCATGAATGGTTCATATAGTTTGATATTATTCGTAATTACTCTGTAGGTTATTAATGGACGATGGAAATTATCACAAAATTTAATTTAGAAGAAATTTACAAACATAAATATATTGACTGCTGGTTAGGGATGGTTTCGGTTCGCTTTTTTTTTGTTTTGGTCTTTTAATTTTTTGAACCGAACCGGACCGGTTTTTTTCGGTCCGGTTTCGGAGTTTTTCCGGTTTTATTTTTGGTTTTTCGGTTTTTTTTTTGTTCGGTTATATTGTAAACCAAAACCGACCCAAAAAAATTTCGGTTTTTCGGTTTCGATCTTTTTCGGTTCGGTTTTTCCGTGTTTTCGGCCGGCCCTACCATTGGTTATGATTTGACACAAAATTGGATACGTAGAAGACGAACTAATGGTGATAATATGTGAAATTATATGCGTGAAATTTCATGGATGGTCCACATAGTTTGATATTGTTCATAATTATCCGTAGGTTATGAAAAGATGATGAAAATGATCACATATTTTAAGAGATTGAGTAGCCTTTTTAAAAAAATACAAAGATTGAGTGCTTTGGGATGTATTTATATATGCGTGGAATTTCGTGAATTGGTCCATATAGTTTGATGTTGTTCATAATTATTTCGTAGGTTTTATGAAAGTCTTATGGAAATGATCAGAGAATTTGATTTGAAAATATTTGACACATTTGTGGTCGTATGAGATTGAGAGATTCAGTGTCTGTTTTTCATTTTTATAAAAAAAAAAAAAAAACTTTGTTTAGTTAGTTTCTTACTTAGAAATTGATGGGGAAAAATTGGTTTTGTAACCCTAACTATCATACATTAATAAAATAGGGACCAAACTACTGACATTAACAATTGAGGCGCCGAACTATATATTTTTTCCTAAATTGGACCTCGGCCAATTTAATTGGACGGAAGTTAAGTTTAAATTATATTTCAGTCCCAAATTTTATAAAACATATGAATTTAACCCGAAAAATTTATAATTTTACATTTTTAACCCGAACAAATATATTATTTTAAAAAAATCAACTTATTTTTGAAAAAATGACTTTTTTGAAAAACTTACTTTTTTTTTGAAAAAAATTAATTTTTTTAAAAAAACTAACTTTAAAAAAAAACAAAAGAAGTTGCTTTTTTTTAATATTTAACTTTTTTTGAAAAAACTAACTTATAGAAAAAAAAACAACTTCTTTTGGTTTTTTTTAAAGTTAATTTTTTCAAAAAAAGTTAGTTATTTCAAAAAAGTTGATTTTTAAAAAAAAAAATATTTTTTCGGGTTAAAAATGTAAAATTATAAATATTTCGGGTTAAATTCATATGTTTTATAAAATTTGGAACTGAAATGTAATTTAAACTTAAATTCCGTCCAATAAAATTGATGGAGGTGCACAGTTTAGGAAAAATATATAGTTCAATGACTAAATTGTTAATGTTAGTAATTTGGTCCCTATTTTATTAACAAATAATGCCCAATAGGTACCACTTTTAAACTTATGTTACTTATATCTACCTCCATAAGTTCATATTTATTATAGTTACCACTTTTTAATTATTTACTTTATTTACCAAAACGCCATACACATATTTCATAAAAAATGGAAAAAAAAACACATAAAATTATATAAAATGCAAAAAAATCTCAAAATAAATGAAAAAAAATCACAAAAAATTGTAAAAATTAAAAAAAAAATGTATTTTTAGTTAAAAAATCACAAAAAATCACAAAAAAATGAAAAAAATCACAAAATATTATAAAAAATAAAAAGAATCACATAAAAATATAAAACATAAAAAAAAATCACAAAATATTATAAAAATATAAAAAAATAAAAAATTTATAAAAAATAAAAAAAATCACAAAGAAAATAAAAAAATCACAAAAAAAATCACAAAATTTTAAAAAAATTACAAAAAACATAAAAAAAAATATAAAAGATGAAAAAAATGAAAAAAAAATCACAAAATATTATAAAAAATGAAAAAAATTCACATAAAATTATAAAAAATGAAAAAAATCACAAAAAATTATTTAAAAAAATGAAAAACAATCACAAAATTAAAAAAAAAATGAAAAAAATACAAAAAAATCACTTTTATTGAACTTTATGCACTTTCGACTGAAACAGATGCACTTTTAGCTGAACTATATACACTTTCAGCTGAACCAGATGCACTTTTAGTTGAAACAGATGCAGGTTTTACAGAACGATATGCACTCTTATTGAACTAGATGCACTTTTGTCTGAACCATATGCACTTTCAGCTGAACCAGATACACTTTCAGCTGAACCATATGCACTTTCAGCTGAACCATATGCACTTTCAGCTGAACCATATGCACTTTTAGTTGAATCAGATGCATTTTTAACATAACTATATGCATTTTCGACTGTACTATATTCATTTTCGATTATACTATATGCACTTTTGACTTAACTATATGTATTTTCTACTAAATTAGATGCACTTTAAGCTGAACCAGATGTATTATCAGCTGAACCAGATGCACTTTTAGCTGAACTATATGCATACTCACTTTTATTGAACTATATTTACTTTCGACTGAATTGTATGCCCTTTCAACGGAACTAGATGTACTTTCAGCTGAATTGAATGCAATTTCGACTCAAATTTATGCATTTTTGACTAACTATATACACTTTCGACTGAACTATATGCACTTTTATTGAACTATATACGCTTTTGACTAAATTATATGTATTTTTGACTGAACTAGATGCACTTTCAGCTCATTTAGATTAAAAAAAATGCACATTTATCATGGAAAAACCATTTTTTTGTATAAAAAAAATCACTTTTCAGTATAAAAAGTGTTATATTGACAATATATATATATATATATATATATATATATATATATATATATTGTAATTTTTTAAAAATTTTATGATTTTTTAATTTTTTTTATAATTCTTTTTTTGTGATTTTTTTAATTTTTTATAATTTTTATTATTTTTATTATTTTTATTATTTTTGATTTTTTTTATAATTTTTTATAATTTTATGTGATTTTTTATAAGTTTTTGTCATTTTTTATTTTTTTTTTATTTTTCGGTATAAAAAGTGTTATATTGACAAAAAAAATTATATATTTTTTTTTGTAATTTTTTAAAAAGTTTGTGATTTTTTTCATTTTTTGTGATTTTTTGTAATTTTTTATATTTTTTTGTGATTTTTGTATTTTTTTTAATAATTTTTTGTGATTTTTGGTGATTTTTTATAATTTTTGGTGATTTTTTATGATTTTTTATGATTTTTTATGATTTTTTGTGATTTTTATAATTTTTTGTTTTTTTTTGTTTTTTTTATATTTTTTGTGATTTTTTTCATTTTTATAATTTTTTTGTTTTTTTTTTATTTTGTTGTAATTTAAAAATATTTTTTTGGGTTTGTAGAAAGATAAAATATATATATTATATTTTGGTTTGTATGACAATTTAGTAAATAAACTAAATAATTAAAAAGTGTTACCTACGAAGAATGTGAACTTGTCAAGATATTTAAGAGGAATATAAGTTGTTATGAGTTATTTATGGGGAATTACCCTTTAATATTAATGTATGATAGTTGACTTAACTAAACCAATTTTTTCCCCGAAATTGATGTGTGTGTGTGTTTGATTTGTCAGTTTATTTTACTCTTTTTAATAGTTTTTATTTTATCCCGTTGGTACAGTGAACGGGACAAAATCACGTTAAATAAAGTACCGTTGAATCATTTACTTTAGATCTAGGCCGTAAGATTTAAGGGTATAATAGTAATTTTAGGGTTATTTTTTTTAATATGGTTTTAAATCATACGGTTCATATATAATCCAAAGCAATCAAACGGTTCACGAATTAGCGGGATTTTGTCCCGTTGATCATAGTAACGGGACAAAAGGGGGTCCGTCCACCCCCTTTTTAAACTACTCCATATTATGGGTCCAAAAACTAAAAGATCTCCAAAACATAGAAGGTAAGAATTTGAGTTTTTTTTAGGTTTTTACAAACAATTATCAAAATAAGAATGTTCAACTAAAATTTGTTTGTATATATAAATGTCACTTATAAATCAAAAATAGAAAAATGGCTTATTAATTAAAATAAGTTATAAGTCATTTATAACTAAAAAAAGAGTTAAAGAGTATGTCAAACACTACATAACCCTCATAAAGCAAGTTCATATGTTTGTATATCATTCTATTATAATAAGTCAACACAAGTCAAATGAGTATGTCCAATTTAGCCTTTTTTTTTTCCAAAAATACTCATACACCTTTATATTAATTACAATAATGTCATACTTAAATAAAAATATAAAAAGTAAAAACTAATAAAACTATTTATCACTCTTTAACAACCAAACATTCTTTTAAGTCTTAAACTATGTTTTTTTTTTTGTATTATTCACATATTTATATCATAATTATACATATTTATTATATTTTTATTGCATTACGCGCCACATATGCAGCGTGTGGGCACAATTACTAGTAAAATAATATACATACGGGCTTAGTGGTCTGATATGTGAATCACATACCCCCTCCCTTTCCAATTAATTGTCCACTACGAAAGTACGTGTAATTTTAACTGGCCAATAACTTGTATCAAAATTGTCGGAATTGAAATTTTTTAAAAGTTGATCATATAGTTTAAACATTATGTTATATGATTTAGGTTTGAAAATTTTCAATTCGACAATTTTAATACATGTTATAAACCGGTCAAAATTGCATGTAATTTCGTTTAGGATAATTAATTGGGAACGGATGGAGCAGGTGTTTATCTATAAATTATACTATAAAAATGTGCATACACATCATGTTTTTTTTTTGTTTTTTTTTTATAATCAGAAATTCTCACCTAATTCGCATACGTCAGGGTTCAAACACTAATGGTGAGCGTGTTATAACCGATTACCAACCATTTTTGCTCTATTATCATTTAAGTTGTGTGGTGCTTTTTTTTTGAAAGGAAGTTGTGTGGTGCTTAATGTGCATACACATCATCATGACTCAACTCTTCAATAATGTGAACCTAAAGTCTTGATATGGTACAAATATATTTTGTAATTACTACGGAACAGTCACTCTGTATAACTAGTTCACTACCCGTTTATATAAAAATGTGTCAAATGAATAAAAAAAAATTAATTTTGATTAATATTTAAGTTTCGTATAGCCCCCTGGGGTTGTATATTTTTATTTTTATTTTATCGAATTTTAATTTGTTGAAAATAGAAAAAATAAATTAGTTATTGAAAAATATTATATAAATATAAATTTTCTAATTCAACGATGATTAAAATAACTGTAACATAAAAATGTGACTATTCCAAACAGTCACTCATATATTTGTCGCGCACACATTTAATTACATTTATATAGCCTAAACCGGTTTGATGCGTGTATTTCTCGAAATTGGTATAACTATTTATTTATAACTCATATTAGTATTTAATTTATTCCCAAGAAAGACTATTTGATGAGACGATACTAAAGATGAGTGTGGATCATATGGTATTGTTTTAACAAGAAATTATTGTGCATTTTGGAGGAATCCTCCTTGTATTTTCATATTTATCGCTAAAAAAAAATATCTAAATAGCGACGGGATTAATAACGGTATTTTTTATTACGAGCTTATTTTTGACGGTTTTGTAACAGTTTAGTCAATTTGCGATAGATTTGTAACAGCTTTTTAAATTAATGATATGTTTATGACAGTTTTTGACTCTTAATAAATCAAACATTATTTTGTAGTGTATACACCAATTATTTAATAGGGTAAATTACTTTTTAGGGTATATTTTCAAAAGTCATACAGTTAAAAAATTAATTTCCTTTTGCTGCATCTTTCACTCAATCATTTCAAAATATTGAAGTCAATGAGTTTTTGTTTAATACATTCACTTGAAAAAATTGAAGTAAATATGTTTTTGTTTATTATTTTGAAATTAATGAACTTTTGTTTGTTCCATAATATTGAAGTAAATTATATTTTGTTTGGTCCATTCAATTAAAAATATCGAATTAAATCAGTTATTTTTTGTCCATTAGTTTTAAAAACTGTAAGTGAATGGCCTTTTGTTTGGTGTATTCAATTCAAAATATTAAAAAAAATGAACTTTTTGTTTAGTATTTTGAAATGAATGATTTTTTATTTGATTCATTCACTTCAAATTTTTGTCGATGTGAATGAGCTTTTTTTAATGTTTTTTTAATTGAATGAGATTTTGTTTGGTCAATTCAATTTAAAATCTTAAAGTGAATGAACGTTTTTTTTTGAAATTTTTTTCATTTTAAAATATTATTTTTGTTGTGTGACATATTAGCTCGTTATAGATATATATAGAGATATGTATAGATATAGAGAGATATGAGAGAGACAACAATATAGTCTTTATTAATCAGAATGTATCAATAAAATGGGACTCTAACCTTCTTTATATACCAGAGTTTAGGGTTATACAAGATAGAAAGCCCAACTTAGGCTCACTATGAGTAAGACCCAATAGTCCAATAATATCTTACAACACTCCCCCTTTGGACGTCTTGAATTCTTCGTCTTCATGCATTCGATCTGAGTCGAGTTCATTCGCAGTGCTAAACACATAAAAACCTTAGGGATGGAAAACCCAGTGTGGGACAAAACCGGTACCTAGGAGAAACTGTGTAGCCGAATGATATAGGCCGAAATATCATGTAAGTAACTAACCACAAAACAGTGTGCCTCATCAAAACCTTGCCAGAGCAAACCCAATGGGAAAATCTCTGATCGAAGGAAAAAGAGTGCAACAGTGGTAGTAGTAGGGGATCAACCACAAAACAGGTGCCTCATCAAAACCTTGCTAGAGTAAACCCAATGGGAAAAACCTCTAGTCGAAGGACAAAAGAGTACACAGTGGTAAGAAGTATACAACAGGATACTCCCCCTAATTTCGGCAATCTTAAGTGAGATAAGATGGGAACGTGTCTTGCTAAAAACCTTGCCAAGGAAAACCCAGTGGGAAAAAACCTTGGTCTAAGGACAAAAAGAGTACACGAGCATGCGACTGGATGCTCCCCCTCACTTGCACACGACAGGGTGCGAGGATTTCGACTAAGTAGTAATTAGTTCAATAAGCATTCACCTGGATGCTCCCCCTCACTTGCACACGACTGGGTGCAAAGATTTCATATTCCAAGAAAGAGTACGAGCATTCGACTGAATGTCTCATTTACTTGCACACGACTGGATGCAAGAAAATCTAACGTGGAATAGAACGAGCATTCAACTGGATGCTCTTAAACTTCATATGTGAAGATTTATTTCGGCGAAAAATGCTAAATAGCATAATGTAGTCATGTCTCTCTTGATCGATAACAACAAGTTGTCTTCTATGACAAGTGTTTTATCTGGATCGTGAGACAGAGCATATGTAATTCAAATATGACTAATACTAGCTCGAAGCCATATACACTCTCTAGTCGTCTCATAGAGCACGAATAGATCAGAGTGATTCACTTGGAGTCATTCCAAGACCTCCAAGATGTCGCCTTATTCCTAATGGTAAAGACATACCATGTTAGGAATATCCCTTATGCGGGTCTGATAAGTAACCGGCATCGGTATAACCGAAAAAGGGTTGCGTTAATTCGAGTACCGAAGGGGGTAGGTACACTCGATGACGCAAATGGAATAAACTAGCCCACTTCCAAAATTACCATAAGGTAAGGGAATGTGTCTTTAGTGCCATTTCGATGGCAGCGTGTTAGCGCGATGTTGTGTCGAGCTATACCATTCACAACAGACGAGATGTTCGTCCTAGCACATTAGACCAAGTACAATGATGCGCTTATTGTACTTAGATATGAACATTATGGTTCAATATCTCTTCATCGTCTCATCAGGGACGGACTGGGTCTATATCAATGTCTAGTGATCGAACGATCATGGGAGAATCTGACGACTTAGCGTCATGATGACTAAAACGTCATAACACCTTCTGGGTGTAGTCTGAATCATGGACTTAGATTCAATATTTACGGGACTCAATCATCAGGTTGAGTCACTACCGTGTCTTCCCAAAATCCTTCATCTCGAAGGCAAATCCAAAAATGGATCGCGTAATAAAACACGCAAGGGCATAATACTTGTTCAAGTATCCCAAGCTAATCAAGTACTCACTTAGGCGGTATACCACATCCGCTCGGATTATATTAATCCATATAGTGAACGTCTCAGTCAATTGAGATCGTGTTCCGTGGTTAGAAACTACTTGATTTAAGCACATGAAGTCACACAGGGACCTTCATCTATACCTCTTTGTCTAAATCCCCATAGAGATAAAACCGTGACCACATTCATGGCTGCATACTCAGTTTTTCGGAAACTACTAAACTGGTAAAGTAGGGGACTGTTATAATGTCCATTACGAGGAAATCAACCATCTCGTAATCAATTCCAAGGTGTGAGAGAAGCCTTGCGCTACTAGGCGAGCATTCTACAATCTCATTATTCTCATCACTTTTCCTTACGAATAACCAAATAAACGAACTCGTTTAACATTGGTGGTGTTGGAACTACAGGTCCGAACACACTTTCGCTAAGGAGTCTACTTGGATTGCAAGTTTCCATTAGTACAGTCTATTCTACGTTGACTTCAGGCAACGGTACATGGTTCTCTGTCATAATTTGTTCATATTATCAGTCGTCACCGAATATATGAACAAGTAATCAATGACAGTCTCGTTTCGCTTCAATATCGTCAAGATATCATGATCGAAAGATATTTCGAGATTCTTAGGATGAGGAGGAAATAACACATCTCCTTGATCCTTTATAATCTCGTGCAACAAACGAGTTTCAGTTCACCACCTCTGGGGCTGAACGAATTAAGAACCGGTCAACTTCCTCATATCTTGGGAAGGACGACAGACTGACGGCCGACGACAGCGTCCTTTGCTTGGCGGGTTCGGCCAAAGCAACGTGTTATGACAGGAACACGGCGTCCGACAGGGACGTCTATCCTTGCAAGCATTTTGCAGCAGGTATAAATGATCTCGTGACATCTCATAAAGTCATTAAATGCGTCTGGCATTTAGTTAGACTTGAGGGAGTCTATGCACTTACTTATCACTAAGTGCAGTTTTGGGATCAAGCTAAGACTGAGTGGGTTATGCCACGTTACTTCACGTCGTTCCTTATCAACGGTAACGTGCAAATCTCCCCCTAACGACGGGGAGAACAGTCTTAGCGATGTCACTTTCGCATATCATGCGGTAAAGAGATCGCTTGCCAAGGTTACTCTATCAAATGATAGGTATGGGATTCATAATCGACTTATGTCCCCTTCATAGGTCCATATTTTAAACGCTATAGCGGCTCAATCAAAATATTAATTAAGCACTCCAAACACGCGTTAATATGAGACTTCTGGCTCATAACCAGTAACCAGCTGGTACGCATATGGTGTTTGAGTGTCTATGGGCCTCATGACGGACCAATACAGCAAAATAGCATAACCCCACACGGAAATATAAATCTTGGTGCGCAAGACCAAGAAATGCGTGCAATCATTTGCAGTCGCATCATCAACTTTCCGTGAGTCCATTTGGGTCTGAACATAATCGACAGGATGTTCAATTTGAATTTCCAAACTCGAGTAATTCAAATCGAAATTTCGATTTTTTTTTACTCTTCGGAATTATCAAGTCAACTAGACTTTTCAGGATAATCCGGATCATGAGCCATCAACTTAATGATAGGGCTAGAAGTTTAGGAAATGCTGCATTTCTGTGGACAACAATAATCATGTGACCTTATTGTCGATGCATCAACCATAACCATTTATATTTATGGTCCGTCTTATGGTTGGATAAGTCCACAATAACTCCTTCAATTCTTTACAAGAATTCTACGAGTTCTTTTCGTGATCTTTACACATACTAGTCTTTCAAAGTGAGCATTAGTGGCATGAATTTCGGATTAATCACGAAATATATTCTCAGAGAGAATCCAAATGCGATGCGATTATAAATCAAGCATCGTATTTTGACCCGGGAATATCTCATCCGGTAAATGCCACAATATCAAAATGCTCTTATCAATCGACGACAGGCGAATGATAGTACAGACAATCATGTCTTAGCATTTAAATCATTTATCATTTTGACGACAGGCGAAATGATAAGGTAACTTTAAATGATTTAAAGAATGTGGTAGCAACCACTTGAAAGACATTTCAACTCCTCTAAAATACGCTTTTGGTCGTATTGAATGGAGGCTATGTAAAGAAATTTCAATTCTTTTATGAGCTATTACCAGATAACACTGGTTTTCTCGAATATTTTATAACTCAACAAGGTACGGCAGGACCTACATGAGTATAAGACCTCATATTTGACAAATCAATTTGGTTTTACCAAAGATTTCGATTTGGAACGACAGGTCCAGAATCGTTGTCACTGAGTACTCTTTTAGGCATATAGTTGGTGAAATTATGTGGTACACTGTTACCCACTATTTCCAAAAAAATCAACTACCCCACAAGTATTGCCTAAAATTTCATAATTTAAAGTTTGGTCATATTTGTCAAAGGAATTTGCTCAAAACACTTTAAATTATTTCGAGAAATTTTGTAAACAGGCAAACCATAATCCAAAAGTATGGTCCAAATGGAAAACATAATCCAGATGAGCGAAAAAATGGCTCAATGATTTATCAAAATCAATAAAGAAAGGTCCCAAACTCATTTGAGCCACAAAACCGGGGGTCTCAAGAGTTTCCTTTCAGTTAGCTTTAACCACATTAGAATCGGGTTTTTCACCTTTGTAATAGTTTTGAACTATTTAAGGAGTAACCGTGCATGACCTTTGTCTTTATAGCATAGAGTTGCCTCATTGAGCATTATCTCTTGCTTTGTGACAACGGGCCATATTGTTCCTTTCAATTACTGTCTTGGAGCCACAGGTTTTCGATTTTGACGATTGTCTAAAATCTCGCTTGGCTAGGCGATTCATCGGGATCACGACAGTTCGAGACAAATAACACTTGTCTCGGTTCTCGATTCGTGGAAAAAAAATGTACACGAATAGCATTAATATCAGGCAAACAATTCGCCATTGACCCAATAGGATTAAAACTACTCACCGGGGTAATTTTCTTATCCAATAACAGATGGGCGATAAAGAAACATGGTGAATATAAATTCACGATACTGCTTATGGAATACAATTTCCAAGCTAGTATTTTGGTGAAGGATAGCTCCAATATGTCAATTTCAGACATTTGTTCACCATAGACGTCATCACGTCTCAAATGTGGCGGTGGAATAAAATCAACGCATTAGCATTCATCCTGATGGTAACAACAAACTCGTGTTTTACTCATCAAGGATGGCATCCAAAAAAAAAAATTTGGGCATCACATTTTCACACATCAGGGTGACTAACATGTGGTGACGGAATTAAAATCAACGTTTAAACAGTCATTTCGCAAGTATGTTTTACGATTTTTCTCATAATAGATGGCATCCAACATGTGTTGAGAGTTCTGGATTATTTATCATATAAAACGACTGGTTTATATATTTATGGTTTGCACAAGCATAAACGTTTTTTCGAAACGACAGGTTCGAAAACATTAGTTGTGCTTCTCATGTGAATCGGTTCTCATTAATCGAACGACGGGTCGATACAGAGACACCAATTCGGCGAAACATACATCATTATATAAACACACTCGGGGAAATTATTATTTAGTCAACCCCTTTCGGTAGCTCTACTTGAAAAACGACCAGGGAAGACGGTGAGGGTGGAGGGCACGAATGCCACTTAAAACCCGACCTCATTAGGATATCGACTTCCGCCTATATCTTTCCTAGACATCGTATCCAAATAGGTGAGCCTATTTAGGGAAGGTTCATAATTTTTCCAACTTAAATGTGAAAATATATGATTTCGCAAATTACCATATTTTACACAAGTGTATGTACATGGCAGTAGATAAATATATAAATCATACCTGCTTGCATGATTAAATAATATAGCAGTAGCATGGTAGTACATATTAGCACAATCTAAATTTACCAATTTACACTAAGCAAGATATTACTAAATATTTATTTATTCTATTGCTATATGTGTAATTTCTATACATGGTAACTAAATCATTCATGTACGTATTATATTTTATTTACCAATTTACAATATACACGCAAGTTACATACATGGTAATTCACAAGATTCATTATATCATGAAAGAAATCAAATATTAACTCATGGTAATTTGTCTAATTGCATAATCAAGTTCCAAGTTTGCATGTATTGACCAGATTCTATGTGAATTCAAACAAATGTACTGTTTTATATACAAGGATAAACTCCAGGACTTACAGGTGTAAATTCAGTAAACTACATATCTATTTACAGAGTTATTACAGTTTCAGTCCAGAATTTCAGATGAGTTTCAGTTTAGTCCTTGAGTAATTAACATAACAGTTTACAACTTTCAGCGAATTACAAATCAGTACTATACGTTTCAGTTTGTTACATATTTAAGCCAACAGAAAAATACATGGGGTCAATACATAAATTATGTACTTAACACGGGTAAACAATTCAATTTATATGCGATTAACAAGACGTTTATATGCAGTAACGTAACAAATCTGACATATTGTGCAATTACAATCCAGTTTGGGACGTGTGATACATGTATATCATGTATGTGTATATTCGTAATTTAGTCAGGACCATAGTTATTTAACAACATAACCTAGCATATGAATGAATTAGTCACCAATTTATGGCAGAAGCTTTTCCATGAACTAATTAATATTTTGAAAGCAGCTAACATCACATAGTACTATACGTTTAGTTGGGTGACCTGGGTTGTGATTTATCATGCAATAGCAACATCGCTGTTTTTTTTTTTTTTTTTTTAACATACGTTTAAGTATATATAAAAAAATATACCGTACTCCAGGTATCTTGCGGAAGTCCGATATAACTAAAACTTTAAAGTTTGGCCGTACGTTTTTATAACTCAATTTTCGAAATTAAACCCTTCTTTTCGAACAAATACCCCAATCTCTTATCTTTTACTTCAATCTCCGTGAGCAACGTGCTGATAACGTGTTGTGTGACATATTAGCTCGTTATAGATATATATAGAGATATGTATAGATATAGAGAGATATGAGAGAGACAACAATATAGTCTTTATTAATCAGAATGTATCAATAAAATGGGACTCTAACCTTCTTTATATACCAGAGTTTAGGGTTATACAAGATAGAAAGCCCAACTTAGGCTCACTATGAGTAAGACCCAATAGTCCAATAATATCTTACAACAATTTTCAATTTTTTACATTATATATTTTTTAAATATTTAATGTATTTTTATTTTTTTAATTTATATATATTTTATTTTGATTTTTTTTATATTTTTTTGTATATTCATGAAGTGAATGAGAAAAAAGTTACACCAAAATAGATTGATTTTTTGAACTAGCGCTAAAAAGGAATTGCCCTTATTTAATATGTGCTACACTATACGACCCATAAAATTTGTGGTTAAAAAATCTACAATAAAATATTAAAATTAGAAAACAATACATGACCCATAATATATGAATGTTTCATATAAAATCTAATTTGCCTCATGTAAACTACTATAATTAACTAGTTTTTCATCTGGGTTTTACATGTTTGAAAAACTAAACTATCTGTTTTTAATAATTTGGGCATTCATCTTTTAATTTTTCTAATTTGGGTAACACATTATAATAATTTTCCAATTTAGATATCACCGTCTAAATTAATTACGTAATTATGTCACGTGAAATTTGACAAACGTTAATTTGATAGAGTAATTTGACAATTTTGTATAAAAATATGTTATCTTAGAAAAACGTTTTCTCCAATTCACACATAACAAAAATTAGTACATAATTCAAATTTAGAAAAACGCTGTTCTATTATGATATATTTTTTGTGCAGAATGATAGAATTACCCTCTCACATTCAAGTTTATCAAGCACGCGTTATCATGTGACATGATTTCGTGATTAATTTAGATAGTGATAACTAAATTGAACAATTTTTTTATAGTGTGATATCCAAATTGAAAATTTTGAAATATGATTAAACAAATCGTTAACAACACTACAATTTAGTGTACTAAACGTATTTTTTTTCTTTTTTCATCTTTGTAACAAAATTTTAAGCAATAATACGGACCATTTATAATGAAAAAATATAGGGTAAAAATATAACTTTATAAAATTAAGGGTTAGATAGGCAAGGTTTAATTGAGGGTCAATTTCCAAATTTTAATAAACATAAAAGTGGCCCGCCCTTGGCCAAGGTTAGTTCATGTTTCAACGGTATTCTATCGTCGGTTATGTAAATTTATGTATGAATTATTGGAGAATCTTTGGAGAATCTTTGAAGAATATTTGGAGATATCAAATAGAAGCGGGATACCTAATTCAGAGTCACCATTACTTTAACTCTTTATATACATTATATAAATTCAAAATAATTCAATCGTTCATTTAAAAGTCAACTAAATAAAAACATAAAATAACGTTGGAATTCATATAATATCATTTTTGTTGTGTGACATATTAGCTCACATATATATGTATATAGATATAGGGAGAGAATATAGAGAGAGTGAACAGTAGGTCTTTTATTAATCAGAATGTATGAATGAATGTGAAATACAAGACCCCTAACCCTCTTTATATAGATAGAGGGGTAGGGTTATAAGCCCACTTGGGCCCATAAAGTACAAGCCCAATAGTTCAATAATATCCTACAACACTCCCCCTTTGGACGTCTTGAATTCTTCGTCTTCATGCAGTCGATCTGAGTCGAGTTCATTCGCAATGCTAAACACATAAAAACCTTAGGGACGGAAAACCCAGTGTGGGACAAAACCGGTACCTAGGAGAAACTGTGTAGCCGAATGATATAGGCCGAAATATCATGTAAGTAACTAACCACAAAACAGTGTGCCTCATCAAAACCTTGCCAGAGCAAACTCAATGGGAAAATCTCTGATCGAAGGAAAAAGAGTGCAACAGTGGTAGTAGTAGGGGATCAACCACAAAACAGGTGCCTCATCAAAACCTTGCTAGAGCAAACCCAGTGGGAAAAACCTCTAGTCGAAGGACAAAAGAGTACACAGTGGTAAGAAGTATACAACCGGATACTCCCCCTAATTTCGGCAATCTTAAGTGAGATATGATGGGAACGTGTCTCGCTAAAAACCTTGCCAAGGAAAACCCAGTGGGAAAAAACCTTGGTCTAAGGACAAAAAGAGTACACGAGCATGCGACTGGATGCTCCCCCTCACTTGCACACGACAGGGTGCGAAGATTTCGACTAAGTAGTAATTAGTGCAATAAGCATTCACCTGGATGCTCCCCCTCACTTGCACATGACAGGGTGCGAGAATTTCGACTAAAAAGTACGAGCATTCGACTGGATGCCTCATTTACTTGCACACGACTGTATGCAAGAAAATATAACGTGGAATAAACTGAGCATTCGACAGGATGCTCTTAAACTTCATAAATGAAGATTTATTTCGACAAGAAATGCTAAATAGCATAATCTAGTCATGTCTCTCTTGATCGATAACAACAAGTTGTCCTTAAATAAGACAAGTGTTTTATCTGGATCGTGAGACAGAGCATATGTAATTCAAATATGGCTAATATGAGCTCGAAGCCATATACACTCTCTAGTCGTCTCATAGAGCACGAGTAGATCAGAGTGATTCGTTTGGAGTCATTCCAAGACCTCCAAGATATTGCCTTATTCCTAATGGTAAAGACAAACCATGTTAGGAATATCTCTTATGCGGGTCTGATAAGTAACCGGCATCGGTATAACCGAAAAAGGATTGCGTTAATTCGAGTACCGAATGGGGTAGGTACACTCGATGACGCAAATGGGATAAACTAGCCCACTTCCAAAATTACCATAAGGTAAGGGAATGTGTCTTTAGTGCCATTTCGATGGCAGCGTGTTAGCGCAATGTTGTGTCGAGCTATAACATTCACAACATACGAGATGTTCATCCTAGCACATTAGACAAAGTACAATGATACACTTATTGTACTTAGATATGAACATGATGGTTCAATATTTCTTCATCGTCTTATCAGGGACGGACTGGGTCTATATCAATGTCTAGTGATCGAACGATCATGGGAGAATCTGACGACTTAGCGTCATAACACCTTTTGGGTGTAGTCTGAATCATGGACTTAGATTCAATCTTTACGGGACTCGATCATCGGGCCGAGTCACTACCGTGTCTTCCCAAGATCCTTCATCTCGAAGGCAAATCCAAAAGTGGATCGCATAATAAAACACGCAAGGGCATAATACTTGTTCAAGTATCCCAAGCTAATCAAGTACTCACTTAGGCGGTATACCACACCCGCTCGGATTATATTAATCCATATAGTGAACGTCTCAGTCAATTGAGATCGTGTTCCGTGGTCAGAAACTACTTGATTTAAGCACATGAAGTCACACAGGGACCTTCATCTATATCTCTTTGTCTAAATCCCCATAGAGATAAAACCGTGACCACATTCATGGCTGCATACTCAGTTTTTCGGAAACTACTAAACTGGTAAAGTAGGGGACTGTTATAATGTCCATTACGAGGAAATCAACCATCTCGTAATCAATTCCAAGGTGTGAGAGAAGCCTTGCGCTACTAGGCGAGCATTCTACAATCTCATTATTCTCATCACTTTTCCTTACGAATAACCAAATAAACGAACTCGTTTAACATTGGTGGTGTTGGAACTACAGGTCCGAACACACTTTCGCTAAGGAGTCTACTTGGATTGCAAGTTTCCATTAGTACAGTCTATTCTACGTTGACTTCAGGCAACGGTACATGGTTCTCTGTCATAATTTGTTCATATTATCAGTCGTCACCGAATATATGAACAAGTAATCAATGACAGTCTCGTTTCGCTTCAATATCGTCTAAGATATCATGATCGATAGATATTTCGAGATTCTTAGGATGAGGAGGAAATCACACATCTCCTTGATCCTTTATAATCTCGTGTGACAAACGAGTTTCAGTTCACCACCTTTGGGGCTGAACGAATTTGGAACCGGTCAACTTCCTCATATCTTAGGAATGACGACAGACTGACGGCCGACGGCAGCGTCATTTGCTTGGCGGGTTCGGCCAAAGCAACGTGTTACGACAGGAACACGGCGTCCGACAGGGACGTCTATCCTTGCAAGCATTTTGCAGCAGGTATAAATGATCTCGTGACATTTCATAAAGTCATTAAATGCGTCTGGCATTTAGTTAGACTTGAGGGAGTCTGTGCACGTACTTATCACTAAGTGCAGTTTTGGGGATCAAGCTAAGACTGAGTGGGTTATGCCACGTTACTTCACGTCGTTCCTTATCAACGGTAAAAATCTCCCCCTAACGACGGGGAGAACAGTCTTAGCGATGTCACTTTCGCATATCATGCGGTAAAGAGATCGCTTGCCAAGGTTACTCTATCAAATGATAGGCAGGAGATTCATAATCGACTTATGTCCCCTTCAGAGGTCCATATTTTGAACGCTAGAGCGGCTCAATCAAAATATTAATTAATCACTCTAAACACGCGTTAATATGAGACTTCTGGCTCATAACCAGTAACCAGCTGGTACGCATATGGTGTTTGAGTGTCTATGGGCCTCATGACGGACCAATGCAGCAAAATAGCATAACCCCACACGGAAATATAAATCTTGGTGCGCAAGACCAAGAAATGCGTGCAATCATTTGCAGTCGCATCATCAAACTTTCCGTGAGTCCATTTGGGTCTGAACATAATCGACAGGATGTTCAATTTCAATTTCCAAACTCAAGTAATTCAAATCGGAATTTCGATTCTTACTCTTCGGAATTATCAAGTCGACTAGACTTTTCAGGATAATCCGGATCATGAGCCATCAACTTAATGATAGGGCTAAAAGTTTGGGAAATGCTGCATTTCTGTGGACAACAATAATCATGTGACCATATTGTCGATGCATCAACCATAACCATTTATATTTATGGTCCGTCTTATGGTTGGATAAGTCCACAATAACTCCTTCAATTCTTTACAAGAATTCTACGAGTTCATTTCGTGATCTTTACACATACTAGTCTTTCAAAGTGAGCATTAATGGCATGAATTTCGGATTAATCGCGAAATATATTCTCAGAGAGAATCCAAATGCGATGCGATTATAAATCAAGCATCGTCTTTTGACCCGGGAATATCTCATCCGGTCAATGCCACAATATCAAAATGCTCTTATCAATCGACGACAGGCGAATGATAGTACAGACAATCATGTCTTAGCATCTAAATCATTTATCATTTCGACGACAGGCGAAATGATAAGGTAACTTTAAATGATTTAAAGAATGTGGTAGCAACCACTTGAAAGACATTTCAACTCCTCTAAAATACGCTTTTGGTCGTATTGAATGGAGGCTATGTAAAGAAATTTTAATTCTTTCATGAGCTATTACCAGATAACACTGGTTTTCTCGAATATTTTATAACTCAACAAGGTACGACAGGACCTATAGGAGTATAATGCCTCATATTTGACAAATCAATTTGGCTTTACCAAAGATTTCTATTTGGAACGACAGGTCCAGAATCGTTGTCACTGAGTACTCTTTTAGGCAAGTAGTTGGTGAAATTATGTGGTACCGTGTTACCCACTATTTCCAGAAAAATCAACTACACCACAAGTATTGCCTAAAATTTCATAATTTAAAGTCTGGTCACATTTTTCAAATGAGTTTGCTCAAAACACTTTAAATTATTTCGAGAAATTTCGTAAACAGGCAAACCATAATCCAAAAGTATGTCCAAATGGAAAAATCATAATCCAAATGGAAAAACATAATCCAGATGAGCAAAAAAATGGCTCAATGATTTATCAAAATCAATAAAGAAAGGTCCCAAACTCATTTGAGCCACAAAACCGGGGGTCTCAAGAGTTTCCTTTCAGTTAGCTTTAACCACATTAGCATCGGTTTTTGCACCTTTGTAATAGTTTTGAACTATTTAAGGAGTAACCGTGCATGACCTTTGTCTTTATAGCATAGAGTTGCCTCATTGAGCATTATCTCTTGCTTTGTGACAACGGGTCATATTGTTCCGTTCAATTACTGTCTTGGAGCCACAGGTTTTCGATTTTGACGATTGTCTAAAATTTCGCTTGGCTAAGCGATTCATCGGGATCGCGACAGTTCGAGACAAATAACACTTGTCTCGATTATCGGTTCGTGGAAAAAAAATATACACGAAGAGCATTAATATCAGGCAAACAATTCGCCATTGACCCAATAGGATTAAAACTACTCACCGGGGTAATTTTCTTATCCAATAACAGATGGGCGATAAAGGAACATTGTGAATATAAATTCACAATACTGCTTATGAAATACAATTTCCAAGCTAGTATTTTGGTGAAGGATTGCTCCAATATGTCAATTTCAGACATTTGTTCACCATAGACGTCATCACGTCTCAAATGTGGCGGCGGAATAAAATCAACGCCTTAGCATTCATCCTGAGGGTAACAACAAACTCGTGTTTTACTCATCAAAGATGGCATCCAAAAAAAAATTTGGGCATCACATTTTCACACATCAGGGTGACTAACATGTGGTGACGGAATAACATCAACGTCTAAACAGTCATTTCGCAAGTATGTTTTGCGATTTTTCTCATCATAGATGGCATCCAACATGTGTTGGGAGTTCTAGATTATTTTTCATATAAAACGACTGGTTTATATGTTTATGATTTGCACAAGCACAAACTTTTTTCCCGAAACGACAGGTTCAAAAACATTAGTTTTGCTTCTCATGTGAATCGGTTCTCATTGATCGAACGACGGGTCGATACTGAAACACCAATTCGGCGAAACATACATCACTATATAAACACACTCGGGGAAATTATTATTTAGTCAACCCCTTTCGGTAGCTCTATTTGAACACGACCAGGAAAGACGGTGAGGGGGGTGGGCACGAATGCCTCTTAAAAACCGACCTCATTAGGAGAACGACTTCCGCCTTTATCTTTCCTAGACATCGTATCCAAATAGGTGAGCCTATTTGGGGAAGATTCATAATTTTTCCAACTTAAATGTGAATATATACGATTTTCGCATTTTATATATGGCAATAATATTAACAGCATAGAGAATATCTATCTAGATTAACCACATATATATAAACAGGCAGTAAATATATTTTAGGATCTATCTAATCATGCAGGAGATTTGGTGTTATAAACAAATCAATTTAAGATTATCAATCAATCCATAAAGATTCTAACATATCAAATCAAATCAATTTAAGATTATCAATCAATCCATAAAGATTCTAACATATTAAATCAAATCAATTAGATCCAATCCAATAATTTACTGGCATATGTGATATTTATATATGATAATATCAAAAGATATGATTACGCTAACAAGATATCAATCAATTATCTATGTTTATCGCCATATGAATAATTCTATACATGTTAGTTTTAACATGCAAGCAAAACAATATATTTTTAATTACCAATTAATTCTATATATGGTAATTTTTAACATGCAAAGTGGTTAAATATACATGAAAACATATCAATTTATTCAATTAACATGCAATTTTTATTCACTTGCCTTTTTAATAAATATATATATGCATGTGGGTGAATATTTAGACCGAATATTGACTTTTATAACACATATATACTGTTTTTATACATGTAATATAATACAGGGACTATCCGTGTAATTTCAGCAAACTATATATTTATTTACAGCATTATAACTGCTTCAGTCCATAATTTCAGACAAGTTTCAGTTTAGTCCTCGAGTAATTTCCAGAATAGTTTACAGCTTTCAGAGAATTACAAATCAGTACATACGTTTCAGTTTGTTGCAGATTTAATCCGACAGATTAATACATGTTTTACAATTACATGATTTGGGTTATTTTGTATGATCTTATCAACAAATATGATTTTATAATCAACAATATGTGTGTTACGATCATATATAGTTATCCATACAAGTAACAAACTCTAATACACATGGATTATATACTACGGGATATTTATCATGTTTTAGTTATCCATAAAATAATACGTGCGATCACATATATGGAATAAATTAAGTTTTGAATTCGGTACCTTACGCACGGTATGTTGATGAAGGTCGATATAGCAAAACCCTAAAAACCCGGATAAACCTCAAGGTTTATAAATACCCAATATCCGTCCGTTTACCAAAAATCTCCAATATCCGTGAGCGTATATCCTATTCTTCGCGAGCAAAGTGCCGATAACGTGTTGTGTGACATATTAGCTCACATATATATGTATATAGATATAGAGAGAGAATATAGAGAGAGACAACAACGGGGTCTTTATTAATCAGAATGTATATGAATAAAAGGGGACCCTAACCTTCTTTATATACTAGAGGTTAGGGTTATACAAGATAGAAAGCCCAACTTAGGCCCACTATGAGTAAGGCCCAATAGTCCAATAATATCTTACAACATTACTAAAATTGTTTGTTTAGTTACTCAAATTTTAGCTATTATATCTCGTGAAATATAAAAAAAATTGTATTTTTTCGGAATATTATTATGGAATCCAATAATTCATACTCGATCCGTCCCGAAATAAATATCATGTATTCCTTTTTGAAACGTTTCAAAAATAAGTGTCCGCTTTCATTTTTTTTAGTAATATTTTTTTATTTAAAAAAAAATAACTTTTTGTTAGTTTAAACATAACAAAATTATACTCAAAATCTCACATTTTAATTAAAAAGTAGTTTTTGTTTGAAAATTTTGAAATTTTAATGGTATTTTGTTGAGTTTTTACCGAAATTGTTTCAAATCCTTAAATAACACGGTTTTCGAAGCAGAACACTTATTTTAGGACGGAGGGAGTATAAGTTTAACAAAAGTGTCATATACATTTTATCTTCTTTTTTTTAACTATACCGATGTTTCCCATAAAATTTTAGGCTACGTTTCTCGTTTTCCGTATTGATTTCCGTTTCCGTTTCCCAAGTTGGCAGCTATGCACTATAAACAACGACCTAAATGCGGTGAACAAAGATACATATACATACGCAAACAATTCACGATCCCAGATGTCATGTGGCAAGGGGAGGCATTCCGTACCACATAGCGTAAACAAATGAAAAAAGCGATATTTTTTCTCGAGATATATTATGGCAATTATTAGCAAAAGTATTTGGGGATGAATTGCAAAATCCAAAAAACTTATTGTAGCTATTTCCAAATAACCCATAGTTAATGAGGCTATTTGCAATTTACCCAAAAATACAAAAAACAACATAAAACCAAAACCCAAAACCTAACTGCCGCAAAAACACACACTAACACACACTTTCACACACATAGATACATCAAGAGACCCTGACCCTCTTTATATAATAGAGGATAGAGTTACATATGCTAGGAAAGACCAAGATAAGCCCAATAATTCCAGTAATCTATTCAATGGTTATCCTGCGGCTGACTTTTCACATAGTATTACAAATTTAGTTGTCAAACCGGGATTAAGAATTATTTACCTTATGCACGGTATGTTGGTGAAGGTTGATATAGCAAAATCCTAATAAAATCCGGATAAACCTCAAGGTTTATTGAATCTATAATCCGTACTTCGATCTCCGAGAGCAGTGCTGATAACGTGTTGTGTGACATATTAGCTCACATATATATGTATATAGATATAGGGAGAGAATATAGAGAGAGGGAACAGTAGGTCTTTTATTAATCAGAATGTATGAATGAATGTGAAATACAAGACCCCTAACCCTCTTTATATAGATAGAGGGGTAGGGTTATAAGCCCACTTGGGCCCATAAAGTACAAGCCCAATAGTTCAATAATATCCTACAACAATTTTATTATAATAAGCCAACCCAAACCAAATGAGTCTGCTCAATTTAGCCAATTTTTTTTCCAAAAATACCCCTATACTTTTTTATTAATTACAATAATACCATGCTCATATAAAAAAATAAAAAAATAAAATAAAAAATAACAACTAATAACATTATGTGTCCCTCTTTAACAACCAAAAATTCTTTTAAGTCTTATACTATTTTTTTTTGTATTATGCACGTATTTGTATCATAACTACACTTATTTTTTATATTTTAATTGCATTGCGCGTCACACACGTAACGCGTGGGGCACGATTACCAGTATATAAAGAGTTAGAGTCATGATGACTCTGACTCTGAGTTAGATATCCCACTTCCATTCGATATCTCCAATAATTCTCCAATAATTCATGATAAATTTACAATCCAATAATTCATGCATAAATTTACATAAACGACGATAGAATATCGTTGAAACAGGAAGTAACCTTGGCCAGCAGAGCCACTTTTATGTTTATTAAAATTTGGAAATTGACCCTCAATTAAATGAGAAAATTAAGTAATTATAAAGTAGTAATGAACTATAAAACTGTATAATACGTCATGTAAATTCAAATTAAGGAGGCTGATTTTGTGACTTTTGTCACACTTGGGCTGTCCCCACTGCTGGCAATCATTTCATACTATTATTTATTTTGAAACAAATATTTACAAAACAACCATGTAAAAAACAATATTTACAAAATAAAATTAAAGAAAACACACGGGTGGAAATTATATAATTCAAAAAAAAAAAAGGTCATGTTAACTGTAAAAACAAACTGCTCTTCATAAACCAAAACTCCCTTATTTTGAAAACACCCTCTCTTAATTTTTTTTCATTGCAGTGCCTTCATAATTATCAGTAGGTTATGAAAAGATGATGAAAATGATCACATATTTTAAGAGATTGAGTAGCCTTTTTAAAAAAATACAAAGATTGAGTGCTTTGGGATGTATTTATATATGCGTGGAATTTCGTGAATTGGTCCATATAATTTGATGGTGTTCGTAATTATTCCGTAAGTTTTATGAAAGTCTTATGGAAATGATCAGATAATTTGATTTTAAAAGATTTGACACATTTGTGGTCGTATAAGATTGAGAAATTGTTCTCTGTGTTTGATTTGTCAGTTTATTTTACCCTTTTTAACAGTTCTTATTTTGTCCCATTCGTTACAAAATACCGATAAATAGAGTACCGTTGGATCATTTACTTTAGATCTAGATCGTAAGATTTAAAAGTATAATAGTAATTTCAGGGTTATTTTTTTTTAATATGTTTTTAGATCGTACGGTTCATATCTAATTTAAAGTGTTCAAACGGTTCACGAATTAACGAGATTTTATCCCGTTCACTATAGCAACGGAACAAAAGGGGACTAAAAACTAAAAGATCTCCAAAACATAGGGGGACCAAAAACTAAAAGATCTCCAAAACATAGAAGCTAAGAATTCGAGTTTTTTTAGCTTTTTACAAACAATTATCAAAATAAGAATGTTCAACTAAAATTTGTTTGTATATATAAATGTCACTTATAAATCAAAAATAGAAAAATGACTTATTAATTAAAATAAGTTATAAGTTATTTATAACTAAAAAAAAGCTTAAAGTGTATGTCAAACACTACATTACCCTTGTAAAGCAAGATCATATATTTGTATATAAAATAATATATATAGGGGCTTAGTGGTCTGATATGTGAATCACATAGATGTTTATGTATAAATTATACTATAAAAATGTGCATACACATGCATACACATCATCATGACTCAAAAGTTCAATGATTTGAAACTTAAAGTCTTGCTATCATACAAATATATTTATAAATTATGAGCGAATCGTCGCAGCAGGTTCACAAATCGTTTATATGAACATATGTCAAATTAATAAAAAAAAATTGATTAATATTTAAGTTTAGGATATGTCTCTTATGATTCTATATTTTTATTTAGGTTTTTAGTATGTTGTACAATTTATTTTTAATTTATTAAATTCTAATCGTTGAAAATAGAAAAAATAAATTAGTTATTAAAAAATATTATATAATAATTCATTTTCTAATCTAACAATGGTTAATCTAACTGTAACGTAAAAATGTGACGGTTTCAAAGAGCCACTTATATATTTACAGTTCACACTAGTGTCGACTCTGAGTTAGCTATCACACTTTGATTAGATATGCCTAAAGATTCTCCAATAATACATGCATACATTTATATATAAACGACCCAATAATGCATGCATACATCTCCAATAATACATGCATACATTTATATATAAACGACGATAGAATACCATCAAAAACGACCTGCTTTCGTTATCTATATTCCGGTCTTGGCCAGCCGGGCAACTTTTATGTTTATTAAAATTTGGAAATTGACCCTCAATTAAATTAAGTAATTATAATGTAGTAATCTACTATAAAAGCTGTATATAATACGTCATGTAAATTCAAATTAAGGAGGTTAATTTTTTGACTTTTGTCACACTTTGGCTGTCCCCTCTGCTGGTAATCATTTCATACTATTATTTATTTGAGAAGGATTTATAAATATTTTGAAACAAATATTTACAAAACAACCATGTAAAAAACAATATTAACAAAATAAAAATAAAGAAAACACACGGGTGGGAATTATATAATTAAAAAAAAAAACCTCATGTTAACTGTAAAAAGAAACTACTCTTCGTAAACCAAAACTCACTTATTTTGAAAACACCCTCTTTAATTTTTTTCATTGTAGACCTTCTCCGATTTATATTACACCAGGTATTTTAATTTTTTCTTTAATAATAATTCATTTTTTAATTAATGATGAACAACTTATTCCATCCATTCCAATAATATGGTTTTATTTGAATTTTTTATTGTTCCAAAACTATGGTCTCATTTATATTTACGATGAGTTAATTTACGAAGTGTTAATTAGTTATGATTTAATTTTTATATATACACATATTAAATTAGCATTGATAACAATTAATATTAAACATAAATATTAGTTTACAGTATATATAAGTAAAATTGTAAATATATTAATTATTTTAACTAACTTTTTAATATTGATGAAAATACAAATGATATATCTTTTAAGTCGACAGAGCTATATAAAAGAAAGTGAATAAACAATGTGCGTGTGTATATTTAGTATCAGGATAAATAAAGAAAATACTATTGAAAATATGCTTCTTTCATTTGCTATCAATGTAAAAACCAGGAACATTTCATATTGGCACGTATTTAAAAAAGGGCTTTTATTTTAAATTGAAATTCAACTATTTCTTAATCAAACAAGCCTTTTTTATTCATTTCAAAAAAAAAAACAAGCCTTTTTAACTCTATAGGTTGCTATAGGAAACAGAGAAGTTAAAATTGTCAAAGCTGTAGATGATTATATATACACTACTTGTTGTCGTATTTACATAAACTACTAACTACATATAGATAACTTATATCAAAATTATCGGAATAAATTTTTTTAAAAATTAATCATATACTACAAACATTAAATTATATGATTTAGTTTTAAAAAAAATTATTTCGACAATTTTGATACATGTTATAAGCCGATCAAAATTGCACGTAATTTCGTAAAAAATAATTAATTTCCGATAAGTGTGAACGTAATATGCATTGGACTTGATTTTTGGTTTGAAATCCGTAGAATACTAATGTCGGGGACATAAATAGCTGTCCATGTCAACTATCATCTGTCATTATGTCTTAACTCACATGCTAATAATTCACTTTGGAATTACCTTTCATAGGGCAGATATTTTTTTTTCTAGATTTTTTTAGATTTTTTTAGATTTTAAAAATACATGTAAAAGTTATCACCGTTTTTTTTAACTTTTAAAATTTTAGATTTTGGAGTAATATAACTGGAAAGCTAAAAACAAAAAAAAAACTCACACATTTTGAAGATTTTGGTACCTTTCTTGCCATCATTTTAATAATTTAAATGAATATTGATTGTATCTCAACAAAAACTTTATTCGTATATTTGGCATGCTAGTTGATCGTTTAAATATGATATTTTGAAAATTTATCAAAAAAATATCTTATTAAATTATTTTGATTGAAAAAGCAAAATATTATTAGCTAATGCCAAAAATCAATATGTTGAAATTTATCTTTTTTAAGTTTTTGCCAAACAACTCATGTATATTTTGGAAAATAAACTTTTTTTCTATTATTTTTCGAAAGAAGTTTTTTGACTAAAAAAACTGATATCAAAACGGACCCATGTATAATGACAGATGAAATCGCCGAGGGGTACATTTAATTAGATTCATTGCAGGAAGTTTCAAATCCCATAAAATGAAATAACACAATATAGTCTTCCCATATTAAGTAATTAAAAAAAATGACCAGTTTTACGTTGAAGCGTGATCTACATCTGTTAGACGAACGTATTCAAGCTAGAAGCCTTATATTCAAGCAATGTAAGCTCCGACTAATATCCTTGATGCGGATTAATTTCACCCAACTACGTTCTTTAGCCTCGTTATCAAGCATATATATGCTCAGTGTCGGTCCTAGGCTTACGAGCACTTCAGTCTTCAGCTGTAGCTTATTTTTTTTCACCTTAATTTATTTTCGTCTTGCAAAAGAAAACCTCTATTTTTTTTATAAATAATTTAAAACTTAATGCAAACAATTTTTTTTATCGGAAATGATATCTTCTTGCGTTTTTATGAAAGAAAAACTTCAATTATAAGTGATATAGGTATTTTTTTTTTCTTTTTTTTTACTAATGGAATCGTAATCCAATATTAATTGTAGTTATATAAATAAAATTAATATTTTAGAACAATCAACTGTCGTACCTCATATGATTGAGCAGATACTTTGCAAGTGATAGGATATGGTAGGTTTAAATCACATCACCACCATTTACTTTCAAACTTTATATTTTAATTGTAAAAAAATATTGGGCTGCACCCCGTCACTCGTACCCGTATCAAACGGGTTTTTCTTTTATACAGAACGGCATAAAGTCCCGTTTTCAAAGATAAATATTTAATTGTTATTTTTTTTTTAAAATTTTGATTAATAATTAAATTTAGTATAGTATCCACTAGGGTTCAATATTTTTATTTGGGTTTTTATTATGTTGTAAAATTTATTTTTAATTTATTAAATCTCATGAATTTGTTTAATATATGATAAAAAAAATAAAAAATAAAGAATAGTTATTGAAAATGTAACCCTCTATTTTTTATTTTTTTTTAGCAATAATGGTTGGTTCAAGTTGTTGCTATCCGAACATACCACGTTCATTATCAGGGTTCGAACTCTGGTGCTGCGAAGCAGGTTTACCTCCAAAGAAGGGTTTATGATTATAAATAATAAAAAAAAAACCTCTATTTTTTAATTTAATGGTTATAAAAGTGACTAAAAATTGTACCGTGTAACTAAATGACGATACAAAATGGGTCCCGGATGGCCTGTCTGATTTGACTTCCAAGTGATCAGGAGCCGTATATGCTGCATGCATGCATGCATTGAGAGTAAAATCTTGAATTTAGTAATAGAGTTACAAGTTGTTCCATAATTGAACTAATAATAGACCTAACACAAAAAAAATATTTAGATTAATCTTTAAGTGGGTTCAATAATTTACTTATCTCCATATAATAAAACAAAATACTAAAACCAATAAACCATCTAAGCATTTTAGAAAGTATATACGTTTGAATATAAAACAACAAAATCTTACATGTCAACCACAATCTACTCTTTATGCATATATATATATTAAGTGCTAATTACGTAAAGACAACAAACATACATACATACATATATATATATATATATATATATATATACACTTATCTTTCCACATAAGATACACATCAACAACTAATAATATTAAGTGGCAATCACCCAAACACATTATTATCAAGATAATTTTTTGTTAGATTTTTTTAGAATTTTTGATTTTAAAAATTCATGTATTTTTTTTATTACTGTTTTTCTTAACTTTTAAAATTATATATTTTGGAGTAATATAACTGAAAAAGCTAAAAACAAAAAAAAACCCACACATTTTGAAGATTTTGGTATATTTCTCGTCATCATTTTAATAATTTAAATGAAGATTGATTGTATCTCAACTAAAATTTTATTCGTATACTTGACATGTTAGTTGATCGTTTAAATATGATATTTTGAAAATTTATCAAAAAAATATCTTATAAAATTATTTTGATCGAAAAAACAAAAGGTTATTAGCTAATGCCAAAAATCAATATGTTGAAACTTATCTTTTTTAAGTTTTTGCCAAACAACTCATCTATATTTTGGAAAGCAAGATTTTTTTCTACTAATTTCTTAAATCAGCTTTTTGACTGAAAAAATTGATATCAAACGGACCATGCATAATAACAGATGAAATCGCCAAGGGGTACATTTAATTATATTCATTGCAGGAAATTTCAAATCCTATAAAATGAAATAACACAATATAGTCTTCCCATATTAAGTCATTAAAAAAAAATGACCAGTTTTACGTTGAAGCGTGATCGACATCTGTTAGACGAACGTATTCAAGCTAGAAGCCTTATATTCAAGCAATGTAAGCTCCGACTAATATCCTCGATGCGGATTAATTTCACCCAACTACGTTCTTTAGCCTCGTTATCAAGCATATATATGCTCAGTGTCGGTCCTAGGCTTACGAGCGCTTCAGTCTTCAGCCGTAACTTATTTTTTTTCACCTTAATTTATTTTCCTCTTGCAAAAGAAAATCTATATTTTTTTTAATAAATAATTTGAAACTTAATGCAAACAATTTTTTTTTATCGGAAATGATATCTTCTTGTGTTTTTATGAAAGAAAAACTTCAATTATAAGTGATATCGGTATTTTTTTTTTCTTTTTCTAGTAATGGCTCCGTAACCCAATATTAATTGTAGTTATATAAATAAAATTAATATTTTAGAACAATCAATTGTTGTAGCTCATATGATTGTGTAGATACTTTGCAAGTGATGGGATATGGTGGGGTTAAACCACATCACCACCATTTACTTTCAAACTTTATATTTTAATTGTAAAACATTATTGGGCTGCACGCCGTCACTCATATTCATATCAAACGGGTTTTTTATTTTATGCAATCAATCAATTGAACGACATAAAATCTTATTTTCAAAAATAAGTATTCAATTGTTATTTTTTTTCAAATTTTGATTAATAATTAAATTTAATATAGTATCCACTAGGGTTCAATATTTTTATTTGAGTTTTTATTTTGTTGTAAAATTTGTTTTTAATTTATTACATCGCATGAATTTGTTTAATATATGATAAAAAAATAAAAAATAAAAAATAGTTATTTAAAATGTAACCCTTTATTTTTATTTTTATTTTTTTTAGCAAGAATGGTTGGTTTAAGTGGTTGGTACCCGAACATATTCACCATCAGGGTTCGAACTCTCGCGCTGCGAAGCAGGTTTACCTCCAAAGAAGGGTTTCTGATTATAAAAAAAAAATACTCTATTTTTTAATCTAATGGTTGTAAAAGTGACTGAAAATTATACAGTCTAACTAAATGACGGTACAAAATGGGTCCCGACCTGTCTGATTTGACTTCCAAGTGATCAGGAGCCGTATATGCTGCATGCATGCATGCATAGAGATTAAATTCTTGAATTTAGTAATAAGAGTTACAAGTTGTTCCATAATTGAACTAATAATAGACCTAGCACCAAAAATATTTAGATTAATTTTAAAGTGGGTTCAATAATTACTTATCTCCATATAATAGAACAAAATACTAAAACCAATAAACCATCTAAGCATTTTAGAAAGTATATACGTTTGAGTATAAAACAAGAAAATCTTACATGTCAACCATAATCTTCTCTTTATGCATATATAATACACTTATCTTTCCACATAAGATACACATCAACAACTAATAATATTATTAAGTGGCAATCACCCAAACACATTATTATCAAAATATATATCACTTCTAAAAGGTTATTTTTGTTACTACTTCTAAAAGTTTCATTCTAAAACATAAAATTAACTAACTCCAAAAAATAGTGAAATTAAAAAAAAAAAAACGTACGGTATGATATTAGTAATATATGTATAAATTTACCAAATCTACCATCACATTTAAAGTATATTAGAGAGGTCACTTAGATTCTAAAAATTTGTACTAAAACCCATAAAATTGAAAATTTGTATTATAGAAATATTACAACTTTATTTAAGTTTCATTTTTATCGTATAAATTCATCCAAAGCTTTTAAAATATCAGGACTAAAAATCCACCAAACTAAATAATATACAAGTTGATCTATTAAACTTGAAAATATGTAACATAAATATTAAATATAATTATTATATATTGAAGTACCGTACTGTAACCAAAATTTCCAACTTTTACCGTATCGGCGTACCCGTACCATACCGGGTACGATACTCGTACCCATACCGGTGCAACCTAGGTAGCAATATATATTTTTAAAAATTATATCTTTACAACTGAAACAATATTTTTTTATTAATAATCCTTAATTTTTCTCACAGAAATTATTTTTGACTTGTATATGTTTTAGGAATAAAAGTTTTGATTTATATTTTTTTGATAATTAGGTTAAAAAAGTCGTATGTTTTGGTAATATTCTATGATATTAATTATGTGTTAGAATTGTTTTTAAGACTTGTGAAAGAATTATTTAGCTATAATTAAATTAATAAGGGAGACAATTTTCTTCTTCATATATATATATATATATCAATGCTGATCAGCTGCCAAGTTGGCCATGTTACAACTAGCTATAAACTTGTCCTCAATGACAGAACTTTGTTGAAAAATCTAGATTCACATAATTTTTACCTGGTTACAGCTTTCAAGTTATCCTTTTTTGTAATTTCAAAAAAAATTAAAAAAATCCTTTTATGTATTTCTGTAAAAATCTAGAGTTTATTTGATTGATCGGCTTAAATAACCATCACTTCCAATATTTAAGGTCTGGAAGCTTTAAGGAACTCGCCTTTTTTTGCATAAAAACTGCAGAAGATAAACGATATTCGTCACTATCACCACTGCATAAGAGAAAATTCCTTCCAGAAGATGGCGGTTCCGGAAATCTATGGCTCAGAGGCTACACCGGAATATGGTTTTATCTGGACTGGATTGGTTTACTCCCTCGCTTCCAGTTGGAGCAGTTTATATACCGAAATACGAGGCATTAATAGTATGTCTTTTATTCATGAATCTTTTTTTTTTTGTTAACTTCCGATTTCAATCTTTTTAATTGAGAACCAAAATGCTCGTAATTTTAAGATACAAACTTGACAGGGCTGATCATTATCAGTCTTTCATAACTTTGCAGAAGATTTTTTTCTGTTTTTAAAAGGGTTAAATTTGTAAGGGGTTATTGGAATGGCACCATTAATTTAATAGCAGGTTTAGTTTAGCGAATAAGATTCCCACAACATTGAATTACACTAGTTTCGTCGGCTTCGTTTGGTAGTTTTCACTAAGATCTGTTTGGCAGCAACTTGATAGAGCAATTAAACTGTCTTTTTTTTTATGTCGGGATAATATCAGGATTCATGCATGCAGCAACTTCTAGAGTTTCCAAAAGTCGCAAAATCTAAAAGGTCGAGTAGTTAGGCAGGCTAGTCTAGGTTTTAAGCAAAAGAGTCAGAGCTTTAAAGTTGCAAGTAAAGAATGGACAAAAACTAGCAAGAAAAATTCTCGGTCAACTTGAGAAGCAAATTTAATGATGTTTATACTTATCTCAATAAATTATCAGTAATCACGTATTTAAGTGCAAAAATGGATGGCATAAACATAAAGCATCACATCTAAAAGTAGGTTTAAATATATGGTATCACTATAATGTGGAATTGGATTCTACACTCAGACTAGCACTAAGAAGTACTGTCATTTGTTCGCGGTTATTTATTTGTTTACAAAGTATCGCCAACAGACTGCTACTAAGACCAATTTAAATTTTAACGTTTACATAATATTCCTATTTTCAACCTCCTAGTTATATATAAAGGAGCTTACAATCTTCAAACACTCTCTTGTGTTCTGTACAAGCAAAGGTTCGAAGATGAATGGAATCGAAGCTGCTCATATTGTTGCAGGCATTCTTGGTACGTACATTCATATTACTTATATATATATTTCACTCGACATGTCGCATGTGTATGCATTATCAAGGAGTTGGTTAAATATTTAGTTATACTTGTGTTTTTTACACATTACTACCAGAATGACAAGAATTTGCTAGTATTGTAGACTTGTTACAAAATATGAGAATTGAGAAGATCTTGCTCTAATATTAGGTATTAATGTTTAGTTACAGCTTTTGCACTTTCTTGCTTAAAGTTAGGCTGCATTTGGCCATTAGCTTAAAATTTAAAATTTCTAGTTCTTTGGCATGAAAAGGCTAGAACATTTCTCGACTCTAAAAGAACAACACTATATGCTTAAAAGCTGCAACCAAACAAGCCAGTATATTTAAACTTTTTCCTTGTTCTGTGATGAGGTTCTTATGTCCTAACTCCTAAGTACATATGATTATTTCATCATGTTCATATCTCAAGAATATGTATGAACTTAGAAGCTTCATCTCGAACAAAATGAAATGCTTATGCTATGGTTTCCTTTAACTGCAGGGAACATCACATGTTTCTTTCTGTATACCTCGCCTGTGTACGTCCTTTCTCTTTCCCTCTTTAAATCTATGCATGTAGAAATTGATGTTTCAGTTTTCAATATTTTAACGACGACATAGATAGTAATGAAAAATTGGAGCATGCGACATTTTTTTCTTAAGATGACAATAATTTTAGGCAATAGAAGTTATCTATTTTGTACACAGTTAACAATATATGAAGGCATCCTATGCCTAAAGACAATCTTAAAAAGGGCATAAACCATTCGTCATGAAGGGCCTTTCTATCTGGTTGCTGATTTTAAACATAAGCTGATTTTTTTTTGGTTCAGAAAAAAGCTGGTTCATCCAGCCTAAAATTTTCTGGACCATAAAACCGGAAAAGCTGAGCGAATTAATTATTCTACCAAAAACATTCTAAATTTTGAGCGAAATGCTCAAGGTTAAATTTGCAACCAAACAAGTACTTTTTAACCGAGACTATGATTTTGTAGGCCAACTTTTGTCAGAATCATCAAGAAAAGATCAGTGGAGGAGTTTAAGTCTGATCCGTACATTGCAGCAGTGATGAACTGCATATTTTGGGTTATGTACGCTCTACCTATTATTAATCCTGGAAATACTCTTGTCATCACGATAAATGGCTTCGGTCTGATATTGGAGCTTACATATCTCCTAATCTACTTTGTATATTGCAACAACAAGCAACGGGTAAGAAGCATGCATTCTAAGTTATTTTTAGTGTATGTAAGTTTTATTTCCTTTTTTAGTTGCATCTTATAAGCTCAGCTTTTTTGCACATAATGTACCTTATATTTTGTCGACCAACTTAAATGCTAAGATTTTCTGGTCTAAGGTCTGAAAAAAATTGAAGCTTCAAAGCCGGATGAACCCATCTTTTTTTTCAACCTAAAAAAATCTAGCTTCTTTGCTTTAATCATATGCTAATTCAACAAATTTTTTTAGTAAATATTAGTTGTTTTAACTATTATCTGTCCTTGTCTGGGTGCCCGCTTTTAAGATCGTTCTCATTTGTGTTTTTTGCTTACTATCCAAAAGTATTGAGTTGACCAGCTTAAATGTGGAGCTTTTCTGGTTCTATAGTCTGAACTCTTAAATAGCTAGAAATTTTAAGCTCGAAAAAACATTTTCCTCTCAACCTGAAAATTTCCACCTTAATTTCTTAGAAGCTGCACCCAAACAATCCCTATATGATGTTTATACAATAAATTTTAGGCTCAGTTTTTCGTTTCTTAAGATACAGACTGTATTCGTTGACCAGCTTTAAAGCTATGCTTTTCCGCTTTATATGGTATGGACAATTTAGAAGCTTTAAAGCTGGATTACCTAGTTTTTTTCTCGTCCGTAAAAAATGCAGGTTATTTGGCTATAGACAAACAAGTTTCTTGTTAAACTACAGGGAAAAAAAACTTAATAGTTAATATCATGAAAATACAACCGATTGCTAGTTTTTGTTAGTGTATAAAATTATTATAAATTTCATAAATGAAATCTGTTTTGTTTATTGCACAATCTCTAGAGGTGGATACTATCCTGGTTAGTAGCTGAGATGGCAGTCACAGCTGGCGTAGCCTCGGGTGCTATTTTCGGGTTTCATACTCATCATTCAAGATCTAACTTCGTCGGCATCTTTTGCATTGCCTTTTGCATAATACTAGTTGCTTCGCCATTGACCATAATCGTAAGTAAGCTGTTTCTTCTAAAAACATGTCTGGTTAAAACGTGGAACATTTCATATAGAAAATTTACGAAGTTGTATTTGTGTTTTTTCTCAACAGAGGAAAGTTATAGAGACGAAAAGCGTCGAGTTTATGCCCTTCTCTATCTCAGCAGCTTTTTTCGTCAACGGGATAGTTTGGACTCTCTATTCTTGCTTAAAATTCGATCCATACATATTTGTAAGTATTCCATAACATCTTAATTTCAATCAATGAGGCTTTCGGTGCTATAACTTTTTCATATTTATTGTTTTTATTTCTAGACTGGAAATAGTGTTGGAGCTTTATTAGGAGCTGGACAGCTTCTTCTATATTGGTACTATTACAAGGAAAGTTCAAAAAACATTGATAAAGATGAGAAGAAAGTGACAAGGGTGCAAGAGAAGCTAAGCGAGGTCTAACGAGACTTGGTTTGATTCACAATAAATTTTAAACAAATGCATGCATAAGTGTCCGATTTTGAGCTATAACACCTTCCTAATGGAGTTGTGATGCCGAAATGGATACATAGATAATCAACACCAAAAATTATTAGTCTACCATGGGAATAATTCACTTATGTACTAAATGCAGCATGATTGCTGTATCTATGTACTAAATGCAGTATGAAAGTTGCATTTTTTTTCAAGATGCATTATAAAATAGTAGTTTCTTTTCAGTTTGTTCATTTGGATTTGCAATAAACGAAAAAGCAAAAAAAAGATGTTGCTTTATTCTTAGCCAAACATATTTCTGTCTGTGTATTGTTTCAACAATGCAAATTAGTAGATTTAGCTTGCAAGAAATGCATAACTTGAGTAATTCCCAAATGAGGACCTTGAAGTAATGAAACAACACAGACAAACTTGATAACATGAGAGAACGGAGATTATTCTATCTCAAGGATCGATTGAATTTCTTGTACTTGAAACAGAGGTTAGAAGTCAAAAAATGGAATTCGCTAAGGACCAAGGTGCCCAAGTTTATTAACTAATTTTCCCAACAGACTTGTTTTTCGTAGCATGTCTGGCATTGTTTTTATTTTGCAATTATTAGTTAAATTTTGTTTTCTCATCTTGAAGTTGACGTATCATGAAAATTAATTCTGCAGTAGCAGAAAAGAAAATGCTACAAAGAGCATAAAGTAAATGGTCAGATTGTAGTGATAGAAACCGGTAGGCAAAGATATCAGAGTAACACCATGAAATAAGTCGAATACAATCACAAAGAGAACCATAACGATTAGAAAAGCCACCAGATATCTTTAATTGAATAGATAACTTTTTGTCTGCAATGCAATATACTGCCCCGGTGCATACTAAAAGTGTAAGAGACAAAGAAATGAGCAAATAGAGGAGGGATTAGGAAGGTACCATCGGCCAACTTTTAACACTTCTTCACTATATAACCACTGCACTCTCTTTCCTCTCAATCATTGTCTCCACCACCGCACGTATGTTTGCTTGAAGCCTCTAAAAACTATTATAACTACTGTATCGACCAAAAAAAAAAACTAATAATTGCTTAAAAACAGCAGCCAAACAAGCACATTTCCATCACAATAACTACTGTAGAGCTAACATTACCGCCATGGATGGTGACTCCGGTGACTTACACCACCGTGGCTTCGGTGGATTAGGATTGGATCTCAACTGGAGTGATTTAAGCCATTTAAAGCGGTTCATATTCAGAGATAGATAGCTTTTATTGTGTCTTTTGCTCATTAATCTTTCCTGTACTTAACAAAAACGGTTTTTATTTACAAGGTTAAAATCCTCTAAGTGGTTACTGAATCAACGTAGTTATGTTTTTTTTAATGAGACGCCCAACCTAGTTAAGTTAATAATATGCTTAGTTTACACACTTTATAAAGTGCAATTCTTACGACATTGAATTACACTAACATAGTCCGTTCCGGTTGTCATTCATGATTTAGTGAATGTGCAATGTATGTAATCATGTACTGATTAAACAAATGAATGGCATACACATCATTCTGAAAAGTATGATTAAATATGGTAGCACTAAATTGTTGATTTATCATTCTATACTCAATACTATACTTAAAGTGGACGATTTATATAATTAAAAAACTGTATCACCATCACAGTATTAGGAGAACAACTTAAATTCAGTCAAAAACATAAGATTTTAATTACTCACTGACTAATTATACATTCATAAAAAGGAGCTTTCGACTCTCGTTTGTTGAAATAATAAATTGTTTGGTTCAATATTTGCTTTAATGCCATGAACCTTTCGGATACATGCATAGACCTTTGATATAAATGCATGAATAAGTTTTGTTTTTTTATTTTCTAGAATAAATGTGACCTTTGATATTCTCTTGAATTTAGTATAAATAGGTGCTCTATTTTCATTTGTAAGTACACCAAAATTTAGTTTGAGTTTGATATTATAAGAGTTTTTTCCCTCTCTATATTTTGCGTTGTTATTTTATGTGAGTGAGTGGTCGTTTCGACCCAACATCGTTTTCAAACACGGTCTTAGTGCTATCTGTGCAAGCAAAGATTTCAAAAAGGCTAGAACAATCTGCAGCTTCAGAAAACCACTTTCTTTGCTTAAAACTTGCAATCAAGCCAAAGTATTATTTTCTCTTCTTTGTATATGAGGTATTATTTTTCCCTTTTAAGTACGTATAAATATCTCATCATGTTCAAATCTCAAGAATATGTAAGAATTTAGAGGCTTCAGTTTGAACAAGACTACTATTCTATGGTTTCCTTTTAACTGCAGGGAACATCACCAGCTTTTTTCTGTATACTTAATCTCTCCATCTCTATCTTTCTGCGTGGATGCATTTACGTTGCCGGTTTTGATAATTCAAAGAAATTGCAGATGATAATAATTTTGGGGTCCGGATTAGCATCGATTGATAACTGTTTTTTAATAGCACGCTAAATGGTTGACTTCACGGAACAATTCACAAACAATGTTTTAAGGACGGTCGTGCCAATCAACATTAAGAACATTGACAAAGATGAATAAAGGAATCGACACGGCACAAGAGAAACCAACTGATAACAAACGAGCCTCTGTCTAATTGCAATAATCTGGAAGGAAAGTGTACAATAACTGTTCAATTTTTAAAATAATGATGTCGAAATAAATAATACTTGCTCTGCGGTGCTTAATTTTTATACTCATCCGCATCTGATATCTCAAAACATATTTTTTATTAAAATTTAATGATTATGGTATAAAAAGTGTCATACATCAGGCCTATAAATTTCCTAAATTTCAGGAAACACAAAATTCAATTTATATATTATATATGAGTAATGTATATGATTCTATTGGTGAATATAATAGCAATAAACTATCATGTGATACATATTTTGGTGGTTTGAATATTGTTATGATTATTAAATCATAATAAACAAATAAAAAGAAATAATGTAGGGTTATTATAAGAAAATTAATAACAAAGCTGAAATTTTGTGTAAATGTAAACGGTTAGTTAAAAGATATAAAACATGTTATGTTTAATAAAACGGTTAATGTTACTGATGCGGTTGGTCTTTATCGGTTTACCTATTTGAATAATACCCAAATGAAGGATCTTTAACTTATGACCAATAAACACAAACTCAATAGAATAAAAGATGATTCTTTTTCAATGGAACTCAAAGGAGTTTCTTGTACTTGATAAATAGTTTATATGATTCTACAGCTACGAAGACAAAAAAGAAGAAATTCGTTAACTAGTTTTGAACTTTTTATGAATGTATAAAAAAGTAGTCAAAACTAGTCAAGTATATTGACTACTTTTTCTCATGGGACTTATCTTTGTCTTTTTTTATTTTTCTGAGTATTCTTGTTTTCTTTTGAGGGTTTTATGCATGGTATTTAAATTGTAAAGTTTTTATATTGTGTTACCCAAATTAAAAAAATTGAAAGATGCGATACCCAAATCGTTAACAGCAACAAAGTTTAGTTTGGTGTGCTAAACGTATTTTTTTTTTTTTTTTCATTTTCTTGTGTTTTTCATGATCATGATATATATAGTTTCATGAAAACACATTAAACATGGAAGAAATGAAGTATTCTGGTTCTAAATTCACTTGGTGGAATAAGAGGAGTGATGAATGTACTATTTTTGAAAGAATTGATAAAGTTCTTATTAACCAAAACTGTAGAGATCTTTTTCAGCATATTTCATTAGAACATCTGAATAAAGCCTCTTTAGATCACATACTCTTTTAATTAGATTCAAGACCGAGTTTGATAATAATCCTAAAAGGTTTATTTTTCAAAAATTCTAGACAAAACATCAAGATTACAGTAAAGTAATAACTTCAGTTTGGGTGCCTTATACTAGAGGTGATACTTTATACTCTTTAGTTCATAATTTAAAAAGAACAAAGAAGGCCTTATCTGTGTGGAATAAAGAAGCATTTGGGAATATATTCCAGAAAGTAATTGAAGCTGAAGATGAAGTTCTCAAAGTGGAAAGTATCTTTGTGAATAACCCTACAATGAGCAATAAAATTGTGTTAAATAAAGCTGAAGCTAATTTGAAATACATAATAAAAATTGAGGAGGAGTTCTGGGGTCAAAAAGCCAATTTAAAATGAGTCCACGAAGGAGATGCTAATACAAAGTATTTTCATAATATAGTGAAAAAAAGAAGAGATAGAAGCTATATTAATATTATTAAAAAGGCTACAGTGGAGGTTATAAAAGAGAAATTAGACATTCAAAATGAAGCTGTGGAGTATTTTAAAGGTCTATTGGATGCTAATAAAGGTGTTAAGGGATCCTACAAGAGTCTGGATATCATTTCTAAGCTTATTATAGATGATGATAATGATATGTTGAATAGGTTTTCAGATGAAACAGAAATTAAAGAAGCTGTGTGGGGTCTTAATATGAATAGTGCTCCAGGTGTGGATGGTTTTACTGGTTGTTTTTTTACTACCAGTTGGGATTTAATTGGTAAAGATGTGTGCTCTGCAATTCTCTCCTTTTTTGTTGGGCAATTACTTCCTAAAGGTATTAGTAGCACTGTTATTGCTCTTATCCCTAAAAATCAAGCTCCTAATGACTTCTCATAATATAGACCTATTAGTCTATGTACTTTTATCAACAAAGTTATCTCTAAAATTGTGTCTAAGAGATTATCTTCCATTTTGCCTTCTATTATTTCTTCTAATCAAAGTGGTTTTGTTCAGAACAGAGATATAGTGGAGAATATACTATTGGCACATGAGTTTATTGCTACTCTTAATAAGAAAAATAGTGGGAAAAATCTGCCTATTAAGCTTGATATGAAAAAAGCTTATGATAAAGTCTCATGACATTTTCTTATCTGTGTTCTATGGAAGTTTGGGTTTTCAGAGATATTTATTGACAGGATATGGAGAATTATATCAAGCAAGGGGACTTCTATTCTGGTGAATGGTGTATCTACTGGATATTTTTTCCCATCTAATGGGCTGAGGCAATGTGACCCTATCTCAGCAAATCTTTTCATTATTTGTTCAGAAGTGTTAACTAGAAATTTAAATGCTTTAGTGGAAAAAAAGAGTTGGAAATCTTTCAAATCTCCTCTACATGGTCTAATTAGAACTCATCTAGCTTTTGCAGATGATATTATTATCTTTAATTCTGCTGATAAAAGGTCTATACTTAATGTTAAGAAAGTATTAAAAAGCTATAATGAAGATTCTGGGCAAGAGATTAGTTTGGACAAGAGATTTGTTTATGTTTCAAAGAGTGTTGATAGAGAACAAAAAAAAGTGATAAATGAAGAGTTGCAAATAGAAGTTAAGAAGACTCCTTTTACTTATCTTGGTTGTAAGCTGTATTCTGGTCACAAAAAGTGTGTTCTTTTCCATGAGCTCATCCTGAAAGTAAGAAAAAAGTTAAGTAATTGGAAAAGCCAGTGGCTAAATATGGGTGGAAGACTTATTTTGATAAAATATGTGTTACAATCTATTCCAGTGTATACTTTATCAGCTATGAATCCACCCAAACAGGTAATTAAAAAAATTGATCAAATTTTGGCTAAATTTTTGTGGGGTTCTTCTGATTTGGTAAAAAAGCATCAGTGGGTTAAGTGGAAGAAAGTATGTTCTCCAGTAGAAGAAGGTGGTTTGGGATTAAGAAGTTTCAATGACATTTGTTTGGCTTTTACAGCTAAATTGTGGTGGAATTTAAGAACAAAAAATAGCTTGTGGTCTAATTTCATGACAGCTAAATTCTGTAGAAAAATGCATCCTAATTGTGTTTCTATTGGGAAAGGTGACAATACTTGGTCAAGAATGGTAAAGATGAGGAATGAAGCTGAAAAACATATTGTTTGGCTAATAGGTGAAGGTAATATATCTCTTAATCTAGATAACTGCCTTGGTACAGGACCATTGATGGATGCTTATTTGGATAATAATATTAAGGCTGCAGATGTGATTACTAATGGAGAGTGGGATAAAGAGAAAATAAGGAATATTATTCCTCAACATTTGAGACATTTGTTTACCCGTGATATTATCATTAATAAGTTAAGAAAACCCCTATTTGGAACATTAATATAATGAGTAATTTCAGTATATTTTCTGCTAAGGAACTTCTGATAAAAAAGAATCCAATAAATTGGATTAGCAAGTTGTGTTGGGATAAAATGATAACTGTGAAGATCTCTTGTTTTATATGGAAATTCTTCAATCAAGCTCTCCCATTGGATCCTGCTATTCAAAAATTGGGAATTATATTAACCTTTAAATGTGAATGTTGTGGATGCAATGTAGAAGAAGCAGAACATTTATTCAGCAATGGTCCTATAGCTACAGAAGTGTGGAACTTCTTTTCTAAGTTATTGGGTGTTATAAACAGATCAGAACTAGTAAGGGGCAAATTTATTTCCTGGTGGTCTCAGTCAGGTATTGTAACTTCTAAATTACAATGGAAACTCTGCAAAATTATTCATGTGTTTATAGTTTGGGAAATTTGGAAAGGAAGATGCAGTAGTAAATATAATAATATAAAAATGAATGGAGTTAGGATATGTGAGAATGTCAGTAATTTGATTAAAATTTATTCTAGCAAGGATAAATGCTTTCCTTCAAACTTTGATATCAAAATTGATATTAATACACTAGTGAAGAATAAAAAAAGGTTGAAAGTAGTAAAATGGTTATGTCCTTCTAAAGGATATAATAAATTCAATATTGATGGGAGTTTCAGAAGAACAAGAAATAAAAGTGGTGTTGGAGGTATTATGCGAAATGTTCAAGGCAAATTTATTTTAGGATTTTATACTTCAATTGCAAGTAGTTCTGGGCTTGAATCTGAGATGAAAGCATTATTATTGGGGGTTCAAATTGTTGGGGATTTCAACATAGTTTTTGAATCAGATTGTTTACAAATGGTGAATATTATTCAAGGGAAGAGCAAGTGTTCATGGTTGTTAATATATCTAATGGATCAAATAAAGCAGCAATTCAAAATTCGAGAATTATCAATTATACATACTACAAGAGAAGGTAATAAAGGTGCTGATTACCTGGCAAATTTGGGATGCGATGAAGATCCAATAATTTCAAATAGCATAGAGGATTTTTCAGATTACTTCAAATGGTTGATTATAACTGAAGCTATGGGAATGGCTTATTTACGAATTAAAGATCTTTGAGCTTTTTGGGATGAAGAAGAGAGATAGTCTCTCTCTCTAAGGAAGAAAGGAAGTTTTCAGTAAACTAAGGGTTACAGAAGAGTTAGATAAGGGATGCGTGTTAATAGTTTCAGATTATTCAATTTAGTCCTAAAGTTTATCTCGGTTTGCTGTTTACAGCGTTAGTTTGTAATAATGACTTTTTTCTTAAGAAGTAGTAACAAAGAGCACCAAGTAAAGCCGTAAAGGTAATATGACATTGACAGAAACCATTAGCAAAATAAATCAGACAAAAAACAGTAAACTCGCTATGAAAATCTTGAGAGAATCAGATAGATTAAAAAAACACCAACATATCTTTCATTGCAATTAATAATGCAATATCAAGATGAGACTGCTCAATTATAATAATCAACTCTATACAAATAAGACTGCTCAATTTTGTCCATTTTTTCTGAAAATACCTTCACTTTTTATTACTAACTACTCATTTACATTTATTCAATTCAAAATATAAAAAATACATAAAAATCATTATCTTTACAAAACAATTATAATCATATACTAAACAAAATCGTTTTACGTGTATTTTGTACAACAATAACATTATATTACTCATGATTTCTAATTTAATATATTCATTTAATCAATATACTTTTTAAAAATGTATTTATCCGGATCATATATACCACGCGTCGCACACGCAACCCCGTGTGTAATGATTACTAGTAATAACAGAGGTAGTTGAAAGTAAAAAAAATATACAACCGTTTTTAAGTACATATTAGGTCTAGACTAATATTTAAAAAATTTACTTACACATTTTTCTTACCAAAAAAATCAACTCACATTATATGGCATATCAGCCTCATCAAGAGTTTTTATTGTTAGTAATAATATATTTAAGAAAACAAATATTTTAAATTAATATTTAAATTTAGGATAGATTCAACTAGAGTTGTAGTATATTTTTATTTGGATTTTTAGTGGGTTGTATTTTTAGATTTAACAATTTTTCTTATTTTTAATTAATATTTAAATTTAGGCTAGACTCAACTAGACTTCTATTATGTTTTTATTACGTGGAGTGACTTGTACTGGTATCTTCTAAAATTTTTTTATTCAAACGTTAATGTCAAAATTTTACCATAAATTTTTAAATAGGAACACAAATAAATGATATGTATAAATGAATAAATAGAATGATTAAGATAATAATTAATGTTGAGAATGAGATGCCTCTCTTTTCTTAGTAGTAATATCATTTTTTTGATACGTATTCAAAAAACGTGACTAGGATTGTTTTATGTTATCGGATAGACTTTTTGGCTGAGTTATGAGAGTAGCAATAACATCACTTTTATAAAAATATTATTGTTTATTGACACGATATTCATTGTGTTCTTTTATTAGACGACTAAATAATTCGTACACACAACTACATAAGATTCAGATCGAGCAAGTACCCGTTATTGGCCAAACTACTCGATTTTGTTCCCTTTGTGTCAGTTAGTGGATCGAACGGAAAATTCTTCACGGGGATATGACTGTCGTTTTGTATGTCACTTTGTTGGTTTTTGTATGTTTGTTTTGCATAAAAAAAACCCGTCTAATTTCTAATATTATATGTACTCATTAGTATTTTTTTTTTGTTACATCAAGCTCATGTTCATTCTTACTAAAAACAGGTTTTGGTTTTGTTATTGTAGTAGTTAATTAAGTTCAAACCAATTAAGTTGAGATGAACGAATCCAATTATTAGGAGTTTGTTTGGTTTGATTTCGAGTATTAAATTACTCTAAATTGAACCGTGGGATGGATTTTAAGGGGTTTGATTTACGTTGTAATCAAAAACTCAAACCGATCCAAACTCTCCTCACCCTTATATGATAACTTATGACTGGACTTAAAAGGATGCAAATCAATTGAAACGTTCATGAACATCTACGTGTACGGTTTGTTAACAACTAGTTTCGTATTCGCTTATTAAATATAAAGGATAAATTAACAAAAATACCACTTTTTAAGCTAAATTAACAAAAACATACCCAAAAAATTTTCATTATCAAAAACATACCAAATAAATTTAATATTGTTTATTCTCTTCTTTCTTTCTCTCGCTCCTCCATTCTTCTCTCTCGCGCGAATTCTTCTCTGTATCTCTCTGATCTTACTCTCTCTCTCACCAATTCTACTCTGTATCTCTCTGATCTTACTCTCTCTCTCCTCCATTCTTCTCTGTATCTTTCTTTCATATCTCACTTTATCTCTCTCCCCTCCTCAATCACGAAAACCCGCCACTAACTAACGAATACCATCTAGATTATATAAACATTCATATACATATAAATACAGATATATACATACGTAATACACAAATATTACACTGGTTGATACCCCGTAATATATGAAAAATATATGAAATTGGTGAGATTGTTTTCTATTTATTGAGTTTTGAGACTATTTTAAACTTTGTGGGTTTCAAGTTGAAGGAGGAGAATTCATATGTACAGTATCGAGAGCAATACATATGTAGGGTATTAAGTTTTAAAATTAGGGTATGAAGTTTTGAAATTATGGTATCAAGTTTTGAAATCAGGGTATGAAGTTTTAAAATTATTGTATGAAGTTTTGAAATTAGGGTATAAAGTTTTAAAATTAGTGTATAAAGTTTTGAAATTAGGGTATGAAGTTTTGAAATTAGGTTATGAAGTTTTGAAATTAGGTTATGAAGTTTTAAAATTAGGGTATGAACTCTTTTTTAGATATTTGATTGTGATTCGGAACATTTAGGGTATGACATTTTAAAATTAGGGTATAACGTTTTATAATTAGCATATGAATATTTTGTAAGTTTTTAGTTATTTTGAGAGAGAGGTATGAGTGATTAGCATGTGTTATAAAGAGTAGCGATTATCGTATGCTAGAGAGAGATGCGATGAGAGAGAGAGAGAGAGTTGCGGTTAGAGAGAGATGTTAGATTATGGTCTTATTAGAATTAAAGAAATAATAAGTATATATAGGTATGTTTTTGATAATTTAACTTTTGAGGGTATGTTTTTGTTAATATAATAGGGGTAGGGTATGTTTTTGTTAATTGCCCCATTTTTAAAATAATGATTCTAAAATGAATAAATATTTGCTCTGCGGTGCTTAATTTTTATACTTATCCGCATCTGATATCTCAAAACATATTTTTTATTAAAATTTAATGATTATGGTATAAAAAGTGTCATACATCAGGCCTATAAATTTCCTAAATTTCAGAAAACACAAAATTCAATTTATATATTATATATGAGTAATGTATATGATTCTATTGGTGAATATAATAGCAATAAACTATCATGTGATACATATTTTGGTGGTTTGAATATTGTTATGATTATTAAATCATAATAAACAAATAAAAAGAAATAATGTAGGGTTATTATAAGAAAATTAATAACAAAGCTGAAATTTTGTGTAAATGTAAACGGTTAGTTAAAAGATATAAAACATGTTATGTTTAATAAAACGGTTAATGTTACTGATGCGGTTGGTCTTTATCGGTTTACCTATTTGAATAATACCCAAATGAAGGATCTTTAACTTATGACCAATAAACACAAACTCAATAGAATAAAAGATGATTCTTTTTCAATGGAACTCAAAGGAGTTTCTTGTACTTGATAAATAGTTTATATGATTCTACAGCTACGAAGACAAAAAAGAAGAAATTCGTTAACTAGTTTTGAACTTTTTATGAATGTATAAAAAAGTAGTCAAAACTAGTCAAGTATATTGACTACTTTTTCTCATGGGACTTATCTTCCCTAGCATCTGTTTGGCTTTTTTTATTTTTCTGACTTTTCTTGTTTTCTTTTGAGGGTTTTATACGTGGTACCTAAATTGTAAAGTTCTTATAGTGTGGTATCCAAATTAAAAAAGTTGAAAGATGAGATACCCAAATCGTTAACAGCAATATAGTTTGGTTTGATGTACTAAACATATTTTTTTTTTCCTTTTCTTGTGTTTTTCAAGATCATGATATATATCATTTCATGAAAACACATTCTTCAGTAGCAAGTAGAAGTAGTAACAAAGAGCATCAAGTAAAGCCGTAAAGGTAATAATATGACATTGACAGAAACCATTAGCAAAATAAATCAGACAAAAAACTGATATACGTATATTAAAATATAGTAATATTTAGTTACGATAATAAATTTGATAGAGAAGCTGAAAAATGTATAAAGTTAAACTGTTACCCTAAAAATATAAAAGTCATGCTAATTAACTTAAATATGAGAAAAAAGTGTAAGTAAACTGGTACGGTTACTCTAAAGCCGTAAAGGTAATATGACATTGACAGAAACCATTAGCAAAATAAATCAGACAAAAAACAGTAAACTCGCTATGAAAATCTTGAGAGAATCAGATAGATTAAAAAAACACCAACATATCTTTCATTGCAATTAATAAAGTACGTCTACAATGCAATATCAAGATGAGACTGCTCAATTATAATAATCAACTCAATACAAATGACACTGCTCAATTTTGTCTATTTTTTCTGAAAATATCCCAACTTTTTTTTACTAACTACTCATTTACATTTATTCAATTCAAAATATAAAAAATACATAAAAATCATTATCTTTTCAAAACAATTATAATCATATATCAAACAAAATCGTTTTACGTGTATTTTGTACTTCAATAACATTATATTACTCATGATTTCTAATTTAATATATTCATTTAATCAATATACTTTTTAAAAATGTATTTATCCGGATCATATATATCACGCGTCGCACACGCAACGCGTGGGTAATGATTACTAGTAATAATAGTGATAAAACCATAACTTTTGGCGATCATGTTAGGCTTTTCAACGATATAATAACGGTAAATCAACAGTAAATAATGGACATTTCTTGATCTTTATTATTGGTCGGATTATTACACTTATTCGGATTGTTACACTTGCTCGGATTTGTACTTCTTTATTACAATTGTGCTCGATTTGAGTGCTTAATCTCTTATCTTGGTCGTTCTTCTTTCTCTTCGATATTCGGCTCTCTCGCTGTTCGGTTTGCTTCTTTTCAGGCTAAGCTTTGACTAGTTTCTCCCTTTTCTCAACTTCTCTCTATATTTTTTGGATAGATTTTCTGGTCCATTTCTAGGAGGGGTAGTTGGCTATTTATAGGCAACTATGCTTTCTAGGATGTTGACAAATGTCTCCATCTCAGAGGGTTTTTCAGATAGGGGTCTCTAGTTAAGTGGGCTTGGACTTTTGATAGATACTACTTTATTCTCTTATGAAAGGCATGTGATGACCCATTTAAGCGTTGGATACCCATTTATAAAGTGGATTGATTATGACCCAAATAGAATATTCGGGTATAATTTTTATGTTCTATCAAGTGCTCCCTGAATTCCTCGGCGTGGTTTCCATGTCAAGGGAGTCATGCTCGGGCGGTCGAGGATATTACTTCGGTCTCGTCGTTCCCAATGCTTCATCGAGAAACGTAATAGATTTATGACGGTTCCTTCGGGGGGGACCATTTAAAGTTTCCTATCCTAATATCTTTCTTCGAGGAAAACTCCTATAAAGGGGAGTGCCCCCTCCATAATTAGGCATTTTATTACTACCTTGCTCGTAACGTAATGGCTTCTTCTGGTTCTACTGGTGAGAGCTCCTTTAATTATATTTCTTATTTAGAAACTGAGATCACGAAATCTCGTACCGCGAATAAGAAACTGGTGGCCAAGGTTTCAGACTACAAGAAAAGGTTGTCCGACATGGATTCTGCTCATCATGTGACGATGGCCGATCGGGATTGGGCTTACGAGCGTATAAAGAGGCTCGAGGCTTATCTGGCTAAGCAGAAGGCAGCAAAAAGGGCCTATAAGCTTGCCTTCAAGGAGTTGCATGCTCGGTCTAAACCGAGTTCGGATGACGATGAAGAAGGCTCTTCCTCGAAATAATTAGTCTTTTGTGATTTCTTTGTATCTGGTGTTATCACCAAGTTGTAATCGAATCACGGAAGAATCTTAATAAAACATATTTTACTTGCGTTCCTGTCTGTTTATTTCTTTGATATCTTATTGGATGACTCCATTGGACTTGAATTGCTGTAGTTAACCATAAATGCTCTCGGGAAGTTCAAGAGGTTTGTCTTTATTCGAGACGACCTTTGATCCACCCCTTGTTTCTTCCTATAAAAGAGGACTGTCTATATATTCTTTGAGCAGCTCATTCTTTATTATCGAACAAATGGCTTCTCCTCATGACACTAATGGTGACAACCTTCCTGAATATGTTGCTCATCTTGAAGAGGAAGTTAAAAAAGTGCGTTATATCGAGAAGAGGGTTGCCCGGTTGTCGGTGGAAGCTCGTCGGGCCGTCAAACTAGACGAGCGATTGGACGCCATGGAGAAGGAGCACCAGAGGTCTTTGCTCGACAGTATTCGTGCTCGTGCTCGGATCAAAGAGCTCGAGACCTCTAGAGACAGGCAAATTGCTTCCAAGAGGGTTTACAAATTAGCCCTTGAGGAAGTGTATGCTCGGTCGAAGAAGAAGCCAAATGACGAAGCGGGCCCTTCTACAAAATGATTTTATTGTTTTTTATCATATTTCCTTTAAGTTAACTGCCTCTTCTGTAATGAAGTATCAACCAATCAATAAAGACTTCTTTTTCTTGTTTATATCTGAATTACTTTCCCACTGCAATTTATTTTGACTGCGCACGCTTGTGGCCTCATTAATGCTTTTTCTTGGGTCTTGCGTTTGACCTTATCCATTGAACCTTCTGACTCTTTGTATCTAGGGACCAATGGGATTTCTTGAGCCTCGTGCATAAAATCTTATTCACCAGAGTTTTCTTGAGCTCTGTGCAAAAGATCTTTGATATTTATTTGAACTGCTGCCTTTCCCCAAAATGACGCGTGTTTCGATGCCATTATGACTTACCCCCTTTAAATATTGGTAAGAATCCAAGCGTTTCTTGAACAAGAGTGGCTTTTAATTACTCACGCTTTTTTTTTAGAGCCTTTTGGGAATCCAAACGTTTTTTTCTTGGACAGACACATCTTTTAATTGCGGTCGCTTCTTAGTACCCATTGGCGAATGGTTACGACTCTCAATACTAGCCCTCATCTAATTGATCTATAAATACCTGCTTACAGCATGGTTATATCCACAACCCTTATCATATTATTTTCCCCCATATACAGATCCTCATCTTATAATTTCCTCAAGATGTCTGGTCCTTTCACCCAATCAGCATTAGCTTTGCAAGTGGAGGCTTTTGAAGCCTCCTATGGCCATGTACAAAGGCTGTTGAAGGATGCCGAGGAGGAATTGAAGGTGATGCGTTATCACCATACCGAGATGGTTCGGGAATTAACTTGGCTAAGATCCGAACTGGATTACTGCCGACGTGCTCGTCAGGCTCTAGTCGAAGAGAATGAGGTGTTGAGGGGGAATCCGACGCTTCGAGACAGGAATGTCTCTGCCGGGCCCTCTCATCGATACCGATCGACTTCCCCCTAACCTTCCCCCTTCTTTTTTATTTTTTTCTTCTGCTGCGTCTCCTCTTCCTCATCCTTTTCTTTCTATACTCTTTCAGTCTCTCTTCTCTCTATCCTCCATTTTCTTCTTACTATCTTTTCCTAGGTCCTTCTTTTTCTTCATTTTATTTCTCAGTTTCCCTCATTTCTTCCTCCTCTGCTCTTTCTCTTTCTTTTTTCTTCATCTTCTTTTTTGCACCACTACGATGTAACAATCAACCCTGTGATCCTAAGGGTTTTGTGTTACGTCTAGGGTTTTTGTCATTTTTCTTTTCCTCTTCTTGCTTTTCACTTCTTTTTTATGTTCCTCTTCATTTTCTTCTGCTCCTTCCCCTCTTATCTTCCTCTTTTCTTGCACTCTTATTCTTTTCCTCTTTGTCTTGTTTCTTATGTTTTTCTTTTGGCGCCTCCTGCTCACTCGGCCTGCTGATATAGTTGATCTTCTTTGCCTGATCTTCTGTACTAGCACTTCTCGGATGTAATAGATCTTTATCTCGGATGTAACAGATTTTCTTTTCGGATGTAATAGATTTCCTTTTCGGATGTAATAGATCTTTATCTCGGATGTAACAGATTTTCTTTTCGGATGTAATAGATTTCCTTTTCGGATGTAATAGATTTTCTTTTCGGATGTACTCTGATGTAATGAATAATGATATATCCCATCTTCATTAATAAAAATTATATTTGCCCTTCTATTTTTGCACCTTTATCTTGCCCTTCTTCTTATTGTTGAGTTTGTGGTTTGTTGGGATGTGGACCTTTTGAGTATCTTGTACCTTTATTTCTTGCTGGACTGTAGACCTATCCCTCACGTTGTCAATCATAGGTGCACGCTCCCAAGTATTGTCAGGATACATGCATGCTCCCAAGTATTTGTCAGATAACAACACTAACTTTTCTCTATAAATACTCAACCTTGATTATTCCTTACCATAAACTTGTGTTGCCTTCACTTATCCCTCTTCTTTTATATCATAACTTATCATAATGTCTGAGCCCGTGGTGAGATATCATGCTCAGATGAAGGACTTAGATGCTAAGGTATCTTGGGTCCGTCATAGAATGGCCAGTCTTGAGAAAGAATATGGGGTTTTGGCTTTGAGTTTATTCAACTCTTATCACTAGGAGACAATGAAGTGGACCGAGATTTCGGCCTCGAGTCACCAACTTGATAATTTGTTGTTGCACAGAAATCACTTGGCCAACTCTTGGTACGAGGCCGAGGAGATTTGGGATCATACTCAGGACAAGTTCGATAACTCCCCTCAAGGCCTAGCTAGTATGATAGTTAGGAATGCTCGGCTTGAGGAGCGCGTCCGTGTCCTTACTAGGACGAACACCGAACTCTCCAAGGAGAATGAGTGCTTGGTAGTCATGAATGACTCGTACCAAGCTCGGTTTGACAGCTCTGCTCGGGTAGCTTTCTCTCGGTCTGGTAGTTCGGTTTTTCCCTCCATTGATCCTTAGTTGGATTGGGCTAGTTTTCTGACGTATTTCTCGTCTTGTAATTTGTATTTTCTTATCCGTTTTTGGTAATTTGTACCCTGTTGTATTTCGTGTCTCTCTGTATATTGAACCGTTTACAACCCCTCGTTTTTGGCGCTTTTTCGTATTTCGTGCCCTTTGACTCCTTATAAATGCTCCCTATTGTTTTGTACTTCATTATCCATTCTCCTTTTCTCTCTTTTGTTTCTCCTACTTGCGAGATGGCTCCCATTACTAGATCTGCCTCCAAAAAGAAAGCCCTTCTGGAAGAGGAGCCTACCTTCTTGCTACCCCGTCCCCCTGGTTTCGGGGAAGAGGATTTAACTCCTCTTCAGTTAAAAGAAATTGAGATGTCATGGCTGAAGCATGACCTTAAGTGTGCTCAGACCGAAATGAGGCGGTTCAAACAGTATTGGCAGGAAGAAAGCACTGCTCGTTTTGAAGCTGAGCAGAAGTGCAAGGCTCAATCTTATTCTCTTAAACAAGTGGAGATTGGCATTTCTCATTTGATTAGGGAAAAAGAGCATCTGGAAGAGCTCTTGGCAAAGAAGGATGCGGATATGGGGGGTAGTTCGAAGAAGTAGGATGGGTGTTGTATTTTATTATAAACTTTTATTTTTCTGTTGTCTCGTTTGTTTGTATCCCCCTTTGTGGATGAATAAAACTTTATGCTTTGCAACTCGATCCTGTCTATTTTATTTTGTATTTGCTTTGCCTTTATGTTAATATCCTTCGATGTCGATCCTGCCTATTTTATTTTGAATCTGTGCCGAACACCGAGCGAGGTGCATCGTGGTTATCCCCCCGGAGAGCGTTGTTAGACTCGATGCTGAAATGCCGTCGAGCTAGGAACGGTATCCGTCCACCTTGTTCGGTGTGCTATTCGGGTAAGACACGGTTTGGCGTCGAGGGACTTAATCGGATGATCTCCTTGGTGTGGTAATATTGGTAGCGTATGCGAGAAGCTTTTCGTGGTAGGGTCCACTGGCCGTTTATTTAGGTGTAATGATGTGAACTGCATTGGGTAGTGGGATACACTCTGACGTGGCAGAATCTGGAGCGTTGATCTGTAAAAATAGCAGCGGTTGTGGACTTTTGTATGGTTGGAAAAAAATAAACCTCTGTCACCCGAAAGGTTGGTTATTATTTTATTCGGTTTGTGAGTCCACTCCCTTTTACTGTGCCAAGTAATCCCTTTTGTTTTTATCACACAATTTGCTGAAGAAAATATCTGTCTCTCTCTCTAAGGTATATTTTTCCCGCCAAAAAGGAAAATCGTTCCGCCGTTCGAACTAGGGTTTCGTTGTATTGTCGATAGACTTGCTGTTGTTCTCGCTTGCATGCCCATAATGATAACTGTAAGTGTTTTTTTTTTTTTTTTTTTTTTTTTATTTTTTTTTATCATTATTATTTTGTGGCGTTGGTATATGGTCTAGGTTGTCTATATATGTTTGATGGTTCTTATGTATTGGATTTGTGTTGATTGGGATGGTAGTAAAACGTAGGGTGTCTGGTTAATTTGAGTGGGGGGGGCTCTCGTTGTTTGATGTGTTTTTGGTTAGTGTATTGATGGAGTTTTGATGTTTGGATAGGAAATTATGTCCCAAAGTGTGGCCCAAGTTGGCACGTTTGTGGAAGAGGACTTCAAGAGGCTTGCCAGAATTCCGGATAACATACACATTAGGTTGCCTGTTTCTGACGAGGAGGTGATGGGATTTGTTCCTGTCGGAGAAGTTGCTGTACGTTCTTCGGCATTCTTTACTGGGGGTCTTCGGCTTCCTTTTACAAACTGGGTGGCTTCGTTCTTTGAGGCCATCCAGATTGCTCCGGCCCAACTGGCCCTGAATGGTTACCGTACTCTGAATGGTATCCAAAGGTTATCGGAGTTGTCCGGAATACCAATTGAACTGAAGGATGTGTTTGGTGTTTATAGTTTGAGTTTCGAGCACCGCAGCTCGTATTTGAAGACAATGCGCGCCTTCTGTCGGCTTGTTATCGGTTTGCCGGACACCAACAAAGATCGTAACCTTGGTGTTGTGATTGCGTCCGGGGAATGGGGTTGTGCAGGACACCAGATCCCTGGACCTGTGACCACGGCTCCTACTATGCCAGACCTCGGCGCTCCTAACGTTGAGGCTCTACTGGCTCTTTGGAAATGGTGGGGGCCTGGGCCTACCAAGGATCCGGCAAGCCGTACTGCTCCCGTGCTGCTTGGTTACCCTGTGGGGCCAGTGACAAAGGGGAATCCTGTGCCCGAGATACCTACAGAGCCCGAGGAGGAGTTCGTAAAAGTTGTCAGGGCTCGAAGCGCTGCTAGGGGAGGGAAAAAGACCACTCGTTCTAAGCGCCGAGCGTCGGACCCCGCTGTTGGTACCCCGAAGAGGGCCAAAGGGGGTGAGACCTCAAGTAGTGTGGAGGCTGCCGAAGCTGGCCGGGGTGTGGAGGTGGTCGCTTTGACTAAAGGTGATACCACCGGGGAGGCTGCTGCGAACCTCGATGTAAGTGTTTGTGTTTGTGAATATTTCCTTTTGACTTCGTTGTTCCCTGCTTTATATGTCGTCTTGTTTTCAGTTTTTGACTTCTTCATTGGTTACCCTTGCTCTTGCCCGGTCCATGGGTATTATTGTGTTTCAGGGGTCGATCGACGATGTATTCGGACATATGAACCTCTTGGTTAACATGGGAGAGGATATGATGACCTTGCCTGTCATCTCGCCTATCCCTACCGAGGATCCGATAGATCTGCCCGTTTGCTCGCCCATCCGTACTGAGGAAGCGATCGAGCACAGGGCCCCTGAGATCGATCATTTGGAGAAGGACGCGGGGATGGAAGCGGAGGCCGGCAAGGAGAATGCCGTGGATGTTGTGATGGGTGTCGAGGATGAGGCTCTCGACGGACCCGAGAAGGTGTTGGTGAACGGGGTTGCAATGACCCGTTACATTGATCGGTGCGGGGGTGAACTGTTGGAGCAACCCCGAGTCTTGAGGATGGGGTATACTGCTCTTAAGCCCCTCGTGGTCAAGGATGCAGAGAAGATAGCTGCTCTTCCTGCAATGTCGGTTATAGAGCGGGCCAGTACTGACGTGCTTCGGGTATGTTGCGTATATATTTTGTTATATAAGTCGTGATGCTCTTATCTCGGCTGGTGTCTGATGTTTCTAAATATAGGTTTTCGTGGATATCGCTGTGTTAAAGGACCAGCTGTCAGCACTAGAGGCTGAGAACGAGAAGCTGATGGCCGAAAAGAAAGCCATGGTCGAGGATAAAGCTCAGCAAATGCAGTTGGTCGCCGAGCTAGAGGCAGAGAAAGAGAAGCTGACGGCCGAACGCAGAATAACGGCCGAGGAGAAACACCATATGGCTAAGTTGACCTCTGATAATGAGAAGTTGGTGGGGGACAACTTACGCCTGACTGAGGAAGTCGAGAAGTTGGGGGCCGAAAAAGAGGAGTGGGTCAAGAAGCACGACCTTTTGGAAGACGATAATTTGCTCCTGGCAGAGGATGTAGAGGCCGGAACATCCGAGGTGGTGGCCCTGAAGGCGGCAGACGCAGAGGATAAGGCGAAGCTCGCAATGATGGCGAATTTCTCCGTTTACTGCGCCCATGTTCGGGCTCTAAGCTTTGCTAAGGTTCCGTTATCGGATCAGGCGTGGTCGGAGTTGGTTTATCCCTGTCCGCAAGGAGCACCTCCGAAACCGCAGGATTGGGCCAATCTTCGAGATGAGGAACTCCCACGGTTGCCGGGACATGCTACTTCGACGGCCCCCCGTCCCCATTTCGGGTCGGCGCCTACGACTCCTCAATCTGCTGCTGCCGTGATCCCCCCACCCGTGTCCCCTCATGTGGAGCCTTGACCATTTACTTGTAAAAATTTTCTCTGTGTCTTAGCGTAAAGTCTTTTGGTACCCGAATTATGGGTCTCTTTTGTAACTAGAAAGATATTCTTTTGGGAAGTGATAATATAGGTGCTATGTTTTCTTTCTGTTGGGATTTTCTTGTTAATTTCCCTGTTTGTGGGTCGTCGTCATTTGAAGGATGTAAAAACAACTTGTCAGGTACCTGCTAACCTCCGTGCCATGATGGGCGGGACCTCGCCTAGTCGTAGCGAAGGCGATGTTATAAACGGTCTTAAAAAAGCTAACGCATCCCTAACTTCTGAACTGGATTCTGCTCGTCGTGAAATCGATGGTCTGAATATTCATATTTCAAACTTGGCCATTCGACTACGTGACTTGGGTGAGAAGTTCAGCAAGAAGACCGCCTATTATACGGCGAATAAGGGAAAGGCTAAAGAGCTTCTTGATGCGCTTCGGCGCTCTCGTGATGAAGCCCGAGGCCGTGTGACGAGCCTGAACTTGGTGCTCGGGGCCGTTTTTGAGGACGCAGATCTGTTGTTATCCTTTGCCAAAGCGTATTGGGCCCGAAGTCGCGCATTAGAGGTGCTTGATCATGTAAAAGGAATGCGTGGTGTTGCCCGGGCAGAGCGCATGGGTGATGTTATGGCCGGGGTAACTGAGACCACGGCTGCCTTGAACCGAGTGGATGCGGTCGTACAGGAACGTTTGGGGACTCAAATTGTCTCGTTGCGAGATATTCATTTTGCTGACGCTGTAGAGGCCTCTTCGTCTGTTGATGGGTTATCGGATTAATGATTTAGCAGCTTGTTTTGTCATTGTACTCGTAGATTGTATAAAAAATCTTCATTCTTCTATTTTTTTTTATTTTTTTTTGAATATTCATTTGTTCCCTTTTTCTCCCTTTTTTTTTTATAGGCACACGCTACTACGTCGCACCAGGCTGGTTCTCCATGCCTAGTTAGTCCGGGGTTAGGACCCACTGGGACTGCCCGGGACGAGGTTTCATCCGGTGCGGCTAGTGAAGTGCATGCCAAATGGCCTTACATCGTTTTAATGGGCAAAAACGTCGAATTGCTCGATCAGTGTGCCCGACTTAAGTCCAAGTTGAAAACCCAGGCGTCCTCTTTCCGGGAATATGTTCGTCATGCCGAGCATGTTGTCAAGGTTCAGGAACGTCGTTTGGATCGATATTGGCGCGTAAAGGGAAAATACTTCGATAAACTAAAAGCACTGGTAACTAAAGCCAACATGTTGGTGAAGTATTTCCGTCTGTCCCGATCCAGGTACGATGCTTCGGCGGCGGTGATTGAAGCGCGTGCGCTTCCTTTCGACGACGTTCGTCGTAAATCGGCCTCGGATGCTCTCGAGATTGCTAAAGGAGCCGAGTTCGTAGCTCGGCTTAGGACGCTGAACTGCGTTGGTGCTCATACGACCAATTTCGACGCACTCATCTCTGAGGAACGGTTTGATGGCGATGAGACAGATGGGGACACGACGACGGATGACGAAGAGGTTGAGCTCGGTCAGTTACCGTCGTGTTCCTCCTGTAGTAGTAGTTCTTAAATCATTGTTGCTTGTACCTTGTTGCCTCCGTGATGTGGGCGAGAACTATTTGTTTTATTTCTTTATTCTTGTGTTCGGATCTTCTCGTTGTCGTACTGATATTTCCTTGATTGGTTCATTTTCCTGTACTAATTTCTTCATTCGATTTTTTATGGTCTCCTTAAAGTAGGCGAGAACTATTTGTTGTATTTCTTTATTCTTGTTTGCTCCTTTTGATGAGATTGCTGTTCCTTTGATTACTTTATTTCCTGCATTATTCTTCTAGTTTCTTTTCTGCCTTTAATCCTTGCTCATTGGATCAGCTGGTACCTGCATATGTTTGAGTATTCCTAGGCATTCTTTTAGACATGCCATGTTGGGAATTTCACAGTATTCCTAGGCACTAAGGCCGTTTGGGAATTTCATAGTATTCCTAGGCACTTCGGCCGTTTGGGAATTTCATAGTATTCCTAGGCACTAAGGCCGTTTGGGAATTTCATAGTATTCCTAGGCACTTCGGCCGTTTGGGAATTTCATAGTATTCCTAGGCACTTCGGCCGTTTGGGAATTTCATAGTATTCCTAGGCACTAAGGCCGTTTGGGAATTTCATAGTATTCCTAGGCACTAAGGCCGTTTGGGAATTTCATAGTATTCCTAGGCACTTCGGCCGTTTGGGAATTTCATAGTATTCCTAGGCACTAAGGCCGTTTGGGAATTTCATAGTATTCTTAGGCACTTCGGCCGTTTGGGAATTTCATAGTATTCCTAGGCACTAAGGCCGTTTGGGAATTTCATAGTATTCCTAGGCACTAAGGCCGTTTGGGAATTTCATAGTATTCCTAGGCACTTCGGCCGTTTGGGAATTTCAGCTGCACTCGTTAGACAGCATAACAAGATATTTTATTCATTCAAAAGATGAAATATAATGCCATTAAGCTGAAAGATACGAGCACTTGTATTTTATTTATTCAACATACAAGATAATGTCATTAAACAGGAGGGGTAAGGTAGCACCTGTATTTGTAAGACAGCCTATACGTAGTACTTCTTTAGGTTAGCTACGTTCCAAGAATTCTTTTCTCCTCGGCTTTTGTCGAACATGACGCTTTTGAGTTTGTAGGTAACTGGGCTTGTTCTCTTGACGATCTCGTATGGTCCTTCCCAGGTGGGGCTTAATTTGCCATGTGTTTCATTTCGGGTATAGACCGTTACTCGTCGCAGCACCAATTCTCCGATCATGAACTCCTTGGTCCCTTTCACTTTCTTGTCATACGTTTGCTTAACGCCTTGTTGATACTTTGCAAGTGTAAGAGCTGCTATCTCTCGTTTCTCGTCTAGCATGTCGAGTTCCTCTCTCATTCTTTGTTCGTTATTTCCTTGCTCGACTAAAGTTGTTCGTAGTGTGGGTAGCCCGATTTCTGTTGGTATGACGGCCTCGACTCCATATGCTAAGCTGAACGGGGTTTCTTTGGTGCCCGTCTTTGGCGTGGTTCGGCACGACCATAAGACGTTAAGTAGCCGCTCGGGCCATCTCCCCTTTGCTTGTTCGAGGGTTGTCTTGATGCCGTCTAGTACTGTTCGGTTTGATACCTCTGCCTGGCCGTTACCCTGTGGGTATGTTGGCGTCGAATAGAACTTTCGGATACCGAGTTCTTCGTACCAAAGCTGCAGATTGGCTTCCTTGAACTGGGTGCCGTTGTCTGCGACGATGGCGTATGGTATACCGAACCTTGTGATGATGTGCTCCCAGATGAACTGTTTGACATTACTGGCTTTAATTTCTCGGTGAGGTTTAGCCTCAACCCATTTGGTGAAGTAGTCCGTCGCCACGATCAGATATTCGAAGCTGCTGGGCGCTTTGGGGAGCTTCCCTACTAAATCAAGCGCCCATTGTGCGAATGGCCATGGTGCCGATACCGGGGTCATCATAGATGATGGGAGCCGAGGTATCTTGGCAAATCGTTGGCACTTGTCGCATCGTTAGACGTATACATCGGTGTCTCGCTTGATATAGGTCCACCAATATCCTTGGGTGATTGCCTTGTTGGCAAGGGACCGCCCTTTGATGTGTGCTCCGCAGGACCCTTCGTGGATTTCCTCCAAGACTGGTAGCTGCATTTCGGGCCGGACACACAGAAGATGGGGTCCTCGGTAACTGGATTTATAAAGTTTGTCGTCGTCGGACAGCCAGAAACGAGGAGCCTTTCTCGTAATTTTTAGTGTTTTTATCTTATCTGCCGGGAGAGTTCCGTTTCGCAGATAGTGAATCATGTCGTCCATCCAACCTGGTTCGTATTGTACTGACGTTATTCGGTCTATTCTTTTGGTTATGCTAGGGGTTGGCAGTAGTTCTACTGTGATCGACCGAGTGTCAGTTAATGTTAATGTTGAGGCTAGGGTGGCCAGGGCATCGGCATGTGCGTTTTCGGTGCGATTGATTCTTATTAACTCGCACTGTTCGAAGGTGGCCATCAAGCTCTGAACCTTCTCTTGGTAGAGGATCATTCTATCATCTTTGGCTTGGTACTCGCCGATGGCTTGATTCACGATCAGCATTGAGTCGGAGCTTGCAGTTAAGTGGGAGCATCCGAGGGACCGGGCAATGAGCATACCGTTTATCATGGCTTCGTACTCGGCCTCATTGTTGGTAGCTCGGAAACCCAGTTTAATGCTTTTCTCTATGATCGCTCCCTCTCTAGACTTGAGGACGATCCCTGCTCCTGATCCGTCCTTGGTGACTGATCCATCGACATGAATCTGCCAGTGTGATTGTGGGGACATAGTCGTAGGCTCGTCATACCCTTTGGTGAATTCCGCGATGAAATCGGCCAAGACTTGTCCCTTTATGGCATGTCGGGGTGCGAACTCGATATGAAATTGGGATAATTCGACTCCCCATGCGGCCACTCTGCCACTGATGTCGGTCTGTCGAAGCGATTCTTTGATATGGAATTTCGTGTATACTTGGACCTGATGCGTTATAAAATAGTGCGGCAACTTCCTGGTCGCGACGACCAATGCCAAGCACAGCTTTTCCAAGGGTAGGTATCGTGTCTCGGCTTCAACCAGAGTTTTGCTGACGAAGTAGATAGGGAATTGTTCGCGACCTTCTTCTCTTAGGATAACTGCGCTCACAGCTGTAGTGGAAACTGCTAGGTAGCATGCCAGAATATCTCCTTTGTTCGGCCTGACTAGCAGTGGCAGCGTCCTTAAATACTCTTTGAGGTTGTTGAAAGAAACTTCACATTCCGGGTCCCACACGAATTTTCTATCCTTCTTGAGTGATTCAAAAAATGGCCGTCCCTTGTCTGCGGATCGGCTGATGAACCTGCTCAATGCTGCCATCATTCCCGTGAGCTCTTGTACCTGCTTCTTATTCTTGGGAGCTGCTAGGTTCCGAAGAGCTGTGATCTGATCGGGATTAGCTTCTATTCCTCGTCGGCTGACCATGTGTCCCAGAAACTTTCCTTTGCTGATGTCGAATGCACACTTGCTCGCGTTGAGTTTCAGTTTGTGCTCGCCCAGCGTTTGGAAAACGTCTCTAATATCTTGAAGGTGGGATGTAGCCTTTTCGCTTTTGACGACCATGTCATCTATGTATACCTCCATTGTCTTCCCTATATGATATCGACATACCCTTGTTATCATCCTTTGGTATGTTGCTCCCGCGTTGCGTAGGCCGAACGGCATTACCGTATAGTAATAGTTTCCCAAAGGCGATATAAACGACGTCTTCTCTTGATCTTCGTGGGCGAGGGGGATTTGGTGGTACCCTGAATACGCGTCCAGGAAGGTCATCCGTTCCGCCCCTGCAGTTGCGTCCACCAATTGATCAATTCTTGGAAGGGGAAAGTGGTCCCTCGGGCAGGCTTTGTTGAGATTGGTGAAGTCTATACAGACTCTCTCCTTTCCATTCTTCTTGGGGACGACGACTGGATTGGATAACCATTTCGGATAGAAGACCTCCCTTATGGCTCCAGCCTCTAATAGCTTGTGGACCTCAGCAATTATAGCTGCCCTGTGCTGTACAGACACTTTTCTACTCCTCTGAGCTATCGGTTTGCACTCGGCGTCAACACTCAGGTGGTGACATGCCGTTTTAGGGTCTAGGCCTGGCATGTCTTTAGGGCTCCAGGCGAATTTATCAATGTTGTTGAAGAGGAATGCTTCTAACTCTTCGGATTCCTGTTTTGGAAGGTCATCACCGAGGAGGAAGTAGTGCTCCTCGTCCGTACCCGGGATATACACCTTCCTAAGAGTTTCTCCCACTTGTTCTTCGACTACCCTCTCGGTTTTGGCTATGTGGTTGATCAGCTTCTTTGTGCTGGTGGGTTGTTCGACAACGCTCAGCTGTTTTTGAAGGGCAGCGGTAATGTCCTCACAGCGTCTTGAATCTTCCTGACATCCTCTGGCTGTCTCGATCTCTCCCCGATCATTTGGGTATTTGACTTTTTGGTGGTAGGTCGAGGGTATGGCCTTCATGGCGTGAAGCCAAGGTCGACCCAAGATCGCGTTGTGGCCTGAGTTGTCGTTTACCACTAAGAACTCAACGGGAACTGATACGGATCCCGTAGTGACACTTATGACGATCTTTCCCAACGGTTTAGTTGTCTCGGAGATGAACCCGGTCAGTGTGACATCGGTAGGCTGTAGATCTTGCAGCTTGAGTTCCATCTTGTCGAAGAGTTCTCTGTACATGATATCACAAGAGGCTCCTTGATCGACAAGCACCCTGCTGACCGTGTCAAGGCCTATTTGAACACGGAGGTTGATGGCGTCCCCGTGGGGGTAAATCACCCCTTCTTCGTCCAGATCCGAGAAGGAAATGGGCGGATGTCGACGCGGCGTGCATTGTCGTTTGGAGGTCGACGCCTGTGACGCCCTGGCTACCTGGCCAAAGTGTGCCAGTTGTCGTGATCGTTCCCCACCCGTGCCCTTGGGTCGTGACATATGAACGACGTTGATTGTTTTGCCTTGCCGGTTGTCGGCTCCCTCAATGGCCAGTTGTTTGCCTTTATTTCCGACGCCTTTGATGAACTTGGTCAGGTATCCCGCATCGCCCCACAGGTTCATTTTCCACCGCAGGTTACGGCAGTGCTCGGTGAGGTGTCCGTAGTCCTCGTGATAGGCGCAGAAAAGCTTGGGGTCTCTATGCTCAGGGGGGTAGCGAGCGGCTCTGGCCGTGAATACCAGCTTTCTCTGTGGATATTCTTGAGGATATCTTCAGCCGACAGGTTGAAAGAGTATCTCAATTCGACCAGTTCGAAGCTCTTTTGCTTTTCCCTTCCCTGGAATCGGCCTTGTTGTGACTGCTTGGTTGGTACAGGGTAGGTGAGCTGGAGGGGTTTATGTTCGTTGATCGGTGTTGGGTATGCGATCTGGAGCGGTTTGGGCTCAGGTTCTCGTGGTCGCTCTACCCTGCTATGGACCTTGGGACCTTTGTCCTTTCTGGTCGGTTTGAATGTTTCTCCCTGGTTATTTCTAACTCTTTTGCGACCCACCTGTGCCTCTCGGACCGATTCTCTTCTTGGTAGACTTCGGTTAAGGATACGCAGTTCGTCGTTTTTATCGGTGAGGTGGGTACAATAGGCTAGCAGGGAATCAGTGGTCGGAAATTTTTTTCCTATGAACTTCCTTCTCGCCCAATAGCTATTAGGGATGGAGTTGATAAAGTTCTGGATGGCTATATTACTGGCGTACTGTGGAATCTGGTTTGCTACATCGATGAAACGTATGCAGTAGTCGTTGAGCCTTTCATTTGGCATCATCGTCATTTTTAGAAGGGTTTAAATACTAACCTTCTTCTTCCGATGAGCAGCGTATCGGGTGGAGTACGCTCTTAGCAGCTCCGCCCAGTCTCTTATAGAGCCCCGTGGTAAGTTATGGTACCACGATGAAGCCTCTTGGCCCAAACTGTTTTTGAAAAACTTGCACATCATCGCATGGTCATCACTCCACAGCTCCATCTTCGTCTTGTAGTGCCTCAGATGGTCAATGGGACAACTCCTTCCATCATAGAGCCTGAACTCGGGGATAACGAACCCCACAGGATTGCGGTACCGCGTGATCTGTTCGGTACATGGGGTTTCTTGGCATACGTTCCAAGCCTGTTGGAACGCTTCATCCGTGGCTTGGTAGGGGGGGTGTATCCCCCCTGTTGTGGTGGTGGGCCGTATCCTCCCCCGATCATGTGTTTGGGATACCTATCGTCCTTTGGGTTTCTGTCGAGGACATGTTCCGTATACGCGTTTGGGTGGGCGAAGGTCGGAGAGATTGTTATCGGGATGTTGCCCCCTTGATGGGGCACTTCTTGATCTGGTCGCCGGCCCGCCGCTTCCAAGGCGGCCCTATAGGCGGAATCTTTCGCTTCACGACATGGATCTTTGTCTGCGTTGGCAGGTTGAGTACCCGGCAGTCTGATGCCGGCTGCTGCCATGGCCGTCATACACGCTGCCAGCTGAGCTTGCAGCTGGGCGTTGTTCCTTTCATCAGCTATTGGAACGATGTGTTGTACTTCCACCGTGGGTGGTGTAATCATCCTTGGTGGGTGAGTCGGTAATCGGGACAACTGTTCGAGTTCATGACCTTCAGGCATACCAAGCCGGTCAGCTTCGTTTGTTTGTAAACGGGCACCAGAGTTGACTGAGGCCGTTGGCAAAGGGACTCTTGAGCTCGGTCCTGCCTGGGATCCGGGTATGCGTCTTCTTGCGCGCCTTAGTACGGGCAAGGCTTGTTCGTCTTCCGAGGACGTTTGGTATTCTTCGACGATCCCTTCAAGCTGTTGGGGTTGTTCGATCGGTTGTTCTCGGTGGACATTGGAGGTTGTCGGTTGGTTTTCGGACTGGATAGCGTCGTATCTATCGCGGATGGCGAGTAGATCGTCGAGGTCTTGTTGGCTAATCTACACGTGTTGGTTATTGGTTTCTACTATCTCGGGATGGGTTTCTTCTATATTGGTCACCATTGTCGCTCGTCTGGTAGAGTATTGGTATTCGAAGTCTAAGCTAATTGGGAACTAGATGATTCCCGGAGACGGCGCCATTTGATAAAACCATAACTTTTGGCGATCACGTTAGGCTTTTCAACGATATAATAACGGTAAATCAACAGTAAATAATGGACATTTCTTGATCTTTATTATTGGTCGGATTATTACACTTATTCGGATTGTTACACTTGCTCGGATTTGTACTTCTTTATTACAATTGTGCTCGATTTGACTGATTAATCTCTTATCTTGGTCGTTCTTCTTTCTCTTCGATATTCGGCTCTCTCGCTGTTCGGTTTGCTTCTTTTCAGGCTAAATTTTGACTAGTTTCTCTCTTTTCTCAACTTCTCTCTATATTTTTTGGATAGATTTTCTGGTCCATTTCTAGGAGGGGTAGTTGGCTATTTATAGGCAACTATGCTTTCTAGGATGTTGACAAATGTCTCCATCTCAGGGGGTTTTTCAGATAGGGGTCCCTAATTAAGTGGACTTGGACTTTTGATAGATACTACCTTATTCTCTTATGAAAGGCATGTGATGACCCATTTAAGCGTTGGATACCCATTTATAAAGTGGATTGATTATGACCCGAATAGAATATTCGGGTCTAATTTTTATGTTCTATCAAATAGAGGTAGTTGAAAGTAAAAAAATATACAACTGTTTTTAAGTACATATTATGTCTTGACTAATATTTCAAAAATTTACTTACACATTTTTCTTATCAAAAAAATCAACTCACATTATATGTCATATCCGCCTCATCAAGAGTTTTTATTGTTAGTAATAATATATTTAACAAAAAAAAATATTTTAAATTAATATTTAAATTTGTGATAGATTCAACTAGGGTTGTATTATATTTTTATTTGGATTTTTAGTGGGTTGTATTTTTAAATTTAACAATTTTTCTTATTTTTAATTAATATTTAAATTTAGGCTATGATCAACTAGACTTCTATTATGTTTTTATTACGTGACGTGACTTGTACTGCTATCTTCTAATTTTTTTTTATTCAAACATTAATGTCAAAATTTTACCATAAATTTGTAAATAGGAACACAAATAAATGATATATGTATAAATGAATAAATAGAACGATTAAAATAATAATTAGTGTTGAGAATGAGATGTCTCTATTTTCTTAGTAGTAATATTATTTTTTTGACACGTATTCAAAAAAAGTGACTAGGATTGTTTTTATGTTATCGGATATACTTTTCGGGTGAGTTATGAGGGTAGCGATAACATCACTCTTATAAAAATATTATTGTCTATTGATACGATATTGAGTTTCATTGTGTTCTTTTATTATACGACTAAATAATTCGCAATACACTCAACTACATAAGATTCAGATCGAGCAAGTACCCGTTATTGTCCAAACTACTCGATTTTGTTCCCTTTGTGTCAATTAGTGGACGGAAAATTCTTCGTGGGGATATGACTATCGTTTTGTATGTCACTTTGTTGGTTTTTGTATGTTTGTTTTGCATAAAAAAAAAAACGTCTAATTTCTAATATTATATGTACTCATTAGTATTCTTTTTTTTTTTACATCAAGCTCATGTTCATTCTTACTAAAAACAGGTTTTGGTTTTAATATTGTAGTAGTTAATTAAGTTCAAACCGATTAAGTTGAGATGAACGAATCCAATTATTAGGAGTTTGTTTGGTTTGATTTCGAGTATTAAATTACTTTAAATTGAACCGTGGGATGGATTTTAAGGGGTTTGATTTACGTTGTAATCAAAAACTCAAACCGATCCAAACTCTCCTCACCCTTATATGATAACTTATGACTAGACTTAAAAGGATGCAAATCAATCGAAACGTTCATGAACATCTACGTGTACGGTTTGTTAACAACTAGTTTTGTGTTCGCTTATTAAATTTATAAAGGATAAATTAACAAAATATACTACTTTTTAAACTAAATTAACAAAAATATATCCAAAAACTTTTCATTATCAAAAACATACTAAACAAATTTAATGTTATTTATTCTCATCTTTCTCTCTTTTATCTTAGTCTCTCTCCTCCATTCTTCTCTCTCACCAATTCTTCTCCGTATCTTTCTGATCTTATTCTCTATCTTCTCCATTATTTTATGTATCTTTCTTTTATATCTCATTCTATCTCTCTCTCCTCATCCACCACGAAAACCCGTCACTAACTACCGAACACCATCTAGATTATATAAACATTCATATACATATAAATACAGATATATACATACGTAATACACAAATATTACACTGGTTGATACCCCATAATATATGAAAAATATATGAAATTGATGAGATTGTCTTCTATTTATTGAGGTTTGAGACTATTTTAAATCTTGTGTGTTTCAAGTTGAAGGAGGAGAATACATATGTACAGTATGAACTTTTGAACTTTTGAAATTAGTATATGAAGTTTTAAAATTAGGGTATGAAGTTTTAAAATTAGGGTATGAAGTTTTAAAATTAGGGTATGAAGTTTTGAAATTAGTGTATGAAGTTTTAAAATTAGAATATGAACTATTTTTTAGATATTTTATTGTGATTCAGAACATTTAGGGTATGATATTTTAAAATTAGGGTATGATGTTTTATAATTAGCATATGAATATTTTGTGAGTTTTTAGTCATTTTTAGACAGAGATGAGTGATTAACATGTGTTAGAAAGAGCTACGATTATCGTGTGTTAGAGAGAGAGGTGCGATTAGAGATAGATGTTAGATGAGAGATAGATGTTAGATTATGGTCTGATTATAATTAAAGAAATAATAAGTATATATAGGTATTTTTTGATAATTTAACTTTTGAGGTATGTTTTTGTTAATATAATAGGGATAGAGTATGTTTTTGTTAATTGCCCCTTAAAATGATTATGAAATGAATAAATACTTGCTCTGCGGTGGTTAATTTTTATACTCATCCGCATCTGATATCTCAAAACATATTTTTTATTAAAATTTAATGATTATGGTATAAAAAGTGTCATACATCAGGCCTATAAATTTCCTAAATTTCAGGAAATACAAAATTCACTTTATATATTATATACGAGAAATGTATATGATTCTATTGGTAAATATAATAGCAAAAAACTATCATGTGATACATATTTTTGTTATTGTAATATTGTTATGATTATTAAATCATAACAAACAAATAAAAAGAAATAATGTAGGGTTATTATAAGAAAATTAATAACAAAGCTGAAATTTTGTTTAAATGTAAACGGTTACTTAAAAGATATCAAATAAAAAGAAATAATGTAGGGTTATTATAAGAAAATTAATAACACATCTGAAATTTTGTATAAATGTAAACAGTTACTTAAAAGATATCAAATAAAAAGAAATAATGTAGGGTTATTATAAGAAAATTAATAACAAAGCTAAAATTTTGTGTAAATGTAAACGGTTAGTTAAAAGATATAAAATATGTTAGGTTTAATAAAACGGTTAAGGTTGCTGATACGGCCGGTCTTTATTGGTTTGCCTATTTGAATAATACCCAAATGAAGGATCTTGACTTATGACCAATAAACACAAACTCAATAGAATAAAAGATGATTCTTTTTCAATGGAACTCAAAGGAGTTTCTTGTACTTGATAAATAGTTTATATGATTCTACAGCTACGAAGACAAAAAAGAAGAAATTCGTTAACTAGTTTTGAACTTTTTATGAATGTATAAAAAAAGTAGTCAAAACTAGTCAAGTATATTGACTACTTTTTCTCATGGGACTTATCTTCCCTACCATCTGTTTGGCTTTTTCTATTTTTCTGACTTTTCTTGTTTTCTTTTGAGGGTTTTATACGTTGTATCTAAATTGTAAAATTCTTATAGTGTGGTATCCAAATTGAAAAAGTTGAAAGATGGGATACACAAATCGTTAACAGCAACATAGTTTAGTTTGGTTTGGTTTGGTGTACTAAACGTATTTTTTTTTTCTTTTTCCTGTGTTTTTCATGATCATGATATATATAGTTTCATGAAAACACATTCTTCGGTAGCAAGTAGAAGTAGTAACAAAGAGGAGCAAGCGTATTGGCTTATTTGTATGACTCATTTAACTTAAATATGAAAAGATTATTTTAAAATTGTACACGCATCAGTTTATTTATTCATTACTTTAAATTTACATAAACTCAAGTATTTCTCAAATACAAGGGAGGAAGATGTTCCCTTATAATTAAAATAATAATTTATATCTCTTACTTTTCTCTTATTCTCTCTCCTTTATTTATACTTTTCAAATATAAATTAATAAAATAACAAAAGCATGAGTTGTATAGTTTTGATAGGGAAATGGATAAAAAAGATGATAATTTATATAAACCAAAACGTTTACTTCTAAGTTATAAAAGTGTACTTTTTACTTTAATTAATAGAAAACTTGTAAGTTATTTAATGTGGTTGCTCTATTAAATTAATTTGGGTTGAAAAAAATTGATAGAAGTATATTAAAATATAGTAATATTTAGTTAAAATAAATTTGATAGAGAAGCTGAAAAATGTATAAAGTTAAACTGTTAGCCTAAAAATATAAAAGTGATAATAATTAACTTAAATATGAGAAAAAGTGTAAGTAAACTGATGCGGTTGCTCTAAAGCCGTAAATGTAATATGACATTGACAGAAACCATTAGCAAAATAAATCAGACAAAAAACAGTAAACTCGCTATGAAAATCTTGAGAGAATCAGATAGATTCAAAAAACACCAACATATCTTTCATTGCAATTAATAAAGTACGTTTACAATGCAATATCAAGATACTGTAGAAGCATACCGATGTAAACAACTTACGATGATCTTACAAAAATTCGATGTAAATCTTCTTTAAGCCCAATATAGCTTATTATGAAATGAAGAAAGCAGGAAAAATTGGACTCCAAGAGCTAATTGCGGTAGCGTTTTGGGCAGGTCATGATATGCAAGGCCATGTTATAGTGGAGTAGCAAATCCTATCACCAACAAAAGATATTCACATCAGATACAGATTAGCTCGAAAAGTTCTAGTTTCAAAAAACCAACACGATAACCAACAAAAATATGTACGCTAACTGCTACTTCACGTAGTCACAAGGATATCCATCAAACGAACCAAGTCATAAAATTATCTTCCATATGGACAAGGACATACGCACATACGATACTGTTTACACAAGTACATTCTAGTGTTGGTCTCATTATGATTTTAATAAAGAAAGTGTTAGAATAAGGGGAGTGTCTTTAAAATAACAACGTGGTGCTTGACGAGAAATTGCAAAAAAAAATAAAAATACATTTCCCTAGATTTTTGATGAATATCATATTCTTTACTCATACTAAACTACTTAATAATTAGTGCATTACTTCTACTAATCCTCAAGAAAACGACTGCACTAAAGAAAAATAACCACATGACAATTGACATGTCAATAAGTGCATTTACTTCTACTGATCCTCAGGAAAACGATTGCACTAAAGAGAAATAACTACATGACAATTGACATGTGTAACACTTTATTCTCAAGTGGGGAGCGAGTTCAAGTCGAGAGAGTCACACACACCCATCAAAATCTTAAGACTAGTTTGAAATTCTGAATAGAAGGTAAAAGGAAATTTTCCCTCCATCAAGACTATCACTAGGTGTGAATACCCAGAAAACAACTAATTAACATGAAAACGTTAAATATCTGAAATTTGCTATATATCTACTATTAGACATCTTTGCATCCTCAATTCATGTCAAGGGACATTGTTTGGTTGCAGCTTTGCAATATTTTTTTTTTGGATATTTTGAGGTCAGAAGAAGCTAGGTTCATACTGAAATACGCTTAAAGCTTCAAACTTCTACAGGCTAGAAAACTATTAAACCCTCAGGTTAGCAGTCCAAAGTTAAAGCAATGAAGCAAAAACGATGGCATTAAGGTGTAACCAAAAAGGGACTTAATATGTAAAAGACAAAGGAAATGAGCAAAGATAAGAGAGAATGGGAGGATACCTTCGGAGAGAGAACTCCATTGGCCAACCTTCGAAGACAACATTGACCTAAGCAAAGACGAAGCAGTAGCAGTGTGCAAAGGCATTAATGATTCTCCACCAGCCAACTCTACAGGTAGCCTGCAATAACCCCCATTTAATCTATCATTATAAATTTATAACATATAAGAATAATGCCACTCAAAAACTCTTTAGATTAGAAATATAGATTTTAAACTTAAACAATAATAATTTCATCAATTCGCACCTTACATTTTCACATTAACATGAGTAGTTAGTAATAGTAAGTTAGTGCAGATATTAAAAAATGCTTTATACTGTTTGGTATATGAAAAAATGAGCGGCCACAAACCTGAAAAGAAAGATGTGTTTTTATTTCTGAACTCATATGGCTCCCTGTTGACCTCTACACGAGTAATTCGCTTGGGGAAAGAAAAAACCCTTTAAGAACAAAAATTATCAACCATTTTCCACTAAAGGTCTCTAATTTGCTAGCTCTTGTTATAATTATAGTTTATCTGGTTTATTATTCGAAACAATAGCCCAGTCTACTATATCAACAACTGGTAAGTGGTAACTATAGTGTATACATTAAACACTACATCAAATACACCTTAAAGATTAGGATAAGTTCCTTAATTTGCCAAAAAGATTACCTTTCACCAACTTTGTACAAGTTTTTAACAGCTTACTCTTACTAATAAAGAAATTGATACAAACAACTACTATGATTAGTCGATTGCTACACTATATCAATATTTGTATAGTAAATTGTCCACATTAACCACCATATCAAGCACAAGTTTTTACAGGGAAACATATATATCCCTTTCACCATTTTTTTACTAATATCAACTGCTTATGACTACTAACAATAACAAATTCAAAAACCCTTTTTTTACAGGGAAACATATTTATACATATATATTCTACTAATTGCATTTCACTTGCTAACATCAACAGCTTATGACTACTTTCAATATATGCATTGACATACATATATACCTATCACTATATATATGTATATATCTATACAAACTGCATTTTGCTAATTTGTTTACTAATATCAGCTGTTTATGACTACCAAGTACTAACATTACAAAGAAATATATATGTGAAGTACCCTTACGAAGCCAGCAAACTTATTTGCAAAAAGACCCCTGTTCTTTTAAAATTCAAAATACCAAATACTACATAATTTTTTAAAAATAAAACTGCTCTAGATTTATAACCACTCACACCCAATAATTTCATAACCATCTTCGTTTTTCCTCACACCCTTTCGTTGACGATCGTAAATTCAATTTTTAGTAATTATTTCATAAAAACACCAGTTCATCCGATATACCACGCATCGCCTAGTCCTTGTACACTAGTACTATATATCATATCATATCATACTATTAATATAAGCCATTTTTTTTCCAAAAATGCCCCTATTCTAATTTACTAATTACTCATATAACGTAATGTAATTCAAATACATAAATAACTAAATAAATATGCTACTTACCACACATCAATTAATCTCCCAAATTATACTTATATATAACAATAAAACATCATATTACTCCTTAATCCTTATATACGATTATTAAATTACTATATTCATTCCATCATCTTTTCATTTCTTTTTAAAAAATTTAAATTCATTTATCCGGGATTATATTTCTATACTTATCGCACATACAACGCTTGGTCTACGATTACTACTATATATATATATATATGCTACAAAGTGTATTTCACTAATTTTTAACTAATATCAACTGCTTATGAGTTATAACTACCCAACAATAAATAAATAAATAAATAAACTACAAACTTTTTTACCAAATAACATACATATATATATATGTGTGTGTGTGTGTGTGTGTGTGTGAGTAATATAAATATAAAACCCTAATAAAAATACTGTATTTTTGTATATAAATTAATAAATATAAATAAAAAAATAAAAATAACCTAATAGAGAAAGGTTTGTGAGGGCGAGGAATCGGGTTTGGTAAACCAACGGACGGTGACGATTTATTCTGCCGATTAATTAAACTCATAAAACTCCTCGCCGATCTCTGAAATACTACCCTTTTTCCCCCCATTTTTAAATGAAAATAAACCCCACTTACACAAAAATATCTATAAGCCTCGGAGACGGGGATGGTTCGGTTCGCTTTTTAGTAAAACCGAAACCGATCATATTCTTTTATTTATTTTTTTCGGTTTCGATCTTTTTATTTTTTGGACCGAATCGTACTGGTTTTTTTCGGTCAAGTTTCGGTTTTTTCGGTTATTTTTCGGGTTTTTTCAGTCTTTCTCGGTTCGGTTTTATTGAAAACCGAAACCGACCCGGAAAATTTTCGGTTTTTCTTTTTTGGGCTTTTTCGGTTCGGTTATCGGTCCGGTTCGGTTTTTTCGGTTATTTTTCGGTTTTTCGCCGGGTCCTAATAAGCCCTAGCTTTTTATAAGTTTTTAGTAAAAAACAATGTTTTGGTTATTATGGGTCAAACCATAGTCTAGGACTATGGGAGAAATTGCTAAAATAGTAACCAACTTATTAAATTTTAACGATTTGTTAACCAATCTAATAATTTTTTCTAATTCGTTACTCAACATATACGTTTCGCTATAATTTGGTAGTCAACCTAACATTTTTTTCTAATTTGGTACACAACCAATACGTATACAGTCGAATTAAAAGACTCAATATGTCTTCGATCATCAGTTTTTAAGGCATACTAAGTCTCATTTACTATTGATTAACCTATGTGAAACATTTAATTGTTGTATTAAAGAATTTAAAGTGAACCACTACTTAATATGCTTGAGTTAATTAGGTTAAAATGATCGGATATGGGTTGAGTCACTTAGTTGGAGCGAAAATATATAAGTTGTGTACCAAAATTAGAAAGTATGTTAAATTGGGTAACAAATCACTAAAACCTAATAGGTTGAGTATTATTTTTTTTTTCCTTTTTTTTTTTTTTTTTTATCAATTAGGTATTACTATGGTCCGTTTGGCAACATATATTTTTTTAGTTGATTTTTTTATTTTGTGTTTTGACAGTCAGATTATTTAGGTTTTAAAAATCAGATTTTTAGGCTACAAAATCCAGAATTTTAAAATATAGTTTATGAGTGAATTTTTAAAATTTTGAAATTTTGGACACGATAAGGATAAGCCCTAGCTTTTAAGTTTTAAGAAAGACACAATGTTTTGGTTATTATCGGTCAAAGCATAGTCTTTTTAGTTTTTTTTTATCAATTAGGTACACAACAAACTTCTAATATTATTATCAATGGACATCCTATGTAGGACGGACACGAGTATATGTGTCCGACACGGTACATACATGGTGAAATAACACGACACGATAAGGACACGGAAATTAATATATCAAGGAAAGAAACAATGTTTTGGTTATTATCAGTCAAACGCACAGTCTTTTTAGTTTTTTCTCAATTAGGTCCTATGGTCCGTTTGGCAACAGATACTCGATATAGAAATTATGAAGTCATGGCTTTTAAGTTTTAAGAAACAATATTTTGGTTATTATCAGTTAAACGCACAATTTTTTCAATATTTGACAAATTAGGCACTACAAACTTCCAATGTATTACGAATGAGTCCATCGTCTTCTATTTCTTTCTTCCCAATAAAATTTTATGACATATGTCAATCAAATAGAATAGTTGTCACTCTCAATCCCGAGAAATTATGTGGTCCTCAATATGTATTATAAGCCCAGACACTTAATATTTTTAATTGTTAGTGCACTGCGTGCCCCGGAAATAAGTGGTGTGAATGGCTTTATAGTACATCTTTTTATGAGACCAAATAACTTGTCATCAATCCCAATGCAGTTTTGTTTCTGTTGTTGATCAGTGTCTCGAATACGACAGGACCGCTTTGGAAACTGATCTTATTAAACTTCTCTAGCGACCGAGTTCATAAGTCCGTTTTACCCTTGGGTTCTTTGTGCCCATTAGGAGTGAAAATCATTTATACAAAAGGAGTAGACCTCTTTCTTTTTCCCTTTCAAGACTTAGTTATATGCTACCTAATTTCACTGGCAATCCTAAACCCACCATGGCTAGACCATGAGGTATAATTTTACCACTTTGCCTAATTGGTTAATCTAGACAAAAAGTTAAAAAAAAAAGAAGGCTGGCAAGATTTCGGGTTTCTCAGAACATAATTTTCTGATCAAACATACCAAATGCGGTGTTGATGTTACTTAGATCATGAAGAATATCACAAAACAGCTACTCACTGTCTTCATCGATATCTTGGTACCTCAGTTTCATCTTTGCTCAAAAACTGATGATCTAATCTAACAGAGAACATGCAGATACATGTTATGTGACACAAGCTATCCAAGATGCAAAAGGAACCGTAGAAATATGAAACTGTGAGCATGTTAGGGTAAAGCTTTTAATCAGACAAACTGGCTTAATAATGTGAAAGGGGTTAAGGTTTATTCAGCTTAAGCTTTTTAAGTTACAATTTTGTTATTTTCAGGACAGCACCAAAGGAAGGTCAACTTTTAAGCTACGCAGCCAGATGAAGTGCAAAAGCCAACAAGAAAACAAAACATCTTTAAAAGCTTCAACCAAAAACTTAAAAGAGTTGCCACGAAAGCGAGTACTATGTATTAAAAAGAACAATAAAAAGAGCAGTAATCTTAAAAAAAGAATAGTAATCCACTTCAGTAAGTTTCCAATAATCTATCGTGGCAACGACATAAAATGTTTGGTCCACGATTACCATAATAAAGGAACAATCACTTTCTTGTAGTAACATTTCATATTTTATCGCCCTAACAAAAACTTTTGCACTTTTCATAGAAACCGCATCAACTCGAAACAAACTTATAATCACGCTGTTTATATAATCTCATGAACTCGAGACTTTGCAAAATTTCATTCTTCATAATTGACCAATTCATATTCGACCAAAGACAGATTTATATCCTCTTTAACGGTGAAATTGGCTGGTTCTGTCACTTCTACCTGTCCCCGTTTACCAACTACAAGCCCCATGGTCCCTTTGAACATGTGAATGTTTGCATCACGTAATATCAGAGTTGAATCAGTCTTCATTGTGTCAACTGCAAAGAAAACATTAAAAAAAAAATTTAAGAAAACCACGAAAAATTCTTGTCTAGAGATTGCAATCATGGCCACATCTTGGTTTCTATCACTTTGTAATTCTCAGTACTTGTCAATATACTTGTTCGTAATTGGAAACTTAAAAAATTCTTCAGCAAAGTGCTGATATGACGACTTGGAAAACATTTCAATAAAAGTACGGCTTTAAAAGTTCCAACTCAATTTAAATGCGTAAACTTATTATTACAGATCTGGCATAAGAAAACATAGAGAAGATCAAAACCAATCTACAAGTAATAGACAGGAACACAGTTAAAGTTCTCTAACAATACACTTGCAAGAAAGGGAAAGGAAATGAAGGGAAAATAACCAACATAGAAAACTTTACCTGATGATGATGTATTATCTCATAACAAAATATAGCTAGAAAAAGACAGAATAAGGGAGTATTATTGTAAAAATAAATTGCCACTCATAGATAAAAACGTATGTACCAAATGTTATTGGCAAAACTTCTACTGCTCAATGGGAAACAGAACAGCCATAGAAATCGCTGAAAATTAAGGATAATTACCCAACTTACGCCACAATATTTCGCACATAATCAATTAATACAGACTGAACAAGAATGAAATAAAATAGTATACCTTGATCATTTCTGGCAGTGAACAAAATTGTTCCAGTTTCATCACCGACCAAGCAATCTGAAATGCTTGGATGCCGTATTTGATGATAACCATTTTGACGTTTGTTCTGAAATACAACCCTAGCACTAACAACCTTAACAATCAAGTTATGACCTCTGGTCGCAGGCTTCAACTGATCAACCTTAATCCAATCTATCTCTTCTTCAGTGTCTGAATCATTTTCTGATTTCCCAATCATACTGCTCATTTTGAGGCAGTTTTGTCTACCTGTTGTTCTTAGATCCCCATTATATACAACTGTACTATCATTACGGTTATAAAACTCATCTTTAATGTGGCCAAGTTTCACACAATTAAAACAAAAAGCTTCAAGCCTCTCATATTTTAACGAAATCCAGCGTTGTTGTCCTCCCTCTCCTGTCACATTAAATCCCATTCTTAAAGAGAGATTAACATCAACCTCCACTCGAAGGCGCATAAAGCTTAGAAGAGGGCCATTCTCATCAACTCCTTCGTAATTCACCAATTTCCCCAAACTATTCCCTATTTTGATGGCGTTTTTAACAGTGAACATACACCTAGGGAGGCCATGGATTTGGATCCAGAAGGGTAAAAGGTTAAATTCCAGTTCATCTATCGATTCTTCCATTTCCCACCTTCGGATTATAATAGGGTTACCTTTCAACATAAAAGAAGTGTAGAGAACAAAGATCAATAACTTACTAAACATGAAAATTTTCTGTTTTACTCTGTTTGTAAGATTGAGTGGCTTGCCAAGACTAAAAAAAATCGCATTTTTTACCTACATTGGATTCCATGAAACGGTAAATCACTATCATGAATTTGATTTGCTCAAACAGAGGATAAAAATTCAACCATTTTTTATGTTGTCCTGTTAAACAAGCACACATAGGTTTTACCAAGCACGCGTCCATAAATAATGCTCTCGTACCATACATGGTAGTTGGTACAACCTAGGTATCGACACACATGGTATACTGGTACATACATCAGTCATATCAAAATAAAAACAGAAAAAATGGGTACTTTGAAGCAGGTGACGCGTAAATAGTACCCAAAAGTGTAGTGCACAAGGGTAAAAACAAGATTAATATTGTTTCCGTTTGATTGTGTTTTAGCAATCGACACAAATTTACTTGGTATTCTTTAAAAAAATTGTTTATCTAATTTCTATAATGTAAACTTGAAACTAGTTAGTTTGGGCATCCGGTACCTAATTGGTACAACTTTGAATATTTTTTGGTTTTGGTTATTATATACGAGGCCTATCTTGGTATAAATTAAGTGAGACAGATAGCATAGACGCCCGCCCCTAAATAGACACAAAAAAGAAAATGATTTTTCCCTTTTTCCCAAAACGAAGTTAATCCAATCCCCCCAACTCCACCACCACACCATGGCCCCTATATAATACTATACAAGAAGAACCTATTCTATTATGACACGATTCGGATTTTGGGGATTTTATGGGATTTTTTTAACGCATGATGTGAATTTTTTCAGACAAAGTTTAAAAAGCGCTGAACAAATTATATGGCTTAGATGTAAAAAGGCGCCGGAACGGACATTATATATCAAGAATTGATGTCATACCGTATCCGTAAAGTATTGTACCCCTACAAAAATACACCATACCAATACTCGTATTCAATGGAGCAACTAGTAATTGCCTAAAATGGGACTCCAACACCTTATATTATAAAAAAAAAAACGCAATCTTTTACCATGTATCTTAAAATTTATTTATCATTTCACCCTTTCAGCACTTCATAATTACGACAAAAAAAAAAAATCTAGTCCGCTCATGCTCGTGCTTCAAAGTAAATTTCTGAAAATTCCTAAAAGCTAGAAATAAACAAAAAAGCAGAAACTGGGTAAGCGAGTATTACAGATCGAGCAAAAGAAAACATGCAAAGAGAAGATCCAAACCAATCAGGGAATCCTATTGTTAAGTGGTGCCCGGCGTAGATAAATATGTATACCAAATGTTATTGGCAAAACTCGACTGGTCAATGAGAAACAGAACAGCCATAAAAATCACAGTAAATGTAGGATTATTACCCAACTCACGCGCACAACATTTTGTACATAATTAATTAAGTAAATACAGATTGAACAAGAATGAAGTTAAATTATTATACCTTGATCATTCCTGGCAGTGAACAAAATTTTCCCAGTTTCATCACCGACCAAGCACTCGGAAATGCTTCTGCACAGTATTTGATGATAACCATTTTGACGTTCCTTCTGTAATATAACGTTAGCACCAGTCAAGTTATGGCCACTGGTCGCAGGCTTCAACTGATCAACCTTAATCCAATCTCTCTTTTCTTCGGTGTCTAAATCATTTGCTGATTTCTGAATCATTTTGCTGATTGTGAGGCAGTATTCTCTAGCTGTTATAACACTCATCTTTAATATGGCCAAGTTTCGCACAACTATAACAAAAGATTTCAAGTCCCTCATATTTTAAAGAAACCCAACTGTGTCGTCCTCCCTCTCCTCGCACATTAAATCCCGTTCTTAAAGCAAGATTAACATCAACCTCCACTTGAAGGCCCATAAAACTTAGACGAGGGCTGTTTTCGTCAATTTCTTTGTGAAGCTATTCCCTATTTTGATGGCGTTTTTAACAGTCAACATAATCTAGGGAGGCCATGGATTTGGATCCAGAATGGTAAGTGGTTGAATTCCAGCTCATCTATCGATTATTTCATTTCTCACTTTTGGATTACAAGAGGGTTACCTTTCAACATAAAAAAAGTGCAGAGTCCATAGATCAATAACTCATTAAACAGGAAAATTGTCTATTCCACTTTATTTGTAAGATTGAGTGACTAATTGCCAAGTCTAAAAATTTCTCCAAGCCAGAAAAGTCAAGCCTCGTACTTCAGAAGTATTGCGGTGTGAGAGAGTCTTGGACCAAACAACTCACCTTTTCATATCCCGAAAAGCCCACACACTGAATCCTTTGTCCTTTTCCGAGAGTAGTGAAGAAGTACTAGTGATACGGAACACCAAAAAGCTTGCATGGTATAATCTAGAAAACAAGTCTTCCGAGATTGTTGACATTGGTTGGATTTCCAAGCCTCTAAATCCTGTAGTTTGTTGCAAAAGGCTTGTTTCTCTGGGTGAGAAAGCCAAAGAAGGCTTGTTAAGACTTGTTACGTTAGGATGCTTGTTTATTTATAGATAGTGTGTGTTTTTGCAGTTGAGAAAAAGAGTACCGTTATATACACAACTCGTACACTTCACGTGAAAGTAATTCGAAAATATATATATATCAATATATTTATAAAAAATGTATAAATTACTCTTAATTAAATGCTATTGTGATTTGTAATTTGTATACCAATTAAATGCCTTTCTTAAATACAGTTGTTGTACTACCATATAGTCAATTTCCATAGCTTCAACAATGCATAAAAAGGCTATTCATATCCAGGATTTCAACGGGGTTCGTTAAATTTTTAAGTTGAATATGTTTGCAACAACATTAGTTTAAGTATCAAGTGGAATAGAATCAGATTTAATTGGCATTTTACTTTGGAAAAGAAATACAAAGCAACAATTTGGGTTTTTCTCTTCTTTTTTTGTCAGTAAAAAATCTATGAAAACAGGTCATGGGAGTAATAAGCTCGAATGTAGTTGCTTACATTTACTTTTCTGATTTCTGAACCTAATAAATTCATTTTCATCTCAATTCAGAAATTCAGCTTATTTGCTAAATACTTGCAGCCAAACAAGTTCTTAAACTGAATAAAGATGTACCAGTGAAAAGCATTTAAGACCTGTTGTCAATTATTCATTTTACATTTTTATTTCTTGTAAATCAGATTAGAAGACCTGTCCACAATAAAATTGGTTTTAACTTTTAAGAACATAAAATATCACAAAAAAGGTATTAAGCTGTAATCAAGAAAAGCATATACATCAGATGTGTTCTTTGAAAGCACCAATTTTCAAGTACTTCTAAAGTTCTAATATTGTTGTAAAAACTGGGGCTGAAAACTTTTCAACTTGTTTGGGATAGCAACTTCATGTTTTAAGCTGATCAACCAAAGCCAATACAAGTATACAACTTAAAATCGAAAAACAATAAGTACCAAGTTTAAAACTTTACCAACCATACAATATATAACCACCACATTCACCATAAAAGCAATTATTTCATATTGATAGCAGTTAACGAGTAATCGATAGTCTTAAACAACATTAAACTGTCAAGGCAAGTTTCCTCTCATCAACTGTGACTGTAAATTGTACTAATAGCCTGCAGCAACTAGCAAGAACATAATTACTTTGTTCCAAAGTTACCAGTTATTAGGAACAATCACTTTCTTGCAGCCACGTCTCGTGATTTCTCACGGTATCAGAACTTTTGCACTTTTCATTAAAATCACATTAACATTAAACCAACTCAAGCACTTTTTTTTTTCTTAATCTTATGAATTCTAAAATCCTTTTTTATCATTGCCTAATTCAATTCTTTTGGCCAACAAGAACGAGCTCGACCACCTAATCACTCTTCGGCCACGTTGACCAATTCATATTCGACCAATGACAGATTATTATCCTCTTTAACAGTGAAAGTGGCTGGTTCTGTCACTTCTACACGTCCCCATTTGTCAACTGCGAGCCTCATTGACCCCTTGAACATGTCAATTTTTGCATTACGTAATATCACAGTTGCACCAGTCTTCATCAAATCAACTGTAACAAAAAAACCAGAAACATTAGAAGAGCGACTTTCCAAACCACAAGCAGTCATATTTGTAAAATATTTACTTTCAAAAAGTTTTACACAAAATCATTTTTTATTTTCAATGAGAAGCTGTCATGTTTTAACTTGCTAGTAAGAGATCTTACAAACACTTGGTAATATGATTTCCTCAAGTTAAAAACAAAATTTCTCAGAGATAGTGTTGACGTACGAGACTAGAACTAGATCTTTTTTTTGTTCCGCCACGCTACCAAATAGTGACTGCGGCCCCTTGTTCCTATCATCCAGTAGAAGCCTTTGCATTACCAAAAATTTATGTAATTATTGTTCGTGATTTACCTAGAAAAGGAAGAAATTGGGAGATGCTTTCAAATTTTCTGACTTTCCAAAACTTCTACAGAGATCGAAACAATGGTCACATTATAGTTTGTAATTCTCACTACTTATGCATATACCTGCTTTTAGTTGACAAGCTAAATGCGATCATAGGAAGATTTCTCATAGTGAATTCCTCGAAACAAGGTTCTTAAAGAGTAACCAATTGCTAAGTATCAAAAACTCTTCAGCAAAATGCTTGCCTAAGAACACAGGAAATGTATTGATACAGATGCGCCTTTCAAAGTTAAAACATGATCCAACTTAACAATCATCGACAGGTCTCGCAAAAGAAATATAAGGAAAGTCTTGCACAATCTACAATTGATAGACAGGATTTTTACGATAGTTCTCTAATTTTCCACTGGAAAGAAAGGGAAAAAAATGAACGAAATCGGATATCAACATAGAAATGTTAATCCTTGTCATGGATGTATCATCCCATAACTCAACAAACTCATTGTGCACGTTCAAAAGTAATTGACAAAATTTTCAACCACTGTTTTAAAGCACGACCATGAAAATAGATGGAAATGCAGAATTCACCTAAAGTACGCCACACTACGTAGACACATGATTAATTATCTAGTGGTAATCATATCCATTCTTAACAGTAACTATGTATCATCCCATAACTCAACGCAAACACATCTAGAATAAGAGAAGAAAGGGAATAATACTGCAAAGACTAGTACCATACAGATGATTATTTATGTAGATAATGTAATAAGCAAACTCATACTCTCTACCACTAAGTCTCTACCACTCATTTAAAAGAAAGAACACATGAATTTAGATAACAGCAAAAGTTATTAATAAAATTAAAATATTTGTCCTTTCTACGATCCAGTACTATGATGAACAAGAGTGAAGTTCGAAAATATACCTTGGTCATTTCTAGCAGTGAATAAGATAGTCCCAGTTTCATCTCCAACCAAACACTCGGAAATGCGCACCTGACGTACTTGAGGACCATCTGGACGTCCCTTTTGTAACACCATTTGTGCACTGACAACCTTTACGGTCAGATTATGACCACTGGTCCCAGGACGAAGCTGGTCAACCTTGCCGAACACTGGTTTCCTCATTGCTGTTTTAGTTTCAGACATTTTTCACAATTTCTGTAACAGCAAAGATGGTATAATGTATCAAAGGCTATGATTACTGTAAAATAGAAGATAAGTTTGCAAGAAAGAGTGTTATTATGAACGATTATGTATGTAGATAATCTGGTTGGCAAGAGATTGTTACTCGTTTAGACATAAAAAGTCTAAAACGGGCTAAATGATAATAGCTCAAAGAAGAAGAAGAAATGCCGCAGCGGTGCAACTCAAAATCACAAACATGTCATTTACATAAAGATGTAGTATAAAGAACCCAAACTGTTCAAATGAAGAGTGTTAACATACACAATTACGGATGTACCTGATTTGGTTGAGAACTGCCCATCACTTATTTAGTAAAGAAAAAAGAAAGAAAAGGCTAAATGGAAAAAAAAGGCAAAAAGAACATGTTGCCGTTCAAAACGACAAACTTGTCATTTTCGCAAAATGTACATATAGTAATATGGGGTTGTCTATCGTAGTTTTTGAGCCAAAAAAAATGGGTTCTTTTTTAGACCGAGGAAGAACATGGATCAATCCAACAAATTTCTAACTTGTCCAAGCAAAAAGTCAAAAGAACTCAATCGTAAACCCTAAAAAACCCAGCTAAACTGAGATAATCGCAACAACGAATACAACTTTCTAGTGTTTTTCATACCAAAAAACTAAACGCACAACAATGTTTAACAAAACAACATATAATTTGTGCTCAAATGCTGCAAATAACCGCATTAAAACTCTGTAGCATTTTTAAACTAGAAAGCACAAACATATAAAGCATATGAACAAAGAATTTTAAAAAATAAGCCGAACTTAAAGGCCGCAACAGGAAAATTCAAATTCACGACATGCATAAGAAATAACAGAACGATTCTTCGAAAATATCAAACAACGGGATCAAACGTAAACGCAAATGATTTCACAAAACAAATTTAATATCAAATCATTGAGAAACTGAAAAATTAAACAAATCACAAGCTAAGACAAGGATCATATTTAATACTTATATATTAATAATTGAAAAACCAAACTTAGAAAGATTACATTTTTATTCATGAACAGACCTGATTAACAAAAAATAAAATAAAATAAAAGCTGAATAAAAAAATATCAATTATTTAAATAAATAAAAACTGAAAATTCAATTATTGAGCTAAATAATTATCCAATCATCATCGATCAACAAAACCCAAATCAGAATTTAAAAAAAAAAAACTACAGATTAAAAAACATTAAAAAAAACATACCTAAAATAATTATTCATCAAAAAAACTTATTTAACAATAAAAACTGTAAGAGATAGAAATGAAGGGTATAATTTAAATCATTATTCTTTTCCCGTAATAATTATTATATTTCAATAATTAAATAAATGGGTAGTGACTACCTTTAGAGAGAGAGAGAGAAAAAAAGAGATCTGATTTTTGGTAATTTTAGTTTCTATTTGTCACAAAAAAGTGTTATTATAAATTTATCCCCCTTTTCCAATTAATTTTATTTTACTAAATTACATACAATTTTGAATTATCAAAATTATCAAAATGAAAATTTTGAAAATCAAATCATATAATTTAATTTTTGAACTATATGATAAATTTTTGAAAAATTTCATTCCGACATTTTTTATATAATTTATTGGGCAATCAAAATTGCACGTAGTTTCGTAATGGATATTTTTTTTTTGTAAAAACGCTCTAAATCAATATTTGGTTAATGCATATTTTCATGGTTTCACGACGGAAACACAAATATGCGTCTTGTTTTTTTTTTCCAATATGTATAATCACATGCTTTCGAAATTATGGTAAAATTTAAAAATTCAAAACATGTCATTATACATCTCAGAAAAAAAAAAAATACGCATATTTGTGTTTCCGTCGTGAAACCGTGGAAATTTGCATTAATCAAATATTGATTTGGAGCGTTTTTACAAAAAAAGTGTCCATTTTGGTGTTTTTTATGGTGTGCATATATCCTCATATATATATATATATATACTAGTAAAGTAATGACATAAATCTCGTACTATATTTTATTTTGAACATAATATTTAGATTTGATATCATTTATTGTAGTTATGCAGGTTAAAACGAATTGTTAATTAATTTAGGTTACATCCGTAATTAGAAAAATATAGTGAGTACAATTTGTTAATTAATTAGATTAACTATATTGGTAATTATTAAAACATAGTGGGAGTATTTTTGAAAAATTTTAATAAAATTGCACATATTCATTTCTCCTGTATTGGTTTATTATAATAGAATGATATATATATATATATATATGGCTACCTTAGAAATCGGTTTATCAATCAAAATCTTTTTTTTTTAATTAACACAATTAGGAAATGGTCAAGTTTGTAAAAACCTGTGTTTACCACTTAATAGTGTGAGTGTTTTTTTCTTCAATATTAGTATAAAATAAAATAAATATTGAGTGTTTCCTGTTTTATTTTGATTATACGAAATAAAATTCTACACAAAATCTAACTATAAGATATACACAACCCCATAAAACTGATTTTATTTAAAACGTTAGATACATGTGGAAATAATTTTTTACGTGTCTCGGCGTGTGTGGACGGGCCGGGGTATGTCGTTGTCGACAAAAAAAGTCAAGCAAACATAGATTTTGCCGTGTCAGACACTTGTTTTATCGTATCCCGTGCGCGTCGTATTACGGGACGGGGACTCAAAATCTTGGAGAAATTATTGCAAATTCTCACAACGATTACTTGATTATTGTAAAAAAAAAAAAACTTGATACACATATCCGCCACTAAAAATCGGAATGGCTACAAATCGTGCTTCTGCCATATGGCTTGCTACGGATCTACGATCACCTCAAACACATATTTGCTCCCCTCCCACTTTTCTGCTCGCGTCTCTCTTATACCACGCGACCACCTCTCTATTTTATGCAATCCCTTTGGTCTAATTCTCTACGAAGGTGGTAAGGAACCAACGGCAGCAGATCTCGTGGCAAACTTGTTTCGAAAAGATAAAAAAAAATAAAGTTTTGATTGATTCCAGAATCAGTCACTTAAAAATTAAATTTTGACATAGGAGTCGAAAATAAGTGACATTTTAAGTCCAGTTTTGTATTTTAAAATGACATAAAAATTGACTAAAAACTGCATAACAACCTTATTTGTGTGAAGAACAGTAAGACATGCTTATGAATTAAGGAAGTATTCTCATTCTTTTGGCCATAAACATCGACATAAGTATTCGACTAAGATGATTTTTCTTCAAATCGTGTAATTTTTAAAGATTTATCTGACTTTTGTTAAAAAGAAAAAAACAATGTCATAAAAAATAATGTTTCAGAAAGAAAAAAAACACTTTTACGAAATAGTGTCCCAAATTAAAACATAACTTCCGAACCGTGATATATATTGTTGAATTATCCATTCATGCCTTATATTTTTTCCCTCAAGTTGTACTAGACATCGTTGCATTTTATTTCGTCTGAGGAATCACTTTGCGACCACCATGCTATAAATTTACCCTTCTGGAGCATCGGGAGCATATATGCGTAAGCATTGCTCGGAAAAACTTTACTTGCAAAACGAGTGATCCGTCTCTTCAGTTTAAGTTAGAGGACAATTACAAATCGAAGGCACTTACACTCCTACTTCTTTATAGTATCGTCCAATGGCACATCGTTCTTATAACTTTCTCAAACAAAGCAAAAAAGTTTTAGGACGGAATTTTATCCTGAGATAAAGTGTTTAGCCATATGACCTAACATATATATGAAATTTTAACACCATAAACTTTTTAAGAGCCGACCTAGGAGCCAATGTATACATAGGCCTAGAATGCAAAACTTGGTTAGTCGCTACCATAGTGAGCCAAACTCTTCCATCCTTGCAGAATTTCTTCGTCGGATTTTCATAAGAAACTAATCTAGATAATTACGAACTCTGCTAAATGAATACTTGCACTCGATCAGCTTAAACGTCTTGGTTAAGGTAAGATAACAAAATCGAAAAAACATGATAAGCTAGAGTAGAAAACTGAAAACAGTGAAAATCGTAAACAACAACAATAACTATATTCTTATATCTCACATGAAACCATGTTAGTAGTGCTCCAAACAACTGGCTTCTATTGTGACTTACATGAGAACAAAAAAAAAAATTTGAATAACTTCAAAAATACTATGATCTCTGAAATTACATTATTCTGTATAAATGACTCGTAAATATACTTCCGAACCAAGATACGCCTCATTTACTGGTACTGACTTGCTAACTCACCCTTCACAATGTAGTTCTGTGCAGGGAACTCTTCTCCCTTGAAGTACCTGTCCAGCATGTCCTTAGTTCCAGCAGCATATCGCAACTGCAAAAATAACATTCGTTATTGGGTGGTAGAATTGAAATAGAAAATGATAAGTAATACTCTACATGTAACACTTTCTCAGGAGCATGTCAAGGGATTGGACAGATCGAAAGAAACAACATTTTGAACGTCAAAGATAGTTAAAGAATTGTTTCATGAGCTGCTATAATATAAACAGGCCTAAGGCTAATTTGCTTACAAAAGCATATATAACTTGTAACTCTCAAATTCATGCTATATACATGTGCATCACTTAATTTGCACATACGCATCAAGTAGATGGAAATTTACTCCATTAACTTCAGGAAAGTAAATTGCTTCTTAGAACACTATATGCGTAACAAATATATACCTGTGCATCAATAGTTGTGCCGGAGATGTGAGGAGTCATAGCTTGGTTAGGCATGTAACGCCATGGATGGTCCTTTGGAGCTGGTTGCGGGTACCAAACATCCCCACTATAACCTATAAAACATATCAAAAGTAAATCCATCACGCTTATAATCATTTTACTGCTCAAATTGATTGGTAATAGCTTTTTAAAAAGATATATTGGCCACAATTTCTAAGGAAATATGAAATAACCTGCGATGTGGCCACTGTTACAGGCATCCGCCACAGCTTGTGTATCCATAATAGCTCCTCTAGCATTGTTCACTATGAGAACTCCCTTCTTCATCTTTAATATCTTCTCTTTATCAAACATCCCTCTGAATCATTAAAAAAGACTACAGTAAGTTTGTTTATAAAGTAATAAAACCTATCATCAGAACCAAAGAAGTTCTGGTCACAAAGATGAGTAGTTTGACATATGTGGGTGAAAAGGCGGAACCATCGAATACAAAGACGCGAGGAATTGAAATTCTAACGGGAACTTTATAAGAGTCTATACCATCGACCCATTCTCTCATTATCTGATTGATAATAAAACGGGCATGCTGAGGATAAATAGGTTTGCTTGGTTGTATTCTGTTGTTGGTTTTTTACTAGTTCCGGCACTAAAAGAAAACAACGCATTCGATCAAACCTTTTTGGTTTCCTTTTTAGATACCATTTTGGTATCTAAAAATTGTCAAAGATAACCTAAATTTCTAATTTTTCTTCAGGCACAAATATTTGACTTCAAAGTGTAAACAGAAATCAAATAAAAAATATCACAAGGATCCGTACTTTGTTTTCTCAGTAAGAGGCATATTGATAACGACTATGTCGCATTTCTGTAGCATCTTATCAAGATCTTCCTCAAATTTCGCCCCAGTTTGTGTCTCCAATTCAGACTCTATCTTAAGCCTGTTAGTGCAGATTAATAGAATAAAGAAAACAGAATGTCAAGACTAAAAAATTTAACAGCTTAAATAAGTGTTAATCATCATGTATTTGAAAGGTCGAGATTTACTTTTCTTCTCCTACATGTTTGATTGTAAGAGCAAGTGTTAGGCAGGCTATTATGAATATATTTTGAAAGAATATTATATCTGGATCTTATAATAGTTTGGACGCCAACCTATCATGTTAGTTTGGTTTTCAATACCAAACTGCAATGTTTTGTATTTAGTGGTAATAAACAAAAACAAACGTTGATTGCTCAGTAAGTGAAAAAGTGAATCTTTAGAAAACAAGTTGGTGTATACTAGTGATAATCGACCAGTAGTTTAGTGTATAAAAAGTGATAACTAGTACAGAAATTTACTACTTTACACGGAAATAAATCTTTTTTGTACATTACCTGTCATGATACAGAAGATTACAGTTGAAAGGCTTTAATCTCTGTAACAAAAGTTTGCCTATGCGCCCAGCACCAACAGTCCCGACAGTTTTTCCTTCTAAATCGTAAGCTCTATGAGAAATAGCCGCAACATCCCAATCTCCTTTAATAACTTGGTGATACCCAGGTACAAAATTACGGACAAGAATCAATATTCTCATGAGCTCATCCTCAGCTACTGATACCACGTTACTCCCTGTGACCTCAGCAACAGTTATCCCAGCTTTTTGTGCAGCTATCAGGTCCACGTGGTCCGAACCTATTCCAGCCGTAAGTAAGAGTTGTAAATTTTTGGCTTTTTTTATTCGCTCGGCTGTGACATATGCTGGATGGAACGGAGTTGTTATGAGAACATGCATATCATGAATATGCTTCTCAAGTTCTGCAATTCAGAGAAATTGGTTAGAGTTGCAACAACGCATTAAAATCTGAAATTGATTCTCATTCTGGGAGTTAATATTTTCATGAATCTGAACTAAAACTATTACTGAAACATTACTTACACACAGCTCGATACAAGTCCTCGAAATGGTCATGCACATAATTTATAACTGTGTTCATTGGAACGGTTCCTTATTGAGTGGAAATCATTAATCATATACTATTTTTTTTATCACAAACTATGCTGACACAATAAATAAACCAAAAAGGCTTTGGGAAAGATTATCCTAGATCTGCCATTTTCTCAGTTTACGAAATATTTGAAACTTCATCCAATCTTATAGATCAAATTCAGTGTTTAAATACCAGAATTGGGTCCTTCTTTGTCATCAGTGACTATGTATCGATGGCCTTGCGATTCCAGCCAATCACGTATACCCAAAGCGTTTTCCTCGCAGCCCAAAAAATTGGGATTTTTTGTAGCATATTCGTTAGCTTTGTAGAACACACCTACAATCTTTTTGGCCCCTCCAGAAGCCTGTTAACATAAACAAATGTATACATTAGCTCATTAAAGTCTTCAACTCCAAAAATACTAGCCAATTATACAAATATTAGAAATACAAACTCATTATATTAGCAGTAATGATGTTATTTTTGCCAGAGAATGACATTATCTTTGCATCTTTTACTTATTAAACATTTACAATTTAACCTAAAATCATCTATGTTTTAGCATGCAATTAGGTAAACAATGCAATGGAATAACATTATCTTTGCCTTTTTTTACTAATAAAACATTAATCATGCAACTTTCACAATCCATTCTATAATCTACATCTTTAACATACAATCAATAACTAACACATGTTGAATTGTTGATCAGTATTACTATTAGAGATCAACAGATCATCATGATTATTTTTTGCAATCAAATATATAATCAGAGATCCTAAATGATTTTGCAATAAAATAGCATTGCATTTTCTTCTTTTACAAGTTAGACACTAATCATGTTAGATAATCATGTTTTTTTTTCCAATCGAAGTGATCGAACAATCATCAGTAACCTTGAATGTTTCGTATGAAGTAACATTATTCTTGCCTTCTCTAAAATTAATTACTAAATATGCATTTTTTTTTACCAACTAACCATTAATCAAATTGATAGTATTAAGTATTAATCATAATTATGTTTGCAATAATATAAATATTATCAAAAAAGTAAATACCTTTGCTATGAAACAACATTATTCATTTTTACAAATCATATACTATATTTTTTTTTTACACTAATTAGTACTTAATTTGACTGTGCTTACAGATGAAATAGTACGGACTGCTGACGTGGCAGCTTGCTTCATTGCCATATCTATCTTTTTTTTTATATAAATTTATTTTTATCTTTTTCTATATCTCTACACAGGATAAGTATTAAAAGTAAATGAATGTGTTAAGGAACTTTATAGGAAAAACACACCAACAGAAAATGCACTAAATTAGGATATTAACCAATTCTTGTGCTGAAATTCCTCTGTTTACAAGAATTTGAGAGTAGCATGTGGAAAAAAATGAAAATATATTATGTGGCAATGCTAAAAAAAGAATATACTATAATATTATGTGTCAATAAGAAAGAATTGGCTATTTTCATTCAGATACACAAATGAGTATGTCTATTTTTATTTAAAAAGTAGTTAAAAGTATAGTTTTACAAAAGCAAAATTTGGTTACTTTTTTTCGGTAAGTACACTACTAACAATTATTTTCCACAAACCTCGGTCAAAAGAATACAATTTTTTAACTCTTTACCAAACTAATTTTGATTAGCGTTATTTAAAAATATGATTTTCCTCATTAAGCCAAAAAAAAAACATACTCTAAATACTTATGTCGTGGGAAAAATACTTAGCGTACGTTTATCATAGATTTAAGGAACAATTAAAATTAAAAACAAGGGGAATAAATACATTTAGTTATTAATAACAACACTGCCGAAAACAAACAGAGAGAAAAACAATTAGTTAAGTGTAGGGTTTTTGCTAAATAACTACATGAACTAGATCTGCTCAAGCAAATGTTTTTTATTTATTGACATAATATCAAAATTAAGTTCACCATGTTACAAGGGTGTTATTAACCGGTCCGTTGAGACTTGCAAGAAAACATAAGGAAAACTTGTAGGACTTCGAAACACTCATGATTCCAGAATTAGTCCATTATTTATGTATATTGGATAATTAAGCGGGATATTTCCCCTTGAATTTAGGAAAGACACAGTTTTAACGATACTGGCTCGCGAGTTCACCCTCCTTCACGATGTAGTTCTGTGCAGGGAACTCTTCTCCCTTAAAGTACTTGTCCAGCATGTCCTTGGTTCCAGCCGCATATCTCAACTGCAAATTTTAAAACTTCGCTATTAAGTAAGGCAAAACGTGAGTGGCAAAAAAAATGCAATTCGTGAAATTATACGGAACACTGGAACACATTTATAATGTACTCGAGGGATTGAAGTCTTGAACTGTGTTATATTGTTAAGAGTACTTAGACCTTTCTATAATCAAACTCTTCGACTTAAATATATAAATGCATACACACGTGTGTACCTGTGCATCAATAGTGGTGCCGGAGATGTGAGGAGTCATGGCTTGATTAGGCATATAACGCCATGGATGGTCCTTTGGAGCTGGCTGTGGGTACCAAACATCGCCACTGTAACCTATATGATACACCCAAAACAATCCAGTGAACAAATCTAACTTTTGAAAGAGTTAAATCAGGTAAAGGGCGAAAAGTTTAAAGAAAAACAAGAAAAGAGACTAACCACGGATTGGCCAAAATTATTCACAGATGGATTTTATAAAATCGTCACAACTTTCAAAAAGTAAATAATCAGTACAACAAGGCATTCAGAGTTAGATACTGAATATATCTAATGATATTGTTGCGATATAGTTATCCATTAAATAAGGAATATAAGAAAGGACTTGATTTTGCAATTCTTTCACTCAGAACTACAAGACTGTAATCACCGCATCCTAATTCACATAACAAATGTGTATGCCTTTGGTATTTTCCTTAAGTAATTACCTGCAATATGGCCACTGCTACAAGCATCGACGACAGCTTGTGTATCCATGATAGCACCTCTAGCATTGTTCACTATAAGAACTCCCTTCTTCAGCTTCGATATCTTTTCTTTGTCAAACATCCCTCTGATTCACGATAACAGCTATTACAATCTAGCTCGTAAAGTAGCAAATTCTATCATCAAGATTCAAAACTTACGTGTTCTGGTCATAACTGAGTAGCTGATATACGTAGAATATGGAACTTTAGTTCCATGTAGCAAAGATCAAATTGCAGAACATTCAAAGAGTGAAAGAGAGATGCATAAAAAACTAAATTTCTAGAAAAAAAAACTACATAAGCAGCTTAAAAACATAATATATTGGACATGCAAGCAGTACAGACACTGCCTGTTACTCTTTAGCCAGGCTAGTCCTCGAACCCCTGCAAGATGGTTTTGATTTTTATGTGAGTTTACACTTTATAGGTCACCATAAAATTACTTAGGCCTGTTCTTTTTCTGGTACTCTTTCTAACTAGTTTTGGGCCTTTTGACATGAATATAAACCATTTTCTTTAACATGCCTTGCCAGCATCAATACTCCTACACGGAATTTGTAATCATCGCCAGCAAGCAGCTTTTTAACCGTGACTAACGCAACCTTAAATCTTCTTTTCTCATATGAGAAGACAGTTGCAATCAAAAAATTGAAAAGTTATAAACAATACTTACTTGGTTTTATCAGTAAGTGGCATGTTAATGACAATTATGTCACATTTTGGCAACATCTCATCAAGATCCTCCTCAAACTTTGCCCCCGTTTGAGCCTCCATCTCAGCATCCATCTTAAGCCTATCGTGATACAATAAATTACAATTAAAAGGCTTTAATCTCTGTAACAAAAGCTTGCCTATACGCCCAGCACCAACAGTCCCAACAGTTTTTCCTTCTAAATCATAAGCTCTATAGGCAATAGCCGCAACATTCCAATCTCCTTTAATAACTTGGTGGTACCTGTAAAGATTTTAAATACAAGGCTTAAAATCTACATGATAGAAAAGGAAGGCTCACTAGCATAGATGTAAACCATAAAAATACTCTCATTCCCTAATTAAAGCCTACTTATTAAGAAGGTATAATAATTGCATTTCAAAGTTACCGAAATACTCCTTAGAAAGGTGAAAATATGTCTAGCTGTAGCTTTTTCCAAATTAAATATGGAGACAAAATGGCAATTCTAACATGATTCAACAACTAAATGAGAAAAAAAAAGAAGATAAATTGCAAATATGAAGATTAGCATTTATATGATCGAAAAGCAAGGCTTATATAGCCTAAATGCGAATAACAAAATCCCTTTATTGCGCTACCTAATTACACCCTCTTTGTTTCTTAGGTGTGTGTCCTTTTGGGGATCTCGCTATTAGAAGATGGTGTAGTGACTGCATTACAAAATTAGCACAACACTACCAAGAGTTCAAAATAAATCCGATTATAGTTTGGTTTACTTAAAATGTGCAGGGAAATGGTAATATTAACATGATTTGTCTTATATTAAGAGGAAAATCTGAAAGTGATATAACCGACACTTACATAGGGTTGGAGAGAGTAAAAACTGTATATCTATATAATAGCAGTACCCAGGTAAGAAATTCCTAACGAGAATGAGTATTCTCATGAGCTCATCCTCAGCTACCGATACCACGTTGCTCCCTGTGACCTCAGCGACAGTTAGACCAGCTGCAGCTGCGGCGTTTAGGTCCACATGGTCCGATCCTATTCCAGCGGTGAGTACTAACTGCAAATTTTTTGCCTTTTTTATTCGCTCGGCTGTGACATAGGCTGGGTGGAAAGGAGTGGTTATAAGAACGTGCAGATCTTCGATATGCTTCTCAAGTTCTAGAAATTCCAAAAAGAAATGGTCAGCGTTGTATCAAACCCATCAGTACCTGAAAATGGATTTTTTTTTTTTAAATGTCGAATCTCTAGTGATTTTATGGCTTATGGTACATTTGTTTCTGAGTTTTTAAAAATGTCCAAGTCTATAGTGACTTTATGGCCTATAGTATACATATTTCAGAACTTCTCAAGCTCTTACTTACCTGAAGTGCTTTTGTGGATTATAGTATAGTATTTCAGACTTTCCAAAATCCTTGGTATATGTTGTGATGTTCTGTCCTATAGTATACGTATTCGCAGTCTTCGCAAATGGGATATCATATTTTTATCTAGATTACTTTAATGAAATCTGTGTTTCAATTGACAGGAAAAGAATCATTCTTCCGAGTCATGACCCCTGATACAAAGTAATTGTTCAAATGAAGACCATTTACATTATAATGCAGATCGAATCATGGCGCTCAGGAAAATGAGTTCTTGTTGGTGTGTCCTATTAAAAAACTGAAACAGTAAATGAACAAAAGACTTGAACAAAAATCCTAGGCAGACACTATCTTTCATCACTTTGATTGAATCTGTTACATGGAATTAATTTGCTAATAGCTCCTCCATCCGTCTATTAGAACACAGATAGATTTAAGTATTGATTGATATGATTAGATTGAATTAGGATGAAATCATTATCTTACAGGGCTAGAACTACTGTCCTTCTAGGTTAAGTGTAGTTGATGACAAAAATTCAGCCAAAACGAAGAAGAAAAACAGGAGTTACATACCACAGTTGGCTCCTTCTTTGTCATCCGTGACGATGTACTGGTGGCCTTGCGATTCGAGCCATTCGCGTATGCCCAAAGCATTTTCCTCACAGCCCAAGAAATTGGGATTCTTCGAGGCATATTCATTAGCCTTGTAGAATACACCTACTATCTTTTTGCTCCCTGGTGAAGCCTGTTTAAATAAACAAAGGTTGAAATGAGCTCATGGAAGAAAATTCAATTCCACTAAAATTACCCTGAGAATAACACATTCAGAAAGTTAAGCCAACTCCACTAGTGCAATACTTATTACTCCTAGTTTTTGGTAAATCTAAATTTGCCCTGCTTCGAAAACATTCATTTGCAAATATTTACCATAAGGTTTGTATCTATGACGCTCAATTTGAGAAACTTAAGTTATACATGGATTGTAAAATAAGGAACTCTCAGTTGTTAGTTCCTAAATTCAATATTAAGCGCCTACGTTAATCTAATGGTAATCATGGGGAAAAGTTCAGCTCAAAACTCTTATTCTCTATAGGAAGAAGAGTGTGGTTGGTCCTTGAGGCAAGGCTAACTTAAATATCGAACTATCGAAGACAACGAGTTTAGTTTTTGGCGTTGTTTTACCGCTTAACGAGTCATCTAGAGAGCTTGGACGGGCTTTATGGATACAATTGTACTTATATTTTCATGTCATCTCATCTATTCTCTAGAGTAGTGCCTTACATTTTGTTGCCTGTGTAATTTTTCTTTTCCCTTTCTATTACAGTTAAGTCATTTTATTGATATGAAATATTTTGCTTTATTCGGAAAAACGAAAATGAACATTTTTAAAACCAGGAAACTTTCAGGATGTCATCAAAAAAAACAAAAAAATATTATTATTATTTATGGTGGCTAACTTAATTACTCCCTCCTTTCTGAATTGTTTGTGATTCTTTTTATTTTAGAAAACTTGATATTGTTTGTCCATTTTTACAAAGTCAAATAAAAAGTACACAATGTTCCCATTTTACCATTTAATTTCTTTTCTTTTGCAAATCAAAGTACAAAACTCAAAACAAAACATTATTTGCATGTCTATAAACCAAAGCCAACAAACAATTTGGAAGAGTTAAAAATAGTATTTTTGTGACAAATGTAATAATAATAATAATAATAATAATAAAGTATTTTTGTCAATATTGTCGTGTCACCACCTAATTTGACTCCTCAGTGATGTATATCTCCAATCTTTCTAGTGGTCCATACAATTATTCAACAAAGTCCTAAATAAATCACGATAAATGATATAGTCATCTAAAAAATATATTCAAAAACTTTATCCGTTGATTTGACGAGTTAAGTGTACCAATTATTTTTGTTTCAATATTGAAATCATATTTTCATTTAATTCATAATTGGTACAACTAGTTCGTCACGTTGGCAACTAAGATTTTTGGGTAAGGTTTTTAGACGGTTATAACAATACTCATAAATCAATGAAAAAATAAAAAATAAAACTAAAAAATCAAATTCTATCATAATTCGTGACACCATCACGTGTTTAAAGCTTTCTATAACAATCATAAATAACACGGTCCCTGTAGTTTTGACTAAACTACTAGTTGGTTCTCATAGTTTCAACTGAAACAACAGATTATTTGGTGTTTTACAAAAGTGTCAAATTTGGTCCTTTCCACTTTGTAGTCTTCTTAAATCTGAGATTAAAATTGTGGCATTAAAAGTGGATTTTATCATCATAAAAATATAAATAATCATATAAGGAACCAGTTTTCGACGGGGCAACAACCTCTCCATGTTTACAAAAAATCTTATGATCACCAACTAAATTGAAATTTATATTGCCCTCGTAAATAAATAAATATCTATATGCCAACTCAAACTAGTCCGCTGATCAGATACTTGTTTATAAATAAATATCTATTTGATTCCCTCGTTATCAAAACCGATTATGAAATAGTACGAGTACTAATATTTTTGACAAAAATAAAATAAAATCAACAAGTGATGAACAACAAAACTTGATGTGGGTATTTATAAACTCAAATTCTCAACATGCAATCAATAAAAAATAACTATTAATTCTTACATGGAGTTGTCTATGACGATCAAGTCTTTTTTTTTTCTTTTGAAAAAATAAAATATGGTAAAAAAAAATATGTGCACTGCAAAAATAAGTTCAAACGGCCAAATCTGTCATAAATCTGTCACGAAACAACAAAATACGTCGGTAAAATTAAAACTCATATTATTAACATGCAATCCAATAAAATAAAATAAAATAAATTATACTTACATGGAGTTGTCTAGTGGTTAAAATGGAAGAATTTGCATTTCCAAGAACTCGAATTACAGACGTAGCAGCTCGTTTCATAGCCATATATTTTATTTATATTTGTTGCTCTATATCTATTATTTATTATGACAAAAGTGAAATTGTGAAACGATTAATACTACTATATAAGAAAGTGATTTTTAGTTGAGATGAGTTTAGAGTTTTGTACTTACACGTTACTTATTTATAGGCTGTATTATTTAATATTTATTGACACATACCCTTCCCAAAAAGACAAAGAGAAAAGTTGAAAGACTCGTGTCAACTTGCCATTTAATGGAAATATAATTTATTGCCAATTGTTTCATTAATATTAATAGTAAATACTATGGCTGGGTTCGGTTCGGTTCGGTTTTTGGTAAAATCGAAACCGAAATCGAGCATATTTTTCGGTTCGGTCTTTTTATTTTTTGGACCGAACCGGACCGGTTTTTTCTGTCCAGTTTCGGTTTTTTTCAGTTATTTTTTTGATTTTTCGGTTTTGGTCCTTTTCGGTAGGTTTTACTGAAAACCGAAACCGACCCGAAAATTTTTCGGTTTTTCGGTTTCGGTCTTTTTCGGTTCGGTTATTATTTCGGTTCGGTTTTTCGCCGGCCCTCGTAAATACATATGTATCAATTTTAAATCTACATTTAAAATACTAATTAATCCTGTTTACCAAATAAAAACATTCATTATTAAAATGGGGTTTTATACGTTTGCTAAATCAAACTATGTTATTTTAACGATTTGGGTATATAAATTTTAAATTTTCAATTTGGTTATCCTGCTATAATAAACTTTACAGTTTAAGTACTACATTATAATAAAATTTTCAATTTAGGTACCAATTAATCACGGAATCATGTCACGTGACAATACGTGTTTGACAAATATTAACGTAAGAGAGTAAATTTGTCATTTTGCATCAAAATATATCATCATATATAGAAAAACGTTTTCCTCAATTTCACACATAACAAAAATTAGCACATGGTCCAAATTTTTGGGAAAATATTGTTCTAGGATGGATATATTTGGATGTAAAATGATAAAATTAGCCTATCACTTACAAGTTTATCAATCAAGTGTTGCCATATGACATGATTAATTGGACAGTTTATTATAGAACGATACCCAAATTGAAAAAGTTGAAAGGTAAATACTTAAATAGTTAACAGAAAATAATTTGATATATTAAACGTATTTTTTTTTCTTATTAAATATGGGTAAATGAAAATTTGAATTTTTAGAAATCAAATAATATTATGTTGGGCCGAATCAAAAGTAAAATTGTAGTATTCTAATATTCTAATATCACGATGGGTTTGACATCGTATTTACTAATAACCAGCTTTAAAAAGGGTGTTTCAAAAATCAATTAAAATTTAGGTTTCAAATTTAAATTTATTTAACTTTTTCATAAGCCTAAAAGTCTGTTTTTTAAAAACTAAACGATCTAACTGTCTTACACATAGTGTTTTTTTTAAAAAAATAGCCAATAAAATATGTTACTAAACGGATCCAATAATAGCTTTTTGAGCGAATTGAGATGTTCACAAATAAACTTGAGTTCGGCTCGTGAGTATCAACTCGAATTAGTTGACTTATATTTCAAATGATCATTTTGTATAAGTTAAAATAAGTAAAAAATAGACCTATTATCAAAAAACTTATAAACTTAAAAGTAAGATGGTGTCAAACAAAATCAATATATTTTTGTAATTTCTTTTTAAAAGATATTTTCACCGATAGATTAACGTTTGCACTAAATGGACATGATGTATCAAACAATTTTTATTTGTATAGTTTTAGATGACTCTACCTTATTTTCTTAATCAATAATACTTGAATTTTCTAATTTATTCAATAATCATCGATTCTAATTCTTTAGAACTTAAAACAAACAAAAACAACTAAAGAAAAGTATACATTTATGTTTTTCGAATTAGATCTCTGTAAAATACCAAAGAAACAATTAAATTCTCAAAAGTTATATTATCTTTAACATTGGTTATCTAAAGTATTTTCTAACAAATTAAATACATCTTTTTATTAGTTATTAATAAAAATACATATTTTTATTAGTTATTAATAAAAAAAGATATAATTTGGGTACCTATAAAAAATAAAAAGTAAAAAGTATAGCTATGCTCTTATGTAGCTAAATTCTGGGTTATTATTATTGATTTTTTACGATTTTGTACACCATGCTACTAAGATTATTTAATTAATATACCGTGCTATAACATTTCAGTGATTTTATACCGTTCCATATAGTAATTTTCGCACACTCGACTTTCATATATTACGCTCACATTTTTTTTCTCGTAATATAAGTTGCATACCTTTATACATATAGTCTGTCGACCTCAAACTTATCATGCTCATTTCATACCGTAAAATAATTATGTATAAACTCGTTTAAATTTTAAAGTCTATCTTCAACTTTAGCGACTTTAGCCCCGACAATGACGTATTTTCAAACCAAATATTCTTTTTGAACAGTTTTTTTTTTAATTTTATTATACAAAAGTGTATAAATTTATTAAAAAATAATAATATAATTTACTTATTAAATAATATTCCTATAATATACTCAAAAATTTATGGTGTAGAAAAGTGAAAAAAAAAACCCTAAATTCTGTTTCCTTTCTCGTATAGTATCTTGTATTCATACCATAAATAAATAAAAAACTTTCCTTAACTAAAACCCAAAAAGAAAAAGAAAATAAAAATAAATGTAATAATTTTACTTTATCCAATTTTACTAATATAAATTAGTAAAAGTAAAAGAAAAAAAAAACACAAAAAACAAAATAGTAGCAAATATTAATATATAAAATTATTTAGTGTATCTATTTAAGCTTAAATATATATATATATTATTAGAGTTATAATAAATAAAAACAAAAGAAAGAGATTGGAATGGGAGAACCAGGTGACACGTCATCATCATGGACGGTGACGGAGAGGGAGCAAAATATGGTGGGTGGGAAAGTGTTTGAGATCTATAATCACTTTTTTGATCTTCCTCATCTTTCACAATCTCTCATGTATGTTTCTTTTTTTTTTTTTGGACTAATTCTGTCACTTTTTTGAATTTTTTTTTTATATTTGTTTTTTGTTGTTGTTGTTGTTGTTGTTATTGTTGTTGTTGTTGTTGTTGTGCTAACACTTTCAGCTTAGCATGGATTCAATTTTGCAACTCCAAATTATATGTTTCTTTTTTGGACTAATTCTGTCACTTTTTTGATTTTTTTTATATTTGTTTCTTTTTTTGTTGTTGTTGTTGTTGTTATTGTTGTTGTTGTTGTGCTAACACTCTCAGCTCAGCATGGATTCAATTTTGCAACTCCAAATTATATGTTTCTTTTTTGGACTAATTCTGTCACTTTTTTGAATTTTTTTATATTTGTTTCTTTTTTTTTTGTTGTTGTTGTTGTTGTGCTAACACTCTCAGCTCAGCATGGATTCAATTTTGCAACTCCAAATTATATGTTTCTTTTTTGGACTAATTCTGTCACTTTTTTGAATTTTTTTATATTTGTTTTTTTTTTTTTTTTGTTGTTGTTGTTGTTATTGTTGTTGTGCTAACACTCTCAGCTCAGCATGGATTCAATTTTGCAACTCCAAATTATATGTTTCTTTTTTGGACTAATTCTGTCACTTTTTTGAATTTTTTTATATTTGTTTCTTTTTTTGTTGTTGTTGTTGTTGTTGTTGTGATAACACTCTCAGATCAGCATGAATTCAAGTTTGCAACTCCAAATTATATGTTTTTTTTGGACTAATTCTGTCACTTTTTTGAATTTTTGTTTTTTTTTGATTTCTTACTGATTTTTTTTACCTGACACTGTCTGTATGAATTTAATGTTGAAACTACAAATTTATGTGATTAGAAATCTATTCTTAGCTTTATAAACTTAATCTTCACAATCACTCATATAGACTGATTCTGTCACTTTCTAGAATTTTTACTCCTTTTTTTTTTGTTTGCTAATACTGTTAATTTTTGATGAAATCAATGTCGAAACTCCGAATATGTGATTAGAAACTCTTACATGTATGGACTGATTCTGTCACTTTTTTTTAAATTTTTTACTGTTCTTTGTTGTTTGCTAATTCAATTATACATGAGTTTTTGTATGCTTTGTTTTGTGAAATATTGGAGTCTCTTGTATGGGCTAATTCTGTCACCTTTTTTATCTTACTGTTTTTTTTGCTAAATTTGTCAATTATACATGAATATTTGTTGGCTTTGTTTTTGATAGATCAGAGTTCTTCTAGAAACTGTTTGTTTCATGTCTTAAATCCTTGGGTCTTACTGTTACTTTGTTGATTAAATACTGATTTGATGTTAAAAATTGAATCTTTTTGTGCTTGTTTATATTTTGCTTCCGCTCAATTCACAACCTATCATGTGAATGATTGTGTCACCTTTTTAATTCTACTGTTTTTGCTAATTTTGTTAAGTATAACATGATTTTCATGTTAAAACTGGTATTTGTGTTATGTTTCGCTATGAGAAAGGTTAAGAGTTCCAACTGAGCATTACTTGTATCACCTTTCGAATTATTGGGTTTATTATATTTTGTTGATTGTATTTAAAAAACGAATCTTTTTTTGCTTGCCTGTATTTTACACTTGTGCCAATTTACAATCATTCATGTTTGAACTCATTCTGCTCCCTTTTGAATTCTAGTGCTTTTGCTAAATTTGTCAATTATACATGAATTTGATGTTGAAACCCGCATATTTCTATGTATTCGTTTGTGAAAAGTTAAAGTCCCTTGTAAAAGATTGTGTATCAACTTTTGAATTCTCGGGTTTGCAATTTTTGTTGATTGTGAACTAGTTCGACTTAAAAGGTTTTAATCTTTTTATGCTTAGTTATGTGAAAAGATAAAAACTTTTGACCTTTATGCTTCCCCCTATCTCATAACCTCTCTTGTAATATCTAATTGTTTCACTTTTTGATTTATACCGTTTTGCTAAACTTGTCGATTATATATGAGTTTCATATTGAAGCTAGAATATTACTATGCAGACTTGCAGTATGCACTAATTGTATCACGTCTTGGATTCTTGTGTTTGCTATTTTTGTTGATTGTATACTAATTTGATTTTTAAAACAAAATCTTTATATGCTTGTTTAATGTTTTTACGAATAGCTAAAAACTTTAACCGTCTATGCTTTTCCCAATTCACACAAATTGTGTACTTTTTTAACTTATTGTTTGCTAATTTTGTCAACTATATATGAATTTCATGTTGAAATTTGGATTTTTGTTATGATTCGCTATGCGACAGATTAGAGACTTAAGAGTGCCATGCAAGCAATATTTGGATCACATTTAGAATTCTTGGAATAGCCATTCTTCTTGACTGTGTAATAATTCGATGCTAAAGATAAAATCTTTTTATGCTTGTTTATATGATCAGGTAAAATATTTAACTTTATATGCTTCACTCCAATTCATAATCTCTAATGCAAGGACTTATTGTGTCACTATTGTCAATTTTATATGAATTTCATGTTGAAACTAAAATATCTGTATGCACTATTTGTATCACGTTATGGATTCTTGGGTTTGCTATATTTGCTACTCATGTACTAATGCGATAAGAACATGATCTTTGTATGCTTGCGTACATGTAAAGATGATTTTTTTTTACCTTTCGTGCTTCCCCCAACTTACAATATCCCATGTACAGTAAATACAAATTGTATCACTTTTTGAACTCTATTGTTTACTAATTTTGTCAATTATATATGATTTCCATGTCGAAACTCAAAACTTGCATGCTTCGCTGTGTGAAAGGTTAGAAACTTAGAATGCCTTGTAAACACTCTTTGTTTACTGTTTGAATTCTAATGTTTCATGCTTGTTGATTCCAATGAAATTTGTATGAATTTGATGTTAAAAGTTGAATATTTGTATGCTTCAATATGTGGAAGGTTAGACTCCATTAAGACTATCGTATCACCTTTTGGTGCTAAATCCTGACAATTTTAATTTTTTGTTATGTGTAAAGGTTAGAAATCCAACGTGAGAAGCACATCAAGTATTTAATTAGATGCCTCAGACAACTCCCTTCCTCATTTGTCAGCTTAGATTCCAAGTAATTCTCTATCTCAGTCATTCAGTTGTGATTCCAACTTTGATATACATGAATCTAAATGTCTGTTAGGCTGTTGTTTTTAAGCAAAAAATGTGGCCTTTTCAATTTAAAGGAAAATAGGTAGATACCTTTAAACTTCTTGCGCTTCTAATTAAAGGAATAATGAAAAACTGTTTCAAAAGCCAAACAGCCAAGTACAATCAGCTTTGTAGCAAAAAAGCCAAAAACCTTGATTTTAAAATCTCCCGCCATTATTTGAAGTGTCATTTTATTTACAAAAAATGGATTTCGAATTGTAGTCGCCCGTGGATGTCCTTTTGGATACTTCATTCGATAGCTTTACTTGGAGAATCTGTGGATGATGAGCTGCAAGACAACGCTATCGATTTTCTTAGCCGTTGCCAGGTATTTTGTTACATATATCTATAACCCAAGATTTTAATCATCAATTTTTTCATAGTTTTATCTTTTGCAAGTTAAATAAATCAAATTTCCTTGGTTTTGACATGTAGGACAGGGAGGGTGGATATGGTGGTGGACCTGGACAAGTAAGCCTGATTTTCTGCATCAGTTTAACCAATTCCTTTTATTTTTTATTTAAGATTTAAGTTTGCTTCTTTATTAGTTAGTGAAGAGAAAATCATGACTTCGATGATTCTTTCGTATGATAACATTTCTTGAAACTGTATTAACATTATTTTGTTGTGATTGTCTACTTATATTGCAGTTACCTCATCTTGCCACAACATATGCTGCAGTAAACTCACTTCTAACTTTGGGGGGAGAGAAAAGCTTGTCGTCTATCAATAGGTGGTTAGCTTATTCTGTGTTATTAAGTTGCATCAAAATGTATGGACCTTCACTTAGTTTTCTTTACAATTTTCCTAACAGAGATAAATTACACAAGTTTCTTCTTCGAATGAAGCATTCCAGCGGGGGCTTCAGGTATAATAGTTTATACCCTGAAACGCAAAGATTATTAAATCAAAATTATACCTTAGTAATATATAGCCTGTTGCTCTAATAGCAAAGTCTCATATTTCTTTCAGGATGCATGATGGTGGAGAAATAGACGTCCGTGCTTGCTATACTGCTTTATCTGTAAGTTTTTAAGATCTCTCGCCTGCTACTAGTATATCACTATATATGAAATAATTTAAAAATGTAACATCCTCGAACATTGAATACCCTTGAATATCGAATCTTTGCATCCTTTTTTCTTTAATACCATTGTCATGTTCATTCAGTTAGAGCGGCACACTTAACCTAATAGATTTAAACATCTAAATGTTGGGTTAGTTACAGTTTTGCACACCATTCACGTTTTTTTTAGATTTTGTCCTCCAACCTAACTCATTTGTTTAAATCATTAGCCCAACCTAATTTTTCTACGCTTTTTGTACACTAAACAAAAAAACATCAATTGGGACTAGAACAGAAAAAAAAAAGGGTGAAACAATAACGAATTATTACAAAACCTACGTTTTTTCTTAATATACACTGTGTACTAAAACGTCGAGAACAGAACATTAGTGCACTTAAGGCTATCTTGTGTTGATTGGTGTGTACGATATCGAAATCGACGAAATGTAATGATACGTTGGTTTACAGATCTGTAACTAATCTTAACTTTTATTTTTATTTTGATATTGTTGCTTGACTGAGAAAAAACAATTCCAGTTCAAATTCAGAAATATTCACTCATAATGTTTATCTAAGACTGCTCTATTTCTGTTTCAAACCAGGTTGCAAGTATCTTGAACATTTTGGACGATGAACTGGTTGAAGGTGTTGGCAACTATATCTTAAGGTTGGACAGTACTTTGCAGTTGTTTGCCCTCTACTAGTCTGAGCAAAGCCTTTTTTTATCCAGCTTTAGTTACAAACTTAAAAGCTGTAGTTCTCACTTTATGTATTATTCATATGCAGTTGTCAGACATATGAAGGAGGTATTGCTGGGGAACCTGGTTCTGAGGCTCATGGTGGGTATGTTACCTAATCATACAGATTATTCTTCATCATTCGCGTACAATTTTCTAATATATATTTATAAAAATTAATCGAAAATCCATGCTTGTTCTAATCATAATAACTCGCTCTGAAGACTTAGAATGGGAAAACTTTTGTGTTTCGCAAATTTGTATCTCGCTTGCTTCTGGGAAGTTTCTGTAATAGTTGCAAATTCAAAAAAAATAAAAAATGAATCATTTTATATTAGATTTATATTAATCGTAGTATTAAGAGGAATAGTTTGTATAATTTTGTCTTCAAAATATTCATACTCTTATACCTTGCTCTAACTTTTTTCCCATTAGTAACATATTTATTGTTATCTTCCTATCCATCTAATCTGCGTTTCCCGTATCTTTTCCCCAAGTCATTTTCCAAAGTTGTAAATATGGTTTTAACCTTTCTTATGCTGTCAACTTTGTTTAGGTACACTTTCTGTGGCCTAGCGACAATGGTTTTGATCAACGAAGTTAACCGATTGGATTTGTCCAGCTTAATTGTAAGAACTTTAATTATGTGTATTAGATTGTTACTACACAACACCCGTATAGTGCTAGCTTTTTTCACATCTCTTTGGGTTTTTTTTTTTCCTGGGAGGAGCTTATAAGTTCAGCTAATTTTCTTGGCTTAACAGCTCGTTAGTATTTGTTAGTCACCTTCCAAACAATATTTTTCTTTGTTTTCTTGGCTTTATAAACTAGAAATCTAACCTGGACCCAAATCTAGTTTTTTGCTTTGCTTAAGAAAACTAATATTTTTTGCTTTTCTTAAGAAAACTAATGTTTTTTGCTTAAACTCCACAACCAAAGAAATCTACGTGTTTCTCCTTGTTGAATTTTAATCCTAATATAGTCATTTTTTTAATTTTATTTCCTTTAATTCATTTCAACTGAAATTTGCAAATCTGAAATATAACATTTTTTAATAGCAATATTTACCTTTTCCGTTCTGAAATATAATCCTTCTATAAATGAATATTTTGTAGAACTGGGTGGTGTTTAGACAAGGCATGGAGGGTGGTTTTCAGGGGAGAACAAATAAATTAGTAGATGGCTGCTACTCATTTTGGCAGGTATTTTTCCGTGTATATACTTAATGGAGTTGATACTTTTAGCAATTGTGTGAAAAAATAGATCTAATACAATTTTACCAGGGTGGTGTTTGTGCGTTGATCCAAAGATTACATACAATTGTAGACAAACAATTGTTACCATCGGATGCTGAAGAGCAAGAAGACGAAGAAGAAGAAGAAGAAGAAGAAGAAGAAGAAGAAGAAGAAGAAATTGAAGATTTGGATTCCATTACCTCGCATAGTTCTGATATATCCGATGATGTGTGTGAAGGTTTAGATGGTTTGGAACTAACTCATGAAGGTATCCATGATGATCTTGAAAATATGCATGGAGCATTCAGTTTAGTTTTAATTTTACATCATTTGTGTTTTCCACTTATTCTGCTGCACCTTTTAAGAAATTTGAGTGGGCGTATTTAAAAAAAAGTTTCACTGAGCTTAAATCTTCTAGCCTTTTCAGACCGGAAACTGTAGTAGCAATAAAAAATATCAAAGAAAAAAAAAAGTGATTTGAGACTAAAAGTAGCAATTGCACGTGTTTTCTTTTCATCATTAAAACATAAAAACTACTCGTAACTTTACTGAGCTCATATTTTTGCGTTTTGTTGCTATTCGTCTCTTGTAGCACAATCTGCATCGGATCCTCAACATTTTTCCAATATTGGTTTAAAATTTATCCGAGAACATGTGGAGGAGGGGCCTCTTTTCCAGAGCATCGCCTTGCAGCAATACATACTATTATGTTCAAAGGTACATTTATATTTGTGGAAATCTTAAATAATTACAATTTACTAGACTTATTTTGCAAAAGTTCAAATTTCTAATATCTATTTCTATTCAGTTACATATATTGCAAAATTAATATACTACCTATAAGTCGAAGGGCAGAAATTATCTGTTGTCTATTCGTATTCACGGGTATTTATATATGTTTCATTCGGTACAGGTTGAAGAAGGGTTCAGGGACAAACCCGGGAAACACAGAGACTTATACCACACGTGTTACTGTCTTAGTGGGCTATCAGTTGGCCAATATAGCTGGTCAAAAAAAGCTGATTCTCGCCCTTTGCCAAGAATGGTGATGGGCCCTTTCTCGAATCTTTTACAACCGGTTCACCCTCTATACAATATTGTCCTGGACCGTTTCCATGAAGCATATCGGTTCTTTTCTAGGCCAGCTAATTAGTAATTTTTTTTTTTTTTTTTTTTTGCAATTGTTGTACCATAGTAAGTTGTGTTGTATCATTTTTTCTGGTTATTGAGGAATAATGAGATTACATCATTCAATTATTTGTACTTCTGTTTCCTCTTTTATAAGGTCTGTGTTATTGCCACAGATATGAATTATTATTAAAGATCATTTCATTGCGATGTTAGACTTTCCGAGTGTTTTTCTCAAGCGAGCGTGTTTGGCTGCAGCTCCTCAGCTCAACCTATTTGCCTTTTGCTATTTTGCATATAATTGTATAACTTTTATTACATTTTGATAAACACCATTAAGCTATAAGCTATTTTAGTTTACTGGACTGAACTATTTTGGCAAGCCTGATTGTTTACTTTAAAGCTACAACCAAACTAGCCCATTGAACTAAGTTTTATAATTTCCTCCATAAATAGACATTTGATTTTTTAGAACCAAACTGAATTCTGGTCAACAAACCATTACTAACAACTAGTATAGTTCCCTCCATAAATAGGCATACAAATAAAAATAGCAGAAGAATAAAAACATAAACATATAAAAAACTAAAAGCCATCATCAATATTATTATTTTTCCAGAATCCACCGTTCAAAAGCATTAATGTCTTGAGATTCAATTTCACTTTTATAAAATATTTGCAAATTTTCTTGTATATTTGTTTAGGTTTTTAATTCTTTTGCTTTCTCCTACCCCCACCAAAGAAAAAATAGTATATAAACATGCATTTCTCTAAATCAAACATTTATTCTCTAGAGCCTATCTTTCTCCTGAATTTAACAAAAGGTATTTCTTGTAATTTGACCTAAACTTTGTTCATTTTTATATTATATGTTACCTATTTCATGTAAATTCTGAAAAAAGGCCTATACCTTTTTATTTTCTCCACACATGGTGTAATGAAAAATAGTTTATGGGGGTATGCATTTTTCTCAATATAAAGTAGTTATAAATGAAATATTTTGGCTACTGTATTTTTGTCTTGAAATTGGGGGAATTGGGATGAATAATATCGAGGTTTTCCTATCGACGTGTATAACGAGGAGAAATATCCTTATAATTTTGTATCGAGTTGTAGAACATTGTATCAAGAAATTAGAGCATTATTTGGAAATTACCAAAATGAAAGAAATAAAAAGAGACTTTGATTTCGGAAAAAGATCATGTCAACCGATTGCTCTTCACAAACACATCTTCAATGGAACTTCTCCTAGGAGCCCTTTGAGCACTCAAAATAGCGATTCACATGATTCGGAAATTGATGAAGTTGTTGATTTCAAAATTGACGTGGTCACAAAAGAAGTTGTTTTGGAAAATGAAAACAAAAAACCGGAAAAAGAAGTTAAATTCCGTTTGGGAGGTGCGAAGTCATTTGCTTCAAGAAAATCAAAGAAGCCTCCGAGGGGAAAAACAAAGCCAAGCAATGATCCTCTCGAGGCAAGTTACAAAGGATCTTACTTGCTCAAGCAATCGAGGGATTTGGCTTCTTCGGGGGGAAATCCCCAAAAGGCCCTCGATCTAGCCCTTAGAGCGATGAAATCTTTTGATAAGTGCACAAATCAGAATGCTAATTTGGATATTATCATGTGTTTCAATGTTGTGGCATCTTTATATTGCAATCTCGGAAAGTACAAAGAAGCTATTCCTTTTCTCGAGAGAGTAATAGATATTCCAATGATCCATCATGGGGGCAACCATGCTCTTGCTAAATTTCAGGGGTGTATGCAGTTGGGAGATATATACAGAATGATTGGTCAAATGGAAAAATCCATATCGTTTTATGAAGATGGTTTAGAGATCCAACGACAAGTGGTGGGAGAAAAGGATCCTAGATTCGGTGCAACTTGTAAATACGTAGCTGAGGCTCATGTTCATTTGTTCCAATTCGAAGAGGCTGAAAAACTATGTAAATTAGCCCTCGATACTCACAGCAAGAAAGGATCCTCTCCTTCTCTACAAGAAGCTTTGGACCAAAGACTTATGGGGCTTATTTGCGACTCGAAGGGAAATTACGAAACCGCTATTGAGCACTATGTTTTAGCCTGTATGGCGATGTCAGCTAATGGACATGAAGAAGAAGCGGCATTGATTGATATTTGCATAGGAGACGCGTACTTATTGCTGGCTAAATACGACGAGGCAATTTTCTCATACCAAAAAGCGCTTGATTTGTTAAAATCAATCCGATGGGAGAACCATTCTTCGGTTGCCTGTGTGCTTGTGCGTTTGGCCGAGTTGTATAATAAACTTGGGAATTATCGGGAATCGAAATCTTATTGCGAACATGCAATTTCTATATATTCTAAGCACTACCTTCCCTCGGAGGAGATTGCTAATGATCTCGTCAAAATTTCTGCTATATACGAATCAATGAATGAATTGGAGCAAGCCTTGGAGGTGCTTTCTAAGGCTATGAAAGTATACAAAAATGTGCCAGCAAGGGAGGATCAAGGTAAATAATAGTAGCAGGCAAATTCTTTTAAAATATCATTTGTTGGAAAATATATACCGAATAATTTGTTTAAAATAATGGTGTGCCATGAATTGGTCATTGTGTGCCAGGTCATCAGAGTACAGTGGCGGGGATTGAAGCCCAGATGGGGGTCTTGTACTACATGATGGGAAGTTATTCTAATTCTTACTATTCATTGAAAAACGCGATTTCTAGATTCCATGAGATTGGGGAGAAACAATCTGCTATTTTCGGGGTCCTTTTGAACCAAACGGGGCTTGCCTGTGTGCAAATTTACGTGATAGACGAGGCTGCAGAACTATTTGAAGCATCAAGAAGTATATTACAGAAAGAATACGGGCCTTACCACATTGAAACTCTTTCCGTTTGTAGCAATCTTGCTGGAACATATGATGCCATGGGAAGGTACATATATTGTAGCACGATTTGGAAAAAGTATCGATAGGCAAACGGATAAAACAAACGAAAAGTATCAGACTGATTTACTCATAAACCAAAATCCAAAACACAATGATGATTTTATGTTTGACAGTTATTACGCAAGTTGAAATTGACGTGCATACTAGGACTACTTTTTCAAAATTTGTTAAAGATTGTGTTTATTTAGCTACACCGTTTAAGCAAGCAAGTTGATTCATTTGAGGCTGTGAATTGCGAAAGGAAAGGGTTCATAGCCAGTAAATCAAATGAAAAGGTTAATTTTAAGATGGTCAAATAAATGTATTGCAATAAGAGAGGAAGCAAATAAGTTGCGCTTAAAAGCTGCAGGCAAAAAAATCCTGAAACATTGCGTTTAGCTATAAATTCTTCTTTTTGGAGTAAGAAAAATGAATACTGCTATAACACACATATGCGTTTAACTGGAATTGTTGCAAGAAAATTGAAGAGACCTACATACATATAGTTTGTAAAAGGTAAAGTATAATTTACAATTTTTTTGGGTGTAGATTAAGTGATGCAATTGAAATATTGGAGTACGTTGTTGAAGTGAGAGAGCAAAAGCTTGGTACAGCAAATCCCGATGGTGATGACGAAAAACGCAGATTGACGGAGTTGTTAAAAGAAGCTGGGAGGGTCAGAAACAGGAAATCAAGGTCACTCGAGACCCTTCTTGAAACAAATTACCATAATATTGATGAAGATGAATATAAGGATGTATGACATTTTTTTTTATTATCTAGAATGAGATGGAATGTAATGTTTTCTCCTTTTTTCGATTGATTTTAGCATAAGCCACAAGCCAGTAAAGGAACAAGGGAAGTGTCATTAATTCAAAGGGGTGGTAAAGGTGCAGATTTTAAATTTGTGAATAATTTGATGTAATTGTTATATACCAAACCGAGCCGATGAGATTGCGATAACTTCATTTTCAATTTCCAGATTCATGATACTTTTCGGATGTTTATGCAATTAAAATCCTGAATGAAAACGTTACATCGTTTAATGTCAGCAATAAATATAACACCACTATATGAATATACCATATAATAATTGTGTATATGGAGTAAATCTTCATACACAAAAATTGTGTATTATCATCTTCTTTGTTCCTACTAGGGTTACACATTTTGGGAATATTGAAAAACACTAGAAACCAAAAAGTTTTGTTTTGTTTGTTAATTAACCAGCTTATATTTTCATATTTGATAAGAGCATGCTCAAGTTTAAGACCAGCTTCAAATCTTGAACATTCTAAATGTCTAAATTTTGGAATAAAATGATTTAAAAGTTAACAAGTTCAAGACCAGATTCTAAATGTCTAAATTTTTTAAACATTCTTTCTAATGCACAAAGATCAATTTTTTGACACAAAATATTGAGATTATTTATTTGGCAAATGCGCGCTATAGAACAAGTACGAAAACCACAAAACTTAATGACTCGATCGATGAAGAACCCCAACCAAAATGAAAGAAAAAATCAGGAATTACAACTACAGCCAGAATCTTGGTTATTTTCATTCAAATTTTAAATTTTCACGACTTGTTCCATAAATTTATAAGCTTTTATATTATATTATAGTCAAATTTTAAAATATTTGGACATAATATTGTTTTACATAATTTTTCTAAGATTTAATGTTTAATTTACACTAATTTATACATTTATTCCAAAATAAATTGAGTGTGAATTTTCTTTTAAAAATAATTATTGAAATATATTGATACATGTTTTATAGTAATTGTATAATTTTTTTCAACTTTTTTAGATTTTTTTTTTTGGATAAAATAAATAATAAGACACGAAAAAGAGGTAAAAAATATGGGTAAAAGATCTAAAGTCGGACTAACAATATGTTCATCATCAAATACATTTGACTTGCTACCAACAAGGTTATAGGTTTCATATGTATTAAATAACATCTCTCTTATTCCGTCCGTTCCCAATTAATTATTCATTATGAAATTACGTGTAATTTTGATCGGCTAATAACTTATATCAAAATTATCGGAATGAAAATTTTCAAAATTTAATCATATAGTTCAAACGTTAAATTATATGATTTATTTTTGAAATTTTTCATTTCGACAATTTTGATACATGTTATAAACCGATCAAAATTGCACGTAATTTCGTAAATAACAATTAATTGGAAACAGATGGAATATGTATTGTACATGTGGTCTCTCTTTTCTCTCTCTCTCCACTTTTATTATACCGTAATACCACATAAAGTGGAGTGGCTATTTGAAACCGGCACATTATTTGACTGTTTATGAAATAATCATCTTAACCACCGTTAGATTAAAACATGGATGATTGGATAATGTTTTTCAATGACTAATTTATTTTTTCTAATTTCAACAAATTAGAATGTGATAAATTAAAAACAAATTGTACATCATACTAAAAACTCAAATAAAAATATAGAAGCATATGGATGCCTACCCTAAACTTAAATATTAATCAAAATTTAATTTTTTTTATACATTTGACACATTTTTATGCTAACGGGTTGTGAACTAGTTATATAGGCCGACTGTTCCATAGTAATTCCCCGCACTATAAAAAAATACCCAAATCGCGACGGGGTTAGTGATGGTATTTTTTGTTACGAGCTTATTAGCAACGGTTTTTGTGACGGCTTTGTGACAGTTTAGTCAATTTGCGACAGATTTGTGACAGATTTTGAAATTAGTGACATGATTGTAACACTTTTTAACTCTTACTAAATTAAAGATTATCTTGTAGTCCCGTAAAGTGTATTTAAATACTAACTTATATATATAAAGTAAATAGATACAAATTAAAATTGTTAATAAACATCAATGTTATGGGATCTTTGAATTTGAACACAGTTTGCAACTTTGCATAACTTTTGATTCGCAAATATACATTAAATTAAATTAGTTTTGCATAACAGTTTCTGGTACTTTAAATTAGTTTTTTGCATAACAATTTTTTGTACTTTAAATTAGTTTTTTGTACTTAAAAAATACAAATCTGCTTTGGAAGAAAATTAAATTAGTCATAAAATTGTTAGTTAATTGTAACGGTTATTAATAAACGCCAGTTTGCTTTTCATTTTTTTAAACGTTACATGTTTTTTTAAAAAAATATTTCTAATTTACTATTATTTTGTAATACTTTTATCTTGATTTGTTTTTTTTTAAAAACTAAAAATTAACCATTTGGTTTTTTAAAAAACTTTTTGATTTATTTTGCATTTTTTAATTTTCTGTCATATATATAAAAGAAAAGAGGGAGGAGAGAGAGAAAAAGGAAACCATTGGGTTAATTACACGTTACAAAATGTATATATTTTGGAATAAAGGAAACCAAATATGTGTGTAAAATGTAATGAAATTTAAAAATATGTATTTTTTCCTAACCTTTATTGTTAAATACAAAGAGTAGTTAACCATATCAAATTTGTTAAACGAACGAAATGATCCAAATTCGTTTGTAATATTGTGTTACGTGATATTAATTATTGTGCTTCCAATTAATTCCCATGGTTAACAAAAATAAACCTCAAACTTGAAGTGCCAAAAAAAATAGCAATGCTACAGAATCAGACTGACTCAACCAGATTGATTAACAGACAGTCATTTATGTAATTTTTAAAATTCTTTTGATACCCAATCAAAACAAAAATAAAACCTCAAATATAATATTTTTGGAATTCTAGTTGAGACTACCCTAAACTTAAATATTAATTAAAAATATTTAAACTTTTAATAATTTTAATATATTTTATTTGACAATTCAACAAAATAAAAACTCAAATATAATATTATAGAACTCTATTTGAGACTAACCTAAACTTAAATATTAATTAAAAATATTTAAAATTTTAATGATTTTAATATATTTTATTTGACGATTCAACAAAATAAAAACTCAAATATAATATTATAGAACTCTATTTGAGACTATCCTAAACTTAAATATTAATTAAAAATATTAAATATATGGCTGAATAACAGACTCTTAAATTTCGGGATAAAAATGAAATTCTAAATTTACATTAAGGACCAGTGTGTTAAGAGTCTGTAAGAGTCCGGAACAGTTACACCAACCGTTAAATAGAGAAAGTGTTTGAAACATTATTATTGATATCACAAGTGCATGAACAAATGTAAAAGTATAGATATTGTTATAACTTTCAAAGCAACAAAAGAGAAATATAGGGGACATTTGAGCATATCATTATTTATCTAGTTAATTTACGGAATATAATATGTTATGCTTATTTAATTCTTGTAACAAGCTTGTGTGACTGGCACTCGGGAATCGGAGAAGGATCCTTTGAGGATGAGTTTGGCGATGATATTGTTAGCAGCTTCAGTATAGTGAACGCCATCCCAGCTCAAGTATTGTGACGGGTTGGCACATGCTTCTCCGTATATCGTCTCCTTTTTCTTGTTTAGACCGTTTGTGCCACAAAAAGCTTCCGGTGTGCCACAACAGTACTTCATCTTCAAGTTTTCAGCAAAACCTGTCACATCACCATATGCATAAGGGAAGTGTTTTTTCACAAAAATTGTACACATATATCCGAAGTGGCGAGTCCAACACAGATTATAATAACTCACACCCGTCTGAAAGACTGGTGTTGCTTTTATGTCTAAATACTGAAACAAAAAGACAATTCAAAAGAGCTGATAACGAGACGAGCTGGTTAGGCTCTTGAGGTAACTAGAAAGTGTTACAAGTTTATGAAATACGACGTACTTAGCATAAATGGTCTACAGATTTTCTCCAGTTGCAATATAACTATGCGCACGAAGAGTCTTTTGACCTATTTTCAGTTTTTAAAAAGTATGTCAAATGATAATCTAAATCTTCTATGCTTAGAATAGAGCGGGGATTGGGCCGATAAAAACTGACTACAACTAAGTACTTATGAACAGCCATTTTTATTAGCCACTTTAAGGAACAAATAAATTGTGATTAGGTTAAGTAGAGTACCATTAGGTTCGGCTCTGAGTTGAAGTTTAGCTGAATACATATCAACAAGTGTAATCACTGCGTTTGGGAATTGTTTCCTCAACTCGATGACCCTCTTCTCGAGTTCTGCATTAAGTCGTTGAGCTTTTTCGTTATATTCATTTCTGCACCCGTATTTATCGAAAGTACATGTCTTAGTAAAGGCGCAGGGAATCTCGACAGCTTTTGGCAAGCAACCGTTTGGGCACGTATTGTGTATCCACAAATATCTTGCTCCGTTATTGAGTAGCCTCTGCATATTATTCCATGTTCAGGTTTCAGAATTCAGAGAAAAAAAGCCTATTTGTAACAAATCTCATTTTAATCCGACCGTTAAAACAGTGAATCTTAAAGTTTGTTATAATGGATTATGAACTCATATTGTCTTCATTAATAACCACAAGAGAATTTCCGTTAGAAGGAAAAAAAATGGGAGAACTATTTTGAAGAAAAATAAAAATAGGGATCAATGAAAAATCGGGACAACCAAGGTATATACTTAACCCTCGGATTACAAGAATTTCTCTACTCGTTGTTTAGAACAATTAAAGTCGAACTGTGGATCTTAAAGTTAGTAATAATGGTTTATGAGCTCATATGTTCTTCATCAATAACCACGAGAGCCTTTCCATCAGAATAAAAAAACGGGAGCACTTTCTTGAAGAAGTAGAAAAATAGGGAGCTTCATCGGTTAAGTGTAATAGTGTATACTAGGCATATTTTTTAGCCGAAAAATGATTAGACAATGGCATATCAGTAGTTATGTGCTCGATGATAACAAAGAGGAAACAATGCCAACCCAATTAACCCGTGTATATACCTGTACAGATTGGGTGAAGAAATCTCCGATGTAAGAAGCGTTATCTGTTCCACCGAAATTCGCGCCTATATCATTTTGACCGATATCAATGGTATACAGGGAATCCGAAAACGCCTCTGGACTCGGATAAGTAATAGCAGATTTCTTCCCTTGACCTGTAGTGGCCACACACATACAAAACATAATTATTGCGTGAAAATAATTCCTACAAGGCAAAAGTTTCTGGTTCTTTGATTATATATTTTCAATCCCATCTAGTAGTAGTGTATCAATATAAATTATTGAAATTATGTGCTCATACATAATAAATTAGTTTATTGAACCCCAGGCCAATCCTTGGAGAGTTATTATTGAACAATATACAATTCAATGATCAATCTGTTAAAATTTACTTCATCAAAAGTAACATTAAGTACATTTTTATTTTTGCTTAATAATTTGGCAATTAATTAAGTCTTCCAGATGCCACTTAATGGTAATTTCTTATAATACGAAAGAAGGAGCAATTAGAAATTTACTGGAAATGGCGCGTGACTTGAAAGCTAAGAATCGAGAGACTTGGTTGTCCAAGCTGTAATCCCATTCCGTTGGTTTTGAGGGATTAAAACTTCGAGCGGGATTTATTCTCTGTGCCCCCACCGCAAAGTTAACACCGTATCTGAAGTTTTTCACCTCTTTATCCACGTCTTCACTCAGGTATGGGAATCCCAGACTCTTAGCTGTAAAACATGAACAAATAAGAATTTATCATGAAAAAACCCTATGTTTTAATTTTACATGCCTATTTACTGATACGTTTTCCTTGAATCACTGATGCTTCATCCTCGATAAGTTTTTCATTTTTTTGTCTGATTGTACCTTGGAATGAACAACTTATAATCTGGTTTAGTTCTCGATGAAGGTACAAATCGAACCAGTTAAAAGTGATTGGTTTCATTTGGACAAAGATAATAATCAAAACAAAACTAAACCAAATAAAAGAATGCCGAAGAAACATACAATAGAGATCATTTTTAAAATTTACCTAAGAAATCTATAATGAGACGACCATCTGAGATCCTCTTGTCAAACTTGCCCGTAGTCTTTCCATTAGGCCAACCAAAACTATGGAAGAGTGAATATGCTCCTCCTGTGTCTGAGTTCGAGTCTCCGAAGTTGAAAAGTGCAGGAAAGTTGCATGTTTTCAAACTTTTACGGGATTGAATTCCTTTACTTTCACCAGAAAAAGCTAAGCATAAAAGAACAAGGACCGAAATCTTCATCCCGAGACCCATGTTATTTCACAAACCACAAACTCTCTTAATTCTCCCACTAAAAATGAATGAGATGTTGCTGTGATTGTTGAGTTTTCATTTCTGAAGCATTTATAGATAAGCATTATACAAAATTAGCAATTCTCCTACAAAATGGGGAATAATATTATGTTATTGGGTGCTAAAGATGCCAATCCTATTCTTGCAATCATTTACCAAAATAAAGAAACAGCAAAGCTTTTCCAGAAAAATACCTCAGAGAAAAAGTATTAAACTCGTTGCGGTAAATAAGAATTGGTTGTCAGGTAAATTGTGATCAAATAATGTAACATTTTTTACTATATATTCCTTCTCCGGTACTAAATTAGGAGTACAGAACAGATAAGTTAACTTATTTGCTATTAAAAGCATTAATTAGATATCCATACTATTTTTGCTTTGTTTAATTAGGCATAGTTAAAGGAAGATCAGTTTGAAATCTCAATGGAAAATTACTTTAAACATATGGAATTTAAAAATTCTTTTGACCTAATATGTTTATTTTTAGTATTATTTCCAATGCATAAAATCTTGAATTATATTGAGTTTGAAAATACTCATGAGTTAAACTAGATGTTTTTCCTTGTAATCCTGTATATAATGCAACAACATTTTTGAAACGCTTTTTAGATAAATGTTTGTAAGCTAATCCATGTCTTTCTTTTTTTATTTTTCGTGCATCCCAACAACTGTAATATTTTTGACAAAAAATATTGAGCAATTTTTTTTAGGTCTGCTAAATGAGTAAGAAACTCAGATAACTTAAACTAGAAGATTGAAAAGCAAATCCTAACCAAGTTTAACAACATCCATAGGATTAAACTATAATTACAATATGCCTGTGTAACTCATACAACAACTTGGTTTATCATCTACTCTCCTATTATATATGATCATTATAATAAAATTTGTATGAATTGGGTTGTCCACAGTAATTTCTCGAGAAAAAGGAAAAGACGCATAAAATAATAAAGATAAAAACAGCAAAAAGGAGAAAACATGTAATCGAGATAGTCACTAAGAAAAGGAACATTTTGACATTATAGATTTCACAACTGCTAAACGGAAAAATATTATTATAATTTCTTTTTAATATTTCTGAACTGAATGTTAATTGAAATTCTTGTTAATTGAAATTGGAAGTGCTCTTGAGGGGATGTATTTTTTTTTAATCCTCTTTTGAGTAAGACTAGATCTGGAAGAATACTACAACATATTAAATTTAAAATGCTTACGAGCTAAATTTGTTTATTCTCAAGCCTCTTTCTAATTCAACAAAATTGTATTTTTTGAGGTCATTTGCACCAAAATGCCGAGGGTTAAACCGGTTTTTCTAGTCTCTTTTTATCCCCAGAAATAATGGTATGTCGTTACATCTCATTCTGATTTGTAATGCTCTGAATTATAGCCGGAATTCTTATTATCACCAACATGGGGGTGTTGTCCCATGTAATAATAATATTTCTGCATTTAATAAAAACATTCCTTTTATTAAAAAAAAAATGCAACAAAATTTTGAAGCAAACTGAATTTGAAAATGCTTACGAGTTATATAACTAATTGAATATTTGAATTATTCAAGCATGCTGAATTTGAAAATGCTCGTGAGCTATTTATCATTTTTCATTCATTTCAACGACTATCAAAGTTTTTATATAGAATTTGTTCAAAATTTCAAGGGGCTACGAAAGACTAATTATAACTTAGACACCTTAATGAAGAATCTGAACCTAGAAAAAAAAAACAGAATTGGAAGTTTGGGCACTTGTATTGAAAGGTCTGAGATCTCCTATGTGGCCTCTTGGTTTATGGAGGTATTCGAGACTTTTTTAGTCGAGCATTGTGCGGAAATAATAATGAACATTTGTTGGCATGTGTGGAAAGGCAGAAACAAGGTTGTCTTTGATAACAATAATTTGAAACCAGAACCCGTCCTTCACCAAACCACACATCAAACTTGGTAATTCGCTGGATGAGAATATCACATCGACTAACTGGATGAAACCACATTCGGGGTTTCTGAAGATAAATACGGATGTTGCTGCCTAACACTAAAGCAGGAGGAGACCTTGTACTACGCCTACGCGATAATTCGGGTGGCGTAATTAATTATCTGGCAATTACTGTTGAACGAGTACGAAAACCCAAAAAATAACGACTCGAAGAAGAACCCAAACCAAAATGAAGTAAAAAAAACCCATAAAATTTAATTTTAATGACAGCCAGAATCTTAAGTTTTACTGTTAATCTGTATATAGAAAAAGTTAACCCCATCAATTTTGGCAAGCAATAACAAAATCCAAATTTGTCTCTATTATTGTGTTACATGATACTATAGTACAAATTGTTCTTCAATTCCCAAAAAATTGCAAGTCCCAAATAAATGTCACTTTAAGCATCCGCTTTAACACACTCCTAAGAATGAAATATTTACAACGAAAATCATGAAATATTACAACACACGTTCAAAATAATCCAGTAAATATAGACTGTGGTTAAGCAACCAAACACTATAACTTTATTGATTTCACAATTGCATGAACAACTGTAAGAGCATATATATATATGGTGTTACAACTTTCAAAGGGACAAAAGAGAAATAGAGGGGACATTTAAGTATCAATTTTGATCCAGTTTCCGGATTTTTGTTTGTTATGCTTTTATTTAGTGCTTGTAACAAACTTGTGTGATTGGCACTCGGGAATCGGAGAAGGATCGTTCGAGGATGAGTTTGGAGATGATTTTGTTAGAAACTTCGGCATAGTGAACGCCATCCCAGCTCAAATATTTATTATTCTTTTTATTTATTATTTGTTACAAGCTTGTGTAATTGGCACTCTGGAATCGGAGAAGGATCCTTCGAGGATGAGTTTGGCGATGATATCGTTAGCAGCTTCAGTATAGTGAACGCCATCCCAGCTCAAGTATTGCGACGGGTTGGCACATGCTTCTCCGTATATCGTCTCGTTTTTCTTATTTTGACCGAAAAAACCACACCAAGCTTCTGATGTGCCACAACAATACTTCATCTTCAAGTTTTCAACAAAACCTGTCATATTACCAAAAGAAGATCTCTGAAGTGGCGAGTCCAACACAGATTAATAACCACACTTGTGTAAAAGATAGTTGTATACTTGTTTGTCTAAATACTGAAACTAAACGAAAATTGTAAAAGAGTTTGACAATGAGCTGGGCTGGTTAGTCTCTTGAGGTAGCCATGAAGTGTTACAAGTTTATGAAATACAACGTACTTAGTATGATCGGTCTACAAAATTTCTCCACTTATACATACAATATAAGTGTGTACTAAGAGTTTTTCGACCTATTTTCTGTTTATCAACAGTACGTAATATTACAATTCAACTACTCTATTTCAATACTATTCTACAAGTTATGGAAAAAGAGTCAAGTTTTTCTTAAGATATTCTTAGAATAGAGCCGATAAAAAGGGACTACAACCAAGTACTTATTGTATCAAAAAAAATTATTAGCCACTTTTAAAAAAATAAATTATAATTAGGTTAAGTACCATTAGGTTTGGCTCTGAGTTGAAGTTTAGCTGAATACATATCAACAAGTGTAATTACTGCTTCCGGGTACTGTTTCCTCAACTGGATGACCCTCCTCTGGAATTCTACGTTCAGTTGTTGAGCTTTTTCGTTATTTTCAACTCTGCACCCGTATTTATCGAAAGTACATGTCTCAAGTGAGGCGCATGAACTCTCGGCTGCTCTGGGCAAGCAACCGTTGGGGCACGTATTGTGTATCCACAAATATCTTGCTCCGTTATTGAGTAGCCTCTGCATATTATTTCATGTTCAGGTTTCAGAAATTAAAGAAAAAAGGTCTATTAGTTACAAATCTCATGAAGAATTTATTTAGAAATAAGAGAGAGATTTTAAATCTGTTTATGGTGTTATAGTATTGACAACCAAAAATGTCTACACAAACCAAATTAAGAATTGCACTTTGACTTTGCCCACTTAATTAGTAGTTCTTTTACAAGCAAATTTTACGCCCCTGTCAAATTATCGCAGTAAACTATGATTAAATGGCTTTCTATTTTTCTTCAATTTATCAACAAAATTTAAAGACGTAAAAAAATGACCAACGTATATATACTTAACCCTCGGATTACAAGAATTTCTCTACTCATTTTTTTAGAACAATTGAAGTGGAACTGTGGATCTTAAAGTTTGTGATAATGGTTTATGAACTCATATTTTCTTCAGTAATAACCACGAGAGCTTTCCATCTGAATAAAAAAACGGGAGTACTTTCTTGAAGAAGTAGAAAAATAGGGAGCTTCATCAGTTAGGTGTAATAGTGTATACTAGGCATATTTGAGCGGAAAAATGATTAGGCAGTGGCATAACAGTAGTTATGTGCTTGGCGATAACAAAGAGGAAACAAAGCCAACCAAATTAATTGTTTACCTGTACAGATTGGGTGAAGAAATCTCCAACGTAAGAAGCATTACCCGTTCCACCGAAATTCACGCCAACGTCATTTTGACCGATATCAATGGTATATAGGGCTTCTGAAAACTCCTCTGGCTCCGGATAAAGAATAGCAGATTTCTTCCCTTTGTCTGTAGTGGCGACAAACATACTATATTATATACAAACAAAGAAAAATCCATTGCATGAAACCAATTTCTACAAGGCAAAAGTTTTGACCTTTGTGTTTTTCCCATTACGTGGTATTGATGATATAGTTTGAATCCCATCTAGTACTAGTAGTAATGTAGCCATATCAATTATTGAAATATGTGCTCATACAAAATGAAGTAGTTTATTGAACCCCAGGCCAATCCTTGGGGAGTTAAATTATTGAACAATATACAACTCAAGAATCAATCTGTTAAAGTTTACGTTTATCAAAAGTAACACTAAGTACATTTTTATTTTCTCGTAACAGTTTGGGAATTTATCAAGTCTTCCAGATGCCACTTAATGGTAATTTCTTATAAAACAAAAGCAGAAGCATTGAGAAATTTACTGGCAATGGCGAGGGACTTGAAAGATAAGAATCGAGAGACTTGGTTGTCCAAGCTGTAATCCAATTCCGTTGGGTTTATGGGATTTAAACTTCGGGCAGGATTTATTCGCTGAGATCCCACTGCAAAGTTAACTCCGTGTCTGAAGTTGTTCGCCTCTTTATCCACGTCTTCACTCAAGTGTGGGAATCCCAGATGCTCAGCTGTAAAACACGAACAAATAATAATTTATCATGAAAAAACCCTATGTTTTTTACATGCCTATTTACTGACACGTTTTCGTTGAATCACTCATGCTTCATCCTCGATAAGTTTTTCATTTTTTTATCTGATTGTACCTTGGAATGAACAGCTTATAATCTGGTTTAGTTCTTGATGAAGGTACAGTTCGAACCAGTTAAAATCAATTGGTTCCATCTGGACAAAGATAATAATCAAAACAAAACTAAACCAAATGAAAGAATGCCGAAGAAACATACACTAGAGATCATTTTTAAATTTTACCTAAGAAATCTATAATGAGACGACCATCTGAGATCCTCTTGTCAAACTTGCCCGTAGTCTTTCCATTAGGCCAACCAAAACTATGGAAGAGTGAATATGCTCCTCCTGTGTCTGAGTTCGAGTCTCCGAAGTTGAAAAGTGCAGGAAAGTTACATGTTTTCAAACTTTTACGGGCATTAATTTCACCAGAAAAAGCTAAGCATAAAAGAACAAGGACAGAAATCTTCATCCCGAGACCCATGTTATAGCACAAACCAAAAGCTCCCTTATTTCTCCCACTAAAAAGGAATGAGATGTTGCTGTGATTGTTGAGTTTTCATTTCTGAAGCATTTATAGATAAGCACTATACAAAATTAGGAATTCCCCTCCACAAAATGGGGAATTATGTTATGTTATGGGGTGCTAAAGATGCCATCCTATTCTCGCAATCATTTACCGAAATAAGGAAGCAATAAAGCTTTCCTAGAAAAGTACCTTAGAGAAATAGAGTTAACAGCCTTGTGGTGAATAAGAACTGGTTGTCAATTTTTCATGTAATCAAATAATGTAATATTGTTTACAATATCATCCTTCTCTAGTACTAAATTAGGAGTACATTACAGTAAGAAACAACTGGAAAAAACCATAGATTAGTTAACTTATTTGCTATTAAAAGCATGAATTAAATATCCATACTATTTTTGCTTTGGTTAAGTAGGCATAGTTAAAGGAAGATCAGTTTGAAATGCTGGTATTATATATTGAATTTAAAAATGCTTATGAGATAGCATGTCTGTTTTTAGTACTATTTCCGATGCAATAAAATCTTGAATTATATTGAGTTTGAAAATACTCATGAGCTAGACTAGATGTTTCTCCTTGTAATCTTGTATATAATGCAACAAAAATTTTGAAACGCTTTTTAGATAAATGTTTGTAAGCTAATCCATATGTCTTTCTTTTATTCTTCATGCACACAAGTCACAACAACTGTAATATATTTGACAAAAATAGTGAGCAATTTTTTTTTAGCTCTGCTAAATGAGTAAGAAACTCACATAACTTAAACTAGAAGATTGAAAGGCGAATCCGAACCAAGTTTAACAAAATCCAAAAGATTAAAAGTAGAATTACAATTTGACTGTAACTCATACAACAATTTGGTTCTTTTTATCAACTTTTCTATTTCATATGATCATTTAGCATCTTCGTTCATCCAATAAAATTTCAGGGATGATTCCAACTCCGAATCAGTATAATTTCTGCTTACTAAAATGCACATAAAATTGTCTTGTCCACCGTAATTTATTCAGAAATAGGAAACGGCGCATAAAATTAAAAAGATAAAAACAGCAAAAAGAATAAAACAATTAACGGTTATAGTTATTAAGCAAAAGGGACATTTTAACATTATAGATTTCATTTCACAACTGCGAAAGTAAGAAATATTGTTAAAATTTCTTTTTAATATTTATGAAATAAATATGTCTTTTCAATTCTCCTTTCAGTGCTGCAAATTCTTGAAGTAAATTGAATTTGGAAGTGTTCTTGAGCGAATGTCTTTCTTTTGAATCCTCTTTTCGGTACAACAAGATCTTTTATTTTCAAATGTAACAACTAATATATTGATTGTTGAATATATATACATGATGGAGGTGATAAATTATCTGACAGAGTCATGCAAAAACTACATCGGATCGTAGAATGTATTTCACACCCTTTGTAACATTTCGAGCCTCATGTAACATGCACTTTGCGCCATGAATGTAAAGAAGAGTCATTCCTTCAATAGGGGCAACCTCAGCGATGAGACTATTTCGTGTAACATACACTATTTCTTGAAGAATACTTCATATTGAATTTAAAATGCTTATGAGCTAAAATTTATTTCTTCTTAATCCTGTTTCTAATGTAACCAAAATTTTAAGTAAATTGTATTTGAAAATCTTTACGAGGTTCTAATTGAAATATTCAAGCATACTGAATGTGAAAATGCTCATGAGCTATGTATTATCTTTCATCCATTGAAACAACTATCTAAGTTTTTACAGAGAAAATTGGTCAAATTTTAATGGGGCTACGTAAGACTAATAGCTTAATTAGACACCTTAAAGAGGAATCTGAATCAAGTAAAAAAAATTGACTTGAGTTATAGCTTTCACAAGTTGATTCTCAATCAAGTTTGCGACTCCATATGATCATTGAGCAATTTATAAAAATAAACCTTTAAACAATATTTCAAGAAGTTACATTAACAGTTGACTTTTTAAACCTTGTGTTTAAGTATGATAAAGGGTCCAAGAACTGGCAATATTTTTCTACTGATGGAGTGATAAAATATTTAAAAATTAAATTAGCAGTGGTAAAAGCAGCAAATCGCGACAGTGGTAAAAGCAGCAAATCGCGACTGTGGTTAAGCCAAGGAACATTGTAACACTATAGATTAGATTTCATAACTGCAGGAACGACTGTAAATTTAAAAATATATGTTACAACTTTCACAACAACAACGAAAGAGAAATACAAGGAGATTTGGGCTTTTGTTTCTGATCAAGTTTCGGAACTATAAACCTATTTTGCCTTATTAAAATTACTTAATTTATGCAATTTATCGTCGACCAAATTAAGCATGCCCCCAAGTAAATTCTGTGATTGTGGCTTATGGCAAGCTTGCGAAAATGGCACTCGGGGTTCGGAGAAGGATCCGTCGAGAATGAGATTAGCTACAATCTTGTTAGCGGCTTCAGTGAAATGAATACTATCCCAGCTCAAGTACTTGGATGGGTCCTCACACGCATCTCCAAACACCGTATTACCTGCCACTGTTCCATTTTGTCCACACCAAACCCCAGGTACGCCACAACAGTACTTCATCTTCAATTCTTCAGAAAAACCTGTCATGTAACCATAATACATATATAAGGAAAACATTGTTTACACATATACCTGATGGACATTGATCCACTAATGTATCTCTTTATATGAAGGTTTATGTATTAAGTGTTGGTCAAACAAAGGTAATTAATAGGATACCATTGTTATTGGCTCTGAGTTGAAGTTTAGCCGAATACACATCAACAAAAGTAATGACTGCATTCGGAAATTGGTTTCTCAACTCATCGATCCTCTTCTTGAGTTCTGAGTTCAACTGTTGCGACTTTTGATTCCATTCATTTTTGCACCCGTACTTATCAAAAGTACATGTCTGAGGCGAGCAATCAATCTGGAGGGCATATGGCAAGCAACCCCATGGGCAAGTATTGTGTACCCACAAATTCTTTGCTCCATCGTTGAGTAGCCTCTGCACATTAATTTATATTTCACAAAATAAGTCAAGAAAGTTGATTGCTAATCAAACTCTTGTTCAAATGCTGCTCTTATCACCCGCTTCATAAAAAATCACTCAGCTATACTTAATTACTTACGTCTACAAGAGTTCGCATTGGCTTATACATATTTCTTTAATGATTCCCGGATTTTCAAAAGAAGAAAAACTATATCCATTTTTACAGCAAAAACTAAAATGAAAACACAGTTTGTACTAATGAGTTTTGAACTCAGGTTGTGTTCATTTATAACCACGGAAACACTTTTTACAAGAAAAATAAAAATAGAGAACTTCTTAGATTGGGTTGACTAGTGAACCTTTAACATATTTAGACAATAAAACCTGTGATGACCAAAAGAAAAAAAAAACTTACTTGCTATAAAAGCTACTTGAGAAAACCATGTTATCAGAGTTAATTTATTTACCTGCACAGATTTGATAAAAAAGTCTGCGGTGTAAGAAGCATTGCCTCCTCCGAATTTACCCATTACATCATTTTGACCGATGTCAATGGTATATAGAGCTTCTGAAAACGCCTCTGGCTTCGGATACATGTTAGTTGATTCTGGTTCTTTGCCTGTAATTGGGACATTTATATTAATAAACACATGGACAAGTCTGTGTTATTGCATAATTTTATCGCGCAATATACATATTTTCTTCTTATCAAGTGCTAGTTGAACTTTTCATTCCAGAGAACTAGAATTGCATACTTTTCAGTATCCATATTTGAAATTATTTGCTGAACTTGTGACAATTAATCAAGTTAGTTTACAGAATAGTATGTCAATCAGAACTCAATTATTTAGGATATTGTATGCCATAAAAACTGAAATCAATATGTTGACGAGCATGCCAATCTAATTTATTTAGTTCATCATTAAGTTGTTTATCTAGCAAACCAGAAACAACTTTTTCGTTGTAACCAAAATGGATTTATGAAATCTCCCATAGTCACTTAATGGTAGTTTCTATTAAACTAAATAAAATGGAAGCGATTCGTACTTGCAATGGCGCGTGACTTGAAAGATAAGAATCGAGAGACTTGGCCATCAAAGTTGTAAACATCATTAGCTCCATCCGGAGTTATACGTCGACCAGCAAATGCAAAGTTAGCACCATTTTTATAGCTAGTGGCTTCCGTATCCAAGTCTGATTTCAGGTATGAAAATCCCAGACTCTCAGCTGCAGAACACGGACAAAAAATAGATTAGCAAGAAAGAAATATCTACTACTTTTTATACCACTGAAATAATTTCAAGAAAACTTCATCGTTTCACTCATGTTCCATCGTCAATGCGTTCTCTTATTTTTATTACACTTTATCTTCTATGATTCCTAAATTTTGTAAAAATAGATTATAGGATATTCAAAATCTGATTTAACAATAGCTTATGCTTTTTACCTAAGAAATCTATGATGAGACGACCATCTGCGACCCTCTTGGAAACCTTGCCAAAGGTCTTTCCATTAGGCCAGTGGACTTCGTGCTTGATTGAATCATAGCCTCCTGTGTCTGAATTCGAGTCTCCGAAATTGAAAATAGCAGGAAAATTACAATTGCTTGAACCGGTATCGGCATTAATTCTAGTTTCTTCACCAGAAAACGCAAAATACAAAAGAACAAGGACCGAAAGCTTCAACCCAAGCCCCATGTTTGTTATGTAAAATAAGACACAAACTCTTGTGTATCTACCTTTCCCAAAGTGAAAGAGATGTTGCTATGGATGCTTGGGTATGCTAAAACTTCATTTTCAAAGTATTTATAGATTTAAGATTATGCAAACATTTGCAATTTATTTCCAAAAATAGGGGGATCATTATGCCATGTGGTGCTAAAAATGCCAATCATATTATTCCCAAAATAATTAAAAATACAACTTGCTTAGCCAATTATAGGCAGTGAACTGAAGTTGCATGGCAATTTCAAAAGGTAAATGAAATTGAATTTAACTTTGACAGCTAAAATAAAAACGAACAAAACAAGTTTGTACAGGAAATTAAATACTCAAAACGCCTAATATATGTGTAGGCTACTTTAATGTACGTCAAATGATCCAGATTACCATTTACAATTTGGAAAACTGTATTTTATAAAAAAGACTGTTTATGTTGTGCTCATGTTCGCCTAAAAACGAACGATCATGAACATTGACACGCCATCCTCGCGATTATTCAAGAAACTTCATTTGCATCCTTAAATAGAAAATCTTGATCTAGTAAGATTCGTCTACAACCCTATCTACAAATTACAATGTGGAGTTGCTGTTTAACCAAAGAAAATTCAAATTTCAGCGTTTTCCGGATTCCGGATTCCTCCAAATTGTTTAGTGATTGCTTAATAAAATAAAGTGACATTGAACCCATCTTTTCTAGAGTCGGACTAAAACCCCGTTATCCTTTTAAACAGTACCAAATAAAATGTTAAACTTTTTATGAGTTTCTAACCGTTAGATTAGGGGCGAAGCCAGGAACCATAGTACATAATGGTGTTCAAGGGGTGAAAGTTGTAAAAATTATTATTTTTCGGGTCTGTTTCTAATGTCAGCGTTGTTATAAATTAAAACTACGAGAACCAAATTGAAGTTAGACACAAGTATTTAGCATCATTGACCAACAGGTAGATGACTCGTTATTAATTAATTGTTTTTTATGAAATTACATGCATATTTGACCGTCATATTTGACCGTCTTATAACATGTATCAAAATTAACGAAATGAAACTAAATCATATAATTTAATGTTTGAACTATACAATTGACCAAAATTGATTTAGTAGTGGAAAATTAATCGGAATAGAATGTATAATATTCATCAATACTGAACCCCACATGGATGCATTGCAATTGTACAACAAATTCTCTCGTTTTCACTTTTTATTGTCAGGCCTTTTTATTGATTTTATGCATAAAATAAAACGATTTTTTCTACAAAAAAAAAAAGTAGACCCTTATGACAACTACAACTAACAGTTTAATCTTTCTTGTACTACTATTAAAACTACCTAAAATATCTAAGAATAAGTTGACTAATAATTCATTGAAAATTCAAAGTAATTTGTTACATATATAGTCAAAGGAACACGTTAAATAAAACAAAGAATATTGCAAACAAACAAACAAAAAATTATGTAAAAGGAAGACGTTAACTGAGTACAAAGTTTTGTCATCATATAAATTGCAAAGGTTGATTCTTGATAGTTCATAGAAAGTTATTTGCAAATGAAAACCATTGTTCCACCCTTTATTTGTACTTTACCCTAAATAAAAACAAAATTATTCGAGTTCTTTTTTTTTTTTTTTTTTCTGGCAAGTATCGAGAAAAACTTATGTGAACACGGTTCATTTTAAAATTTAATGTTAACTAGATTTACACAATAAAAATTAAGTGATCAGGTTAAGCCAATAGTTACTCTCAAAGGTTCTAAACATAGTTATCACAAGTGAAAACGGAAAAAGAAAAACAAACGGGAACGTGAAACACGAGAAAAAAAGTTCTAAAATTCACGTGAAATAATAAACCATTGATATAATTGTAAAATTGTTGACTTGTGACATGAAAATCACTCGTGAAAATCGCCTCTTACAGAAATGCAATGAAAGACGGTCTACATCATAACCTTAGTGCTCTAACTACTCCGAGTCCGCACACATGGGGAGTTTTAACACCGATTATGCCTTTTTAAAACAGTAATTAAACAATTTTTGCAATCATGAAGACTATGTAGTGTACAAAATCATATTGATATTGGATATTAAATTATTATTTAGCAACTAAAAATTAATTTGTGTTGTGTTGGATTGTGGATATAAGGATAAGCATATTGATATTGGATATTAAATTATGATTTAACAACTAAAAATTAATTGGCAATATACTAACTAAAATAGCAAACATTGTTAACCTGGTTGGTATTAACCGACTAAAAATTGTTAGTTATTGATCGGTTAGAATTTAGCAACTAAAAACGGTTAGTTAGTGATCTGTTAGTATTTAGCTACTGATAACGGTATGGTCACCGATTAGTTGGTAGCTAGATACTAACAGTTAAATTGCTAGTTATTGGTATTTACCAACTGAAAATTGTAAGTTAGTGTTCAGTTACTATGTAGTGACTGAAATTATTATAGTTAAATTAGTTACTCCATCCATTTCCATTTAATTACCCACTATAAGACTATGTGTAATTTTAACCGGCTTATAACTTGTATCAAAATTGTCAAAATAATTTTTTTTAAAATCTAATCATAAAATTTAACATTTGAACTATATGATCAACTTTTGAAAATTTTCATTCCAACAATTTTGATATAAATTCTTGGCCGGTCAAAATTATACGTAGTTTCGTAATGGACAGTTAAATATGAACGGAATGAGTAACCGTTAAAGTGTCATATTTACCAACTGGAAATTGTAACTTAGTATTTAGTTACTAAGTAGCAAGTGAAGTTATTATAGTTACAAATTAGTCAGCAAATACTAAAAATGTAAAAATTAGTTAGTAATAATAATGATAATAATAATTCTGTTGTTTTTTTGTCATATCCTTGGTAAAATAACTTCATTAGCACTTAGATGCATTCTGAATGTAGGTCGTAATACCATCATTTTTCGTTAATGTTTTTTTATCGAAAAACCTATCATGGGAGCTTGTCTCATGAAATAATATTTTTTGCTATTTTATCAATAAAATGAACCCGATATTGATAATAATAATAATAATTTTGTTGCTTTTTTGTCGTATCCTTGGTAAAATAACTTCATTAGCACTACATGCATTTTGAATGTAGGTCGTAATGCCATCATTTTTCGTTAATGTTTTTTTATCGGAAAACCTATCATGGAGCCTTAACTCATAAAAGAATATTTCTTGTTATTTTATCAATAAAATGAAACCGATGATAATAATAATAATAATAATAATAATAATAATAATAATAATAATAATAATAATAATAATAATAATAATAAATAATACTATATCCTCCAAATATTTTGGCAACCAAAGCAAGCAAGAAATGGCTGCCACAAATTCCTTAATTTCCATTCCCAACTTCTCCTCACTCTCTCTCTCTAAAACCCCTCTCTACAAAACCAACCGTCTTCTTGCAACCGTATCCTCTCTCTCTAACACTTCTCCCTCATCCTCCGATCGGATACCGGAGGATTTTAACAAGAGGTCTGTGCTGGAGAGTGTGGTTGTTTTGTGTGCTTCGGTGGCCGTTTCGGTTGCGGTTTTGGTTTCTGAAGTAGACTGCGCTTCGGCTTTTGTGGTTAGCACGCCGAGAAAGCTTCAAACCGATGAGCTTGCGACCGTTAAACTATTTCAGACCAACACTCCTTCCGTCGTCTATATCACCAATCTTGCCGTCAAGTATCTTCTTTTTTCTCTTCTCTATCTATCGTCATTTCATGATTCGCTAACAAAAAAATGACGGAATTAGTGACAGGTTTTGGTTTCCAACGTCCCGGGGACGGCATGGCGACGGGTTTCAATTTTGCTATCTTCTTTTTCTCTTCTCTATCTATTGTCAATTCATGATTCGCTACCAAAAAAAATGGTTAGACCGTAGACGGAATTAGTGACAGGTTTTGGTTTCCAACGTCCCGGGACGGCATGGCGACGGGTTTCAATTTTGCTGACAGATATCTAATAGATTTGACCGTCCCTGATTGGAACCTTTTTTTGTAGTGATTATTTTATAGATTGTTGTTACTATTTATATTAATATTCATTGACTTGTAGTCTTAATGGCGTTGTTTGTGATTAGTCTTGAGTAGATTTTGTATGAAAATTTACATCCAATGTGAATTCATGAAGTGATTGTAGGTTGTTCTTACGATTTATATTAATATTTATTGACTTGTAGTCTTAATGGCGTTGTTTGTGATTAGTCTTTGAGAGATTTTGTATGAAAATTTACATCCAATGTGAATTCATGAAGTGATTGTGCGTGTTAAGTGGTTGTTGTTTAGCTTACGATTTATATTAATAGTTATTGACTTGTAGTCTTAATGGCGTTGTTTGTGATTAGTCTTGAGGAGAGATTTTGTATGAATATCTGTAGGCAGGATGCATTTACATTGGATGTGTTGGAGGTGCCTCAAGGCTCTGGTTCGGGATTTGTATGGGATAAACTTGGTCACATCGTCACTAATTACCACGTAATCCGAGGCGCATCTGATCTTAAGTAGGTGAATTTACATTTTTAAAGTTGGTGTCGATCGTAACACTGTTATGGAAATACGCTATCATTTTAATGATGCTTATGTGAATTTAGTGTCGACGTCTACTACTACCTCGTGTAGTTAGCTTTGTTAGAAAGAGACAATTTACTTAAATTTCCATGTTATTGCTTAAAACTTGAGTTAATTAGTTTGAATGCTAAACTATCACCAGTTTCGATTTTGTGTACATAATTCGAGCCGCTTCTGATATTAAGCACGTTGTACATTCAATTGATACAGATGTTCCACATTTAAAATCAATACAATTAATTATTTTAACAGAGTTACCCTCTCCGATCAAACAACATATGATGCAAAAGTGGTTGGGTTTGATCAGGATAAGGATGTTGCTGTATTGCGTGTCGATGCACCAAAAGACAAGCTTAGACCTTTACCTATTGGTGTATCTGCTGACTTACTTGTTGGCCAAAAAGTATATGCCATTGGAAACCCTGTAAGTGTAACTGTAACTTACATTTGACAAATCTCATTCGTTTTGTCGCTTTATTAAAATTAAGTGATCTGAGGTTGTCGACTTTTTAGATTAAATCTTAACCTAGTTTGCTTTTGCAGTTTGGGCTTGACCACACACTCACAACTGGTGTCATCAGGTAAAATGTTTTCATGAGGTCACTTTTAAGAATACAGTAGGAAAGTAAGGACAATGATAGTTGTACATGAGTTCTTTCATTGCATGTTTAACCAAATAATTGTAAACAGAAGAAAGGTGAATAAACTGAGATTAAAATCTGAAACTAAACTAGGCGACAATTGTAGGTACTCTTGAAGTAAAATCATTTGCTATTACTGTTTCTAGTTTTCTACATTACATTGCATACCACCCCGTGTATGGTTTCACCTTTATTAAGTTCTTATTTTTTTCAAGTATCTTATAGTGGGCTAAGAAGAGAGATAAGTTCAGCTGCTACTGGGCGTCCAATTCAAGATGTTATCCAAACAGATGCTGCCATAAATCCGGGCAACAGTGGAGGGCCACTTCTTGACAGTTCAGGGAACCTTATTGGAATAAACACGGCTATTTATTCTCCTTCTGGTGCATCTTCTGGCGTTGGATTCTCCATTCCAGTTGACACGGTAAACCTTTTATCCAATTTATTTTATAGCACTGACATGTTCTTTATACTCTCTACACTATCTATCGTGTTTTTCTATTCTAGATCTCTTTTTCTATGTAGTGTACAAAATCAGGAAAAAAAATGTTAAGTTGGGTACTTATAGGCTCTGATATTTGTAGGATGGTGTACCAGATAAAATTTTAACCATAATGGTTGAATTGGTTATTAAAACTTGCTCCTTTTATATTTAGGTAGGTGGCATTGTTGATCAGATAGTCAAGTTTGGGAAAGTGACGAGGCCAATTTTAGGCATAAAGTTTGCGCCCGATCAGTCTGTAGAGCAACTAGGAGTTAGTGGAGTGCTCGTATTAGACGCTCCTCCTAATGGTCCAGCTGGCAAAGCGGTAAGTAATGTTTTCCTCTTAAGTCTTAGGCCTTGTTCTGCTGCATCTTTTAAGTCGTTTTTATTTTTTATTTTTAAAAGCTTGGTTATATTATTGAATATTTTCAATTCTGACATGAAAAAAGCTAGAAAGCAAGCCAATGGACCCATTTCTTTTGCAAATCAAAAAACTGCATCCAAACAGGCCCTTAATGTTTTATTGACTTGAAATTGTGTATTGGTGTAAGTAAAAGCTAAGCTACTTTATTTGCAGGGTCTGCTATCAACTAAACGTGATGGCTATGGTAGACTTATATTGGGAGATATTATCACATCTGTGAATGGACAAAAAGTTGCAAATGGCAGTGACTTGTACAGAATTCTTGATCAATGTGAAGTTGGTGAAAAGGTAAAACCCAACTTATTCTTTAAATTGTACTACATGTTTGGTAATTTCCAGGGCAATGCAGTCTTTATCATTTATAGGTTATAAAATAAAATGATATTGTTGTTTCTTTCTAAAAACAATCCGAAGTATAATATATATATATGAAGTTTCTGGTTGGTGGGTTACTTATCTTTAATGGGAGGACATTTGGTCATGTTTATAAGGTCATGTTATTGCTTTTTTCATATGTATTCGTAATTTTTTTCTATTTTATTTTCACAAATCAACATTTTATTTTATTCCTAAAGTGTTTGTTCAAAAAAATCGGTAACATCTGATTTTTTATATTTTTTTGGGTATTTATTGTTTGTTTTGGCAATTTATAAAGTAGTAATAATAATAAATACCAAAGAAAATATAAAAGTCAAATTTTACATATTTTTTTTGAACAAACACTTTACAAATAAAACAAAACGTTGATTTAAGAAAAATAAAATTATGAATACATATGAAAAAAGCGATAACATGACCTCGGAAACATGACCAAATGTGCACCCACCCATCTTTAGTACTCCTTAAAACAATTATTTTGATTTTATGTTATGATCAGGTTACAGTGGAAGTGTTGCGAGGTGACCATAAAGAGAAGATTCCTGTGATTCTTGAACCAAAGCCTGATGAATCCTAATTGCATAAAAGTGGGCAGCAAATTATACCATACGTTTGACGGATGAACGTTATTGTTATGTGCTAATTATTTTTCCGCGTATAGGAATTGTTCATTTATCAGTTACTGTATAACAAAGTGTAATGCTGGTGAATGAATATTGTACAGCTGTTATGTAATTGAAAAAATATCCATTTTTAGAGCTTCATTTCCACATGCATCTTTTTCCCTTCGGTATTCGGAACTGAAAATAAGGGGTTTTTACTTTTTCCTCGAGTCGATGCTGGGTTAAGTCATGTCCATAGACCATGAGCTGCGACATTCATGGGAACTTTTTTGTTTATTATTTACCTATCCTATCATTTTAATTGGCGAAACTCAATACTGTTAGTCTGTTCGTCTTATAACTTGTTTACTATTTGGTTGGTCAGCTTTAAACTGAGCTTTTAGGTTGTCTTAACTGAAAAGGTTAGAAGTTCTGAGTCGATTAACTCATTATTTGTGTTTCGTGTAACTAGTTTCACTAGGCACTGGCACACTTCAATAAACTAATTTGTCCCCGTTAGATTCTCGTTTTGGTTGACCCGTTGACCCGTTCGGAACCTATTTTTGACTTACCATCATCAACAGGCTATAAACTTTTAAGTTGAATGCAACAACTTTGTCTGGATCATACATAATACTAAAATCAGAAAAGCCAACATTCAAGAATAGTTCAAGGATAAAAAAAAAAAAGTTGAAAGTGACAAGACATTCATATGTATAATGATATAAGCTGATATATGAATTCACTGTTCAGAAATTACAAAGACGTGCCAAGTATCTGGTTTTATCTTTACACGTCTAATACAAAATTTTACATTATAAAGTTCACAACCCATTTATTGAAATTCGATTTGAGGAACCCGGCATACCTAAGTTTTGAGCCTTAAAAGGTAACTCCTGTGCAAAGAACCGAATCCAGGTAGTATGGTCTACTATAATTGCTTCAACAATAACACACCAAACTCTTCAGTTGTGTATCTACACTCATTATTTGATAATATTTTATCCTTAAAAAAGAACCATATCGGATGTATTTAAATGACAACTCAGCGTCGCAGCGGACATAGAATTACTTTGGCACCAGTCTGATTGGACAAACAGAAAATGCAACACATCTAGCTGCTTTGGCCAACATAAAACGCTCGTGCTCTGTCAATGGCCTCTCTATCACCTTTATTATATTTGCATCCTAAAACAAAGCAAAGTGAAGGTTGCAATAATCGATAAAATGTCGCATTATATCAAGGGTTATTTGCACTTTTGTACACCACCTATGCTTTTAGCAATTTGTATACTGCTGGTCTTTAAGTTTATTCAGAATTGAGTCAAAACCCAATTTGTTGGTGTAGAAATTCTTATAAAAATGAATAGATGATGTATAAAATGGCAAAACTAAACCTTACAATCATACTTAACCATCTTTTACTAAAACCAACAAAGTTTCTCAATTGGAAAAAAGCAGGCATATCAGCGACCAAGTTAGTAATAATAGTGGAACAGTGTACACAGTGTTAAATTTGATCGACTGATGCACAGAAGTGTAAATTACCATTACACTCCTATAAACTCAAAGATGCACCTTAGGGTGCAATGCATTTTTATATTTAATGGAATGCTTAATATAAAATTTATGTACCTTCTTTTGTTGTTGCATAATTGGCCTAATACTGGCCATGTCACCGACTTCAATCACATTGTTAACGTTCCCGCTTTCATCTCTTTCTGTTGGTGAATTGTTTGAATGCCTCCATTTCCCATTAGAGATGTACTTATAATAGTACCTGAATTTGTCAAATTGTAGTTAGCTCTTGTCTAAATTATTTGCTGTTTTCGAATCAGTGAGCACAATCTGAAAGTACACTTCTGGCAATAGTTTATTTACAGTTTCTGTAAGAGGGGATAGGATAACCAAAGCTATTTGTCTGAAAATGGAAATTATATATTGTTAGGAGTTTAATCTAGTGAGCACAATATGAAAATAAATGTGTAGCAGTAACTTAACTCTATAGTACATTATTTACCGTTTGAGAAAGAGAGAATACAATGAGGATCAGAAAATTGTTTGTCTGACGATGGAAATAAGGGCATGTTTGGCGTGATTAAGCAAATATGCTGAATTTTTATAGACTAAGAAAAAATAGGTTCATCCAGCTTAAAACCTCCCAACTTTTCAAGGCCGTCAAAACATAAAAGATCTCCTTTTAAGCTAGTGAATAAATGCAGTCTTGCATTTAACTATCGAAGTAAAGAACAAACGATCGAAGTAAAGAACAAACGAAATAAACAAGATTTAATGGTGCACCCAAAGAAGGCCTAAGAAAGACCCTTACTTTCCTTGCGTAAGCCTAACTTCAGTTTCAAATCTTGGACCACCTTTGTGAACAAGCTTAACCGGTTCTTTCCAGTTTCCTGTGAAATCTCCAATCAAGCTTACATCCTCTCCCTGTGTATGTTGGTAGTCGTAAGTCTCATAACTTCGGTATTTGAGAAAATATCCATGCTATTAAATATAACAAATTAAAGAGTTAAAGCCATAAAATAATTACTTCATGACCATTCCAGACAAAGGTGACAGCATGAGTTGGAGGCCCTTCGTGTTTTCCTCTTTCAGCCATTGCTATAAGATCCCATGTAGCTGATGCAATTGCTGATCTGCACAAAAAATTAAGCTTTAAGTTAATAATTTACATGGGATTTTCATTGTTTGGTAGTACACCAATCCACATTTTACAATTTGTTAAGAGCATAAACCAAGCTGTCTTTTTAATACTTTCTCTAATACATGATAATAAGCATATAAATAAGTGTGAAAATTACAATGAAGTTATATGTGGCGTTGCATCACCTTTATCTGCTAAAACTGGCGAGAGGGTACAAGAGAAATGAAGTAGTAAACTAATCAGGTTATTGTACTTACTAAAAAAGAGGGACAAGATAGGCAAACATAATTATGTGTCTCATCTACCGATTCATACACAACCGCTGACGAAAGGGTTTTATAATTAAAGTTCAACTAGCCACAGTTACAGGACTGTCATAGCCACCTCGATATATATAATCATAGTTTTGTATGCCAATAACTTCTCTTAAAGAAAATGATAAGTTGGAGTGCGAAATAAAAAAAACATGCATATGTTATTACACAATTCAGAAAACAAAATCAAAAAGGAAACTATTGAAATGATATGTGAAAAGATACCTGTTAGGCCTGCAAGAGTGCAATCCGGTAACAAAGTTGTGCGCAACATGGAGAGATGTATCTGTCATCCAATGCAGATAAGCAATTACACAAGCTGGGGCACGATCAAAGCCAGTAGTGCAAGTAATATATACACGGTGATTCTTTTTTAATAACCGTAATAACAGGCCGACACAAAAAGGTAACTTTTTCCTCATATCATATGAATCAGCATCCCTGACAAAAAATTAGAAAACCAAAGCAAGTGTTTTGTCAAGTTTGTTTGCAGCATAAACATTAAGAATAGGTTTGTTACGGTTTTGTTCACAACTTTTCCGTGTTTGCATGGATTTTGTTCAAAAACCTATCATTATTTCATTAGTAATTTTAACATATTGGTTTTATTGTCTCTTTTGTACTCTCCTCTTAATTTTAACTGAAAAAGTAAAATCACCCGTAGGTTTATTATCACTTTGGTACACTAGCATATAGGTCTAGAATCAGTTCTGTACATTGAACTATAGGTTTATCACTGCTTTCTTCCATTAACTAGCATCCGTCTAAGTTGCTGTTATATTAAGAAATGGTAGCTTGGTGTAATTGAAAAACATGAATTTGTTTACACTATCGCTAAATCCCAGCAAATAAAATTTTCATGGCTGGAATATTTGAAAGTTTTGAAAACGCATTTTTGGTGACAAAAAGAGTAGAAATTCACGCGTTAAGACAAAATCTGAAGACATACAGCAATTTCGTAGAAAATAAATTTTGAAAGTCCTAAACAGTATTAGAAAAAAAAAAAAAAAAAACACCTAGTTCTACCTTGATATTTGATTGAATTAGTTACCTTATGGGATAACTGATCATAAGAATGTTAAATGCTTGGCACGCTTCATTGACTGTGCTTGCGTTAATTCCCCAATTTTCTGCTTCGATCCCACTTTGAAAATTCAGAACTGCGGTAATTCCCTGATACAGAAATTAATCTGAATGTTATAAGAGAACCATTGAACCAGAAAATAATTAACCATGTTAAGAGGCATAGTAACAAATTTTTTACATAATAGTCCTCACCGCATTTGACAAAGCCTCTACATCAGCTTCTTTTTGTATACACGATCCGACATATATCTGTTCTGTAATCTAAGCAGTATAAGAAAACAAAAATAATCAGTTCCAAAAATAATGCTCCACAACAAGCAATTCTATAAAAGCGCTAACATGGTTTAAGATAAAACACCATAGGTCCATAGCAAACTTAACGACCTCCGCAGAATTGAGACAAGAAAAAAAAAATTAGGAAAAAAAAGCCCTGCAATGCAATTTGGAGCGTGTTTTCAGCAGCTTATTTATCAATTTTACATCATCAAACCTTTCGCAGTTGTTGAAAACGATCTGTATACAGAAATATACACAGCAAATTATAAAATGAATGAACCTAAAACACACAACACCCACAAAGGAGAACCTATTTTCATGCAACTCAAATAGCTAAAATCGAGGGAAAGTGCAAAAGATTAGAGGTTGAGTTGTGTTAAGTTGATGAGAAAGTATAAATTCAAATGAGGGCCATTAAGAGAGAGCTACTTTGAAATGGTTATTTAGAATAGCAACTTTACATAATTTACGATGTGAACATATTTTAACATATTAGCTATACCTTATCTCTAAAGCAGCTAATGGCGCAGGTTTAACTGAGGTTGTGATTCCTCTATAAGAATATTTAGTGCATTCTAGACTTCAGAGAAGGCACTCGTTTCATAAGAAAATAATGTTGAGAAAAATTTGCTAACCCATGGAAAGTATAGAAAAAAGGCAAAAAGCAAAGTATTTTTCTTCTATTTTTGTCTTCCTTTGAAATGACAGGTAGCCAAATTCAACAATCTAAAAGGAAATATTGGAAGCAAAACATCAACTAATTTGTCAATAAAAAGAAAAAATTCGTCACACCTTGCTATAGCTCATACCAAGCGAGTGATTATAGTACAGTTCCCCTTTAGAACGATCTAATGCTTTAGCATATTCATCCAATGGGAAACTCCCATGGCCCCATTCACCATCACTTGTCTCTTCATCTGAGAAAATAGTCACAATCTGGCCAAACGCTACATTAGTAGCGTTTCTCTGCAGTTTCGAATTATCATTTCTGTTTTGATCAAGCAATTTCCAACCTCGAGGTGTTGAGAATTTTGAAGAAAACAGAACGAATCCCGAGTTTCCACTATAATCAGAAGATGTTCTCAAGATTGATGATAATGAATTTTTATTCCAAGTGGTTAAAGGTACACGACCTCTGTTATATAATAAGTCTATATCACTTTTACTGAGTAATTGATGAACTGGAAAAGGGGAGACGGGTCTTTCCAGAACGAGGCTACAAGGACCAGATTCCTGTGGAGTTATTTTCCTGCAGAATAGTTTGAATTGAAAATACATAAAAATAGGCAAACTAAAGAGACTTGACTAAGAGAAGTATTATGTACCAAACATTAATTATAGATCATCATGTTAACAAGCAGAAAATGCACATGACAGGATTGAAATGGTGATAATGAAGAACTTTGGATATGAAGATAACAAAACTCTAGTGCTAAAATATATGCATACTTTGTATCACCATAGTCTTTGACCTCAATAAGCTTCCCAGCAGATGAATCACTGACTTTTTTCAATGTGTCACCGACCATTATAATCCTTGATCTCTCCGCATTACCCTGCATTGCTACAATAATTTTAAGTTTATAGCACATAATCATATACTTATAGCACAATATAATAATAAGCTTGTAATGAGGTATAAGCATCAGCGCAAAAGAAAAGGTTACACTCAGTACTTACTTTTAGACATTACTTTCGCTACAATATTTTAAGAACCTATCTTTCATTATGTTTTTTTCAGTTCCCTATAGGCCACTACTTTTTTCTTCAAACCGTTTTAAGCTCCGAACAATTGCAATGATGATAAAAACCTACCTAGAAAGACAATCTGAGTGATAAACTCAAATTGACAAATAAGTACCGTAGTTACACACGAGGAGTGAAATCTTAGAGAAGTTTTACAGGTGCGAACAAACATTACCATGCCAGTTTAATGAATTTAATTTTTAAAGGAACAAGGCTCCATAAAACAGAATGGACAGTTTAAAAAGTACGATAAAAGAACAAAAATTGGTCCTTAATTGCAACTAAATACGTGAAATTAATGTACTCTATACAAAAGTTTTGTCAGATATTATAGTTATTACGATACGTATGCCTGTTTAATTACAGCTTTTAAGCTCAATCATAGTGATTTCTTCCTAAAATTTGGACTGCATTTGGTTGATCAGCTTAAAAATTGAGCTTTTTTCTGGCTTTTAGCCTGGAAAAGCTACAATCCTTAGGCGGGATGAACCCAGCTCTTTTCCAACTTGAAACATTTCATTTGCTTAAATGCTGCAACCTAACAAGAACTAATTATCAAAAACATGAATTGAGCAAAGTATTAAGAACAAACACAGACCCCTCGTTTCATGGCGTGGACATACACCCTCCCATCCACCGATATCGCAAACCGAATACCCATTGGCTTATCCAAAGTCACCATATACTCATTCAAATTCATGTTCAAAGAGGAAGCTGAAACTGTCGCACACGCCCTATAAACTCTAGCCAGATGGGACCCACGACATCGAAACGGAAAATCAAGACCGTTAACTACTCTCAAATTCTTCCCCAGAAACGACGACGTAAATTTCTCAATATGGGGTTTAGGCAACAGATATGAAGTGTGCTCAAATGGGCTAAAGTTCACCATTTGCAGCGACGACATTGCTAGATACTCAGGAAATTCCGTACGTAACAAACACTATCTTTATAAATAAAAAATGGCTTAGATAGAATAATTTGCAACCAAATGTATCAATAGAGCTTACAAAAAAGTAAGTAACAAAAGCTAGCTGTCTTTGTCCATCAGAAAAATGCAACTTTTTTTTGGATAAGAATGCAACTTATTAGCTCAAACCATGCAACCAAACACCTATATACTATATTGTCTATCTAAAAATTAATCTGTGTATTAATGAAGCTTAAAAAGAAAGCAAAAAAAAAAAAAAACACTAAATGTTTTTGTCCATCACAAAAGATACAAGCTTATTATTAGCTCAAAAGATGGACCAAACCAAGCTTTATATATGACAATGTCTATGTATATCTATATAGTATCAATAGAGCTTAAAAAGCAATCAAGAAAAGCTAGTTGTTTTTATCCATTCACAAAAAGAAAATACAACTATTAGTTCAGAATGAATATACATTCATTTAAATATAATACTAAAAAATGTTATATTTGTGTTTTATATGTATATTTATATATAAACTAGTATAGTGTAGTGAGATCTGAGGTTATTGGAAAACTTTGGAAATGATAATCAATGAGTGAATGAGTTATTTATTTGGTTAGAAATTAAGATAAATAAAATAAAATAAAAACAAAGCTATAGTACATTGTAACGGTAAAGGTTTGTCACACGTGTATATCAACGGGACCTACTTTTATGTAAACTTGTACATTGTAAAGCTATATCACACGTGTAAAGGTACGTCAATATTTTATCTCTCTTATTTTTCTATTATTCTATCTCTTTTATTTATATTTTTCATATATAAATTAATAAAATAATAAAAAAAATAAATTGTATAGTTGTGATAGAGAAATTTATAAAAAAAGCTAACATCCAATATATTTTTGTCTGTTAAAGAAACAGAAAAGTTTAAAAAACAGTTAAAATAAACTGGGCCATTACATAAGCTAGTTTGAATTATTCCTAATAAAAAATATTTAAATTCTAAATGCCGACAGTCACGTAAAGCAATAAGAACTGATCTATTTAATCCTTGCATTGTAAGATGTTTAACAGCTACTTGTACCATACCTAAATGGACATATTTATATTTTTCAAAATATCTTTTCGGTTCTTCTTTATGTAATGACTGAATGGTTTTCATATCCCTTTCTACATGGATTGTTTGTTCTATAGTTTTAATGATCATAGCCATTTTAAAATCAAACATTCCTACAGAATACATTTACGAGGGTTTAACCTTAGAAATGTGCCAATTTGCTAATTGTTCTTCAAAGTTTGTCATTTATGGAATATCATTATATTGACATTCTTCTTTATTTATCATATTTTGAGAATTGAAATTTCTATAAAAATTTGAAGCATAGCTTCCTGATGAAAAATTATTAGAAGAATTAGATCTTCGCATTTTAGAGAACATAATAAGTGATCATTAATATAAGTATATTGCGGAAAAAAAATTTAATCTTTATACTACTGTCAACGATTAAAAATATTCTTTACCTTCTGATGCCTCTTCTAGACTTTAAGGTTTGATCTTAACGCGACTAAGTTGTAGTGCGATAAAGACTTGGTTCTGATAACAACAATGAAACTTAGACTTATAAAAACTTATTATTTATGTATTGATGGACAATATTTTACAGAGAGATACTTGTTATTGCTTGCCATTATGATAAGACATAACTTCTCTTGTATAGGCAAAATATCTAGAACAGACTGGCTACCGGAACTATTCTAAGATTTGGTACTACAAAAGGCCAAAACATGAGCGGCCGACAAAAGTAAAATAAAGTCAAAACATAGTGGCCCACAAAAAGAAAAGATTCTCACCTTTTATTTTAATCACGTCGGGTGCTCATTGGGCCCCATCGATCACGTGAAATTTGATAGTGATTGAAGGAATCCTTCTTTAGTTTAATAAAGTAAAATTATTTTACAAAAGCTTTAGTTTAATCTTTCTTGCCTTTGTCCTTTTTGGGTTTTTCCACTTCTTCACTTAGTGGGTTTTAAGAAGGGTATCTTCATTTTCTATTTCCAAATCTTCATCCATTATGGAATTTAATTTTGAAGAATTTGCTTGAAAACAGACAAAAAAGTTTATATCTAACTGTTGTTGGAGGTATTCCAATAATTTCTCCTTGAGCTCAATATTTGATACAAAGGAAATTTCTTTTTTAATGTCTGCTATAGAGGGCAGACCAATAGTCTTTTTCTCGGGTGCATATTCCCCTTCCATTTTATTATAGGATTCAATATTCTCTTAAATTTTAATAACGACTAGTTTATAATCGAACTTTGTCCACCACTTATAATAAGATTGCCTAAATAAGGTCATAACACCAATCTCTGTTGGTTTAACCGCATAGGACCATTGCCAGATCCAATGCAGACTATACTTGGAAATAAAATGAAGTAAATTACTTCCTTGAATCACTTTTACCCCCTAATTTTGGGGTTACTCAAAAGATAATTCTCATATTTTGTAAAAATATCGGGAGGGAGAATATCTCTTCTGGAGGAAAACCAATTGTAAAACCAATATGGTAGTTCCTGGTTTAATAATGATGGTTCCATTCTGATGAACCAGGTGTGTTTTTCTGCTTCATTCTGATAATAAAATGCATGTTTCCAAGCAGAAATATAATCCCAATAATTATAATTTTTATGGGAAAAACTAAGCTGCATAGGCTTATTAGGATTTAGTCCCCATTCTGCAATATGAATGACTTTTCGGATAAAAGCTTTACTAAAAGAGATGTCTCCAGTATGCTTATTTTGGTTCATATGGTTGAAAGCTACTGAACCTGTTTCAATAAGGATAGACTGAAAATATTTCAAGTCTTTGTTATCAATTAGAGGGAAATTAACCTCTGTGTCAAAATATCTTTTTGCCAACGTGTTGTGAGAGGTAAATAATCTATCATCTCCTTTTTGAAGAAGAATGATTACTTCTTCATTGGCTTTTTTCGTACAAGGTAGAACTGGTTCCTTTAGAACTTCAATAAAACTTTCTTGTGTTTTGCCAGAGGATAAATAATCCTCATAATCCGCCGGTTCCTTTTTGGATCGGGGTATTGAGCTCTTAGATGAGCCTGCGATAGATCTGGAAGAGGAATATCTCTTCATTTCACTTTGTTCTGATGAGGAATATCCTCTTCGTCCTTTGTCTTGGCTCATTAGAGCCCAATAATAAATTTCCTGGTCAAAAAGTGAGGAAGAAAATTATTTTCTCCTTTAATATATTCTATATCAAAATCAAAAATAGACAAAATAGATTTCCATCTTGCAAATATCTGTTTGGATGCTAGATTTTTAACATTGCTGCTTTGCAATCAATTCGTAGAAAAAATTTCTGATTTAATTAATCATCCTGGAATTTTGTGATACAATTTACTATTGAAAGAATTTCTTTCTTTAGAGTGGAATAATGGCATTATTCCATTTGCCAGAAGTATAACGAGATAATATCTCTTTGTCTTTATTTGGAAAATTTTGTTTCAGAATACTACCATAACCAATATCTGAAGCATCGGTTTCCACAATTTTAAAGCTATTAGGAGAAATAAGTGTCAAACATGGTAGGCTTTTGACTTTAGACTTAATGAGCCTAACAGTTTTTGTGTGAATATCACTCCATGGCTGTGGATTCTTTTTGAGCCTTTCATATAAAGGTGAACTATCAATAGAGAGATTTCTGTAATAATCTGCAATATAATTTAAACTATCCAAAAATCTCCGAAGTTGGGTTTTTTCCTGTAATATATCAGGCAATTTGTTTGCAAATTGTATTGCCCTATCAATGTGAATAATTTTACATTGATCAATTTCTTGTCCTAGAAATCTAATATGAGTCTGAAAAACGGATATTTTCTTAGCAGAAACAACTAGTCCTGCATTTTTTATAATTTTTATAAAAATGTTGAGGTGTTTAAAATGAGAATCCATATCTTGGGAGAAAATAAGGATATCATCTATATAAACAATGATTGAAATTCGGAAGATGCATTTTTTAAGCCAAAAGGCATAACATTCCACTCATAATGTCCCATAGGAATCACAAAAGCAGTTTTGTATTTATCTTTCGGGAAAAATGCTATTTTGGTACCCAACGTATCAGCTTTTACCAATTTGGTACCCAACGTACCACGTTTTCTAATATGGTACCCAACGTAACTGGTTTCCCTCCAATCAAGGGACCAATCCCACTTCAGGTCACCGGAGACTGGTCAGAAATGCTATTTTACTATTTTACCCTTTAGTTTTCCCTCAAAAATGTATCAAACACCTCACTCCTTTCCCTCCATTTCCTTTTTTACCTCCATTTCCTTTTTTACCTTTACAGATAACACAACTACTGTATCAAACACCTCACTCCTGCTCTCTCTCTCTCTAAAACTCCATGGAGTATCTGTGCTACTGTGGAAACCAACCAAAAATGACGACTTCATGGACCAAAACAAATCCAGGAAGAAGGTTTCTTGACTGTAAAAGTGGAAAATGTAAATTTTTTAGTTGGTTTGACCCCCCTATGTGTGACAGAGCTTTGGCCACCATACCTGGTTTGTTGCGCAACAAAGCTAAAGTTGAAGAAGATAATAAGAAACTGCAGGCCTATAATGAGTCACTTGAAGAGAAGATACAAGAGCTAAAAGAATACATTAAGACATTGGAGGTTGAAAAAGAGGCTGCTAAGAAAGAGAATCAAAAACCAGTTAGCTATGTGTTGCTAAGCCTAATCTTGTTTGTAATTTTGGTTTCTGTTTTCTTACTTAATGGTGAAGGTGAGCTAAATTAAGTGAGTTGGATGAGCTAGTTGTAATGTTGTAATGTTGTAATGATGTGATGTGGTTTTAGTATAACTTGAACTCTTTTATGATTAATTGCAGTTGATGAAAATTCTGATCAAAATACTTGCTGTATAATTATTCTGACTATGCTGAAAATGAGAAATGATATTAAGAATACACACCTGTAATGAGTTGCAGTGATGAAATTTGGTTCACATTGGTCTTCATTGGTACCTGAAAATATAGAAGGAAAAAAATTCTGATCAAAATACCTCACTGATCAGAAAAAACTGAAATATTACCACTTGATCCATCAGAAAAAATTCTGATCAAAATTTTCAGTTATCAGACAAGTACCAAATTAGAGTAATAACTTCACCAAAACAACAGTAATAACTTCACCAAAATTAGAGTAATTAAAATACAAAGATAACAGCCATTTTCATTACCAAATTAACTGTCACTACATCACCAAAATAACAGTCATTAGAATACCAAATTTTAGTCATTACAATACCAAAATTTGGTTCACATTATTATCTGTCATTACAATATCAAAGTAACAGTAATAGCTTCATCAAATTAGCACTAAAAACTTCACCAAAACACAAAAATAACAGACATTTCATTACCAAATTAACTGTCATTACAATGCCAAATTTTAGTCATTACAATACCAACATTACAGTCATTACAATACCAACATTACAGTCATTACAATACCAACATTACAGTCATTACACCACCAAAATTACAGTCATAACTTAACCAAAAGTATTGCACCAAACTAATATTAACAAAACACTTGATATCCAAACACTTGATATCAAACACTAGAAGGACCATCTTTCTTTGCCATTTTTGCCTTCTTTTTATGTTCCATATCAGCTAAGAGTGCTTGTGGTGTCAAATATCTCTTCCCCCCCTTTTGTATGTGACCTTTTGGTAGATTAATGGCACCTTGTTTTGGCCTTTTCAAGATTCCAGCATGCATTGTTTGAGGTTCATGTTCAGTGGATAAATCTTGATAATCAACTATGACAGGCCCTTTTTTAGGAGAATTTAGTATCCTGCTACTCCTTCTAATCTGTATAACAAATATATTTAAATAATTACCACATAAAAATGTGTGCTAGTATATATTAGTTAAAAAAATAGGAAAATATTATTTCTTACTGGTTTTTTGGGTGTTAGCTTGGACTTAGTGCCAACTTTTTGAGAAGAATACAATTTGTTGGCCTTTGGAATTGGGTCATGTTGAATGATTGTCTGTGGTTGACTTGATGACATACAATTGTCAGCAGCAAGTTCCTTATCAATTTCAGCCCAAAGCCTTTCTTCTTCCAGATCTTCATTGTGGTTTACCTCACTAACAATTTCATTGATCACTGGTTCATTAAACACTGGCTCACTCATAACTGGCTCATTAAAAATTGGCTCATTAAACACTTGCTCATTAAACACTGGTTCATTGAACACTGGCTCACTAACAGTTGGCTCACTCACAATTGGCACATACTGCTCATCTCTCTCACACACCACAACCTCTGCCTCATCATCTCCATCATCTCCACTAGTGTCAGTCTCATCTACAAGCTGTACAGGTTCTTTTTCTTTTCTTTTTCTAATTCCCTTACCCTGTACTCTTACCTTTGGTGGCTTGCCACAAGTTCTAGAATTATGTCCTGGTTTTCCATAATTTCTACAATTCATAACAAGACCATTCCTGCTTATTTTAGATTGTTTTGGCTCATTTGGTCCCCTTCTTCTAATCCTAGCAGGCCTCCCACGTTTTACCTCTTTTACGGGTGGTGGTAGAAGTATTGGATGCTCTTTGCTCTTAGGCCATAAATCCTTACCATTCATGGGTTTCATGACATTAGAATACAATCTCTTGTATGTGCTAATACTATAGCAGCTGTGCACATAATCTTCTGGCTCTTTACCTTGGTGATATAAGCAAGCAATTCCATGTACACATGGAATTCCAGTGAGTTGACACCCATTACAACCACAGGTTCTTTGCTCTAAATTCACCATAACACTCTTATTATTAGGCCCAAACAGTTCAAATTCATCATCACCATTAAATTTTGCTTCCCATAAGTGTGAGATTTGTTTTAAAAAATCTAATCTCTTTCTTATTTTTGGACAAATATCCATAGTGGTTACCCTCTCTACTGTAAGTTTTTTTCTCATCACTTGATCCATCAGCTTCAACCTTATTAACTCAAGCATTGTAAGTATGGGTTTCACTCTAAATTGTCTTATACAAGAGTTAAAACTTTCACATAAGTTATTGAGTAATAAAGGAGACTTAGTATGAGTGGAAAAGTGAGACCTTGACCAGTTTTGACCAGGTTTATTTGCAAGCCAAATGTAGGCTTCTTCATCCAAATTCTTCATTTCTTCTAATGCTGCATCAAAATAAGGGATGGTTGTAGCTCTTGCAGCCTTTTCTAGCATTTGTTTCAAGGCCACTCCTTTGTGTTTTTGATTGAAGTTGTTATACAAATGACGTAGACAATACCTGTGCTCAATGCCAGGCAATAACTTACCTACTGCTTTGATCAACCCCTGTAATAAAACATACATAATACAAATGTTTTGATAAAAAACATAGAATACCATTGAATACTAAATATACTAGAATTATAGTTGGGAAAAATTACAGTGTACCTTTTGTTTGTCAGATATGATACTATAATTCTCTGGAATATCTATCTCAAGGTCACTAACCAACAATTTTAGAAACCATTTCCATGTTCTGTAATTCTCTATGTCTACAATAGCATAACAGAATGGGTAGCAACAATTATTTGGGTCAATGGCTACTGCACTAAGCAAAACTCCCTTGTGTGGCCCACTCAAATGGCAGCCATCCAAGCCTATCAAAGGCCTACAACCCTCCTTAAACCCTCTTTTCAAAGAGCCCCAACATATGTAAATCCTCCTAAAAATAGCAAAATCATTTCCTGGTCTATGTGAGACTTTCATAACTATTGTAGTCCCTGGATTTGATCTTTTCATCTCTTCTATATAATCCCATAGAACCAAATATTGCTCAGCATTAATTCCTTGCAGTCTTGTTTTAGCAATTCTTATAGCTTTGTAGGCTGTTGACATGGTTACTTTGCATTGTAAATCCATATGTACTTGTTGCCTGAAGGCTTGAACATTCCATTTAGGGTTAACTCTAATCTTTTCCATGTACCTCTTAGCAATGAACAATGGCTTACAAGCACTTATGTCTTGTGTCCTAGGGCAGTTGTGTGTTTCAACAATTGTCCTCACTTCTATTGTCACTTCATCTCTCACTGCAGCTGCATACAAGTACCATTTACACTTGATGACATTCCCATCTTCTTTGTTGGTCCCATTAAAACACCTAACAATAAATTTCTTTGCTGAGTTCTTTACAAGTTTACAGTTTTTCCCATTCTGAAAAGAGTACATTTTTACAGCCTCTCTAAAGTGGTCTGGAGTGGGAAATTTCATTCCTAACTTGAAATTCACATTGTCCAAATCTGCTTCACCAAATACTAAAGAACTGTCCACATGTTCTTCATCACTTTCTTTATCACTCTCAAAATAATCAGAATCTACACAACCCTCATTCAATATTTCTTCATTGAACACTATGTTTGGATGAGAATTTGTTACATTTGGCACAAAATTAGGCTTACTTGAACTTGAAGGCCTACTTGAACTTGAAGGTAAATCTGTTTGGAAAAGTACAGTTAGGTCAACAAGACCATCATCATCATTACCCTCATCATCACTACCTTCCAAGATTGAAAATTTTCCAATATCACCATCATCTACATGTTGTTCTTCATCACTGTCATCACTAGTATCACTAGCTCCAAATTCATCTTCACAACATTCAGCATACACTTCAACACACTTATCACTATTTATAAACTTGCCTAGGTTCACAACATCAATATCAACCTTAATCTGAATCAAATTATTCTCAAATTCTGAACCAGCTCTCTTAAAAGCAAATTTCCTAACATCGAGCCATCCTAATTGAGCAGCAATAGCTTCTAATGACTTTAAAGCCAACCTTTTTGGGTTACAATAATCAACAAAAATCTTTTCCCCACCCTCATAACCACAAATATTTTCTCCATCATAAACAAAATTACCCCCATGGTGAAAGTTTATTGAGAATAAACTTGTCTTCGCAGCTGCCAAAATAAAGGTATTACATGTTTTAAAGGTTGAATAAGCAGTTAACTTACAAGATACTAATTTCATACAATATTTTCTATCAATTTTATCTCCAATTTTATGCAATGTTTTCTATTAACTTTATACAATGTTATCTGCAATTTTATGCATTATCTCCAATAAGCAGTTTGTACAAAAAAATCCCCAAATATCAATCAAAACCCTAATTAAAATAAAAGCTGATACGTTGGGTACCAAAATAGCATTTTTTCACCATTAATTCACAACCAAAATTGATAATAGAATTTCAAATTTTAACAAATGGTAGTGGACTCACCGTAACTTGGGACGAGAGCCTCGTTTCTGCGTATTACCCACACCATAATGCGTATCTTCAATAATTTTGCCAGCAACTATGATTGATTGAGTATGATCATAAACCCTAGAATTTTGGGTGTATTTTTTTCAGAGGAGAGAGAGTGTGTGTTGTCTGGATATTGAAGCGCCAAATGTTTTATATTTTTTTAACTTATAAGTTATGTAAAAAATAAATTAAAAACTATATAAAACTCAAATGACAAAATTGCCCTCCTATCTCAGACCTAAGGCTATCACGTGGTGTCACGTGACCAGTCTCCGGTGACCTGAAGTGGGATTGGTCCCTTGATTGGAGGGAAACCAGTTACGTTGGGTACCATATTAGAAAACGTGGTACGTTGGGTACCAAATTGGTAAAAGCTGATACGTTGGGTACCAAAATAGCATTTTTCCCTTTATCTTTCTCATCTATTTGAATTTGCCAATAACCTGATTTCCTAGGATAATATTGGCTGACTGTATTATAGTGAATAAGTCTTTTTTATTAGGTAGAGAGTACTCCAAGGATAATATGATTTCCTAATAAGTTTCTTCTGTAATAAGGAATTTATTTACTCTTTATAATATTCAATAAGATCGGGCCCCATTTGAGACGCTCTTGCCATGATAGTAATATTGGTTTCTTTAAAATCATCTTCGTAAGGAAGTGTAATAGTATACTTTTTTCTTTCCCAAAAAGCAGTTGGTATATCACTACAGATTTCTCGTTTTATAAGATTGGTTATAAAAATAATCTTATCTTTTTGAGAAACAATTTGTTTAGAAATATTCATAATTTTTAAATCTTTTTTTTTTTAGAAAATTGATTTGATTTTCTTTATAAATTAACGTTTCTTTTATCATATCAATCTCTCTTGTCTGTGGTTTGGTAATAAAATCAAACATAATATTTTGACCATAAATTAATAAAATAACAAAAAGATGAGTTGTATAGTTGTGATAGAGAAATTTATAAAAAAAAAGCTGATAATTTGTATAAACCAAAACGTTTTCTTATAAGTTGTAAAAATGTACTTTTTATTTTAAATACGAGAAAATTTGTAATTTATTTAATGTGGTTGTTTTAGTAAATTAATTTTGATTGAAAAAAATTTGATAAAAGTATATTAAAATATAGTAATATTTAGTTATGATAATAAATTTGATAGAGAAACTGAAAAATGTATAAAGTTAAACTGTTACCTTAAAAATATAAAAATGATGTTAATTACCTTAAATATGAGAAAAAGTGTAAGAAAACTGGTGTGTTTCATATTATTAATACCTATGATTTAGACTATTTATAGCATGTTACAATAGTAGTTCTTTATCCTATAACCTACAAATAAAATGGCCACCATTTAATTTTGTTTATAGTCTTAGTAAATACTTTTATACTTTTTTCTCTTCTATTCAGTAATGTAGGAATTTCATAAACTTAATACTATGAAAAAATAAATTGCAACCAGTGTTGGGTAAATCCATAATTAAATAAAACGGAGTAAAGTTCATTGTTAAGAAAAATATTAATTTCTTATAATACGAACTTGTATTAAAATTGTCGGAATGAAAATTTTCAAAAGTCGATCATATAGTTCAAATGTTAATTTTATGATTATATTTAAAAAAAAATCATTTCGACAATTTTGATATAAATAATAAGCCGATCAAAATTGCACGTAGTTTTATAATGAACAATTAAATGAGAACGGGGAGAGTATAGTTTTATTTCGTTAGATCTTGTGCAATGAAACAACAACTTAGGAAAATCATAATCCTTACTGTTATTTCGAATTGTTACAAAACCATTGCTATAATGCATAATGAATGAATATGTATAATTTGTGCCATTGTCGTAAAAAAAATACTCTCTCCGTCTTTTTTATAAGTTTTATGCAAAATCACGTGCAAATTTAATCGATTTTAAACATGTAACTAAAATTTCTAATATTAAATTATATAATAGAATTTTTTAAAAAAATATTTCGACAATTTGATTATCAGTTATTTAACGGTTAAAATTGCACGTGGTTTCGAATATAAGTTAGAATGTGAAAGGGAATGAGTAATATATTACTATTTTATTCTTTAAATATATGCATGTAACTTTAACATGACATGCACGGCCAACTTCACTAGTCTGATGATAAATTAATATGCATTAATATTACTATTTTAGTCCTTGTTTTTTTTTAATAAGATCGGACCAACTTTTATTAGATAATCAAAGAGTCTTACAATATTACGGAAAGCGATAAATTACATCCGGAATACGGTAACCAAACCAACTGGAGAAATGTGTTTTTACAAGTTGTAAAAGTTTTTTTCTAATGAACTAGAGTATATATATTCCATTTACAAGATGTTTACTTTCTAATTTGTTTCTTTAAGAAAGTACTTTGAAAATTTGAAAAAAAAGACCACTAATCTTTGATGAAAAATATTCAATACTTCTCAGTCGAAATCCCGTAGTCTCTCACTTTCATTTGTGATATTTGGTTTGCCCTTCCGGTCATTACTAGCGACTTCTCGATATTGGATGATGTCATGATACATTGGGAAAAACCGAATTTGAAAAGTTCTAAACGTTATATATGGGAGCAAAGCAATAACCACGGCAAGAAGCGTAATCGACCAATAGAAAGGACTAGAAGCACATTCTTCGACAAACACCATATACGCCGTTGTAGATATTTTTGGATCAACGAAACCATAGACCACCAAATATACATACCACATGCCAATGCTTGACCATATGACAATATGTTGTATCCAAGTGAAGTAGTTGATCGATAGGGCCATTTGGCAATTCACAGCCCATACGACACACGTGTATAACATAGCACCCAGGGCTTCGTAGTCTACTACTTGGCCATCATTTCGAAAGGCTTGAGGAGTTGACGAATAAATAACGAGAAAGAATATCAAAATGGAGGTGATAACGCCATTAAACATCCATCCGAGTATGCGAGGCCAGCTAAAGAGAATGTTCTCAACTCCTTCTTGGTATAGCAACGGATGCTGTTATCAAAATAAAAACACATGATACATATAGAAGTAACCAAATTATACAAAGAGTTGCAATGGAAATTATATAAAATAAACTGGTATTACCTTGAGGCATAGTCTAGCTGAAACGTCTTGATCGAAAACACCAAGAGCAATCACAGGTAATGAAGTGAAGAAAACGTTATATAACGACATATACCAGTCATTATAGGCTGGTTGACCAGAAAAAGAAGCATAGGCTTCATACCAAAAGAGCGTAAACCCGAATGCTATGTTTTTGTAGAAGAAGTAGCATATCTGTAACAAATTCTCATGTCATATAATTCTTCAAAACATGAAAATTACCATCAATTAAAGCATAAGATAAATAGGATTATTTTTTACCATCATTGCTATCCGGCGGTAACACCAATGCCCATGAACCAACAACAGACGTTCGAGAAAACGAAACTGACTTATGGCAAAGTCACTTGACATGGCAGCCTGTTTTAAGAAAGATAAATCATGTTAATCACAATGCATGATTTTTCATTGATTTATTACAATTTGTTTAAGAATCGATAGTTCTAAATAGTCTGAAATGAGAATGGATGGGCTACATATATATTGTTCTCCCTCTATTCCATATAACATTTTGTCTGTTCCGCGACATGCCTGAAACATAACTCATAAGTAATTAATAGTTTACCTGCATCCCTTCAACGCCGCTTATTCCAACACCAATATCAGCCTCTTGAAGCATACCAACATCATTTGCTCCATCACCGATCGCAAGTGTTATCTTGCCTTTTCCCATTTTCACCATTTTTGTTACCTGCACAAGTAGTTCATCAATAGATAAGCTTTTCGGGAACATATCCCATGTATTATAGCTAGATGTACTTCTCATTTGGTGCGAGTGGGAACTTTTCATTCTCATTTAAAGGTTTGTACTAATCAATACGAATAATCCTAAATCTGTTTATTGAAGTGTATATTGTATGCACATCAAGAATGAAACTGGAATAGAATGCCAATCAAAATACAGTTTTCGGAGTGAACTTCCATCAAATGTACGTAAATAGGCTTGTATGTCAACTAAAAATCAAATTATCCAAGTTTAAGCTCATAGACCTTCTCACGATTCAGAAACAGGTATTTCTTTTTTTTCAAAAGGCCGTTAATTATAACTGAGTTTTTGCAAGGTTTCGGGAACAAGTTTTTTATTGTGACTAATAAGAAATAAGTAATGTAAAATAAAAAATACAAAAGTTTGATGAAAATATGGTAATCAAAACAACTTACGAGAGCTTTCTGTTTAGGCGAGGAGCGGCAACAAATAACAGTGGCACATTTAGTAGCTAAACCCAAAAACAACTGGTGATTATTACTCAGAGCAAAAGCCAAGGACTTGCCATCAATTATCAAGCCAAAAGTGACACCATTTCCATTTGTAGATTCAACTTCATCAACTCCATCTCTTATCTGTTTCCTTACGCTTGCATTAGAAACCTAAAGGATGGTAACTGAAATCTTAGTACAAAAAACAATTGTTACAACTTACAAATTTAATTGCTATACTTTAAAAATCGTTTACCATTTCAACGCCGTCCTTGTCACCTTGCTTCTCCAAGGCAACTACGTCTGGTGAGTCTAAGGTGATCACTATTTGCTTCATTTCATGCCTTAGTAAGTTACACGCGTACCTAGAGAAAACGCCACATCAGGGATTTCAAGGTAAAATATTATTATGAGAGAAAATTAAACTGTGCTTTTCATATTACCCGATATTAATAGCAGTTTCCATCTTATCGCCAGTTAATACCCATATATTTATCTTAGCTTTTGCAAGCTTATCGATGCACTCGGGAACCTTTAAAACATAAAGCGTATCAGAAAATAAGTTACTAGTCAACTTTGGTATAAAAAAATGGGACTGTTTGGTAGGCCTAAAAGAAATAAGCATTTTACTTATAGCTACAAATATTGCTTGTTTGCTTGGTCCTATATAAACTATAAAGTGCATACCCCTTTTTGGAGTTTGTCCTCAAGAGCTGTAACACCAAGGAAAATTAGATCTCTTTCTATTATATCAGCAGCTGCATCTACCAACGCTTCCCGGTCTTCACTGATAGATGTTTTAGCCCGCAAAAAAGCATTTTCCCAATTTTTGTATTCTTCTTCGTCTAATTCACGATACGCAACTACCAGTGTTCGTAATCCTGCCTCGGCATATTTTTTAGTATTTTCTTTAGCATCAGATTCGAACATTCGCCCTTGGTCGGAGAGTCTTTCAAACATTACACTGGATGTGCAGATAATTAGGCAATTAATCTTCACTTGATAAAATGAAGGTTAATTTCAATAATTTAAACGAAGTATCATTAATTAGAGTTCAATTTTGTACACCAACCTATGAAAATTAGCAAATAATATACTAACATTACATTTTCAACGATTTGGCATAACAGCGAAAATCAAATTAAGTACATGCTACTCAATATTTTTTCCGTATGACAATATTTACCACCTTTTATTCGAGTCTCATGTATAAGAATTGTTTTTATGCAGTGTACAAAAGCGACATACCGTAATTGTTAGGTTGGTGTTTTATTGCTTACTCCTTTCTAGGTTGGTGAACAAATACGGAAATGTGATGATTCATTAGCTTATAAAACTGTAAATTTACCCTAAAATTAAAATATGCGCAAAGCCTATATTGGATATACTGTATAAACAATACCTGTCGGCTCCTTTGGAGAGAAGTAACAATTGATTTTCGGGATTCCTTACAATGACGGACATTCTTTTACGAGCACTACTAAACTCCAATACGTGAAGAAGCTCATATGATCTGTAAAGCAAAATACAACTCCATTACGAGAGAAAAAAATACGTATGATCCTATTTGGGTGTGTTTTTATTCCTTGTTCATGTTTCCGGATACCCGATACTGCAACAAATGCTCATAGCTAGTGTTTAAATTGATTATTATGAATCATACATGGTGTATTAGCTAACTTTTGTATTCAGGAGCATATCATACAAATTTATGCAAAGCTTACACCTTTCATGTTGAAACTTATAATTTAGTGAAGTTCTTGCAAAATGCTCAACGACGGATCCATGTTTTAAAAATTGGTCATTTTATTAGATAACTTACAAAAAAACGCATACATGCCAATATCCACAAAATCGCATCAAATGTCACAGCCAGCCTCGCCAATAAGTGCTCGCACACTAGTAAATAAAATTAAGTTATTAACTATACGAAAGACACTGAAAGCAATGAAAGGGAAAAAAATACCTGTCGACTTTCTTGCCAGTCATATGATCTAACTCATGAAATAATATATTTGTTTGAGTTCTTTCGAAAAACTCAAACCCAATTTCACGTGCCGCAATTACAAACGCAGCTTCATCTGGTGATTCAGCTTCGTAAGAAATTTCACCTGTTTCATCGTTTACGTCTGGTATAGCCGTATGGCATATTGCTAAAACTCGAAAAAACATTTGTAGTATATCTGAATATGGCTCATAAATCCATTGTCCATTCATAATCCTTTCGTCTTTAAAATTAAAACCCTTGACCAAATTCTCATTCTCATCGGTATCATTTACTTCCCCTTTTTCCATAGCTAATTCTACTTGTGTCTTACTATGACCATAAGCAGTTCCAGCTATATAACATTTCACAAATTCCATGGTATTTCTTGTCAAAGTACCGGTTTTGTCGGTTAAAATAGTATCAACTTGTCCGAGTTCTTCATTGAGATTAGATGTTCGAGCAAGTGCTGGAGTATTAGTTTCTTTGTCATACATATCTAAGTCTTGATTGATAAATATACTCTGCAGAACTTTAACGATCTCAATCGACACATAAAGTGATATTGGTATCAAGTAACCGTACAACATAAGGGCTGTCAACAAATGACTCAATGTATCCATTGAAGCAGCTTTGTGGTAATATCCGAGATACCACCTTCGAAGTTTGGTACCATCCATATCCTTACTAATCATAAAACCATTGATAACAGTACCAACAAGAGAAATTAAAATCAAAACAGAAAAGAGGATGTAAATGATTTTATCCATTTTTTTCTCTATCTTACTCCTCTTAGAAGGAGGGTCGGTTGCATTTTGCATGACCTTTGTATCGTTCCCAGTGAACACAACAATGCCATACACGTAATCTGTATTTCGAAGTTTAGAATCTCTTAATAGAAACTGTGGTAATGAGAGAGGAAGCTCTTGCTTATTATAGAACAAAGTTCCAATAAATGAATAAAGGTTTTCGTTTGGGTCCTCACACTTAATCACCGCTTTAAAACTTCGAAAGGTATCTTCACTGTGCATATGCGCGGTTATTTCTAAAGAATGTTTTAGTTTTAAATTAGTTTCTCCATCAAGGTTTGCAGTTTCGACATAACATACTCCGTCCTCGTAGCTAGAAGAAAGCAGGACTAAATCAGCAGGGAAATATTCATCTTTATTAACCTTAACAAGATCACCAACATTTAGGTTTTTCCATCTGGCCATTACAAAACTACCACTATGGTTATCGAATACTTCAACCTTTCTATTGTTGGCTTCTATATCCTGAAGAAAAAAAACAATATTTCACATTCATATGCAAACACTATATTAAAAAGGGTTGGTTATGGTTTAGTACACCGCCAAAAGGTTGATTAGCGAATTTCACACCCTCTTATGAAATTTATTAATACCACACCAATCTGTTAAAAATCCCTTGATTTTGCAAAAACGTTTTAGTATGCTTCGGCTTCTTAAAACTTTGTAAAATAAGTACAAAAAAGAACGATATCTGGGGTTTATGCTTTACAAAAATTTAAACAATAATATACCTGCTTTCTACGCCTCCAATCCTCTACTGCTTCTTTACCCAAAGTAACTCCAATGACCAATAAAAATGGTGCAAGGATACTTAAAGGCGAAAATGGACTATAAGGCGTCGCAGAAATACAAGCTACCAAGAGAAAATATATATTGGCAATCCTCCTGAACTGCTCAAGCAATGACTTGGGTAAGAAATTCCAAGCCGTGTACTTAGTCCTACGTACGTAATTACTTACGTTTCTAAGCTGACCGGCCTCCTCGTTACCAGGGTCGTTACAATATACTACCCTCGAATAACCCCTTTTCCCAATCTGACTATGTTCTTCACTCGTTTTCGCCTTGAAACATGGAAAAGAATACAATTTGCTGAACAAAATATTCTTTTTTCGACTATTTCGATGACCCGTCATTTTCAGCAACAGTTTGCAAGAAAACCCTTTTCTTGAATTTTGTTCAACTATATGGAACTATACATACATATGCATTTACACATACAAGCATTAAAGTTGGCTATTTTTTTTAAGAATGACAAATGAAAGGCTAAAAACAAGCAAAAAAATGGTAAGAGGGTAATTCCCAAAGATAGAAAATGATTTGTGTAAGGAATTACATCAAATTCCATTAGTGATTTGGGCTAATATTATGAACTTGAAACAAAATGAAAATTTGTATCTCAAAACACTTGAGATTCTTCACTTTCTTGTGAAGATATCCCTTTCCTTCTCTTTCTCTCACTGGTCGGCTAAAAAATGATATATGTTTTGTAAATTTATGCACGCAAACAACAACATGGCTTATATAATACATAAGATTTTAATATTAAATTAAAATTTATATACATATGAATATATATATATACACAAAATAAAAGTGTGTTAGATGTTTATAAATGTGTCACTATAAGCATTACGTGTTGATTAGTTTTGTTGTATTTTAGTAGTATGGAATGGTATAGTTTTAAATAATTTCTTGATTGGTTTACATAGTTTCATTTCAAACCTTTATATAGTCACAACATTAAGAAGAAATGACAGTTTTTTTCCTTCATATTTTATCATCATTGAGCCTTAGTCCCAAGAATTTGAGGCCAACTCATGCATGAAACTAAATGAGAAATCATCTTGTCTTGCGAATGTGAAAAATTTGGTAGCTTTTACGGTGCTTTTAAAAAAGAATCTCCGTTGCTTGGCGTGGTAAATTTTTTGGCAAATTTGATGACGAGAAATTTTAGTAGCATTGTTTTCGTTGATTTTTTATTATTATTTCGTCTATTAAACCTACCGTTAAGTGCCAAGTGATTTGGTTGAGAACTTGATGAATATTCCTGGTTTTAGTTTTCCATTTTAATCTACAGTTATTTCAATATACAAATAGTATTTCGTTTTTGGTCGATTAAAATTCGGAATTCGTTTTAATTTGCCCTTCGAGATTCAGTTTGGCAGCTAATTTACTTTGAATTTTTTTACTTAATGTTCTATTCTTAACATGATAACATAAGTTCAAAAATTACCATAGTGGAAATAATAGAACAAGTTACAAAAATAGATCCCATAGTATTTCAGTTTTTTTATCAAAAATGTATTAAGAAGGACCATATTATTATAGTTTAAACTCTTGGTACTTACAACAAATTAAATTAAAACTCATTAACTGTTTAATAATTACAATCTTTTTTTTTTTGTTTTTGCTGTTACTATCAAAGCATAATAAGCGGTGTGAAATATGAGATAATAACCCAACGCAAATCGGGTGTTAGCTCAACTGTAAATTGACAATTTCTAATATTCAAAAAAAAATTGACAATTTTTCTAATATTAATTTTTTTTTTGACAATTTCTAAGTGACCTGGCCATATCTAGACCGTACACAATTGGACTATTTGTTTATAATTATATGAACCATAATTGTCAAACGAGAAGGGCTGATTTTCTATTTAAAAAAAATGTATACCTTATATGTAATTATTTTATGGAATTAGGGGGTGAAACACTAAAATTGAAAAATTCTGATCAAAATAAATAGAAAAAATCTATTTTTTCATTTTTCAAAATGAATGACGTTTTATAGCCTATACTATTCCTATCTAGTTACACTACAAAATAATGTTTGATTTATTGAGAGTCAAAAACTGTCATAAGTCTGTCGCTAATTTAAAAAGTTGTAACAAATCTGTCGCAAATTGACTAAACTGTCACAAAACCGTCACAAAAACCGTCGTTAATAAACTCGTAACAAAAAATGCCATTATTATGCCGTTGTTATGGAGGTATACTTCCTTTGACAAAATTGCCACAAGGTTTTGTAATATTTATTTGTAGTAGTATTTTTTTTTGTACAGGGATAATTTATTTGAGTTTGTTTTGAAAAAATAGCTATAACATGCTAATATATTTCAACGTTTTAAGATCTGGAAATAAAAAATAAAAAATAAAAAATAAAAAAAAAAAAAAAAAAGCTTGTTACTACTTACTCCTATATCCAAACAAATAAGAACAAATATACTTTCGAGATATTAAAACTGCTGCAACTATAGAAAGCGAAATTTAATTAAACAAAACAAATTATATTTTACGGTTTGTTCGTTTTCTTCCATCCAATTACGTGACAACTTACGTTGTGTTGTGATGTCAACAGTGCCGGCCAGCGACCGTGCCTTGCAATATAAGTTCTACAAAAAAATTGGTTACCCGTGCATAATCGTTTTTTTTTTAAACTTAAATTCCAGATTTTGTTTATTACATTATTACATCTTATTGAATCATGTTATACTTTCCGTCCTACTGCTTTTAATAGAAGTATTGAAAAATAATGTTTAATTTAGTTTTTATAAATGTTGCTTAAATAGTTTTACTTTTACCCAATAGATTGGAATTATGGGGCCATCACAAAATAACAGCAATTATAACACGTCAAACATTTATTTATTAGTATTTTATTAACTGTGTTATAGAATGGTTTACATGAATACTTGAATATTCATGGGTGAAAAATGTTACCCAAAAAAATACGTTTAATATATCACAAACATACTGTTATTTTTAACAATTTAGTGATAATCTATACGTTTTGTCACAATTGAGTACATAATATTAAATATGATTACGGAATTGCATTCATGTTCTTGTACTTATAACATAGTGAGTGTAATTCTGTCAATGCCCGTCAAAAATAGATCCCGAAATATGAGATATAATGACCGTAATTTCGTCAACTTATACTTTTATGTCCTTAAATGGACGAAAATTGATTGACCATCACCTCAATTATTACAAATGGTAGTCTGATAATAGAATACTTTAAACGTTTTTTTTTTTTTTTTTTAGCAAAACGTAACATAATACAAGACTAGTCTCATTTGCATACAAAAAAGTAGTTAGTGATGACAAATTTTTAGTGGGCCTTTTAATGTAATTTGTAGCTATGGGGACTTTGGTCCCCCACGTAATAATATTAGATAACTATGAATATGTCATATTCAAAATTTCACCTAATACACTTAAAAAAAAAGTTCATAAACACTAATAAAGTAATAGTAAGTCATTTGCTTAATTCCGAATATGATCACATAAAATGTCAAATGATTTTTGCCTATTATCTTCTTATATAATACGTTCACAATCTTGGGTGATGTAGTCACGTACGTAGTCACGTTTAATTAAATTGAATGGAAACTTATGCTTGGTCAAGTACTTAAAGATTTATAAATTTATCGCTTTTGTTTTGAAATATTTTGATTCTAATTTAGTGTCGAATAATGATCTAAGATTGTCGTATAAACGTATAAAGTTGCAACTAGGGAACTTACTTATTGATCAGAACTTAAGTTTATCATTCATAGAGTGAATATGTACTCTGATTGTCGTCTACATCTGGTATAGCCGTATGACATAATGCTAATACGCAAAAGAAATGTTGTTATGATATCCGATTACGGCTCATATAATCCAATTTTCCTTCATAATCCTTTCATCGTCAAAATTAAATTCCTTAACCGCTTGTGTCGTACTAACCCCATATGTCGTTTATGCTAAGAGCTAACGAATTCAATAGAATTTTGTGTTACGAGTACCCGTTTTGTAGTTAGAATGGTATCAGCTTGCCCAAGTCCTTCGTTGAGATTAGAAGTACGCGCAAGTACTGCTGGCGTATTAGTTTCTTCATTATACATTTTCAAATCAAGATTTATAAAATTACTTTGTAAAACCCTCACGATCTCGATTGACACATATAATGATATAGGTATCAAGTAACCGTACAACATAGGAGTTATCGTCAATAAATGACTAAACTTATCTGTTTGAGCACTATCGGGGGAATATATGAGATACCACCTTCGATCCCAATGACGATTAAAATCCCTATTTATTTCAACCTCATTCATAACAGAACCAACAATAGATATTAGAAGCAAAACAGGAAAAAGGGATGTATATGGTTTTATCGATTCTTTTCTCTATGTTACACATCTTAGAGGGAGGATCGGTAGCGTTTTGCATTATTTTAGTATGGCTTCCAGTAAACACGACAATGCCATACAAGTAATCGGTATTTCTAAGTTTTGAATCTATTAAAACAAACTGTTGTAAAGAAATGGGGAACCCTTGTTGTTTATAGAACAGGATTCCTACAAATGAATAAAGTTTTTCATTTCGGTCCTCGCACTTAATCAGCGCCTTAAAATTTTGGAAAAGACCTTCATTGCGTATAGGCGCTCTTGTTGTTAAGGAATGTTTTAATTTAAACTTTGTTCTTCGACAATGTTAGTTGTTTCTACATAACATACCCCATCATCGTAGCTAGACGAAATCAGGACCATATTAGCAGGAAAAAAATCCGTTTTTGTAAACCTTAACAAGATTTCCAACATTAATGTTTTTCCATCTAGCCATTACAAAAGTAACACTCATGTTATCGAATACTTCAACCCTTATATTGTTCATAAGATTCATTATTACCGCACGAATTTGTTAAAAACACCTTGATTTGCATACAAACGTCAATCATGTGCACATCACGTACGTTTTTTCATCATCCAATTTTTTGAGAAAATGCTTATATGAATATGTAAGTAACAAAAAATATTACAAAAAAAAAATGTAAGTAACAAAAAAAAAAGGATAGTCTAAAACATTACATCAAATTCAATTTTACTGAATTGGCTATGAATTTTAACCAAATGAAAATTTGTTTACTAAAACAAGTAAATTTACATTACTCTCTCTTTGGGAAAATGACATGTTTAGTATTGTAAATATAGTCACCCAATCAAAAACATTACTATAGAATGTATAATATATACCACTATTTTCACTTCAAAACCGTAATTTCAAATTATAAACCGTAATTCAGAATTACGGTTTACCTTTTTTTAATTTTTTTTTATGAAAAATAAAATAAAAAAGGTAAACCGTAAATCAGAATTACAGTTTGTAATTTAAATTTACGGTTTTAACGTGAAAACAGATTTTTTACAGCCGAAAAATTCAGCTTCACTATATACTCATCAAACATTTATTAGTCACTACATTCATAAACTGATATTTTCATTATAACCGATTAAAATACTGTTACATAAAATTTAATAAAATACGTTCTAACGTCGTCGATCAATGCGGTTTAGGTTGAAATTTTTTGTTAGATTTTATAGACTTTTTTTAAAAATAAATAAATATATATTAATAGTTGTTTAGTTTTTTCTCAAAATAAAAAACGATCACTTTATTTCAAACAAAAAAAAAACAAAAAAAAAACGATCATTTTATTTTGTACAAATGTTAGGGATTTTGTTTAAAATTTTAAATAAAACAAAATTATCCCAAAAAACTAATTTCATACTCTCTCTCTCTCTCATCGATAAATCTGGTAAAATTATGTTCCTTTTATATATGTATCTGATTAATTCCTTAAATTTTTGTTTAATAATTCAGCACCATTTTAATAATAATTTTGCAGAAAATTTGTATAATAATTTAGCAGTATTGGAAAATAATTTTAGCAGAAATTTTCTGATTTTAAAATAGGGTTACTATGCAACATTTAATTAGCTTTTCAATTGATTGTGGAATAATTTAATGTGGGTCAATTTTATTTTATTTTATTATGTAATGTGTTAGCTTTTATTTCTGCATATCAATTGTTTGTTTTACAGCTTAAATAACATACAAAACAGCTACATTTTAGCTTCTATTATGGAAAAATATGCTAACTTTAAGCTTAATATTAACAACCAAACAAACCCTTAGCTGATGAGTGTTAGTTATGTAAGTATGTTTGATTTATTTATATATATATATATATATAAAAAAGATATTTCTTTTGTCCACTATTCTTCATTTTGGGTTGTAATTAATTAGGATTTGTGTTTTAGTTGGATTGGTATCGAAAATTCAAACACCAAGTTAGATTTCAATTGATTGTGGGTCGATCGATCTCATGCGGGTTTAGTTTATTTTCTTCGATTATGTAAAATGTTGATTTTATTATAAGTGATAAATGTAATGCTACATAAAAGTCAACAAAATACGTGCTAATGTAAGTGCCAATTACTTTTAATGTCTGCCAATATTTATTTAACAGTTTAAAATTTAAATAGTATTCGAAACAGCTAGCTTTTCTAGTCATGTTGAATAAAGATTGTAGTTTTTTTAATATAACTTAGCAGCTAAACGAAGACTGAACTGGTGGATGTTAGTTCAGTAAGTGGGTCGGATTCATTTTAGTATAAAAGATCTTATTTTGGTCCGTTATTCTTGATTTTGGGTTGAATTGAACTAGGGCTTGATTTGATTGGATTTAGGCTGAAAATCCAAGATAGGGTTATCTTGCAATTGATTGTGGATCCATCTCACGTGGATCAATGTATATTTTCTTTATGCTAGAATTTTTGCTCCCTACCGATTTTTTATTACTGTATAGCTTAAGTAGCATACTAGCATTTAGAACAGCTAGCTTTTCTATCATATTGATAGAAATTTTAGCTATTAGCTTTTAGCTTAAAAATAGCAGCCAAACAAACCCTGAGATGGTGGCTGTTAGTTCCGTTAGTGGGTCGGACTCATTCAATAAAAAGATCTTCTATCAGGCTGTTGTAGATTGTTTACGAATCATAAAGAGTACGGCGACGGTGGTGCTAAATTAGTTTTTTAAATTAAAGACATACAATTTAGAAGACTTATTCCGCCGAAAATCAAGGTATCATATTCTCTAATACAAATGACATTGCAAGATTTAAATCGACTGTGTATGACATCAGAGAGCAATGACGTGTTGCCATCGTAGGGCTTTTTCAGAGAGTTGCCCGCCTCAATTTCGTAAATATACCAAATTCACAGTACACGTGAGTCTGTTACTAAATAGAAAAAAAATTAACCCATTTGCTTTTTGCTGAATAAGTCTACTAGAATTGTAACTACCTGAAATTTTTCATAGATATTGCTATATATATTGCAGTTAGTGACGTATAATAAATTTATCTTTCCAGTTTACTAAAGTTTAATCTACGAAAGAGGAATGAGAATTAGCTAACACTGTGATAGATTTATAGACCATCTGGTTACAACTTATCAGTTTTTTTTCTTCTCTTTTCGATCATGGTCTGCATTGTGTTTGGTTGGACAACGTTTAGTTTTTCTTCTGCTTTTAGTCTAGAAATGTATCTCTGTGTACGTTCAGTATCACTTTCATTTTAATTGCCAACAAGCAGAAGTTAGAAATATGCCTATCATTTTTTTAAATTACTCTTAAGGCGAACTCTCCCCAGTTTCTTTTGCCAGAAGTTCTATTTGTTTGGCGGATAGAATTTGTATATATATTGCTTGAGCAAGGATAAACTGAAGCTAATTCAGGTTTTACCTTTTGCTACTTAATGGTGGTTTTCCAAGGCTAGCAAGCTATATAATACGACAAGCGTTGTGAATTTCTAGAAATCTTAAAAGAAGATGGGACCAAAATGGCGCTATATAATACGACAAGCGTTGTGAATTTCTATATAATATTGAGTACTGGAGATAGGACCAAATGGCGAATATGTATACGTTTTTATATGGGTTTCCTTGCAAAAAGAGTGTGATGCCATTTATTCCTATTTTATCTGCTCTGAGGGTGTATTGTGTTAGTATTGAATAGTGTAGATACCCAGATTTATTTCCTAAATAGGAAATTGTTTATTTTGCTATTTCCAATATGATTATGTTAGGAATACAGTCTTCACATGCTTCGGTTTTCCATAACCTTGTTTCAGGAGGGACCACATATTATATTGTCAATCGTACAAATGTGCTAAACTGTAATAACTTGACGGTGATTATAAGGAAATGAGAGCATGCAGTAGATGGCGCCGATTCATTCTGCTTCCTCCTCTCATTATCTACCTTTGTCACACGCTTTCTGGTAATTGCTTATTTGTTTCTTCATGTCTATTTTGCATAATTATTTTAATACATGAAAATATGCTTGGTGGTAGCCACAGCCTTTAATGATGTGTTATGCATGTCACAGTTCTACAAGTGCAGAAAAATCCAACTTCTGAAATTCAACACAGAAATAAATTTGATCATCTTGTACTTGGACCTGCTGCTGGTCAAGGTTTACCTAACCGTCTGCAATGTCAAGGTTTCCGCAATCTCATTTCAATTTTTTTAAAAGTTAATTGACATAAAATCTCTGTACTATCAGGAGTTAGAAATTTCATTCGTGGCAATGGTGTCAGAAAAAACTTATGATCTCTCTCCCTTGATTTTTTTCTTTCTCTAGTACTTCATGTTGTTAATTGAATGGTAGGAAAGAAAACAAAACATTATTTCGGCTTTTCCAGAAATACATGTACTAGAAGTTCTGATACTGGCATAACTTTAGCTTCCACTAGAAGGGTCAGACCCTTGAGTGTCTTGATGGTTTTTCACTTTTGGTTATCTTTTGCCAGTCTCATAATTTTGGGTAACTCTCCCTGCCATTGTTGAATCAAAAAGAAAATCTCGTTTAAGTTTTTACAAGTGAGGAGGGAATGTGGATCTTTATTTGCTATGCTCTGTTTTTTATATCTGCTATCAAGCGCAGAACATTTTAGTTATGAGAACCTTGTATGGATTGTCTATGCAGTTAAATTGCTTTTTTGTTTGGATTGTTTGATTTCCTGAATTATTTGTTTATACCTTGCTGGTCATACTTAATTAAAAAATGGTAACGATACCCTTTTCTATAACATATTTTAGAGGTCTTCTATTTGGCCACTTAATTCTCTATATCTCTTAGTAAGCTCAGCTTTTGATTGTTGCAGGCACCCGAGCCCTAAATAAGACACATTCAGTCAATTCTGGAAACGGAGAGAAGATTTCCCTTGTGTCTGTTTTTACTACCTACAATTCTTCTCTTGATGGGAAATCCACCGGTCAATCAAGAGACTCCGTTACTGTTGGGCATGTCTCTTACAATAAAGTCGAGAGATCACTGGCAATTTTGAATGTGTTTATTAACTTCATTCAGGCAAGTACTCTTGATATTTCAAGCTGTAAATGCACAAATAACCTGAAATAATTGCCAATGTGGCGCTTACTTTCTCAGTTAAAATGCATCAATCATAAAAATTGCAAAAGGGTTCTTATTTGATTTACATGAGAAATTAGCCTTCTTTCTGTTCCACGTTTCTGCATAATTTCAAAATTCGGTAATCAAAATAACCTGACAGCTAATTGATATACTGATAAGTAGTTGAGAGAAGAATGAGGGAAAAGAGGTTGCTGATTTGTTTACATTCATTGGTTCCCTTATTATCTCCATCAATTAGTTATTTCACCTTGTCAAAAATTTTGCTGCTGCTATTACGAAGTTTTTAATTGTAGTTTTTATGACCTTTGCAGTTGACCATGCCCAAAAGCAACTTGATAATTCTTACAGATCCTGCATCTACTCTCCCAGTTCACAGAAACAAGGTTACTGTATATCCAATTCAAGGTGAATATTCACGAGACAAGTTGATGCTTCAAAGAATCAGGTCTTACATTGTAAGATATACGTGTTCATTGATAAGTGATAATTTAGTTGCTGTTATGTCACATTAAATACTTCCATTCTGTTAGTATGTTTCGTATGCATAACTTGAATGACTAAGCACTTTCAAGATCTCCTTTCTACCATCTGATAGGTTTTCCTTGGAAAAAGACTTGAAGAATTATCTCATTCAAAAGAACAGACAAATCACTACATTTTCACCGACTCGGATATGGCAGTAGTTCACGACTTGGGGGAAATGTTCGACTATTATCCAGATTTTCATGTGGCCCTTACATTTCGGAATAACAAAGAGCAACCGCTGAATTCAGGATTTATAGCCGTTAGGGGTACCGCTGATGGAATCCGAAGGTGAGAACACCACGAGGTCGAAAACTCCCCTATTTGATTTATTATTCTATATTTTAAAAACTTGAATAATAGCAGACTACAGAACCACATGTCTACATGGAAGTAAAGTCTTGAAATTTCTTGTGTTAGTCTCAGTTACTGTATGAAATTTATAGGAGTATATGTTCTGCAACTGAGTGTCTTGTTATGCAACTTACAGTTTTGCATAATCAGATTTTAATTTTGTACACCTTTGACATACCTATAGATATTATCTATTACACACGAAGATTAAAAAAAAATCGACTGTTTGCATTTAGTTCACCAAATTTTAAAAAAGAATAGGTTTTTATATGATGTTTGTCATGAACAGTAATAGATTTTCGTAGTTTATACTCTATACACCATTCTATCATGAGTTTTCTGTTATTGTCCCCAATCTATGTTTTTTTATGTGTTCATTAGTGGGAAAAGTGCTGGTTGGTGTACAAAATTGAAAGATGAAAAGGCCGTGTACTGAGACCCTATTTTGAACAGAATGAAATTATGGAGAAGTCGCTAGAGATGCAAGAACTAGGGATTATTAAATGTAATCGAATTTCCTCAAAATATTACTGCCTGTTTAAATGTCCATGTTGGAAATTATTTGCAGTTCTTGGAAAACTATTAGTTTCTCTGAAGAAGTGATGGTATGTATATGAATTTGCAGGGCAAAGGTTTTTCTAGAAGAAGTATTAGAAGTTTACAGTTCCAAGTACATGAAAGCTTCTAGAATGCTCGGAGACCAACTGGCTCTCGCATGGGTCGTGAAATCTCACCCTTCTTTTGATTCGAAAAGTTTTACCAAGCCACATGCTTTTCAGTTAAAACTCGGCGGTGTTTCGGTGCTATTTTTACCTTGTGCTGTTTACAATTGGACCCCACCGGAAGGTGCTGGTCAGTTCCATGGGATGCCTTTGGATGTAAAGGTATGATTTATGCCTTGTCTGGTTGCAACTTTTAAGCAATCGTTTATTTTCTCTTTTTAACTTTAAAAAACAAGTCTGCATTTGGTTGGTCACCTTAAAACTGGAGTTTTTATGTTTTTTAGCACCTGAAGAAGTAGAAGCTAACCCAGTTGTTTCCTAAATCTTAAAAAACACATTATTTGCTTAAATAGCTACAAGGTTCAGGTGTCTAGTTAGTAATTAACAAGTAAAAACTTTTACCATTCACGCCATTCTTATAACCACACGTGCACATCTTCACAAATATGAATACTTGGATGGTTAGGGAGATATAAACAGACAGCTAGAGACTAGAGTAGGTGACAACGTGAGTGGGAATAGGGTGTGATATGCTTAAATGAACATAATACTGTTTAGAATATGGAGATTATATTTGCTGTCATGGTGAACAAAAATCGTGGTCGATTTTTCGTAGTATTGATTGCAGAGATTAAGATAAAGGACAATAGTGGGTCGCTCTGGACAAGGCGTGTTCCACTTCCTTAGCAACGTGTGTAGGTTGGAGAACGTTAATTTTAATTTACACGGATTGATGAACGGTTGTCCAACACGTGCAGTGGAGGGCTGGAGGGGAACATAATTAGTTTTTAAGCATTGCACATGTTGGGCTGGAGGGGAACATAATTAGTTTTTAAGTGTTGATGCTTGCTAAGCTACATTTCTACGGTAATTTCATTACTTTAGTCTTTAGTCATACAGAAAACATACAAGATTGAAGATTTGAATCTGAGTTAAATAAAATAATTTTTTTAAAACTATAACAAACATCGTGTTCCACTTCTACATTCATATGAATTATATTACAACACATGATCTTTTTTTTAGGCAAGCATGTAATTATATTTTCCCCAACCCAACAATCTGATGAAAGTTCTCTTAACCCAAATAAAGACCTCTCCTGCTGCAAAGGCGTCTTACCAAATTAAAATAACAACGAATAATATGAACATTGGGAGCGCTGAGGTTGCCTTATGCAAAATTATTAAGTATATTTCTTGAGGTTTCTGGCTTGTTTAGTTTACTTCAAAGATCCAAGACCGAAATGTTTTTATGTTACTGCAGGACATAAAAAGTATGAGACGTCTTGTTTTTTGCCGTTTTAATCATGTAGAAGTCTCTAATATTTGCACTACAAAACATGAGCCCTATGCGGGGGGGGGGTTATGAATTTTTAAAACAAATATGAGAAAAGAAAGGAAACATATACATAAGTAGGAGAAATCTGGTTTGTTTAGTTTAGGTCGGAGATCCTGGACCAAAATGCATTTCTGTTACTGCGAAACTTAAAAGTAGGAGAAATCTTGTTTTTTTACTGTTTAAATCACGTAGAAGTATCTAATATTTGCAATGCAAAATCAACATCACCTGGGATTATACATGTCCTTAACATGATTACACGAGCCATGGTATGCTGGGGTGTTACGGATTTTGAGAACAAGTATGAGAAAATAAAGAAAACATGTCTGTAGCCCGTTATGTTAGATGTGAAGAGAATATTGGATATTGTTGTTCATACTGAAGAATTCTTCTTATTTCTTTCATGCAGGTAGTCCATTTTAAGGGGTCGAGGAAACGTCTTATGCTCGAAGCTTGGAACTTCTTGAATTCAAATTCTTCCGATATTTCAGATATGTTGTGCCTTATTTTGAAGAGTGGAAGAAGCAAGTATGATTTTTAATTTGATAGCATTTCAATGGATTTTTGCACACGGCCTAGTTTTATGAAATTCCATAAGAGAAAGTCCCATGTAAATTTTTTGTAGAACTTTTAGTGCGTGTCAATTCTTTAGACTTGTGTCGATATTATGTCTTTCAATTACTTCTTTGATGTCAATTTTCAGTCACCATTTTAAACTTAACCTTAATCGATTTCCCTATATAGAACGAAGTGGTCAATATGAGAATGAACATGGTATGTTTTACGTTGTTAGAACCGACTCGTCTTTTTATTCAGAATTGGCGTAAGTTCATACACCTCTTTTAATAACTCACATAATTTCTATTATATGAGTCCCGTGGGCATTGGTTTTCGCTTGTATTATTTCCAGTCTTCTAAAAAGTTAGCCTAGGCAGGATTAGATGGTCAAAATGGATTAAGTGGTTATTAAGCGTAACTATGCGGGATTGAGCAGCATATGGCTTCAGATGACCACTTTCCGCCTAAAATCGGCCATGCGCCTCTTACATCATTGATTATTTTTCTAATCAACATTGCAACCTTTCTTAAGCATATTGTATTGTACATTCACACTATTCAAGGACTGCATTGGTACTTTTTTTTAATTTAAAAAGAAACTGAGCTACCAACAAAATTAACTTTTTGTTATGAAAAAAAAAACTAATGTTTTATTACCAAATGAGAAATGCATAGTAGTACTATATATCATTACGTTTTTGTCCAAAGTATGCCAAAGGAATAAAGTATGAAAAGTTAATTGTTGGACAAGTTAAATAATGATATATGGTTGACTACATAAATGTACCTCACATGGTACTCAATAATTGATACTTCTCTTTTCTTATTCTTTTCAAAATTTAATAATTTTTCATTATCATCATGTGTACTAAAGGTGCAGTGTCACCTTTCTTAAATCATTTTATTTTTTCTTAGTTTTTGAACCTATTTATCAGCTGCCAAACAGAATATAAAAAAAAAAAAAAAAAAAAGGTTAGTTACACCAATGGTCACCAGATTTGTTATTGTTCTACTTTGTACCCATGGATTTAATTTAAGTGAAGCATTATTAGAGTCTCTATTTTTAGAAATATAGTACTATAATCTGTACTTAATATGAGTGCACGAATCACGAATATTTCAAAAGAACAAATTTATGATTGTATTTTCGGCGATATTACTCTCTCATGTAAATTATTCAATTTGCCATGCATTTTGGTTCTTTTCGTAACAGGAAAATACCAACACATGATTTTTCCCCCCTTACATAACCTAACTTGATCAAGAAAAAGAAAATTTGATGTGATGTGATGCTGTAATTCCATTTTGTAAAAATTGGCATTAAAAAATGTGAAATTAAGATACTAACCACACCATACACCCCACTTTACCCTATTGCGACTTAGTTAGTTCGGCTCAAACCATGGTCTTCGAAAAGTTTATTTCCCAAAGGCAGTCCTACCAACAAGCATATAGCTCAACTTGCGAATAGCTTAGTTCTAACTTAACTAAGGTCTTAGGTTCAATTAAAATTGATATTGTGAGTGAAACACTCGGTAGAGAGAGTTGTCGCCTATATGGTCGGTCCTATACCACTCATATCCAAATATACTCGTAGCAGAAGAGGAGCTAAAAAAGAGCTGACACAGCTACAACCACCCATATATTATTACCTACCATTATATAAAGTATTTCACATATAAAATATAAATATAGTGGATTAACCCTCATGTATATTTTGTTGGAACTTCATCATATTTTATTTTTTTAAATTCTACCTCCGACACTTACTCGTAACAAATTTTAGTGTACGGACAAAAGATGGTTAAAAAGAGAAGTCAGAGAATTCACATTTCACCCACCAAATTATATTTTCTCTATCATTTTGATGAGTTTAGATTCAAAAATCAATTATATCAAACTCACAATGAACTCTCTATTTTTTGAGAATACCACTATTACTCCTTAGGACTGGGCAAAAACCTGGAAAAACCGAACCGAAAAACCAAAACTTTTTCGGGTCGGTTTCGATTTACAATAAAACTGAATCGAGAAAAACCGGAAAAACCTGAAAAAAACCGAAAAACCAAAAATAAAATCGAAAAAAACAAAAAAAACGAAACCGGACCGAAAAAAACCGGTTCGGTCCAAAAAATAAAAAGACCGAAACAGAAAAAAACGAACCGAAAAATCTGCTCGGTTTCGGTTTCGGTTTTTACCAAAAACCGAACCGAACCCCAGTCATATTACTCTTTACAAATAGAAAATAAATAAGACTCATTCTCAACTAATAATCGATGAACCCCACTTTAATCATGTGTATGTTATTCCTTCAAATATAAAATTTACATTAAAATAGGTAATTATTGATAGAGAGCATGTTTTGATGAAGATATAAAATGTACATGACTCATTAAATATTAAAAAATTAGATTTTTACTTTTCTTTTGAAAAAAAAATTGATGAGCCTGATCTCACACCTTAAAAAAAAGACCAAATGTGTAACTTTTTGTAACTTAAAACTCCTAAATAAAAGAAAAAAACATGTTTGAAAGTAAGTACTAGTTGAAGTAAAGTATTTATATCTGAGACTTTGTCTCCCTTTGTCTCTAAATATTCATATAAAATATACATAAAATATACACATAATTTTATAAAAATATACTTATAAATTAATTATATATACTTTTTTATATTTATATATATACAAACGGCGGAATAGTCGAAGATCTTTACTTCAATACGCCGCCTCTTTATTATCAAGGTTCACTCTTTTTATTTTAAAAAAAAAAACACTTAAAAAAACATAATAACTATCTATTATTCTATTAGCTATTTTTTGTGTGTAATTCTTTTCTTAATTGTGCAAAGATCTTAGCTTTATTATCATTTTGAAGGTGGGTTTAGTTTCTATAAGCTTAATTTTGGTTTAAATTAAGTAATTCAGTTGTATGGAAATTTGTGGCTTATTTGTTATAGAATTATTTGCTTAAATTTGGTGGATAAATGATAATGATGGGCATAAATTTTACTGCATAGTTGTGATATTGTTGCAATGTTACTTTATTTTTTTATTTTTATTTCTTGTCTATAAAATTTGAGTTGGGGAGATCATTAGCTATATGGTTTTGTAATTAATTTCAGTAATTGTGCAAAGATCGTATCTTTAATATCAATTTGAAGGTGGGTTTAGTTTCTATAAGCTTAATTTTGGTTTAAATTAAGTAATTCAGTTGTATGGAAATTTGTGGCTTATTTGTTATAGAATTATTTGCTTAAATTTGGTGGATAAATGATAATGATGGGCATAAATTTTACTGCATAGTTGTGATATTGTTGCAATGTTACTTTATTTTTTTATTTTATTTTTGTCTATAAAATTTGAGTTGTGGAGATCATTAGCTATATGGTTTTGTAATTAATTTCAGTAATTGTGCAAAGATCGTATCTTTAATATCAATTTGAAGGTGGGTTTAGTTTCTATAAGCTTAATTTTGGTTTAAATTAAGTAATTCAGTTGTATGGAAATTTGTGGCTTATTTGTTATAGAATTATTTGCTTAAATTTGGTGGATAAATGATAATGATGGGCATAGATTTTACTACATAGTTGTGATATTGTTGCAATGTTACTCTATTTTTTTAATTTTTTTTTTGTCTATAAAATTTGAGTTGTGGAGATCATTAGCTATATGGTTTTGTAATTAATTTCAGTAATTGTGCAAAGATCGTATCTTTAATATCAATTTGAAGATGGGTTTAGTTTCCATAAGCTTAATTTTGGTTTAAATTAAGTAATTCAGTTGTATGGAAATTTGTGGCTTATTTGTTACAGAATTATTTACTTAAATTTGGTGGATAAATGATAATGATGGGCATAAATTTTACTACATAGTTGTGATATTGTTGCAATGTTACTCTATTTTTTAAAAAAAAATTTTGTCTATAAAATTTGAGTTGTGGAGATTTGTAGCTATATGGTTTTGTAATTAAATCTTAGTAATTGTGCAAAGATCGTATATTTAGTATCACTTTGAAGGTGGGTTTAGTTTCTATAAGCTCAATTTTGGTTTAAATTAAGTAATTCAGTTGTATGGAAATTTGTGACTTATTTGTTGTAGAATTATTTGCTTAAATTTGGTGGATAAATGATAATGATGGGCATAGATTTTAGTACTATAGAGTTGTGATATTGTTGCAATGTTTTTTTGTTGTACATTTAGGTTGTGGAGATCATTAGCTATATGTTTTTGTAATTAATTTCAGTAATTGTGCAAAGATCGTGTCTTTAGTAGTATCACTTTGAAGGTTAGTTTTGTTTCTATAAACTGAATTTTGGATTTAAATAAATAATTTAGTTTTATGGAAATTTGTAGCTTTATAGAATTATTTTCTTAGTTTTGGTGGATAAATGATTATGTTAGTTGTTTTATTTTATTTTATTTGGGTTTTGGAGCTTTTTAGCTATTTAGTTTTGTAATTAATCTTTTTAATTGCGCAAAGATCGTATCTTTAGTATCACTTTGAAGGTAGGTTTTGTTTCTATAAGCTGAATTTTGGGTCTAATTAAATGATTCAGGTTGTATGGAAATTTGTGGCTTATTTATTATTTAATTATTATTTTAGTTTTGGTGGATAAATGATAATGACGGGAATATATTTTACTACAGATTGTGCTATATTTATTTTGTAAAATTTGGGTTAGTTTTGTAATTAATCTTCTTAATTGCACAAAGATCGTATCTTTAGTATCACTTTAAAGCTGAATTTTGTTTCTATAAGCTGAACTTGTCGTTTGACTAAATTACTATGGAGCTTATTATATTGTACTTTTTTTTTTCTTTGCTGGATATTGATGCAAAATTGTTTGGTTATCTAGTGACTTTACTTGTATTTTTGTAAAAAAAATTGTTGAGATTTGAGGTTTGATCAGTTATGTGAAGACTTACACTAGATTGTGTAAAATATAATTCATCTTCTTTTTTGCGCAAAGATTGTGTCTTTAAGTATTAATACCAAGGTGGGTTTAGTTTTGGTAAAAAAAACTGAAATTTAGAGTTTAGTCGAATGATTCAGTTGTATATAAGTTTATAGCTTATTAAATTGTTTTTAGTTTTGGTACTTATGCAGCAATGTTACTTACTATATTTTTCCAAAAAATTGGGTTGCCTCTTAATTGCAGAAAGATTCTATCTTTTCGTATCACTTCGACAGAGGGTTTCATTTCTATAAGCTTATTAAATTGTTTCTAATTTTGGTGGATAATTGTCTACTAATGTAGCAATGTTAGTTGTATATTTATAAATTTAGGTCGCTTCTTAATTGCAGAAATATCGTGTAGTGGATTCGTTTGTATAAGCTGAATTTTGGGTTTAATCGAATAACTCAGTTTTTATAAGATTATAACTTATTAAAATTTTGCCTTTTTATGACAATGTTGTGTGCTAATGTAGCATTAATTCATGTATTTTGTAAACTTTATGTTGAAATTTGGGGTCTGATCGCTTATATGGAGACTTTTAGCAGCCTTTCAGATCCGTGTAGTTTTCTGGTTTTGGTGGATAACGATGGCGATACAGTTTAGTAGTAAATATATTGGCTCTGTGTTTGTGTGATTCGCCTTCTTAATTGCACAAAAAAATTATCTTTTTGTATCACTTCGAAGGTTGGCTTTGTTTTGGTAAGTCTCTAAGCTGAAAGTTGGGGTTTAATTGAATAATTTGGCTGTATAGGAAATTTTAGCTTATTAAACTGTTATTGGTTTTGGTGGATATTTATGTGCTAAAGTAGTAATGTTACTTTCGTAAACTTGGGCCACGGTGATTTATAGCTATATGTATGTGTAATTCATCTTCTTAATTGCACAAAGATCATATCTTTTAATATCACTTTGAAGGTCTATAAGCTGAATTTTGGGTTTAATCGAATTATCCAGCTGTATGGAAATTTATAGCTAGTTAAGTTGTTTTTTTAATTTTGGTGGCTCGTGTGGGGACTGCCAAATTGTGTGCTAATTATAGGAGTGGAAATTTAGTGTTGGTTCTATGTGGAGATTAGTAGTCTCGTAAATTGTGTAGTTTTGTCTCACATAAGAGGAACTAATAGTCCGTACGATCTGTTTAAGTATACCTAAATGTTTGTGTAGTTCATGTTCTTACTTGCGCAAAGATAGTATATTTTAGTATCACTTCGAAGACGGTGTTCGTTTTGGTAAATTCTGTAAGCTGATATTTCGGGTTATAATTCAGCTGTATGAAGATATTATAACTTATTAAATTGTTCTTAAATTTTTGGTGGATAATGATGGGATTGCCAACTGTGTGCTAATTGTGTTGCTGTTTTTTTGTAAAATTTGGATGTTTGGCTTTTTGTCTGTGAATAATCCGTTTTAATTGCGTAAAGATCGTATTTTTTTGTATCACTTCCAAGGTGCGTTTCTTTTTTAATACATTAGTGTGCGACATTGTAGTCCATCTTCAGAACATTATTACATTATGCCATGTATATATAGCCACAAATATATTTGACATGTGATTACTAAATAACTAATCTATCTTAGATTCTTATCAGGCCCCTTTTCTGTTTTGGAATTGTTAAGTAGTTTGTTCTCATACTTTAGTATGTTTACAAAGTCTATTCGAGGTCATGTGATTTATGATGCAATTGATTTTTTATTGGGGAGGTGGTTACGTGACATTTTCTGCGTATTCTAATTTGCTTTTAGTATTTAAGGATGAATCTAATGCTTATTTTAATTTTTTGTGCAGGCATACCGGTCGTTCATCTCCTATTTTGGTGAATGACATTGCTATATGGATGTTAAATTCCGGTGCAAATATTGATGAACTCAAGGGTGTGATAGTGACATAACGTCAATTTATGCTAAGGAATATCATAATTATTTGACCTTAATTAAGTTCTCGGGAGACATTCATGAAAATAAAGTATACATGTCATGTTGTAAAATAAATCATGGATAATAAAAAGTTTCCTCTCAGTTCAAATGATTATAAGTTGTATGAAGAAATTGGAGATGGTGTTAGTGCCACTGTTTACAGGGCTCTTTGTGTTCCTTTAAATGAGATTGTTGCTATAAAGGTTCTGGATCTCGAAAAATGTAACAATGACCTGGTACGTATTACTCATTCTGGAGCTTCTTTCATTGTGCTGCTAAGCAAGAGATTTATTTAATTCGGAGAGAAATAGGGATACTAAGTTTATTCTCGCAAAAATATTAGAAACACTCAACCTTTAAACTGATCACTCGAATGCCGTCCAGAAAAAAGTAGAGAAAAGGCTGAACTTAAAATTGCAACCAAATGAGGCTTAGTGATCTGGTATCTAAATTGGTCATGGCTCTAAAACTAGATACAGTGACTTGTGTTTTTTATCACTATTTAGCTACATTTTAACCCTTCTAAAAGGCTCTTAAATGATGCACTAAACAATTACTAAATCATAAAAATTGAGAGGGGGAGAGTTTAGAGAAACTCATCTTGGCCTTTTGATTGCGGAAGATCTCAAGTTTTCTTTGCAACTTAAGGAATGGGTTTTTCTTTGTGAGTTTATAAATTTTCTTTATAGCATATACATAGAGAAAGATCTTCCATGTCTCAAACGAAGTCCTTATAATCGCATGTTTGACATTTGTATTAATATTGAAAATGAGAGGGAGAGATGATAAGAGAAACCCATCTTATCCTTATCTGTTTTTTTTAAATACAAATACATTTACATATTTTTACATATTGAAAGGCACTCTCAAACAAAATGCTTACTCGCAAAAAAGCTTGAACCAATATTTCCAGATGAACGGAATGGGTTATTTATAATTAAAGATGTAGTTTGAATGTCTAATTTTCCCTTTAAAAAAATAGATGGAATCTATAGATGGTAAATTATGAGATTTACTGTGGTATTTATTTTCTCATTTCAGAAGACATTACTTGTTTATAAAATGGGTGTTCATCTGTCTCTCCCCTTCATTTATGTACAGGATGGTATACGCCGAGAGGTACAAACAATGACTTTAACGAATCACTCAAATCTATTGCGGGCACATTGTTCATTCACCGCAGGTCACGACCTTTGGGTTGTGATGCCATATATGGCTGCAGGATCATGCTTACATATAATGAAATCCTCCTACCCAGAGGGATTTGAAGAGCCTATTATTGCTATTTTATTACGTGAAGTGCTTAAAGCTCTTGTCTATCTTCATGCTCATGGTCATATACACAGAGACGTTAAGGTAACTATACTTTTTTATTGGATTTTCAATCTGTTGGGCCATGTTCAGAGTTCTTTTTTATTATATCTACTCTATCAAGCGAAGCTGATGGATTTTCAAACTGGTAATGGTTGGTTTGAAACGAAAATCCACACTAAATGTATAATGTGTTATAATTGTTATTTTTTAATGGTTGGTTTTAGCACCTGCATATTTAACACTAGCACGTAGAAAGCTGACCCTGGCTATTGCTTTGTGTTTGAAATTGCTACTTATGTAATATCAGGCAACTTACTTTTTACTCTTTTCAGGCTGGAAATATATTACTTGATAAAAACGGTGCAGTCAAATTGGCAGATTTTGGTGTGTCCGCATGCATGTTTGACAATGGCGATAGACAACGTTCAAGAAATACTTTTGTCGGAACTCCGTGTTGGTATGGTTTTCTCCCTACCATGCACTTTGATGATATTGTTAGAACATGTGATAGGTAGGGGATGACAAACGGATCTTTTTTTGGTAGGATCCGATCTGACCCGACCCGTTCGGATCGGATCCAGATCCGAAGTTTCGGATCAGATCAGGTCGATCTGGTGTGGAGGCTAAAGTTTCGGATCTGAATTTGGGTCTGCTCAAAATCCAAAAATACCGGCCACCAAAGAGCCCAAGTGGGTCTAGTTTATTCAAATGCTCATAAGTCAAAAAACAGACAACCTACAAACAAAATAAATTATGAAGGTAAAAAAAACATGGACTTTTGACTTTGAGAATGATTTACGTTTTGTAAATGAATTCTATATATAGAAGTTCCTCTAATAGTGCAAAATAATAGCATACAAAAAAATACTTTGTAAAGGAAATCAGTGGTATTTATTATTTAATACAATTATTCAATCTATTTGCGTTGTTTATGTTAATTGTTGCTCAATCATTATAGTACTGCCATAACTCAGAAAGTTCAGTATTCATGTAACTCAATCGATTGATAATTAATATTGTGACTTGTCCATAATTACTAATCAAATGTGTGTTTTTGGTTGGTCAACTCTATTAACATTTACTTTAATGTGTAAATTAATGTTTATACAATCTTTCTATGTTTGTTTCTAGAAAAAAGGAAAATATAGGCCACTTTTGTTTTTATGGCAAAGACTCATAAAAGTTGGAGTTACAAGCCGTATAACATTACAGTTGTTTGTGGAAAAAGACAAAAAATAATAATAATTCAGGTCAAAACCCGGGTCGGACCATTCGGATCGGATCCTAGATAAAACTGATTCGGACCGGGTCGGGTCGGATCCTTGAGCTTGAGCTTCAAGTCATTTTAATCAACAAAAATAAAGCATTTCATATTCTCCATGAAGGGCATATTAAGAAAATAATTAATATGGTAGTTGTTGTAACAACATTAAAGAAATTTTCTTAATCCGTTGAAAACTCAAATAAGCTTCTTAATAACGGCCGCAGAGTGTATTTATCTCTTACGGCGTCATTTCACTTAACGTTTGGTGCCTTACATGGATTTGATTCACTACTTGTGCATTTGGTTGGCATTTTTTCTTCTTTTTCCCATTTCAGGATGGCACCAGAAGTTATGCAGCAGCTACATGGATATGACTTTAAGTGAGTGGTTCTATATCACTCCACTAACTTCTCTCATTTTCCGTTTTTATCATTAATAGTTCGTACTTCTATATTAAGCTTGTATGCTTCACTTTAACAGAGCCGATATATGGTCACTTGGGATTACTGCACTTGAGCTTGCTCATGGTCATGCTCCATTCTCTAAGTATCCACCAATGAAGGTAGTTTATAACTAATATGCAGCACTTTTCTGTGTTGAGGGGTGTTGGGATTTATAGCAAAAATGTAATTCATCTAATTTCTTTATTAAATACTTCGTTAAAATAATACTCGCTTGAATGTAGGTTCTGTTGATGACACTGCAAAATGCACCACCAGGCCTTGACTATGAGAGGGATAAGCGATTTTCAAAGGTATGACTCATTGAGCAAGATGTTTTGTCCTTGTTTAGGTTGCAGTTTTTGAGCTCTATTTTTTTGCTTCAAAACTATATTTTAGTTAGTCTACTAGGTTACAGCTAAGCTTTTTTCTGGCCTGAAAATGCAAAGATTTGAAGCAGGATAAACCCAACTTTTTCTCAACCTAAAAAACCTAGTTTATTTGCTTAAACGCCGTCACAAAAGCAGCTCTTTATCAACCATTTTAATTATCTTTTGAGATCGAATTTTCTCTCCTCAAGTCTTTCAGGGAGTTAGTAGCTGCTTGCTTGGTGAAAGATCCCAAAAAACGTCCTTCTTCAGAGAAACTTTTGAAGCACCATTTCTTTAAGCAGGCAAAATCAAATGTTAATTTAGTCCGCAGTATTCTTGATGGCCTTCCACCGTTGGGAGAACGTTACAGAAATCTAAAGGTATTATTATCAAACATTTTTGTAACTAAAAATTATATATTGTGTCGAGAAGATTGTTTACCTGTCTTCTTACATGTCTTCCTTTTGATTTTCTTTTTTTATAGGCGTCTTCCTTTTGATTTTCTTTTTTTATAGGCAAAAGAAGCAGATTTACTTGTACAGAACAAGGATCTTTATGGGGATAAAGACCAATTATCGCAGGTGAACTTGTGAAATGAAATAATGTATTCTATTCTCATTTGACTCATTCTGACTGTATATGCTCCCATTTTACCGCCAGAAAATTGTATGAGGGGCTCTATTTAACAATTTTACATGAATTTAAAATTCGCAAGTAGTTATCTTTTACCTTAATTAAATCTCGACATTGCATCATTTTTTTAAATTTTGCCAATACTAGGATTCTTGTCACAAAGCAAATAAAGCTCTAGCTGTGTAAGTGTTGGTTTCATCTTTTGATTTAGCAGCTTTACATTACATTTTGGTTTTCTTTTGTAGCAAGAATACATTCGGGGAATCAGTGCTTGGAACTTTAATCTGGAGGATTTGAAAAATCAGGCTGCCATGGTATATCTACGATATGTTTGTGTTTATGTGGGACAATGTTAATGTTATACAAGATTGTTGCATTTCTATATACTAAAGAATTGTCAGATTTCAGTTTTGTACATTAAACTGCAAAAGTTAACAATTAGTAAATCAAAATTGCATGTCAAATCAATTTACTATACCTGGTATAAATACGTAATACTTCATGTTTTCTTCTATTATGTGTACAATTCTTACACGTCCTGTCAGTATTATTTCCCAACCAGTGTTTGATTTCCACTAGTGTACAAATATGTTAGGTTGGAATTGCAAGACTACAAGCGAAACATTAATCAACCATATTATTAATTGCTATTAGGGCCATTATTTAGAAACCGGTCATTTTTACTAAAGATAAATGGTTAACCCTTATTCCCAAATCACATGAATAACTGTCTTTTTATTTGGCATAGATTCCAGATCATGACGGTGCTTTAACGGATGACCCTGGAACGAGTGGTAGGGTTAGTGAAGAATGTAAAGATAGTCATGTAGAGAGGTTATCTGAGAAGACTGATCAGTTAGATGCACCCCAATCAGATGTATGTTCTCGCTTATATTCAGACGTATGTTCTCACTTATACATATTGATGGGCTTATGGCAGTTTTATACACTTAATGCATCTAAAGTTTGGGTAAAAAAGAGAGAAACGGGTGATAAAATTGGGTAAAAAATTAGTAAATATATGCCAAGAGTATTAGTTTTTGTAGGCTGATGAATAAAATCGAAATTATGTGAAACACAAGTGTAAACAACTCTAATTGGGGTCATACCGATCATCATTTTTAAAGTCAACCTAAATTTCTCATTCCCAATGTTTTCTTGTTTCAGGATGAGCTTAGTGAAATCAATGATTTGGAGGTTTCACTAGCAGGATTCCCTCTTAAACCTCTTGAAGGACTCAAGTATGACATCATACTCTCTTTTACTTGCTTATAAATTTTTGGTATGCCGTATATTTTACTTCTGCAAAAAAAAAAAATATTGTGTTGTTTCATGACTATAACCTTCCTCATGATAGCAACTATTTTTATTCTCTTGTAAGTGTAAACGAGGTTATCTAATTCTATTTTCCATAAAGCTGCTAACATTTTCTTGCCAATGATCAATTAAGTCTCTCTTTTTTATTTGACCAACCATAAGAAACTGAGCTTAAAAGCTGCAAATGAAGGACTACATGTTTGTGAATTGTAACAATAGATCAATAATATGTGATGCAGAAATTGTTTTGATGTGTGTGACGATGATGCTATTGGACTGGAATATGAACAGCAAAGTCAATTTTTATCCGATAGAGATGAAAATCAAAAAGTTGGAGGAAATGGAGAGAATGCTAGACCCGTTTCTGCAACTACTGGTCAAAGAAAGTATCCGAGTGGTCCCCTATTGCAAGATACTTCTCTCTCCTCCAAGAAATCCGGTGCGGAAGTGGATAGGTATTTGAAAATATCTTTAAATAATAAGCATTGTGTATTGAATTTTATTATGGTTTCCATTATATGGCATGTCTAATATTGTAGGATGGGTTCTTAACAGTATAAAATATCGACTTGGAGTTGTACTGATATGGCTACTTCTAAACTTATTACAGGGATAATTTACAATTAAGATACCAACCCGAGAGAAATCACAGTGGTACATTATTTCGTCCGAGGAAGGAGACTAGCAGCATTACTCCCGGTAACTTTCCTTTTCTTTTTCGTGTGATTTCATGAGTAAGTCATATTTATTTTATATTTGAGGTGTAAATGTTTCTCTTTAATTAACAAATTGATTATTTGTCAGATGATACATCAGAAGGAGCAATCGTCCAACGTAAAGGCCGCTTCAAAGTCACTTCTGCAGAGCTTAGTCCCAAGGTGTGTTCCTTTGTTTTAAGGCATGTGGTGGCATGAACTTAATTATTAAAAGAAGGAACTATAGGAAGATTAAACATGCAAAAAATGGGTAGTCAAGTAAAACCATGGTATTTGGAGTAAATAGTTAGCAATTAAACCTATAGGAGCTTAGTCAAAACACTAAGAAGCCTAGTATTTCATTCTTTAGGAACATAACCATTATCTTTTATCATAATCAGGGCCCTGTCAACACAGTGTTCAATCTAATTGACATTGGTATTTCAACTCCCTCTCCTCTTTCAGCTACTTTAGTACTTCCGTCTTTGCAAGCCATTTTGCTGCAGAATACTTCTCAGAGGGTATGCATATGAAAATCGTATAGCTATCTATAATACTTATTTGCTTTAAATTTCGGCCTTGACATTTTTATAATTTCCTTTACTATATGTGGACAGGACGAAATACTGAAACTGGTCAAACTTGTCGAGCAAATGCATGGTACTTTTTTATTCTTTTAACTATTAAGGAAATTTATCTTTATGCACGTGTTTGTTTACACCATTTTCTAGGCACGGTTGTTAAGGTGTTGCCTTATCATTCATTCTTTTTATATTGCTTATTTTGAACTACGCGGTGTTTTACTTGATCTGAATTCTCTTAATGCAGGAAGCTCTATGGATTCATCTGAGGTGCGCACTAACGAGTCTTCAGTTTGTTTTCAATATCTAAGACAAAATAAAAAATAAAAACATTTTTTTATGAGAGGAAAAGTGGTTAAATTTGACGTAAAAGTTTCTAAGTTTATTTTGTCGAGAAAGTAGAAAGCAAAATCTCAGTTCAAAGCTCATTAGACTAGTTCACAATGTAAAAGCAAATCCAAGCCTAAAGCTTACAAGCAACCAAACAAACTCTTAGTAAAGTTGCATTTTCAAATGGATTTTCATCACAACGCCATTTAGGAAAGTCTCATATGTTCAAAGTTTATAGATATATGACTATTAATGCATTCTAACATTTGGTAATACTATATCTGATAAATGCAGACTCCTGCTTTGGGTAGAGAAAGAGAGTTACAAACTCATGTGATTCAGCTACAACAGAGGTATATAGTAGGCTTCTATTTTTATTTTTATACTAGTACTGCAGAATGATCTTTATAATTGATAATGTTACGTCTCAAATTTCAGCATTGGGGGTCTCGTTGAAGAATTGCAGCGCCAAAAGATTAAAAATGCTCAGGTATGTAACTGTTTCTTTGACGAAATATTTGTTATTGGAAAACTAGAGCCAAAGTGCCCTTGATAAGCAAGTTATTATCTAGTTAAGGAGTGTGAACGAATTTGTATTTTTTTAGGTTTGTATATTTAGTTTGTTTGTCCTGTTGGTACACAAATTGTTATGTGAAAGCTAATTGTTGATTCCGTTCTTTTCCTTTTTTACAGTTGGAAAAGAAATTGAATTTACTGATGAAGAAAGAGTAAAATACATGGTATTTGGCGACTTTAACGATGCTATTTTCTGCTTAAACATCAACTGCTCAATTCATTCATATGCAAGTCACTTAGAGGTGTACTGTTTTGTTCTTTTTATAAGAAAGAGTAAAATACATGGTATTTGGTGACTTTAACGATGTTATTTTCTACTTAAACATCAAGTGCTCAATTCATTCATATGCAAGTCACTTAGAATAGGTGCACTGTTTTGCTCTTTTTAATTAGTTGATGTTCCTTGAGTTTAAGGATGACGTGTTGTAATTTAATGATCGAATGGAAATTGTAAGTAGTTGCAAATTTTCAAAATTTTGATCTCAGTCCTCGTAGAAAATTGTGTCAAGTTAAAGCCATTTTAGCTTGTTCATTTTACAATAAGATAATGTACACTTCAAAAGAATAATATCTTTATAATCTGATCATATTCGAATATGATCAGAAAATATAAAGTTTTGGACAAATTATTTAAGTCTATTCGAGTTATGTTTTTTTATTTAAGTCTGTTCGAGTTATGTTGAATTGCAATAAAGAAGGGTGTAAATGCTGGCTAGCTAGTGTGAAATTGTAAATATGAATTTGATCAATGTTTTATTCAATCATACAAAAAAAACATTGTGATCATATGTGATCATGTATCACCATTTTAAAATTAACCGATACTGCAAGGATCGATAAAAGTAATACGGTATATGTTTTTTATTTGGTAAAAGCAAGAAGATACAATAGAAAAAGAAGAAATAAGTGAATTGTTAATATTCCATAAGCATTTGTTCAGCCTTAACAATATAGATGACTTCTCTTTAAATTGCCTTTGATCATGTTTCCAAAGAATGGAAATTTGTCTTTTTACTCACCTTAATTGTTTTTTCAGTAAAATGATAAGTTATAAAGGTCTTGACTATAAAAAATAAAACATATTCTCAACATTTAGGATTTCCAACGATATCTTAGATTGGGAAATTCTCGACCATACTCGGTCTCCTATCAATTTTCCGTTGCAGCTATCATTTCCCACTTTCGATAATTAGAACACTATTTCGTCTCATCGAGTAAGCCAGTTCCGCAATCCCATTAGTGCACTTTTCAAGTCCTCGGGGAATCCAATCTACGTGACACTGATGTCCAAGAATTTGGATAAATAATGTTGTATCAAGTCTGATGTCCAAAAACTAATGTTCATTTCCCGCTACAAAATACCCGTTTCTCAGTCGGCATATTACGGATATTTGAATGTTGATTTTTGTATAATCTGTGTACCAGATATTATTATTCATTTCCAACTTTGATTTATTATGGTGACAACTATCTATATACAGTTCTTACTTTTCTTCATATTATTTCAAAGCTCATAATGAAATTTTGTTGCACTTACATAAAATCTTTACAAAACTCACATTACAAAACTTCTGTTTGAAAGCAAAGCAAAAACACAGGTTCATGAAACACAAAAAAGAAATTGTTAGCTATCGAATTTGATGCTCGATTTTTATACTTCACTTTTTTTCTGAAAAAACGTATAAACCGTTTAAAAAATCTCAGTTTGCAGTGATTCAGTGCAAACTATAAATTAAATGTACGGTTTGCAACTGTGTAATTTTTCAGTGCAAACCGTAGATTAAATCTACAGTATGTACTGAAAATTTACACAGTCAGTCCCTATGTCAAATTTACACAGTCAGTCCCTGAAAAAATTACACATTTTTTCTTTCTCTTTCTCTTTTCTCAAAAACCCAAATTTTTCAACCAAAAAAAACCCAAAATCAATCGAGGACAATAACCATCAATTTTCTCAACATAAAAACCTCAAATTATCAATCAAATTTTGCCCTACAAAAACCGCAAATCACCAATAAAAAAATATACCATAATTCAAGTTATTTCTTTATTCCCTAATTTATTATTTATTTTGTGTAGTTTCAATTTGTAAACTAGGAAAAAATATATAAAATATGTCAATTAATTATTCACTTAGCGATTATAATTGTTTGTTATTTGTTTATATTAATTATATAAAATTAAAATTGTTGATATTTATCCCATTTTATAAAAAAAATAGAGTTTTTATTCAAATTTTTTTATTTAGATATTTATTACTAATTGTTTGGTTATCATGTTACATGTCTACGTGCTTATTTGTCTTGATTTAAAAAATAAAAATAGTTACGGTTTTTATAGGGCGAAATTTAATTGGTGATTTGAGGGGTTTTTTTGAGAAAATTGATGGTTATTGTCTTTATCGATTTGGAGTTTTTTTTGGTTGAAAAATTATGGTTTCTGAAAAAGAGAAAGAAAAAATATGTGCAATTTTTTCAGAGACTGACAGTGTAAATTGACACAAGGATTGACTGTGTAATTTTAACACAAGAACTGACTGTGTAATTTTGACGCAAGAACTGACTGTGTAATTTTGACGTAGGGACTGACTGTGTAATTTTGACGCCGGGACTGACTATGTAATTTTGACACAGGGACTGGCTGTGTAATTTTTTAGTGCAAACCGTAAATTAAATCTACGGTTTGCTCTGAAAAATTACACAGTTGCAAACCGTACATTTAATCTACAGTTTGCACTGAATCACTGCAAACCGTATATTTTTTGTACTGTTTGTATGCTTTTTCAGAAAAAGTTTAGTATAAAAATCCAGTCTCATCCAATTTATGTACAAGTTTGGTAACAACTTTTCTTTTAAATGAATGTTTTTAGACTTTAAAAAGCTAGATTATTGGCTAAAAAAATGTCAAAAACAGTAGGAATTTCAAAATAAAAATTAGCTTTTTCACATTAAAATTTGTCCAGATCAAACACTTGCTAAGAATGTGTCTTATATTACTATATTTACAACTAACTTAAGCAATTACTTATCAATAAAAATAAGTCAAGTGATGCCAAACACTTGATATTTTTTAAACAAACCTTTTTCTAATTTCACATTAAAATTTATCCAGATCAAACACTTACTAAGAATGTGTCTTATATTACTATATTTACAACTAACTTAAGCAATTACTTATCAATAAAAATAAGTCAAAGTGATGCCAAACACTAAATATTTTTTTAAACAAACTTTTTTCTTATTTTTTAAAAAAGCAGCTTTTTCACCTCTAATGCCAAACAGACCTATATCAAACTCAACTATCTCATAAACAGCTTATGACAAACAAACAGAGGCCAAAAGAGGTTCCAGTTTACTCATAATTTTAAAATAAACATAAGTAATGAAATAATTAGTTCAAAATGATAACTACTACAAGAATAGTACATTTATAAATAAATAAATATATAACTGAAAAAAAAATGTAATTAAGCGTTACTAGACCAGCTTCAAAAATGAAAAAAACATCTCAGCAAATCTGAAGAGCTTATTATAATTATTTTCTGAGCAGATTAACACCTCTCTTTTCATTAATTAAAGAAAAGAGGGCTGCCTGAATATCTACTCATTTTTTTTAAAAAAAAAAATGAAAAAATTGTCAAATTTTTGTAACAAAACAAGAAAAATATATGAATAAAAATGAAAAGAGATAAAATTGCTCAGAGGTTTGCTTAAGATGCTCAATGAAGTGACAAAAATCACTTCTCATACAAGAGGTGTCAGAAAAATAACAAAGCTTTAATTCATCATAGCAATTATTATCTTTATATGTGTTCTTAAAAAGAGTTTTTTTAACAAGAATTAAAATATAAAATTAGTAAAGAATAGAGATTAAAATAGAAAGCGGCTATGAATAAAAACAGCTAACTAGGTTTTATTGAGATGTTTTTAATTTGATATGTTAGCACATGTGTTGTCTTAATATATATATATATATATATTTTGTGGGCTTTTTTGTGGGCTTTTTTGGTGGCTTGGGTTAATTTAGACTCATTGGGTTTATAAACATTAGTTTTGAGCAGTTTTTGGGTTTATGTGGTTTTTTTGGCCCTTCGTAAATTAAGGTCGTCGTACGAGAAACTGAAACGAGAAAAGTAAACGATAAACAAAAATATAAGTAGTTTATGTGGTCTTGTTGGGCCTTCGCAAATTAAGGTCGTCGTACGAGAAACTGAAACGAGAAAAGTAAACGATAAACAAAAATATAAGTAGTTTTTGGGTTTATGTGGTTTTGTCGTCGGGTCTTTGCAAATTAAGGTCGTCGTACGAGAAACTGAAACCAGAAAAATAAACGATAAACAAAAATATAAGCAGTTTGTGGGTTTATGTGGTCTTGTCGGGCTTTCGCAAATTAAGGTCGTCGTACGAGAAACTGAAACGGGAAAAACAAAATGATAAACAAAAATATAAGTAGTTTTTGGGTTTATGTGGTCTTGTCGGGCCTTCACAAATTAAGGTCGTACGAGAAACTTAACGGAAAATAAACGATAAACAAAAATATTAGGTAGATTTACAACTTATAATTACCAAAGGTGACTACTATAGAAAACTTTTTTAAATAGTACAACAAAGTCAAGATTTTTACTAATGTAAGGGTGTAAATTGAAAATCGAATCGTATATATGTATGTATTATTGTCGTCGTACCATTGCCTTGTTGTAGCTAATTTTTTAGTTTTTGGCGCTGTGTCGTCTTACCCGTATCGTACCGTGGTTACAAATACGGCGAAGTTAGGTTCAATCGAACGGGAGGTGAGGTGGTTAATAGATGGTGGTTGTTTTTACAAGAAAGGGGGAGAAGCTATGATGTACTAACACGCAAATTTTTTTCATGAAGAGTCAGACATACGCCAGACATGAAAAATAGGGTATCCGATACGGCATAGTGAGGTGTTCGTGCATCGATGGAAAGAAGTGATGCGATATTTACTCATTACCCCTATGTTTACTAGCATGGTTGTAGAACTATTGCTCCTACATGGAACCACTTAACATGGTTTGAGCATTTCCTTTACTTGCGCTTCTTAGTAGGTGTTTCTACCGGGGATTTGTGCAAATAACGATTGTTATCTTAAATTTTCACGAAAACCAATTTAGTAACTGAACGTTAATAAGTTGGCCAATCTAGGCCAATTCCGTCCAAATTGGTGACGTTATCACTCTTTTAATGTATTTTTACGTTTATCCCCTTTGCATATCAAATAAATTTCAGAACTGCCATTTCCAAATTTATATCATATAAAACATTTAATAAAATATGTGTATAAAAATGAAAAAAACTCTGTGCAAAATGTATAAAGGGCATCAATAATTAACATAACTAGAACTTAAAGAAAAAACCTTAGAGAGATATCAATGTCTTGCTAGCCTTGAAGAAACGTATATAACAAGTAAAAAAAATCAATTTTTTTTTTTTTTATCAATAATTAACATATCAGGATCACCTTATAGTATGTTTTTCTATAGAATGATGATTGTTAAATGACATTGTTTTTAATCTCGACTATTGGTAACAATCTTTGAATTAAGCTCATCTATCGATATCTATACTAATAGTTTATATGTAGAGGCCTTATGAGCACTTGAAACAAATATTTACATAAAATCATTTTAAATTAATAAATTTACAAAATAAACATGACTTTTTAAATTTCAAAATTTATAAAACTGCTTGATAATCACTCCACGTACCTTAATGTTAAAAATTTAAAAGTAATCATCCTCATTCTTGATTCATTCTCTCCCACACTATTTAGGAAAATGAGTTATATTAAGGATCTCAATCCAATTTTCTCTTAATGTGATTTTATAAGCTTTGTTTTTTTACAATTATTGAATGTAATACATATATTACTTACACTGATCAACGCAATACACACATCGCGTGTGCTCTTACGCCAGTAGTATATATATTGGCCTTGTTTGGTTGAGTATACTTTTTACTTAATTTTACTTTTACTTATAAAAAGTAAAAATGTTGTTTGGTTCATCATTTTTAAGTTTACTTTTAAAAAATAAACCATTAAGTATACTTTTGGCTTTACTTTTACTTTTAATTATATTAGTTTGTTTGGATGTCATCTCATAATTATACTTTTGGTGAAAAGTAAATGTTTATAAGTAGACTTTTTAAAAGTAAGTTTGATGATACTTTTTAAAAGTAAGTTTGATAATACTTTTACTTTTGATGATACTTTTAAGTAGGTTTTAATCTGAATCTGCTTTTAAAGTACAGTTCAAAACCTAGTTCCTATCATCATTATATTTTCCTAATTTTGTATTTTTTAATCTTTAAATAATAAAATCTTTAATCATAAAAAATATAAAAAATAACAAAAAATTATAAAAAATTATAAAAAATCACCAAAAATTATAAAAAATCATCAAAAATTATTAAAAAAATACAAAAATCACAAAAAAATTATAAAAATTATAAACAATTTAAAAAATTACAAAAAATCACAACAAATGAACAAAAATCACAAACTTTTAATAAAATTTTAAAAAAATATATATAATTTTTTTTTGTCAATATAACACTTTTTATACCGAAAAATAAAAAATATATATATAAAATGACAAAAACTTATAAAAAATTAAAAAAAAAAATTGTAATTTTTTTATTTTTTTTTGTAATTTTTTTTAAAATTTTGTGATTTTTTGTGATTTTTTTTTTCATTTTTTATAATTTTTTTATTTTTTATAATTTTTTTTTAATATTTTGTGATTTTTGTGATTTTTTATAATTTTTATAATTTTTTTTGTGATTTTTTTAATTTTTTTGTGATTTTTTTCATTTATATTGAGATCTTTTTTATTTTATATAATTTTATGTGTTTTTTTTCTATTTTTTATGAAATATGTATATGGCGTTTTGGTAAATAAAGTAAATAATTAAAAAGTAGTACCTATAGGGAATATGAACTTATGGAGGTGCATATAAGTTCAAAAGTGGTACCTATTGTGCATTATTTGAATAAACAATTCATTTTCACTCAAAAAGTAAAAGTAAACATATTTTACCAAACAACATTTTTAATGAAAAGTATACTTTTACGGTGTTCACCAAACAGCATTTACTTACTAAAAAGTAAACAGAAAAGTATATTTTTCAACCCACTTACAAAAAGTATATTTTTGAACATAAAAGACGCGACCAAACGAGGGCATTAAGAGTGTTTTCATCCAACAATTGTACATTACATTTTCATCACAAGCCATTCCCTTTTATAAACAGTCAAAACTTTTATTTTCGAAAGATCAAATTTTTTTTTAATTTTTTTTTTTTTTAATCTCAAAAAGTTTGCTCATTGAAACTGGATTTGTCTAAAAAAGGAGACCATTATATACTCGTATTTATAGGAATATCATGAAAAAATATAATCTCACTTGCCACATACGACCCAAGTCGGAGGATATGACTAAAAACATACCGTCTGCCAAATTATTAATTTCAACAAAATATGATAAAATTGCATGTAAAAAAAACTACATTCTTATCGGGATGTTATGCCCCCGATGGTCATCATTTAACTTAGCCCGTCATGTATCCATTTTAGAACGACTTGTGTGTGAAGCATCATTCTATTATAATAAGTCAATTCAGGTCAAATGAGCTTGTCCAATTTAGTTATTTTTTTTTCAAAAATTCTCATATATTTTTTTATTAATTAACATATTAACTAATTTTATAAAAATTAAAAGCTAATTACACTATTTCTCCCTCTTGTAAGCACACAAAATTTCTTATATCCTATATTTTTTTTTCCTATAAATATTTGTATCATCATCATAATTTATATAATATTTTTTTTTCTTATATTCTATATATTTTTTTACTCTACATTTGTATCATCATTACAATTTATAGCGTCTCACACACAACGCGTGCATATCGTTTACTAGTATCATTCTATTATAATAAGCCAACCCAAGAGAAATGAGACTGCCTATTTTTACCAATTTCTTCAAAAATACAGTCACTATGCTTTAATAATTACCAATATCAATTAATTAACAAATTGTTCTCACTATATTTTACTAATTACGTATGCAGCCTAAATTAATTAACAATTCTTTTTAACTTGCATAACTAAAATAAATGATAATAAATCTGAATATTATGTTTAAAATAAAATATATTACGATATTTATAACATTACACGTTTCACACGTAACGCGCAGATAACTTATGCTAGTATATATATATATATATATAACGTAACTCGGTAAATAATCAAATGTGTCAAAGTCCTCTTATATATAAGGTTACGATTTCTCTTGAAAAAAAAAACCCTTGTAAATTGCCGTTTCCGGTACTTTTATATGTTTACGTGAATATATACTCATATTTAATTTCCTATTATGAAATATATATTATGAAAAATAATAATATTACATAACAAAAAAATACTCAAATAGCGACGGGATTAGTGACGGTATTTTTTGTTACGAGCTTATTATATTAGTAATGGTTTTTGTGACGGATTTGTGACAGTTTAGTCTATTTATGACGGATTTATGACAGTTTTTTAAATTAATGACAGACTTATGACAGCTTTTAACTCTTACTAAATCAAACACTGTTTTGTACAGTTGAATTAGGATACTATAGGATTACATGTGGAAAAAAAAAGTGAACATAACAACGTGAAGGAACAGCCATCACCCCACGTGCTTGACTCGTGCAGTCAAAAGATGCTAATTGGACCAAGATTTGGGAAAATAAAATAACAATTACATGAAAAATAATTATATACTACTTTTTAATCCAAATTTAAAATCTATAAGTAGTACAACTTATTACACTTGTAAAAAAAAACATCAGCCCAATAGATTTATTTAATCTAAACTTACAATATTATCATTGGGAAGTACTAGAAACTCATCTCACTCTTGTCTTGCTATTTTTATTTTATTTATTGAATTTAATACTAATCGTAACACACGTGCATACGACACGTAGTTGCATAAATATAATACAACACAAATAAATTTAATATTTTCAAAAAATTTGCAAAAATAATGAAATGAATATCGTAAAAATATAATGTTTTATTGTTATAGTAATATAAAAAAATACATGTATGATTATTTGTTTGGTAGATGAATTGATATGTATGGAAAAAGGAAATATTTATTTATTTAAATTAAATTAAGTTATTTGAGTAATTAGTAAATTAGAATAGATGCATTTTTGAAAAAATGGATAAAATTTGACGGTTTCAAACTTTCTTGTGTTGCATTATATTAATAGTATGATACGATGTGCAAAACTATAATCGTCTTTTTCTTTTTCTAATATAGCCAGGATCCATAATGCCTTTTTAAACTACTCATTAAAACATTATTAATAATTCAAACCATAATTTTTGTTTAATTATTAATTAAAACCAACCCTCTTTGATTTATTTATGATAAAAATTTGTCTCTTAATTTCTACAACTATATCTCACTACACAAATCATCACTACAAAAAAAATACTCAAATCGTGACGGAATTAGTGACGGTATTTTTTGTTACGAGCTTATTAGCGACGGTTTTTGTGACGGCTTTGTGATTGTTTAGTCAATTTGCGACAGATTTATGACAATTTTTTAAATTAGTGACATGCTTGTGACAACTTTTGACTCTCACTAAATCAAACATTATTTTGTAGTGCATCACTGGCCCGGGTGTCTCCAAACCTAACATTGATTTACATAAAATAGGATTTTCTTCTATTATAGTTGTAATTTACGAGCCATTAAATTAAGGAGAGCATTTCATTCTGCCCTAAGTTAGATTTATGATTAATTTATACACACTTGGTAAAGTATAAAAAAAATGATTTTAAACAAGAACACTAAACCACCTAGACTAACCAAAACTACTTGGTAGTACTAGCTAGAACAAAATAAAAATAAAATTAGTTTTTTGGAAAGTACACACAACTTTCAAAAATTATTACTGTATTTTTGTTTGTAATGTGAATAATAATACTTCGGTTGCATACCATGCAATGCAATGAGAAACACTAATATGAACCCGATACACTATAATTAAGTACTATGTGACAATCAATAGGATTTTTTACTTTTAATTTTGAATTAATTTTAAGATAGTTATTTTTAATTTTATTAATATATTATGTGTTTTTAATGGATGACGCACTCTAAATTATAGTGCACCGGGTGTACGTCAGTGTCACTCCCATGCCATATTGTCATATGATATAATGTTGCAATAGAAACCATGCCTTGTATAGTTTTTGCAAAGAAGCCCATTTCCAAATATGAAATAGAATTAGTTTATATTCACTTATCCTTCTAGGGTGACTGATTCCGAGCCTTTTTTCGAGACATGTCTAATGTCCACCATGTGGCCGAATACGGTCATAGTCTATTTTTCGCAAAATAAAAATAAATTGTTTTAAATTTAAATGGTTTCGAGATAACAATTATATGACCGACATTCTTTTCCGGTAAAAAAATTATCTTTCAAAAGTTAATAGTTCTTAAGAAAGGTTTTATATAAATCAATATTTCAAACAGTGTCAGAATCATAACTTTTTTTTTCTAATTATGGGCGGTGTTGAAAAGATAAAACTGATATAAATAAAATAATTTTAGAATACATGGTGATACATGATAACAGATCGGTCTTTACTCGATTTGGACGGTAGTGGAGTCTTTTTTAGCCTGTTACTAATTTCTCCGGTTCGATAGTCAAACAAAATCTATTTTCATTTTCAAATTAGTTGAAAATGATAATTTAGTTGTACAAGCAGTCTTCTATGGAAAAAAGGTGAATACATGGGACAAATTTGAAAATCCAAAATATCCCATGGAGGTTATTGATATTACACCTAATGTATCGTTTGGTTACGGTATTCATTAGGGCTGGGAAAAAACCGAAAAAATCGAACCGAATCGATAACCGAATCGAAAAAAATCGAAAAAGACCGAAACCGAAAAAGACCGAAAAAACCCGTAAAAGACCGAAAAATAAAAAATAAAAAATAAAACCGAAAAATAACTGAAACTGGACCGAAAAAACCGGTCTGGTTCGGTCCAAAAAATAAAAAAAACCGAACCGAAAAATATGTTCGGTTTCGGTTTTGCCAAAAACCGAACCGGACCGAACCGAACCCTAGTATTCGTAGTCCCGGTACTATAAGTACAAGCGGAATTATAACCCTTTATATGTTGTCTCAGGACTTCTAATACCACACCCATCATGGTATTGTAAATACTCCATTTCGGGGTCATTTGTAATTCTGTTTCACTAATAATTCCGATCATATTTAGCCGTTCAAACATGGTTTTAATGGAACCCACTGCATTTGAAATTCAATATCATATTAGTCTCACCCAACCAAATAAGACCTAAAAGTGAAAAAAGAAACCTTAATTAGTTATATTTAGTTAATGTATATGTGTGTGTGTGAGAGAGAGAGACACATATAGAGAGAAGAAAAATGCAATATACAAATAAAAGACCATCCCTGATCAGATCATAGATATATATACTTTAAATATAAAGCTATATACATACATATTACACAAAGAAAAGAAAGGTCTCAAGAGTATAAATCAGATTGAGTTCAAGTAAAATTCTGACATTAAATTCAAAACCTTCAAAAGCTACCCAAGTAAGTGTTTTCTGTTTTTCATTACTTTCTTTCATTACATATTTCAAAATGAATGTTTTTATGTTTGCAATTGTTAATATAAGAAATGGACATATAAGATCTATTTGTAGTTGAGTTTTTCTTGGCACCAAATCTGTACACATTTGCACATGAAGTACATTTTACATATATTTGGACAAACAGTGTGTGTATAAAACTATAAATCCAAGTACATTTCATTTAGTTTACTACAAATAATTTTGGTATTAGTCAACCAACTTAGTGTAATACTTAAAATATTTTTGGTAGTTTTTATTAGGTTTGGTATAAGACACATTAGTTTTTTTCTTTTCTTTTCTTTTTCCTAACAGTATAAGTATATTAATTGAGAGTTATTATAAGGACAATATACACTGTGTGAGTTTGATATTTTGTGTATAACAACTGGACAATAACAGTAGATGGAGACACTAAATAACAGCTTGTAATTATAGAATAACTATGCACATTAATATTCGTATCAAGTTCAAATTTGACCAAGTATATACCTTTTATATAAGAAAATTCCAACGTATCACCCAATCTAATTAATTTTGCTTTCCCCTTAGAATAATAAAAATCTGGATATTTGGCATAGTTTTGTATATTAGCAACCGTACATATTATCGTATATATACATGTGTAGTTAAAGTTCATTACAAATATTCTCAAGGAACCTTTTTGACTATATTATGCTTTACTTCCAATTAAATTAGGTAAAATGTACTTCTATTGTATTTATGTAAAGTCTCATTTTATTACTTCCATGTTTTTAGCTCACCAGAATGTGGTTGGTATTTTTGAATATCTGTGAAGTAAATTTAGCAATATTTCCCAAAATAATGACTTCTAAATGGTACTACTATAAATAAAATAAAAATTATAAGTAGTACATTGAATATAAAATTACTTTAGTTATTGCATTTATTTACTTTGACCAATAGTAATTATACTCACTAGTTTACTTAAACAGCTATGTCACTGACAGATATTTACATAATTAGACATTAATGGTATGACTCTGATTACAAGAAATATAAAACACGGAAAACCATAACATATGCGAATCTCCAAAAACCCATATTTAACAAGCACTATACTACTACTACAGTATCATTTTTTTTAAATTCCAGCATTAAAAAATAATAACAATCCACTTTTCTTATACATTTATAAGCCTACTGGTAATAAATTACAACTAAACAAATCATATTTTGTAAATGCAATCAAAGCTGGTAAGTATATAGAGATACAATATTCACTTATTTATTGGGGTTTCTATGCCCAATGGCTAGTTTTCGAGTGATCGGAGTGTTAATCACGCGTTTTGGGAAATACCGAAAAGGGTAATATTGGTATTTGCATTGTTCCATAATAAAGAACTAAGGCCTTTTTTCTGGTTGCAACTTTTAAATTTAATTGTTTGACTAACATAAATCTTAGCTTTTTTTGTAATCTTAAGTTGAATGAATTTAATTGTTTGTTTTCAACTCAAAAAATCATACTTTGTTTGCTAAAAAGTTTTGATCAAACAAACTTTAGTACCAAGCTCACCAAAAACAAATGTACTACTAGATGACAAGGGTGCAACCATGGAAAATTATTAAAATACTACTTAATTTATTAACTTTTAGTGATTTGCTATCTAACATAGCACACTTTCTAAATTGGTACCCAACCTATACATTTCGGTTTAATTTGGTATCCAACCTAACACTTTTTCTAATTTGGTATCCAACCTATGCGTTAAAAACCGATGATCGAAGACAGATTGAGTCCCTGAATTGGATTGTATACGTATAGGTTGGGTAACAAATTAGAGCGAAACGTATAGGTTGAGTACCGAATTGGAAAAAGTGTTAGGTTAGATACCAAATTAGAGCAAAATGTATAGGTTAGATATCAAATTAAAAAGTCTGTTAGGTTGGATAACAAATCACTAAAAGTTGATAGGTTATATACCATTTTAGCTTTTTCCCCGTGCAACCATAACAAGAGAATTAATGCAAAGGGAAGAAAAAGTGAAAAAAAAAAAAAAACTAAGGTGAAGTGAAAGCAAAAAAGCTTTAGTACTTCACCTAAAAAAACTAGAAATGCTTTTTTCCCTAAAAGGGGGTCCATAATGTCTCTGTCTCAGGTGGTGGTGACCACTATAAGCTGCAACTTATTTTTCATAAAATAATTGACCTGTCTCTTCACAATGTACATATATTTCCGCTTTTTCATACATCAAACTATAAAAAAATACTTATGATATTGCATTTATCATAGCCATACAAATTCATTCATAGTATATTGGAGACTTATTTATTACACAACCATATTATATATTTTTTGGTCTCACTATAATGAGCAAACAAACAACACATACTCAGATTATATGCTAATCGATCAGTTGTTCTTTTTAACTCATGCATTTGGTAGTAGTTTAATTTTATTATTTAGTACCTGGCAACAAAAGTTACATAAAGTATCTAAAGAGTATTCAATTGTCACAAGGTCTTTTTCACTCTTTTGGGCTTATAAGAGTAAATGCTTATAGAGAAGAATTTCAACTATTGTGTACTTTATGACACATTAAATTCTACCTACAGCTAGTAATATATATATATATAATCATCATTCTTGATGCAGATATACAAGATAGAGACACATAGAAGACGAGGAGATGAATAAAGTATGATATGTATGAAGTGTGTTACAAAGTGTGATTTTTTATTTTTCACTAATTGTCATTTAGTAAAATGGAGGAGAGACCACCAAACAAACATAGAAATGTGTCCACTAGGGGAAAAGACCATCCTACCCTAGTTGACGAGACCGGAGGTTCAATCAAGTGTACCGGTAGGAGTTGTCGATCCTGCACAGGTGGTGTGGTTGCAGACTGTATCGCTGTCTGTTGTTGTCCATGTGCGGTTTTGAGTTGTTTTACGCTCGCTTTTTTCAAGGCTCCGTATTTGATGGGGCGGAGGTGTTTGGGTCTCGGGAAAAAGAAGGAAAAGCCGAAAAGATGCAAAAGTGGGGAAGTAAATACGAGTTTTGAGAATAAAGGGGTTGAAATTGAAAGTTTAGAAACTATTGGGAATGAGTTTGAAAATGATCAAGAAGAAGAAGAAAGAGTTTGGTTGGAGTTATATCAATTGGGTCATTTGGGTTTTGGAAGAGTTTCTTTTACTGGAATTCAATCACAAGGTAAGGGAAATTAGCAATTAAGTTTTTTTTAAAAATTTAATTTTGTATATTTCTTCGGGTGCCAACGGAAATCTGGATCACTCGTTTTTCATCAAACGGTGCAGAAAAATGATGACCGAAGCATTATATATTCACCCCGATCAATATTTTATTTTTTGCGTCGTTGAATGGCAAACAAACAAACGACGCATTTTGAATTGGTAATGTTAAATTTCCACCTATGGCTCCCTATTTTTCGCCATTTACATTGGCTATGAGTAATTTTTGGGAGTCCGGATCTTCTATATTTCCGAGCCAGGTGATATCGATCCCTACCGTAAACATGTGTGTGGTGGCCTACGCCTTATTCTGTGACGAGATCACAAGAAGGGATCGGAAAAGATAGGCGACATTGATTATTTTTTCGGCATTTTAACTATCTATCGATTAGGAGAAGTGTTGATACCGTTTTTATCCTTGGAATTAGATTTGATGTAATTGTTAGTTTGAAAAGAACTACCGTTAGAATAGAAAATATAAAATTAGTATTTGATGATGAAGTCAAATCTTAATTAAAAATTTCTATTCTAACAATTAACAATTGAGTTATTGTGTAATTCTGGAAAAGTAAATGATTAATTCATTTTAGACTCGTTTAAGTTGAATTTGAAGAAGAAGAATTATATATGTGGCCGAGTTTGGAACGTTTCATAAATAAATTTTCTTATAGATTAGTAATCTTTAATCGTCTATTAATATATGATTTGTAAATGTATTTACTCTTTATTAGTTCGTTGACTTTGGTATGGATCATTTTTTCTGAACAAAAGAAATAAAATAAAATAAAAATTAAAGCCTAAATATGAGGCTAGTTTTACTTTTTTTAGTAGTAATACAAATGCTATAGTCTCGAGAAATGGAGCCTACGATCTATTAAATTTTGTTTTGATCCTCTTTGTAAGCAAATAATTAATGCAATTAAATGCTCATAACTCATAGTAAGTGATATCTGACAAAGAGTGAAAATCAAATTACTATACTTTTTACCTTTCCAATGAATTTGTTAATGAATTGCTGATTCTGTATAAAAAAAATCAAGGTTTATGATTCATGCATACGCATTTTGATTAATACAGACGGTAATGGTATAAATCACGTCACGTAATAAAAACTCAACCTACTAAAAACTCAAATAAATATATTGGAACCTAGTTTGAGTCTATTCTAAATTTAAATATTATTTAAATTTAAATTTTTTATTTTTTATTTTTAATAGATTGAGTTTTTATTACGTGGCGTGACTTATACCTCATCCCACTAATACACCCGCCGTCTGCATCAAACAGACAGCGTCTATATTTAGCCTATGCCAAAAACAATTACTACTAACAAATTGTGGCACTAATTTTCATTGTACTATTTTAAATAAACAAATAACTTGTACAGTATTTTGCAACTAAGCAGTGCAACTATTAAATAAAAAATAAATAAATACACCGAGTTTTAAACAAACAATTTGACATTATTCTACTATCCATTTTGTAGACCAAGTAAATTCTTTTACCCAAGGCCTAATATCTTAATGAGAGCCTAACGCTAAACAGCTACTCTTCTCGTTTTTCATTTAATTATTCATTACGAAACTAGTGTAATTTTTATCGTCTTATAACTTGTATCAAAATTATCGAAATCAATTTTTTTTAAATCTAATCATAAAATTTAACATTTGAACTATATAATCAACTTATGAAAATTTTTATTCCGACAATTTTGATACAAGTTTTTGCCCGGTCAAAATTGCACGTAATTTCGTAGTGGACAATTAAATGGGAACGGAGGGAGTAGATGATAGGAGCAAAATGGCGAGGGGCGGGATACGATGTTCACCAAGCTTGTGTGCCTACGAATGTTGCTGGAAACACATTATGCGATGATACATTACTGTTCGAAATCATTTAATTGGAAAAACTTGACGATTGTTAAAGTTTACACGTTATGTACCGGGAAAAGGGCTTGTAGATTTCATTCCTATAGCACCTAGTTTACGAATAGCAGCCTTTAATTTTCCCACAAACCATACATGAACATACTTAACATGTAAACATATAACTTACTGCGGAGAAAACGACTAAAATCATATAAAATAACAACTCATTGTGTAACTCATGAACACAAATGAGATAAGTCAAGCGAAAGTTAAGCCTAATTATAACATTAATCCAAAGGAAAATAACGTAGCAAATACAGCAACCTCGAAGCTTAAGCCCATGAACAACAACATAAGCTATTGTGCGAAAAAACTTCTTCTTAAACTTACCACCATTCACTACATTAATTTAAATTATAAAAACTACATACTAATGGTACTCTCTGAAGGTAAATTAGTAGATAACCTATACCAATCCCATATCCTAATGTCATGTTTTTTAGCTTCTTACGATTCAAAGTAGCAGTAACCAAGAACTAAGCTCGGTGAGATAAGAGGGATGAGAAAGAAGCGAGAAGCTCTCATCAATAATAACATCCTCTATGCTGAAATGTGCTTGGTAATAGCGCTTATATTGTCTAAAACCCCTTTCATTTCTTTCTCCAATGTTACCATCAACTCGCTAGACAACTTTCCATGACAATTATCCACCATTGATGTCATAATCTTGAGTTTTTGCTTTAAAAATAAAAGGCAAGACTTCTCGAACTCGACAGAAGCCCGCAACTTATCTGGAATTTCTACAATTTCATTTCCCTTTTTAGAACCGGTAGAATATCGGAGTCGATAACTCACCTTAGCAGATCCAAACAGGCTTTTTTGTAGGCATGTGTTGAAAGCCTTTTCAGTATCAGAATAGCTCAAGAAAACAATTTTACCACAGTAAGAATCATCAGACACATCCGTTTCCATCTCGTTTACACCTCCAAATTCACTAAAGATTTTGATTAAGTCCGTTTTCGATGGCAAACAAAATCCAGGAGGGAAAATAACCAAAAGGCTAACAGATTTAGAAGCTTCTTCACCTATGTTCTTATCGTTTGCCTTCACTACTTTGCATCCAGTTTTCATAGAATTATACTTTTTACCAACATTGTCGTATATCTTGTAGTTAGACCCGCATACATATTCTACATTCCTGTATGCAAAAATGAACCCCTCCACCATTTCAAGATTATTCTTATTCCATAAAACAAGAGGATTAAGTGCCCTAGACCTTATTTTAGATACCAGCTTTTGCATCGATAGATTAATTCGGACCGAGTCAATAACTTTTTCTTCTTCTTTCAAAGATGCTTTCATAGACGTAACAGCTTCTTTGGAAATATTATCCTGGAAGGGTTCATTTCTAATCTCCTTCCCTTGTTTTAGTGATGTGTAATTGAAGGTGTCGATTTCTTCAGAAATATTATTCTGTGAAGGTTTGTTGTTACTATCCAAATTAAGAAATGATCCAATAACTTGACCAGCAACTCTATTCAACCGTTCTCCCATTCGAGCCTTTTCTGGGTGAAGACTTATAAGGGAAGGAGATAAGTACATGCTTTTCTTCCTTGCCCTCAATTCTAGTGCTTTACCGGTTTCTTGATCATCAAAAGCTTTGTCACTACTCTCCATTCTAGCACTCTTTTCTTCTTCTTCTTCTTCTTCTTCTTTTATTTCAGGAAATTCTGAACTCTCATTATTTTTCCTCTTCCTTGTTGTCATTTGTGACAGAGAAGATAGTTTTTCATCCCTGTGATTAGGAGCTAAATTCTCAGTGCCTGTTTTCGTAATTTCATCAGCTTTATCAGTACTGGGCTCTTTTTTCTTTGAAGCAGCTATCTTTTTAATTCCCCTTTCAGTGAATTTATCAACTTTCTCAGTACCCGACGAAACAGCTACCTTTTTAATTCCCTTTTGTGAAGTTTTATCAACTTCCTCGCTACTAAACTCATTATCTTTTTCCAGTACACTTTTCCCTGTAGAATCTCTATATGACCTGGTTACTTTTTTCACCATACTTGCATTTATATTTTCAGTTTGCCCTTTGGTAAATTCATCCACTTTCTCAGTAAAAGACTCATTATTCTTTTGAACACTTGCAAGTTGACTCTTACCACTACTAATTTTAGTACTCAAAGATGCTAACTCATTCGGTATTTTCTTATCATACATCGGAAAAAGTTTGTCTCTACCATCCGTCTCACACTTTCTTAACCAAGGCTGATATGATTCGCCAAATCCATCAATAAACATTGTCGCCTCATTTCTCTGTTCTGGGCGATTAAACGCTGAGAGCAAGCTCTTCAATACTGTGAGTTCAAGCATACAAACAACAGAGGAATTTTTCGCAATGTTTTCAACCAACGAAATCATTTTCAATGGTTCAAAACAAGGTATTTCACTCATATCATACTCCGGCACAAGAACACCTTGCCTAATCCCCGCATTAACCACCAATGGTCTATCAAAGGCACTTCTAATACCCAGTTTACATTCAACAATTCTACCAATCTCATAGAGAGACTCTTCAATAGCATGTTTTAACTTTCTGACATTGTTTTGCTTCGACATGTCATTGAAATTTTCCACAAAAGGCTTTAGCTGAGATTTTGAACACCATGAAAATGTGCCGTCGCCAAAAAATGCGACGAGCAATTTATCGCTTTTTTGCAGCTCTTTTGCGTAATCTGAAGCATATGAAGGGTTGTAAATTTGCCCAGGCCACCAAGGGTTACTCTTGATCTTCCCCCAAACAAAGTTGCATAAAAATGGTGTCTTTTCCTCATCATCTTTTACCTCTTTCCCAGCGTGATCCACCTCATTCTTGTCAAATTGACTCATCTCATTTGGGCATCTCATTTGGGCACTGTCTATTTTCAAATATATTTCCTATACCATTGTTGTGTTTAGAATTCTCTCGTTCTGCATTCACACCATCTAATGAACCATTGATCTCTGCACCAATACCAGAACAAGTGTCCATTTTCTTCCCATGTTCTCTAGCCTTAACATTCGTATCTTCCAACATATGCAAGTAAAAGTTTATTCTAGGATATTCTTCAAGTTTCAAGTCTTTTTATGATTCGGTAAAGAACTGCCACAACAACGAAACAGGAAATTAGAATAGCAATCAACAAGTCTTGTTAGTACCGTCAGCCAAATACACAAACCAATAAATTTTTTTTGACTTTCAGATATTTACATACATACAAGGGAGTGAACTAAAGAGCACAAATCGATTACTCTTGCCACTATTTGATTACTCTTGCCACTATTTCAAGCTGAACACTCAAATCGATTCTTGAATACAAACATACTCGAGAACTACCATATTAGGACTGTCAGAGCACATAGAAGGAATGTAGAAGCAAAACGATAATTTGAGACGGATTTTGTAGTCTCAAAACAAGTTTTTGGGATCTAAATAAGTAAAGAGCAAAAGTTGAAGAATGATGGGTAATCGAGATCTAACCGGAGTTCCACAATTTCTAGAACTTAGCTGAACCAATTAAGAAGATTGTACCAGGAAATTGTTTTTTTTTAAAACAGAGCAAGTTAATACATAAAAACCAGTGCATACATAGATATGAGGAGTGAAATCAAAGGCACTGGACACACACCAAAAAGATACAACCATAACGATATCTGAGATGGCTATCTCAAAATAAGTAAACATGCAAAATTCAAAACTGTACTAGCAAATATTTGAACGATAATGAAGGGTTATAGATCAAATCTTCTTCAAGTTTCAAGACATGTGATGCAGTGAAAACAGCTATATCGAAAACAGAAACAAAACAAAAATTTAAGATTGATATGACTTGCAACTACTAGTATAATCAATATATCAAATGCATATATACAAAACCACCTGCATATATACACATAAGAGACTATCACCGTATATCTAAATGTGTAGCCAAAACAGGACCTAAGTTAGGACATGGAAATGAAAACACAAAAAATGAAAACACAAACCCATAAGTTTTTGGAAGTACCTGAACATTGTAGCTATATAACAGTTAATACACGTAGTTTTCATGATTCAACAAAAAAGACCCCGACATCAATGTGTATATGACATATCTTTGTTATACAAACATATTAAACAAAAATATAATGGTATAAGCTTCGATTTTTATCATAGAAAAAGGAAACTACAAAAGTAAAATAAGGAGTATGAAAGAGGGAATGGAATTATTTGGGTGTATTTTGTTAGTACATGAGTCCACAAGCTATAATTAAATGATTTTAACTAAATTAAATGGACTTTTTTTTTTATCGATATGGGGGCTTTTCCCCTAACAAATCAGCTTATTCATACTAAACATTCATCCAAACAAGCCCTAATTCAGAATATCGATACAAAAATACAAAGCCACAATTTTTATTTTGGGAAGTACTTCTAGCTGAAAACGAACATATTAATACACAAACTTTTAATAATTCAACAATAAAAACAGCCACATATTGACACAAATATGCATACAGAAATCAAAATTAACAGGTTAAGCTAAAAAGTAAGGCGAGTATTTGTGACTATGAAAATGCTATATTTGGAACTTAAATTGTTTAATAGTCAATTTGGGGAATATAATCTACATCACCATCTACAAATAGAAGCAAACCAGCTTATTTGTACCAGCCAAACAAACCCTAATTCAAAACATGGAAATGATAACACAAACCCACATTTTATTTTATTTTGTACTACTTTTTAGCTGAACATTAGAGGTAAGTATTACAACCCCACTTTTAATGATTCAACAATATATACCCCCACAAATTGACACAAATATGGAGAAAGAATAATAAGATTAATAGTTTGAACTAAAAAAGTGAGGGGAGTATTTTGTTATTAAAATCCTATATTTGGAAGATTTTAACAGAAATACATGGAAACTTATTTGTAAAAATACAAATAAACCAACTTATTTGTACCAGCCAAACAAACCCTTACAAAACATAGAAATGATAATACAAATGACATTCCATTTTATTTTATTTTTGTACTTTTTAGTTGAACATTAGAGCTAAGTAATATAAACCCACTTTTAATTCTCATGATTCAAAAATAGATGATTTATATCACCAACTACAAATGCAAATAAGCCAACTTATTTGTACCAGCCAAACAAACCCTAATTCAGAATATGGAAATGATAAAAAAAAACCACAATTTATTTTATTTTTTTGTACATTTTAGCTGAACATTAGAGCTAAGTAATAAAAACCCACTTTTAATTCTCATGATTCAAAAATAAAAACCACTTATAAATACAAATAAACCCACTTATTTGTGCCAGCCAAACAAACTCTAACACAGAACATGGAAATGATAATAAAAAAAAACCACTTTTTATTTCTTTTATTTTTGTACATTTTAGCTGAACATTAGAGCTAAGTAATAAAAACCCACCTTTTATTCTCATGATTCAAAAATAAAAACCACTTATAAATACAAATAAACCAACTTATTTGTACCAGCCAAACAAACCCTAACACAGAACATGGAAATGATAATAAAAACCCACATTTTTTTTTTATATTTTTTAGTTGAACATTAGAAGCTAAGTATTACAAACCCACTTTTAATTCTCATGTTTTTTAAAAAAAAAACCCATAATTTAAAAAAAAAAAATACTAGTGTTTAATGTAGAATATGGTTAAGTATAAATATTAAATATGACAAAAAAATATTACCACACATTTTAGAGAGAGAAACATGAGAAAGCTTACAGTGAATATGAAGATGAAATAATAATATTAATGTCTATAAAATATGAGAAAAATTATAATAAAAGACAACATGGGAAATATATGAAGAACAAAACCATATAGAATTTTGATTAAATAAAAAAAATTAAATAAAGATTTTATCTTAGGAAAATGTTACTAAAATAGACAAAGGGTTATTTATTATCAATGATTGCCCTACAATTTTCACCTATTTAGTTAACACCTATCTTTTTTTAAGTTTTGATCAATTAGGTACATATACTTTCGATTATGAATACGCACCAAGTTTGTAGTATTTTTTGTTCGGTTGTGATTATTTTTAACATTTTTCGTACTACCGAAGTATTAGGATGAAAATGAGAGAAATTTGATGATACCAAAAATTAATTATTTTATTAAAGGGGCGGTACCTATATTTCAATTTGATGATACCGATTGAAAATATAGTTAATACTGATTAGAAAAGTTTTTTAAGGAATTAATAACTATTCGAATCATATCTAAATGGGTGACGTATAACTTTTTTTATGTTCTTTCTACGTCTCACTCTTTTATCTTTGAAATCTTTTTGTTTGAATATTCATTATTATTAAGAAAATAGAGCATAAATCGGAAAACAAATTGTCAAACTTCAAATAATCAATAACTTCTTAGTTAAGCTTTTGATTTCAAGTTGTAAACATGCATGTGAGTCTATTTAGCCATTTTTTTTGTTGCAATAACTATGTTGATCATGTCTTTTTGTAATTTATTTTTTTGTGTTTTTTTAGGAAAATGCTCTCGTGTTTTTTTTTTTACAAGGAATGCATATAGAACACACACATGGTCACAATGAAAACACCACCGAGTCCACACACAATCTTCTATGATTATGTTTTTGTGTTTTGTAGTTTTTACTAGGCATTGACGATACATATAAGTTCTAGAGTTTTTTTCCAATATTTTGGGGAAATTCATGAAGGTGGTCATGTTTGTGATTTGTTTACGGATTTCCAAAAACATAAATCTTATGTGTTGCAAATTCTACGATTATGATCTTATAGATGTGTTATTTTCGGTGTATTTTTTATTTATTGATAAGCTATTTTCTGTGTGATTCTATGAGACAACGCTGGAAAAGAGAGACATGATACCACAAGAGTATTATGATCAACATATTATATTAACGACAACATATATCGTATGTAAAATGAATATACTAACTTGGATTAATTTATGAAACTTTAGGTAGACCATCTATAAAATTGTAAATAATGGTGGTTCACTAATAATAATAACCCAAAAGGGAATCAAGGACCAAAATAAAATAAAAATAAAAGGGGGCATTTTGTAACCAAAAAAATAAATAAAATAAAAATAAAGGGGCATTCCGAGAATCGAACTCGGGACCTCTCGCACCCAAAGCGAGAATCATACCACTAGACCAAATGCCCACATATACTTGTTATTTTATTTTTAAAATTTATAACTATAAAATACCTCTTTCTACAATAAATTTGTTAATTGTGTCCTTTATTTCTCTAATATTATTACCCTTATGCTCTTCTGCAATGAGATTATTTTATCATTTTCTAAAAATATATATCTGCATCATTAGCATCAAATTTCTCTTTTTTTTGTTTGCAATCTCAATTAAATCACTCATATGGTTGTTTCGAAATCATAATAATAGAGCCGTTATTAAAAAAAAATAAAAAAAAAAATCACTCATATGGGCCATGCATGAACCAACTCATTATCTAAACTATAGTAATCAAATTTAAAGTAAACATTCAAAATATATTTTTCTATCTCTGTTAAAAAAGTATATTTTTGTAATTATAATATGGGACCAAACGAGTCAATTATCTAAAACATGGTAATCAAATTTCTTCATAAGTAAACATTTTTCTATCTCTATTAAAAAAGTATACTTTTGTAATGACGACCAAACAAGGTCATTATCTAAAATAATATGGTAATCAAATTTCTTCATAAGTAAACATTAAAAGTATATTTTTCTAAAGTATATTTTTCTATCTCTATTAGAAAAGTATACTTTTGTACTTATAAGTTGCGAACAAACGAGGCAATTATCTAAAATATGGTAATCAAATTTCTTCACAAAAGTAGCTTGCTTTTACTGCATATGTCTAGCTCATCCATTAGGATGTTTATTAACCTTTCTTTTGAAATACATTTGCTATTATAAAGAAAGGGGAACTAATTATATTCCATCAGAATCCATTAAACTTTTATATTTATATACATGTACTTCTCATGCTTTTGTGTTAACAACTAGTATACCATTTTGAAAAACCTGCAAATCAAGACTATATCTCATCGAGTCTTATATGTAGAAAATTTAGCGATTGAGACAAATCGGACGGTAACACATCAGACCTCTGTGACTTCATTTCAGAGAACAAGAAAACAGTTTTTGAGTTGGTAATGTTTTATTGTCAATAATAGAGATTAGTAACCGACTACGTACAGTGATATTATTATTCATCCGACTACGTACAATTGCCTGCACAAATACGAACTTGGGTCAAAAGGAAATCGTAAACTCAACCACCTTCAATCGCCAATTGCCAGAACTTATGATTCATCCGATCAATTATATTTGTTGGTTCACCTTTTCGACAACAATATTATAGAGTAAAAAGGCTAAGATTAATAAAAATGAAAACCAATAAGATAGATCTATACTTATTGATTACAACTAAGTGAACAAACGTTATATGACAAATGAATTATCAGTATCATCCATTATTGTTTTGTTTCTGTAAATTTCACCTGTGTTTGTATGCAGTATTAATAAATAAATATCATTCCCCATTTGATTTATTTCAAAGTAATTGATATTCTGAAAGCTTGTATAAGATAATGAATTAATCATTAATGTTGATGCGTGTACAGATTTGTGATCTAGCATTTCAAAAATCGGGGGTCTGGTACGTGACAACTGACATGAATGGATTATGGATAGGGGGTTTTCATGAACATATTGGCATGACAATCAGTTCTTCGGGCGAAATCTGGGCAATTTTACGGGGGTTGGAATTCACGTGGGATCGAGTTGGAGAGACATTATCATAGAAAGTGACTCGAAGGGTGCATTGGAAGCAATCGAAATGCCCAAAAATCGCAACGTTATTGCGGATATCAACCGCCTTCGAGATATAGACAATGGAAATTTAATATTTTATGGATCCCACGAGACGCAAACATGTGTGCGTATGCAGTGGCTAAGCTAAACATCAGGGAAGCATGGGACTTGACATATCTCGACCATCCGCCAGCAACAATAACCGCAATGCTTGCTTTCGAGACTCCACCCCAGCAAGTATATAGTTAGATCGTTTTTTTTTTCTTTCTTAACTTAGCCTTTATACACCCAAAAAAAAAAAACCTTACAATTTTAAAAATAACTGACTAAAAAAAAAAATGTTATATTTAGTCAATCAAATTGGTATATGAAATAATAATTGTTCACGGATCATGTAAAGTAATGGGCCAAATACCCCATTGAACCGATGCTACGTACATAGGCCTGGTTGTAATAGTTTTGTTTGGCCTGACAGTCTGTTGTCCGCCATTGATTCGGACAATGATATATAAAATTGCTACACTTGCTCTTTATATATCAAATTATTATCTCATAAAATAATTAAAAGAAACAGAAGATTTAAACATATTAACTCACTTTTAACGTTGTTCGTATTTATGGCATTGTTTATAATCGTAAATGTAATGTAAGGCTAAAATACATTTATAAGATTTTATTCCACATAAAGTGATTCAATTGCTAATAGACTTAAATACATAATTAGTCATTTAGACACAACACCTTTTCTGTCATTGTTAATTAACATAAAAAATTAGAATCTTTAAATATAAAGCGTACCTGTTTTTCTTTTCCTTTTCCGAAATTATAAATCATTTTATTCTGATAGTTGCAATCAAATAAATACAATAAATACTTTAATCCAACTATATCGGAAAAAGACTTGTTTTTTTCTTCTTTTTATGGGTACATGCTTGGTTAATCAATGCACCAAAAAAACGTAAGAATTTAAAAGTAATCCGACCCATCATGTGAATATCTATGGGACTTTCACATGGCAATTTAACACTATGTGCCATCAACACCAATTTTGCATATTAAAAACGTGCACAAAAAAGCTAGTGGGGCTATATAGTAGAAATATCAGACAGTGAAATCCCACTTATCGTCTTCAATTTGATATCTTTTTTTTCAAAAAAAAATTCTTAAACAGTGTTGGACATGTTATTTATGGGAATTTATATGTTACAATTCTAAATTTATATTAAGGAGTAATATAATAAAGGTGCAAAGAAGTAATGTCAATCTTTGAATACACACAGTTTGTAAGCTCAAAGATGTAACAAATGATATAAACCAAGTAATTAAGTGAGGAAGTTGATTCAAAATTTTGTTCTAATATACTACTAGTGGATATTCTATATACACGAAATATCACATGTTTCCAAAGTGAGTTGTAAAATAAGTGCCAAACCTTCCTATATATATGAGCACACAAGTTATCACTTGTGAATTGTGTCATAAATTTTCTTTTGGTATATATTGGGTATCAACTATTACAATTTACAATTTGTACATATTGAAATATACCATATACCTCTACCTTCAAACACACGTACAATTTGTACATATTGACATGCACACACACACATATTAATTTCTTTAACTTACAAATGAATATGTACATGGTAGAAGACTCTTCTTGTATGTATAAATCCTATGCATGAATAAATGAAAACTACATTATATATATAATCAAGAAGAAAGATAGAGCATGTGGATATTTCTATTTAGGAAGTTAAATAGTTAGGCTAACGTTGGAGTTTCAAAGTTGCATGGCCACCCAAAAATAAGAATAAATTTAGAAAGCATTTGTGGACTTTCCCAATAATACAAAATTGAGTTACACGTGTCGTCGTATGGTTGGTGAAGTTAGGTGTGTGTCTAGTTATGCACAAATTTATGTGCATGGTATCCTTGTAATACACGTATAGATTCGTGTGTGTACACATGCACATGTGTAGGTCATTTCCTTCTTTATATCTATGTATAAGTCATATTTATACATGGTCTCATCTTTCGATCTTTTGTTTTGGAGTCGACATAAGATTTTATTGTGCGTAGAGAAGAGGTTTTGAACAGGATTACTGTGGAGTTGGCGATGGTAATGGTAATGGGTGTGACACCAATTGAGGCTTTAAAGTCTAAACTCTGTTAGACAACAACTTGATTTCACTATCCAGAAATCAATGAACGACGGTTTACTAATGTATTCTAACGGTTGATAGTGATGATCAACAATTGTATTATGTGTAACCGGCGTTAGAACGTATTTTATTGACTTTTTTTTACTGAATACAGTATATCAATTTTGTGTAATTGGTACATTAACCATCTTAAAGAACTTACTGTTTCCTTGTAACTTTTTATAGAGTAGCAATCACAAAGAATTCGTAACATTTAGATGAATGATTGTTTGGTAAACACTTGAGCGAAATAAATTTATTAAGTCAGAATGAATACTTTGTTAATTTATTTAAGCGAAATAAATTAACTCCAATGATTACAACAGATTAACAGTTAATATTTTTTTTCATCCAAAAACTTGTATAACTCTCCAACATAAAGCCTAATTAGGAATATTGAACACAAGTGCTTAATAATATAATTCTAAAAATTGTGTTAAAAGGCAAATACTTACTACATAAACTTTTTTATCCATGTTTTTTTACGTGGTTTAAATAGAAAATCTTACGTACTTCAGTAAAATAAGATAATCCGTATTATTAATTTAGCATATAGTTTAGTTTAAACATTGCATTTATAGAGTATTACTAGTTAGTAAAGCAATTTCATGATCATTTCATTGATTTTTTTTTGTATATAATCGGCGTGACGATCCACATTTTCATCGATAACGAAATGGTCAAATAGACTTTATTACGGAAAAAATCCAAATTAAAAGAATACATATTCACCTTTCCATTGAAAAGCTCACTTATTTGCTAATAATGTCAGGCTACTTTCCAACATGGGATTAAGCTTAATTAGTTGATATTTGCTATATTTGTTTCTCAATCTATGTACAATTATAGAGTTAATCTCAAATGATTGATTGCATAGTACTATTTTAAGCATGATTAGCTTAGTGTCTATAACCATATTTAAGAAAGAACAACACCGCTTTTTCAAGGATTAATTTCTGACCTCATTTTATAGATAAGATGGTTTATTTCAAAAGTTAATTTTTTTTTTTATAAATACTAAACATTGATTTAGGAGAGTAATCGGAAATCATGTCAATAGTCAATTTTTGATGATAATAACGGCTTATATAATTAACCATGAATACAAAATTTAAGAAGTCCATTAAACAATATTTACTTGTAGCAGAAATAAGTTAACATAGAAGTTGCATCATAAAATGTTATGCAAACGAAATATGTTGTGATTGAACAGTAAATTATAGGCTTAATTTACAAGTACTCTCAAATTATAACTAATCAAACTTGATATAAATAGACGATCGATCACCTTCCACCTATATAACTTTTTATTTTTCCTCAATATAGTCACTTAGTTATAAACTATAGCGGGTTCGATGAAACTTTTTTGCATGTTACTATATAAGTTTCACATACTGTACTATATAACTGATGTCGATCGACTCATGATATTTTAAAAATCAAATTCAACCTAATGAATCTCCATGAAGCATTTGTAGAGACCATAGATCCTCCATGCTCCAAAGATTCTCATTTGTCTCGGTTGGAAAATGAGGAGGATAATTCTCGATATTCACCGGATACGAAGATGGTGGATACGATATTCCAGTTGCAATATTACTTTGAGACGAAACTCCACAATTTTGGCTCGAGCTGGCTTGATCAATTTGTTGTTCGGTATTTTGTGCACCACTTAAATTTTCAGCTTGTTTAATATGTTTCTGAATTCGAGTTCTCCAATAATTCTTTATTTCATTGTCCGTTCTTCCAGGTAGATGTTTCGCAATTTTTGACCACCTTCATATATAAAAACGGAATACTGACGACAAAATATCCGAGAAAAAAAGGCAAGCAAACATTTAAGGGAAATGGAAACTAATATTATTCTTACTACTGAATATATATATTTTTTTTATAAAGTTTCGTACAGACTGATTTTTGCAATTCTAAAATTATATAATATCGTTATTTGAACTATAAACCATGAATGGAAACAAATGTGTATGAAAATAATAAGAAAATAAATGAGAAAATTTAATTCACAAGATATATAAAAAAATTCACAAGTAAACAATGGCATAAGATATTTTGCTTTTCTTTTTTGTTTAGTTTCCAAAAGGGAATAAACTAGGGACAGAATTTAAGACATGACCAATTATGTCTTTTTCATAATTTACTCTCAGTAATTTATTTACTATGGTTGAAAAATAAAACATCTCATGTTCCGTGGCTGAAAATTAAAGGCCTCCAAATCCACTATTGTTATTTAATGGAAAGACCAAAGAAAACAACTATTTAAGATATAACAAAGATCAAAATATCACCTCATTTTATAGCTTAGACTATACACATTTTTGTTTATAAATATGCAATGTGTATTCATATGTACTTACATTCGTTTGGGGGATCTCAAGCTATAGTAGAGTGCTTCTTATTGAAAGGTTGGTTAATTTTTTGTACACTTTTTATTTATAACTCATAATTTACAAGCACGTTACACGTTACACTTTGTCATCCACACACATAAACTATTATGCTTGTTCACAAAAAAATAATAATATTATGCCATTGTTATAAGGGTAGACTTTATATAAACTAGATATACAGTAATACTAGTGATTGACTACATATTGCACTTGTGATACGTAAAAGCATAGATATGATACCGATAAATAAAGTTAATATTTTTTTTAAAATTTAAATATCGAATGATTAAATATAATTAGTTAACAATCGTATGTAAAGAGGAATATAGAATGTTTACTCTTATAAAAAAATACACACAACGATTTTGTTTGAAATATAAATATGTGTGAAAAATAATATTTTTTTAACTTATTTATATATTTGAATTGAATGATAACATTTAAAAGTAATTAAAATATTAGAATGAGTGTATTTTTAAAAAATTTGGATAAAATTCGACAGATTTGTACTTAATAGTATGATAGATACTATGGAAAATATTTTTTGTGTGAAAAGCTCCCAATTGTGTACATATGTTATATAATCGTAGAAGGGACAAAAGAAAGTGGTATCAAACAAGTCACTTTATGCCAATTTGAAGAGATTTACAAATAAAGTGATGGGTGAAAAAAAATATGAGTTGTCATTGCCTTAAAATAGAAACTCGTGTTGCCTTATTAAGCTTTGGGTTGGCCGCCACAAACAAAAATTTTATTCAAAAAGTATACATGTTTTAAACTAACAAAAATGTATTTTTTTGAATAAAAATTTTGAATAGTGCAAGTTGCTTGAAGTATTTTGCATCTTAATTTAAATTCATAGCATTTCTATCATTAAATCAATTCGTTATGTTGTGCAAATTTGCAAATACATTTTCCAAGGCTAACCTTATACTTTATTTTTCATAAATCATTGTTATTTTTTTTTTCTCTAACCTAAATTTTTGTCTCATCTCTAAAACAACACGGTGCATATTTTTATTTATGGCGCATGCTAAATATTAGTACATTTTTTATTTTTATTTTGGAAGAGAACTAAAACTTTAACTCGCGTACTTTTAGTTGAGGTTTTTCTGTTTCATGACAAATATTTAAGGCCTAGTAAGTTGAATCGATGAATACAGAACAAAATATGCACAAAAAACAAAAGAAATTGAATTGATCTTATAGCTAATACTTATTTGAAATTTTCATAGAATATGCGAAAAAACAAGCGAGCAGTCTATATTTATGTTCGGAAAGAGTCATTAACTTAATTTTATCGACAACTATCCAACGTTACTTCTGTCAAAATATGCTATAAACGGAGTAACAAAATGTGTTCTCTCCATATTAATAAGAAAAAAAATATTGTTTAACCAAGCCTTTCTTAATTTATTATTGAGAAAAAATCTATATTCTAGACAAAGGATATATATATTGTCTCAGGTACATTTCCATTTGCTGTATTCTTTTAATTTGATGATGAAAAAGGAAGTTTAAGAGCTGGTTATATTCATATCATCGGTTTATCATATCTTTTTTCCCCCTTCAAATTTTCCATTTACATAAAACTAATAAATATTTTATATTTACCGTCATATATATTTATTTTGAACGCATGGCTGGCTAATCATATATATTGCGTTTTACATTCAAATACTTTATGTTTTTTTTTGGTAGCTGTGTGGAGTACAAGCTGCTCTCGTGAAAATGTAGACAACGAAACTTGTAAACGATCGAAGATTTTCTGTTTTTTTGTACATATGAGCTCTAAAATTTTGATAAAGTTGTGCAGTCATCTATACAGAAGTATAAATATTTATATAGAGATATCACCTCCTCATACTTCGGACAATCAGTAGAAGATACCTAAGCTTCAAATCGATTAACGGACTTGCGTAATCATTTTCGACATATACTATGTTTATAACATAAAGAACGGTGTAATAATAAGATTTTTGGACAGTCAGTTACAAATATTCTAATGCCCAGATTTCTAAAATTTATTTTGGTAAGTTTTACAGAGTCATCCTCATATGACAACGATGATAAAACGAGAAAAAGAAAGAAGAAGCAAAGTTGGCATAAAAAAAACTGGCGAAAATGTTAAGAACATTTTAACATGATTTAAAAAATATGATGCGCGTAAAATACTCTTATACTTATCATCCTGTTACATCGACGATGATAGACAATACTAGTCGTCACGCTTTTTTCATTCTCGGGTTTAATTTCCTAGCATTTTATTCATACAGTAAAATTGATTTACTTTCAATGCTAAAATAAGATGAGCATCATAATTTGTTGGTGAAAAAAGACAATACTCTTTCTCTCTCCCCAAATAAAGTGATAAAAATAAATTGTGAATCTTGAAAGTAGACTAGACAAAGATTGTTCAAACTTCAAACGGATTAACTACTTTTTGACAAAATTATTTCGATTTTATGAGCCCACAATAAATCATGTTCCTTGGATCCATAAAGAAAGGTCTAAATTGGCAATGGCCCGGAATGGAGGACTCTTTTCAATCTTTACATGAGTAATTATTTACCAAAAAGTTAAAGAGGTAACAAAACTTATATACATTTTATTATATGAAAAATGAAATTGATACTTTTGTATGAATACAACCACAACTGTAAGGAAGCTATTTTTTAATTTGTATAATTATTAAAGAAAATCATTCAACAATCATCTTTGCTAAACCAATTATATGTGTGTCAATATTGATTACACACACAAAAAAAAAAGTTCTAAGAACAAATAAGTTAAACACTATCATTATTATTGTGACAAGTTAAAAACTATTGAAATTTAAATCCAAAATGTTGATTTTGGTGGGTAACATGCTAACATAATTACCTCATAATAGTCAGTATTGTATGTAAGTGTCTAATAGTATTAATACTTTCATATCATATGTAGATAAAAAGTGTATAGGTCTTATATATCTATATACCTGTTACCCCATTTGGCATGAAGTTCCATGATGAGGAGCTGTTCTTCAGGTGTAATGTTACCTCTCCTCACATCGGGTCGGAGGTAGTTTAGCCACCGCAGTCTGCAGCTTTTTCCGGTACGTTTCAAACCTAAACCAAAAAAAAACATTATGTGTTACATTTGAGTACATTATGTGTTTTAGCTCGCATTCGAGTTTTTTCTTTTCTTTTATGTCGTAGATAGTATAAATCCATTAATAAAGTTATTTATTGTCCTGGATTAAATAGGTTCATCAAGCTAGGCCGTTGGATTGCTGATCAGGGCTACTCTAGAAGACTAGAACAGTTCTATTAATTTGTTTCCCGGTGCGGCTAAGGCCTTATAAATTTTCAAGCAAAAAGATTTCAAAGTTAGAACTTCTGTGAGCTTATTTAATTTCAGCTTTAGAGGTCATTTACTTGGTTTTTCTATTTAATTGTGGTGCATTTGGTTGATCATATTAAGCACTTCTAAGCTGGTTGCACTTAATAATTTTGCTCAACCTTATAAGACATCATTTTTTTTTCTTTAAAGGTGCAACCAAACAATCCCATAGGAATTCAAGGAACCAAGAAGTTTAAATGGGAAGGCCAAATATTCTAACTGATTTTTTTCATACTCTATACGAGTGTTTTTTCATACTATGGAGGGCCTAAAACACTATTTTTTAAAATTTTTTTTAATCAAAATACATAAAAAAGGAGTTTTTTATAATCAAAATGGGAGTACACATCATTAATTTTAGCTAATAGACCCTTTGGCAGTAGGGCTAAATATTTAAATACAAAAAAACCTCATCTTATATTTATGATACTATAAACGAGATGATTATTTCAAAGTAAAAGCCAAACTAGCTAATAAACTATGTTAAATTGGATTTTCGCTTTGGTTTGAATTTTTGTAAGCCAATAATTAAAGTGGGAATGTCCAAAGGTTAAGTTTGATAAATAATAATAATACCCAACTCTTAAATTATTAGTGATGTTAAATTTTTGTTACGTAATAAAATTGTATGTTATGTGAAAATATATTAGATACAGAAAATGAAATAATATAATATATATAGTATACCAGCAGCTTTAGCAAGTGAATTCCAAACACCTTCACCATGGTTAGCTATGTAATTAATTAGGATTAAATCTTCTTCCATAGTCCATGGGCCTTTTCTCACTTCTACTTCTTGTGATGATGAATTACAAATTACTTTTTTATCCATATTTATTAATTTATTTATTTCTTGAGAGAGATAAGGAAGAGAGATATAAGAGGGAGATAGGAGAGAAGGTATATGTGGGGATATAGAGTTTGGCAAAGGGATTTATAGAACAAGTCCATGCTAATTATTCACCATTACACATTAAGCTTTTATTGAAAAAGAGATAACTTAACCTAACTATCCTTAATTAAGAACTAGGGTTTGCTACTTTGCTTTTTTTTTTTGTTTGTTTGTTTTGTTTTTCATTTCTAAATTGTATCCCAGTTGGTTTGCAATCAGCTTATAAGTTGAGTTTTAATTACTAGCTAGCCTGAGAAAACGTTAAATTTTTAATTTGAAAGAAACGAATAAATTTTTCCAGGTTAAATTAGCAGAGTTGTTTGCTTATTAAGTTATTAAGTTGTTTGCTTATGTTGTCATATGCATGTTGCCTAATTAAGTTTTTTTAAACAACTAAATGGTGCAATTCTAACTATTTGCACACATGCATGCAGTTATACATCATATGGAGTACATGCAAATATTTCATGGCCAACTAGTGAAAGAAAACAGAAAACCTAATTTAAATATCTCAGCTTTATTACTTCAAAATAAAATATAACAGTATGCTAAGGTTTTTTATTTTTTAGCTAATTACATTTTCCAAATAATTTTTACATTACAACACGAAATGAAATCCATTTCTTATTCTTACGATGTCACCTGATGTTACAAGGTTTAGGGGTGTACTGTGTATGTTTTCTTGTAGCTGAATTTTAATTTTTTTTTTTTAGTCTATTTCGTGAAATTGAGCAAACTATATTTCAGCATTATGTTGACTTGTTAAGGGTTTCTCAAAGTTAAATCAAAATAGTAAGTTCTAATAAACTCATAAAAACTTGGTGGTCAAATAAATATTATGCACATCATCATGCTACAATATCTAGCATATATAAATTGATCTTGCTAACAGTTCAAGAAAATACAGTTTTAGCAACAAAACTTGGACGTTTTACGACAAATTTTTCGGCATAATGGATGTGGTTAAATTAGCAACAAAAGAGCTTCGTTAGTTCATCTCCACAATGCACAACATGATGATCTACGTCTCTTGCGATCCTTACATTTGTTTATATGTCAATTCACTTTAGAAGAATAATATTGAAGATTTAGAATCCAAAAATCTTAAATAGTTTCTCAACCTACGTTTTTGTTTCTACTTTAAAGGTTCATCCCCAAAATTTATCAAAACTTCTCCCATTTTTTTTAGTAGACGTAAAAGAGAGGGTTGTATTTTTATATTTATTTTGGTACAGTGTAAAAGGGTAAATAGGCTTTACATGCCAAATCCCAATTTTCGGCCAACACAATTTAGGTTCGAAACTAGCTAGGGAAGTAATATGGGCACTGTTAAACATAAACATAACATAAGTCATCAAAAAAAATTATTTTTGATTTTTGGAAAACTATCTTTTTATTTTATTTTATATGCCACTCTCTAGGCTATTTTTGATAAATTATATTCCATGATACATTTTTTGTACCCAAAGTAGGGTACATATTTCACAAGTCGCAAATCGACATACGTTCTTTAATAACTACCTCCGCCACTGATTTACGACCACTACCTTCTTCAATGACCCCCACCACCAATTTTCAACGTCTTCGATGATTGATTGGAGTTATTCTTCAGAGAGAAAATGTGGTTCATGGAATTTTCAATTGTTGAAAGCGGATGAAACAGATTTGGGGTATCAGAGGTGAAGGAATTTTTATTGAAGATTGTGGAGGTAGAAGTTGATTGTGGGTTTTCAAGAGAAATAGAAATATTTGGAATTTTTCAATGGTGGAGGGCAGAGGTGGTAGGGTGTGGGAGTTGTTACACGTTGTATGGGTGGTCGGATATGATGGTTAGGGAGGATGATTAAGGATACAAATGATAAAATATTCTTTTTCGGATATCCCTATCATAATGGATACAAAGGGTTTAGATGAAAGTAACGACAAAGCGAGTACTATGGCCAAAGGGAGCAAAGCTTCGTTGACGAGGCTTCCTAGTTAAGAGGCTACACTTAATTAAGATTTGGTGGATCACTAATTAAGGCTCCGACGGAGTAATTAAGCTATGTTGAAGGTGTAAGCAAAACGTGCTCTAGATGGTGACACTTATAGTCTATTTTGACGGAGGGAGAACAAATAACAACTCTTAACATTCTCAAAATCGTTGTTTATGAGGAAACTGGGGGCGACCTAAACCCCGGTCGTTGTTAGTTTTCTAATTCAATTTTTAATTATGACTCTAATATTCGATCGAGATAATTTCTTTTATATCCAATCCTTTATAGTTAACACTTTTTTAAGACAATGTTTTGCACCAGTATACTATATGCTAGATATGATTTTTCCCTACAAGGATATGATTTTTCACTTTGACACTCTTTCGAGCACGACAATATTTTTCCTTTTCTTTTATTAATATTTCAGCACTTCTAAGATTTTAAATTTTATGCTTCTTTTCTTAAAAAGTTCTCAATATCCCAAACGTTTTTTTATGATACCTTATTTTTATGTCTTTTCTTTTAAAAAAAAATCATTTTCTTATGCAGCGAATATATTGTTGTGAATTTTCCTCTTCTTTCTCCCTTCTGGTTTCTCGCACGAGCACATTGTTTTTCAATGGACGTCTAATCTTTACGAGAAAACCTCTTCTTGAACTTTCTGAATTTTGTGATTTATAACCTTACGGCTATTTTTTTTCAGCACAAGACACCGTTATTTTCGTAATACACTGGTTAGCTTAAAAAAATCCCCTAACTTTTCTTATTTATTTATATAAGTTTTATGATACCGTCACGTTTTTTGTTTGTTATAGTAATATGAGTCTAGCCTAGAATTGTACAAAGAGGGTCACTAAATTTTTAAACAGTTTGATTAATTATGCCTGAGTCGCAAACCGACCGTTTCCAAATTTTGAAATTGTTGCATTGTGAACCAAATTTAGAGTCGAAAAATACTTACATATATAATGGACACGGGCGAAGCTAATAAGAGTTTCCTTTCCTAGTATTTCAGAGGTGCTTAAAGTAGGAGATTTATGTTTTTTTTATAGTGAAAATTCGTTTTTTGGATGTTGTACCAACAATTAACGGTAACAGTGGCGGAGCTAGGATATAAGAATTTGGGGGCTGGATTTGGAAAAAAAATGGGAGGGCTAAACTTTTTTTTAAAACATGAATACAAAATTTATACTATCAGGTGGATTTATTAAAAATATGAGAGGGGTGTAAATATCACTGCAAAAAATGGTATCAATTGAGTACGACCAAATCTGTTGCTAAATGATAAAATCTGTCAGTAAAACAGAAATTCATCGCCATGCCGTCCCCAAATAGAACGTTGAGAAGCAAAATCTGTCAGTATTTTCATGTGCGACATGACATTTATTTTTAGTTTATGTACTAGCTAATAGGGCATGTGCATGAGTCATAATTTCTCCTAACAGTAATATATATGTAGCAAATAGCTATGACATGTGCAGGAGTCCTATTATACCAAATAAAAATTTCTCTTCACATTTCAGGTGAAAGCAATATGAAATATTCAAGGAAAGAATTTATGCATAACACTTAGAAACAAGAATACAAAATAACTATGAAACAATATTGAAGAACCAAATCCAAAGAACTTTGATAAACAACATTTACCCAGAAAACTATACAAGTTGTTTATTGGAACGGTTCATTGTTATCAAGGAAAAGCAAGAGACTTGGACGTTAAGTGCTTCTAATTTTGATGAACTTCTTATTATAATATATTTTCATCCACATTTTTATTTCCTAAATTAATAATATAAAAATGTGGGTTTCCCCTATATATATATATATTATAGTATTAGTTTGTATTGTTCATTGATACAATGGATTATTTCATTGAAAAAACAAGATGATAATTAGATGAATAAATTTTCTCAAGCCAAAGTTCTCCATTCACAATCCCCAGAAATGGGTGCATACTATATAAATATTAACATATGGAATAATTTATTTTTTGTCATTAAAATTTTTGTTATCTATAGTTATATAATTAATAAAGACTAGACAATGAGTACTATGTGTCACTGTTAAGACGCTCGAGTCCAATTTATTAAAGTGTATGGTACAAGTATTATTTATTATACTCCAATTTAAGGACACGCAACACTGGTTTTACATGTAATTTTGGGTAAAATAATAAAGTTATAGAACATGTTATGTTGCTTAGCACACTTGACCTTTCTGTATACGACAAAACCTCTTTAAATTTTTTAACAAAATTAAAAGTTGCAAGCTAGCAGACTACTATTTATAAATGATCATTTTATTTATTTATTTTTAGTAAAGTTAAATGATTTTATTTACCAAGTAAACAATTATAATAGTTACACAAATATTTCGTCGGAATTTAAATTACATTTCTCTCACCCATATAATTAACTCAACGAGTTACAGAAGAACTTTTTAATCAAACTAGCCCTAGAGAGAGAAAAAAAGCAAAAGCCAAAAATGATCATTTAATTAAGTAGGGTTGCTTAAATGTTTATTTAAAACTTACAAAATACTTACAAAAATAAATGGGAAAGACACTTGTACCAGCGTAAGTTACTAAGTTGTAAGTTTAATGGAAGCTCAAATATTAATAATAAAATGTTATTGTACCAAAAAATAATATGATGTTTTATTGGATGAGTTGTTACTTTGCTTATACCAGCCTTAAGATAAAGTACCCATCCTTCTCAACTTTTTAGAAATAGTAATTATAAATTGTCAAATGTCATTTCATAAAATTTTAAAATATTTGAATGCCATCATCGTAGGGAATGGGAGTTGCTAAAGTTCATGTATATTATTGAACTTTAACGGCTAAAGTTGTGATATAAACTGTTGAATGTGCATTTAACGACTCTAATGATTACGTTTTAAAATCAGGAAAAAAACTATAATAACCGATCCTAATCATTATTCGATGCAAATCCAACAGACCACCGCATGCACAACTTTAGCGGCTAAAGGACACTTCCATTCCCATCAATATCGTAAGGTACTAGACGATAAAACCTCGATGACTTATAAATGTGTACTTGCAATTGCAGATCAAGCTGCAAATGCTGAGTTTGACCCTTAAAAGTAACAATCCTAGGTTGGTTTAGAGCAACATCCAAATACAAGACCACTGTTACCAAAGTCATCAAAATTCCATTAATTTTACTTCTTTTTTGGGAATCCATATAGCTAGGTTACAATGGTTTCAAGAGAATTCCTTATATATATATATAGCATAAACTTGATATATTGGTAATATATTTAAAACTTGAAGATCGTACTTAGCTAGCATCTAAAGAAATACATGAGCTTGGCTATGCTAATTAAGGAGCGAAATCATGACCTATTATTCAAGCCTATTTTTAGTATAAATCTCATCCTTTCTCTATTTGTATCTTTCTAATTGGTACATGTAGATTTCAAAAGATAATGTTAAATAAAAGTTGAAAGAAGAGAAAAATATCGAATTTGAGTATAAGGAAAATACTAAAATATTTTTATAATTTACATAGCTGGAAATTAGTGTAAAAGTATGCTTCACACATAGATTTGGTAAATCATGTCTAGATGATGAGACGGATGTTCTTTCTATACTTTTTAAGAGTTTTTTTTTTTTTGCGGTCATTGTATTTGACGGCACATTGTGTTGTTAAATAAATTACCGTTAAATCATTTACTTTATATCTTGACCGTAAGATTTAAGGATAGAATGATAATTTCAGGATTTTTTTTTAATAGTGTTTTAGATCCTATGATTCAGATATAATATAAAGTAATCTAACGGTCTTTTATTTAATAGCACAATGTGCAGTCAAACACAGCGACTGCACAGAATGACGACCCTACTTTTTACACGGTTAGACCCTAGGTCAGTTTCCTCTTTCTTTTTTGTTATTCTTGGAAATATATATATATATATATATATATATATATATATATATATATATATATATAAAACTAACAATTTGCAAATCACCTATAATAACTGTATTACTATATATTTATGTAAATTGATCACGCCATGATGAATATGTTACTTTTACTACTTTAAGTTGGAGTTCTTTAGCTAGACTCTATTTTTGACAAGAAATTTGGACCACAAAGAAAATCTTAGAGTGATTATTCCAAGTTCCAATAACTTTTTTCTAGCCCTAGCTAGACAAGTAATTGAATGAAAGATCATGTTAAATTAGGTAAACGTAACTATGATCGAAAAAAACAAAATACTTTGTTAACAACAAGAAACAAGAGAGGACAAAAGCACATCTATGAGATCATAATAAGTGGTTTAGACCAAATGATTATCACATCTTTGAGTTTCAGATGACTTGTTCCTAACCCTTTGGTCCATTTATACACTTGTCAACCACTCATTTTTAATGCAAATTGAGTTGGCTTCGTTATATATCAAATTATAAATAATACAAAATCTATTATGAGACACACATAAAAAAAGTTAATATGAATCGACACTGCTTATATGCAACTCTTTGGGTGGTGGTGAAGGATTGCGTAGCTTGAAAATCGATCCCTTAATTATCGTTTTATTAAATAAAAAAAAACCCTCCATTTTATCGCTTTCGACCTGCACCAAAAAGTAAATATTTAAGTTTTTTAAAATGAAATTGTGGTAGTATTTATAATCTACTGGTTTTATTAATCATCTTTTTCGTTTTTTATATTCAATTATGTTGTGGTCTTCACATATATGTGAGTAAGTGACAACATCATATGTGCTATATCTTATAATCGGATTGATCTGATTTAGCTAATAATGATATATAATTCTTCACTAGAAAGTTAATATTGAAAACATGTAGCATATAAGACAAGATACAAGATACAAGATAATATAATAGTCGATATGAGTCTTGGTCGACCAGGTCGAGCAGGGCCATGATAAGCATGTGCTTCGCCATATTTTTTCTTTTATATATATGTTAATTATGGACGTTCAAGATCAAGAGCATCCATAATCTTGTTTGTTTAACGTGGTCTTTACTAGCACAAAAATTAATTGGTTAAATTAATATAAACTTTACACGGGGTATTATCTGTTGTGTATGAAATTACGGATAATGTATAGATTTAAATGACTTTTTTTAGTAAGATTACAAGGTCGGCCAAATTTTAGTTTTCATCCAAATTAGCTAAAACGTACGGTCTCTAAAAGTGAGGAAATAAGTATTGTGATACGTACTCTCACCCGCGAACCTGATTTTGTCGGAATTTGTGAAAACTTAACTAATTATTTCTACAATCCAGACATTGAGTGTACCAATTACCTAACTTGATTGCCCTGCGATTGATTGTAAAAGTCATTATAAACTGTGAACACCCAAATGATATGTTTGGACGGTTAATTAAAGGGTTGAAATGACTTTGTTGATGACGACTAATCACCTTGTTCTTATACCTATTCTGGCAAACAGAACTTAAAGCAAAGATAAATTAAAATGCTTAATATGGCATCTAAGTAGAAATTTGGTAGCCGGTTAACTAAGTTGAAATACACATTACTTAGGAAGAATTGATAGTTGGCCAACAAAGTTGATAGAAACATGACATGGTGCAAATCTTGAAGTAATAATTATGTGATCTACAAGAGGAAAATTTAGTTCATAAACAAGGACGCACGGATTTGGACAGGAAAATGGGTCCAAGCTCCGGTTACTACACTACAAGAAACCGAAGATTTGGAGATAATTTTTTTTTAGAGAAAATGATAAACTTGGGGACAAAAATAGTTCTCTGTCGTCTCCAAATCTAACTTTTAAGGACATTCTTTTTGTAAAAAATTGTCCATAAATACAATCTCATATCAACATAAGCAGACAATTTAAATTTGTCTTAAAATATATAAAATCCCGTTCTTGCTTTGGCGGCCATGTGAATTTGAAGCCTCGTCGTACGCTAGCTGCATGCACTTGCTCGCTATCTTTTCAACTCACGTCATTTGGGATTAAGGATGCACTTGCATCTTCTTGGTATAATGCGTTTTTAAACTGTGTAAACATCGATTTAATTAGAAATTCAGCAGTTAAGTGTCCTCGTGATGGATTAATCACTGAATGGGTCATCTGTGTGAAGTTTCAGCATCACACGATACCGTAAACCTAAACGAACAGATTATAATGTTGGATAAAACTTTATTTTATGGTTTTGAATGCAATTAAAATTGTGAGTTTCAAAACTTAATTACCCCATTAAGTGTGGCTCTTTATTGGAAAAAAGAGTTACATAAGAAAATGCATAAAATGGTGGTTTCCAACCATTTTTCCCAAGAGCTTTTCAATAAGCTTTTTTATGAGAAATAAAATACATGTCATCATATACACATGCACACATACACATGCATACATATAGAGAGAGAGTACCGCACCACCAACGGCCCGACCGTGGCTCGGTGCCGTTTCCGCCGAGTCACATGTGATAGACGTTGTACCTTGGGAACGAAGTGTCCATTTAGCCAGAAGCAGAGGTGGCGGGGCAAATATCGTTTAAGGGAAACTGCTTGCAGTTACCTCGTCTCGGACTTTAGTCCATTTCGGTATCATTTACATTATTTTATGTTAAATCTTGTAATTGATATTTTTATATTTGAGGAAACCATTTTCTGTTTATTTGTCCATTTCTTTTCCGTAGAAATTATTGTGTTTATTTACAACGTACCCAACAATCTTAAACGATATTTCTATGTTTGGTACGTTAATACAATAATTTCGGTGTATGGATTTACAGAAAATTATTTCTTTATCCGTAATCGTTCTTAGTAAAATCATTTTCTCTTAATCTTTGGTTTCGAGAATTTGATGTTTACAGCTATAATGGTTTCGGATTGTTATATACATGTTTGATTTTCTTGTCATGATCTTGGTGATTATATTGTTAGTCATGCTAATTGAGATTATTGATTTACCCGTTTTCTAAGCATGCTGTTTGGTAGCTTTTCATAATATATATTTCTAGGACTTTATTAGTTTAGAATTTATATTATCGTGTGTTACACTTGGCTGTTTGCAGGCTACAGTTATTGAAATTCATTCATGAATCTCTTAATTATTTTGATAAATATGTATTATCATTGGTTCGGTTTTATTGAGATAAAACCTAGATTTTGTTTATGTACCTAAACTGTTTATATGTGTATGGAGGCTATACATATTTGTGTTTTGAATTGTTATACATGACTTGTATTTTGTATATTATGTAAATGCATGATTAGATGTTTACATATTTAGTAGCATGTTAAGGGTCTATAACTCTAAATACAAAGTTACTGGTAAAGTCAATGGCATGTATTTGATAGCGCTGAAATTATTTGGTTTATGATAAACCTTCTTGAGAAGAGGTACTTCTTTGTAATCTTACAAGTTTTAGATTTTAACAATCAAGTGGTTTTACTTACAGTTGAAACGTATGAGCTAGATTTTCATTGAATGTGTTTTTAAGTTTCAAATGCAGTTATGTCTTTTGGAGTTTCATATGATATTTACTTTTCCTTACACATGGTTAGTAGTATTTGACATGAGTCTCCATGGTTAATGTGTTGGCGTGGGACCTACTATTTTTCATAAGTAAATTTTTGGCCTTGTAACTTATAAATGACTTGGATGTTATTTATGCTTATTGTGTAACAAGTATGTTTATTGTGTAACAATTTATTTTTTACACATGTGTCTGTATATTTTGGGTTATGGCCAAGAGGATTGCATGCAATTAATTTGTATTATATATATAAATACATATTATATGAGTCATGGCTGGAATTTCAATTCCAGTGGGTATGTTCTTGTTTATACAAGGATTTTTTACATGTGTGGAAATGATTTTGGATTGTTAGTATAATAACTCATAAGGACTATCTAGTAATGAATGAATTTGTTTTCATTGCTGGATTTTATGAGCAATGTGGTTAGAGGCATATTTTTAGTGGATTTATACATGATTATTGTTTTCATGTATTAAAATGACTAACAATTTTTAATGAGGTTTTTGTGTAGACTTATGGATCTATACAATGGAATTGGAGGATTGGTGATTTTCGAAATAGTTCGTGTAAAACCATTAATTTGGGGCTTACGAAAGAATTAGTTTCGAAATAGTTCTTGTAAAACCATTTTCTGATTTTTCAGAATTTGGGGCTTACGACAGAACTGGTTGAATTCTGAGATTGTTCTATGTAAAATCAGATTTATCTGGTGTTTACGACTGAATAAATCTTTCAGAATTTGATAATCTTTTTCGGGAATGAACTAGAATACTCTTGCAAAATCAGTTTCTTGAAACCATGCGTGGTTATAGAAATTTGGTGTTTGCGAATGAGGAGTTTTAGTTTCATTTTTCGAAATTAGATTGTGCGTGTTTGTTATTTGAGATAACAAACAGTTTCCTGCGGGAAATGTCCGGAACACAGTGGGTGCTGGAACTGACCAGAATATTGTGGGTGCCGGTGTAACTCCTATTAATTTTGCATGAGTGCATATTAATGACGGGGGTTACAAATTTGAAACCATCATTACTAAAGACACTAATGTGGTGATATAATGGTTGGTGTCCTTATTAATTGTGATTTATTGCAATTTAATTTGGAGAGTTACAAAATTTGTAACGATAATCATTAATGAGATTAATGATGAGTATTTATAACTTCGTATTAATTGTGATTAATCGCAAATTATAAAGTATTGTAACGACGGTTATTGTTGATATTTATGGAGAGTTTTAGTAGCTACCTACGAATTGCAATGACGAGTCGGTTACTTATTTTGATGAAAGGTTATTTAATAACCAATTTTGTTCATCCAAGAGCAAATAATTTGATGATTAAACAAATTATAAATGGCCGTTGAGTTTTATTTTAATAATAAACAAATATCGGCTAATTTATTATTTGTTTGAAATAATATCTTATTAATTTGCTGAAAGAACATTTAATAATTTGTTGAAATTAACATCTTATTTATTTGTTGGAAAAACATTTAATAATTTGTTGAAATAACATATTATTAATTTGTTAGTAAAACATATTGTGAATATGTTGAGCTTGCTATTATTGAGAATAATAATGTAGTAATATTATATTACTATTATTGGGGGAGAACCCCGAGGGTCCCACAAATGTGGGGTTAACCCGACGATCATGTAGATCGAGAATCTAAACGTAACCAAAAGCGCCTACGGGCGAGAGGGAGAAAACCTAACGGTTCAGTGGTATGGACTTAAAGCGTCTGAAATAAATGATATCGTTTCATTTACCACATTGAAATCGATTAAGTTTCTCTATAACAGTGTGCATGTTCTGAGTGAGGACAAAGGGAATGCACGAACTGTGGGGGCGTTAATGTGTGGAAACGTTTTAAACGTTTGGAAATTCACTAACAAGTGCAAACATCCAAATCTGAATCATGACTAGTGGTTTTTGAAACCTAAAGGGCAGTAGCCTTTCGGTAGGCAAAACACTAGGATCAAATTGTGATAAGTTTGTTTGTTTGTGGCAATACATGAGTGACTATTTGTTCAAAATGAGCATTTTAGTCGATACTCTTGTGGTCAATAATGACATGTTGAGTTATTCAACTAAGTCACTGATTTGACATGATATAGTAGGTCATGAAAATATAAAACCATAAATGTTTTATTTTTCTAAATCTATTATTTAAATTGAAACACAAATATGAGTTTGTGTTTGAAGCAATGTATTGCTAAGTCTTCAGTTCGAAGTTTCGAACGGAATACATAACCAAATGGTTCGATGCATTTGAGATGAGTGCAAAACCAAGAAGGGTTTAAAAGATATTTCCTCAATTTATTGATGGATGTATTAAACATTGATATGTCTACTTGATGAGAAGTAAAGATAAATCAGTCGAGATATTCATTCAAGTAAGAATGAATACGTGAATTTTATTGTTGAGGATTAAGGCTTGTCAGAAAACATGTTTAATCATGGGTGTTCTGTTGTGTTAATCTACCAATTTTAATCCAATGATTAAGTGTTAATCATTAAATGATAGACTATTTTGGAAGTGTTAGATATTGTCTAACTAGTTCCGAAATGGTATATTCACATGGACATGAATACATGGTCAGTGTGATTGAAACGGTGAATATGAGACACCGTTCACATAATTGTGTTGATGGAATGACACAAATCGTTAAAGAATGACTTATTATGCTCTCGAGCAAAATGTAGTTCTTAAACGATGATTATCATGTTGATAAGTTCAGGATTAAACTCTGAATTTGTACGGGAAGTGAGCTTTCCGCAAGCTATGTGTTGAACAAACTATCGCTTAGGAAGTTGGACTAAACAGTCAGAATTATAGAAGGCATGGTGCCTGACTATAAGTTTGTGAAAGTTTGGTGCTACCTAAGAAAGGTATCAATCTTGTTCCTTGAAGGATTTGGATAGGATCAAAAACGGTAGATTGTGTGTTCATCGGATAAGCACAAAATATAGTGCTGATCGGTTTCTAATGCATAAGTCAGATGACTTAGGTGCATATAGAGTTCTATGTCCGAGAAGCATATTTTCTAAAAGAGAAGCTTTCCCGTAAAAACTCTAACGCCTAGCGAGTGTGATCAATACGTTGAGGGTTCAAAGCATTACGCTACCCAAGACAAGTGAACACTCAAACGGTGCTGGAAAAATGTGGAAAGTGAATCTTTTAAGGAAGATGAAGTGCATCGGCATGGTAAAAGGGTAAGGAATGAAACTTTCTTTGTCCCTTGACCTTCATGAGTGAAGGTGAATCGACGACATTAAAATAATCAATGTTATCCATATAATGTGTATATGGGAAGATGCCATCAACAATGAGGTTGATAGGCACGTGAGAAATAAAGTCAATTACTTTAAGTAAACTGACGGTTTTGATAATTTTAATGTCTATACTCTAATCTCTATAAAAAAGGACACATCATTAATTAATGAGAACATGTGTTTCATAAATGGAGATCTAGAGAATTAGGAACAACCCATTGGGTCGTGGTTCCGTGTAAAGTAAGCCAAGGTGCGAAAACTTGTTAAGTCGTTATATGGACTAAAACAAACACCTAACTTATCATAGGTAGTCTCTTGTGCGTCAAGAACTGCACTAGACCACTTATAGCCAACTCAGTGAGCAGACTCAGTAGGTTTGCCAATGAGCCTTCTCAGATACATGATGTATACTGCCAATCATGAACTGCATTATACGAGATGTCCAAAATGTTTGGAGGGTATTTTAGATACCAATTGTATCTCGAACTTTAACAGTAAAAGGTCCATTAGTGGATATGTTTGTACTTAAAGAGGTTGCAGTCTTATGGAGGTCTGTAAAATAGACCTACATAGTTGGAGAAACTGTAGAGTTAGAATTCATAACGTTGAATCAAGCTATAGAAGAGGCAGATTGGCTGAGAAGTCTTGGAAGGTATTCCAAGTGGCCAAAATCTGTTCCCGCAATAAACGTGCACTGCTGCAGTCAGTCAGTTATTAAACGGGATCAGAATAATTTGTATAATGGAAAGTCCCGACAAAGTCATGACATATTCGTCGGAGACACAAATCCGTAAGAGGAATTGCTAGCAAAAATTGTGGTATCCATAGACTTTGCAAGGTCTAAGGATAATAATGCGGATCCATATACAAAATGCTTGACTCGTGGAGGAGTTGGAGCATCATCGAGGGAAATGGGGTTTGAAGCCCAATAAATTGGAAACCTTCGCATAGGTAACCCAACCTGAACTGGAAACTTCAGTCTCGGGTTCAATGGGAAACTGAATTGTGCGGGTAACCGAACAAAGCACTCGAGAACATAAGTTCTCAGCCCATTTCTATGATGAAAGAGTGATAGACCTGTACCATTTTAAGGGTGAGCATGAGGCTCTTAATGAATCAAGTATCTCGAAGGTCGAGTGGGGTGAGTCAGGACACCCTTGACTTGAAAATCACCTATAACGAGTGTGTATGGCCGATACTATGTGATGATCTAGGGCTAAATCACTAGAGCACTCGGTTGAATTTGCCAAGGCAGTCCAGGGCCAAATATGGACAACAACCAAAGGGCTTAGTAAGTGGTGTAGAGAGGACACTGTGTGAGTATTACCCTGGTATGCACAAACGCTAAAGGGTTCAAGGCTTTAAGGCTACCCAATAGTAGCATATCAGATTTTACATCACTATGGAAGGTTCAAGGCGCGCGCTACCTGTCCTTATGCAGTGAATTCTCGTGGTTCTCTCGATTGCATTTAGTTGCACGTTGCATGTTTTATAATTGCATTCATGTGGGGGATTGTTGGATAAAACTTTATTTTATGGTTTTGAATGCAATTAAAATTGTGAGTTTCAAGACTTAATTACCCCATTAAGTGTGGCTCTTTATTGGAAAAAAGAGTTACATATGAAAATGCATAAAATGGTGGTTTCCAACCATTTTTCCCAAGAGCTTTTCAATAAGCTTTTTTATGAGAAATAAAATACATGTCATCATATACACATGCACACATACACATGCATACATATAGAGAGAGAGTACCGCACCACCAACGGCCCGATCGTGGCTCGGTGCCGTTTCCGCCGAGTCACATGTGATAGACGTTGTACCTTGGGAACGAAGTGTCCATTTAGCCAGAAGCAGAGGTGGCGGGGCAAATATCGTTTAAGGGAAACTGCTTGCAGTTACCTCGTCTCGGACTTTAGTCCATTTCGGTATCATTTACATTATTTTATGTTAAATCTTGTAATTGATATTTTTATATTTGAGGAAACCATTTTCTGTTTATTTGTCCATTTCTTTTCCGTAGAAATTATTGTGTTTATTTACAACGTACCCAACGTAGAACTTATACAATGTATATCATATGTTATTTACCCCTTGTTGTTTTGTAAGTAATCACACTGAAAATTATAATAAGTAGTACTTTGAAGAAAGTAGATTTATATTATAGTTAACATTATCACTTGGATAATAAGTTGCCCAATCCAGTCCATTGCTTAAAATCTGTATGGTACTTATGGACACCAATATAGTTGGAACAATACAAGTGCTTCATTATTGTATAGGTGAAGTGACAAATGACTTGGATTAATGTACTATTGTTGCTATTCTCCTCCAAATAATGAATTTTGTTCTTATTCAGTTAGGTTGGAATGACATTAATTACTTATATAGCATTCTTTTTCAGTTAAATGTATCTGTTGATTGAAAAGGAGAGAAATTTGAAGAAATTAGCTTATCATAGGATTCGTTATTTTCGTACATCAAGTACATTATAAATTGGGTGAAAAATACGAAGTAGTTCACTAAAAACCAGAACCTTAATTAAGGGTTTGTTTTCCTGCAACTATAAACAAATAACACGGCTTATATGAGTCTAATGCGATGAAAAACACGATTTTGAACCTGCTCAACCGAATGGGATTCAACTTATAAGCCAAAAAGATAGGAGAAAAATCGATCTGAAAAGCTACAACCATACAAGCCATAAGCCTTTTCCTTTATGTTTTAGAGTTAACTTTGACAACAATCGCTTGGTTTAGTTTTGTCATTTATGTACCTAAACATACTTCATTATAAGGCTAAAGGTTCCAGTTCTCCACTGGAATTCATGCTTTGCTATACAAATAAGAAACAAAAGGGTGAAATAGTGTATATGAGAATTTATGAAGAATTGAAGATACACTGAAGTACTAATGATTTTTGCTTAATTTTCTCTAAAGTGCCAATAATTGTTAAGCTTGTTTGGCGACATGCCTACCTTTCTTAAACAAATTTGGTTGCTCATCATTTAAGGATTTTGAAGGAAAAAAGATGGGGTTCTTCGGTTTAAAATTTCATAGAATTTTCAAGTTGAAACATGAAATGTTACCTAAAAAATAGTAATACGAGTTTAAACGAGAAAACAAGGCTTAAAGCCTTCAAGTCATTGCCAGTCAAAGGTAATGCCTAGAGAATCTTCTCGTCATGCTCAAATTCTTTGAGCTAGTTCTAAATGTTAATTGGCTAGCTTTTCCTTATGCTTCTTTCTAATTTTCTGTATTAAATAAGGGTTTAACTTACCATTTAAGTTGATCACAAAATGCTGAAAAATCTATAGAACAGATAAAAAACGAGCTTCCCATATGTTATCTATTTGTATTTTTTTATCTCTCTTTTATCCTGAGGTTCTTCTACACTCTGGATAATAATCGAACGGCTACTTAAATACCTTAATTTAGCCTTGTTGAGCCGATAATATGTGAAACAGAAGGAAAAAGTAGAATCTCAGGTAGCCTTTTGAGGAATAATATGTCATAGAGCATTTTCTAAATTGAATTCCATTCTTTCTACTGATTTACTAGGACGCCCAAAACCACCATAAATGTTCATTACTCGATTAATACAAAACCAATAAGGGAAAAAAGGCGGTGGGGAATCATGAAAATTATGATATAGTTATGAAAAATAAAGTTAAATTAAGTAGCAAGATTATCATTAGACACAAGTTCAAGAATGCATCTAACCAAATTTCTGATGATGTGTCCACTGCTTAAATCGCACTAATCGTTCACTAAAACGGCAAAATATAAGTAGGTTGCTAGGAAAAAAAAATTGTATTGAAGAAGGCTACAAACCTAATCAAAACTCAAAAGAGATTAACTGAATCTGCATCAATATCAAGTTATTGTGTCGCAATCTTCGAGTTTTGAAATTTCTACCATTGAGATGTCCGCGCTTCTGGGAAGGGGACAAGAACTCTCTTTTAGTAGCAATCAATGATTCTGAACCTGACATGGTACTCGTGTCCACGGTTAACATTCCCGTTTCCATCAAAATCTTCATATGCAGCCTGAAATTTTTAAGAAGAAGAGGAAATTAGGCAAATCCGAAGAATGAACTTTCAGTTTAGTCTACTACTCATGTTAATGCACAAAATTAGGAAAAGGAGTGTGAAAAAATATGTGATCTATTGAACCTGATCCTACATACATTGATACACATACACATTTATATACTGACAAGTATAATGTTGAAATTGATGGAATTTTTGTGGTGTGTTTGGGTATAAATCAAGACTAAATGGATGTAACTGATACATTATAATTATGAGGAAAAGTCGATATCAGAAAATAGATTACAAAGTCACCAATTAAAGATAAACACGGTCATATTTTTACGAACAGACCTAAAAAACTAAAAACAAAATACACGTTCAACTTGTTTTGGTTCATTTGCAACCTGGCAACACTAGCTAGTCATGTAAAATCAAATTTTCAGCCTGCAGATTTATATACGAAGGCGTTTGGGATCTCCGGCTCAAAATAACAACCTCGGAACATATGCAAGAAACGCCCGAGCTTCAGACATAAATGAACCTTTGTACTTTCATTCTTTTAATCAACATCAACCGTTATTTTTGTTTTTATTACCTGTACTAACACCCCATTTCGTTTTTAAGCCCTCTACTATCATTTTTTTCTCCCGCTTCCCTCTACTTACAATATTTATCTTTTTTGGGAAGCAGGTGTTAAATACTTAACAGAATTGACAACACGTGTCATCACGTAATCCATTTCCGTTGGATAAACTTACAAAATTGTTGGATAAACTTAAAAAAATGCAAAAAAAAAATGTATTAGGTGTAAAAAGACGTCGGACTGGCCCTGATTTAGACCCATTGCTAACGTTTTAACGAAAATGGGTCACGTGATAGCACACGTTGTCGATTCTGTTAGCTATTTCACACCTGATTTCCAAAAAATACAAGAATTGTAAGTAGAGCGAAAGAAAAAAATGGTAGTACAGGGTTCAAAAACGAAATGGGATGTTAGTACAGATAACAAAAACAAAAATAACCCCAACTTCAATTTATTTCCTGTTAATAAAAGGCATTAACATGAAGATGGCACCTTTCATTTTAGTTATGCTTTAACTGTATCAAACAAGTCTATAAAGCATAAAGAATTATTACCAATTAGTGTTCTCAAACATTTACTCTATTAACTTTCAAAAAAGAAACATGTATATTAGTGAATCGATCACGGAATTCTTGAACACTACTCATACACCTTGAATACACATCTTTTTAAAAATAAAATAAACAAGGCATATATATGGTACTTGATACAGTTTTGATATCATACTATTAATATAAATCAACTCAAAATTTTTGAAACTGCCAAATTTTGGTATTTTTTCAAAATTACCAATACACTATTTTACTAATAATCATATAACCATACTTTCGTACAAAATATAAAAATAACACTATTTCTCCTTATTTAACCATCAAAAATTATTTTAGTCGTATCATCTTATATTATATCTTTCTTTTTTTTTTATATATATTTGTATCACTACATTTATATTTTTATCACATTTACGCGTCACATAAGTCGCATGGCACAATTACTAGTGTCCAGATAAGAGAACAAGACATGTTAAAAGGACATGAAATGAAGATTTATGCGAGTCTTTTTAGTCATTCAACTCTTTAGATATACTACTCTATCTCTATCTATTCAGACAAACGTTTTAAATCTTTTACCTCTATTTTCTATTCATCTTCGTACTTCCTTACTTATTTTCACTCAAATTTTAAAATTTCACAACTTGTTCCTGTAAATTTATAAGTTTTTATATTATATTGTATTCAAAATTTAAAATATTTGGACATAATATTGTTTTCGACAATTTTTTTAAAGATTTAATGTTTAATTTACACTAATTTATACATTTTATTCCAAAATAAATTGCGTGTGAATTTTCTTTTAAAAATAATTATTGGAATGTATTGATACATGCCTTATAGTAATTGTATAATTTTTTTTAAGTTTTTTAGAAATTTTTTTTGGATAAAATAAACAAGGAGGTACGGAATGGATAAAGAATAATGGAGTAAAATATTTGGACTCCATTAATATGTATGTTTTATTTAATATATATAATATAAAACCAGTTCAATTTCATTAATCTACACTAACTATATACCTGATATATGTCATAGACAACAAATAAAACAATAGGGGAAACAACTTCCAATAATAAAGAGGAACTTGTCAAGCTCAAAAGCATCCTACACCAAAATCAAGAGTTAATACTAAATTTTTATTTTTATTTTTTTGAAATAAAAGTGGTACTTTCATTAAGACAAGCCATTGTACAATAAGTACCAAAAATGGCCAGGTACATCAAAATAACAGGAGTTAACAGAGACTATTCTAGCATGATTCGCTAAATAATTTGTCGGAATGTTTGTCGATCTCGGACTCCAACAAAATATATAATAGTTAATACTAAAATGATATATACAAGGGAAAACATAGATGAAAAATGAGAAGATAGACGGATATTAATTTCTTTTGTTGGACTCAATACAAATCTATATATCAAAGGTAATGTAACTTTTGACAATAAATTCCAGGACAAACATATACTTAGTATCATAATACTCGATTTTACTAAGAACATGTTTATCGTAGTGCTCTTGCGGTGGGTGTAGCTCCAGATTTGGTGACAATCATTATTATCGCTGGTCGGTTGTTGTTGCGGCTGCTGTTCATGTTAGTTTCTTTTTTCCCACATTTGAGTTCGCAAACCAAATCTTACTGTAGTTTTCCCTCCTTTTTTTTAAGGTTAAATAAAACGGGAAATGGGTTAAAAACCTTTAATTAAATTCAAATTTTTTTTTGAAATAATGCTTATTTAGTTTATAAATTGATATTTAAATAGGTTTTTTCATTTATAAACCACTTTTAATTTTTTTAAAGAAAATTATTAGCTGTTTATATATTAGACATCTTTTTATATATAAAAAAAATAGATACAATTTTTTTACATAGTTTTGTATCTTTTATATTTTTTTTCATTAATAAAAAAATTGTTTATTTTATTTTATATTAAATCAACACCTTAAACCAACACACCAATAAACTTAGCCTTTGAATCTGCATTTATTTATAACTAATTCAATTTAAATAAAACATGAATGTCTCAAATCTCAGATTCAAGTACATGTAGATCTAAATGACCGAAACTATCAATCAAGAAAACGGAGCATTAATTTCGAAACAAATAGCACTACTGTAGGTTCCAAATTCCGAATTCTATAAAGGGGGAATTCTTTTAGATAACATATATATAGGGTTGATGCTTGATTATAAAATGCCCATGTTGAACAAATGTTTCAATGGTTTTTTTGTCGGAGCCAATATTTTCTACCTAAATGAAGCAAAGAACGAAAGAAATAAAACTTCACTATGGAGAAAATTTTCTTTTAACACTTGGAAAGAATATAGATCGACTAGGCACCCGATCACTGATAAAATTGTGAAAATAGTAACTCCAGAACCTATTTTACAAGGAAATTTAGCACGATGAATTCTAACATTTTGAACATCATAAAAGAGAACTCTTCTCTTAGATTTGATAATTGAACAATGTACATCTATAATAGATTAGATGACATGAGGTTTTGCGTACCTATTCATACGAAAAAAGAGCTGCCTGGCCTCTTTTGAATTTGGGGACGAGAGGTTGATGATTGGTGAAATAGCGTATCTATTCATACGAAAAAAGAGATGCCTGACCTCTTTTGAATTTGGGGACGAGAGGTTGATGATTGGTGAAATAGCGTATCTATTCATACGAAAAAAGAGCTGCTTGGCCTCTTTTGAATTTGGGGCCGAGAGGTTGATGATTGGTGAAATAGCTATTGTAAGGTCTATCGCGTCAATATTTATATCTATCCAAGATGTAAGTTAGCATTGTTATTTTTTTTTCCACCTTACTGACTCTTTTCGGAAAAAAATTTGCAGAACAAAAGTTAGTGTAACATGAAAACGGTGAGCATTAGGAACACAAATTTGAATCCGGTGATAACACAAGAATGCCAAAATTTGATAGTTGTAGAAAGATTAAAGCAGCCTTCTTATATAGAAGTCATAAAGAGAAAAGCACACTTACGAGTTTGTTTAACGATTAGAATTACTACAAACATTCAAGATTTTCGTTCAAGGCTGAATTTGGTTTAGTTAAGCTTGTTAGCCATAACCGTACGAACTAGGTATATATGTACACATCATAAGGGTAAGTTTTACCTTGAAATCATGAATATGGATAGCTTTTTACTATTTATGGATTGATGAAGTTATTGAAATAAGTATATGTTGATACAAGAACTGATTCTTTATCTACGATCTACACATTTTCTAGGCACAGCCACACATGTATGTTTATAGAATTGATATACAAATCGGAAGAGCAAGATTACGGTTCGTTTTGCCACTACAAAATATATTTTTCATTTCATAACTTAACTGTAAACACTTACCTAAACACACACAAGCTTCCTAAAAAAAAAAAAAACTACTACGATTTTTAATTTACCTCAGTCTTCTTCCTCTTCGTTCGCTCCTTCGTTGCCTCCATCAGGCTTCTCATATTCTTCGGCCTTCTCACCAAGAGCAACAAGACTCTCGAAACAAATCTAAAAAAAAAAGATTTTCGTTTTTGTCTCATAAGAAATTAGAATATTTCGTCTCATGTTTGTTACGTCTCTTGAACGGACAAATTGTTTTTCGTTTCAGATCGTTGCAAATCTTTTTAGATAGTTTGGTAGATTAAAAAAAACAAGAGAAAAATATTAATTGATCGATCATTTGACTAATGTCTTAATGTATGATGAATACGTACAGTTAGATAAAAATGTAAAACCACACATAATATTTGTGTCTATGAGTTTTATTGATTATAAACACAATTTCTTTTACAATTCATCATATAAAATAACTATATAAATAAATATATATAAAATTAAACAAAAACGAAATTTCACGACGTGAACGGAAATATGATCATTGATCGTATATAGTATGCTAACATTAGTCACCTACTTAAATGCATCGGAAATTCCATTACTTTTTACTTGAATTTCCCCCTATAAACAAAAAGTAATATTTTTAAATAAATGGAGGCATCTAGAATGTGAAATTAAGTAAATATCTTCCCAGAAAACAAATAAATTAAACCGAATTTTCAGTATGCTTCTAGAATCTGAATTGGGATAAATATCGCATGTTCTTTGATTTGGTAAAACCCGGTGACGGAATTTGATATGAGTGGGGCTGAATTACATGTATAAACTATTTTTTTTAATTATTAAGGGTGCTGAAAGCCTATAATGTTTAATTTTTCAACAAAAAAATATGAAAATTTTAAAGGTTTTATTAATATGGGATGTTTTAAGCTCTTTTAGCCCATATTTAGGTTATGCTCTTCTAATAAAACCATTTTCTATGCCTAGTGACAAGTTCAAAATATTAAATTAGTAGTGTATATTTAGAAACTTCACATACTCATCGACTAGTCAAAAAAAAGAAGTGATGGATACATTTGCAAGGTTCAATAATTAAATGAGGATACATAATACAATACCTGTTAGGTGATATTGTTATCACCATCTACCAACTAAAGTATATGTACAAAGTTACATAAAAGTTAAGAGAGCTAGTCAATGGTAGCTAAGATTTCAAAAGCACCCAAAAGAAGATATTGACATTTTTGTGAAGCATAGACTTTGAAACTGTGCTTTTTGACACCCAAAAATAGCACTATCTAAATGCGATCTTCAAACATACAATCTACGTGACAACTTTAAGAGAGCACTTTCAAAATGCTTTTTTTCTGTATCTAATATTACCTCTAGTTCATCACACTCGGAATCCCATCTTGCTGGATAAATCACAAATCGTTCATTATACCATTGACTATTTATCTCAAAACTGTCACTTTGAGTCATATAACTTGAGATTGGTTGATGTAAATGGATTTCATCTGTAACGTGTCCATAAGGCCAGTTAAACCCACTATTTTCATTTTCATTACAATCAGAATATGAAGAAATTTGAAAAGATGAAGGACATGTGTTAACGGGTGTAGTATCCCTATCAAATTCACTACTATTATCATCAGATTCTTCCTCTTCGATTTCAAAATCCGGATCATGTTTATCATCTCCCCCAACACATACACACCCACACATCCACCACCACCGCCACCCAAATATAACTATATGTGTGGTTTTTCATTCCCCTTTATGTTATAATTTTTCACCAATTTACAAAAAGAATTAAAAGTTGTCGGCGGGTCAATTCTGCATTTTGTAGATATCTAAACCACATAGATCTACTTGAGCTACCTAATTTACACATAGTTCTGTTTACGTCGGGGTTCTGAAAAGCAAAATTACTTGACAACATTTCAGTATATGTTTCCTAATATTGATTTTGGTTAAGTAGTTGTTGAATTGCATCATATAAGTCAACAAATGTTCTTCCGCTTTGATTTGTTAAATCGAACATGTTTGATGCACTATCGCCATCTTCAACACACAATGACATATATTTAAAAGTTGTATTCGTGGTTGGATAGCGGTAACGACAAGTTAGGTTTAATCGATTGGAATTAGGAGAAATCCTAATTTTTTCAAATAATTTTTTTAATAATTTTTCGTATTTAGCATTTCTCTTCATCTTCAACACTTTCTTGTGAGAAATACTATACAATAAACCTTACTCCGCATTCTCAACAATTTCTCCATCGTTCTAACAGAAAATCGTAAATACCGACATTATAACACACACACACACAAGTAGTAAAATAAAACATTGTTTAGAACTTAACCGATTTCCAGAAAAGAGCACTTTGAAAGTGCTCCATTTAAGTTGTCACGTACGCTCTATGAATGAAGAACACGTTTTGCTAGTGTTTTTTTGGTTGTCAAAAATCACAGTTTCAAAATGTTAAATCCAAAATAGTAATTTTTTCATTGATAGCCCAAATTGAGAATAGAAAGTGACACATAATCTATTTTAGAAAAAATAAATCTACATTTCATATAATTTAGAAAAAATTGAATAATAATAAATTAAATGTAGTACAAATACGACTTTTTAAACTGCTTACTTGTCTTCATAAAATCCACATTTCTTTGACTTTATTTATTACACACAAACTACCTTTTCCGACATAATAAACATATAGACATACATATAGATATAGATATACATATATATATATATAGAGAGAGAGAAATTGATAGCTTAGGAGTATTAAAGTATCAATGATACAATTAAATCCAAACCCAAAACCCATAATATATATAACTTAAATTTCCTTGTTTTAATTTTTATTTATTTTCTTGCACATTAAGTGTTTGGTCAAATGCCTCACTTGTTTTCAATTTCATTTTAATTGAGTTTTTTTTTTTTTTTTTACCTTTATGCTATTTTTTATTTTCATGGATACTAATTGTTTGATCATATTCCTCAGTTACTTTCATTTTTCTTTTAACTGAGTTTTTTTTTTTTTTTAATACTTTTATGCTATTTTTATTTTCTTGATCAAATCTCCCACAAAAAAATGAAAGTGTTTGATCAAATGCCTCAGTTACTCTCATTTTTATAATTAAGTCTTTTTTTTTATTTTTTTATTTTTACTTTTGTGCTATATTTATTTTTTTGATCAAATTCCCACCAAGAAATAAAACCCATAAAAAAATGAGACCCAATAATCACAACAGGGTTTTATTAACCCTTCTACTAATCTTTGAATTTTATTTTAAATTATGTGTAGCGGATCCTCGAACATACGAGGCTTCGATATCGTGTGGAAACTCGACCCCGCCTACAACTTCAGCATACATACCGACTTTCGTTAAAGAAATGGAGATTTTATCAGAGGAGATTAGTAAGAAAGGGTGGGGATATTTTAGTCTATTAAACAGTACTAATAATAGTAATAATAGTAGTAATATTACAATAAGTGTGTATGGGTTGGGACAGTGTTACGGAGACGTGACACACACAGACTGTTTGGTGTGTTTTGCGGTGAGCCGAACACGTTTGCCTCACTGCCTTCCCAACACTGCTGGCAGGCTCTACCTTGATGGTTGCTTCCTCAGGTAAATTACTACTTTTTATTTATTAATTATATTTTTGACAGTTTCTATTATTTGTAGGAATTAATTATGACCATTATATATAGTCCTCGTTTGGTTGTGAGATTGTTAGTGTCAGTGTGGGAACTAATTTTTTTTTTCCCCCGTAATTATGGGGGTGCTGAAATGCTAAAATGGGGAAAACCCGGTGCTGAAATGCTAAAATGAATTAAAAAAATTCAGGATACATGGTAAAAGATTAGTTTTTTCTCAATATGTGGGCTTTCGAGTCCTTTTTAGCCCTCCCTAGTTAGTGTGGAATTAGACCCAGGACTAACAGTCTTGTCCGTAATTAATTATTATTAGTCCCGATACTATTTTTTGTTGATTTTTGTGGAGAATTATTGATAACTACTCCTACTACAAAATTTGTACTTATTGATGAATGTTCATGGCCATTTTTGTTTACATTGTTGTGAACTTGTGATTGAATTTTTTCTGTCGAGTAAAATGCTAGTAATTAGTACTCTAATAATCACATCTACTGTAGACTGTAGTTGTCTTGGGATTTGGCAAGTTTGCAATTTATCCTTACAGTTCCAGTTTGCATAACTTTGTGTTCAATGGTTTGCGTTTGGTCTGTGTTTTTTTTCCGGATTTAAGCATCCTAAAGGTTGTTCTTTCCAGAACATGTCCCAATTGAAGCAAACATTAATACGCAGAATTGTTAAACATTGTAAAATTTAAGCAAAATTTGTTTTACGCAAAACCATTTCCCCCTGTTGTTGCTAGGCGATGTCACACAATGCCAAACACACATAGATAATTATAAAAAGGATTAAAGTTGAGCTCCTACTGCTTCATAGTTACATAGACCAGCTACAGCTTTGCGGGTTCACGTTGACAAATAGACTTTAGGGTTAAACTCGCTAGTCTGTGAGTTTCGGCTCCCATACAAACAAAAATAAAGATATTTAAGCTTGTCTTGCAAATGAGAGTTAACGGCAAACAACTGATTTAGATTTAGTGAAGCAATGTAGTTGTTTTCTATACTAATGGACCCAAACTGGATGTGTAAACTTCATCTACCATTAATGTAGGTACGATAATTATGAATTTGCCAACGAAACCCTAGACCCTTTCCATGATAAGGTGAATTGCTCGGCCTCGAGTGGGCCAACGCAGGTCGAAGAGAAGAACAGGTTGGGGTTTAAGGACAACGTGAAAGGGTTACTTGGCAATTTAACAGAGGGTGCGGTTGGGAACGATGGATCTGCGGTGGGAGAGTTTAAGGGCGTGTTTGGGTTGGCACAGTGTTGGAAAACGTTGGACAAAGAGGGGTGCAGGACGTGTTTGGAGAAGGCTAGTGAGGGAGTGAGAGAGTGTGTGCCTAACAGGGAAGGGAGGGGTATGTATGCTGGGTGTTATTTGAGGTATTCGACTACTAAGTTCTATAATGATGGGAGTGGAAAAAGTAATTCTGGTGAGTTTTCAAGTGTTTTTGTTTCTTTTTTTAGTTTTTGGTGTGCAAAGTTGTATGTACATGTTAATTATTGTGTCAGAACACCTTTTAGAACTTTAGTTTTAGGCATATTTTTTATTTGGATCCAAGTTTGATTATTTGTCATCAAAGAAATAAATGTATTACTTCACTTTTCTGCTTTGATTTTTTGTTTTAAAAGGTTGTGGATATTTATATGTATTATTGTATCAAAATCTGAGTGATTTTATCTGAATTTTAAAGTTGCGACAGAATCTATGATTTTATGTTCAATTTGCATTTCGCAAAAGATCAACCCACCTGTAAGTTTTAAAATGATAGGAAAGGAAAACATTCCTCTAGCGAATGAATATTTTTTGTTTCTTTTTTGTTTTGTTTTATGTATTTGATCTGAAAGTTGTTGTAAATGTGAATGATTGTGTCAATCACAACTGAGGTGAACTTCGAATAACAGGCAAACCGATTCTTTTCCGTTTTGAATGTTTAATTTTTGATTTCAAAAATTAAATAGTAATAACTAAGCTATCTGACCGCTAGGATTCAGAGGTTTTTCCTGCATGTGTTTCTTTTTGTTCTTGAGATACCTTTTTTAAAATTGAGGTAAACTGTTTCCGAACTCTATTCGAATCTTTTTTATATTTTAACTGTCACAATTCTTTGTATACATTGCTTTTAGAGAAAATATCCCTTATTTCTCTTTGTGGTCACATTTTTTTTTTCGTCCTCATATTTGAAAAGGAAACCTTTTCAATTTTGTCAAAGAAAAAGAAGCATCGGTCAAAAGATCTCTTCTGTGGTTCTTTCTTTTTCCCCTGTACCATAGTATTCCAAAGACTAAAAATTAAACACTTAAATATTTATTTCAAACTCACGTTTTCATTTTGTCTATATGTGGGTGGTCTAATTTCTTATTTTTTTGTTCAGTCAAACTTTGCTTTCTAAAAAAAATGAAAATGATACTATTCTTCTTCTTCTTTAAATTTTCCCTGGCTTTGACTTTATGATGTTTAGCCCTTTGTTTGCCGGCGTATTAATAGGCTTGAGTATTTTAATAGGTGCATGTTTTTGAAATGTCATGACCAAGTCGTACAAAATTGAAAATTTCACCTGTTGGTGAGACATCCAGTAATTTAAGTCTTTTTTTATTTAATATCTCTTAAACATTGACTTTTCAGGTCTTAGAGCGGTTGTCATTGCAGCTATTTGTTTGGCATCAATAGCATTTGTATCGTTGTCATCCTTTAGCGGTTATGCTTGCTATAGGAGATTGGCACGGCTTAAAGAAGGTAGTAATCCTATCACATTTTTTTCTTCAATACTGTTATGAGCCGTATCAGAGCGTCCATGACTAATTATGACCTTGTTAGGCTGCAGCAGCTTTAAAGCAAATAATCTGATTTTTTGAGGTTGAGGAAAAAGCTTGGTTCACCCAGCTTAGTTTCTAGCCCTTTCAAGCCAAAAATGCAGAACTGTTAAGTACTTAAGTTGGTCAGAGAAATATAGTCCAGGCTCTATCCTTTACGAAAAAAGACAAAAACTTGTGCTTTAAGCTGCAACCAAATGAGGCCTATTTACATGGAACTTGTTTGCTAAGCGAATAGAAGTATGTTTTTCCAAAATTTTATCTTTAAGTTGTTAAGTATAATTTTATAATTGGTTATCCGACTTTAGGTACACCTTTCTTTTAAGAAAAGTAGCAAAAGTACTTTTAGAAGAGTAGCTATTTTGATACCTTTCAAAAAAGCACCCTTTTCTACTATGAGTCTCATTGATGTGAACTACCTTTCATTACCCCCGACACTAGAGTGGGAACTGTAGTACACTTTTTAGCCTTGGAAAACACACTACCGATGCTTGTAAGTACTAAAAGAAAGTTTATTTTTCATCATTAGTGAAATAAGTATGTGTATTACTATTAAGATGCATCCAAATGGGCACGTATTGTCACATCACAGCTTATAAGCCTACCAACAATTAAGCAGTGTGTTAAAAACCTTTTCTGGGTTATTTGCAGAACGCGAGAATCTGGGTCAGATTGCAACTTCATTTAACAAGTCGAGCTTGCATTATAAGTATGAAACGCTTGAAAAAGCAACCGATTATTTCAGTTCTTCGAAGAAAATAGGCCAGGGAGGAGCTGGTTCTGTTTTCGAAGGGACTTTACAAAACGGTGAAATAGTTGCAGTTAAGAGGCTGTTTTTTAATACCCGCCAATGGGTGGACGAGTTCTTTAACGAGGTTAACTTAATAAGTGGAATTCAACATAAAAACCTTGTGAAGCTCTTGGGTTGTAGCATTGAAGGCCCTGAGAGTTTATTGGTTTACGAATACGTGGCAAACAAGAGCCTCGATCAATTTCTCTTTGGTAAATATAACTCTTTTGTGTTCCATAGAAGATCTTTGGGTCTGACTAGTAGGATTTTAGGTCTTCCAAGTTTTATGTTTAATGATGCCTTGCTTGACAGTTCTCAAGCCCGATTTTAGTTTTCATGATTAAAAGATGGTCTGCAGTAGGTTGATCAGCTTTAAATCTGAGCTTTCCGCTTTTTGGCCTAAAAAAGCTAGAAGCTTTAAGCTGTATGTTTTTTTTTCTAGACCTAAATGATCGTATTTGCCTATGAGCTGCAACCACACAATCTACATTGGTTTCATTTGAAGTTTCATTAATTTGTAAGTTTAAAGGTTGGGAAAACGGTCCTTGGGTCTTTTGAGTACCTTCTGGGTGAAAAAAAATCAGTAACCGAACAACAAACCAAACATCATTCAATTTTCTCAATTTGGATAACCTAATAATAAGAAAATATGAATGTAGATAAGGTGAAGGTTCAAAGTTTACAGTGGAAGCAGAGGCTCGGTATAATTGTAGGAACAGCAGAGGGGCTTGCACATCTTCATGGTGGGTTGGAAATAAGAATTATTCACAGGGATATAAAGAGCAGCAATATATTACTCGATGAAAGTTTTTCTCCGAAAATTGCTGATTTTGGGCTCGCTCGGCACTTTGGAGCTGATAAGTCTCACCTTAGCACTGGAATTGCCGGAACACTGTAAGCTAACAAACCTTTTATCCCTCTTTTCTTAACTTGTAGTAACTGAGAAAAATAGCTGTTCTCGATGTTTTTGTTCTTTTTCTCTGGGTGATTAATCAAATCTTTATTTGGTGTTAAAGAGGTTATATGGCTCCGGAGTATCTTGTGCGAGGTCAACTTACAGAGAAAGCTGATGTTTATAGCTATGGGGTGCTGGTTTTAGAGATTGTTAGTGGCCGTAAAAATAATGCCTTTGTAGACGACTCAAGTTCACTTGTACAATCGGTAATGCCTTTTTCTTTTTCTTTTTTGCTTATGGAACTTCTCTTCTGCACAAAACTAAATATACATCTTATGTTGGTCCTTGAGGTTATGATTTAAGTTTATATGTAGGGTTAATATACGGTTTACACATCGTACAGCTATGATCCCTATGAATTAAATATTGAGCAAATTTAGTCCCTTAATTTCATGCAGTATTTTGCTTAAAAAAATAAATATTCATACAGTCTCATGGTTTCCAGATTTTTTTTATATGTTATGCAATTTCCCCCTTACCCGAACACCATGAAAGACTGTTTAATATACTTTCTGTATTGTGCATATTTTGTTTCTATGCATTGCCTGTTTTGTAAATTTTAGTTTCAGTTTTATATTTACGCAATTTTAGTAACTTCTTCGATGGAAAATTCAGAGGTGTTAGGTTTTGAGATGAAAATACACCTAATTATAAAAACAAAACGGAGACACGCGTTCTATGATGAAGCCTAGAAATATGAAAAGAAGTGTGCTGGATGTGAAGTCTAAGGGAAACCAAATATGATTAACCTCGTCATACTTTGAATCATATCCTAGTTGTCGTATCTTTGTAACTTAACAATGTCCTTTTTGCTAATTTTTTTTTCCAGGTTTGGCAACTTTTCAAGAGAAACAAGTTGGTTGATACTGTCGATCTACGTTTGGAGAAAGATTTTTCACAAGATGAAATTTCAAGTGTGCTTCAGATTGCACTTTTATGTACACAAGCTTCGGTTTATTTACGACCGTCAATGGCAGAAGTTGTCCAAATGCTAACGGAAAAAGATTGCGAAATTCCAGTTCCCAACCAACCTCCTTTTATTAATTCCAGCTCACTCAAACCTACCACATCAGCTACACCATATAACACGTATAGTTATGGGTCGAGTTCACTCAGACATATCGAAGAACCATATACCTTAGCTGCAACGTCGCGTGAGCCAAGTTCTGAAGATTCATCAAGAAGTACTGATGAAATAAAGCTAGTTTAAATTTTTGTGAATATGTTTTATAACAGAACCGTATTGAGATCTCGAATCTGAAGGCCTATTCTGCTGAAGGGATTTTGTAGAGTATTTGATGGAGGTGACTAAGAAAGCAAGTAATCACTATACGGGTAAGCCACAATTTTGTGTACGACTTGTGTACAGATATATTTGGAAGAGTAAAAGTTTCTTAGTCGAGTGAAAGAGATTTAAAGTTTACGCTGGGTGAAATGATTGGATAGTGTGAATAGGGGACCGGCCTGTGGAGGATTATTTTTTCTCAACAAGAGTATTTTCTTTCGGACACGCAAAGGGATTATTTGATACTGTGGATATTTTTTAAGCAGATCAATATTTGAACAAAATTATAAACTTTTTACAGGAAATAGCAGTGTGAAAATTACGTATAGTTGATAACTTTATAGTAGTTGTTACTTTATGAGAAATTGGAATTATTTACTGGTCTTTTCATTCAACTTGTTTGCTATAAACTTTTACTCCCACAACAAGTGAACCTTTTTAGTTGTTTTAATGCATTTGGTAGGAATGGTTAGGCGTTTTGGTTCGTTGCATGGACCATTAATTATGAGTAGGAATGGTTATCCGAAAAGGATATCCGGTGACATGAAACAGTACTAGTCATATTTTCTGAACACGTGTCAAAAAAAATGATACTACTACTAAGAAAAAAGATTCATCTCATTCTCAACACTAATTAGTATCGTAATTCTTCTAGTTATTCATTTATACATATCGTTTATTTGTGTTTCTATTCAAAAACTTATAGTCAAATTTTGATATTAACGTTTGAATAAAAAAAAAATTAGAAGATAGCAGTACAAGTCACTAATAAAACATAACCTACTAAAAACTCAAATAAAAATATACTAGAACGACTACCCTAAATTTAAATATTAATTAAATATTGTTAAATATAAAAATACAATCCAGTAAAAACTAAAATAAAAATATAATAGAACCAACATATCATAAATTTAAATATTAATTAAAAATAAAAAAAATTGTTAAATCTAATATTACTAACAATCAAAACACTTGATGATATGGATATGTCATGTAATGTGGATTGATTTATTGGGTATGAAAAATGCGTGACCAAAAGCATTTTCGATTAATTATTGCTTAGTTGTTCAATTAACTTTTACATTCTGTCCCAAATGAAAAATGGTTTTCAACTTTCTAAATAAAGCTCAACATTATTCTCCTATGTTTCAAAATTCAACTGTATACAAGAAGAAAAAACACCCCAGAAGTCAGGCATTTGATTTCGAAATTACTATTGAAGTGTGATTGCATTTATTCGATTCGAAGAAATATAGTAATTATTGAACAAGAACTCTGTGCATTTATTAAGTATCCAAAGCTAATCGAATTTTGTAAATCTTTTTTTAATGTTGGATCTGAATATCTATTTTGCTAAGGGATACTGTACACGCTTCGGCAACAATGAGTGTTCGGTGAAAGGGAAAATAGGCAGTTAATGGAGTCATAATTCGGGTACACATACTGCATGGATAGAGCTATTTCTTAACTAAGAGAAAGTGATTCTGAGTTTTAACAAGATTGGACGGTGTGAAAGGGGTTTTCATGAAAACTTAAGGGCAGTTTCTGCTTAACCTTGGAAATCCAAAAGCTATGCATCATTTTGTGGATAAAGAAAGCGAAATAGATATTGTTTTTCGCTAAATGGTGCTAATAGTACTATGTAATGCGCTTTTTAATACATTGGGATAGACTAGTAAATAAGCGATGTCTGCTGTAAATTGTACCGACTAAGATTCACCTTTACAAATATTAGACCTTTTACAAGACAACTAATGAGTTTGCAACAATGGACCTATATCGTTACCGTTCCCAAGATGGCAACTGTTAGCATACTTTTGTGTTAATAAAGTAATTGGCGAGACTGTTTTGTAAAGCTATTTGGCAATGGTTTCCAAGGGATTTTATAACAGATTTTGGTGCGTTCGTTGGGCTGATTAATGGAGGAACATTTGTGTATAAGCCGTTAGAATTTGGTTGGAGGAACATTTGTGTATAAGTCGCTAGAATTTGGAAAAAGGGATTGATCGGATTATTCGTATATAGATGGGGCGTTAGATTTGTGTGTAAATTTATTTAAAATATATATATATATATATATATATATATATATATAAATGATTTGAGGAATTTTGGATAATGTTTGGGAAGTTTTATTTTTCTAATTTGAAGGAGAGGGTTATGAAGAGACAGATGAGATTTGGTAGTAATGGAAGAAGCCTCTGTAACCCGTTTTGGTAGAGAGAAGGTTGTATTGTTGATAGAGAGAAGGTTGTATCGTTGGTTTATGAGGAGGGTATTTTATGTATTTACTAATTACTGTGTTTTTTTATTTATTTTTATTATCAACTTCAATCCTATGATCCATATCTATTTCATCCCATCCGAAGGCTCGTAAAATAACAGTATAATGTCCAGTCAAACACAGTGACTGGACAAAAGGGCAACCCGTTTTTTACATAGAGTCAGGCTGAGATTCTCTTTGTAATAAAGTGTAAACTGGTTCCTAATATAAACGGATCTATATTGGCTTCAGCCGTAATTGTGTGCGTTTGCTTTACGTTTTGTGTTACAGTTCTGTCTGTTTACTTGTTAAAATACTGCAGCATTGTTTGATCAAAACAGGTTGCGAACAAGTGATTAAACACAAGTGATTTGTGAGGAAAACACGAGTGTTGCAAGTGTTGGTTTGGCTGATCGTTTGTGGCAGCGTTTAAGTCCATAAGCAAGCCATCACGTGGCTGTTTTCAGGATCGAAAACTAACCCCGTGACAGCAACTACCATGTCATTTCCTCTTGTTTATTTCTTGGTAGCTATAATTATTTTCATTTTTTCTTTGAAGGTAAATTGGTAACAATTACCATTATTTAATGATTGGAAATTGGAAAGGTTTAGGACTACCCCATCTTTAAACCGAACGACAACATCTACAGTAAAGAGCTATGGTGACTGGTGAGCAACAAAAAGAGCAACTAGAATGAACCAAATCTACAGTACCAGTGAGCATTTTGACTAGAAAAAATTTAATGAGTAATAACTATTAGCATCACCATCACTATAATAATATTATACAGCAAGCATAGTAATATTTCTGTGGTTTCTGCCATTTCATTTTGCTTAAATGGGTGTATTGGTCCCAGTGACTTCATATACTCATCGATGTACATTTGTAAATATTAAGAGAATTATTCTATGCGGTATTTTCCATGCTTCGAATTATACCAGACCCAGTTCGAGACTTTAATCACATACATATACTCTGTATACAGCAAGCTGAATTATATCACTATCAGCAATACAATAGATGGGAATTAACATGTATGTACCTTGGGGGCTTGGAGGTGAGTTTCTCTTTGCTGAATTCCTAATGATGTTGAATTTTTCTCATAGAAACGAAAATATACTCTTAAATCCGAGATAAGAATCCGCTTCCTTTGTCGTCTTGTTATCTCTCACTTCATAACACTGCTTTGTCATCGTCTTTGGAGACTTTTGTTTTCTGATATTCGTCTTACTTAGTATCTGTCCATCCAAGAAAGTTTGTTTTGTATCATTTGGTTCCAATATGTCTACACCAACAATGTTAACTCGAGCTTCACAACTAGGAAATAACTCGTTTTTTAGGATCAGTGGTTCAGCGTTTGAGTATGTTGACTTGTTGATAGTTGGAAAGTTCTTCGCCTTTTTCCGAATATGCTCGAATATTGTTTCTCCAGTCAAGGTGTTGGATTGTCTCTCTTCAGATTCAAACAGAAGCTTACCCACTATAAGGTAAATGGAGGGATTTTAGCACTGGCATAAACATTACAAATAAATACAAAAACTCCCTCCCTCCCTCCCTAAAAAATTGACTACTATTTTATTTCCATAACCAAGAAGCTAATTTTTTGTGGAGAAGCTAATTAGGAGATAGTTCTACAAAAGGTAAAACTGCAAACGTACTAGTAAATTCGAAATTTTAAACCCTTAAATTTCTAAACACAAAAATTTATCTCAATCCTCGTGGAAAAACTTGCCTCTGTTTCAGGGATAGAGTGAATATAATTTAAGAGAGTTTATTTTATAAAGTACCTGTGGCATCTGGATTGCAAACATGGTCGTAGCTGATACCGTTAGAGAGGTGATCATGTTTATCTTGATTAGAATATAGGTGAAGCATATAGATAGGTGGGGCATCATTTATCTCTCTCTCTAAAAATTCCGAAGAATTTTCATCTTTGAGGTGCTTCTCACGTCTTCTTTTCCTGATAAGTAACAGCTCCTCTGATGTAGGGGGGAATTCATCTGTCGGTAAAGCCAGAGCAGGGAAACTCTTGGCCTTTTCGCGGATATGATCGAACACTGTTTTTTCAGTTATAATTTTGCAGTCATCATCTTCGTTTTCTGCAGTGGGGCAACCTTCATCTAGTTTAAGAAATATGAGATCAGTAAATGCGATAAGCAAGAAAAAATGGGAAATGTGACATCTGACATCTGACATGATAAAACCCAGTTTTTACCTTCTAGTTCTCCCCACTCTTCATCGAGGAGATTGAAACTTGGCCTGAAATACAAAAACCATAATGAAAAGTGTCAGTTAAAGCAATGATCCACATATTAGGAATAAATATTGACTTGGCCCCCCTTGTTGTAGTTACATCACTATTGGTCCTCATAGTTCGAGACTTTGAGAAAGTTAAAAGTTACCTATTGACCATAGCTTCAGTAAGTTACACTGATGGTCCTTTCTTATGTCAACCAATTGTGTAACCTATTTTAAACTATGGGGTTAATTAGTGTAACAAGCTAAAACTACGGCAGACCAATAGTGTTTCAACTGAATCTATGGGGACTAAATATGAGTTCTACTTTGGATTATACTTCACCAAGAATAATAAACTCTAAACAAAAGACAGTGATTACATGCTATCGTCCTCTTTGGATTTGTCAGATTTCTGAATCTCTTTAGTTGGACCAGAAGATGTATGATCCTTGTCATCGTCTATCATGCATACGTCCTTTGGGCGGGGAAAAAAAGAAAGGTGCTTAATTCCATGTTTGAAGACCACAGTCGAGTCAGTCGTCTTCTTCACAACATATTTTTCATGGAGATCAACGCCAACTAGCACGTAGACCAGCATAAAAGAAATTAGAAAATAAAAATGTTTTCAAAATAATATAGTGAACTCTATGGGTAAAATATCTTACTGAAGTCCTCGAAAATCAGATCTGCCTTCACGGTGAGCTTTTCTTGCTGTGAGGGTGGCACCATAACAGTTGTACTATAAGGGCTGCATCAGGGAAATAATCTCAGACCAATTAAAAGTTTAAAACAATATTAAAAGATGGTACTTTCTTGGTCATAGTCTCGGTACTTGTTGCATGACATACAGGTACTCTCACTTGCCATATCTGATAGTAATTAACAAAATGGAAACAAAGCTGAAGCTCCATACCTCCTAAAATCTTCCACTCTGCAGAAAGTGGAGGTTCAAGTATCAACATGCAGAATTTTAACGAAATTGGTAACAAATAGAATAGTTTGATGCAATGAACTAAATATTTTGATAGAGTTAAATTATACCCTGCTTCCTACAGATCAAAACTCGGATTACCAATATAGCAGGCAAAGTTAAAAAAACGGAATTTTATGAGGCAAAATATTTGGCTTTCTATTTAACTATTAAGTTGATTTGAGACTTTGCCAGATAAGAAAACTGTGGTTCTGAAAAATGAAGTCAATGCTGGGGAACACAACACTTTCATTCTATATTGATTACATACCTTATCTTCTCATGAAACAGAATTAGATTGTCTTCTGCTAAAGCAACGACCTGACCAGAACAAAAATAGAATCACTGATAAATTAATTAAATTTAATCTAATAAATGAACTTTGTAGAAGGCAAGGTGATGAAGATAACAATATTTTTTGGTTCCCCCCAACCAGATGTAATCAATTTTTTCCCCTAATAATCATAGAAGTAATCAATTTCTTGTGACCATACAAACTTGAAAATGATAATTATTTTGCACAAACGCCATGGTTGTTATAATGAATTAAGTGCAATAGTGACAAAAAATTAAAATTAACACACCATGTCAGCGTAGTGTTGTTTGGTTGACTGAGGAAAACCGTCTGATAGCCTAGTCAATGTCACTGCTATTTTAGATTTCCCATGACTTTGGGATTCAGTTTCCTCAAGCTTGATTTCAACTTTGGGAGGTAGAGAAAGCAATGACTCCTTTATACTATTCCCATATGGATATTTTCTCCCAGTGACCATTTCAATTTTCCTTGGATCAGCTTCAGAAAAAGCCTGAAAAGTTGATACTCCCATGGAAAGTAAGGCCTGAAAAATGAAATCCGTATGTTAGTGGAAGAAATAGCAGTCTTCTAACATAAAAGTTTACAAATTCTCTAAATAAATAATGAAGTTCGTATTTATATATTTTTATATTAGTAACTACTCAAAACACCTACGCTTTTTCCAATTTAGCACACAATGCGCACTAAAAGCATCAAGGGATGTAACATTGTAGTAATTGATGGTGTACACAAACAAAAAATCTAGTGAAGTAGTGATGCATTTTTTTTCTTAATGACCAAAAAGGATATAACTAAATCCTGGTGAATATTATACTGAGAAGGCTCAACACATAATTTGGTGATAGTTAATGTACAAAAACTGAAGTTAAACCGAAAAGCAATGAGAACAACCTTTGCAGTCACCATTCCGATGCCAGGTAATTGTTTCAGCAGGTATGTGCTGTCATCCCATAGCTTCTGATGCAATGATTTGGCTAGCACAGCAGCATTAAGTGCCCCTTTGTAATTCTTTCTGAAGAAAAAGAACTCTTTCATACACTTTGCAATTCTACCTCCATTCGTACATATAGCAGTCATGTCCTAAAAAAGCACACCAGTAAATTAATTTTTGTCAGACCACGTGGTGTCTATGCCAAACACGTAACCAGAACAATCTTTAAAAACTCATGTCAAATGAAGATCGGCTTTCATCATCGAGGTTATTGCTTTAAAGCTAAAAAATCTTCAATCTTACGCCTTTTCCTCCTTCGAGAAGCGCAAAGACTTATAATGACAAAGCTTTGATATTTATTCAAAAAGCACAAAAAACATTTACTACTTTTTGTTATCAATGGCGAGACCATTTATCAAAAAGCATTTTATTATCAGCAAGTTTTAATATCAATTATAAACCTTGATTTTTATTTTATAGTTTGAATGGTTAATGAGTTGCGTTTTAAGTTTGACCTTATACTATGAATTGGTCGATGTCGGTTTAGCTATAAAGTTAGTCTATGGACATAGATATAAACTTAAGAAAAAACTCACATGTTACGCGTTGGAGCTTATACTTAAGAGAAACTCTTGTTAAAAGCTTAAAACCACGCTTTCGGCTTTCAACGTTGAAATAAACTATATGTGAAACCTGGTTCATGATTTTTTTCCGGTATGTAACCTGGTTCATGATTAATGAAGGAAAGTTGCATATATGTTTTGTACGTTAATGAAGTTGAAAAAAAGTCAAACTCAAGTTAGCTATAAAGTTTTCTCTATGGATATAAAATTAATTTAAAGGTTCACTCTCGCCTTATGTGTCGATGCTTACGCTCAAGTAAAACTCTTATGATAATGCTTTAGCTTCTCTTTCATGTTTAAACAATGGAACAAACTATATATCGAACCTGGTTCATGGTTAGGTCATGCAGAGAAGGATCCCCGGTCAAACAGTCATTTGCTAGAATAAATATCTTTTCCTCTCTGCTCTGAATACGCTTTTTCTTTTTTCCTTTATCTCCAAGAACGTGAAAACGTAGACGGCCATCTTTGTCATTATTTACATCATTTAAGAGTTTCTTATCGTTGCGCCTTAGCTGTATCCCTGTATTTTAAGGTTTGGACCAATCAAAATTATAAAGAATCTTTATCTTTCAAATTACAGTAGGAGAAAAGACATACAGGAAATTTCTTCAGCTTTGCAGATAACATGAAGAGCATCCTCTACACTGCAATCAGATGGAGTCTTCATAATATTTTTCATCGTGTCAAATTTCAAATAATACTTTGTCATCAGCTTTCCAGGTTCTGAGTAAAAAGAAAATTCGTACTTAGGACTTGTTTGGTTGCATCTTTTAAGCTCAACTATTTTACTTTTTCCTTTAAAGCTAGAATGAAATTGGATGACCTGCTTGAAAGCGAGATTTTTCTAATTTTAGTATGGAAAATTGGAAGCTTTAAGCTGGACGAACCAAACTTTTTTCTCAATTTCAATATATCCAGCTTATTTTGCTTAATTACCATGAACTGTGAATTGAATGCCAAATAAAAGGTATCTCTTCGTAATTTAACAAACCTAGAGGCTTCAAGAGAAAACCATCTTCATCGGTCCAGACCATTTGATTTCTTACTAACTCGTTTACTTTCTGAATGCAAATATCTGGCAGTAAATAAGATTTAGTTAACATTTATTTACCCAAAAAAACAAAAGTTAAGTCAAAATGAGGTAAATGGGTTACAAGATTGAACATGTTACTCACAAGAGTACCTTGCATATAATTTTCCATTGAACTACTAGGAATTCCCTTCTTCTCTGCATAATGGTCAGGGTTCTGATTTGAAAAAGTAGCTTCAGCCAAGCCATTTCGTAGAAAGGAACACTAAACAACAATAATAAATGTATAACAACGTGCCTTTCTCATTCTGACATAGAGGTAAGAACACTTCATCCATTCAATTGCTCGTGTTATATCCGAAATGGTGAGTTGTACTATTTCTGCGGTTAGATGTTCGGTCATGCAAGGAAGCAGTCTGAGGAGGAAGAATATTGAAACAATGTTAGAAAAGAAACTCCAGTTTTTTGCATAATAGAACTAATAATTTAGGGAGCCAGACATACTGTGATTCAACTAGTTCGCAACCACTCAAAAGATTCTCGTATAAATGGACCTAAATTCATGTAGAAGAAAAAATAAAAAATCAAACTCACGCCCACTTATCTGTACGCATCAAAGAAATAAGAGAGTTTTGGCATCTTTTTAAATATGCCGACAGCTTAAATAAATTTGCATTTATAAAAATTGCTGTGAACATGTCAAATTGAGAGAAGGAGATAATGAGATGTACCGTTTCTCTTCTAGTCATGATTATAACCAATCCTGTATCATCAAAGGGCGGACGACCTGCTCTTCCACACATCTGTACATAGAAAAATCTAAATAAAATATAGCCGGGCACCTTTTAGACGAAACTTAGAAAGAAGTAACATGATGAATTATAAAAAGAGAAGGAAAAGAACATTAAAACTCAAAAAAAATTAATAACTTACAACTTTAACCAAACAGTAGAACACAAAATTTTTGATGTTATTTTTCCCAAGTTACAAACATTAGTCATTGGAAAGACAAACATTTACAGTACCTGTTGAATCATCGATCGATCATATTCCAAATACATCCCCTTCTCTTTTTGGCTGGAAAAAAGCAAGTTTTGTTAGTTTAACAAGGTGCCATTACCAAAGTAGCGTATTATGAAATAATTGGAAATAACAGTTATCAGTTACAAATTCAACGTACAAATGTTGAGTTGATTTGATCACTACAGTATGAGCTGGTAAATTGATTCCATGAGCAAGAGTATTTGTAGTACACAGAACTTGAACATCACCATTAAGGAAAAGACTTTCAACAAGGCTGCGATCCTTCAAGGAAAGCCCGCCATTGTGGTAGCCAACTGAAACCAGAGCATAAATGACACCGTACAAAATTAATTTTGGTTAATTATTTCAATATGCAATTAAGAATACATTGTAGGCTGAATTACAGTACAGATCCCCATAGAGAGAGAACTCTGATTTGGTCCCCATAGTTTCAGTTGCAACACTATTGGTCCCCATAGTTTAAAGAAGCAACACCGGTGGTCCTCATAGTTTTGTTTACTGGATAGCTTCATTAAGTTACACCAGTATCTCTTCTAATAGTGTTATACTCTGGGACCACTTAACCTATTTTAAATGTGGGGATTATTAGTGTAACTCAGGACTTGTTTGATTGCAACTCTTAACCTAATATACTAGACCTTTTGAGGTCCAGACAAAAGCTAGGGTTCATCATCTCGGAGCTTCTACCATATTCTGGACGGAAAATAAGCTTTTAAGCTGGTCAATCAAATGTAGTCCAACTTACAAGCAAAAAGTTGAGCTTATAAGCTGCATTTGAACAAGCCTTATGATCTAGGAGTAGGGGAGTCATAAGGATAGGGGCAATAAGGAGTAAGACTAAGGCCATCGAAGTAAAATGTCACTGAGCTTGATAAAGTCAAGTTTTGTTGTGTATTAGCTTTTTTTCTCCTTATTTGCTTCATTAAGCTCATATTGCTGTATTTTAGTTTGTAACCAGGCTACTTATAGTGTTTTTGAATTGTAAGCCATCATGGAGGCTTTGTTCCATGATTAAGACATTTCTTTTGTTTCTTAATATATGAGCTCGTTCACGAAAAAAAAAAGAAAAAAAGAACAAGCCTGGAGGCAAACTATGGGGGACTAACAGTGTTCCAATTAAACTATTAAGGACCAACACAGAAACTCTACCAATATGTGTTGCAATTAAAACTATGGGGATCCAATGCAAGTTTGATCAAGGTTGCGAAGTATTGGCTCTATTGCTGTTCAACTTATCTTATAGACAAAAAGCACATACCACCATAGAGTATATAAGATTGCATTTGTTTGTCGCTACATCCCATTGAAGCTTCTCTTAGCCTTTCATGTTGTTCTCTGTCTTTGATAAATGGATTCGAGTGACCAAAAGTCATTGCCATTTGAGACAGTTTTTGGGCTGCTTCCGAAGCTCCTTTTCTAGTCGAGCAAAATACTAGGGCTGATTTCCCTCTCGAAAATTGCATGAGAATATCTGAAAATCAGTTTTAACTGTTAAGCATTTCCTATTTTTCCACAAATCATATTCAGAAACTAGTGTTGAAAGGATAAACTTTAACTAAAATCGCAGTTTATTGTTTCTCAGATGTTTTATACTTACCAAATAAGAAATTCTGAAGACGCTGCACAATGGAATAAAAGTGGAAATTATCAGAAAATATGAGGGATAAATTAGGATTTCAAGAAATACTTCAGAAGATTATTCTTTTTACTTTAACGTTTTTGTTAAATCACTGATTTTCACATCTTAAATTTTTTACTATCAGATCAGATGTGAACCAAAGGATCTAAAAACTTACTCTTTCAAACAAGAAGTCATTCTTTGCTGGTGCATAGCCTGCATGAGATGAAAAGGATATAAGAGTGTAGCAAGGTAAAACAGACACAAGTTGATTGCATGAGCATGTTCCATTTGATATGAATTCATTTACAAATTGGTATAAATTGTTTGTTTTGTTTGGGAGAGGTTTAGCCAGCTTATATGGTCCATGATTCATTGTTTTGTCTAAAATCTAGGTACAAGATTTTTCTTTTGTTTCAATAAAAAGAGGTCGTGAATAATTTATGGAATTACGATGGATTGAAACTACTTATTAGCACATTAGCCATACCGAAGACTTTGGTAGTCAACTTTACAGGTCTCATTTCTTCCCCAAACCTGGAAATTTAAAGAGGCCTTATTTGAGATTAAATGGAATAGGCTTTTTAAAGAAATATTGAGCATGTACAATGAAAAATGAACTGATTATGCAAATTGATGTACCTTTTGATTCCTTGGGAAGGAACCATAAGCCATTCAGCTGGAAAACATGAATGCCTGTTAAGTTCGATAATACTCGGAATACACTAATAATTCTAGTTCCTATCAAAAAATCAAAAAAGCATACAATAAAGAGGTCATAAAATCCATATGAATTTCGAAAAGCTATATAGTAGATTTGGAAGGTACCAAGATCAGCGACATTTGGAATAGTAGCAGAGACAGCAAGGAAACGCACATGAGCCAAGGGACTTGATTTCATTTCAGGTTTACGAGATAAAATTTTGATTCTACTAACAATTGCTTCTATAGCTGCTCCACGTGGATCATTCAACAAGTGAACTTCATCAATAAGGAGAAGAGATATATCACCGAAAAAGCTCAGGCCACCATCTTTAATGCGATAACGAGTAACAGCATCAAATTTCTACAGAAAAAGAGGGAGCCAGCTTATGGAACCACAAAACCAATTTCTATCGTAAGGTTTTTTTCAAGGTTAGCCTTAATGCTTCTTATTCTACTCACCATATTTTTTAAGTTTTATTGTTCTCTAGATTCAACGAACCACTTGTTTACTTCAAATTTTATGCTCAGTAACATATTTTTTTGGCTTTTTAGCTGCTGCTTGAAAACTGAGATTTTCTGGTTTGTTGGCTTGAAGACGCGAACTCTTTATGTTGATGGACCCATATTCTTTTCTTTGCCTCGTCTTTTAGAACTGCAGCAAACAATCCCCTAATTGTGCAAAAAAAAATTCTTATGAAAAACAGACTCAGGAAGAATCTAGCAAATTACTTTCAAACTGAACCCTCGTGTATAACTTGTTTGGATGCAAACTCGTAATAAACCAATACGTTTAGTCCCACAACGTTCAAAACTGTGAAACATATGCATAACTTGTAGAAGTGTTAATCTATAAACTGACCTCAGGAGTTGTCAGAATAAGATCCGCTTCTTGAATATTCCTTGTGTTGTAAAACTCATTATCACCGGTCAGTTCTAGACAATTTAGTCCTAGTGAACCAAGTTTCTGGTTCCAATCACGGAGCTTCTCTTGTACCAAAGCTTTCGATGGAGATATATAGATCTACACAGACATACGCCATAAATTAAAGAAAGAAACTCATTATAAAATGAACTTTCCGAGCCATTAAGAAGAATATATATATATATATATATATGTATATATATATTAAGTGATTAGCCCTTACAGATGCAACATGGAAATTTTAAGCACTAGTTTAAGCACTTATGTAAGCAGGCATTATTGTCCTGATAATACTGAATACACCGGAAAATACCTTCACCAAAACTTTATAACAAATAAAAGAAATAAGTTTCCAATTTACTACCCAATTTAGCCAGCATCCCAATCATAAAAATGTACAAAACAAAAGATAGGTCTATCATATATCAAACATTTTAGTTTCAGTGGCATTAAATGAAATAATGAATCACTAAAAGTAAAACCAAAGTGAAAGGCCTACAGTTTTGAGGGTTCCGTTTATGGGAATAAATCTTCCATCTGCAGATATGAACTTTGAGAGCAGCCTTAAAATACAAAGCTCGAAAAGTACTGTTTTTCCGCTTCCAGTTGGAGCCGAAATAACCATGTTTATATCGGAATGAAAACATGAAGGGAAACATTCACTCTGCAGCGAGTTAAAGTACCTACAACAAATTTAATAGTCCGAGTTTAAGAAAAACTAGCAAATTAAACACTATAAAAACTGCGAAAAATCAGATTAGCAATTCCAAAAATAAAAAATCTCATCACCTGTGCTTATTTACAGCACTTAAAAATGATTAAAAACTACAGATCCTTATAGCTTCCAAGAGAAATCAACTATGGTAAGATAATTACATGTGTACACAAATACACATGATGAGACGGTGAAATTTCATGAAAAACTGAGGCATTCAGTTACATTTTTTTCTAAATGAGTCTTGCCAACTAGATTAAATACAACATACAACTATTTATGGGTAGCACTATTCGTATAAATATAACCATATAAATCACCATCCGATTACTGTGAAAACTGAGAAAAATCAGATTAGCAATTCGAAAAACAAAATTCCATCACTATGCTTTTACTTTCAGCACTCGAGAACGACTTAATATCAAAGATCCTTATAGTTTCCGAAAGAAAAAAACTAAGGTGACAAAATAATATACGTACACAAATACACATGTTGAGACAGTGAAACTTCTGTAAATCTGAGTAACAGAATGAAACTCTGAGGCATTCAGTTACGTTCTTTTCAAAACGAGCGTTGCCAACTAGATTAAACACAATATTCAACTATTTATGGGTTGCACTAGGGCTGGGTTCGGTTCGGTTTTTAGCAAAACCGAAACCGAGCAGATTTTTCGTTTCGGTCTTTTTATTTTTTGGACCGAACCGAACCGGTTTTTTTCGGTCCGGTTTCGGTTTTTCCGGTTTTGTTTTTGTTTTTTTCGGTTTGGTTTTATTGTAAACCGAAACCGACCCGAAAAAGTTTCGGTTTCGATCTTTTTCGGTTCGGTTTTTCCGGGTTTTGACCCAGCCCTAGGTTGCACTATTTGTATAAATATAACCATATAAAATCATCATCTGATCTTGTTCTAAATTGACTGGCTTACTTAAAGCTGAAAAATGAATGAAACTGTGCTGGTAAATCCGAGATAGACTTCAATGCATACGGATCCATGAATACGTCTCTAATCACCTGCATCGACAAAATGATACTGATATCCTTTATTTACTCAGAACATGTAAATTGTAATAGAAATTATTTTTGATACAATAAATGGAAAATTAGAAATACTAAGCAGTCAAAAGTAAGTGTTAACTAGAAAGTGTATCAAATACGAATTAATCGACATATACATAATGACGTAGCATTAAAATTTGTTACTTTTAGTGCTAATTCTACAATTGTAAGTAGTGCATTGATGTAGGGCTGGGCCAAAAACCGGAAAAACTGAACCGAAAAAAACCGAAACCGAAAAAAAACGAAAAAGACTGAAACCGAAAAACCGAAAAAATTTCGAGTCGGTTTCGGTTTTCAGTAAAACCGAACCGAAAAACCCGAAAAAACCGAAAAAGACCGAAAAATCAAAAATAAAACCGAAAAAAACCGAAACTGGACCGAAAAAACCGGTCCGGTTCGGTCCAAAAAATAAAAAGACCGAAACCGAAAAAAACCGAACCGAAAAATATGCTCGGTTTCGGTTTTGCCAAAAACCGAACCGGACCGGACCAAGCCCTACATTGACGAATATAGAAAAAGGTATTTCTGTAAATACGAGACTTTTGATTTTCCCCTAAACACGAATCGCGTAGTATTTCTCAATTGTCTTCTAACACCAGAATTTTGAGAATTAAACTTATTTCTCCTAATTATCTTATTAAGTAATTCACAGAAATCGAAAATATCACAAGCAACGTAAAATTGGTTACTAAAAACCAGGAAAATTCAATAGAAATTGTCATTTTATACGAATTCTCCCCTATTTAAAATCACTAATCAATCATATACAATTGGTTACTAAAACCTAGAAAATTCAATAAATTATCAAATACGAAATTTCCCTATTTAAAACCGCTAATTAACTGGATATGATAGTTATGAAAATAAATAATTAACACTGAGAACTCACTTTTAATGATTTTGGAGAATCGAAACAAAACCCTAGCTAAATATATATAACACCAAAATTCTGAAAATTAAACTTATTTCTCTTAATTGCCTTATAAAACCAGCTACAAAAATAAAAGTTATCACAAGCAGTAATTTGGCGAATCGTTAATTTAAAGCCTGGAATTACTAATTAGCAATTTGTTATTTAAAACCTGTAATTTACTAATTACTAAAACCTTGAAAATTCAATAAATTGTCATTATATACGAGATTTCCCTTTACTAAAAATCGCTAATTTAATTGCATATGATAGTGAAAATCTTACTTTTAATGATTTTGGATAATCGAACAAAACCCTAGCGATGAATCGTCACTCTCTCTCTCTCTCTCTATATATATATATATATATATGTATGTATATATCTTATCTATCTACTAAATGGGAAATGAGAAATTAAATTGTAATTATGAAATAAAAGGTACTTATAGTAAAATCCGACCCGACCCGGTATTTAATCGGGTTTTTCAATATTTGGCGGGAGTTTTAAATGTGGACTAAATTTTAATTAGCTTTGGGATTTGAAATATTTACGTGTTCTGTTTCCGTAAATGAAGCGGGTCGTTGTTGCGTTTTGGTTCGATTAAGCTCGTGTTCACGTTTGAGCTCGTTAAATTATTTTAAGATTTTATATATATATATATTTGTGTTACTATATGTAAAAATTATAAAATAAAACGTTATATGATTGATAAATATTCTTCACTTTATATAATAAATCTGTTTTTTTAAGTTAAACCAGTTTATACAAAAACTCAAAATTAATTATTTTGTATTATTAATTATCTTCTTATATATATATAGTTTAGCTTAGTAAAAGATATATTTTGTGCGAAAAGATGTAAAAACGTGTCTGAAAATATGTGTGTTGGGTTCGTGAACATAACTTTGTAGTTAGTTTTAATTTTTTGATTAACAAGATTCTACGAGTCAAAAAGAGCTTAATTATTATGGTTTGTTCACTTAATGAACGATAACTTTGTTGTCATATTCATGCTTTTTTATACAATAACGAACATAAGCCGGGTGAATAGCAAGCCGAATACAAATTTTCCACGAAGATAGTAGTTCATTTCCAGTTCTAGTTAGTACTATACGATCATGTTCTATGTTCCATTTAATTTCTTTAATTGTTGTTTCCATTTTCCGTTTCCGCAATTAACAACTGGTAAAACTACTTCTCTATAGGGTAAGTACGTAAACATGATTTTATTTCAGAAAATAAAGGACTATTAATCACTTTTTCCCTCAATGAAAATGAAATATATATTGTCACATTTATATTTAATATACTAGTATCACTACAAAATAATGTTTGATTTATTGAGAGTAAAAATTTGTCACAAGCCTGTCATTAATTTAAAAAGCTGTCACAAATCTGTCGCAAATTAACTAAACTGTCACAAAGCCGTCACAAAAATTGTCTCTAATAAGCTCGTAACAAAAAATACCGTCATTAATCTCATCGTTATTTAGGTATTTTTTTGCAGTGTAGGTCCAGTTTGAGAATTAATACGGTTCTGTTTGAGATTTGTATTCTATATTTTATGGCATAGTGGTCGAATTCCGAAGATAACATTTGGTCATGATGACGATTAATTAAGCACTAAGTTTTAAGTTATTATACATTTATATGTCTCATTCTTGCATATTAATGCAAATGTTGAAAAATGTTAGCATGAGGAATCTTTTGATTTACAATATGCATGCATAATGGTTTTTTTTTTACCGTACTGTAAAAAAAAATATCGAATAAAATATAAAATAAATAAAATCTAATATAAAAAAAAAATCTATATTTAACATAACATAAAATAAATATGAATTTAAGACAAATTGTATTAGGCAATAAAATACAATGATTATTTACGAAATTTGGTAAATTTTAAAGTAAAAAATAGAAAATTTTAAATAAAAAAAAAACTAACATAATTTGAATTCATAATATTCCATCAAGTTAAAGCCAATTTTACCACTACACAACAACTCTTTTATTTAATTAATTGATCATCAATGTATATATATTAAAAAAAATAAAATTACACATCGCCCTCAATATGTCCGATGCATTAAAGTGTTTTTGAAATGTGTACATAGAGTATAATTCAAATCGTGATCAATTTGAATATTCAAAGAGCATCAAAGACAATTGAAAGGAAAATATCAAATCTTATACCACTCTATCAAATGCCACATGCAACTTTATAGTAGTGACAAATTATTTACTCTTATGTAAGTAATGTAACAACTGATTACAAAATGTCAAAAATAAATAAATAATGTAACAACTTTTTGTTATTTTTGGTTGTAGTTAAACTGTTGAAAGCTGAGGTACTTATTTCACTAAAAAAAAAATACTCAAATACCGACGGATTAGTGACGCTATTTTTTGTTACGAGTTTATTAGCGACGGTTTTTGTGACGGTTTTGTGACAATTTAGTAAATTTATGACGGCTTTACGACAGTTTAGTCAATTTGCTGCAACAGGATTGTGACAGCTTTTGACTCTCACTAAATCAAATATTATTTTGTAGCGTTGGTTATTGTGTGTAGCTATTTGTAGGCCAAGTTTTAAATTTGAGTGTTTTGAACTTCTGACCTGATAATAAAACAGTAATTAAGTTTTAAGCTTATAAATTAATCACCAGCTTTAAGTAGCTCAAATAAACTTAGCTATTTTATATATGTTTCATCCAAATAAACCTTAACGAAACTAATTTGATATCTAAGCTACGAAATATCTTTTTTTTTGAGTTGCCAAATAGTGATTTGCTTTTGCCACAATTTGTCCAAGTCATGACTAATGACTAGTCAGATATGAGGAAAATAATGTTCCTTTATAAGATGTTTTTTTTTGAATATTTCCTCTATAAGATGTTACATCAACTTAATTGCAATAGGTTCAAGTTTTTTTAATATTTATAAAGGAGTATTGTTTTTGATATATAAACACCAAATTGGATTAAATATTTTTTAAGTTTTTATCAGCATCATTATATTATAACAAATCAACCTAACTTTTACAAAATTAGTCTTACAGTTTTTTATTAATTACCGTAATGTCACTCTCATAAATAATAGAAAATTAAAAACCTAATTAGTACTCTTTATTCATCTTTTAACAACTCAAAATTCTTTTAAATATTCTCCTCTTCTATATTATTTCTTATTCTCCACATATTTGTATTAGAAATATACTTATTTTCTATATTTTAATCGGACTACGCGTCGCACACATAATGCGTAAGTCACGTTTATAAGAAAAATTGGAAAAATTATGATGTAGGGATACTGATTAGTTACATGCACGAAATTAATGACTTAAGAAACCATGCAAAAAATCAGAGTCCACACACAGAAGGCTGGTGATCTTGAGAACAAAAAATCAATTTGAATTTAACAATTAAGAGGCTGCAAAATGTTACGATATAAAGACAATCAAAGTTGAAACAGGATGCTTAATTAGTAAAAAAACTACATTTTGCCGACATTATATATGTTACACGTTAATTAATCATATAACGTCACAAACTAGCCATAGTCTATTTTGCATACATAAACGACAGTTTCACCACATATATTTATAATAAAATTTGACTACAAATTATACACCACATTTAATTTCTTCATAATAAATTAAGTTTGACTACTAAAACAGTACACTACACTATATATGTGAACCAATATATGTTACATGCACATTAAGGCAATTAAGCCATAGTCCATTTTTGCCTATTTAAGGCAACAACGATTTCACTACACAACTACTAAACATAAATGGAAGAATTAGAATCTCAAAAATTTCACATTCCGGTAGACTCCGATCACAAGGCCACCGTCTTCCGCCCCTTCTCCCTCTCCTCCCCACACGCTCGTGCCTTCCATTTAGCATGGCTCTCCCTCTTCTCGTGCTTCTTCTCGGCCTTCTCAATCCCTCCTTTACTCCCTCTCATACGCGATGAACTCTCTCTTTCTCCCTCTAACATAGGCGACGCTGGTATAGCTGCCTTTGTGGGGGCAGTGTTCTCGCGCTTTGCTATGGGACCTATTTGTGACCTAGTAGGTCCTCGTATCGCCTCTGCTTCTCTGTCTTTAGTCACTGCTCCGGTTGTGCTTTCCGTGGGGTTAGTGCATAGTTCCGCTTCGTTTGTTTTGGTTAGGTTTCTTATCGGGTTTTCGCTTGCAAATTTTGTCGCGAACCAGTTCTGGATGAGCTCCATGTACTCCGACTCGGTTGTTGGTAAGAATTATAAATAATGATCTTTTTAATTTAGGAAAGTATTATTAATAAGACTATAAGAGTAATATATTGGCATAAAAGTATAATAAGAGTGACATATATAATTAAGAAAATTGTAGTTAGTAGGAGCGTAACTAAGATCGTAATTAGAGTGTCTCTTTGAAACAGTCAGCTTATAGTTTAACCACCGTTATATTAGAAAATGAATTGTTAGATGTTGTTTTTCAATAACTAATTTATTTTTTCTATTTTCAACAAATTAGAATTTGATAAATTAAAAACAAATTGTATAACAGATTAAAAACCCAAATAAAAATATATAACCCTATGGGGGTCTATTTTAAACTTAAAATATTAATCAATTTTTTTTTTATTCATTTAATATTTTTTTATGCAAACGGTTTATGAACCAGTCGTATAGTCTGACTGTTCCCTGGTAATAAGTGTAAATAGTTAGTTTATTTATATAGTATGTAATTTAGGAAAGTGTAACAAATAAGAGTAATGTTATAAAAGTCTAATTAATAAGAGTATAATTTTAAGCACCAACAAAATTTTAGAGTATAATTTTCAAGAGTGTAACTGATGATAAATAATTTTAGAGTAATGATTTTCGTGTCCATTCTGAAACTGCAACATTTTTATGGTTTAACCAATACTAATTAATTTTATATTACATGTAATTATTTATATCATACTATTAATATAAGAAAATTGATCAAGAAAAGTTGAGTCTGCTTAATTTTTCAAAAAATACACTCACTCTGTTTTAATAATTACCAATGTAGCTAATCTAATTAATTAACAATTTGTATTCACTATATTTTACTAATTACGGGTGTAAGCTAAATTAATTAATAATTTGTTTTAACCTGTATAACTACAATAAATGATACCAAATCTAAATATTATGTTTAAAATAAAATATATTACCAGATTTATGTCATTACGTGTCTTAAAATATATTACACTTGAATCGTTAAAGGGACCTAGAAAACTTTTCCTCTTTAACTCTCAGCCACGAAAATAAAAAATCTACGTAGTCGACAATATTTTTGACACGGTCTTCATTTTGAAATAAATCTTTGAAACAGTGACACTTTTATTTCCTACCAAATAATGTAAATCATATCAATGATACACCTATAATTTGCTTAGACTAAATAATTCTGTATATATGATTACCGTATTCTTACAACTTTTTTTCTCAAGCTATAATTAAGATATCTATATAAACAAAAAATAAACAATATATTTAGTCCGTGCTTAGCACTGTGGCGGAACCAGGATTCAATTTTGGGAGGGGCGTTAGTTTTTTTTTTTTGAAATACAATAACAATAAACGGTATAAAAAACCAAAAAAACTTATAGTTTTATAACTTAGCTGACTTATCCATTGATCTAAAAATTTAAAACGTTGAATTTGTTTTGTTAGTACATTAACAATAAACGGTATAAAAAACCAAAAAAAAATTGAGTTTAAAACTTAACTGACTTGTCCATTGATCTAAAAATTTTAAACGATACATTTAAATTGACTACAAATACGAATTTATTAGTTTAAACTTTGTTGTAATATATATGACTATGAAACTAAACAAAAACATTTATTTATAAAATCTTGTAATATTACCTTAAGAATGTAATTAATTAATCGAGAAGTCAAATAGTAAACTGATGTTAATTAAATGAATAAGTAGAAAAGTATAGTTATAGCAACAACAAATTGAGAAAAGTATTACATTTTCATATTATACTGATAAAATTAATGTTACAAATTACATAAGTCTTTTTATTGAGAACAGTATTATATTTTCATATTATTATACTGATAAAATTAATGTTACCAACATAAGTTTTTTTTTTTTAGGAAATTACAAACTATAGACCAGCAATGTTCTTGAAATCTAACATTTTTTCGTGAAATGTAGTACACTACAAAATAATGTTTAATTTAATGAGAATTAAAAGCTGTCACAAGCCTGTCACTAATTTAAAAAGTTGTCACAAATCTGTCACAAATTGACTAAACTGTCACAAAAACCGTCGCTAATAAGCTCGTAACAAAAAATATTGTCACTAATCCCGTCGCTATTTGAGTATTTTTTTTATAGTGGTAACTAAACGACTTTATATTATAATTATAGATGACAATAAAATTACATTATGATATGATATTTTGTATATTACGATATATTCGAAATATATAGGAATTGCCAATGGTGTGGCTGCGGGATGGGCCAATGTAGGGGCGGGTGTGGCTCAACTCGTAATGCCCCTTATTTTCTCTCTTATCACTAGCTTCAACGTCCCTTCCTCTACCGCATGGCGCCAAGCTTATATAGTTCCTGCCTTGTTCCAAGTTGTTACGGCCTTTATGGTTTTACTGTATGGGCAAGATTTACCTGATGGTAAATACACACGTCGTCAAAAGTCGAAGACTAAGAATGAAGCACTTGATGTTATATTTAGCGGACTAAAGAATTACAGAGGTTGGATTCTCAGTCTTACATATGGGTACGTGATAAATATAATTAACAGTTTTTTGTCGAAACTATTTTGAAAATCGCTTTTTTTCTATAGGTTTAATAAATGTGATACAAATTGGTCGATATATCAGATATTATAAGAAACTCGTCGTAGATATATAATCAGAAACGGAGGCTTACGGAGAAGTTGTTGTAAAGAGTAAATAAGCCATAATTATTAATATGTTATTACCTTTTCTTACTATTTAATTAGATGAGGAAACAAGAAAATATGAGGGATATTTTTGGAGGAATAATAACTTAATTAGAATTAAAACAAGACAATATTGTTTTTATTAGCTAATTTTGTGATGATTAATATAACAAAGACACAAAATGCTAATAATATCGAGGTAGCTAAATACGGAATAAATACCCATAATCATCTGATATAAAATATATTACATAAATAATTTTAACGTGTAAATCCTCAGAAAGTGATAAAAAATTTGCTTTTGCAAAAATTCATCCGGTAATGTTAAAATATAAATCGGGCAAAATCATCTTTTATAATTTGATGAAGTTTAAAATGTGAAGTAATTTTCTTTCGCAGTTACTGTTTTGGAGTGGAATTAACAATGAACAACATAATTGCGCAATACCTCTACGACCGATTCAGCCTAAACCTCCAAACGTCTGGTGCGATCGCGGCCTCCTTCGGGATAGCCAACATCATATCTCGTCCATCAGGAGGAATCCTCTCAGACGAGATGGGAAGAAGATTTGGTATTAGAGGCCGTCTCTGGAGTCTATGGGTCGTACAAACGCTAGCTGGTTTATTGTGCGTTCTACTTGGACGTGTCAACTCATTTTTGGGTACAGTGCTCGTATTGAGCTGCTTCTCGTTCTTCGTACAAGCCTCTTCGGGACTCACATTTGGAGTTGTTCCCTTCGTATCTAAACGGTATTCGTTACAAACTTACCTAGTTAGCCCAACACTGCATTTTTCTCTTTGTTTTTTTATATCTACAAAATGGGAGTAAAACAATCTAAAAGAACTATTCTAATGAAATTTTCTACATTTATGCATACCGACATTTTTGGACCAATTACTACTTTTTTATTAGTGTTTAAAATTCTCAAATATCGTAAATGTGGCGTGATAGTGTTGGTTTTTACAAAAATCCATGTCAATTGTCAACTTGTTATGTTGTTGATAATAAAAAAAAAGGGAAGATGAAGATTTTAATTCAGTCTAAAAATGGTCTATTTTTCACAATAGCGACGTTTGAGGTTGCGAAAAATTTGCATCTTTGAAACATCTGTTTGTAATGCATGTCGTACGACTTAAAAGATGTTAAAAATTTAAAACAAATTTCTTTTTGGTCCTCCTAGTTCAATTTGAAACACTTCATACAGTGATATAGATAGCTATTGTCTCATAATCTGAAGAAAGTAATTGTGGATTTAGTCTTATTTAATTGGAAATGGTGATTAATTTCCACTTCGTTCACTTGATGGTATCTTCGTATGTGTATTAGAAATAGCTACCATCTCAGATCAAAGCAGTTTTAACTTGACGAACACTAAAACCGGAAAAAAAAATGGTACGAATTTTTGCTCATTTTGAGACATGTTCCGTTCCGTCCATAAAGCAAAACCGGTCGATGTCATGCTTAGTTGTTTCGTCGATAAATTTATCTTATTTCTTCTCTTTTTATTAAAATAATACAATTGTATAATTTGCATTAAGATTAATTGTAACGTCGGCTTTATGCAACAAAGTTTGTTCATATGTTTGTACAGATCATTAGGGGTGATATCGGGGATGACCGGAAGTGGCGGGACAATAGGTGCAGTGGTAACCCAATTCTTGTTATTTTCTGGAAATGAATTGGCAACACAAACAAGTATTTCGATTATGGGTTTGATGATGATCGTTGCCACTCTTTCTCTTGCTTTAATGTACTTTCCTAAGTCGGGTGGCATGTTTTGTAACCCTATTTCACTCGAATCTAGTCACAATAATATTGAAGAAGATGATTACTTTTTGGTTGAATAATTCACCTTAGTATGTATATGTATGTATGTATGTATGAATTCTCAACTTCGTTATTTTACTTGTAACATCTTGTCAATTAGGTATTGAAACAAGATTTAATTCGCGCCTAAAACCATCGTTTGTGGTCGGGCAACTGGTTTTTACCAGGTATTTACTAGCTATGAAAAAATACGTTCATAAAGCTGTCGTATTCATAATTATATTTCGAGTTGATCTGTTTTACACGATAAATTTAATAATTGAGATGTTGATCTATGAATCTGTCACAATTAAGAATCTGCCGTTATAAAATAACACGGAATTATAGTGAGTGCATGTCAACGTTCGTCAAAAAAATATCCGTAAATTTGAGATATAATTATTGAAATTTCTTCTGTTTATGGTATCAAGCCATTACTTGCACGGAAATTTATAGATTGCTACAAAAATTGTTAAAAAGTGATATTACATTACCTAAATGGTTAATCACAAATAGTATAGCACACTGATTTTTCTCAACAAATTACATATACTAATCAATTTTAACTCACCAGAAGTTTAAATTCTTATAAGTTTTCCAACTGCATGCCGTGAAAACTGAAAAAACATTACTCTTATTCAACTTTATAGTATGATGGTGTCTTGGATAAATTTTACTAAACTTGTTTCGACTTTTTAGAACATGACTTGCTTTCTCCGTCATTAGAATGGTCTCTTAACCGAGGCTACACCTTTGTTACATATCATGACCTTATTTCAGGTGGAACTGGATTTGATCCCCCAAGGTGGATCGGTGAGTCAGATACACAGGATCAATAACATTCTCGACCCTTATATTCCAGATAAAATGGTAGCTACTAACAATTGTTTTCTCTCTTAGAAAAGCCGCGACAAACATTTTTCATCTTCGGCGTGTAAAGCTAAAAAGTGATTGAATGTTCCGCTATTCAACTCATTGTTTAAATAGATCTATTTATGCGTGTCCAATGTGTATAGAATTCATAGATCTGACTATGCAATGTTTGTTGGACGAGGAGTAAAGTTGGATTTGTTGCTGCTTTCATTTTTATAATCATAGAACTGTAAAATTCAGAAATTTGTTTTTTTTTTTCCTTCATAAAGTCTTGCGGAGACGTACCAAAGATTTATAACGAAGTAGTCACGCCATTTCACAGTGATCTACTCGCACGAGGATGATCTATAATTTTTTTCAGTTGGCATATGTCAATTTCATTCACCAGTTGTTATAATGTTGTTGCCACAAAGAACTAAATTACAAAGTCAGATAAGTTATTTTTCGAGAGACTTGTTTTACATTGATATCAATACTCTTCTGAAAAACATTTCCATTTGTATGGATTTTGTCCTGATAGACAGTAACTTTCTCTACTATCTTAGTACCTCTACAACTCGACAAACTACTCCATTATATAGTTCAGTGTAGGCTTCTTATCAAAGCTTTATTTTTATTCCGACTACTTTCGAAGCTTTTTTCCAGAGGAACGGGCAAATCTAGTTAACAATATGCCGGTTATATGCCTTGATTTCCAAACGGAACCTATCAAACTAGAACGAGCGTGACACATTTAGCCGACCTACCTTTTTTTTTGTCAACGCCGGAAACCGGTCAATGGTCTTGGTGTTGGTCAAAGTTTTATTGGGCCAAATGTGTTGGACTTATGTGTATTAGAAAGTAGTAATAATTTGCAATAAATAGTTTATGAGTGGTACTAATACTTAAATATGTAGTTTCAAATGGTAGCCATAAAAAATTTGACTCCGAAACAACACTACATTTATAAACATTTTTTTATTCAAATGTTTGTCCAGATGTTTTAGACAATTATTGTCTTTTTCTTTTCGAACTATCGAAGACTACTCAGACAATGTACTTCCATATTTCCTTTATTATTCAATAATCAAATATACTTGCTGATTTTTTTATTTTTTTTCCGTCAATCATCTTTGCTTCTGCACAACGTATCAAATTTATAACGAGTAAATGTTGTAACTTGTAATCCTTTAAATAGAGAATATGAATTAGGATTGACTGAGGTAGATTATATGAAGATTGGCTTTGTCTTGTGCATATATAATCTGCTAAAAGAAGTATATGCACAAGACAAAGCCAATATGAACTTACAAATGGTGATCGGTGTCAGTTACATGGTTTTGAGGACTTACAACACCAATCCCTTCTCCTTCTATGGATATATTATCGTCACTTGAACTATCTGAGATCACTGATGTCGTTGAAATATTATCTTCGCCTACAGTGTTATCTTCGCCTTCTTCTGGTTCTTTATTAATACACGGTACATAATTTGAAAAAATGTAGGATATTGCAAAAGCTAAAATCAAAGTGATACCCAATATTAGAAAGAGGCCCCGGAAACTACTGGGGCTGAGAACATTGTTGTCGAGTTGAGTGTCATTACTAACAATACCTTGTTTTTTGTACCCAAACCAAACTTTTTGAAGCATTTGAAGTTGCCCACTCTCTCTTAATTTAGCTATTTCTCCTGATAAATCCGGTACGATACGTGATCTTTTTGGAAATACCTGCACAGTTATGTATAACCAAGGTCAGGAAAAACTATGTTAAGGAAATGTTAGGAAAAAGTCCCGAGGTAAATGTGCTAATGGTGTATGATATAATGAGCTAACTAGGAGTTTCCTATTGAAGTTATATCAACACTAAGCATGAATCGTAAGTTAATTACAACTTATATATTATGTTATACATATTATTAACATAACTAGATATGATATTTTCTACATGATGATCATACATATTATAACATATCGAGGGTATGTCGAAACACATACCTTAAGTTATGCGGAAGGGCGGTGAAACTTAAACGGAATATGATAGTTGAGTTCGGATGACGGATGTAGATTGCCGGGGTATAGACTTGAGTTTCTCCTCCTTAACCTATCATTACACTACTTTATATGTTGTTTATGTGTGTATGTATTTGACACAAATTAAGATGGTATTGTATCCTTTATATAGTTAGGAGGAGGATCCGAGACTCTTTATATACTTTCGATCTCTACCGTCCATCAAGGTAGGATCAATCTCAACCGATCATTATGGTGGAAATGTAGAGTTTCTTAACTCACAAATTTATGTTTAAATCATAAATTACATAACAAATGGAATATATATGGACCACCTTAATGAGAAATATTTATTCTATGTTTAATGAATTAATAATAATTCTTACATGAAGTTGTAGAAGATAAGCTATCTAAAGGAATTTACTTAGATTGCTTAGTGTAAAATGTAAATACACTTGACATTGCTTCATCATGTCTTCTTGTAAATTGCAGATATAAAACTCAAGTTTTTCGCTTACCTCCTTTTTTGATGTACTGCATTTGCTTAACCAACTTGAACTATTTTTTTTTTGTTTCGCCACAGCCTATGTGGTCAGTGTATGTGCTAAATTCAATTCTAAGAGAGAAAAGATAACTTACAAAACCAAATCCGCTAGTATCATGTGTGGGATTGATCATTGCGTATCCATCACTATATTTTGCAAGGAAAAGTTTAATGTAAGGGATTTCATCTACAATAGCAGAAACACCGCCATTCGAACTTCCTTTTTTCATTGCATTGGCATACTCATTTTCCGACTTATAGGGCTTTATTTGTGTATCTTTAAAGTTTAAATTGCTAAGCAATTTTGTCCCAAAAGAAGGAGGCCTATATCCAATTAAACCATTCTTTGGAAGTTGTAGAAGTCGACTTGTTGTCAGTAACGACGACATGCTCGCTGTGTACGATGCAATGATCACAAATGCTGCGAAGAGCCACATGATGACCACAAATTTTGAATAACATCGTCTTAAATTTTCCCCTGAACATCACAAATAGAAAAAGACTTTTTTACTACTGTCAAATGAAACGAGAGTACCAATTGAACATATCAAGGGCTTGTTTTGTTGCAACCTTTAAATAAATGAACTGTATTTTTTGAGGTTCGGAAGATGCAGGGTTCATCTAAGGTAAAATGTTCTAGCGTTATCCCCGTCCTTTAAGTCACAGCCAAAACATTGTGGTTTATGACTATTCATAAGAGTCACAGCCAAAATATATGATAAGGCGTCTCAAGAAGATCAAACAGCACTGAGTCACTGACCTGGCGCAAACACGAGGCTTGATACTGAGAGCGAAAAGATATTTTCAAGTTGCTGAAGTACCGGATCTTTGAAGTTAATATTTTCTTGACGTTCTAGAGCCCAAATTATTATTCCCGTAGCAATGAAGAAACCAAGAATTACAAGCCAAAGACGGATCGTGAAAGGCTGTAGAAATATCCAGAAGCTGTGAGGATTGCATGTTGGAACAACCATAGCTATCCCTCCTTCGATGAAAGGTAATGTGAAGTCCACGTATAATGATCGGTTTGATGTAATTGTAACATCTCCGACAACACCGTCGAGTTTCTAGTTACATAAATAAAAAGAAGAAGCAAGAAATTAAAAGATATACTCCCAAATGCTGATTTAAATTTGCTTCCTAATCAATCAATGGTATACTTACCAGACACTTATTTTCTCTTGTAAAGAATATTATTACAAATTGCCATAATAATGAGCCTTAACTTCATTATTGGATATCAGAATCGCCTAAAGAAACTTTTTAAACCTTTTCACTGGTACAATTTTATCACATATGCAATTTCCACTTGGTTGATCAACTCAAAAGCCGTCTTTTTAAATTTTAGTACTGAAAAATCTAGAAGAGTTTTAAGTTGGGTGAACTCAGGTTATTTTTTGTTATCAAATAACTAAAGTAGCATACTTGTTTGCCAATGCACATAAAGAGGACCTTATAGTCGATATACCATTATGATTTATCTCAACTAACTGATGAAATGAGATTATGATTTCAAATCAAGAGCAAGCATACCGAGCTTGAATGAGAAAAGAACATTAAGAAAAAAGCAACATACGAATAAAATTTCCCCTTGAAACTCGTTCCGCTTATAAAAACTTCTAAACTAAAAAAAAAAAAAAAAACTTAAAAGCGGTAACCAAACCAGACATTATAGAAAGTTGCATGAAAATTATGCCTTATATACCTTGAGATAAACTTGATAAATTAGAGCATTGTAATTTCCGGCTGAAGTTCCATCAGCATTCAGAAATGGTACGAACTCGTAAGATACATCATAAGGCAGAAGCTCAATTGCATAACGAAATACTTCAATACAAAAACCAGTTATTTGATACGCATTTGTTCTGTTGTCCCATTCAACTTTCACTAACTCTTGAAAACCTGTCCTAACAGGAACACCGATTCTCAACCTTTTACTGTTTCCGGAATTTACCCAACCCCTCGGAATTTCTACTGAGCCTCCAGGCCATACAGGAGCGAGAGACGTTGAATTGTCTAATACTTTTATATTTTCTCCAATAATGTTAATAATCTCGTACGTGGGTGGATTTCTCTCCCCATTTTTTAACGAAACGGGGCCGCTCAACCCATCAAATTTAGTATCTAAAAGTATATTCAGTAGCTTTGAACCTGTCTGAGAAACCACTATAGACGTTAAGTTTGTCAAATTGAGAGAATTCTTTTTTGTATTATAATCTGAACCCTCGATACCTAACTTCTCAGCTGAAATTGCAAGAGCCCAAACAGCATCATAAGCCCATAGGCAATTTCGATTCAAATCATTGATTTTAATACTTTGTTTTCCCTCTAAAAATAAATTTCTCCCTTTTGTGAAAAAATCGCTTAGCTTTTTAGAAGGCGGAAGATATGGTCGGATACCTATTACTCCTTGCATTGAGGAGATTATAGGCGGAGTAATAGAAGATAACGCATTTGTTATCCCATCTGTTATTATCCAAGCATACCCTTTACTCATCATACCGAGTTCATTCAATTTTGAGAAAAATCGATAAGCAAGGGATGAGGACATGTGAACTACAAACACTCTATTCGACATTGTCATCAGCTTATAGAGTTCTATGGTAATCTCATTCTCAGTTGCCGAAGGGGAAACGACACTTCTGTAAGGAACCCGTGTGTGTATCTCATCGAAAGCGGATACTAAGTTGGCTACAATTCCATTACCTGTAACAACCACAAAATTTGGTTACATATCTGTTGTTGATATTTACTGATTTTTCTACCTCTTGTCTGTTAGGTTCCGAGTATAAATAGACTAATTGTAGCATAAAAAATTCATTTAGAAATATATTGTTTGTTTAGCCTTTCGAAGCTCGAATTGGCCTTCGTTCTTTTCTGTTCAGTTTTACCCCAACTAATCCATTCCATTACCATTTTGATTCACATTCTAGTAATATATATGCTCTACATTCAGTTACACATTAGTCTGTTCTTTTTAATTGAAAGAGATTACTAGTGTTAAATTACCGTAAGTCGAATCTTCGTAAATGAGGACAACTTCTCTCCATTGGAACTCTTGAACAAGATAGGTTATGTGTTTTACTTGGGAGTTGTCATTGTTCGCCAGTTGGACAAAAAATGGAGTGGTTGCATGAGAAATGGAAGGGCTTGTTGCAGAGAATGAAATTATTGGAACTTCAGCTTTGACCCCAAGATTAGCTACAAATTCGGCCTCATTGGTTGTTTGCGGGCCGATTATTGCTTGTACTTTGTCATTTTGCAAAAGATCGACAGCTTAAAGAAATCATTTAAACATTGTTATAAAGGACTTAAGAAATAATATTCTACAAATTTTATTCACTAGGACTATAATATAATGTGTATTACTGCTACAACACTAAGGAAATTATATTGACACAAAGTGATTGATCGTCGAAATGGGGATTTAGTTACTGTAATCCGATGAATTAGGAAGACAATGTTATCAATGGAAATTTACTATCTATATTGCTGGCATATCGACAATCCAATGAAACTAGTTGGTTATTAGTAGCTGTTAAATGAGAACTTGGTCGGAAAGAATTCGTTTGACACACACAGAAACGAGAGGTACAGATTAGTGATAGGACCATTACACAGATCAAGTGGTGAATGCAAACAACTTCTTTTTGTACTTTTTATTAAAACAAAACCAATGCATGAAAACTTGATGGTTCAAAGCTTAAAAAGTGTAAAGAAAAAATAATTTATGCATATAAAATGATTGAATATCACTGATTTCTAACCATTTAATTCTCTCATATGCATTTTGTGACTTTAACAGCACAAACATGGCTAACTTAGTAAAGTTTTTTTAGGGCTAAGCGAAATGGGAAAAGGCTACTATTGGGCTTAAAATGTAAAATTTAGATAGTTTGAGTCTTAAATGCAAATTGATAGTTCAAATTGATACTTTCGTCCAAGAAGTGCATTTACATTTTGAAGGGTCTACCCAATGATAGGTACTTGAGGGTTGAAACTTCAAAATTGACTTTTTCTGATATAGATATATGGAATATTAATTTATCTACGCATTGTATTTGAGACACGTGAAAACGAATTGTTAATTAATTTAAACTACATCTGTAATTAGTGATGACAAATTGTTAATTAATTAGATTAGGTACATTGATAATTATTAAAATAGAGTGAATATATTTTTATAAAATTTGGATAAAATTTGGCAGACTCAAATATTATTGAGTTTGGTTAATATGATATGATAGTTTTTATTTTTCTACTCCCTCCGTCACTAATTAATTGTCCACTGTTGCATATTGGGTTGTACCAAAATAAGTGTTGTTTTCAATATGGTAATTATAATGCAACAAATTTACTCTCTTACCATTTATATACTTACTATTTATGACTACAACAACAACAATTTTTAGAAAATAAGTTACCCGCATTATTTATAAGGGCAATATTGATAGTTTATGTCTTAAAATTTAATATTATTAAATAGCAATTTATAAGGGGACACTTAAAAAGTATCAATATTGAAGTATTTTTTTATAAAATTAGTTAATATGGTAATTAATAAAAAATTATACGGGTATTTTTAAAAATAAATAAATTATTATAATAGAATGATATTCTATATTTAGTGATAGGGATTGGTGTTGCTTCCTAAGGAAATGGTAGGAGACCTTGAATTATATCATCTAAAGAACAAAGAGGGATTGATTGTCTAGTTGAAGATAATCTAAAGCTGGAATTTCATTATAAGCTGCAGCCAAACAGCGTGTCGTAAATGATATTCTCTGGAAACAAAAATCTAAGACTAGATAACATCACAAAGAAATGGAAACTTGGAAAACAAGGAATCGAGCAAACATTGAGTTTCGTAAAGATACTGCTAGTTTTTTTTTACTTCGGGAAACATAACAAAAAGTAAATTTAAGGCTTGGAGACCAAAATAAGACTGGGTCCGTAAAAATATCAGATAACATGCTTAATTTGTTTGACAAAATGGTTTATAAGCACATGAAAACCAGTAGTCCCACTCATAATTCAAAAATCACTCGTTCAACATTGATAATATGCAAGTATAATATTCTAATTGACAAAAGGTGGAATAAATTTTGTTGATGTAGAACACATCATTTTCCTAAGTAAAGAAATATCATTTCATTCTTCATAAAATTGACATAAACTATAGTGCAGTTGTATCAGAGTTAATAAGTTAGTTGAGGACTAACCTTGAGCTAAAGCTTGAAGAGGATCTCCTTGAGAATCCTTCTTGTAAAGAACCAGCCTTGTTTTGTAAGTACCAAATTTGTTGTAAAAATCAGAAATACCCATCGAAATGCAAGTATTGGCCAATTGACCCGTTGAAGAGCTTGAATCAAGTATAACACCAACATGAAAAGGAACTGCATTATCACTTTTAGCACACAATAGTATGTTCAAGAAGAGAAGGAAAAAAGTGAATAAAGAGCTAAAGGGCTTCATATTCGTAGTAGATATCTACGTCGCATAAATGAATGAAGAAGCTTAAAATGTCAATGTTAAGTTGACTTTTATGAACAAGACACTTCAACACCCAAATCGTGGTCATATTTACCATGTAAAATGTATCTTAAAACTTATTTTATTCAAATGTATTTCAAAATTGTGGCTGGGAATATGTATTACATATGCATTTTCATCTGTTTTAAGTAATATCCATGCTTAGGTAATTTCTATGCTATTTCCATTCTCTTAGTCTTAGATAGCAACTCAATCAGAGTTTTTTTTTAGATTCAATTGAATTATTAGGCTTTGCAAACTATGTTGTGGAAGGATTATGATATTCATGCCACCGTGATTTGTTTTTCTGTTGAATTTAGTTCGAAAATTATTCTTGTGCTGTAAGTTCTCATAAACGTGCTGATGTTTTCATATTGAAAATTAAGCAAAAGCGACAGAAAGGGTAATGCTTGTCAGCATATATATGGTTATCAAGATACCAGCAAGTAGAATCATGTCAAGAGTCAACTAAATCTTATTAGATTTTTCGATTAAAAGTTGTAAGTGATTACCTTACTAAGAAGCATCAGGAAAATATTAAAAAAAAGACTAACAATTGTTACAGAGGATTCAAGAAATCTTCAAATTTATTGTTACAAGTTATAACTAGAGTGTGTACATAAGATGCCTTTACTCGCATGTCCCCCCAACAATATTGAGCTTAGAAGTTCAAAAAAAGTTGACCAAAACAACAAAAAATAATACTACCAGCTTATTTTTATTATTTTGTTTCTATGTTTGCCAAAAAAATGTTTTTTTTTATGCTTCGCTTTAATTGGCAGGTAAGTGATTAAGTTTTCTCTCTTCATTTTATGCCTTGTTTGGTTGCAGCTTTTAAGCTCAGATTTTTTGCTCCCTTGGTTAAAAATTGGACTATTTGGTTACCAGATCAAAACCTTAGCCTTTCCAGGTTTTGGTTTTGGGTAAGGTTTTGGCTTGAAGAAGCTAGAAGACTCGGAGCTGACCTGAACCTAGTTCTCCACTGCCGCTAAAAAAGTGCAGCTTATAAGTTCCAACCAAGCAAGCTCTTAGAGTCATAAGTCATGGTTAGTTAATTTTTTTACTTCATATACATTCACAGTAACTGCAACTAGTAAACGGTAGGCCTGTATTAACATAAGTTGACACGACATGAAAACAATACCTGTAACGACTCGAAAACCCAGTGTTTATTATGAGTTTTATTAATTAAATAGTGATATTAAGTTAGTGTGTGAATTTATTTTTTTATATGTAAGATTAAATAGCAAGTGTATGAGATAATTTTGGGTGTTTTAAGTAGCTCATGACAACCGTGTGGACTAAACTAGTAATTTTATTAAAACCTAATACCTAAATATATATATATATATCTACATACATAGCCACACATACATATATATATATATATATAGTAAATGTTAATGAAAAAAAAAAACCCAATTATACACTTTTTCGTAAAAACACTCCAAATTAATATTTGGTTAATGCAAATCTCCACGGTTTTACGACGGGAACACAAATATGCGTATTGTTTTTTCGTAAAAACACTCCAAATTAATATTTGGTTAATGCAAATCTCTACGGTTTTACGACGGGAACACAAATATGCGTATTGTTTTTTTTTTTCTGAGATGTATAATGACATGTTATCGAAATTATGGTAAAATTTAAAAATTCAAAACATGTCATTATACGACGGGAACACTCGGATGACCGGGAAGGCTGTGGTGGTAGCTGGCGGTAGTGGGTGCGGTTTAGGGTTTTAAGCCTGCCGCTTCGAGGGGTGATTACGAGGTCATCGGGTGTCCGTTTTCGACAATCAAATATGTTTTCTTAGCCTATTTTTCGAGAGCTATCTATCCGTGTAAGCCGTTTCATCCGATTTTAACTTTTATAAAAACCCAGTTTTTGGGATTATAAATAATCCGAATTTATAATAGTTTTATTAATCGGTAGCTCATTTTAATTGCGTTTAGATATATTGCCATATACTTGCTCGCTCATGCCTATTTACCAAGTAAATGATTGGTCAAAGTCACTGGTTATATATTGTTCATTTGGATTACAAGTGGTACTCATATTAGTTGCCTGCAAATTAACGCCTTGATATGTTAATTCATAGTACCACAGTGAGATAGACTTACCAAGATGGTAAGAACTATGGGAATCACCAAGATGGGTTGCCGTAATATCGCCTAGCCGATCATACACGGTTACCGCTAACATCTCGACGGACCCTTTTTCCTTAAATAAAAAACAATAACCCCCGTGAAACTTTATATTTCATCAGGACGCTACCTCAGCGTATATGCCCACTGAACTATAAGTGACCATTATTAGCTCAAAACCGTTCTACAGTAAATAGAGTTAAGGAATAATAATAACATGTTACAAGTGAAAGCTTAGAAGACGTTTCAAGAAAAAAACGAAGAATGTGATGCTTTTTCAGGGGAGCAATATCTAGAATCTTAATACTGTACCAGAATAGCAAACGGTAAAGAAGTATTTCAAAAGAAAAAACATTTACTAAAGAGATGCAGGATGGACCAATTTAAATTTTTGAAAAAGTACTGCCGGGGTCTGGCGAAACAGGGCAGACTTCATAATGGGATGTCATATGTAAAATGGACCACTCCTAGTTTTGAGTTTTACCAAAATTTGTCAATTTCATCTGTATTCACAACATCTCAGAAATATGGTGGTATTATTCTCTTCTATCATTTTTCACTCCTTGTTATACCATGTTTTTTTTTTTTGCCAAATGCAGGGGAAAATAAGCCATCAAATTCATGATTTACAATCACTTCCTGATTATGATCCCAATGAACCACACCACACCAATATTAAATCCATCGACATTTTGCTATTTGTGGTAATCTCTTTTTCTTTTGATTGGCTTATGGATTTGTAATCTTAACAACTTTATTAGAACATTTTGGTATCTCATTATTTGATTTCTGAGTGTCTGAAAGGAAATTTTCCTCTGAAGACGAGCATTGGCAAAAGACAATTTGCACCTACATGTGCTTAACCCCTGGGAATTGAACTTTTTTGTTAGTTTCTAAAGAAGTCGTTTTTATGTTTAAGTTAAGGCTTCAATATTTTCAGTAGGGTGCTTTCACCTACATGTTATATTTTTTGTTGTCTATAGTGTTAGATTTTGGAAAAATTCATAACCATAAGTTTTAGAACTGTATACATCATTCTCATGGGTAAACAAGTTTGCTGAAACAAAAGAAGTAATATGCAAAAGGAAAAATTAAAGTTCGAACAGCTCTTTATGTTAAAGTTTATGACGTGGTAAACTAGAGCTAATGTATAAAATATTTCTTTTTTTAGCGGTGAATTAATCCATTCATCCTTAATGAAGTTATATCTTACACAAGCCATGAAGGGTGTCACTTCGAGGACCAACCTCATATTCCATCACATTTATGTGTTTATTATCTCCGAGGTGGTTGTGACATTTACAATCCATATGCTCTTGATGGGAAATACAGTACACAATACCAGGGTATAATTTGTCTTCCTAAAAGTTCCAAGAGATGGTGACATGGTCTATTCTCAACGAATTGATGTAAGCACTCTTTGTTTCTCTTGCATCTGATACTTTATAACTGTTTTTCTCCAGAAAAAATCAACTTTTTGTCCATATATTGTGGTAGAATGTGTTGCTTACTTGCTTCTAGTTATTATTTCAACAGAAATCCTTGACACCATCATAATCTCTCTACTTTTGGGTCTTCAAGGGATATAGACGTATGTCGAGTTTATGAAGAAAAGGTAAGAGTCGTTATGTCTCTGCTGCTGTAGTGGAATGTTTGATTAATATTTTCATTTTCTAACTTGCCTTTTTGTGCATAAATTTTGTAGAATTTGTTGATTCTGGAAATGTTACACAATTAAAGCTCTCAAGAGCATCGTTATATGCATCCACGGGACAGGGAGCTATGCGAAAGAATGTATGTTTTTTAAACTTATAGCTTAGGAAAATTTGGAGTTGGCCTGTAGACATCCCATAATGTGGTGTTGTATGCACTTGCCGTCGGATCTGCATAATTCTGTAGTACCCAATTAGGATATTTATTTTCCTTACTTGAACGTCAGTTATAGGTAAAAAAGTATATGCAGATCCAAAGGCTTATAAAAAGGAGAACACATGACGGTCCAGGAGTTATTAGCATCCCAGGTACGGTTTTTTTTTTTTTTTGCGTCCTATTTTTTCTCCCCGTAATACCAAAAAAATTTAAACTGGAAAAAAAAAAATACCAAACAACAAAGTCAACTCGTTAACATGTTTAAAATAACAAAAACCGTAGAACTAACTAATGAACGAAATCGTTCTGTATTGAATATTTACTTTTTTTCTGTAATTTTAAGACCAAAACGACGTCTTTTTTCACCAAAAAAATCTGCATCTCGATTGAGTTGCGCTCTATATATAGCATCGTTTCATTTGCCTCTCCGCTAAACCTCCCCCGAACATATAACATATCCAACCGCGAGGTGTACACACCCTCTCTTTATATATATATACTAGTATATATTATTGGCAGGGCCGCATGTGGGGTAATTCAAAGTCTCGTTACTCTTTTTTTGGTAGTTGATCTCGATTTATGTATATTTTATGGATAACACCTTATAATAGAATTTATATGATCCAATTCACTTGTTAATTGATATTTTAAGCGAATGTTTTTTTTTTATCATGCGTCTCGGACAAAATATATATTACATAATTTAAGCATACAAAAATTTACTCCGCTCCATTCCCTTTTTATTATTATGCATTGGAAATTACTCCATTTAAGTGTGGAACATTATGATATTTGTAAGTTTTTTCCAAATATATCCTTATTAGATTTACTAATTACGTGCTAATGCGGCGTCTTCATGTATTAATTAAATGAAATTGTTTTTCAAAATCACAAACAAAATAATCGGTGCACCTAAACATTTTGTTATTTAAGGATTTGAAACAATTTCGGTAAAAACTCAACAAGAAAACATTAAAAAATCAAAATTTTCAAGCAAAAACTAATTTGTAATTTAAATGTGAGGTTTTGAGTATAATTTTGTTATGTTTAAACTAATAAAAAGTTATTTTTTTTAAAATAAAAAAGAGAAAATTTACTAAAAAAGGAAAGCGGACACTTATTTTGGAACGTCCGAAAAAGAAATACACCATACTTATTTCGGAACGGATGGAGTATTAGACTACAGTAAGGGTCCATTTGGCTTTTAGCAGATTTTTGGATTGTAGATTTAAAAAATATGTGGGTGTTTGGCCAATTAGACTTTTTAGCTTCTTGAAATCAGATTTTTATGCTAAAAAACCTTAAAAAATCCATATTTTCAAAATCTAACTTTTTAGTTGATTTTTAAAATGATTTTTGACCAAAAAATATGTTACTAGACACGTCCTAAATATGAACTTATTTAAATGTAATAATGTACATGTAAAAAAGGAGTCCAAATCTTCTACCCCTAATCTCTATCCCATTTCGTGCCTACATTTTTGCTCAAATTTTAATTTTTATAACATTTTTTTAATGTTTATAAAGCATTACAACATATTCTATACATATCTCATAATAATGGGACATCTTGTTGAATTACATTCTTTTTTTGAATTTTATAATTAATTTACACCCGTTCTTATTTTAATTCCAAAATGTAACATATTTGAATCTTTTGTAAGAAAAAAATTATCGAAATATATTGATACATTTTTAATTTGTTTGAATAACTATTTTGGCTTAAAAAACCAAGATTTGGTTTTACTCCTTAAATAAGTGTCACTTTTTCTTGTTTAATTTTTTCGCTCTCTTCTACACAAAACTCAAGCACCCTTAATTGATCTATATTTGAGAGAAACGGTTATATTTGGTAACATATTTTTGTGTCAAAAATAAGATTTGAAAAATATGTTTCAAAAATCCACTATAAATCGAGATTTTAAAAATATGGAATTTTTAGCTGTTTCAACATAAAAATCAGATTTGTAAAAGCTAAATAATCTGATAGTCCAAACACTCGATAGATTTTTAAAATCAAAAGTCCAAAAATCAAGTAAAAGAATTTGTTGCCAAACGGACCCGAAAGGACTTGATTGTAAAATGGTGGGATGGTTTTGGTTAAACGAAATAGAAAATAGCTTGGAGTTTGAAGGTAGTATTGATGGGGTTGGTTTAGAAACTAATTTAAACATTGAAGGGTTGAATTGTATTTTGAAAATAACATCAAGGGCCACTCGGGTAATATTCTTGTTAAAAACTCGCGGTTGTGTCTTTAAATATCTTTAATTTAAAAAAAATAATTACTCCCGCACATTTTCTCTCTCTCTCAAAACTCTCTCTCTATATATGCATATACAGCTATACATATACAGATACTCTCTCTCTAAAGACGTAATGGATGAACGTACGGAGCAACAGATTACGGTGTACGGCAGAATTTTTAATACTCTCGATCAACAGAATCGCACAGACGAGGTTAGCACATTCTCTGTTTTAAGTTATTTATTTTCGAATTTAATTTTTTTAATTTTCTTGAGACATGAAACCCTAGCTACGCAGTTTATTAGCCTGATTATACTCGATTATTAGTTTTTTATAACTCGTTTTGTTTTCTGTAATCAAAGCCCTAGCCAGTCGATTATCGATAATTTTTCTTATATATAATCGGTGTTTAACTTTGATTCCGCCAATTATATTAGCCTTACGCACACAATTTCTGATCGATTTACAGTTTTGTATCTGATTTTGTTCTCAATTATTATATATTTTTTTTATTTTCTTGATACATGAAACCCTAGCTACGCAGTTTATTAGCCTGATTATACTCGATTATTAGTTTTTTATAACTCATTTTTTTTTTTCTGTAATCAAAGCCCTATCTAGTCGATTATCGATAATTTTTCTTTTATATAATCGGTGTTTAACTTTGATTCCGCCAATTATATTAGGCTTACACACGCAATTTCTGGTCGATTTACAGTTTTGTATCTGATTTTGTTCTCAATTTTAATTTTTTTAATTTTCTTGAGACATGAAACCCTAGCTACGCAGTTTATTAGCTGTTTATACTCGACTATTAGTTTTTCATAACTCGTTTTGTTTTCTGTAATCAAAGTCCTAGCTAGTCGATTATCGATAATTTTTCTTATATATAATCGGTGTTTAACTTTGATTCCGCCAATTATATTAGCCTTACACATTTAATTTCTGATCGATTTGCAGTTTTGTATATGATTTTGTTCTCAATTATCATTTATTTTAATTTGTTGAGTTTTTTTAGACCTGAAACCCTAGCTACGACGTTTATTAGCTGGTTATACTCGACTATTTGTTTTTTTTAGCACTCATCTTTTTTCTGTAATTGAAACCCTAGCAACTCAATTGTTGATAATTTTTCTTACATATAGTCGGTGTTTAAATTTGATTCCGCCTTATATTAGCCTTAAACACGCAATTCCTGATCGATTTGCAGTTTTTTATCTGATTTTGTTATCAATTATATTCTTTTTAAATTTTCATTTATTTCTAGACCTGAAACCTAGCTACGCAGTTTATTAGCTGATTATACTCGATTATTTGTTTTTTTATAACTCATTTTGTTTTCTGTAATCAAAGTCCTAGCTAGTCGATTCTGGATAAATTTTCTTGTATATAATCGGTGTTTAGCTTTGATTCCGCCAATTATATTAGCCTTAGCCATGCAATTTTTGATCGATTTGCAGTTTTGTATCTGATTTTGTTCTCGATTATGCCGATTAGGCTATGAGGTTGGTTATAAATCTATAGATACACGGTTGTTAAATCGATTGCAGTTTTGTAGTTGATTTTATCATTATTTATTTTATGCATTTGGTTTATTAAGCCCTAACTACTGAATAGTTAATTAATTTTGTGTCGGTTATAATTATCGATTTTGCTTTTTATACATTAAATTCTAACAACTTGACAAATCTGTTTTCTAACCTCGTAACAGGTGTTTTGGCTCCGTCGATTATAACATGTATTTGGTTGTTTAAAACCCTAACTACGTGATTGGATACTTATTTTTTATACTTGATTTTGTCCTGATAATTAATCTTGTTTTAGCTGATTATACTCGATTTGGCTCCGTCTGTAAAATTTTGTAGTTTTGTAGTTTGGTGGTGATTATTGATTATGTGAATTAAATTACATTGGTTATTGATTATTAGTTTTATAAATTTTTTAATAGCTGTTTTTGCTTTTTGTAATAGATGCCCTAGCTAGTCTATTGTCGATATTTTTTTCTTGTTTATAGCCGGTGTTAAATTTTTTATTCGGCCAATTATATTAGCCTTAGACATGCAATTTGTGATCGATTTGCAGTTTTGTAGTTGTTAAGGCAACTGCAGTTTTGTAGTTGATTTTATCGTTATTGATGATGTCAATGAGGTTGTGTCTTTGCGGTTGTTTAATGAGATTGCTTAATCTGCAGTATTTATGCTTATGCTTATCTTTCAGGTATCGTACTTTTCTACGGATCTGATGGGCCACCCATTACCGGATATGCCTGGACCTGCTGTAAGTAAATATTGTATATTCTTGTACTCTTTTATAATCAAAGATAATTTCGTTTTCTTTTTAACTACCATTTAATTTTTTTAATGGTAACATAATTATGCTATTTGTTTGATCAATGACACATGTACCGCTTCAGGCGCGTCCTCCGCCTCCATCTCTCCAGCCTCTTCCGCATCCACCTCTCCAGGCTCCTCTGCCTCCACTTAGACCTGCTGTAAGTAAATATTGTATATGCTTGTACTCTTTTACAATTTCCACCTACCCTAAACGGTTTGGCCAGAACTGAAATGAAGTTTGATTCGTCTGATTGATTTTGATGTTATATTTGAATACATAAGAAGGTCCGAATATGTTTAAACCTTTTCTTTTTACTCTTGCAAGATGATTTGGATATTTATAGGCTTGCAATAGTTTATTGTGGTAGTCAAGGTGAACATTATCAAGAATGAAAACAATATTACGGAACAAGACGATTATTACACTAATGATAGTTGCGAGTATAAGTTAAGAGTCTTTCGGTATGTGTAATTAGGAGATAGGTAGAGAAGACGATGGTTAAGATGAGGAACGAATCAATATACCTGGAGAATATGATTGGCCTTTTGTTCGTTTAATTTTAAATGTCGTTTGCTTTGATATTTTTATTTTTTATGTTGAAAATTGTGATGTGATAATGGTCCACTGTTGTTTGAGTAGGTTAGGTATGGATATGATATCCAATTATGATGCGAGTGTGGTCGTATGGGGCTGAGAATGTTTAATTGTTTGCTTGGCTATTTGTTTGTTATATAGGACTTGATTGTGATTTCAGAAATTGATCTCAGAATTTAGTCTGAGCATGGTAATGTTATCTGATTATTCTGAGATCAAATTCCGAAACCACATTACCAGACTAAATCTGATTATTCGATAATTTTTCTTACAGTAATAGTAATAATTTTAAGTCTTTTGGAATACAATTGGTGTACTATGACTTTTCCATAAATAAGTACACAATAATAGTAGTAAATGAATTTTTTTGATCCTCTGCATCCACCTAGACCTGCTGTAAGTAAAAACATGTTATCTTTGTTTTCAATATAATCGACCACTTTCGGTATGAGGTACTCAGGTTGGCTTCGTTGAATTGATATTCTGCGTTTTGTGTGATCTGGATTGATAAACAGGAACGTAGTTGAACTCTGTAATTACATAATTAGTGAAGTGTACAACTTTCTTTTCACTTTTGTTAAATCTTAGTTTTCTTCGGATTCACTAACGTTGTGTTGAGATTTGTGAGTCATCAAAATGATTTTGCATATTATTTTACTTTCTTAAATTAAGTTTATATAGATTGCTCACTGGTGGTTTTAATAATTCTATTTTTGTAGTTGCAGAGCTTGAAAAACTCCATATTGGATCACCCTTTTCTTTTTAGATACAATTTCCACCTACCCTAAACGGTTTAGCTCGAACTGAAATGAAGTTTGATTTGTCTGATTGATTTTGATGTTATATTTGAATACCTAAGTAGGTCGGAATAGGTTTAAACCTTTTCTTTTTACTCTTGCAAGATGATTTGGGTATTTATAGGCTTGCAATAGTTTATTGTTGTAGTCAAGGTGAACATTATCAAGAATGGAAACAATATTACGGAAGAAGACGATTATTACACTAATGATAGTTGTGAGTATAAGTTAAGAGTCTTTCGGTATGTGTAATTAGGAGATAGGTAGAGAAGATGATGGTTAAGATGAGGAACGAATCAATATGCCTGGAGAATATGATTGACTTTTTGTTCGTTTAATTTTATGATGCGAGAATGGTCGTATGGGGCTGAGAATGTTTAATTGTTTGTTTGGCTATTTGTTTGTTATATAGGACTTGATTGTGATTTCAGAAATTGATCTCATAATTTAGTCTGAGCATGGTAATGTTATCTGATTATTCTAAGATCAAATTCCGAAATAAGCCAACCCAAGTCAAATGAGGCTGCCCAATTTAGCCATTTTTTTCCAAAAATACCCCCATACTTTTTTATTAATTACAATAATACCATGCTCATATAAAAAAATAAAATAAAAAATAGCAACTAATAACACTATGTGTCCGTCTTTAACAACTAAACATTCTTTTTAAGTCTTATACTATTTTTTTTTGTATTATCCACGTATTTGTATCATAACTACACTTAATTTGTATATTTTAATTGCATTGCGCGTCACACACGCAACGCGTGGGACACGATTACTAGTAATAGTATAAGAATATAAGAATATAACCATTAGTTACATCTCTAGTCATAATTTTTAAATAACATCGAAAAAGCAATATAAAAATGAAATATGAACTAATGACTCGTTTAACAACAAGGCTCCAAAATTTCTTCTTGTGCTGAAGTTATAGAAAATTTCCTAATTTTATTGTTTTCTCTATTTCGAGTTGTATTTGATATTTTGGGACGCAAGAATCAAGTTCTTGCCATTCTTTAAGTTTGCAGAAAGAGTGGTTTTAGCATACATTGAATACCAAACCGAGCGTAAAGAAACAGGTATGTTTTGGATTATTCTGTACAAAAATTACAAAATTAGTGAATTGCATAATGTTCTTAAAATTGTATTTCGTAAGATTATTTAGATTCCGAGGCTGGTAGCTTTTAGGCATGTTCATAGGGGCATGCATCCTCATTTGGACACGAAATTCCGATTATCTCATATTGGCATGGCTAGTCGTGACTGAAATTGCAATACGCACCAAAAAAGCACCTCCCGTTCTGAAAGTGAATGCATGAAGTACGGTGGCGCGGAGGGCGATTTCTCCGAAAAGACTGAGGAGGGCGAGGGCCCTGAAGATGTCGAGGGCGAGGGCCCTGGTGGAGAGGTGGAGAGGTGGAGGACCCTGGAGAGAAAAAAAATCGTTTAGTACTACTATTACTGTGTACAAATTTATGGAAAATTCATAGTACACCTATTCTATTTCAAGACTTAAAAGTAACCTCTTATGTCATCCGTAACTTACTCCTGTAATATCTCCCATATTAATTTCACTATATTAGAATAAATCCCCATTGTCTCTCCATGTATTATAAATCAGAAGAAAAGTAAGATTTAACTAAAGTGAAAAGAAAGTTGTACACTTCACTAATTATGTAATTACCGAGTTCAACTACTTTCCTATTTACCAATCCAGATCACACAAAAAACAGAATATCAATTCAAAAAGCCAACCACTTGTACCTCATACCGGAAGTGGTCAATTATATTGAAAACAAAGATGATATGTTTTTACTTACAGCAGGTCTAGGTAGATGTAGAGGAGCCTGGAGAGGTGGATGCGGAGGAGCCTGGAGAGGTGGATGCGGAGGAGCCTGGAGAGGTGGATGCGGAAGAGGTGGAGCCAGATTATTGAAGCGCGGAGGGCGAGGGTGCTGGAGATGTAGAGGATGAGGAGCCTGGTGGAGAGTTGGTGGACCCTGGAGAGAAAAAAAATCCATTTACTACTATTACTGTGTACTTATTTATACTACTACAAAAAAAAAAAAAAAAAAACAGTCTGAACCATTTTAAGTCATTTTGGTTCAGACTGTTTTTAAAATGACTTAAAATGGTTCAGACTGTTTTTAAAAATAACTTAAAATGGTTCAGACTGTTTTTAAAATGACTTAAAATGGTTCAGACTGTTTTTAAAATGACTTAAAATAGTTTCAGACTGTTTTTGATTCTGTTTTTGTTTCAGACTGTTTTATAAATGACTTAAAATAGTTCAGACTGTTTTATAAATGACTTAAAATAGTTTAGACTGTTTTTGGGGAAATGGACTAATCCTTAATTAGTTTCAGTTTCATGGACCAATCCTTAAATATTTTTGTTTTCATGGTCCAATCCAAAATTTACCCTTGTTTCTATATTTATAAGTTATTGCCTTGTTTCTAGATTTATCTACAGAATCTGATCCACACAAATTACAGACGGAGCCAAATCAAGTATAATCAGCGAAAACAAGATTAATTATCAAGTATAAAAAATAATTATCCATTCACGTAGCTAGGGTTTTAAACAACCAAATACATGTTATAATCGACGGAGCCAAAACAACTGTTACGAGGTTAGAAAACAGATTTGTCAAGTAGCTAGACTTTAATATATATATATAAAACAAAATCGATAATTATAACCGACACAAAATTAATTAACTATTCAGTATTTAGGGCTTAATAAACCAAATGCACAAAATAAATCAACTACAAAACTGCAATTGATTTAACAACCGTGTATCTATAGATTTATAACCAACCTCATAGCCTAATTGAGAACAAAATCAGATATAAAACTATAAATCGATCAAAAATTGCATGTCTAAGGTTAATATAATTGATGGAATCAAAGCTAAACAACGATTATATACAAGAAAATTTATCAAGAATCGACTAGCTAGGACTTTGATTACAGAAAACAAAATGAGTTATAAAAAAACAAATAATCGAGTATAATAAACTGCGTTGCTAGGTTTCAGATCTAGAAATAAATGAAAAATTAAAAAAGAAAATAATTGATAACAAAATCAGATACAAAACTGCAAATTGATCAGGAATTGCGTGTTTAAGGCTAATATAACTGGCTGAATCAAAGTTAAACACCGACTATATATAAGAAAAATTGTCAACAATTGACTTGCTAGGGTTTTGATTACAGAAAACAAGATGAGTGATAAAAAAAATCGAGTATACGATCAGGAATTGCGTGTTTAAGGCTAATATAACTGGCTGAATCAAAGTTAAACACCGACTATATATAAGAAAAATTGTCACCAATTGACTTGCTAGGGTTTTGATTACAGAAAACAAGATGAGTGATAAAAAAATCGAGTATAAAAGGGATTCAGGTCTAAAAAAAAAATAAAAAATAATTCAGAACAAAATCAGATACAAAAATGCAAATCGATCAGAAATTGCATGTGTAAGGCTAATATAATTGGCGGAATCAAAGTTAAAAACCGATTATATATAAGAAAAATTATTGATAATCGACTAGTTAGGGCTTTGATTACAGAAAACAAAACGAGTTATAAAAAACTAGTCGAGTATAATCAGCTAATAAACTGCGTAGCTAGGGTTTCAGGTCAAAGAAAATTTAAATTCGAAAATAAACAACTTAAAATAGAGAACGGGCTAACATCGTATGTGCGATTCTGTTGATAGAATATTACAAATTCTGTCGTACACCGTAATTTGTTGCTCCGTATGTTCATCCATTACGTTTTCTTTAGAGAGAGTATAATTTGTTGCTCCGTATGTTCATCCATTACGTTTTCTTTAGAGAGAGTATCTGTATATGTATAGTTGTATATGTATGTATATAGAGAGATAGTTTTTAGAGAGAGAATGTGCGGGAGTATTTATTTTTTTTAAATTAAAGATAGTTTAAACACTTCTATTTAAAGACAGAATCGCGAGTTTCAAACAAGAGTATTACCCGAGTGGCCCTTGATGTTATTTTAAAAATACAATTCAACTCTTCAATGTTTAAATCAGTTTCTAAACCAACCTCATCAATACTACCTTCAAACTCAAAGCTATTTTCTATTTCGTTCAACCAAACTATCCCACCATTCTACAATCAAGTTCTTTCCGTTTGGCAACAAATTATTTTAGTTGATTATGGAGTTTTTGTGACAGTCTGATCATTTGACACCTCACATAATATATTATTTCACTACTCATTAGTTTTTATGTAATTTCGGCACCTCCATTTAATATTTCTGGCTTCGCCCCTGATCCTGGTGTCGGGCACACATATCCATGTTTGTGCTACGTAGATATTGATACAAATAAGGAGTTGGCTAAACTCTCTTAATTCTTGTTGCTATGCGAAGAGACTAAATTTAAACAACAAAATAGTTGAAGTTTTTCCCCTGAGCATCTCAACAATTATCGGACTTTGTTTAACAACTGAAAATCGATTGTATACGAAGCTCCAAGGATGAGGTACGAACCGAGGAAATATTACTTTTTATAATTGATCACAATATTGTTAGATTTATATTGGCAATTAATTTCAAGTGTTCACAGTTAAATAAACATTTTTCAAATGAGTACAATATGTTTTAAAGATTATTTCTATATATTTAAGTAACATTTTATGCCTGAATTGAGGACAAGTTATATGCATTGATTTTATTGTCTGCTTGTATAACTTTGAATGTGACAGCCTGACTCTAATATTTAATATAGTTTGACAAGCTATTGCCTTAAAATACATATGTGTCGAAAAGATTTAATCATAGTTGAACCAGTTATTGACAAGTTAATTATTGTCTTATTCACAAGTTATTGCCTTGTTTCTATATTTATAAGTTATTGCCTTGTTTCTAGATTTATCCACAAATCTGATCCACACAAATTTTTTTCTACAACCTTCTATCTCTGGTAAACAATTTTTTCATCTAATGTATCTCCAGAGAATTGAACAGGTAAACTCTCAAAATTTGAACTTTTTTTTTTTTTTTTTTTGTAATCTGAAAATTTTGTTAAATTGTTAGTTCTTATTGTTGTTCTGATTCTACCTTTTGACCAAATAGGGGTTACATTGATATTTGTAAACTTATTATTATCTGCTAATTACATTAATCATATTTTTCGGTACACATAAAGGCAGACGCAACCTAAATAATATGGTAATCCAATTTAAGATTCTAACCACTAATCTTAAACTAGTTTGAATTAAGTACCAAATAAATAGAACACAATATCTCTTTCTTTAAGTGGACTTGTAGTATGCTTCAATTACCTTTTTTTTTTTTGTTCTTTTTTATGAGTACAAATATTCTACCCATAATATCTACCTTGTTTTCATGCCCCATTGGTTTTTTAAGACAAAATAGTTATTCAAACAAATTATTACAATTATAATTAGACATGTATCAATACATTCCGATAATTTTTTTCTTATAAAAAATTCAAATATGTTACATTTTGGAATTAAAATAAGAACGGGTGTAAATTAATTATAAAATTCAAAAAAAGAATGTAATTCAACAAGATGTCGCGTTATTATGAAATATGTATAGAATATGTTGTAACGCTTTATAAACATAAAAAAATGTTATACAAATTTAAAATTTGAGCAAAAATAGATAAGTAGGCACGAAATGGGGTAGAAGATTTAAACTCCTTTTTTATATGTACATTATTACATTTAAATAAGTTCATATTTTTTGGTCAAAAATCATTTTAAAAATCCACTAAAAAGTTATATTTTAAAAATATGGATTTTTTTAAGCATAAAAATTTGATTTTCAGAAGCTAAAAAGTCTTGGTGGCCAAACCCACATTTTTAAATCTACAATCCAAAAATCTGCTAAAAGACAAATGGACCGTTAATTGTTCACTTTAAATTAGTAAGTACGGTAGTCTAATACTCATTTCGTCTCGAAATAAGTGTCATGTATTTCTTTTTGGAACGTTCAAAAATAAGTGTCGGCTTTCTTCATTTTATTTTTTAAAAAAAGACTTTAGGGTTTTTTAAAAAGAGTGATCCAATATGGAGTTTTTCAAGCTCTGCAACTACAAATATAGAATTATGAAAACCACAAGTGAGCTAATCTATATAAACTTAATTTAAGAAATTAAAAGAATATGCAAAATCATTTTGGTGACTTTCAATGTTAGTGAATCAGAAGAAAAGTAAGATTTAACAGAAGTGAAAAGAAAGTTGTACACTTCACTAATTATATTACCGAGTTCAACTATACCTTCTTGTTTATCAATCGAGATCACACAAAAAGCAGAATATCAATTCAACGAAGCCAACCACTTGTACCTCATACCGGAAGTGGTCGATTATATTGAAAACAAAGATAACATGTTTTTACTTACAGCAGGTCTAAGTGGATGCGGAAGTGCCTGGAGAGGTGGATGTGGAAGAGCTTGGAGAGGTGGATGCGGAGGAGCCTGGATTATTGTACCGCGGAGGGCGAGGGCGAGGGCCCTTGGAGATAAAAAAATTTCATTTACTACTATTACTGTGTACTTAATTATGGAAAAGTCATAGTGCACCAATTGTATTTCAAAAGACTTAAAATTATTACTATTACTATTACTGTAAGAAAAATTATCAGAATACCATATTATTATTTTTTGCTTTTTAGCTGTCAAAAATTGGTATTCTGGTAATTTTGAGCTTGTTTATGTTGGTTAAATTAATTATCTTTTTTTATTTTTATTTTGTAATCAAATTAATATTTATCTATTATTATATTGTAACTTATCATTCACTTGTTGACTGGTACTACTTTTTCGAACAAGTCGACGAGGCTGGAAAAGTGTTAGTCAGGAATCAAGATGCTGGTTAGTTAGTTCCAATTAAGGAGTGACACAAAATGTATTTTGTTCTCTTTAAGGCTAAGACATGGCTCTTTGTAACGTAAGTAATTTTCAAAGGTATATTTTCAAATTTCAAGCCAGAAAAGCAAAGTTCTAGCTTATAAGTCAGCTAAACAAATCCGGTCATGCTTATAATCAGAAAAGAAAAAAAAAATGCGCATATTAGTTCTAAGATATAAACTGTTACAATTAGACAGCAAATGGTTCGTTTCTTGTCCTGGCAGTCCCTGTGTGTAAATTCGGATTAACACGCATCGTCTGTCTTCTTTTTATTAAGTGTGGAAATTTCTTTAGTATTATTAACGAAAGTAATAGCTATTGGTCCCGTCCAACATGATGGTGGAACGATATCTTAGACCGTAGAGTGACTATTCAAAAAATATCAGCCCCTTTCTTTTTCTTGATTTGACTAATGATAATATCAACCCTTGCTATGTTTCTTTCTGGACTAGTACAAAATACTAATTTAATTAGCATGCATAAGTATATCAGTATTAACGAATGTTTTAAAAAGCATAAGCTTTATTGGAATATATAACTGGACAGCGAGTTTTTTCCCAGTGTTTTCAAGCTTTAGAATTGAGATTTTTCTATTCGAAGTGAGCGTTTTCAAACAGTGGTTCTAACCATGTTGGGATCGGTAGTCTCGGTGCCAAACCATCTTCACCCTCGCCACTATAATCTACTCAATCCCACTCCAAGGTTACTTACTATTAATCTTGCTTGATACTTTGATTACTAAATGAAGATTATGAACTTGATATATGTTTAGCAGTGGTTATGAGCTCTTATTTGTTATCCTGTTAAGCTATTTTTCTTGTATACGCAACGGCTTCGAGCATTCCTTGCCATCCAAACCAATCTCTCCATCATCGTCGACTTTTTTTAATGTTAATCTTACTGGCTCTTCATGTTAAAACTCTTGTCAATATTATTTTTATTCTTCTTTTTATCTTTAATTAGAAAATTGGAAGAGAAATCGGAAAATAAGTGAAAAAGGTAACTTTTATTTTAAGAGACCCAATCCTGGATCTCTATGTATAAAGAGTTGATTATAAGAGTTGGAAATTTCTCCAATTTTGAAGAGCAACATAGGTAGACAAAAGGACAGTTTTTTTTAAAACACATCTTCAAAATTAAGGTAATAAGTACATCGAAAAACGATTACGTCGGTGCTCATTTCAGTGAAAGTTGTTTTTTTCTACAATATATCGAAAAAATAATCTCCGATTATCAAGAGCAGCTAAAACTTGACCCTCTTTTTATCTCTGTCTTTGTCTTAGTCTCACTTGTTTATATGTTATTAGGCGCCATGCTTTAACTGTGGTGAAATGTTGTAATGAAGAAAGATCAATAAAAGAGAAGAATCTGAACCATTATGAGTTGCTGGGAATCTCTTTTGATTCGACTTCCCAAGAAATAAAAAATGCTTACAGAAAATTGCAGAAGAAATATCACCCAGATATTTCTGGACCAAAGGTAATTATGTTGTAATCCTTGTCTGTGTCCTTCATTTCGATTGCGTACTAATAATGTTTACACTTATTTAGTTAAATGAGTGTTTGGTCACTAGCTTTGTTAAGAAAACCATATACCTAATTTAAGTTTGGTTAAGTGACTTGGTGATACATTTGGTGAATACTATTTGTCACAGAATGGAGCCGAAGCACAAGAAATGATGAAAATCGAGAGGGAAAGAATATATTCTTGAAAAAGGCAAACACCATAGTTATTTTTCTTTTAAAAGGATTAATAATCTGTGTATAATTGCCATATGTAAAACTAGAGCAACCATATGATTTTACACGAAATAGCCGTCACATTTCTAATGAAGCTCACCTAACAATGCTTTCGCATTTTAAACAGATCGTATATTCAGACATTGAATTTCAGTATTAACACCAATAATCATAGCATCTCGTTCATTCAATAGCTTATGCTAGGTGTTGACATTATAAGTTGTCGAGTAGTATGCACTAATGTAATTCTATCACAAATATTCAGTCGTCAATCAAAAATCCCAGGCAACTTGTATTATTTGTCACGCAATGTATTGCAAAAGGGGAAAAATAGAATTCGTAAAAGCTCTTCAAAAATTCATTTTTATAATGTAAGAGTGGCTTAATTAGATGCATGCCTCAATATAAATCAAATCCTTTTGTATCAATTTCTCATATTTGTTTCAGGGTCATCAGCATACTTTAATGCTGAATGAGGCCTATAAAGTTCTAATGAGGGAAGATATGAGAAGAGATTATGATGCTTCTATCGGCAACCCGAGAATGATATTTGGGAGAGAAAAGGCTTCTGACTCCGGTTATAGCTCATGGAATGGCCCCTTAAGACCCGAAGCTCTGTTTGTCGATGAAAATGCCTGCATAGGTCATAATTCAACTGTTATTTTTTTCTTCTTTATTAAGGATATACACAGAAATTGAGTTAATTTTTTCTCTTCGCCTTTCTTAGTTGTGTCGGAGAAAATGAAAGAGTACAGATCTTTTCCGGGCAATTACAGTGTTCTAGATAGTTAATTGTTTCGGTGAAATATATTTTCCACAGAAATCTTAATCTTGACAAATAAGGTTTTAGCCAAATTAAGTCTGCTCTCACTTTTGAAAAAAGTGACAGGTTGCAGAGAATGTGTCCATTATGCGAGCAAAACGTTTATAATGGATGAAGCCCTTGGGTGCGCTCGTGTCAATATTCAATATGGAGATGATGATGGAAAAATAGAGGTAAACAGTACAACCTGACAATCTTTTTGAGGCTGAAGAAAAAGCAAAGTTCATTCAGCTTAAACTTTCACGCTTTCTGCTCATAAATGCCAAATAAAGTACAACTTCTAAGTAAAAAAACACTGAGCTTAAAGATTGCAGCCAAAGAAGCCTGTACGCTCTATCTCACTTCAGGATTCAATGTTTTTGACTATTTCCTTATGATGAAAATTTGTTAATTGAAATTAACCTTTCAGGTATCGGTTCTTTCATGTCCTGTGAATTGCATCCATTGGGTCGATAGTGAAGAATTACCTTTGCTTGAACATTTAATTAAGCCTCGGCCAAAAGAAGGGAACGGTATATTCGGACAAGGCTGGGAAAGGCCTAAGAATGTATTCATGGCAGCTAAAGTCTTAGATAAGCAGCTTAAACAAGAAGCCATTAACAAGCAGAGAAATGGTAATGGTTGTTACATCTTTACTCTCTTTTTAGAACTACTTTATATAGATTTTCACTTTAGTTGAAACTGGTGTCATTTATATACTGGAATACTTGATCGGCAACACAAATTTATCCATTCATAAGCGAAAGACTCATTGGCACAACACGGTCGACTTTCTAACAAACACCGTTAAAAATAATGTATCTCGATCAGTGCACAAACCGCTAAAATTTGTCATGGATCACATTTGCTAGCTAGAAAGTTGTATCTTATAAGGTTATAGATTACTAGATCAGGCAAAACTTGATTTTTGTTATTACCGATTTAATTTCACTCTATATAATTCAGCTTATATTACCTAGAAAGTTGTACCCCTCCAGGTTGTAGAATATAAGGCAAATCTTGTTTTTTGCTATCACCACTTCAATTTCTCACCCAAAAACTTGCAAGCAAGTATTATCGAATTTACAACCGTCTTACTTAATCATCAATAAACACAAATATTAGAATTTTAACAATGAAAAATGTATAAGAACTACTAGGCATGCATCTAATTCTTCAATCATTTAATTTCACTCAACATATAATTTAACTCATATTAACTAGAAAGTTGTACCTTTTAAGGCTGTAGATCAGGCAAATCTTGAATTTGTTATCACCAAATATTATCTAACTTACAGCCTCTTTCTTAATCATCAACTATAAGCACATACAGTAGAATATTAACAATGAAAATGTATTAGAACTACTAGGCATCCAATTCTTCAATTAATTGTATGCATTGTCTGAATAACAAATTATAACTCGGTTTTTCATTATTTTTACGATTACTATTAATTAATTGCAGCAAGGAAGGATGTTGAACAGGAAACACCAGCTCAATCAGAGGCTAGAACAAATGCTAGTTTAAACCTGAAGATGGATAAATTCTCTAAAGCTTGGAGTTGGGTCAATGATGTTTTGGGACACTAAGTGGTTAATTTCTAAAATTCATAATCAGTGAATTGTTTATCAGTAAAAAATTTAGGAAGAAGGGATTTGTAAATAAAATAGTTTTTAAATTTAAAAACACGTATATGGATCGAGTATATCATCAGATAATGTGTTGTTGCATTAGTAAATGGAATACTTGTATTAAAAAAAAAATTATGGATTCTTTTCCTTGTTAATTTGGTGGCAACTCTTAAGCCTTGCACATTATCATTTTCACTTAAATCTAAGCTGCATATGTTTTCTAGGCCCTCATTTAAGCTTATCAAACAATACTAAGTTTTTTTTTGTGTTTGCGACTCAACTTAAAGCAATATTAGGATGCTTGAATTTTTTTAATTTTTATTGAAGTTCTTGAAGCAGTAAATCATCTCATTTCTGCTCATTTTTTGGTCTCAGTTGTGTCCATCTTTATTAACCTTACCATCTAGAAGAGCGAAACCGATCTTGATAAGCTCGAAGCCTGCCCGTTTTGAGTTTCACGTTTAAAATCAAACCAAACACAAGCTCAAACATTTTTGTAACTATCACGTACTATGTCGTAACTTGATTTCCAGAACTTCTCATGAAACCGAGAATTAGCAAATGATCCGGGCACGATTAAAACAAACCGAGCCCAAACCAATTAACAAAGCAGGTCCGAAGAAGGCCCCAACTCGTCTTGGATGTGCTCATTTGAAGACCGACATCGTTGTGAGTGAAGTTTACCCGTCTTTTCACGCACTTTTGACTTGTCTACTCGTACAGACCAACTCTACTAACTACTACTAATGGCATTTTCGTAATCTGACTAATTAATGCTCTAAATAAATTATCATTCTTTGCTAAATTCAACTATTCAAGTACTCTAATTGCAGCTTGGGATACGTTAAATTTAATTTACACTATGCAATTTCATTCCAAACCAACTTCCCTTTTATAAAACGTTTTTTGACCATCTTGTGAAGATGTTTATTCTGAAACTCCATGGTTTAAGTTAATATATAAAAGGCTTATTTTATACAAAACTTTAGGCATTATTATTAAGATCTAATGCCATAAGAGGTGTTTTGTTTAACTACCAATAACATTTATTACGCAAAAAACATTTGGATAAAAATTAAAAACATAAAAATCGATTTGAAACGAAATCATATATATGTTCAAAACTCAATCCATTGGTGTGCCTAAACGTAGATTAGGGTTTGTTACATAAGTGAACTTTTTCTTACGTAGTATCCGTTCGAAACGACGTTCGCTAAAAATATTAAAAAATAAATAAAATGGATATTTTTAATATATATAAATGATGAGAAAACCCATATTCTTATTGAATTAGTAAAATAAAAATACGGGAAAAAAAACTCAATAAAATGGAATTATAGTTGGTGTGTAATTACTAATTATAATTAACTAATGAAAGTTGGTGGCAAAAGAAGATTAGTTAAAACTGGCAGTTGGTTAATTTAGCTATAGAAAAAAGGTACTAGTTGGATAATTGATATCAACCGTTACACTTGTCTTGCACTTAATTTTCGAGCCAAATTTATATTTATTGCTTGTTAATTACGTATCCCACGTGACACTACGTTATGTGCGTTACGTTACGTGGTCTAAAAGGTCGGTGGCTTGTAGGACCTAAAACTGTAGAAATTTAGTGCCAATTTATTTTTTTATATTTTTGGTACAAAAAACCAAAAAGTGGCATTTTATTATTGTGACACGTCTAGATTTGTAATAGGCTTTGTCACATAAAATTGCGTCCCAACACGAAGTTAACACGTGTTTTGGGTTAAATAACTAATTTCTCCGTAATTTTAGTATTCTCGACACTTAAATATTTAGACTAAATCTGAAAGAAAAATAATCAAAACAAAGACTTAGACATGCATATTGCATGTTTTTCTATCCCATTTTTGTATCTTCTTTTGTGCCTCCTTATTTATTTTATTCCAAATTTTTTTAAAAAAAACTTGAAAAAAAATTATACAATTACTATAATACATATATCAATACATTCAAATAATTATTTTTAAAAGAAAATTCACATAAAATTTATTTTGAAATAAATGTATAAATTAATGTAAATTAAACATTGAATATTAAAAAAAATTGTCTAAAACAATATTATGTTCAAATGTTTTAAAATTTGAATAGAATATAATATAAAAGTTTATAAAGTTGCGGTATAAGTTGTGAAAATTTAAAATTTGAATGAAAATAAGTAAGAGACACGGAAGAGAGCAGAGAACAGATGTAAAAGATTTGGACTCCATGTTTACAGATCAATTTTACTATTAGAGGGCCTAACTCATTAATTTGTTGTAATTAATTGTAGATTTTGTCATATAACACTATTTTGAACGGTTTGTTATATTTATGTCCTTTTTTTTTAAAAACAAAAGATTTCTATTAATAATATATATGGGACCTAATTCAGTAAAACAGATATAAGTAAATATCAAAAACAAAATTTACAACAGATCCATACAACTATGTGTTTCTCCCAATAAACATCTAAATTCATATAGAATCATGAATTAATCCTTAAAAGACACTTACTTAAAACTACACCTAACTTCAAACTTATATTCATCGAAATCACGCTTTTGAATCGTTGGTAGCACGAACATGAAGTCAAATGTGTCGTGTTGGACACGTGTTGCGTACTCGTATTTTTACAATTTATTTAATTATCTCATAGCTTAATAAAATAGTCAGAGAACCTTTTAACTATTATATATTAAAATTTGTCGATTGCAATTATACTCACCATCTTATTCGTATTTTTGGTAAACCTAAATAAATAGGACGTATAGTGAATCTATAAATTACTTAATTGTCGTGTACTGACCGAGTTGGCGTCATAATTTTTAAAATTACCTATAGCAGTAATACTGTGATCGTCGTCAGAGGAGAAGCTAAGTGCAGACCATCGAAGGCCAAGACACCACCTATAATTACAAAATTTATAAAAAATTAATTAATTTTTACCATGTATTTTTTACTGAAGTATTTTAAAACTGATCATTTGACACCTCACATAATATATTATTTCACTAATCATTAGTTTTTATGTAATTTCAGCACCCCATTTAAGGTTTCTGGCTTGGCCCCTCATCCTACGTGGTCTAAAAGGTCGGTGGCTTTGTAGGACCTAAAACTGTAGATAGTGGCAATTTATTTTATATTTTTGGTACAAAAAGTGGTATTTTATTATTGTGACACATAAAATTGCGTCCCAACACGAAGTTAACACGTTTTTGGGTTAAATAACTAATTCTCCGTAATTTTAGTATTGTCGGCACTTAAATCTTTAGACTAAATCTGAAAGAAAAATAATCCAAACAAAGACTTTGAGACATGCATATTAATTGCATGTTTACTGATCAATTTTACTATTAGAGGGCCTAACTCATTTATTTGTTGTAATTAATTGTAGATTTTATTCTACATTAAAACCTCACATCCAATAACTTCCCTATAATAATAAAAAAATCTCGGTCCCAACTCGAATCAATTCAAAATAGAAATAAACTCTCTATTGTCATATTTCGTAGTTTTTATAGTCTCGTTAGTTATAAATCCACTTGCTTATAAGAATAAAATACATTTCATTACAAAAATATATATATCTAGTTACAATAAATTTATGATGATGTAAAATAATTATGTAAGGTTGTTTAACTAAACTTTTACTAGATTCATTTGTTTGTTTTAATTTATAATGAACCATGTATATGTATCTAATATTATGTAAATATTGTACATATGTTTTTTTAATTTTTTAATATGTAAACTCTATATAGGAATAACCTCCCTATATTAATATTTTTTCGTGGTCCCGACAATATGACTGTATAGAGGTTTTACTGTATAACACTATTTTGAGCGGTTTGTTATATTTATCACTTTTTTTTTAAACAAAACATTTCTATTAATAATATATGAGACCTGACCCAGATTACAGTAAAACAGAGATAGTAAATACCAAAAACAAAATTTACACAGATTCATACTAATATGTGTTTCTTCGGATAAATATCTAAATTTATGTAAAATCATGAATTTATCCTAAAAAACCACCTGCTTAAAACTACAGCTAACTTCAAAGTTATATTCATCGCAGTCACGGTTTTGAATCGTTGGTAGCACGAACATGAAGTCAAATGTGTCGTGTTGGACACGTGTTGCGTTCTCATTTTTTTACAATTTATTTAATTATCTCAGAGTTTAATAAAATATTCAAAGAGCCTTTTAATTATTATTAAAATTTGTCAATTGCAATTATACTCATGATCTTATTCTGTGTTTTTGGTAAACCTAAATAAATAGCACGTATAGTGAATCTATAAATTACTTAATTGTCTGTATACTGACCGAGTTGCGTCATAATTTTTAAAATTACCTATAACAGCAATACTGTGATCGTCGTCAGATGAGAAGTTAAGTGCAGACCATCGAAGGCCACGACACCACTTATAATTACAAAATTTATAAAAAAAAAGTAATTTTTACCATGTATTTTTTACTGAAGTATTTTAAAACCGATCATTTGACACCTCACATAATATATTATTTTACTAAAGTTTTTATGTAATTTCGGCACCCCATTTAAGGTTTATAGCTTCGTTGATGATCCCGGGCACATGTACATATCCATGTTTGTGCTACATAGATATTGGTACAAATAAGGAGTTGGCTAACCTCTCTTAATTTTCGTTGCTACACGAATAGACTAAATTTAAACAACAAAAAAGGTGAAGTTTTTCCCGCTTAGCATCTCAACAATTATCGGACTTTGTTTAACGACTGGAAATCGATTGTATACGAAGCTCCAAGGATGAGGTACGAACCGAGGAAATATTACTTTTTATAATTGATCACATTGTTAAATTTATATTTGGCAATTAATTTCAAGTGTTCACAGTTAAATAAACATTTTTCAAATGAGTACAATATGTTTTAAAGATAATTTCTACATATTTAAGTGACATTTTATGCCTGAATTGATGACAAGTTATATGCATTGATTTTATTGTCTGCTTGTATAACTTTGAATGTGACAGGTGTGGTTATTTTCATAAGATATCAGAAAGGTTTGAATATAATTAAGAACTCTTATAACAGATGAAGTGACAAAATAGATGTGCACAAGTGGTACGAAAACACTAGAAATATGAGATATTCACTGATTAAAAAGTACGGAGTATATATAAATATAACATTGCACACGTTAAATAAATAAATATGTGAGGTTGAGGTGTCTCTTACGAGTACAAATATTATACCATCTATTTTATATTTCTTTCGCGTGTGTTTACTTATTTTCATTTAAATTTTAAATTTTCATAATTTTTTCGTAAGTCTATAAAGTTTTATATTATATTGTATTCAAATTTTAAAATATTTGAACACAATATTATTTTAGACATTTTTTTTAAGATTTAATGTTTAATTTATACTAATTTATACATTTATTCCAAAATAAATTGTGCGTTGTATTTCATTTTTAAAATAATTATTAGAATGTATTGATTTATGACTTATAGTAATTGTACAGTTTCTTTCAAGTTTTTTAAAATAAATTTTTGAATAAAATAATCAAGTGGCCATTGAACGGGATAGAGAATAGAGATAGAAGATTTGGATCGGGGTGGACACTTAATTTCTACTACAATATTGTTACAGATACTATAACATGTCGGGCTGAAAATAATATATATATATATATATATATATATATATATATATATATGGGGAGGATCTATACACACATAAAAAAAAACACATTATCTTTACACATCAATCACAACCCTCCATTAACTTATTTTTAATGGTCAAGATTATAATAAGAATAAACACATGATCTTGACCATTAAAAGTTAGTAAATAGAAGGTTGTGATTGATGTGTAAAGATAATGTGTTTTTTTATGTGTGTATGGATCCTTCCCCTATATATATATATATATATACTAGTAAAAGTTAACCACGTGTTGCGTGTGAGACGCGTAATGACATAAATCTCGTAATATATTTTATTTTTAACATAATATTCAGATTTTGTATCATTTATTACAGTTATGGAGGTTAAAACGAATTGTTAATTAATTTATGATACATCTGTAATTAGGAAAATATAGTGAGGACAAATAATTAATTAATTAGATTATGTATATTGGTAATTATTAAAATAAAGTAAAAGTATTTTTGAAAAAATTAAGTAAAATTGGACAGGCTCAACTTTTCTTATATTCGATTATATTAATAGTATGATATGATATATATATATATCATGTCGGGAAGGATATATATTTATGAAAATTTGAGAGCGTGTCTAATTAACGAGGATACTATATTGGCTCGAGTTTTTGTAATATTTAGGTTCATGATATGTTTCTTAAATATATATCAACATTTACTAGCATAATTACCGACTTTAATCGGAACAGTACTCATCGTGAAGGCTTGGTCCACGAATGAATAATCTCGTTATTTTTTATAATACTTTTATTCCCTCGCCAATTACTATTAAAGTATCAAAAAGTTAAAAAGAATACGATAAAAAGGGTGCTTTTGAAACCGTGTTTTTCCCCTTTTAAGGGATTCGAATATAAAGAAATATCGCCCTGAACATCCTAGAATTTAAAAGACCAAAAAAAGTAGCACTAGTAATTTACGTATTAAGATTATTTTAGTTAATATATAATCTTAATATGATCCAATCTTTTTAAGTTGTTTTACATTGTTTTATGGTTTTCTTAAAATGAAGTTAATTTTTAAACTTGATAGGTATTTCACAAACAACGAAGGATATTAGGAGCATGTGCTAATTAAGATTACACATCTTTTATCTCATTTATCTATACCTTTCGTGTCCCCTTGTTTATTTTATCTAAAAAAAAATTCTAAAAAATTTGAAAAAAATTATACAATTATTATAATACATATATTAATACATTACAATAATTATTTTTAAAAGAAAATACACACAAAATTTATTTTGGAATAAATGTATAAATTAGTGTAAATTAAACATTGAATATTAAAAAAAATGTCTAAAATAATATTATGTTCAATTGTTTTAAAATTTGAATACAATATAATATAAAAGTTTATAAAGTTGCGTTATAAGTTGTGAAAATTTAAAATTTGAGTGAAAATAAACAAAGGAACATAAAAAAGGGTAGAGAATAGGCCGGGTAGAAGATTTTGACGGGCTAATTAATTGTCCCTTAAGAAATATGCTCAACTAAAATAGGTAACAAATTCACAAATTAATCTTTATATATAGCATGTCGTTTTTATTCTTGACAATTACGTACTGATCTTGCGTTTATTTCCATTCACTAGTCCATACAAACGAGATTTATATTATTTTTTGACAATCAATAGATTTATGTTACTTGTTTACCAAATACCAATCTGAAGAAATTAATAGCAAGTTATTTAATCATCATTCGAGTTTAGTCATTTCGAATTAAAACTGATGATTGATGCGTTATATAATACAATTAAGTACGTTGAATTCATACTCGTGAATTTACAGAATATTTTACACTAATAGTAAGCTCTTAATTACTGTTAACAAAATTAAATAAGGAACGTATAAATTAAAACTACTTGCTTCTTTTGCTTAATTCTATAATAAAACGTGACTTGGTAATGGAAACCATCTCGATGAAAGGAACATTAATATTTGGATAATCTTTTTATTGAATTGTAATTTGTAATCCTCTTTTGGATAATATTATTTATAAAAATTCAACCACCCCTAGCACTTTCCTTTGAAATTTCCACAATATACTACTGAGATAGTCCCTTTTTATTTTGGAAAAATATTGAATGGTTTTCCAATGTTACATTTAAAATTACTAAGACTTTTCATTTTCATAAGTTACAAAGTTGAATCTATTGCTTAAAACTTAGATAGATTTGGTCATCTTATTAGACGAACATAATCAATTTAACTAGAAGTAAGCCATGCCATATCACTCGATATGATTTCCATCGACCAACTTTTGACTCGTTTGTTTGCAAACTAAGCTAAGTCGATCTATCCGGTCTTTCTTTTTTACTTAAATGTTACGTCGGCTTTTTCAGTTTTGTGATCTGGAAAACTAGATGTTTGTTCAATAGAATAACCCAAAATATATTTCTAGAATGCATAAAAGTTCACTATTTGCAACTCAAAAGTGAGTATGTTATTTGCACATTTAACACAAAATGTTTGTGTAGATAGATAACATTTCTTATCTAAAGTATGGGATCAATTAAAACCGAATTCAAAACTATTTAGATTATTACTATAAATTAATTATTTTCTCACCGACGTTTATCCATCCATTTGCCTATAAATTTAAAGCTCCCACCAAAACCAAATTTCAATGCAATTCATCATATTATTACTTAACACGCAATCAAACAAAGTTACTCAAAATATTACTCACAACTATTAATCTATTTAGACCCATTTTCTATCTTTATATCTATACTTAACACATATTTATAACACTAATCTTGCATAACTTTCTATTCATAATGGCTCCGAGCTTGACCAAAGAAGGTTCCGAAACAAACGAGCTTACTAAACATGTTAGTAAACCGACAATAACTCTCGACGGCTCGAGTTTCAAGGCTAATGGTCACGTCATCCTCACTGACGTTCCTCCGAGTTTATCCGCTACCCCCTCCCCTTCCGGATGCTTCGTTGGTTTCAACACTGGCGAGTCGACTAGCCGTGCAGTGGCAGCAATCGGGAAGTTGAGAGGAATACGATTCATGAGTATTTTTCGGTTCAAGGTGTGGTGGACTACTCATTGGACCGGAACCAACGGTCGTGATTTAGAGAACGAGACCCAGATGGTCATCCTGGAGGGCCGGGCTGAAGAAGGACGACCATATGTCCTTCTGCTTCCCATCTTAGAAGGTGCCTTCAGAGCCTCCCTGCAGGGTGGAGACGAGGATGACGTAGAGCTTTGTGTGGAAAGCGGGTCCACCAAAGTCACTGCCTCGTCGTTCAGGAGCGTGTTGTATATGCACGCTCATGACGACCCTTTCAGTCTGGTGAAAGAGGCTGTAAGGGTCATCAGGTCCCATCTGGGAACGTTTAGGCTGATGGAGGAGAAGTCTCCACCTGGCATAGTGGATAAGTTCGGGTGGTGCACATGGGACGCGTTTTACCTCAACGTGCACCCACAGGGTGTACGGGAGGGTGTTCAGGGCCTGACGGATGGCGGGTGTCCTCCAGGTCTGGTCTTGATAGACGACGGCTGGCAATCCATTTCTCACGACGAGGACTTATTATCAGAAGAAGGCATGAACCGGACGTCCGCGGGGGAGCAAATGCCTTGTCGATTGATTAAATTCGAAGAGAATTATAAATTTAGGGACTACGAGAGCGAAAAATGTAGTAACGATAGTAAGGCGCTTAATAAGGGCATGGGTGCCTTCGTAAGGGACTTAAAGAGTGATTTTGGAAGTGTTGAATATGTGTACGTGTGGCACGCGTTGTGTGGTTATTGGGGCGGGATTAGACCCAACGTAAAAGGGCTACCCGATGCTAAAGTGGTGGGCCCGAAGTTGTCGCTTGGGCTTGAGAAGTTGATGGAGGATTTGGCCGTCGATAAAATTGTGAACAATGGGGTGGGATTGGTTCCGCCGGAGAGCGTGGAAGATATGTATGAAGGACTACATAAGCATCTCGAGTCCGTTGGGATCGACGGGGTCAAAGTGGACGTTATTCATGTAAGTTCTAACTTCATCTTATTGTTGCATATTTTTTAGCTCAGCTAATATGATTTTTAAGTTTTGAGTACTGGTCTACAATTTTTCATGAAAAATATATATTTGTTCCTGTATAATTTCAAATAACACTAATGCAATTATTTTTTTGGTCTCTGTTATGGAAAGTCTTATTAAGTTATTAATTAAATTATAAATCAACTTGTACAAGTTCATTTACAAAGTAAACTCATCTTACTTGACATTTCATTTGATATCGAAGTAGTGACGGAGCTAGAATAAAAAATATATATAATTTCGGTCTATTCTATTTTAAGTAAACTCATGTTACCTGGCATTTCATATGATATCGAAGCAGTGACGGAGCTAGGATAAAAAATATATATAATTTCGGTCAGTTCTATGATAAGTAAACTCATGTTACTTGGCATTTCATATGATATCGAAGCAGTGACGGAGCTAGGATAAAAAATATATATAATTTCGGTCAATTTTATGGTAAGTAAACTCATGTTACTTGGCATTTCATATGACATCGAAGCAGTGACAGAGCTAAGATAAAATATATATATAATTTCATATTAATTGTTAAAACTCATAGTTATACTTAAAAAAAAAAAAGTGGTTATTTAAATTATATTTTTATTTTTAAATTATGTGATGGTGCAGATATTGGAGATGTTATGTGAAGAATATGGTGGAAGAGTGGAACTTGGAAAAGCATATTACAAAGCATTAACAAAATCAATAAATAAACATTTCAAGGGTAATGGTGTAATTGCTAGTATGGAACATTGTAATGACTTCATGTTACTTGGTACAGAGGCTATTTCTCTTGGTCGAGTTGGTAAGTTAAAACATATTCTAAATATTCTGGTTATTATTTATGCAATATCTTATATGAAAATAAATACAGTTTTGTAAATTAGTAAGCGTAATCCACTCGGAAGAAATGCAATTAGAATACGCTACACATTAATATTGATTTCGTGAGAGTTAAAAACTGACTAAACTGTTAGTCTGTTACACATCCGTTACAAAAACACTAGTTATTTAAGTAATTTTTTAATATTGTATAAGCAGTTGAGCGAAAAAACATGATGGAGGTGACAAAACAACATTAGACATAGAATAGAATAAACAATTTTTGTCTTTATCATAAATATCCTAGCAGAATTAATAGTTTTGTAGTTTATATATCGCTATCATTCGTATCAACTATCAACATCTTAATTCTCATTTAATTGTGAATTGTGATTTGATCAAAAGATATTTTAAATATTTTGTTTTGTTCTTAGATCTAATTGTCTCGAGTGAAATCCTCCACACGTGTGCCATCTAGTTTTATTTACAACAGTAATAGCCCTCAAGTTTTGAGAATCTGACAGATTCAGTCTAAACTTTCCACTACAAAATAATATTTGATTTAGTGAGAGTCAAAGCCTGTCACAAGCCTGTCACTAGTTTAAAAATTTGTCACAAATCTGTCGTAAATTGACTAAACTGTCACAAATCCGTCACAAAAACCGTCGTTAATAAGCTCGTAACAAAAAATACCGTCACTAATCCCGTCGCGATTTGAGTATTTTTTTTTGTAATGTTTGGTGAAATGACATATATGGTCTTCTTAGCTTTTTGAAATATAAAAATCCCAAATCTGTATAACAGGAATTTATATCAGGGCAACTTAGATTCAAAGATTATTTTCCGCCTAATTTAACGACAAGTTTGTTATTCTAAATTTGGGGATTACCGTTTTATATTGAACTACAAGAACAATATCGGAGTTACTTATGCGACTACGGAACAACTGACAAAGTCATCTTAAACTAGTACTGCATATATATCCTAAAACATTCAAGAAATGTTAATAAATAACCGTTAATCATCAATACAGGTGATGATTTTTGGTGCACGGACCCCTCTGGTGACCCAAACGGTACATTTTGGTTACAAGGTTGTCACATGGTACATTGCGCGTATAACAGCCTTTGGATGGGAAACTTTATCCAACCGGACTGGGACATGTTTCAGTCTACACACCCTTGCGCTGAATTTCATGCAGCTTCGCGGGCAATATCTGGTGGTCCTATATACGTAAGCGACTCTGTGGGACAACACGACTTTGGGCTGCTAAAGAAAATGGTTTTGCCAGATGGATTGATCTTGCGATGCGAATATTATGCGTTGCCAACAAGAGATTGCTTGTTTGAGGACCCTTTACATGATGGGAAAACCATGCTCAAGATATGGAATCTGAATAAGGTAGTAATATTTATATTTTGATATTTTCTTGAGAAAATGTTGGAAAAAGTTACTTTTAGTACTTCTAAACTTGATTGTGACACACTTCAAAAGGTTTAAGTTTTGTACTTTTTATTATCAACAAATTTAAATTTAGTATATCATTTTTGTTAAGTTTTGCGAAAATTTGTTTTCTGGAAAGAAAAGAGAAACATTGCAGAGAGTTGCATTTCCAAATTTGATTAGAATGCACAATTTTAGATGACCAAGTAGAGGGGCCGTACTAGCTTTATCAACTTAATTGCTAAGCATTTCAGAATTAGCTTTTAAAGTTTTTAGCCTGAAAAGATAGAAGCTTAAGATGGACAGATCTCGTTTTCTTTTGAAGCTCAAATAATCAGCTTATTTGCCGAAAATCTTCAACGAAACATGGCCTTAATTTTGACTTTCTGAACTTCTCTTTTTCAAAAGCTGTTCCATGTATTTCAGATATAAACGTTATTCTTGCCAATCCAATAGATTGGATCTGTCGTTATCGGTTGACCGAAAACCTCGTTTTTGTGGATCAAATAACATAATAAGTTTCAAAAAGGTTCTTGAATAAGAAGATTAAAAAGGTACAATTTTATTTCCAGAAATGTAATAACTTTTGAATATTTTTGAAACAGTACACAGGAGTACTCGGAGCCTTCAACTGCCAGGGTGGTGGATGGAACCGCGAGACTCGTCGCAACCAATGCTTCTCTCAATTCTCACACTCAGTCAGCGCCAAGCTCTGTCCCAACGATGTCGAATGGACCCAACCCCAGCATCTCTTTGCCCTTTACTTTTTCCATTCACAAAAACTAATCCTCTCAAAAATACAGGACACGTTCGATATCTCTCTTGACCCTTTCACCTTTGAGCTTGTAACTGTTTCCCCAATATCTCACATTGGCAACAAGTCTGTCCAGTTTGCGCCTATTGGGTTGGTTAATATGCTTAATACTGGTGGGGCAGTTCAGTCATTTGTCGTAAATGAAGGCGGTTCGGTTGAGGTTGGAGTAAAAGGGACAGGTGAGATGAGGGTTTTTGCTTCAGAAAAACCGAAAACTTGTAAGCTAAACGGGGAAGATGTTGATTTCGGGTTTGAGGGTCTTATGGTAAGTGTACAAGTGCCTTGGTTGGGATCTTCGGACTTGTCGATTGTTGAGTATTTGTTCTGAGATTTGGATGAAGGTGGACGAGTCGAATGATAGATAAATAACTAAGTAATTTCCATTTTTCGTTACAGTTTATACTTTATAGTATTGTAAACAGCTTTTTATGTAAATGTTAAAAGGAGTTGTTAGCCAGTGTTTCCTTTCTAGACAGATTATGTTCATGCAAGTGATCTAGAATCTAGTTACATGAAATTGAACTCGGTATAAAAAGAAACTTGTATTAATTTCAATGTGTTCAGACTTACTGAACTATGCACACGGGTTGTTTACCTATTCGATTATTTCTTCCTAAGGACGGATTAAAAGTCTCTCCCTCTTTTAATTAACACATAAAAGAGATCTGATGGTTCCGGGGTGGCATAACTCACATGAAAATTGAAAAACTAAAACTAATATTCAGTAGAAAAATCGGACAACAATTTGCTAGTTCAGGAACGTTCCAACTTTAGCATCAGTCGTATTCGCAGCTGAAACAATATTTCAAACAAAACAACCCATCTCATAGGCATAACCATTAATTGGTGCCGACGAAGTATCTTATACAGATAACTAAAACAACAAAGGTTTGATATTGGTTGTATAGCAGTTCAGGTTTTAGCAAGGATGAACCTTACTTTTTCTCCGAAACTTCCAAAACCTTCAACCAAAATTGGTTCAAGTTTGGCTTGACGACGTTTTCTCTCTAAATTCTGTTTATAATTTCTGTAGCCATAGATTATTAGATTATAATGATGTTCACAACTGGAGTCAAGATCACATCCAGATACCAAATTTGATCGCAATTCTCATTGATTAATTAACAGTTCCCAGTCTGTAGCAACCAATCAAGCATAAACATTGTCAATCAAAACGAAACCTTGTTGGAATCTATTTTTGCAAGGAAGTTAAAAGATATTTCTGTATTTATAATAAATAGAGTATAATTTTGCTGAATGATGCACAAAAATAGAATAGTAACTTTGGTTTCTTCCCCAGGCTTCATCTCTTATTTGTTCTTAACAGTCCAAACTTAAAAAATATTTCTCCTTTTTTTTGTACTAAATATTTATTGCCTTCCAAAAACAAAAATTTCTTCATTTTAAAATAACAGTATAACACATAAAAAGAGGTCTTACAACAGCTGGTCAGACACAGGGCAATAGGTACGGAGGAACAAAGTCATAGCAACAAGTGCAAACTGTTAAACAGAGGTAGAAAACTGTACAACAAGCGAACTGTTAAACAGAGGTAGAAAACTGTACAACAATTTGTCTCAAAAAGAGTTTCGGAACGATTTTCCATTTACTTTTATTGAACGTTCCAATGTTCCTATCTAAGACCGAAAAACAAAAGTTAAAATAACAAACTGATCTCATAGCCATCGATCCAATATTTCATTGCCGGGGTTAGAGTCGATCTCTACAGATTCCAAAGACAAAAATATATGATTTGGAACTTATCCTACTAAATTTAACGAAGTTACTAAAACATGTGTAAACGCTGAACATACCTAACAATTACCTTAACTGTACAACTACAACAGCATCAAAAACATAACACACACCTAGGACTATAAATCTCTTGATATCAACGCTAAGCTGGAACGTTTAGATTCTGCACTAATGTGTGGTAGACACTTCAGAAACAGATGAGTTTTTTTCTTTATTTCCATTTTTACTGTTAAAATTGCTAGAAGGGACCCATACAAACTGCATTTTCTGTCCTTTCCAACATTTTCCATTGACAAATGCGCTTTCAGCTGAAGAATGGGTTGTGAAATATATCAGGGCGGACAAGTTTTTAGGTGCTGCTGAGTCACTAGAATTTCCATCAGCTATCTCTAAAGAAGATAGTTCCCCATATGATGAGAAGTGCTCCTTTAGAACTTCAATCTATACAAATTTCAAAAGAAAAAAAAAATTGTAATATAAGCTTTGAAGATATGTAGGAAATGCAAAGATCACCAATATTAACTCAAACATGTTACGAGAAACAAAGTTTACGTTACAATCTTACAACTCTTTCGGGAACTTTTGTTTTGTTTAAGACCGGCCAAGCAACTAACCAGCACAGATAAAAAATCCTTGTATAATATTACCCTAATCCAACAAATCGATTGTCCTTTTTATTCACTTTCCCTTAACATGACATCTACAGCTGTATATGCATTTCCAGATGATGGCAACTGAGCAATAAGCTAAATTTAATGAATTCAGTATTCGGTCATTTAAAATTCCTACCCTTAACTCCGAGTCGTATCCCATGGTTTGCCAGGTACTATACTCCATTGTTGGGAACAACTACTTTGTCAAAAACGCAGAATGTAAAATTTTCCAAAAAATATTGTGCTAAATAACAGTATTTTGGATTTAGAACCCATTACCTACTTTACAAGATTAGACCAAAAAGGCCAATGAAATTTGTGTGCAAGAAGATTAAATAGGGTTCACAAATATGCAGAATTAAGATAACACAAATGAATGAGGAAGGAAAATAGAAAAACTCACATTCTCAAGACCAGTTGGTAAAGGTGGGGATATTTTAAAAGCAACTGGTCGATTATCCAATTTGAATCTATTTAAGCCGAAGGGTCCACCCGGAGGTGTCAAAGGACGAATAGATTTCTTCACACTTCGTGGTTCATGCAATTCCAGTTTTCTAATCGGGTATAAAGTACTTTTATCCACATTAAGATCTACAGAAGTATTTTGCGCACCCCCTTCGGCTTTTAATGATGCCATTTTAGCTCCTGAATTACTGGAATTTGGAATCTCAGCTTTGGCTATATCAGATATATTTTCCACTTTTTGCCTCTTAGCAACTTGCTCAGAAGCTACCTCACCTTTGGAACCCGCAGCCTGCAAAAAGTAAAAAGTTATTAATGAATATGTTATTTTGTTCTCATTTCAATAACTATATGTTTTTTTTAATTTATTAAAAGGGAAGTATTCAAGAGCAAAATAGTAATTAATACTTTCCCCTATTCTTCTTTTCATTAAAAACCATACAACAACTCTATTGCTTCACATGTTCTGTGGCTTACCATCTCTGTTCGTAAAATCTCGCTCCAAGCTCAAAAAGAGTGTTTCACTCATTTAAGAAAAAATGCGGTTTGCTAAAAAGCTCAAAAACTCTTACACGTTTTATTCTTTGAATGATAAAAAAACATACGTTTTAGTGAAGCTCTTACAAAAACAGTGAAGCTCTTACAAAAACACATCAGCTTCTCTTTCATGTTTTAAAGCATTGGTTACCATGCGAATAGTGTTGAATTTTCTGGATTGATTTCGACTAACATCATCCGCACATTACAACAATTGCGTAGTCATGGTGACTAGTGAGTATTGGAAGACTCAGTCTTACTATATTAAAAAGGTTAGGGAATGGCTTAGATGTGTATGAACAGATATTTAAATGAATAAGTTAACAGATGAAAAAATCAATGATTTAGCTCTATAACAGTCCACATTTCAGATTTACTATCTTACAAATGTCTACAAACTATTAAACCAACTAAATAACAATATTTTCATGATATACAAAAAACTCCAGATCTCGTGATAACTATATTAAATGTGTAAATGATATCAGCAGTACAGGTTTGGCAGGATAGTAAAATTTGTTGAACTCCTAAGCAAATCCTAAAACTGGTCCTGGTACACGGAAGTTTTCACATATCAGATGAAATAACATTATTATAAATAGACAAAACTCATCTGTAAAAAGATCAAATATAATTTAGAAGTATAAATGTTGTGTTGGAAAAGAAAAATAAAAATAAAAATAAAAATATGAGCACAGGCACATTCCAAGACCGGAACTGTGAGTTATAATCATAAGGGGAAACAACAGTGCAACAATATTAAAATAATCTCATTTTTAAGAAGAAAATGTGCTTGTCTGGCAAAAAACTTTTCAGCAAATAAGCAAAATTATTAAGAGTAAACAGACTGAACACATACCAATAACGCACCTAAGGAATGCCAGAGATGATAATGGCAAACCAACAGAAGAGAATCACGCCTCAAATGAATTATCAGATTGTAAAATAAGCATTACAATATATATCTATACTATTATAATAAGCCAACCCAAGATTTTTTGAGGCTGCCAAATTTTACCACTTTTTTCCAAAAATACCGTTACACTTTTTTATTAATTACCACAATACCATATTTTCATAAAAAATAGAGAAAAATTAATAACTAATAACACTTTTTATCCCTATTTAAGCTCTCAAAATTCTTTTGAATCTTCTCATCTTATACTTTTATATTTTTTTTATTCTCCAAATATTTGTATCATAACTATACTTATTTTCTAAATTTTATCGCATTACGCGTCTCACACGCAAAGCGTGAGGCACGATTACTAGTATATATATAAAGAGGGAGAGTAATCTTTAAAACGAGATAAACCATACCTTTTTCACCATTTCAGCCAACTCACGCTGTAAGGCCATGCGTTTCTGGGCAAAAGAATCCTGTCTTTTGCGAAATTCTTCCAAAAAGGCTGAATTACCGGGCTTTTTTAGCGAATAAGGGGACACTTTAGACAAATTAGGCACTCCAGGCTTAGGAATATCAATACGTGGCACACGAAAAACAGTAGTGCTGTTAAAACTAGATTTAACAACGGCTGGTTGGAGATAATCTTTTCCTTTTTGAGCAGTAATAGTGATGGCTAAACTAGACTTTAATGACACGTCATTATCACTATTAGGTACATCGTCAGTGATCCTATCTCGACTAGCCCACATTAACTTGATAAACCTGTTACCCATTACAGCATCAGGTACCTTTAAAGCATCCTCAGCCTCTTCTCTCTTAGAGAACTGAATAAAAGCTCGACGACCGTTAGGTGGAATATATATATCAATAACCTCCCCAAATTTTTTAAAATGCGATAGAAGTGCCTCTGTTTTTCTACATGGCCGAGGAATTCCACTTACAAACAACGTTCTTGATGCCTTTTGAGTGGGTTTTCTGATTTCAACATCAGCAGATATGTCTTGACATTGCTTTGCTTTATTTGAATCAGAATGTGAGGAACTAATAATAGAAACAAATCTCCCTTTCGTTTCTGATTTTTCGTTCAAACTAACATTTTCACAAATTGCCGAACTTGTACCTTGATACACACACTCGGTTTCCTCTAACTTGGATGGACAATCATTTGCCCACAAAGGCTGGTCAGGGTTATAAAAATCAGCTTCATCTACACTAGCAGAAAATGTAGAGATACCGATGCTTAATTGACCATCAGCTATTCTAGGGTTTCTACTTCTGTGATGTAAATCTTTGCTATTCATCACTGAGCTTGAAGATGTACTGATAGAAGGTAAGGCGGAAGAGGATTTTAGTGTAAGCCCACTTGGATATGAAACTGGGAGATTAAACTGTGACAGGCTCTGTAATTACATTACAAAAAAAAAGTTAGCGATAATCACCTTGATATGGATTAATATTTAATAACCAAGACCAGTCCCAACGAATGATTAAAATCAAAAAAAAAAATACGTGGGTCAATTTAAATACATTGTAAGAAGTTAGTTACAGTCAATCAGCTTGAGGTATCATAATTAAAACAGACACTCCAATAGAAAAATAAAAACAAGAACAAAATTATGATATTACATAGATACTTCGTATTAGAGTTCATCCATTCCCATCAATCACTTGTGGGCCGAGATAAACAAATGCCCACAAGTGTAAACAAATAAGACAATGGGGGAGCCCAACAAATAAACAAAAAATAGCCTGCTCCAATACCATAATAGAGTCCATCCATTCCCACCAAAAGGCATTATGATAGGAAGGAGAGGAACCCACATATTAACATAGGCTAGGACGGATGCCCATTATTGTGAGACAATATTCAACACGGGAAGTGAAAAGCATTGAATAAAGATGTGTGTCACGACCCAAATTTCCACCCGAGACCTGATTTTGAAAACTAAAGAAAACACACTGGAAGAAAATACAACTTTCTAAGCACACTTCTCCGACTTATATTACACAAAAAAATTATATTACATTAGTACGTTTTCTACACAACTACTCCTAATGTACATCACTTACAAAGTATTACACCAAACTAAATAGGCTATGAGTGTCTATGCTACCCGCACAACCCAAAATCTAGCCCGCTCAACAGCTTAGCCTGTCCTGGAACTCAGTACATCTGAACCTCCACCTAAAATAATAAAATAAACAAAGACAAGAAAACGAGTGAGTCAACTGTTCGTTATATATACACGTCAACAAACTAAAAAGAATAGTAATGCAATGCATGTGTATTATGTTTTTATATCTATATTTCATCGTTTTATTTCTTCTCCGCTAACCTCCTCTACCCCAACTACTTACGCCAAGTGGCGTGACTCGATAACCGACTCAAATGTGTATAAAGTCGGATTCACAATATAGTGCCGGATCACTCCTCAGATCAACGTATGGGGTCAACTCCTCATGAAACCATACGCCGGCTATTGCCGTATTTCCCGTGAGTAGCAAGCTCGCCGGAACCCCTTTTGGCACGTGAACCCTAAACCAATAAAAAGACTGAAAACAACTAATGACGACACCACACCTCCCCTCGGTTACTTAATCTCACTACTCCAATTTACTAAGGAGTTATATGATAGCACATTTATATATTTGCAATGTACAACTACCGAATCTGAAATCTTAACCATTATCATACACATCATTTGCAATTAGCTACCATACTGTGATGTACATCTAATGAAATTACAACAAAATCTATCACATAAATCATTTGCATTAGCTGATATATACCTGACAAGTTACTAGGAAATGAACAACAATATTTGGTTAGAAGGTGTCCTGAGCTTAGGTCACAAGCTCGATGAAGGTCCTGAAATTTAAATTTCACATACCAGAACAAATAATTTAACTACTAAAAACATTATTACAATAAGTCAAAAAACCCAACTTTGGCTGAGCAACTCAACGCTACCTATATTGTCGAGTTCAATTTTGATATACCTCTAAATCATAATGGGGGATGGACTGATCCGAGCATCACGTTTTTCTTCAATCTCTACAACACCGAGGAGGTGGACTCTCATGGGTCAAGACCTTGGACGGAATCGGAACCAAATTCAAGCGCATTATCACACCACGGTGGCTCACCTATTTGTTGAATCTAATCGACCGTGCTCCTCATCCTTAGATAATTGCCGAGAAAATAAAAGGGCTTCATTAGATCAATCCACAAATTTCTTATTGTTTTGTTTTTAGGGTTTTTTGTGTGTGTAAAATCTGGGTTAGGTACCAAGCTCTTTAGGTTATGCTTCCGTATATGCCTTCTATTTTGTTTTATAGACCGAAACTTTCCGTAAATGCCTTCTATTTTGTTTTGTAGACCGAACTGACAACGTTTTTAGCTTTAAGTGGTAAAAAGTTCATGTGATAATAGGTTCAAGTTGTTTCTTCTTCTTCTGTTTTTCCACTGCCATCCTATTCGTTTTTTTTTGCGTGTGTGGGGCTGTGGGTATTGCCAAACAAACCCGGATACTGTGAATTTTGAGTTTTTCGTATTCGGTTATTTTTGTTGCTATTCATGAATAGTCTCTCATTACGTGACCCGGGATTCTGAGTACAAGAAATTAAAGGTTGCTTAAAGTTGCGATTACAGAAGCACTTCCAAACACCTTTAAGTCCATGACTTTTGATGCAATCTGTGCAACTTTATATTTTCGACACCGATTACAGATAAATGAGTTCGTCTCACAAGTCTATGTCGTATCTTAGTTCGTGATTGCGTTTATTTTGTGTAGAGTACTCTCTATCTTTACTGCTGCTCTAATACTAATATTAACTTTGGTGTAGTGGGGTCCTAAACACAATTGAAATTCAAACAAATTAGAAACTGCTCATTTTTCAGATGAATCGGGTATTTCATGAATACCTGGATCAATTTTTGTTTTTCGTATTCGGTTATTTTTGTTGCTTTTCATGAACTTGATGAATCAGGTATTTCATGAATACCTGGATCAATTTGTTATTGTATTTATAGATGATATTTTAGTTTACTCACCTAGTGAAGAGACTCACTGTGAGCATTTGCGGAAGGTAATAATAGTCGGGAGTAAAATACAGAAAAATGAAAAATGAGCAGTTTCTAATTTGTTTGAATTTCAATTGTGTTTAGGACCCCACTACACCAAAGTTAATATTAGTATCAGAGCAGCAGTAAAGATAGAGTACTCTACACAAAATAAACGCAATCACGAACTAAGATACGACTTGTGAGACGAACTCATTTATCTGTAATCGGTGTCGAAAATATAAATTTGCACAGATTGCATCAAAAGTCATGGACTTAAAGGTGTTTGGAAGTGCTTCTGTAATCGCAACTTTAAGCAACCTTTAATTTCTTGTACTCAGAATCCCGGGTTACGTAATGAGAGACTAAGAGTGTTATTCGTTATTCATAAATTTCATGAATAGCAACAAAAATAACCGAATACGAAAAACAAAAACTCAAAATTCACAGTATCCGGGTTTGTTTGGCAATACCCACAGCCACACACACGCAAAAAAAACGAATAGGATGGAAGTGGAAAAAAAGAAGAAGAAACAACTTGAACGTTTTATCACTTGAACTTTTTACCACTTAAAGCTAAAAACGTTGTCAGTTTCGGTCTACAAAACAAAATAGAAGGCATTTACGGAAAGTTTTGGTCTATAAAACAAAATAGAAGGCATTTACGGAAGCATCAACCTAAAGAGCTTGGTACCTAACCCAGATTTTACACAAAAAAAACCCTAAAAACAAAACAATAAGAAATTTGTGGATTGAATTATCTAAGGATGAGGAGCACGGTCGACTAGATTCAACAAATGGTTGAATAGGTGAGCCGCCGTGGTGTGATAATGCGCTTGAATTTGGTTCCGATTCCGTCCAAGGTCTTGACCCATGAGAGTCCACCTCCTCGCCCCTCGGTGTTGTAGAGATTGAAGAAAAACGTGATGCTCGGGATCGGTCCATCCCCCATTATGATTTAGAGGTATAGCAAAATTGAACTCGACAATATAGGTAGCGTTGAGTTGCTCAGCCAAAGTTGAGTTATTTGACTCATTCTAATAATGTTTTTAGTAGTTAAATTATTTGTTCTGGTATGTGAAATTTAAATTTCAGGACCTTTGTCAAGTTTGTGACCTAAGCTCAGGACACATTCTAACCAAATATTGTTGTTCTTTTCCTAGTAAATTGTCAGGGTATATATCAGCTGATGCAAATGATTTATTTGATAGATTTTGTTGTAATTTCATTAGATGTACATCACAGTATGGTAGCTAATTGCAAATGATGTGTATGATAATGGTTAAGATTTCAGATTCGGTAGTTGTACATTGCAAATATATAAATGTGCTATCATATAAATCCTTAGTAAATTGGAGTAGTCAGGTTAAGTAACCGAGGGAAGGTGTGGTGTCGTCATTAGTCGTTGTTTTCAGTCTTTTTATTGGTTTAGGGTTCACGTGCCAAAAGGGGTTCCAGCGAGCTTGCTACTCACGGGAAATACGGCAATAGACAGCGTATGGTTTCATGAGTTGACCCCATACGTTGATCTGAGGAGTGATCCAGCACTATATTGTGAATCCGACTTTATACACATTTGAGTCGGTTATCGAGTCACGCCACTTGGCGTAAGTAGTTGGGGTAGAGGAGGTTAGCGGAGAAGAAATAAAACGATGAAATATAGATATAAAAACATAATACACATATGCATTGCATTATTATTCTTTTTAGTTTGTTGACGTATATATATAACAAACAGTTGACTCACTATTTTCCTTCGTTTTCTTATCTTTGTTTATTTTATTATTTTAGGTGGAGGTTCAGATGTACTGAGTTCCAGGACAGGCTAAGCTGTTGAGCGGGGCTGTGAGCGGGCTAGATTTTGGGTTGTGCGGGTAGCATAGACACTCATAGCCTATTTAGTTTGGTGTAATACTTTGTAAATGATGTACATTAAGAGTAGATGTGTAGAAAACGTACTAATGTAATATAATTTTTTTGTGTAATATAAGTCGGAGAAGTGTGCTTAGAAAGTTGTATTTTCTTTCAGTGTGTTTTCTTTGGTTTTCGAAGATTGATTTGCGTTCCGGGTATCATCAGTTACGGGTGAAAGAAGAGGATGTCCAAAAAACAGCGTTTCATACTCGTTATGGCCATTATGAATTTCTTGTTATGCCATTCGGTTTAACGAATGCTCCTGCAACTTTCAATGAAGGTACATTTGAAATTTCGAGGACGAAAATTTTATAACTTGTGGAGGATGTAATAACCCGAGTTTTTCTATATATATTTATTCAAAGTACAAATATAGAAAATGTAGTATTCCAAAAAAAAAAAAAAAAAGAGAAGAAAATGTAATGTCCTGAAATGCACTATACTTGTATGATATAAATTTGGCAATATATATACTATATATATTTATATAGATAGATGATAATAGTTGATGTATATGTAAAAAAAACAGAAAATTATATTAAACTATGTACAATAATATATTGCCTAGTAAGACAAAAAAACAAGTGGAAATTTGGGACATTCTCATGTTAATCTAATATATATATACATATATTATCTTTAGGTATGAAAACAAAACAAAAAAAACATACACGCTGGGAAATAGAAATAAACAGAGAGAGGAGGGAGAGACTTATAAAAGGAAAAGAAAACTCTTCATATCTCTTTACCTTTAACCTTCAATAACTTTTAACTCGGTGGTCCGTTTTTCGAACGGGTTTCGCCAACGCGTAGCTGGTAAAGCAGAGATTATTTTGAGGTATGGTTTGTCGATTAACTCTCCTTTCTGGTAGGTTAAAATTAGTTTGCAAAAATCTGTTTTGTACTTAAGATAATATATGTATTTGGTTATTTATTTGTTTTAGACGATTCCTTGAGGGCTTGCTCTCAATTTTAAGACGTAAATCAACCTTTACTCAGCTGCTGTACTTCCAGCCGGTTTTGAGCTTCATAAAGGTACCATTCTGGTACTTAAAAGGGGAGTCGTTATGTTGTATTAGTGCAGGAATCGATTTCCTGTTTTGTTTTATATTTGTTGTTTATTAAATAATGTTACTTGAAAATCTCAGATGCGTAACTGAACTTGCTGTTCAGTGACGTTGCTGAGGTACTGGTTGGTACTTAATGAGTTTGGGTTGTCCTGTTTCTAAATAAAAGAGAGTTGATTAATTGTTGGGTTGATTTTCGTATGGTAGTCGTAGTTCCATAGCAGAATTGTTGATTGGTTTCGATTGAGGTAGCATTCTGGTGCCAATAACCGAGTTTTAATGGTTACGAACACAAGATTTTGTTTCCTGGTTGGATACAAGGGATTTATTGAGGAACCGTTATGGTATTTAACATGCGAGTTTACCTTGAGGTGGGGATCGTTTCCCCAACTTCTTTTCGTTGGGGTTAATTATAGTAGTAATAATACATGTAACTTTAAGTTACAATAGAACTTTCACGATACCGTTTCAATGAAAAAGGTAATGGGTTTAAGTGTTACTTGGGATGGATAGCGGGAACCCGTGTGTAGTTGGGCTGTTTGACTTATTCTAATAATGTTTTTAGTAGTTAAATTATTTGTTATGGTATGTGAAATTTAAATTTCAGGACCTTCATCGAGCTTGTGCTCGATGACCTAAACTCAGGACACCTTCTAACCAAATATTGTTGTTCATTTCCTAGTAACTTGTCAGGGTATATATTAGCTAATGCAAATGTTTTATGTGATAGACTTTGTTGTAATTTCATTAGATGTACATCACAGTATGGTAGCTAATTGCAAATGATGTGTATGATAATGGTTAAGATTTCAGATTCGGTAGTTGTACATTGCAAATATATAAATGTGCTATCATATAACTCCTTAGTAAATTGTAGTAGTGAGGTTAAGTAACCGAGGGGAGGTGTGGTGTCGTCATTAGTCGTTGTTTTCAGTCTTTTTATTGGTTTAGGGTTCACGTGCCAAAAAGGGTTTCGGCGAGCTTACTACTCATGGAAAATACGGCAATAGCCGGCGTATGGTTTCATGAGGAGTTGACTCCATACGTGGATCTGAGAAGTGATCCGACACTATTGTGAATCCGACTTTATACACATTTGAGTCGGTTATCGAGTCACGCCACTTGACGTAAGTAGTTGGGGTAGAGGAGGTTAGCGGAGAAGAAATAAAACGATAAAATATAGATATAAAAACATAATACACATATGCATTGCATTATTATTCTTTTTAGTTTGTTGACGTATATATATAACGAACAGTTGACTCACTCTTTTACTTCGTTTTCTTGTCTTTGTCTATTTTATTATTTTAGGTGGAGGTTCAGATGTACTGAGTTCCAGGACAGGCTAAGCTGTTGAGCGGGGCTGTGAGCGGGCTAGATTTTGGGTTGTGCGGGTAGCATAGACACTCATAGCCTATTTAGTTTGGTGTAATACTTTGTAAATGATGTACATTAGGAGTAGTTGTGTAGAAAACGTACTAATGTAATATAATTTTTTTGTGTAATATAAGTCGGAGAAGTGTGCTTAGAAAGTTGTATTTTCTTCCAGTGTGTTTTCTTTAGTTTTCAAAATCAGGTCTCGGGTGGAAATTTGGGTCGTGACAATGTGCATCATTTATCATTTATGCTTCAACTGGACACACTGACAACCTATAACTTCACTATGGACGACTTAAGAAATACGAAGGGAGGTTGACACAGCTAGGACTAGAAGAGCTCAAACATTACTATGATTTAATGAACAATTTTGTGCGTGCGTGTTTAATCCTCACGGTTTCAATTGAAATAGTGATATTCTCAAAGTTCTAAAAAGACTCGACTGTAACTCATTATGGACCCAAAGTCGATTTAAGTGACAAAAACCGTTTCCGGTAACAAATCTGTAATTAATTTACAGGTCAAGTTAGTGTTTGTAGGATTACGCGTGTTAACATTTATCTCCTAGTTAGAGCGCTTTAGGGTTCTTAATGATAGAAAACTATAAAAGGGGGATCAGGATATAGCTTTTCTCGAAATTTAAGAGCAAGAATACCATCAAAAATTGAAAACTATAGTGTTGCAATTAATACTACGGGGACCAACATGATTTGATTGGAACCGTGGAGGCAATAGCGTAATGTACCCTCATATTACAGGCATACATAAATAATAAAACCCGTTTAACCAAAGACGAAAGCAAGGTAAAGTTTTTACAAAGAAAAGCTAATGCTAAGTTTAAGACAAAAATGCTGTATGACTCTATGATGATACAGTGAAAGACGTGACAAGCAAGGAGGCCATAAAAGGCAAATACACCAACATTTGGAGAATATGTAATGCATGAAACTCATGTACTATATAACAAACTTGAAATAACAATCCAGTAGATTGCTCTATGCTTACTTTTTCATGTTGGTGCCCATACCAACCAGAACTGGAGCTTAGCCTCCCTCATAGTCAAATGAGAATTAAGGGGTGTTGGTGCGAACTATGGAAATCAGGGATTATTTTTACAATATCTACAATTACTCATCGGAGTATAAATAGGACTGGAAACTCCATTTAGGGCTTATGTTAAGACTGATGTTCTATTTCATTTCCTTATTTCAGCTTGAGTAATTTAGCTTTATCTGTTTTACTCTCTTTTAAACAATTCCTTGTGTAATCCATTTCATAATGTATTTCCATACAAATCTGCGAAATATAACAAAATATTTGCCTCTAAAAGCAAGAAAAGTTCCTGCTTAATTAATATTCTTCAGTGAATTCTTAGATTTCAAACTAATTCAGCTCAAGAATTATTTCGTCCCTGACAGATGACTATAGATTCTAACTGCTATCACACTAACAATTATTTGGATGACAGCAAGTTTCATCACAGGGAAACGTAAAATATAAGATGGATACTAACTGAATTTAAGCACATTATATACAAGTATGTAAATGCCAAATGACATATTACCTGAACATCTTCCACAACAATTCGACTGACCCCATGGTCCATAGTACACATATCACCTCTAAGACAAAACCCGCGCTCTTCAAAATCTCTACATATTTCGCGTGTAAAGTTCAGATGACTAACTGATGGTCTCATCACTCTATACGAACTCCAAGAAGGACCATGTTGGTTTGTATTGACAGAAAGACCCCTTCTTTTTAAAAAACTTGGAAGAGGCGATCCTGGTGGGACCATCTGAGAAGCAATATCAACAGAGCTAAGCCAAGGGTCAATAGAAAATTGTTGATTATTTCGATACGGGGGTTGGGTAGAAGGGGAAAAGGCGTCTGTTTTTTTCCATGTTACACTTGACTGGGAATTGTTTTCTCTACAAGTGTATTCATTTTCAAAAGGTATATTTCTCTTTTTGTTTGGGTTGAAAAGAACTTGATCCACCGGATCTCTCTCCCGTCTATGGTGTTTATGATTTCGATCGCCATTATCGTTATCATAATATTCTCTCTGTTCAGTATCACTATCGCAACCAGAGAGAAAAAGATCATGATATGCGATTTTTTGAAGCATTGTTTTCTTTCTGAAGAATGTGATTTCTATATTTGCTTTCCAGCTCCAAACAGATGAGCTGATCAAACCTTTCTCAATTGAATGCGGAAGCACTTAAGCAGTTACTCATGATGCCTGTTAAGGGAAAGGAACCAATTAAAAGAAACTACATAAACCATACCAACATGGAAATTGGAAGCACTACATATTATAACTGGATTTTTTCCCTAGATTTGTTTTATTTTGATGATTAGATCTTGGGCCTTCGAGAAGAAAAAACATTTCCCTCTAAATTGATGTAAGAACCATAAACAGCACCCCACTTAAAAATGATTTCCATTAGTTTCCAACATAAAGAACCCCTGCAATCATAGTCTGGTACTAGTGCCCCGATCACACATACATACCCTACAATCAGTTTAGTCATTTCTATAGATATAAAAGTCATTACACATGCATATGCAACCAAACTCATCATCAAAAAGACCAAAACTATAACAAATCTTTAAACTACCACAGTCACATGTAATATCCATTTAATTACCCCCAAATTTGAGTTGGTAAGGACTTTTACTAACTAAAAAAAGCCTTCTCCTGATTAGCAACAACTATAAGATCACATGATATGAACCAAGTCCTCACTCCTGATTATAGATAACTAATCATAATTCATACCAATGTCATGCATGTATAAGAAATTGTTACAATGGCATCTGAGCATCTCACAGAAAAGCAGCACAAACCAATAAATAAGTATCATATAATTACATGGGAAAACTCAACATGGCGAATAACCTTTAATGTTTATCAGGTAAACTGGTAGAAACAGTTTTCAACTCGTAAAATCTTGCAAGATGATTGAAGCCTGCTTATGCAAATCATATTTCATATCTAATTTGATTTTCTAGTTGGAAACTTGTTCAAATGAACTTCCTCCCAAATCTCCATTTAGAAAGCTCTTTTAATGACATTAAATTCAAGTAAGTTGACATTTCCCATCCCCGAATAATGGCATTTTGCTCAAAAAATTATATTCAACAAGTGGGTACAAAATGAATTGTACAAAAATGACTATTATTTATTACAACTGAGTTAAAGTGTGATTGAACTCACCTAAAATTTGATCAACAAATAATAATTAACCTAGTATATCCTGAATAAGGTCAATAAAATTACATGAACTGAGTTTTCGGGGGAAACCCGTGGGACAAACGAAATTATTATACTTAAGTGTGGCCCATTTTACCAAGGTTTCGTTAGCTTATAGTTCTTAAGCTAAAAAGATGTATTCTTTTTCAAAATGGTATAAAGCCTAACTGTTTAAGCGTCTATGCTGTACATGACACAATTTGGTAGCCAAACAAAAGAAGCTAGCTTTTTAAATACTTACAAGACGAACAAACTAAAGATGAGTTGTTAAAAGATCTAAACGGCGATGAAAATGACTATTACTTATAACAAGTGAGTTGAAGTGTGATTCAACTCATAATTGAACTAAAAATTCTTCAATAAAGTCAATAAACATTACTTAAGTGCGTTTTCTAGTAAGCTCATCGGATAAAACTGAATTAGATTATTAAGTATGACCCATTTACTAAATTACCAGCACAAGCCTGCTAAGGTAGCTTTTAAGCCAAAAAAGATTATTTTTATCTTTCTAAAAGGTATTAACAAAAACCTACCTTGAATGTTTCTAAGATGTATATGCCACAATTTGACCCAACTACTTTTTTTCAATAAATTCAATAAATTTTTTTTTACTATTTAAGTATTACCTATTACTAATTTAAGCTTGCAAAGGTAGCTTTTAAGCCAAAGATGGTTTTTTTCTTAACATGGTAATAAAGATAATACATGTCTTGAATGTTTATAAGATGTATATGACACAATTTGACCTAAAAATTAAAAATTTCTTCAATAAATTCAATAAAAACAAATTATTTAAGAATGACACATTCACTAATCTAACAGATTTTAACTTTTAAGCCAAAAAGATGGATCATTTTTTTAACATGGTATAAAAAAGAAAGCTGTTTAAAATGCTAATAAGCTGTAAATGACACAAATTAAGCCAAAAAAAAAAGGGATTATAAGGAGACAAGTATATTAAATATGAGGTATAGAAATAAACTCAACTGGGTTTTCAATATAAATGCAATTAAAGTAGTAAATAATCAAGATATATATAATAACTGACCAAATTGATTAGAGGGAGAGAGAGAGACCATAATTGTTTTAATAATAAATAAAAAATGAGTTATGAGAAACATTTTTATTTTAAATAGTAACATTTGAATCTTTTATGTAATATAAATAAATAAATTCAAATGTTACATTTTTTTTTTATTTAGTACACGACATATAAAATTACATTTTTATTACTAAGCTATTTTTTTTTTCTACTCAAACAAATAACAATAATTTTCTAAAGTTTTTTTTTTTTTAATATTCCTGACATTGTAATAGTATAATGATACAAAATTATAAAGTTCTGTCGTGTTTATCGTTGAACCGTGTCTGACTAGCGTGTCAAATGGTCAATAGAAAAATCATAACGTATAGACCAATATGACGTTTCGTACATTCCATATTTATCCTAGCCATATTTATTGTGTTCGTGTACGGCTCTTTAAAAATATATTTTTTCGCGTGTCCATACATATAGGTAATAACTCATAGGTACAAGATTGGCAAAAATTTGAATTTTTTATTATACAACCCAATTTGTAAATTTAAGCTCAGTTTTATATTATAAATTTATAAATATTTTCAAAAAAATTATATATTTGTTTATAAACAGTCAAAAAGGAAATAAAATAGATGTGTAGAGACTTCGTATTTTTTTTCTAACTTCTAAAACCAAGCTTTATAATTTACATATTTTATTTATTTTTTGAATTCTATTTAAATAAATAAAACCAACTATGATAATATTGGGAAATGTATTCACAAAACGTTGTATGATTGTACACTTTGTTAAATCAAAGAACCAAAAATTAAATAATATTTGTACACAAAACAACTGCATTTTTATTTGAAAGTTGATTTGTTAAATCAGATATTTGCTTGTCTCCAGAAGAGGAAATGAAACTCATGGCGAAGGCAAAGATCTTGATACTTGGTGGATTCGTACGATCTTCCGCTACAAGTTCGATCCTCAAATCTGGTACCGACTCATTTGAAAATACAAGGTGGTGGACTAAGTACTTGTCCTTACTCACGCCAATATCTACGACTAATCATGCCTGAGTGCCGGCCGTTTCTTTCTCTCATTAAACAATTCGATATATGGATTCATGTTTTCCACAATGATGTTCCTCCATCGAATTTATAGCACTTGGTAGTTTCTCAGTTAGCGACAAAGTATCATATATATAGATACAATTAATAGCAACTCCGATTCAGTTTTTTTTTTTTATACCAATTTTTGCATAAAGTTGTTTATCTGAATATTGTTTAGCTGGTAGCCTAACCATGACCTCGTAGACTATATCGATCCATGTATAGGACAAGAGCTCCTTAATTGGTTTGTTTTGTTCTGCTTTCATCTTCGGCAAACAGACGTTCGTATTTCTTCACAATACATGCCACAAGTAACTCCGTTCAAAACAAATTGTTCATGTATAACGGGGACATGGGTGACATCGAAGATCATAACAAAATTTGAGTTCTCTATAAGTACAATGCAGGACGTTTTCATCAACTATACACTAATGTTGACTCGGATGAACTAGGATTTAAGTTTATTTAATAAGACTACACCGGTGTTTGGTGCAAGGATTTATTACCAATGGGAAATGAAATCGAAATACAAACTCTTGCAAAAAAACTTGGATGAAAGAAAAGTGTACTCAACTTTTCTAACATGAAATTCTTGCACTAGGAGCCTACGACAGTAAAAGAAGAATGTGAAGCAGTAAAAACACAAACACTCGCGTCATTTAAAACAAATCGTATTGCATCGGTATGAAATAACTTTTGCTTCGGACAGAATTCAATTTCCAACATAAAACACAAATGAAATTGTTCTAAAATTAACTTGCCGATGTGGCGATGTCTACATTCATTATCTAAACTTCAGGAGAAATCATACATAACTAGTATATGACTCCGGGACATACATAATCAGACTTTCAAGGTCATGCGTACGTACATACTTAAGCAGAAATCCAGGGATAAACGTATATTCTTAACGTAAACTTAAGTGTCGTAGATTAGCGTACGTATCCAGCAGAAAGTCAGCGACACGTGAAATTAGAATTGAATGGCCTGACAAATTACGAGAAGACAAACAAACAAGATTATATTAGACCGATTGAAAATCATTGTAATCATGAATATAATGCAAAATCTTGGAAAGTTGACAAGTAAAGGAGAGGATACAACTTCTTCTATTAACTTTAGAAATTATAACTTGTTTGATTGAAATCATTGTAATCATGAATATATATTTTTCTTATTGTTGACAAATTGGTTATTACAATATTTATATATTGCCCACAAAGTATTACATAATATGTTAACTAAAACTTCCAATTATTCCAGCCCATCAACCATGACTGTCAAATTGTGTTTGTTTCGCGAATCGAATCTAATTTCATTAAGAAGTTGATTTTTTGTTTCCAGTCTACATATCGAACAAATAGTTCACTAGTCACCCTTGATACAAGACTCTTAAGTAGATGTAATAGCTTGAATCTTTACAAATATTTTAAATCTACAAATATTTCAAAATATTTTAAATTGAGGCATTGATTTGATCGAGCCTTCTTTCGGTCTTTGCAATATCCCGAAAAAACATGGTAACACAGTTAAACTCCAAGACCATGTCTGCATATAGTATTCGGTTATTCGCTATGCAGTACTCTAAAATAAATACTCGCTAAATTAATAAATTCTCTAAACTAATATTTTTCTCCGGTCCCGACTTGGACCAGTGTAAAAAATTATCAATTTCGATAAAAGAATAAGATAATAAAATTTTGAAAGATTCTTATATAAATATTTGGTCACAACAAAATCATAAATTAATAAGATAAAAGAATAAGAGAATAAAATTTTGAAAGATTCTTATATAAATATTTGGTCACAACAAAATCATAAATTAATAATTCTTAAAAATGACAAATATTACTAGAAAGATTTAGTGAAATATGACTCTATAGTCATTTTATTTTTATTAAAATATAAATCTCCTTCAATATCATCTCTAACTTTTCTTATTGTGTCCAAAAGCTCTTGGTTTGTGTTTGCAGACTGCACTAAAAAATTATAAAGTTTTATACGCGATTAAGCGATTAAACAATTAGTTTTACAACTTTATTCAATTATGTTCAATGTACATAAAATTAATCAGACGTATTAAATGTTTCTAATATCTATTCTTAATTTGTTATACGGTTTAAGATGTAACACAATTTATACTTATATTAGTAATTGAAATAGTGTATTTGCTTTTACTAACGAGTTTAACGAGCATTCTTAGTCATTTATAATGAGTTTATTTATGTTATGAACGATTATATTTATTAATTATTAATTTATCGATTAATTAACAGCCCTCTAAATTAATAAAATTTCATGGTCTCAGCATTATTAATTTATAGAGATTTTACTCTAATTGATTTGAAACACTTTTAGCTCAAGTATTTAAGAAAGCTAACTTTAGAAGTACGATTCTCGTGGATTTGTCGAGGAAAAGAAACGATTATATTCATAGACCATTAATCAAGCAGCAAAGGATTAGTTTGGCAAATAGCTAAAAATAATAATTTAGTGGTTACAAGAAGCCAATTCCTCTTTGAATCACTGCACACAAATAGAGATAACTTTTTACATTGTTGCCTTATAAAGCAAATGGCTTTTAGATCATATTGTACTTCTTCGACGAAATAGACAAGAAAAGAATAGTTCTACAATCGACAAAATTAGGTAACCCGAAGAACAGTAGACACTATAATACTAAAGAACCTTTAAAAAATGTGCATAGCATAAACATTGAAGTGTCGAGATTCTCGAGAATAAAGAAGAATATACGTACCTTGCATTAGTGTTGTGGCGAGACCAAGCTCTCAACGTAATGAAATACACTAAGCTCATTGAAAGGACCACATAAATTGCCAATTTTTGTACTTCTAAGACTAGCCTTAGCTGGATCGTAAACAACCAAATTCTGATATGAATTAAACAACATTTCACCTGTTGTGAATATACAAATCAAGAAACAATTTACAAGACCTATTCCTTGACAAAATTGAATGTTATACAACTTCGTCCATGTCTCCCTAACACCGTACTCTTGCATAATCCATATATCAGTTTTCGTGTCGGGCTCAAAAAAATGGCAGAAAATAGAAAGACATCCCTCTAAAATTCCCAAATGTACGCTAGTAAATTTGCAGTCACCATAGTAAGGTTGCGGTATTTCCCCATGAGTCTCATTCCCTAGATTAAGCGAAACAATAGTCGAGTTACAACCCCTTGCAGGCTTCAACATCCAATGGATTACTCCATTAAAGTATTCCCCCCTATTATCAATGGGGTTTATTTTATGTGGGAAATCCCCGATTATCTTCCAGGAGTTAGATTTTATCGAATAAACTTCCACCCATTCCTCATTGTCTCCCAAGCAATTATCATTTTTTATATACGCCACTTTGTAATCATCATTAAGAGGATCATACCCAAATCCATAGAGTTTACACCTATAACGCTGGAACTTTACTGTATCCGAATCTCTACTTGAATGCGGCAACTTGTTTGATAATCCCGTAGAAGGGTTCCATATTAGGAATCCAACACGATCTACACCAAGACAGACCAACCCATTACATGATCCCACTATCATAAAACTAGAACGACGGTCTTCTATAGGAAAATCAAGTGAAACATCATTACTCTTATCATTCATATCAAGCGGTAACGACTTAACATGGTAGCAAGAGCCCTGAATATTGCTCTGGTTGCTAAAGATGAGTTTATTGTTGAAAATCTTTGATTTTTGGAGATGGTTTTTGATGAATTTGGGATGTGAAATCAAATTTTGCCATGATTTGCACACGCATTTGAACCTAGTCAGGGATTTGACCGGTAGAAGAGAGAGTATTTCGGGGACGAGATCTCCAGGTAGATTTGGAAAATTGGGCTTTGAAACACAAGTGGCTTGATAATTTATCATCTTCATGGACTTATTATTTTTCATAGCTGCTCTGTTGAAATAAAGAAGTAAAGGCACTTATAAATAACAGTAATTAACTACTAGCTCTTTTTTTTTTTTTAGAAAATTATTGTTTACTATACCGACCTAGGTGATTAGTATTAAGAATTTGCATACCCACCTTCCAAGATTAACAATTTACATACTCACCTATAAAATATCTATCAATCAATACACTTTGGTTGATTTATGTTAACTTTTTAAGAGAAATTTGGTCACATGTGATCACGTTACCGCTTCCAATTATGATTTAAAGGTAAAACTTACATCACATATGACCAAAAATCGATTAAAAAGCTAACATAAATCAAGTAAAGTGTGTTGATTGATAGATCTCTTATATGTGAGTATGTAAATTGTTAATCTTGTAAAATGATTATGCAAATTTTTAACCACCAATAGGTTGGTGTAGTAAACTATAATTATCCCTCTTTTTTTTTTAATTGAAAGGCCTGCATTTTATTCGTAGAAGGTTAAAAGGTTTAGTCCATGGGTTATGCTCCCATATTAGCATATCCGTTGAAAGACCTATCTAAATACGATACAAACGTAACAAACCGATAATAAAACACAACTTATAATCAAAAGGCATTACATATAAATTTATAATATATTGTACTAATAGAAGGAATAAAAGGATATTAACCTTTGTTTTAGCAGCTTTAATTTGGTTTCCACGTACCTTATCTGTTAGTGAGAGAATAAGTTTAGGGTTTTTGTAAATTAATGTTATCTCTCCAACTATTTCTCAAAATAATAATCCTTTCAAACTATTTCAAAGGAATCTAATTATTAAATTACAAGATAACTTCAACAGCGCATAGGAGAAATAATATTGTTTTTTTTAACGATTTTATTGGATAAAATACTACTCCATTCGTTCTTAAATAATTATTTCTTATTCTGTTTTGAAATGTATCTAAATAATTATCCATTTTTTCAAAATAGTAAATTAGTGTATGAGTGATTAAGTTAACTTTTTTTCATTATTTGACATAAAGTGTGGCTAGTTTGATAAACGTGACACACCCCAATTGATCACCTTAATATTTATGCAAAATTAAAAGGGACAATAATTAAGGGACGGAGGAAGTATTAAAATATAATCAATTTTGTAATACTTTAACACTAAAATAAAAAACAAAATACTTTTTATGGGTTAACATTGGGTTGGGTTAGATGTGAATGTGTGTGGTGTATATATATCAATGTTTTAAATAGCATTATCGTTGGCATAACGTTTTTTTTGAGAGAAACGTTAAAAGCGTAAATAGCGTTGCTACATAGCGCTTTGCGGTGTAGTTTTTTTTTTTTTGCCTAAATACATATAAATATAACATTAAATTCAGAACATCTAATAAAAATTAACTAAATATATATAAAAAGTTGTAACTAATAATCACAAAATGATCGTAGTTGAGATGTCAAAGTATTTATTTTGTTTGCAATAGATTTGAGGTTTATTAATTCTCTTTAGGCTCCAATAATTTCATTAAATTTTTGATAAAAAATAATAATTTGGACTGCACCCGCTATATCGTAAATAGCGTCCACTATAGCGCGCTATTTACGCTATAACGTTTCTATAACGCGAATTTAGCGCTTTTCCATCCAAAAAGCGGTTTATCATAACGTTTTTCGACCGAAAAACGGTATTTCGTGAACTATAACGCAATATAGCGCGTTTTTTTAAAATAATGAGACATAGGCAAGTTGGGTGTTAATACTTTTTTACACGTGGTGATGGGAGGGAAGTTTCCACGAGGCTTCCGAGGACGGAAGCGCGGAAGTGAGCCTCTGAGGGCGAAGAACATTCTTCTTTCAAACAGAAGGTTGTTTGAAAGAAGCTCTCTTCAGCAATATATACAACAATTATACTTAAAAAACAAGCAGAAATAAATTGTTCATATTAAATTGGAAAAAAAAAAAAGTAATCAGTCCCCTCTGGTTTAAAAAGAAAACTGTGACTTATTTATCGTCCCAAAATGTGATAGAAAAACATTCATAGGACCAAATATCATATATTAAGAAACCTCTCCGGTTGCCAATTCAATCCAATGTTTTAAATAGCGTTATCGCTATCGTAGCGTTTTTTCGAGAGAAACGCTAAAAGCGCAAATAGCGTTGCTAAATAGCGTTTTGCGGTGTATTTTTTTTTTGCCTAAATACATATAAATATAGCATTAAATTCAAAACATCTAATAAAAATTAACTAAATATATATAAAAAAATTGTAACTAGTAATCACAAAATGATTATACTTGAGATGCCAAAGTATTTACTTTGTTTGCAACAGTTTTGAGGTTTGATTCTCTTTAAGCTATAATAATTTCATTAAAATTTTGACCAAAAATAAAATAAAAAAATAAAATATAAATTTTTTTTTTGGACTGCACCCGCTATAGCGTAAATAGCGTTTATATGGCGCGAATTTAGCGTTTTTCCATCCAAATAGCGTTTTAGCGTTGCGTTTTTCTTTCAAAAACCATTATATCGCATAACGTTACGCAACTTTATAAGCTTTTTAAAACAGTGATTCAATCCAAAAAAATTGCCAGTCATGAAAGAATTTGCAGGGGCTCTACTTAGTCTTTAGCTGCCACCTGGAAATTAAGTATAAAGACAGTAAAAAAAGAAAGGCATCACATCCTAAAAACCTTATCTCACATTTGTTTTCGTAAAAAAAAATGTTAATTACCTGTTCACCAGGCTAGCGAGAGAATCCAGACGGTTTCGCATATAGATTGAGAGAGTCTTGAAGTATCTGAATCGGTTGTAATTCTTTTCTTTTCCTGGTCAGCAACTTCTGCTCAAATACAATTCCGATTTTTAACAACAGTACGTTAAATAAATTCAATGAAATACCTTACAAAATTGCAAGAATATCCTGTATACCTATCCTTCGTCGTTGTTGCCCTGGAGGTCTAGGCGGTGTGATTGTATCCAGTAGCGCCAATAGCTGAGTAGAAATACTGGAAAACAATTTATTGACAAAAATAAATTAAATGAAGAAGAGGGAAATAAATCTAAAACCAAAACACGATATCAACGCTATAATTTGTTGAAGTTAAACGTGCGCACCTTACTTCACTTTCTGCAAGTTCTTTACCTTGCATATACAACATCCTGAGCCTTGAAAGAGAATTATCACCAGGCTTTTCAACAACCTCCGGAGCTGTATCAGCATGAAAAGAATCAATTCGAGGAAACAAAATGAGCATGCTTCTTCCATATAACACATTTAATGTACTTGCTTGGTTGCAGCTTTGAGTTCAGTTTTTTTTTTTTGCCTTTTTGCTAAAAAGCTGATATTTACTGGTTCTTTGACGTGAAAATCTGCAATCATATTCTTGTTGAGGATGACTCTGTTTCTATAGCCAGAGTTACTTTAGAAGATGCAAAAGAGGCACTCCTAAGTAAGCATATCGCTTATGACAAAACAGGCGGAGAACATTACAACTTGATAAGCGCCCTTCACAAGTTCATGAGGGGTAGCAACATTAATGCATCGATTTGTTGGCTTGCAAGAATGTTAGAAGGCTGAGAAGAGCCTCTATACATATCCCGTAGACTTATACGTTTTGCTAGCGAAGATATCGGTTTAGCAGACCCTTTGGCTCTCCCACAAGCGGTGCTTGTTACCAAGCTTGCCACTTTATAGGTAGATGTTTGTCAGAGCATATGCTATTGTCTCGGTTGTAACATTAATGCTCTTCACACTTTTGCTAGAAATTTATTTGGTCACCATAATTTCAATTGAAACTCTATTGGTTCCCATGGTTTGAGTGCGCTACACTGATTTTCCTGACATATGATATAGTTGCACAATCGGTCCCCATAGGAAGAGACATTGGTGTATTTTATTGAAACAACGGGGGCAATTACATTGTAAATGAAACAATAGCGGATTACATTATAATTTTGTTATATTCTGGTTTGAGCAGCCACTATGTTTACTTGAGGTATATAAATTTTTCGGTCGGTTGAGAAGAAATTCGATGTGAAGATAGGATAGTACAGCAATCTGTGTAGTTTCATAATTTGTACAAAATTTTGTTCAAGTAAATTTACTCACAAGTTGTATGTTTTCGAAATGTCTACATTGTTGTTTGTTGTTTATGTGCCATTTTCAGATATAAGTGATATTACTTGGTTAAAAAGAGTAATGCCTATGCTTTTATCAAAAGAATAGAACTTAAAAAGAGTTTTAGAGGCCATAGATACTGTCTAAATAGAGTCCTTAGATAAGTTAACATTGGTCTACTCATCTTTTCTTCAAACTTTCGCTTCTGTAATCAAATCAACTGTGGCAACTGGCAACTACGCTATCAAAATATGTACACATGCTTGTAAGTAATTGCGTTAAATATGTTTGTTTTTATAGAACTCTGTAACATGAGACATACTTTCTGCCAAAAACTTGAATAAGAAACTGTTGGTGCAGTTTTGTATTGAAAACGATTTTGGAATCGTATTCAGTAGGCAGTACATTTAGAATTCAATATCGAAAAGGTCATTTACAGACTCATCATCAGATCATCTACACACCGATTAGTTTCTTCATCTGAGTATGTTGCTAAAACCTAGAAATTGATTGTCTATGAGGCTAAAATCAGAATCTGTATAAACCAAGTCAGCTTCACATCGTGCAATGGTCCTTCAATATTTGCCTGGCAAGATCAACGGATCCACTGTTTTTGTAAATCAGATGTAAATTGTAAGCTGCTTCTCTGCGAAGGTCGCAGTAACCTTGTTTATTGTCCGGATTACTATCTAAGAAATCTGAACTGGGATTTTCTCCTGTTGGAACCTTAGGAACTGGATAATCCTTCACATGAAGTGCAAGCACCTTTTCATAATATCTAGCAGCTAATGTAACAAGACCCACATGGTGATATGCCCGAGCTAGGTTGTATAACGATTCCTACCAATTAGGAATGGTAAAAAGTCAAAATAAAATAAAAACTACTTTGAAATATAGACGTACGGTATTAAAGATATTGGTCATGTATCTAAATGGGGGTGGTCAAACCTCAATGATATAGAAGCTGCCTTTAAATTCAAAGTTTAAAATTACAAAATATTTCACAAGAGTAACTCAGTTTCAAAATAATTCACGAGAAGTAACTCAGTTTCTAAATTACCCAAATCAAACAAAGCAAGCCATTCCAATGGTACTTACCCAAAAAGAAACAATTCCAATGAAACATTTTTCATCATTCAATAGTGCAACTTATCTGAAGATTTTCCTTCCAAACGCACAAGATATTAAATCAATGAATCTAGTTGGATAGAATCTACATCTCAGCACCACTTTGGAAAGAAATGTATGTACTTGAAAAATATCTCGGTATATGCATCATATGCATTAGGATATAGAAATTCCCGAAGAAGCACACGATGATACCACAACAGAAAAAACGATAATAATACAGAAATAGCACAACAGAAGGTTGTTCTAGTGGCTGACCAATTATGCATGAGAGAAAGATGCTTGGTGAAGCATCAAAGGCTAAAAGAGGGGATATGAAATTTTAAAGTAGGACTTGTTATTAAAATATACTGTAATTCATTTAATGGGATTCTTTATATATTGAAAATTAGCCTAAGAAGCATGAAATATGTATAAATGTGATCCCCGAATGTTTTACACAGTAAGAAAATGTGAAAAATAAGAGTTTCAACCCGTGTATAGAACTTTAAAAAAAACCGTAAAATTCAAGCTACTCAAGGCACTCTACCCGAATATAAAGCACAGAAAAGGCTTAAAATAGATATCCAAGAAAAGATAATCTAGAGGAACATCAAAAATGAAAATTATAACAATTAAAACCTGGCTGTTCTCGCAAAGCCGGAGATTGTTGTAGAGGAAGGCCAAGCCTTGTAGTACACACTGATGTTTGTTTTGGAGCCTATGTCCAAATGCTAAATCAATAATTGCACTTCCTAGAAATAAGTGAAAGCTTCTGGTTACTTGACTATTAGATACCAAAAGTGAAAAATGAAAATTATGTTGAAAAGCATACCAGCACATAGATTGATCAATGGGCTATCAGGCATAAGTTTATAAGCTTCTAAATATTTTATTGCCGCATCTTGATGGCGACTTCCACTATTATACTGGTGTCCCGTTATAATAATTGGTGGAATATTATCCTTTTGTTTCGCTCGACATTGATGTGGAAAACTACTATTTGTCGTGTGCCGATTCTCCAGTCTAAAAATAATTAACAGATTAGTAACCAAGACTGCATTAACTATGTTCTGGTCTAACAAGAAATAATAGGGTTACAGAAGCTGGAAAGAGTTATTTTGTTGCTTTCACAAATTAATTTGGAACTAATAAAACAAAATCAACTTTCCTGTTACAGACCATTGAACCAAAATGAGCACCAGAAAAATGCTGAATAAAGGGATGAAGATAGATATATGGTCAATTTGGCCTCGAATTGGAAAATACTCAATTAAGAGGTATGTAAGTTGTAGTGTTCATGTCCAAGAAGGATATATCAAAGATAACACCTGTGAGTCCTATTCAATTTTCAGATATTGTTGTAAAGTTAGATATGAAATAAAAGCATGACTACATGAAGGGATGGCTCGGTTAGGCATCTGTAACTTCTCAATTTTCTGGTAAACAGTTAAAAGAGAGGCAAAGAAACAGCATAATAAGTTGGTGGAGGTCACTCAATTATTTTATTTCATATATTATAATGGTTATAAAGATAGGCAGACAAGTGACTAAGTACCTTGAAACTACTTTATAGTAGCTATTCCAGACAGCAAAACTCCGTGGATTCTGAAATACCATATGCCGCACATAATCCCAACAAGAAGTAGGATCCACAATATTGTACGGTATTTCTGAAATTGGAAAGAGGAAAGAAGGGGATAGTAAGAATCAGAAATATGAATGGATGTATCAATCTAAAAAATTGTCAACAATTATTTGACTGGGAAGAAACCATATGTTACTGATATAATATGTGGTATTTAAGTAATATTGAGCTAGAAAACCCACAAAATTCATGCAAGTATTTAAGACGTGGACTGCCCTAAACGAAAATGAAAAGAAGAACTGATAGCGTTTTATCTGTAATATTTAGGTAAATAGTTCTACGCAAATAATGCATCGTGACCTAGAAACTCTAAAACAAATGGTGAAAGACTTACGAGCACCAATGGTTCGAAGTTCATCTTGCTTATCCTTGGAAATAGAGTTGGAAGCTACTTTTAGGGTAAGATTTATAACCTCCATTGCTTCCGAAAACCTTTGCAAGGATATCAATCCTTTACACAACTACACAAGACATGAGTAAAGAAGTAATGTATAGTTTTATTTGGAAAGTGGGGGGAAAAACATCACTAGGAGAGACAACTATAACACCAATTGAAAAGAGGCGTGACTATTTTGTTACGTCATAATAACCAAATATAAATTAAATAAATAAGGAAGTAAGAAAAGGTAGGTTTTCCCCTCCCCGAATAATGCCGTTAGCACAGATCAGTACAACAAAGTGCTCATGTGGCTGCGTGTCCCACACAACATCTTTAACTTATCTTTTACTCTGATTGTTTGGTTTTTCCCATACGAACAATCTGTGTTTTTGTGGAACCTATTGACACCCTTGCAATATGGCTGTGTAGAATAGCACTACTACTCCTACACCCCATAAAAAATAGAATAAAATACATTTTGTACAAAGCAAATTAAACGCAATAATAGAAGTAAACAGAACCAGAACTATGAGCAAGGTTAGTGCCCGAGGGCCTTAGTATACCCTGCTCATAATCAGGGTTCGTTTCCCACCACCTACAATGTGAGGGTTATTTCTAATCAACTAAAAGGAAAGAAGTAAAACCAAAGTGCTAAGATATATAAGATATAAACACAAGATAGCCATGGGATAGCGGATATAAATGGGTGATAGACAAAGCGAAGAACAAACAAGGATAAGAGAATGCAAATGATGCTTAGAAATTTGTAGACAAAGAATTACTTTTCAAATGCGTATACAACTAGGGAACATCGTCACAAGATTGTTTCGCGATGAAGATCATGAAGTTGTATGAATGAAATATTTAATAAAAGTATAAAACAACAAAAACAAATTACCGGGGCATAAAAGTAAATCATTTGGGAAAACAATAAATCATGATAACAAGAAACTCAATAGCGAAAAGAAGAAATGTGAGTCAAGATATTCTAGTGTCATCAATTTAAGGGACATGCGTACTTACGTCAACTATTAGCTGGTGATGCTCATCATCTTTCAGAATATTAGGAAGGGGAATCTTCCGGAGTGGTTGCTGCATCATAAATAGACATAATGCATTATGTGAATATTGATTACAAAATTAAAACTTCTGATTCAATGGATTTACAATGTTTGTTTACAGGAGTATAATCTTCATCAGAATCATCACTTTCCCAATCAAGCCCAGCAGCCAATACCGCAGCTTTTCTTTCTTCTTTCAATGCTGCGTTCCTTTGAAGCAACTTCTTTGCTCTGGAAGCCTTTGCCCTGTAAAAGAATAAAACAAAATGATCATCAAACCGGCATTTCCAGCTTATCATCCTCGGAAAATCAAAAAATTATCTGAACTGAATAAATTAGAGGTCATCCGGCTCCGGGATTTAAAGTAGGTGGACTGCATTAACATACTTTAGGCGTCTTGTCAATAACCTGTGAACTTTTATTATATGCATTTAACTTCCGTTTACTATACAATTTTACAATCAGCACCCATATCCATTTAAAAACAAACATTTCGTTATGATTCATTCGCTGTCACAGTTCCTTTTTCTGTTCAATGAAATTTCTTTTCAGATCCATGCAATGCAAGTAACCGAATTCAGGGTTGACTTCATTTTTGTAAAATTGTGCAGTTTTCTGCTTTTTATAAAGAATCTCTTTCCTGAAATTTCTTTAAGTAGCTTTTGCCTGCTAAAACTACCTTACACGCATCGAGCTTAACATAAATACATAGATCAAAGCAACAATTATTAAATTGAAACATTAAACATAAAGTTATGTCATTTTGTAACTGACGATGGGGGTTATTTGCAAAAATAAATAAATAAATATGTGGGGTTTAGCTGCTAGTAACCAAAGTAAACGGAGATTAACTGCAAATCATCCATAGTATATGGGTGTCAATTGCCTTTTGCCCTTCTAAATTCAAAGAAAGTTGCAGTAGCTCATCATTGATATTTTACTGAAACTGGGATAGTTTTGACTCAAACAATAGAATACGATACAAGAGTGAGATTACAGAAAAACTTAAAGAGGTAAAATGTTATCTACTCCATAGACAAAATCTAAGATGGTAATTCGTGTGTGTATACTAATTACAAAAGGGTAGAGTGAAATCCATGAAAGGAACTACATTTAGATGAAGTGGAAGATATACTCACAGTTCAGTTGATGAAGCTAAAGGCCCAACATGAAACAAACTATCAGTTCCACGATCATCTAAAACCTGAGTTCTTTTAGTAAGTTCAATTTTCGTAAGTTTCTTTTTCGCTTTAACCTGAAAAAACAAAACAAAAGTTAAGGAAAAGTAGATATGAGCGTAGTCCACAATATTGGTGAAAATATTAAGGTGACGATAAAATCAACATGTATTTATACTAGAGTTAGTATTAAAGTCGAAACTAAGAATACCCCAACCAGAGTTAAACCAAGCAAAACCTCGAAAGAGAAAAATTACAAAGCCTGGTCATCTACTTATAATAGAAACTTTCCCCCCTATGTATTTATTTTATATAAGCCACTACTCTCTCCTTTTGTCATCCTCATAACATGTTCAAACAAAGCAAAGAAACCCAGAATTTGCAATGCAGTTATTCCCCCGGTATAGATAATAAGTACCGATCAAATGTCTTGTAAAGTTTACCTTTTGTTGTGTGGATTCAAGTAATAGAGAATCCAGAACAGAGGAAAATATCGACTCAACAAAAGCCTCTGTCCGTCCTTTTGTCTGATATATATGACAAAGCTTCCATTTAATTCTTCCATCAAACCACAAAGATTCAGACTCGTAAGAAGTTATTTTCAGTGTAGATTCTGGAGAAGTATCAGGCAAAACCCATAGAAAATGAATATTATACATTTAAGATATAAGTAGGCAGGTCAATCATACTAGAAGTGAACTAGGATGATACCCGATTTAGGTGGAGAAAGGACTAAAATTGCTTCTTCTTCTCTATCTTCTTCTTCTAAAAGTGTAGCTAGATCTAAGCGGATGTCAATATTGTCGGTGAGGACATGCAAAGCTAATTAACATAACCAATATAAAGAGGAACTTAGTGAAACAATAATCAACAAACCAAAAACATTGATTATTAAGCCAGAATATTACATTTCAGTGCAATATTTAAAAGGAATTCTTGCAGGTAGTTTAGACTTTTTAGTGAATTAAAAACAGTTTCCTAGCTTGCAATCATGATATGAATGACAAGCATAAGCAATGTTAGTGACAGTGTTCCGTCTATTGTTGCTTCTAGTTCTTTTGACTTATTGACTGATTGACATAGCAAATGTAAATTATAATGATGCAAGAGGCTCGCTGTGATTGAGTCATACAATATTCCATTTTCTCTCCCTTCACTCTCTCATATCTCGAACATGTATTGTTTTGAATATCTGCAAAAACTTTCAGTTAATCATTCTTTCTGATGCTGTATTATGTAGTCATATTAAAAGTGGTATCAAGGTTTGTGGTTAAGCAAAGCATTTTGAATGATCTTTACATATTTGTTTGTGATAAAGTAAGGTTTCAAAAATCACTAGGGGGACCCGATGTAGAGAGGTGAGGCATGGGGGCCTAGATGGGAAAACCATAGTATAGCATCTTTTTTCTTAAATTCTCATACAATAGACATGTTGTAAATATAATTAACAAGCCAAAGTACGCCTTTGTAGTCTATTAAGTTACCTATATAAAATCAAAGTTCAAGAAAATGTAGATGACAACATATGAACAGTGAAACAGTCAAATTAAAACACAATTAAGTTTATTTATGCATTCAAAAACTGTTCTGGAGTGCAAATCTCTAATTCAAGATCAAAGTTTTTTTTTAACAAACATTCATGAGCTTTGTACAATGATTAACGTACTTTGACCGGGGCAGGTATTATTGGCGGCCTAAGACCAAGACCGAGCACCTAAGCGAAGCCTAGACGGGTCAAGGAGGGGACTTTTGAAACACAGTTATTAAAGTGAGACGAGAGTCTCCTTTAAAGAGAGAGCACTATTAAGTACTAACTAACTTCGAACCAAAAGAAAAGTGAAAATACTATACTGAACTCTAGAGAGGTTAATATTATACAACCCAACAAATTATCGAAATTGGGCTACGTGGAAATATGAAAAAGTTTTATGAAATATTTATCTTCGACCCTGTGGACCATATTTATGGGCTTGCATTCCAGAATGATTTTACAGTGAGCAGTCCTTCTCATTCAAATAAAATGTTTAGAAATATACCTTTATACATGTATTCTATGGCTTTTCGTTTTTCCTTCACATCTAAGTAGTAGTAAGCAATTTTTTTATGCAAAAAACCCTGAAAAAAATTATTTCCCAGAAAGGTAACCATCAGATAATCGAAACAACATAAATACTTAAAAGCACCAACACGATAAGCAAATATGCATAGGCAGAACGAGAATACAACTTATAACATATACAAATGATCACAAGGTAAATAAGCAGAGGTTTTTTTTTTTTTAAATCTTCAGTAACTGAAGTTCGTGAGAGGCTATAACAGTACTCAAGCATATGACTAATGTGTTTATGATAAAATATAGAAAGTTGAAACCAATTAACACAGAATTTTTGGTTCAGTTTCATGATTAAATATCATCCAAGGTTACTTGTGATATGTAATTTTATTTCTTTATTTGTGAAGATACAATACTTTTACTATATCAAATTGTCTCCATCCGATTGAAATTTATTATGGTGAAGAGCAGCAACAATAACTGCACCTTTATTCTCATAACATACCTTCACAGGTCCATAATAAGTCATGTAAAAGATTTTGAAGGAAACAGGCTTAAACATAACCGCCACGATCTTTCAGGACAGGTCTAGGACAAAAATGAATTATCTCTTGAAATACCAGCACTACTTAATAGCCACATTATGATAAATACTAACTTTAAAAGGACATAGGAGGAAAGATACCAGTTCCTTTTAAGTACCTGGTAAAATTTGTTTCGTCGTGCTTGAAGATAAGTAATTTAGAAGGAAGACAACAGTTCACTTATTTTGTTGCAAAACTTACCAACCAGGATTTATAGTTTTCCAGAAAATTGAATTTGGAAGTTGAGGGCAACAAGCAATCATAAAATTCTACACAATCTTCCTATTAATCAGCACCGACAGAAATTTCCTAATCACTAAAATTATAAGAACTTCATTCAAAGATCTGACATTCCCCCACCAAAAAACACAGATATCTAGAAGCTAAAAGTCTTATAGCAAACAGGAATAGCGCTTTTATAACATAAAACGCAAGTTAAAGATTTAAGATAAATACTTTTTGGCCTTGTTTTTGTGTACTTGGATATCGTAAACTGAAAAGGCTTCATTTAGCAAAAGATAGCATTCAGCATATCATTTGGTTCACATATTATTCAATTGCATAATGGAAAAAATATAAAAGAATTTACAATTACAGAACTTTACATTGTTATATTGTCCATCGCCTTCCTCACATAGTAAGTCAGGACCATTCAGATTCTCCCATCTGATATTGCTGAAGATAATCTGCAAATCACATTATAATATATTAAAAAATTACAATTTACACAAAGATAGAGAAACCATAAGAATTAGGTCCTCAAAATATTTTTTTGACAGTCACTCATTCTGAAGGGAAGAAAACAATCCTCGAGAAAGCTTTTCGTGTACCAAAAGTTAATGGAGAAACTGTAGTTCAGAATTCAGATAAATTAAATATATAGCATCCAAAGACTCCAAACCATCATCTCACATATTGACGTGATACAACAACAGGCATGAAATCAAAAAGATAACCAGAAACTTTCCATTAACAGAGCAAATTAACACTTGTATATGGACCGCTGCTTAAAGAGAAACTCCAAACTAAACTAAAAAGAACGGAAAAAATAACACTTTTGTACACTGACCTATCAACTCTTAGCTATTACCTCCCTATTATTAAATTTTACATATTAAACACGTACATACACAGAATCTAACAACTAGGACACAACAGTAAAATTTACTTTTCAAAAGCACTATTTAAGAATTTCACAATTTCAGAACTCTGAATTTTGGTAACTTGAGGTACAATTGTACAAATTGCAAGATTTTATGTAGATTACTGTCTAAATTGTTAATTCAGATTGGTTTATAACTTTATGTACTATTTGCTCAACTTTATGTATATTGCTGAAAAAAATACCTAAAATTCAACAGGATGGTGTTTTAGTTGTTACAAGGTAATATGTGGGTGCAAAAAATGTGAATTTTTTCTATAAAGAAACCATGAAAAAAGAAAGTAGAACTAACAAACCTCTGCCTTCTCAGTATCTCCAAGGTAACCATAGCATATGCCTTCTTTGACTGCTAAATCTGGTGGCAACTCTTTTCCACCACAATAAACATGCTTCGCATTTAGAATATGCTGAAGAGCTTTAGCATGCTCACTATTTTTTACATATATCGTAGTTAATAAGTCGATTATACTCAAACCATCGGCTTTAATTGGATTACTTCCAAGATACTCCTCTAAAATAACTGCTGAACGCTCCTTCTGGCCACATTTTTGATATAGCTAAGTAAAAAAAAGAGAGGAAGGTCTCAGTATTCATTGTGATGTGAAGCTAAAGATTACGAGTACCATTATCATAGTACATATGTGGTGAAAATAAAAGAAATAAGGTAACATAAATGAGAGGAGAGACGACATAGAGAGGGAAGAGAAGCACGGTAAAGCCAAATACTGCAAGATTTGAGTAGAAAGTAGGTTGTCCGCTAATTTGACAAATATAATAGCAGCGAAAGCAAAAGAAGGCGAAATAGAACAATGATCAATAACCGTAAAGAAAAACTGTAGACCAAGAAAAGGATTTACACAGAAATGTGTATGTTCATAATAACATCTAAAATCACAGCAAATCAAAAGTCTAGTTCTGCAAGATGGAGTAGATAGTAGGTTGTCAACTAAATTGACAAATATAAAAAACGGCAGAAAAAAGAGAATGTGAAACAGAAAAATGTTCAGTAATTACATTAATTATAAGTATAATATAAATTTATACAAGGAAACGTATGTTCAGATCAACAGCTAAAACTGTACTCCATAATTTCTTTGAAAATTAAAATGCATAGAATCATTACTAAAGCTTTGCTAAGGCAATAAAATAGTAAATCCTCAGCTATTTAAATTTAATAGACAAGTAAGCAAACAAAAGTGAATCCAAAAAGGCTTGCTTCAAAGGACTGGTTTAGCTCTTCTCATCATTTATAGGCATTGAAAATTTCTTGACTCTGAGTTATTAATTATTACGTCATGTGTTACCAACACTAATACCATAAGCAACTATTAAAGTCGCTACAATGAGACAAACCCACGATAAAACATAATCGTTTATGAAACATTTTAAAGCTCAATAATAATTTCAAAATACTCTTGATGCAGATTCATGAACTTGATTATTAGATTAGTCTTAAGTGTCTTTTGTTTTATCCATGTGTCTTTACATTTTACTAAGTGTGCACATCAAGAATTGGGTTCTTCTATGTCTATCTAGGTTATTGTGAAGTCTTTTGAGTTCCTATGTAGTCTCCTATAAATTAGAACATTGTAGTTCATTTTAAATGGAGTGAATTTGGGTTTAAGTAAAAGAGTTTGGTACTCTTTGTTTATTTGAGTTTGGTGCTCAAAGATCCCCTCTTTGGTGAGGGTTACTTTATTGTTTATTCTCTATATTCGGGTTCAATTCAAGTTTTATATTGGGTTCGGTGATTGGGCTTGGTGTCCTGCATCAACTCTTTCCTCATGTCATTACCCAAAACCATATTTATTGGTTGCCTGAGGTTAGCAAGGGGATATCTGGACCTGTGGACAATCATTTCTGCATTTACTTCCATATTTAGTTAATACTTTCAAACTCTAAACTCTTTTAGGACCAATGATTCAAGGTTCCAAAATGAAAAGATCCCACCACCTATCATCCCAGACGAGGTAGTTGTAAATAATTCAATGATGCCGAAGTCGCTAGACAAAATTAAGGCCCATGATTTATGAGTTATTAAGCTGTTTGAAACAACACTTCATGGCAAGTCTGTTATTCGACTATATTCAAAACCATTCTAGCAAGTATATTGTTCGGCTATATTCAAAACTGGCGTATAGTTTGACACACCAAGAGGCCAAACCACAATGAATCAATAAAAAAAGACCATCTTACATGATTATAAACCATATTCATTCTGGATCAATAATTTTCCAAGTCTGACTGCCTAATACCGTAGTAGGCCATACAGTCTACAGGTAAGTAGTAGGATGAATCATCAAGTAAATGATAAAATAGAAAGAAAATACCATGGTGGCTTTCATCAGTGCTTCAGAATTACTAGGAAATTTATGTAAAATTTGCTCATAAGTTTGCACAGCTTTTTGATAATCTTGAAGACCTTCATAGAGGGAAGCCATGCTAAACCTAAGACTAATATCTTCAGGATTTGCCGTTATAGCCTTTTTTAAGCAGTTTTTGGCTAGCCCATGTTTCTCCAGCTCACTGCATAAATTGTGTAACCAACTTTATTGCCAAATAAAGAAAGATTATATTGTTCTAAACAATTTTCAAATCTATTTGGGACAAATAACAAACTCAAACCAGAAAAGTATTTTCAAGCGCAGACTTTCTAGAAGGAACAATTAAAAATAGCTGAAACGGAAAAATTACTTTAACAGTTCTGCCCTTCTTTGATATGAAAAACATGGAATTAGGAACAGAAAAAAAAAAGTTGACCTAAAAGAAGTTCAAAGAATTGAAGAAGGGTTAAAAGCTTTAATTGCATAAAGATGAACTTAAACCATGATGACGAGTATTTGTGATACCACCATTTGGTATAGTTCATAATTTAAATTTCGTTTTTGTTTGCATCAGTTTTTAGCTTGGGGTTTACAGAACCGAGGTTCTAGGGAATATAGGTTGGAGAAGTAATGTGTTGTGCTTTCCATGAGTTTTCAGCGGATAGGGTACACTCAACTCTTGGTATAAAATAAAAAAATATATTTTAATAGAAAAAAAAAAAGGCAACATAAGCTGGAAAAAACTTACATGCACAAAGGGACAGCTATTTCCCATCGAAATGCATCCCTTGGTGACAAATTTGCAGCAAGCATGTAAAAATCAAGTGCTTTCATCTTATCCCCCATTGCATAATGTACGAGGCCTAGGGTGTGATATGGATCTGGCAAATGCGTCGCAATACGAACAATTTCATACAATATACGTATAGCCTGTAAATCCGAAGTGAGTGAATTAATTTGTCAAGTATCTCACAATGAAGTACCAAAATGGAAATTCTTACAGAATTATAAAACACGTCATGAGAGGTCTTTACTGTTCTGAAAACTAGCTTATCATATTATTTTGAATTTGTACACCAACTTATCAATTTTTAGGTTTGAAACACTAACCGAATGTAAATAGATCAATTAAGTTAACTGCATCTAAGTTAATAGGAAAAAATCACGCTTTCGATGATCACTTTTGTTCACTAACATTTAGCAATAATTGCATTTGTAGACTCATATATATGCCAAAATAACCGCAACTGTACTGATAGCAATAAATGTTAGGTTAGTGTACTGATTAAAAAAACATTTTAAGTTGCTGTAGAAAATCGAAAATACCTGACAGTTTGCTCTACAAAAAAGAAAAAAAAACTTTTAATGAGATGAATAATAGATAAGCTAAGGAAGCCAAACTAGCGCAAGGATCAGTTTATCAAATATAGTCACCAGAACATCTCCAAAAGGTTACTATATCAGTTTGAAGGGAAATAAATACACATGATGTTTCAAGAGTTTTCATTCTTGTAATCACCAATTAAGGGAAGAGGAAATTAAAAAGAGAATGCAAAAATTCGAGAACAGAACCATTACTTACAAAGTAGACTCCTACTATGTGCTAGTTACCACTATATACGTATCTTTGCAAGGACATGTCTCTGGATCAAAAAAAAATATGGACGTGGCATAACAATCTGATACTTGCGATATATTTTTTGGATGATGATTTATTAAAATAATCAAGAAACTTTTGGCAAAGAGTCCTAGCACCACAACATGTACTATTTACCATCTTCCAAAAAACTTAAATGAGCATCCTTAAAAGCCTACCGAATAATAAAAGCATTGTGCAGAAGAAACCATATAGCACTATGTAAAGCATCGATATTGACTTCCACTACTTGTTGTGTTTCCCATAGCATAAACAAAATTCAATATCGATGGCTTATTAAACAATAGTATTAAAATAACTGCATACCTCCTCATACCGATTGTGTGCATAATGAACATTAGCATCACCTATTTTTCTTGTAATCTCCGGGCTAAGTTTATTCTTTGATCCTTTTCTTCTACCTCTCTTCTTATACTGCAATGGAAAAAATGAAATGACTCTTAAGAGTGTACTGTACTGGAATTTACAATAGGGAAGTTACATCACACCAACGAACTGGAAAAAGAAAAGGTAGAAAAAAAAGTGTTTCAAGTTGGTACAAAAGTTCAAGTGATTGAGAAGTATTTGGGGGCTTTCAGGTAAAAGCTTCCAACTTCCTAAGTAAAAAATAAGATGGATTCTTTACTTGCAAGATACAAGCTGGGGTCATCCAACTTGAAGCTGCAACTTATTCAGGCCAAAAAAGTATCTTCTAAGCCTATTAACCAAATACAGTCCAGCTTTTATGAGAAAAGAAAACTAGAACAGAAAAAACAAACAAAAAAATTGAGCTCAAAAACACATCAAATGATAACAAGAAGGCTACCTTTTGTGATTTTCTCCTACGTCCGTAGTTCAAGTCATCCATGAGTTCGTCTATACTCACTCCTGTAATATCATTCAGTCCCAGCTTCCGGACTAAACTTTCACTGAAAATAAAATAAAATAAAGGAGGGTTGGGAATTAAAGTAGTTACAAGCAAATAAGAATATCACTATTGAGCACCAACGATATCCCAATACTGAGGAAAACCCCACATCCAAATAGTAATTGTAGATTCTTAGTAGGAAATCTCATGGGGAAAATTTTTGGGAGAATAGCTTTATAAATAAGGGATGTGCAAATGTGAGGACAAGATTCCATATGAAATATCTTGCATTTACGATTCAAAAAGAACATCAATTGGCATCTCAATTCAAACTAAAATACCCATTTGGCGGCAGTTGTTGAATAGCACTTTGTTAACAAACATCAAGTGTTCTCAATAATACACTTTGTTAAAAAAAATTGCAAACTTATTGCAATCAAAAGTGTAACAGAAAATATTTAAGTATACTTGCTGTATTTAAGAATAGTAGAACTTGATGAAGAATAAGCAAACAAAATTGAAAGAAAGTTTCCAAAACAGAATCGAACAATTAGTGCACTAACTTTACCAAAGTTCATTATTAAGATATCAATATACACAAAACCAAACAAGTAGTACACCAAACTGTTAAAATTTAAGAGTTTTTAAAAATTAAAATTTTAAAGATCAAGTATCAATTATTCAATTGTCAGTCGATACTAGTACATAAGCATACTCAAACAAAATATACACAACCAGTGCTTTAAGTTGAAATTGTAATACTGGTATAGAAATTGTTTCAACGTGTGTAAATTGATGTGCATGACTCTAAATTATGAATTTAAACTAACTGTTAGAGCTGATAAACTGGAGTAAATATGTAAATAACACACTAATTTAGAGTACCGGTGAGAATCTTGGGTCACAAGGGCTTTACGCTTTTTTGATGCCAAAGTTTCATATTGATTTTCAGGGCACTCAAATTGCTGATAGGACTGGTTCAAAATAGCATTATCTTCCATTACAGCCAAAGGCTCTATCTCTTCTTCAGACATGAATACATATTCGCCAATATCTCCATCATTTTCTTCATCGTCGCCGCATTCGTCTTCATCATGTTCTTCCAATTCATTCATATCATCTTCGCCTCTTTTTTCATCTAAGTCATTTAGTTTTGAGGCAACTTGAGGAATCCCTTTTTCAGCATTCAATGCAATGCTCATTTTAAATTTCACTCCCTGGTACGAAATTGTAAAAAGTTCTTGAGTTTATAGGGAATCGGTAAAGGAAAATTCTGAGGAAATAAGTTATAGACAGAGGTGGCATAATATTCACTTGCTTTGTATAATAATCTATAAAGATCAAGGAATAAGTGTGCTAAATATTCGGAATAAATTCCAAAATAAAGCCTTTTCAAGACCTATTGCTACTTGAAATTTAATAGTAATAACTAATATCCAATAAGCTTGATTGTTAAGTATCAGAAAAAACACAGATTACGAGTTTGTGATGCCCTAACATTTGAAAATATAACAACTTTTCAATCATAAAATATCTGGATTCTGAAGGGAGTCGTTGTCAAAAGAAAGCGTAACCGGAAAATAGATAGGCTATTCTAAAAATTCTTGGACATTAGAGGGATGTTTTATTTTCCATCATATTTTCAAAAATCAAAAGCAACTTTTCACTAAATATTCTGGTAAAAAGCTAAGATTTTCGTCAAAGGCTAGCGAGAAGCATGCTCCTCGAAACACATATAATTATATTCACGGCACGGTGGAAACTATAATCACTATTAATTGGTGATTTTTGTAACAGAATTAAATAATTTATATAATAATGCCTTTTGCTGGAGAAAATAGGACCCGTGTCATCGAGTAAAATAGTGGTCCCAACCAGTAGTATTATTTCAGTATTATAGAATATTTTAATTTAATGATACGCCCACAAGGGTTCCCTAATATCTTACTATTATTTTATTACCTAATAACGCTATATTTTCGTGCACCTGATCTACCAAATATTTACTAATTTCGCACCGTGGTTTAAACCCAATAGTATTTTAGTATTCTATTTTATTTTAATCTAATGATAGGCCCACAAGGGTTCCCTAATATCTTACTATTATTTAATTGCCTGATAACCCTATATTTTCATGCACCACGTCCACCAAATATTTACTAATTCCACAACGTCGTTTAAAATTTAAACCCATTTTTTTCCCAATGAAAAAGTAGGGTTTACAACTTACAAGTATACAAAACAAATTAGTTTCTAAAATTTTATTTACTAAGCACAAATGCTGGTTTGTTATATACTACTATTATGGGATCCGGATCCCCTTTCGTGTCCCCTGTATTTTATTTTCACGCAAATTTTAAATTTTTACAACTTGTTTCGTACGACTTCTATTTTGCATATTCTATGCAGATTTAATAATTATTTATCCATAATACTTGGACTGTAACCCTATAATGGATATTCAATAAAAAAAAAAAACTATTGGAATAAAATAAATCTGTTAATAATCGAATTGGAGAAAAATACCTTTTACTCTGCCAACTTAGAATTATATATAGAGAGAGAGAGAGAGAGTACGCAGATTTTATTAATTATAATAAAAAAATATTGATTATAATATTTAATTTTTCAACACTATAAAACTCAATTAGTTGAGTCTACTATACTATAAGTTGAATATTAACTATAATAAAATACTATTGATTATAATATATTTTTTTTTATCAAAACGGGATATAATCTCGTCTAACGCTATGACGAACAAAACAAAATTTCGGCTCTAAGATAAAAAAAAAATACTTATGTTGTGAATTAATGATAATAATGATGATGATTGAAATTTTTTCGTAAACCAACCGTGTCAATTAGAATAAATAAACATTGATCTTTTGATCGAAGATACGACGGGCATGGCAAGGAAGGGGAGAGTTATTACAAAACAACATAATTTTAATCCAATCTTTTTATCGTTTTATAAACCATATATATATTTACAATTTTCTTTTTATAAACCATATATAAACCATACATCATGGTTTATATATGGTTTCTAAATTGTTAAAAATTAATAATACATTGTTAAATATTTAAATATTGGTTTCTAAATTGTTAAAAATTAATAATACATTGTACTAAATAACATTTTTCCCAATCGTTAATGTAACACACTAATTGCAAACAACTGAAAATATTTAATGCAAACTGTTTTGATTATATGTTTTCTAATGTAACTCACACTAATTATGATGTAAGGTGGATTATCTATTTATATTATGATGCAACAATGTACAAATTTCATATCTGCTTGTCCATATATATAAATACTAGTTTTGGTGTCCGCGCGATACGTATGCGATGTGTCATGCGACAAATAAATATAATATAGTTGGCGTGATGATATAAATATATGGGAAATAAAGAGAGATATTATAAGATGATATTATTTGAAAGCATTTTGGTTGATTAAATGGGGAGAAATAATGTTATTAGTTTTTCTTTTCCTATTTTTTTTATGAAATTCGTGTAATATAGTAATTATTAAAAAGTGAAAGGGTGTTTTTAAAAAAAAAAAATGACCAAATGATAATAAACCTAGTTTTGATGCAACAATGTATACAAATTTGTTGAGCAAGTTGTTTGATAATAAAAAATATTCTTGTATATATTTACCTCACTATCATGTTTCGAATCATGATCAAGATATTTGTAAGGTTTACAGAACTCGTAATGATGTTTGCGGTTTTTGTAACTTTTGTGAATGTGCGTTCTTCGCTCTTAGTTTTTTTTTTTTTTTTGAAAAGTCGTTCTCCGCTCTTAGTTACTGACTATAGTTTTGTAAGGTGGCTTACTAGTTACTACTCTATTTTTTCAGGTATTCACAAAATATATTCTCGTTTCATCGTCTGAAAGTCGCCCTTCACCCTAAACTTTAAGGTTATGTCGGATTGAGATGTTAGAAAATTTAACGATTTTGTTAATGTATAGAACTGATAAATTGTCGATCGCACAGCCAAATCATAAAAATGGGTTGCTAACATCTAGTTTTGTGTCGAACAAATTCAAGGGCTGGAGATTAGCAGACATAAACTAAAAGGAAAAAAAGAGTCAAAAATGAGATCAATAAACAATCAATCAATCAATTTACTAACTCATTACGACACTCTTACCCTGTCATCGATTTTTTTAGCTTAGTTAAATTAAAACGAATATCTACCCTTCAAGTCATCGTAACGTGACGTGACAGTCATGTCACCGACTCACCGCACAATAAATTTCCGCCCACTAATTGACACAGAGAGCACAAATTTGACATTACAGAGCTCGTTTGACATTAGATTTATTGATATAAAGAAAAGCTTTTTAATATTAACGAGTAAAAAAACTTGCTTAAAAAGAGTTGCAGTAGTGTTTGGGACCACTCTAGTTTTTCTTATTTTTATTGATAAGTCATAAGTCACCTTTTTTTAACTTATAAGTGAGTTGTGAATATACAAACACATTGTATTACCAAGTTTATGTTAATGCTAAAAAGTTTAAAAAAATCGCAAGTCACTAACTTATCTTCTTTGGAGCTTTTTAACTTTTTTGACCAAAAAGTTAGCTTTTTAAAAGCTAAACAAACTAGCTTACATACCAAACACTCATGATATTTTTAATAAAAAAAAAATTAAAAAAAAATTAGTACACTCTACGTACACAACAAACGTAAGTATAATTGAATTTGATGAATGACATCACTAATAATTCAATTAAACCGTGGCCTTTGGATGTAAGTGAACGGATGCGATAAATAGTTTCCGCATGCCTCGGCTTTCGTCACTATATAGATAACGATGTTAAACAAAAAAATAAAAATAAAGTAACAGCGTATGCTCATTCCCTGCGTTCTGTTTAATGACCGCGTAAATGACTATGCAACTGTTACACCGAGTTGGTCGTGACATTTCCGAGTTGTTCTGCCTTCTTGTCAGTCGCGACTACTCTGTACCAATATATGACTGTTCAACTGTTACACTGACCTCATTATGGTATCCTTTTTTTTTTTGGAAAATTGATTCGCCGGAGGTCAATATATTATGAGTAGGTTCTTACCCTTCGGGCGTTCTACCTTAACCTAATTTTCGGACCCCTCTTACTTGATCCAACCAAGATTGATAACATACATAAGCAAAACTATTGCGAGAAATAATGAAATAGTTTTGTAAGAATTAAGAACATAATTTTGAAGTCCCTCGTCAGACTGCACTTGAGCAAACCGGATGTTTTGTCTAGGTCTAAGGAAGGTGGTCCTCGATACTACAGCTATTTCTCTATTGTTGACAACTTCCTTCTCGTAAATTAGACGTACCCCGCACTCCTTGACCTCCCGAGCAGGCTTTAACTCCCGATCAGTTGTATATATCCCTCTCTTAACACGATTTCGTGTGGTAACAAAACAAATTTCCAAAATAGTTCCACCCATGTGGAAGTCATCAATGGTGAAGTATCTTGTTGGTAAAAACAAAACAATAACACTTTCGGAGTTTTTGGTAAATTTAAAGAACTCACCAAAATTAAAGATTTTCTCTCCAATTCTCATTTGTATACTGATATTACGGTCTCGGCCCTTGGTATTTACTACAGCTACGAACGCGAATCCCAATAAGTTGGAGTCGTTTAAATCAAGTATAGGCAGATGGAATTCTATTGAACCTCTAACATTTTTATAGTTGACCCACTCGGGAATTTTGGAGCCGGAACAGGTGTAAATTCTAGATGACCGACGCTTATTTTCCTGTACACAAGTATAAAATATTTCAGCAAACTTGTCATCCCTTTTAGATTTGCATGATATAAGGACTGAGGCTAATATGTGCGCGACTTTTGAATTAAAAAAGTTTGAAATCAAACCCATTTTACTTTGATAAAAGCTCAGGTGAGTGTAAAAGACAACCTTTATTTGATTGAACAAAAAATTGTATTCCATGAGAGTGTTTATTTCCTCAACTCCGACTAGCTCGGGGCAGCCTGAAAAACAAAGTCTTCTTGCATCTTTGTACACAATTGGGCTACATATGGCTTTCAATGATTCACATCCATAAGCGATAACATCTCTGGTGTTCAATGGAAGCTCAGGTAATTCTTGTAAATTCTTGCATCCATCTATGAACAACTTCTCCAAATTGATAAGATTCTTAATGCTTGCTGGTAAAAACATAAATTTGTTTTCAGACAGGAGTAAAGTTTTCAGTGACAAACATATGGAGATCGAACCAGGGATGACTCTGAGGCTGCAAAAAGCAAGGTCTAGCATACTCAAAGACTCAAATCCTAAAAAAGACGGCGGTGTAATTCTTTTGCATGATCTAATTCCGAGTGTCTTTAAGTATTTTAAGCGTTCAACTGAGGCTGGGAGTTGTGTAATCCCGGTGAATGATACATCAAGTACCTCTAAACTGTCGATAAGTCCGACTTCTTCAGGAAGTTTACCAAGTCTAACGCACCCGAATAACGAAAGCTGTTTAAGTTTTTTTAACTGACCAATGCTTCTTGGTATACAGAATCTTCGAGGAAAGGATACGACTAGCTTATCATCTGGGGATACATTGATATACTTTGAACTCTGAATTCCTCCCAATTCGGCAAGCAGTTTATCAGGGCAATAACGCCCATCGAGTGTACACATTTTAATTGTTTCTAAATGGCCAGTGGTGATCGATGTACTACCAGGTTCAATCGAATATGCGAGTTTCATAAGCCTGCATAATGGATTTCCTAAATTGTCCGTAGGTCCCATTTCCTTATGCAATTTACGAAAATTATAGTACCAATTGAGCAAAAGTTGTTTAAATTATTGTAAAGGAACAATAATGTTACTCGTTATACTATAACCTCGTAAAAATTGCGGGATTGGCATAAACTTAGAGGATGTGACTTCAAGAACATCTAAACCGTCAACAAGTTCAAATGATTCATCCTGCTTTTTAAGATCAATGATCCCATTAAGCAACTTTCGTGCAAGCTTTTCTAACTGACGAATGTTGCTATCAGGTAAATCCGAGTCCGGGAGACTACCGACAAATGAAACATCAAGAATCTCTAAACTTTCTATATGTCCCACTTCATATGGCAATTCACTAAGGCTATAACATCCATAAAGCAGAAGTTGTTTAAGTTTTTTTAATTGACCAATGCTGCTTGGTAAACTTTTCAAGCCTGTACAACCTGACAAATCCAGATGATAAAGATTGGTTGAATTACCAATGGTTTGAGGTAATTCCGTTGTGCGGGTGTTATCTAAATTCAGCTGCTCTAACTGGTTCAGATCTCCAAATCTTTCCAAGATGTTCTTAAGCTTCCAGCAGCCAGAGAAAATCAAAGTTTGAAAACATTGAGATTCAATCCCATAAGGAAGACGACAAAGATTAGTGCAGCCTTTGAAGTTCAGGTTTTTGAGCCTTCTTAAATATTTAACAGAGGGATGTAGATCCACTAAAGCTGTACAGCCTTCAAAATTCAAGTCCTCGAGATTAGGGAAATCTGTGAAATCTGGACTCTTGGTTAGAGATGTTGAGTGTCTAAGATCAAGTAATGCTAGCTTCGGTAGTTTCTGTAAGAAAAATAATTGAAAATGAAGTCAATTGCATCTATTCAACAAATGAATGGATGCTGCCACAAACTTACCACCGTCTTGTCCCAAAGTTGTTCAATGTGGCTATTGGTCAAGCTTAGCTCAACAAGATTCTCTGGTTGGAATGAAGAAGGCATGCAATTTAAAGGGCACTTGTGCCAAAAAAGCAAGCGTAACTTGTCAGAAAGATCAAAGGAACACCATGCACCACGGATCATAAGAATTCGCAGATTTGTCATCTTAGCAAAGGCATTCGGCCTTGGTTGTAAATTTTCAGGATGAAGAAGAATGCCTTCAACCTTTTCTGTTCCCTAAAAAAGCATTATTCAATTAAAGAAATGCAAAATTTAAATTCTATCAGGGTAGTGAAATAATGTGCTTTTGTAAATTCAAGAATATCTAAAAAAAGTGTCAACTGCAATATTGTCGACTGAACTAACCGTGTTTTCCATAAGTACGTCTTTAACATCAAGAGGACGCCACAATCTGCTACGCTCACCAGGCACTTTCCTTGATTCTTCGTCAACAATAGACCACCCCATCTTTTGGACTAAATCATGCATAACTAACACATTGTCATCTGAAATAGTCAAAAGCGATTTTCTAACAAGAACATTGACTCCAATATCCGGGTTGAATCCACAACTGTCCAGTACCTTTATTACTCGATCTTTGTTCATGCCTCTGAAAAAACAAGCAATATCAAGAAATATTTCCTTCTCTTCCCATTGCAATCCGTCATAACTGCTTTTAAGTACTCGTTGACTTTCTTCATCAGGGCATTCCTTCAGCCGAGCCAATTCACTTTCCCACTCACGGACGGTTAAACCTAAAAGTAAAGAACCCAAAACCTTGAGAGCTAAAGGAACCCCATTAGCATATTGTACTGCAGGTCCTATGAACCTCATGAATTCTTCAGTTTTCCCATTTATCCCAAAGGCCTTGGATTTAAACAGCTCTATAGATTCACGTTTTGACAATGGTTGAACATGGAATACATCATTTACTCCGCATACAGTTAATACGTGTCGATTTCGAGTTGTTATAATTATTCTACTTCCAGGACTGAAGTGAAGATTTCTGATCAGGTTTTCGAGTTGTTTTGGCTCGCTAACATTATCAAGAACAATGAGAACTTTTTTGCGACATACCATGTTCTGAATTATGTTTGTTCCATGCATAACACTTCGTACTTCAAGATCTCTTTCCATTAGGGTATCTGAAATAAGATGTTTTTGAAGAGTTAATACGCCACTTCTAGTTAAAACTTCGGTAACATCATCGATAAAGCTGCATCCTTCAAATTGCCAGGAGATAGAATCATAAACAACTCTTGCAAGGGTTGTCTTCCCGATTCCCCCCATTCCCCATAACCCTAAAATTCGAGGCTCATCTAATGCTAAATCTAGTAGCTCAATTACTTCCGTCATTCGAGATTTTATTCCAACTAGGTCTTGAGCAGGGATGTGATACGTATCACTTATTCTGATAAAAATTTTGTGAACAAGGTTATCGATAAGTGCCGGTGCAGTCCTGTTGATGAGACAAATAGAATATGCTGATTTCGGTTAGCGGAACGTCAAACTAATCATATATAAAAAGGTTTTTCTCTTCTCTATTCCTTTTGACACCTCTTAAAGTCCAAACAAACATAATTATTTTTCTTAATAAGATGATTTGTCTGGCTAGAGATTTTTACGGATCACATATCGATTTATGCATCCAAGCAATAAGCATAAGTTTTTTCTCCTCTCTCTAACGGTATAAGCTGCCTAGCTAAAGTTACAGTTGTTTAAAGTTGACATGATACAAGAGCTAATAAACTAAATTAAGCTTTTAGGTTAGATCAAGTCTTATGATCCCGATATGATTTCAGAGAAATATACTAGTAATTATGATTTCAACGTAGCTCTATGATTTATCTCAACAGACAATAGCTCCCTTATTTGTTTTCTTTAATAGAATTCATAAGAGTTTTAACTAAGTTTTTTTCATTTGATATCAGATCAAGCATGTGAGTTTAGCCTACTATTTTTTTTTTCGAATTTAATTTTAAACCAAGCAGTACAAGATAGTTAATTAAATTATTCTTATCCTGAATAAAGAAATAACAACTTCCTTTGTTATAAACATGTTTTTGTAAGTAAGCACATATGTGAGATGAGGAAATCATATATTGACAAAGAGCATGAATTAGGAATAAGTAACAGACTTACTTAAAACTTCCGTTCGGATATTCCCATCCTTTTAAATCACCCACTTCTGACAAAGCTTTGGTCCATTTTTTGACTTTCTTCTCATTAGCAGAAGCTGCAGTGGCAAATCCATCACCGAATCGTCCTTCTATTTTGCGAACCTCTGTTGGCTCAACGTGATAGAAAACCGGGTAAATAGCATGACCCGTTGTTCTTTTACATAGAAGTATGTGCGCAAGTTCATCCAAGCACCATGATGAACTAGCATAGTTTTTCGATAAAACTACAATTGAAAGACTTGATTCCTCAATAGCTTTGTAAAGACCGTACTTAATACCTTCTCCATCCTTAAGTTTATCATCGTCTCTAAACGTCAAAATGCCTTTTTGACGTAAGGTACGGTACAAGTTCTCAAGGAACTCGCCACGGACGTCTTGACCCCTAAAACTCAAGAACACGTCGTATTTACGACGAATGGTATTAGAAGTAGAAGGGTTGAAGCAACTGGCCATTTTACGGAAAAAACTTGTATTTTTTTTTTTTGAAAATAAACTTGTATCTAAATGACTCAAAACTGGTTAACACTAATGCTTTCTCATAAATTTTGTAATTTACCTAACACTTAAAATAGTTGATTTCTTTTTACAATGAAATACAGTTCACTAAAGTGGTTGGGTATTAATAAATAAAAAAAAATGGGGTTTTTACGATGACTCTTTTATTTTTTGTACAGTTTTTCCCCATTTTTATTTTATTTTTTTCCACTATTAATAAATTAAAAAATAGGTTTTCTCCACTATTAATATAAAATAAAAAAAAGTTGTTGGGATGTTGATTATATCCAAATTTTATATACAATGATTAGAATAACAGACTTTAACAGTCAACAATCAACATAAAACTAAACAAGAAAAACACATATCTTAATCAATTATCAACATGCATTGGATGTAATCTTTTATTTATTTGTGATAACTGCTATATAAACATTATGGATTTGTTCAAAATATTCTAGTCAAAGCATCCATTAGCACCTATACGGGTGCATGGTACGGATACGATATGATAAGATACGGTACATCTTACGAGAATACGTTGATTTTGAAATTTTAACGGTACTGGTACTGTAAATTTTTAATGTAATTTATACAAGGTCCGAATGAAATAAAAAGAGAACAATAGAGAAAATAACTCAAAAAATTAAATACTATTTAAATGTCTCATACATACCTCATTATATTTTATTATTGTATATGGGCATCTTAAGTGTACACCTAATTATATATTCTAATTCATTTATATTGTTGTTAAATAAATAAGTATGTTGCAATCTTAAGTGTACACATACTCTTTAATATAATATTAATAGTGTTATCTTATGAGGTAACAATGTAAGAATTTTTCGACCAACAATAAAAATGTAATATATCATGCTCGCCATTAGTGTTCGAGTTTTGCTTCGGATACTTTAATGTTTATCGGGGTTATAGTACTTCTTTTATGTTTGTTCGTTAACTCATACTGGTTGTCCATATTCGACTCATGTTTGTTTATTAACGAACAAGCACGAAGTGAATGCTTGACGAATAATTTGTTCACGAATAGTAGTTCCTTAACATCATAAATCTTATGAATTGAGTTTACACCCGGATAGGAAATTATAAATCGAATATTTATCTATTAATACATATAAATCAAATAACTTATTTTTTAAACTCTTAACGAATTAAGCTCTTAATGAAAGAAAGATGTACCGTGTTCAAGTTTGGTTAGTTTATTTAATAAGCGAACACGAAACTAGTTGTTAACAAACCGTACACGTAGATGTTCATGAAAGTTTCGATTGATTTGCATCCTTTTAAGTCCAGTCATAAGTAATCATATAAAGGTGAGGAGAGTTTGGATCGGTTTGAGTTTTTGATTACAACGTAAATCAAACCCCTTAAAATCCATCCCACGGTTCAATTTGGAGCAATTTAATACTCGAAATCAAACGAAACAAACTCCTAATAATTGGATTCGTTTATCTCAACTTAATCGGTTTGAACTTAATTAACTACTACAATAATAAAACCAAAACCTGTTTTTAGTAAGAATGAACATGAGCTTGATGTAACAAAAAAAAAAAATACTAATGAGTACATATAATATTAGAAATTAGACGTTTTTTTTTTTATGCAAAACAAACATACAAAAACCAACAAAGTGACATACAAAACGACAGTCATATCCCCGCGAAGAGTTTTCCGTTCACTAATTGACACAAAGGGAACAAAATCGAGTAGTTGAGTGTATTACGAATTATTTAGTCGTATAATAAAAGAACGCAATGAAACTCAATATCGTGTCAATAGACAATAATATTTTTATAAGAGTGATGTTATCGCTACCCTTATAACTCACCCGAAAAGTCTATCCGATAACATAAAACAATCATACTCACTTTTTTGAATACGTGTCAAAAAAATGATATTACTACTAAGAAAAGAGAGACATCTCATTCTCAACACTAATTATTATCTTAATCATTCTATTTATTCATTTATACATATCATTTATTTGTGCTCCTATTTAAAAATTTATGATAAAATTTTGACATTAACGTTTGAATAAAAAAAAAATATAAGATATCAGTACAAGTCACGCCACGTAATAAAAACACAACCTACTAAAAATCTCAAATAAAAATATAATAGAAGTCTAGTTGAGCCTACCCTAAATTTAAATATTAATTAAAAATAAAAAAAATTGTTAAATCTAAAAATACAACCCACTAAAAATACAAATAAAAATATACTACAACCCTAGTTGAATCTATCCTAAATTTAAATATTAATTAAAAATATTTTTTTTGTTAAATATATTATTACTAACAATAAAAACTCTTGATGAGGTGGATATGCCATATAATGTGAGTTGATTTTTTTGGTAAGAAAAATGTGTAAGTAAATTTTTTTAAATATTAGTCTAGACATAATATATACTTAAAAACGGTTGTATATTTTTTTACTTTCAACTACCTCTATTATTACTGGTAATCGTTACCCACGCGTTGCGTGTGCGACGCGTGACATATATGATCCGGATAAATACATTTTAAAAAAATATATTGATTAAATGAATATATTAAATTAGAAATCATGAGTAATATAATGTTATTGTTGTACAAAATATACGTAAAACGATTTTGTTGGTATATGATTATAATTATAATTGTTTTGAAACGATAATGATTTTTATGTATATTTTATATTTTGAATTGAATAAATGTAAATGATTAGTTAGTAAAAAAAAAGTAGGGTTATTTTCATAATAAATGGGCAAAATTGAACAGTCTCATTTGTTTATTATAATAAAATGAAATAATATAATAGAATGATGATGATAATGTATAGAGATAATAAATAATAAGATAAAAATAAACCCCCTACCCCTGAGTCTCGAACCCTACAATGAAACAATATCATTATATATCTCTCCCATCTCTCTCTCTCTATATATATATAAATTACAAATTAATATAAAATCTCGCGCCATGGACGAGGTAGTTTTAACAGCTTTAGAAGAAATATGCAAACAAGGTGAAAAAGGCATATCTCTTTCGTCTCTATTGCGTAAAATATCTCCCGCTCTCTCCTCCAACTCTCTCCCACCGTGTCCTGATGTCATTAAAGCCTTCTTTAACAGCCTTTCCGACATTCCTGGGCTTCGGTTCGAACCCAATACGGGGTTGCTTGGTAAAAAACTTGATGAAAATATTTATGATGTTAAAAACTTGTGCGTGGATGAGTGTGAGAGGGTTGGTATGAGAGTCGTTGCGAGTGAGAAGCTGCTTGAAAATTTTGTTGGTATTTATGATATTATACCCTTGGTCTCGGATCCTGATGATCCGCCTGTTCCTGCTAATCAGCGTCGCGTCCTTGATCGCCTTGCCCTAGCAAGGTTTCTGCCTTATTGTTTTACTATTGTCAGGGGCGGAGCTAGTAATAACACTACGGGGTTGCAAATTTTTAAAAAATAAAAATATGTTATTTAACGGTGTTGCAAAAGCATCAAAACTTATTGTTTTAAAATTGAAAAGATAGAAATTTCGTAAATTGTGAGGTTGCGAGTGCACCCCTTTGTTAAATGATCTGCCCCTGACTACTATCGGTTTTTTATTACTACTCTGTCACATAATAATGGCTCTCCAAAAGGGTTAAGAAAATTAGTTAATGTAGTTGATTATATTGTTCTCCTATATATGCCAGATTACAAAACTTTGATTGCCAGATTTCAGGTACAAACATAATTTTATATACTAATTATTTTCCATTCGAGAATTGCGCAACTTTGAGGTTCTCTTTGGTTACAGCATTGTTAAATTTGTTGGTTTAGTCCAAGACACTTGATGCTGTAGACTTGTACAGCATTAAACACAATTTGTACTTCTTTCAGCTCTAGAATGGCCAATTTTGTGTAAATTTACATTTTTTTTTTTACCTATATAGCTCTATATTCTATGCAGATGCAGTTAACGAAGTAACACGGAGGTGTAAACACTCATCTCATTACTAGATACTAAAATAGTGTCACATTATTTCTTATGCATCCCAATCTATTGACGAAATATGCAATTTATACATCACTTTCTGTCATATTCTGATAGCTTTAAACATGGTGTATCCTTGCAGAACTAAGGGCATTACTCAATGCGAACTTGCAAAGGAATTTGGTATAAAAGAAAACAAAATAAACTACATATTGAAACAACTTGAAAGTAGAGGCATGATCGTGATACATCCCGCTGCTTTGAGGACTGTAGATGCTAGCTGCAAAAAGGGGTCGAAAACCAGTTCAACTGTGAATACTAACATGCTCTACTTACATCGTTATGCAAAACATTTAAGTTCCCAACAAATACTTGAAGTTACTAAATACAACAGGACGTCAGTGATTGATCAAAATGCAAATTCTAGGTTCGTGGATGGGGATGACATTGATTCCGATTGTGGTAAAGAGGAAGTGCGTGTAAAAGATAATCGGCCTGCTTTGAAAGCCATTTGTGATAAACTTGAACTAGCTGATGGCAAGGTGAGTATTTTTTTTAACAAAATTCCGGTATAAACATGATTATGGGAATGTTAATTATATATCGCAGTGTCTTCATTGTTGTCTATGATTTGGTTTCTTCCTTGAAGGTTCTTTTTGTTGCTGACATTAAGCGAGACCTTGGTTACAAAAATCCCTCCGGGCATAGAGCTTGGAGAAGTGTAAGTTTAGCCTTCATTTCCTTGTTTTCCCTTTGCTTCTTTGTAAAGCATTATTTTTTATAATTCTAAACCATTCTAAAAGTTGTCTTGTGATACTGATTTTTTTTTCATTTTTGCTTATTAGATACTCAAGAAGCTGAAAGATGCGCATTTGGTCGAGGATTTCTCTGTAAAAGTAAATAAAAAGGTAAGCAAGATGCTTATTAGATACTCTCTCTTATGTTGCTATTTTGGGTTTGAACAAATAAATATGATGTTTCAAAGTAAGTTAAACGAACTACCTATTTTTTCTTATCATTGGTCACTCTTCTGGCCCTCGCATATTCTTACGTTGCCTTCTACACAATTTAAGTTTTTTGTCTGACTTAAGTAATTGACAACCTCTTTTCTACCTTTAATATGAGTAACTTCTAATAGTTGATGGGAAATCAAATTCCCGTGACCCCCATTCACAGATATCCTTTATCGTGCCGAGTGAACTTGGCATTTTCTAGTCAAGCAATATGCCAAAGTTATTCTGGCTTATATGAGTTAAATCATGTATTAATTCCAAGGAGTCTCTTATCTAAGTATTAGTTATTCCTCCCTTTCTGCTTCATGTGTGTTGCATATCAACGATTTCTTTGGTTGTTCCAGTGATATTACCGTTGTATTTCAATTACAACTCTTCTTTCATTGTATCTAAAGCTCTTTTTACTTCATTGCTTATCTTTTGGTGCTTATTTCAAAGGAAGTAAAAGGTTTGCGATTGTTAAAAAGTTTTCCGCCCAAGAATTGCAAGCATAGAGCTATTCAAAAAGATGATGATGATGATGAAAAAGATGATGATGATGATGATGATGATGACGACGATAGTGTGAAGAGATCTCAAATAACTGATCAGCTTCTGGAGCTTCCTATTCAACATCAAATCTATGATATGATTGATGCCGAAGGATCAAAAGGGCTCACTATACCCGAGGTTTGAGCCCTTTCTTCATGTACTATGCATGTCTCTCTAAAGTTTAATCCTTTACTTGTAATGGACTAATGGTGATCAAATGTTAGGTTAAAGCTGACAGTTAAAAAGTTTCTGGTTCTTCTTTTTTTGTTTCTTTTTTCATTTTAATGTGGATTTATCAAGAATTTAATCCTGCATAGCAATGGCAGAGGATAAAATTTAGTTTTCAAATGGTTCCTTCTTATTTCATGTGTTTATGATTTTGGACCTTTTGGTAGAATCAATATTCATTGCCATTTCTTGCCACATTTTCGGTTGCTGATCTTCTTTTATTCTTTTGTTGAACTAATAGGTCTGCAAGAGGCTTGGATTAAATAAAAAACAATATTATAAACGTCTCGAACGTATGTTCTCTAGATTTGGAATGCAGAAGAAGACAGAACTCCACAATAAAGTTAACCGCTATCGAGTTTGGACTCCTGGTAACTTCAATCATGAAGCGTCCTTTTCTTTATCGAATAAGCCAAAAAGAGTCTCAAATACAAACTGCACTTCTGCCTCATCTCCTCGAGATGCCGTTTTTAACGAGATTTCGGCTCAGAAACTACCGGGATCGGATGTCTGGACTTTTGAAGTTGATGTCGAGGACTCTGATAAATTACAGGAGAATGTGATTGAACCAGAACTCTCTCGTGGCTCTCCTAAAGACAGTGAGTGCCGTTTTATGTTGCTATGTACAAGCTGTATGAGGAAAGTCTATAAGCTAACCACCTTAATTTCTCCAACAGGAATTTGTGTCGAGAGTTCGGGTAATGTGTCAAAGGATGCTTCACTTAAACCATGTGCTGTTGCTTTATCAACACCGCGGAAACAAAAATCAGATCGGCAGTATCTTTGTTTCACTTTGACTGCTGCTTGTGCCAGAAGGGAGCAGTGGATTCTTCAAATGTTGCAGGTTTGTTACTATTAATGCCATGTTTGTAAGTCAAAAAGTTATTTGACCAATTTTTCTTTTCCTGATTTCACTATGGAATGTTCTCTTTTCTTTGATTAGGACAAGAAGTTCATTATCATAAGTGAGCTGCGTAGGGAGCTCATTAGTTTTGAAAAGGACAAAAAAACAATGACAGACAAGAAAACTTTGGACCGTGTTCTAAAGAAACTTATGCAAGAAGGTCACTGCAAATGCATCCCTGTTAGTGCACCTTTAGTAACCAATTGTGGTCGTAGTCGGACAACTAGTGTGATCTTGCAAGCATCTATTAATGTAACTCCTGAATTATTGGTTCAAATTTATGAGAGACTAAGGTCATTTGATATGGAAATTCGCAATCGAGGCCTATCAAGGTTAAAGAAGGAAGAATCTGTTCATATTCTGGATGGTGTTCAAAGATTATTAAAAAATGCTACGTTGGATGGACAAGCTGAATGTTCTGAAGCCATGACTTCAAATGGATTTGTTTCGGCAAAGATGGTTCGAACGAAGTTGTTGCATATTTATTTTTGGAGTTACCTTAGCAGTTCTCCAGGTTGGTGTGATGCATTATCATCTGGCAAACTTAGGTATGATCTGAAGAATCCGCACAGCAGATCCAAATTGTTCTCACTAGAGGCGGCTATTAAGGCCATGCCTCTCGAGGTCTTCTTTCAAGTCGTAGGATCCAGTTACAAGTTTGAAGATATGATTGCAAAATGTAAAATTGGTTTGCGCCTTTCTGATCTCCCCAACGAGGAATACAAACGTGTTGTGAATACTCGAGCAATGGGACGACTGTCACAGATCGTCGATTTACTGCGACGTTTGAAGGTTCACATGCTAGTGCTGTACTTTTCAGGGGTTTTTTATGTTTTAGTCACCTGTACTATCAAACCGTTTTCATTAAGTCACCTGTACTTTCATTTTTTTCTTTAAGTCATCTGTACTTACACATTTGTCATGGTCCGCTACTCTCTCCGTCATTTCGCTCACAGAAAGTTAAACATGTGACCGCACGTGACCAACTTCTGTTAACGGCAGGGACACTTTAGTCATTTTCTCTCTTAAATGACTCAGAATAAAAAAAAAATTAAAGAAAAATAACCTTAATAATGTTTTCCTTTATTAAAAAAAATATTTACCGACATATACAAACATAAAAAACATCATCTCTCTCATATAATATTCTGCTATAATACTCTCACATAAAAAGCATCGTCTCTCTCATATACAAACATAGACGATGTTTTTTATGTTTATATATGTTGGTAAATGTTTTTTTTAATAAAGGAAAAACATTATTAAGGTTAATTTTCTTTTATTTTTTTATTCTGAGTTATTTAAGAGAGAAAATGACTATAGTGCCCGTGCCGTTAACGGAAGTTGGTCACGTGCGGTCACGTGCTTAACTTTCTGTGAGCAAAATGACGGAGAGAGTAGCGAACCGTGACAAATGTGTAACTACAGGTGACTTAAGGAAAAAAATGAAAGTACACGTGACTTAATGAAAACGGTTTGATAGTACAGGTGACTAAAACATAAAAAAACCCTACTTTTCAGCGTTTATCTTTTTTATCATCATCTCATTTGGTTTCTCCAACAAGAGACTCAACTATTGATTGATGGTTATACGTGTTCCTTTTTCTTCATTTTTGTGTAACAACTAAACTGAATGAGTTTCGAACACTGTGGGAACACCTGCCAATCTATTTCTCTGAACAATAATTAATATAGAATCGTGGAGTAAACTCCTTTTATATAATAATTGTGGTGTTGAATACTACTAGTGTCCACTGTTATAAAAAGCTTAATTCAAAGCATAAAAAAACAGAAAAAAGCTCGCTTTCCCGCTTCTAAGGCGATATAGCTTTTGCTTTCTAGACCTTTAGCATAGCTCTTTCAATAATGTTTTAGCCACATTTTCGCTTTTCAAAAAGTTACTAAAGTCGGCTTCGCATCACCTTGTAAATTTGTTGACAGCACATGCTCTTTTTACTTTTTGGCAGTTCATGTATGTTATTGTTCCGTATCTGCATTATTGTTGCTTATTTTAGCAGATTTTGTGACAGTTACTTACACTGGTTCCGGATGGGCAGTCAGAAGATAATGTGGCTGGCACTGCACATGTCACTCTCAATTATGCAATGGAGGTTAAGCCTTACATTGAGGAACCAGTCTCAGTTATTGTAGAATCCGGCGATATACCTTCTTTTGATCTTCGCCCTGAAATCAGACATGATTTTGTTCTTCTAAGCAAAGAAGCTGTTGATACCTATTGGAATACCCTCGAATATAGTTATAGTGTCTCTGATCCAAGAACTGCATTACTTGCTTTTCCTGGTTCTGCTGTTCATGAGGTACTGTTAAAACTCTGCTTCAGATATAACCTTCTATTTAGAAATTTCGATAAGTATTCTGAAACTGTGCGTTTTACATTCATGGTTACTTGCATGAAGCTTGATTCCTTTTATTGTTTGTTTGACTTTGTTCACTTTAAAAATAATAAAAAATTACTCCCCTTTGCCCTTTCTAGGATCACACTTTTGCTTGTTAATAGATGTCCTAATTATTTTTGGAAAAAAAAACTCTTTTCACCACAAGTAAGATCTCACACTGAAGATTATAAAGTATTAGTTCCATTGCTCACTGTTATATGAGCTAGTAAATAGTTGGTTAACTTAAATTTTCTATTAACTGTCTTTCTTTTTAACTTTTCTTGCTTAATGATGTTTTAGTCCCTTCACGTGTGTTCTTCATAAGTTTTATTCATTTCTTGTGATTTACGAAGATATAGTTTGCATATTATCTTTAATCATTTTGTTGTCCATTCCCTGTGTTGGCAACTTTAGTCGAGATCTGCATTTCATTTTACCCCAAAGTGGAAGCGGGCAAGATTTGAGTTATAATTGCAACTCAGTGTATAGTGAAATCGTTTTTTGGCATTGGATACTTGGTTTTCTATTTCTTGGTCTTATGAAACTTGAAATCAATTTTTACGTTTTTTGGGACAAATATGCTCTTTTAGTTTTGAATTATTTTGGTGTATTTTGTCACAATTTCTTTCTCTAGGTAGTTCACTTTCGGTCATGGACCTCTACCGGATTTATGACAGCAGATCAGCGTGCTAAGCTCTGCAAGCGTGTTGAAGATATTCTTCCAAATAAGATTTCGTTTAAAGAGTGTGAGAAGGTAGCCAAAGATCTTAATTTGACACTGGAGCAGGTAATATGTTCCTTGCAGTTACCTTAATAGATCACCTGTTTTACTTTGACAAACGATGATTAAGATCCCTCAGTTATTCATTACTAAAAAAATATCAGTAGCCAATTCATGGGAACTTTCATAGGTTTTTTTGCTTTCTGTTCAGCAAATCTTTAGCTTCTGGAGTTCATTGTAAGATTTGTTAACATTCAGTTAAAAAGAAATGTTCTTCAGAGTTACTAACACTGGGGTTCAAACACATGTATATCCCTTCACTTGAGCAATTTCGACTTGTATACTGTTCTGCTCCTTATTAAGAAAGGCCACTTGCAGGTTCTTCGTGTTTACTATAACAAACGCCGAAAATTTCCTCGATTCGAGGAATATTTAGATGCCCAAGGGGAAGACCTTCAGGTGCATAAGAAACAAGTTCCATCTTCACGTAAAAGGAAGAAATCTTCTGGAGGGAGGTTATCTACCATCAAAGATGTTTGTTCGAAACGAAATAAACCTGCTGAACTATCTGATGCTGATTATCAGTCCATAGAAGAACACAATTTCCCTTCAACTTCTTTGGGAGAGGACTGTGATATTTTAGAAACTTCTGAATACGAATACCATCGGGATGCAACAGAAGAGACTGACTCAAGTAAAGAAAGAGAGCACCACTCTGTTGTTCAAGACTGCGCCCTTTCAAGGATGAAGTCAAAATGCAACAAAAAGTTTTCTTGGACAGAAGAGGCAGATAGGTAACAAGAAAATCTCCTCTCTACAGGCTGGACAGTTATTTCGGTCATTCAGTTGAATTGTCTAAGGTTCCATGTGGATTTGAAATCCGTGGTAAAATTAGTCTTTTAAAATTCATAATGGGCAAGGCCAAATGCAAAGCAGTTGTAGTTTCTTATATCATGGAGCTCAAGGACCACAATCTCCAATACATAAATAAGCCCAAATCTTTTAGGGATTCTAAATCTGCAAGTCTCAAACAGAGCTTACTTGTTTTGTTCAAACATTCGTGCCTTGTTCTATATGATTAAGAGGTTGGATTTATTGGCTGGCATGTTCGTATTCGTTTTATTCTTCAAGAAGGTTTTACTTCCTGTTATATTGGACTTCTAAAAAAATCCAGCTAATATGTACAGGGATAGGATACACACCTAATTAAGAGCTTTTTCCCCCACCTAATTAAGAGCTTTTTCTTTTCCTCCTCTTAACATAGAATGATTCGTTTGTCTTACTACAGGAAATTGGTAATTGTGTATGCGAGAGAACGTGCTCGTCTTGGGGCAAAAATTAACCGTGTTCCTTGGTCGTCACTTCTTGATCTTCCTTCACCTCCGCATACCTGCAAAAGAAGAATGCAAACACTGAATAGTGATGAGACATTTCGAAAAGCCATGATGAGACTATGTAACATGCTTGGTGAGCAATATGCAAAGCATCTGGATCAGTTGCAGAACAAACAATCAAACAGTGGGGATTTCAATACTATAGTTAGAAATTCTGTATTTAGAAAGGGTTGTAGCAGCGGTTTGTCTGCTGGAAGTAAAGATAAAGCTGATTTGTGTCTTGAGAAGCAGTGGTACAATTTTGAGAGTGAAAATGTAAAATCGGCTCTTGAAGACGTTCTTCGTTTGGGAACCAAGAAAAGAATTGTTTCTGCCGGGAAACAGTCAACTCTGAATATCAATGCTGAAGACATAGTAAGTGACCTATTTGGCTTTTGCCACCCCGGCGATTCTCATTTTTTTATTATACATGTATTTACAGTTTTTTCGCGATATATACAATAAAAGTTCCCCTTAATTTCCAATAGTGTTGCTAGCATAGTGGTAGTGGAGGTCAATAACAAGCTAAAGGTCAAGAGTTCAATTCTTACAAGCGGCGAATTTTTTTTGAACTTATAATTATTTACACCACTGCCCCCCGACGAATTTCATCTTGGTCCGCCCCTGATCTAATGGAAACTTGCTTGCTAGAACATTAAACCTCTATTCAGAGCATGATCTTTTTACTGCCTTTATTTACCTCAGGGAGAAAAAGATAATGGTTAACCGTGTTCTCTCATTGTGTTTACTGTTTATTGTTCGGAGAAAATTTTCAAATGTACATTAGCTCTATATGGACCATTATTATCATCTTTTGCAATCTTAAATCAGGAAGTGAAACAGTGGTGTATGCTTTTTGTATCTGTGATTTCATCAGTTCCACGTTTTCACTGACAGCTGAAAGTTTCAAGCTTAGAATGGTTGTTTTACAAAACTTTTGGTTGTGAACAGACATAGTACTTAAAGAAATAGAAATATTTTAAATGGTGCTTCGGGAAGATCAGGCTTGGATTAGGGTTCTCTTCTTTTTGCAATTATGTGAATGTAATTTGAATGCTTTCTACTTGTGTTTTCTTTCTGAAGTTTGTTTATTATCTATTTGTTCAAGATTGGAGGCACCATGGATAGCCCATTTACGCTTTCTAAACAATTCTTCGACAGCATATATTCATCTCCCTTTCCGTATAATACTGGGAAAAGGGCAGCAAAATTTAACCGCTGGATTTGTGAAAAGAAAAAGGATTTAATTGAACAGGGAAGAGTTATTGCAGCCGATTTGCAGTGTGGGGATCTGTTTCATATTTGTGCCCTAGTTTTTACTGGAGAATTTTCAGTTTCACTGTGCTTGCCTGATGAAGGTGTTGGAGAACCTGAAGATTCCAGAATCTCATCAGCAGAAGAAGGAGAGGTTTCCTATAGACGAGAAAAAGGTTTCCCTGGAATTAGTTTGTTGGTGAGTCGGGCTAGACTATCAAAAATAGATTCTCTTGATATACTCCAAGATGGCCGTATCAATAATGTTATCGGTGAAGCTGATCAAGGTAATACGTCTTCAAACACTAATAGTATTGGGACCTCCTTTAGTTTAAACCATGTTGAGGAGATTTTGAATGGGCAAAGCAGCTTCGGTAAAGGAATTGTTGGTAATGAATCGGAATGGAAAGATATGACGAGCTATGCAACACATTTGATGTCTTCACCAGCTAATCAGCAAGTGAACCCTTTTCATCCTCAACTTTTCAAGAATTTATACTCAGACATTCAGAAGGCTGGTGATCAGGGTTTGACCATGGAAGAGGTCATGAAGATCATGAACTCACAAGGTTTGCAAAGATTTCTCCTCCTTTTGTTTAGTTTTTGTCAAGTTAGGCGGATTTAATATTCTTTTTGTTATTGTATTTGATTTTGAAAAAAAAAAAAAAAAACTTACTTGTTTTGTAAGTTTAATCAGATTGATTTGATGTTTATTTTCAGAAAAAGAGGTGCCGGAACTAGTAGTTGAAGCACTAGAAGCATTTGGGCGAGCTGTAAAGGTAAGTTTTACTTCTCTACTAGGAGTAAATCACTTCAGCGGTAAATTGATCAAAATGATTAAATTTACTTTTCACATCCAAAAACTATAATATTGTCTTCTTCTTTTTTACTTCAGGTCAATTCAAACTATAATATTGTCTTCTTCTTTTTTACTTCAGGTCAATTCTTATGCTTCTGTCCATGTTGTTGATTCATTATATCAGTCGAAGTATTTCTTGACCTCCTCAAAGGCCACCTTCAGTCAACATGTTGAAGTCCCGTTAACAAGGGACTCTAAAAGTGGTGATGACAATGATCAGCCAGAACAGCATGAAAACATCATCCTGGATGAAGACGTTTGTACTAGTACGGCTAAGGGTGTACATCTAGGTAATGATGAAACTCACAAAATTACCATCCTAAATCTTCCTAAAGAGGTTTCTATATCGTCTAGTGATGTGCAACATATAGAATCTGTAGAAAGGAATGGTCAAGTGAAAATTACATCAACTGAGAACAATTTTAAAGCTAAAAACTCTGAATCTCACCATGGCGGTCCTGAGTTGTGTAGACCAATATTGCCTTGGGTAAATGATGATGGCACAATAAATAAGATTGTTCACAAAGGACTTTCGCGGCATGTTCTGGGTATTTTGATGCAGAATCCAGGGATGTTAGAGGTAAACATGCATCTATAATTTAAGTTTTTAACTCTTTGAGGGATTATTACTAATTATGCTGATATAGAAGAAAATGTTAAGTTTTACGTGAAACTTGTCTTCAAAACCTCTTTGTCACCTAATATAGTGAATAAAACCATCTCACCACAGTAGGGAGAAGAAACTCCAGGCAAACGAGAGACTTCATCTTGTCTGTGCTTCTAGTCGTTAGTTGGGTAGTTGGGTTGCCATTTTCTTTTGTATGTGTTACCCGCGTAGTTGCTGAGTCTACTAATTTGGTAAAAAATGCAATTCATTTCGATCTAGGCCACAGGTTCAAAATTTAAATGGGGGTAGATTAGGAAGCCTTAAATACCCTTTAGATCAGGTTAAGAAAAATACTCTGGATTTGTAAATTATTGTTTCAGTTCTGGTGGATACAGGTGAATTTTTAGATATTAGGCCTCCACTTTTACTATCAAGCGAATTTCATTTACCTTCCTTTTCTAATATGCATGTCTTGAATATCTTATTTGCAGGATAATATTGTTAACCATATGAGTGCCTTGAATCCACAGGTATGTATCTTTTTCGAGTTCCGAGGTTGTCAATTCAAGCTTCATATGAGCGGCCTAAATTGAAGTTGGTTCAATTTTTTCATAGGTCTAAAAACCTAAACTCTTGGCTTGCACAATTTTAATTCAACTAATGCTATCAGGACGCTTTGTAGTGTGATTGGTTTTGCCCATCGGAACTGCTTGTATAGTTGCGCTTCCTATAAATTCATGACTTTTCTTTAGTGAATAAAGTACTTATTTTCCCCATTATCTAGGCTCCAGTAGAGTTCACAAATTTCACCATCTATTACAATTTTTAAGTTTGAATTATATGATGACAATTATTGTGCAGTCTTGGGAAATTTTCCCCCTACTGGCAGTATGTTTCACTACTACGAGCATATATATATATACTAAACATTATCTTTTGTTTCTGTCAGAGTTGCAGACAGCTGTTGAAACTGATGATTATCGATAATCATATCATCGTGAGGAAGATGAAACAGAGAACAAGCTGCGAACCCTCCTCCTTACTGAACAGTCTTTTCAAAAGCAACTTTAGAAGATCAAAGATGGTCTGTCGCGAGCACTTTTTTGCTAATCCAATGTCGACCACTATATTGTAGTATATATCATATGTATCGGTGGTGGTGATTAGTGAAGGATTCTTCATGGTGCAACGAAGGGTTACCTTGTATCTTTTCTAGTCAAACAATTTTTTGTCATCGAAACTTCTGTTGCCAGATCTTAAAATGTAATTGAGCAGTCAGCCTGCAGTTAAGCTCTCGTGTGTTGCAGATGTTATGTTTTCTATTAATTTTCTATACAAAGTCGCATGCAAAAGGCGCCAGTTGCAAGATATTAAACCGGAAAACTTTTTGTATGATATAAAAAACTAATCGTAATAAGTCATACCATGCTCTTTTTTCCGACCACTCACAACTCTATCTCCCGAGTTTCCTCTTCTCTCCCTTCTCCTTCCGCGGATCGTTGAGTAAATATTTTTTGTAGGAATCTTTATTACTATTTCTATGCAAATTCACGATTTCAAAAATAGTAATTTGCCACCCTCAATTTTTACGTCGTCAATTTTCAGTCACCGGTTTTGACCTGCTGGTTTTTTTTTTTTTTTTGTAATCAACCTGCTGCTTTTTTTTATCTTTATTGTAGTTCACTTATTCAGTAACATGTAGGGATATGTCTCTCTTTTACTACCCCCTTCCTTCTTACCTCTTTTGTCCACGATATGTTTACCTCGGTCATCGTCGTCTACTTGCAAGTTTTAATGCTCAACTGTAAAAAAATAATGTTCTCTCGCATGAGTTATGACCCAAACCTAAATTCCCTTCCTCGCAACTTTCTCATATGACCCAAATAGCGAGGAATCAAAATATCGAGATGCATGAATCGGAAGAACCTCCTGAAAGTATCATACCTGTCATCACAATGGAAACTCCATTTGGGAGAAAGTACTTTTGTAATAAGATTTTAAGTTGTAAGGTTTTTCGTTTCCGTTGGCCTCGGCCTCCAGTGTACCAGAAAAACAACTTTCTCATATGACCCAAATTCGTGAAACCGATGTACTTAGATAGGAACATACTTCACATCGGCATATTGTAAATTTGAGTTAGAAAAATGTTAATTTGGCAAAACACGTACCCGTCAGGATTTTGATTGATTGGTATGAGGACCACCTTATATTTACTATAAGTTACAAAAACCTATACTAATTCCCCTCATTATGATATGAAAAAAAGCTTGCAAAAGAAGAAGAAAAAAGTAACAAATCTAAACCTTTTCTCACCTGAAGAGCAAAAGCTCATACAAAACAAACTATTAAAAAGCAGCAGTAAAATAAACCAAAATTTAGGACACAAAAAGCAACAAGTGTTCTAAAATGAACTGTGTCCCGGTGAACACTGTCATTTAGAGCAAAACCAAAAACAACAACGAAAGGAGAACAAAACACATCAAGTACAACCATTCTAAATTTCTTCTTTTTCCCATGTAGACTCGACTCTACAAGCCAATATAGAGTAGTTAATTTCAAAAAAGTGTTCAACAGTTTTTATAATCCTCTAAAATTGCAGTTGCAATTTCAAGAAATTCGTCTACTTTTACAAAAATTTCTCATAACCACATGAACCATAAGCTAAAACTAATATGAAACTATAAATTTTCTGCAATTAAAACTCTTGTGTGTTTGAATCCATATCAGAATGAATTTTTTTTGGATTTTTGATGCAAATCATAATCAATGAAATCACTTTTCTAGAGATTTGGTTTACAATTGAAAATGTTTTGGAATTCGTAGTAATTTTTTCCTGATTAAGAGATGGGATTGGGGGGGGGGGGGGGGGGGGGGGGGGAGGTACATATGGGATCAGATGAGCTTCGAGTGGCAAAGATTGGCTTCTTGTTTGGAAGGAAAATAATTAACTTATCCTGTACATAACTACTGTTGGTTTTGGTACTATATCGAAAAGCAATAAAGTAAAGAACAAATGACTGTAATGGAAATAAACAATTTTATTTCTCACAAATGGAATATAAATTACAATTCCTGACTCAACAAATAAACAAACTGCCGGACTGTTTTGTAATAAAACAAACTGCCGGACTGGTTTTGTAAAAAAGCAAACTGCCGGACTGGTTTTAACAAATAAAAAACTGCCGGACTGTTTTGTAATAAAAGAAACTGCCGGACTGGTTTTAACAAACTGCCGGACTGTTTTGTAATAAAACAAACTGCCGGACTGGTTTTGTAATAAAACAAACTGCCGGACTGGTTTGTAAATAAAACAAACTGCCGGACTGTTTTAACAAATAAAAAACTGCCGGACTGGTTTTAAACAAACTGCCGGACTGGTTTTAACAAATAAAAAACTGCCGGACTGGTTTTGTAAAACTGGAAATTACAGAACTGAAAAGTAAATTACAGAAATAGAAAGACTGAAAGTAAACAGTACTGAAATGTAAATACAGGAAAGAAACAGTACAGAAAAGTAAATTACAGAGATGAAACAGTACTGAAATGAAATGGACAGAATGTAAATGACTGGAAAATAAATAACATAAATATAAAAGAAGAGGCAACTGCTGAGCAGTTTTACTTAAACAATATTTCCCGAACCACCTTTAAAGGTTTCTGGTTTCGGGACTTTGTTCCCAAAGTACAACTTCTATCTTAGAGTGGCTCGTATGGAAACCGGCACCGAACCACAGGTCGAGCTGTTGGTGGTGCGGTTCTCTCTCTCTATATGATGCTTATGCTGTGTTGTGTGTATTCTAGTGTGTTGAAATGAGAGGGGGAGGACTGCCTTTTATAGGCTCTAATGAAACCGCAGCCATAAATGTTGGTCTTTAATTCTGGGAGTTACACCCCCAGAATCCGCTCAATCAATTCTGAAACCGCAGCATTTAATCTCATTCATTGCTGGCGTTTCTGTTGCTGGAAACTCTAGGGACTGCTTTGTATTTTATACAAAACTCCCTATTCGGGTTTAGACCCAAGACCCAAGACCCGAGACATTCCCCAAATCCCAAACCCAAGCCCAAGCCCCGAGACCCGAGCGAGCGCGCGTGTGGTACACACTAATACTTTTAGGTGTATGTGAACATGTTAGTTTAATAATGGGTTAGTTTGGTATATATATTGTAAAATTAACTCTTAATCTTCCAATATGAGATTATACTAAATGGTTTTCCTTTACTATTTCGGTTTTTTCCAGATTTGAGCTTTCGAGACACCAACTTTGAAGCCACTTTGTATTCACACCCATTCTCCGAATAGGTCATGTGATATACCGTTACGAAGCTCGTCACACGGGCTACTCAAACACGTTGAGTACGGTATAAACAACTTAGCGCTGTTACACGAAATAATGACTCGAAGTTGGTCCAGTGACCATTCGGAAACACCCATGTTTTCACATGTTTTTCCAACAACTACTACTGCTATTTACGTAAAAATGGAGACAAACTGAGCTACAGCGGTAAGTAAAGTACAAATATAATTCGTTCTTAAAAGAAAAACATAAAGCATAAGTGCCAATAATCAGGTTACATATGTTTTTCTCCGTAGGTGTTGTCCTCCGAACAACATCAACAACTTGAATAGCTTCATGGGGAAGGCTCCCCTCGCCTTTCTGATCATCACTATACCCGTCTTATATCATGTGATCCATCACTCCCCTCGCTCCCATGTGTGCATCATCGCGGGAGCGATGGGAGCGTTGGATCAGATGATATAAGACGGGTATAGTGGTGAGATACGTGACGGGTATAATGAAGAAATTAAGTTTTTTTTGTAATAATGAAGTTATTTGAGATGTGGGAACAATAAAGTTACCCACTCTTCTATTTATATGATGTTTTTTCTCATACTATTTTGATTTTATTCTCCCATGCATATGAGATTGATGATTTTGATCAAAAAAAGTTAAATCACAATATGTGAGAGTGAGACTGAACACTTCATCCAGACCATTATATGCATGACTTTCTCATTCTGTATATTAAATTTCTGTTAATTAAAGTTGGACCCCATAATGTTTCGGATTTTACTTCATTCATGGATGGGGCAGTAACCCGAAAATCCCGGCATCATCCGACCCATTTTTTCCCCGACGTGACAGGCATATTGGTGAACTACTGAATGATAATAAAAAATCAAATTACTCTGTTTTCTTTTCTTCCCCGCTTTCTGTTTTGAAATTCGTTTTAATTTTGTTGTTTGAAATATGTTTTTAAACTTTTTGTTTTAATGGCTTGTTATAATGTTCCCATGAATTCCAGTATTTTGATGATTTGGGAAAACTGTCATTGGTCCAGCATGATCTTTGCCCCGTAAATTATAAAACAGTAAACCGGACAATGTAGTAAAACTAATAACCTTTTTATTTCCAGCTTTTAAGCTCTCTTTTGGCTTCAAAGTTGTGCTGAATTTGGTTGAGCAGCTTTAAAAGCATAGATGTTCTGTTTTTTATCCCCCGCCAAAAGCTAGAATTTTTTAGATTTGCTCAACCTTAACTTTTTTCTCTAACGCTATTATATAAGCCGATTTGCTTCAAAGCTACAAGAAAATGAAGCCTAAGAGCTTGCTTAGTGAAACTTTAGAAGTCGGGATTAATTGCAGAAGTGAAAAAGGAACAATGCTGATTTGGTTTCACAACAGAGAAAAAAAAACCTTCCGTCTGATAAGACAGAAAACTGTCAGCAAGTATATTCACCCCCTTTCGGCGTTCGCCCATGTTTGCAATAGCTTTTCGTATTGAAAGAAATTTAAAATAATTCTAACGCGCTAGAGATTTCGATGGCCAATCACCGGATAATGATATTTGACAAACTGAAATAATGCATACATTATCTGTCATTAAAGAACGGAAATATGACTATAAAAACATAGTTGTTAGTTCAGTAAGCATATTTGCTATATAAGCATATTCTTATTTATACTTCCAGGATGGATAATTGCCCACTGAAGTGGGTATATGGCATCTTTGTCGTTCTTGACCTCGAGGCAAACTTTCCCCTCCCTGATATTCTCTAATAATTATAATATTCTAAGCAAACTTCACTTTATCTTCCAAGTTGGTAAGTTAACATCCTGCTTCATCTTTGATCAATTTATTTTTCGCCTTTTTCCTGACCCCTTCTTATTAGATATTACATTCCTACCATGCAGACCAAATAACTCCAGGCACGAGAAAGAAAAAAACACTTTTAACTCTCTCAAAATATTTTCAAGCGGCCTCAATTTTCCGTATGTACTACCCTAATTAAGTGATCTTCAAATTATTAACTGAACTTTCAAGATTGCCGGACCTACTCTCCAGCTGGCATATTCTCGCACTAACACCTTCTAATGCATGCATGAATTTATCCACATTCTTTTCAATTGTTCTATCAAATCTCAGATATCAAAGCTGCATTGCTAGATATATGATCTTTCTCCGGAACACCTTTTGCAGGTTCAATCGAATCAAGGGAGCTGTAGTTCTGCATTCAACACCAGAAAAAAAAAAAAGAATTAAGCAAGCACCAGAAGAGAAAAAACAAATCACTATCACCAATAATTCATCCAACCCATTAAGATTAAATGAGAGACGAAAAGAACAAAAGTGAATTCAAGCGCCATAACCTTGAAAAGAAAGCCTTTCGAATGGTAGGCAGTCCACATAGATTAAAAGTACCACTTCTCAGTTCTCAAACCATTTCAAATGAAGTAAGACTATCAAGTATTTTGATTCACTTATTACCGTTAAAAAGGAACCAAACAAAATGAAAGAACTTGATGTAACTTTACAGTACGTAATACATAATCACATGATCATAACAGGTCGAGATAGTGACAGTAACGTATATTTAATATCAATGATTTATACGAACATGATCATAACACATCAGGGAGGAAAAAAGGTTTAAATAAAAGACAGTGACAGTGATTGCATTCGTTTTCTGTATCTGGTGCATCACACAAATCACTCACAGGAAAATTCGAATTTGCCACCTATATTATTCTAAACTTGTTAATTCTAGTAATTCCCACACAACCCAAAACACAATTAGATAAAAAACCTCTCCATATACGAATTTCATTTCCTCCTCTTAACATTTCTGGTCCTGACACTGTATGTACCTACACAACACATATATATAGAGATAAATTTTAGTCTGACAGCAATAGGAGGCAAATCCATTTACCTCCTATTTTGTTCTAAATTCAGCCAGTTCTATATATGCCACAGAAACGTAAGAACAATAATAAACAGAAGATAGCTCCATATATTAAATTATCTGCTCCACACAACATCTCTGGTCTGGGCACTGTATCTATACACACGTATACATAGAAAGATGAATCTATCCCGCTTAATTATTATAAATTTGTCAATTCTAGTAGTTTTCGCACAACCCTACACAATTATAGCTCCATTACGTATTTAATCTCCTCCCACAAAAATTCATTGCTCCCCCATTGTATCTACACACACACACACACACACACACACAATACATACAACCATATTAACAACAAAAACAATAAATAAGCTCTATTATATCGAGTACAGCTCCTGTCCTGGAATATTCCTGGTTCCTCCGTTGTATCTATACATATACGTCTATTAATTTGTATATATAGATAGGGGGATGAACCTTACTAGTGAGTCAGCAGAGTTCCAACCAACCCCTAGCTTCTCCGCCTTTCACCAAAACCACACCCAATTGATGCTGACGTGGTGCTCTCATCGGCTGGAAAGCGTAGTTCGGATCAACCACCTCTTTCTCAATTCCCAAATTTATCGCGTTCCCTTTTCAGATCTTTCTCGATTTGCAAACACCACTTATCATGTATTTTAAGGTTAAGCTGTTTGGAGAAAATCCCAGTTTTCTCGTCCTATCCTGCAGCTCCACCAACTTCGCCACATCACCCGCCACAGAGTAAACTTCAATAACCGTGTTTAAACACTCAGTATCACAAATTCGAAATTCCTCAGCCATTAAAACTAAAAAAGATTCCCCTTTATCGGCTTCCCCTTCTTTGCATAGCCCATTTATCAGTACTCTACAAGTTTCAATATCAGCACAAGTACCAAATTTCGCCATATCTCTAAATAAAGCCTCGGCCTCCAAACTTCTACTCATTCGACAGTAGCCCTCAATAAGAGCTCTATATATAACTAAACTAGGTTTCAATTTCTTGTTTTCCATCTCGGATTTCAATTGCAATGCTTCGTCTATAAAATTTAACTTGCAAAGAGAAGTGATCAGCTCACTGTAAATTTCCTCTTTCAGCTCATTGCCAAGCCGAGTCAATTTTTCGCAAAGAGTCTTAGCTGCAAACGGTCTATTATCCCGACACAGGGCCATTATTAGATACGTATACATATCCCGCGAGATTGAAACTCCAAATTTTTCTAGTTCAACAACCACATTAAGAGCTGAAAGCAGCTTACCATCTTTCACATATCCTTCTACTATAGTCCAACAAGTAAAATCATCAGGTAAAATGCCATTACCGAGCATGTCCTTCAACAATAACTTAGCCTCATGCAACATTTTTTCCTTGCAATAGCCACAAATCAGAGTATTGTATGTGAAAATATCAGGAGCTAATCCTCTATGCTTTATCCTATGCAAGAGCTCGTGAGCCTCCTTTAATCTACCTTCTTTACATAGCCCATTCATCAACGTAGTATAAGAAACCAAATCCGGCAAAACACCCCGTATATACATAATCTTATACAAATGTAATGCATCTTTCATCTTCCCTTTATTACAATAACTAGCAAGCAATGTATTATACGTAACGATATCCGGATCAAACCCATCTTCTTCGATCTTTTCCAAAAAGTCGTTCACTTTATCAACATCCCCGCCTTTACAAATAACATGAGTCATTATATTATAAGTATACGAATTTGGGTGCACCTCTATATTCCTCAGGGTATCGTAAACTTTCCAACACTCGTCAATACGGTCCAACTTCAAAAGCCCATCCAAAAGACGATTCAACGTAACAACACGAGGTGAAAAACCAAACTTCACCATTTTACGAAACGCCCTCAGACCTTCTCGAACCATACCCATTTTAACGTAAGCCTTAACGAGCATATCGAATATAACGGGGTCCCAATTACACTCATCACTAGATAAAACCAAGCTCTTGAAAACGTCTACGTTTTCCAAAACTACCAACTCACATAAAACCTCCATCGCCTTCGAAAATTTCCTAGACCAAGCCAAAATGTGCAAAACTAAACAATAGTTACGCGTAGACGGTTCTATACACAAATCATTTTTTACCCAATCAAAAAAGGTAACAGCTTGAAAAGGCTCAGCTTGGCACCTTAGCAAGACCCGAGAAATTTCTGCGGTACCCAAGTGAGGAATTAGCCCTCTAAGGTCCTCAGGCATGCTAAATTTAATATTTTGATGAGAAATTATACCTTTTGTGTCCTCATAGACACTAAAGCTGGAATCTTGAAAGGTACCCAGATGAGAAAAAGACCCTTTTATCTCATTTTTGTTATTAAAAAAGCTAAATTTGGAATTTTGAGGGGTACCCAGATGAGAATTTTCCCTTTTTATCTCATTTATGTTATTAAATTGTCTAAATTTGGGATTTTGAGGGATGCCCAGATGAGGAATTGGGTTGTTTTTGTCATTAAAAATATTAAATTGACAATTTTGATGGTTTTTAAGATTGGTGCAAATGAGGTCTACAAGGTTATTAGGATTTTGGGTTTTGGGTAAAAAAGTGTAGAGTGGGTCTGAAATTGATTTACTTTGTGAATTTTTAATTGTTTGTAGAGATGATGAAGAAAATAATTGTGATTTTGATTTTGATTTTGATTTTGATTTAAGGTTTGTGAAATATGATTTTAAAGGTTTTTGATACATTGGAACAGTGAACAGAGAGAGATACAAAGAAAATAATTGTGATTTTGATTTAAGGTTTGTGAAATATTAAATTGAAAAATACAAATAACACCATATAGTATCTATGTTTTGCAAAGATTTATATCCTTTGCTTAATAAGTAACATTTAACACCGGTATATAAAAAGGCGCACGACGAACATCAGGCGAGTATGTTAGGCTAATCCCCGCCTAGTATCTTAGCTCTCTAAACTTCGCTTAATTTGTGTCTATATGCACCTTTTAGAACACTGTTTAACCCTGGTGTATAAAAAAGTGCAAGGCGAACTTCATGTTAGGCTAATCCCCCGCCTAGTATCTTAGCCTTTTATACTCCGCTTAATTTGTGTTTAGACGCACCTTTTAAAACATTGTTTAACTCTGGTGTAGAATATTCAAGTTCGGTTTTAAAATGGCATTACTTTTAGGTTGGATGTTTTGTCTAAATACTTTAGAGTTATATGTTTTCTTGAGTTTTTTTTTATTGTAACAAACCAAATATGTTTCTAACATAAATATTTTTGTTCAACTAGTTTTATGTTTTCGTAAGATTTTTTTACGTTCGTGAGTACTTTTTGGTTTTTCGTCGTACAACTTTTTATCAGATTATTTCCAATAAGTTTAACAATGTTGGTTTTCCAACTCGCTTGAATTACTTGACACATGATTATAGCATGACCAAGAAACCTCTTGGCCACTTTACATGCATCTCGACAAGGATTAGTTGGGTAGTTGTCGTTTTTTTTAATTCTCTTTTCGATCCTTTTGTTTAATAGAGTCTCCCAAAATTAACAAGATGAGATCACAAACATTAATATGTCATCTGAGTAGGGTGGCTGTTTTGAGAGGAGAAATCATAACCCACCACACTTTTACTCTTTATCTATCAATCTTTTCGACGACAATTTTTAAGTTCTTATTTCTTTTACAATAGTCCACTTCCACACAAACAAAAGAGAAAAAAAAAATCAAAGAAAAGAAACAAAAAACATGACACTAGAAAGATTAAAAAAAAAAACATAAGATAAACAAAAGCAATGGAATACAATAATATCAAAAAGAGGCTAAAATTTGTCCAAAAACCAAAATGAGTGGTCAAATATTAAGATAACAAAATACAAGGTGTAGTTTATACTTTATATTAAAAACTTAAGCTTTTTTATCTCTTTATTATCACCCAACCTTTTCATTTAATCTTAGGTTGTCTTTTCTCTCTCTCTTACCATACCATGTAAGCCTATATCTCTAATATATATATATATATATATTGTATTTAGATGTAAAGTTTATTTGTTTCATCTTGTGTTTTTTTTTTTTTATATTTTGTTATTGAATAACTAGGATTAGGATTGTTTAGTTGCAAAATTTAGTAATAATTTGTCCTCATTAAAAAGAAAAAGAAAAATTTACAATTGGGTTTGAAAATTAGGATTATGAATCTCAAGTTTTGTCTTTTGAAACTATCTAATAAGAAGAAGGTGTAAATAAAAACTTAACTGAGAATATATTATATATGTATCATATAATGCTTATATTGATAGTTCTTTGTCACCTTTGAAGGGAAAAAATATTAGGTTTATAATCATGATTCGTAATGAAAGTGATCGTTAATATTCAAGTTTTGTGTGTTTGGGACTAATTAAAAAAATGAAAACAACGTTTTAGGGAGTTTTACTTGGTGGTTTGGTGCTTTGCAGAACTGTGATGAAATTAGTCTACAAGTCGTCTTTTTTTGTGACAATTTTTAGATTAGATGTGTGTTCAAACGTAATTTAAATATACATGGTTTACAAGATACGATACATACAGACGGTTTTTACATGATTTTTCAACCTTTCCGGCTGTAGATAGTAAGCATATATGTAATCTTCAAACTATGTGAAATTTCTGTCGAGGTCCCTTTATATCTAATATTGATTAAAACTGATTTATGTCAACCAGTTTCCCAATGTGTAGTGATGATTTGTATGCTCCCTTATATTTTGTTTTCCCATCTTTCCTCGTATTGTTTTTCAAAAGCAACATGGCTATTTTAGCCTTATGCTTTTTTCTTTCCATTGCTTTCCTTTTCATCATTCCCAACAAATTTAGGTTTGCAACTTTATTGGCCATATGCGGTGTTGGCATGAGCTGCTCATTTATTCATTCTATCATTATATGTATGCTCGCAAGTTTTACCTGCATTGCAAGTTAACGATTGTTTCAATTTTTCCCCATTCCTTTTTTTTTTTCTGGATAGTTGGATATGGTGAAATTACATATCTGTTTTATATGCAGCTATACACGAGGAACATTGGGTGCTTGAGCTTTATGTACATTTTATGAAGTAAAATAGCTCTTTATAAAGATGAGCTGCACTCAACTCAAAGCATACCCACTCATCATCATCCCCAGGAATAGATATACTGGAATTAATGTATCTCGTAACCACGTCAGTTTCTCAAGGGCCTATAATAATATTCCTAAGCTCTCTTTAGCGGTTGCTCCTCGCACAATAAAACTTCGGCAACACGGTCCCATTCGTGTTATCGGTTATAATGGAAAGTCGGGAATTGCCAGTGAGGTGAGAAGTTTTCTTCAACTTATGTATGTCGTGTTGTTCGATTCCTAAGGGCTCGTTTGGTTGCAGCTATTGGAAAATAAGCTGTAGTTTTAAGACTCAGAAAACCCGGGCTCGTCTAGCTTAAAGTTTATAGATTTGTCAGGCCAAAAACTAGAAGGTCAGGTCAACCAAATCCATGCTTATAAGCAAAAACACAAACGATCTTAGTTGAAAGCTGCAATCAAGCAAGGTCTATGTGATTTATTTTACACCAAACTTCTAGTCTAAATGCTTAAAAGGGATATGACACATTATAGCAGTCTTAATAACTAAAGAACCTACTTTACTGTTTTTAAGTAAGAATAAGATTTAAGAAGACATATTGAGGAGGTGGCTCTTATATATTGCTTGATTGCAACTTAATGAAATTTATTCGAAATTGAAAAGCATTTCTAGTGTTTGTTTAATTGAAGGCAGGGTGAAAGTTAAATGATAAATGAGTCTTGCTGGACCTATTTTTTATGTAGTTGACAGTGCCTCATTTACACCAAATTTTATGTTTCACTGCTTAAAAAGGAATCTGACACATTATAGTAGTTTAAACCAGAGAGCTTGATTTCCCGTTTTTTAAAGAATATTTTGTTTGAAAACATATTGAGGAATAAGGAGGTAGCTCCCATAAAAATTTTGGTTGCATTTTGAGGAAATTGATGAGAAGGGGGGGGGGGAACAGTTGTCATGATTCAGTTTTAAGTTAAGATGGGGAGAATGTTGAAAGAAACATATTGAAGTGGAGTGAATTTGTCTTGCAGCTGCTGAAAGTCTAATTATTTTTCCACAAGTTAACAAGCTGACGAGTCAACAAGAACCATAATTTATAAAATTAAAATTTGTACATCTCTCTCTCTCTTTATGTCGAAAGAATAGAAACGCCTCTAAGGTGTTATGAGTTTTTTAATATGAGAGGTTCGGTGCCAGTTCATCATCTAGTGTTGCATAATTGTTAGAAGTTGTTTTGCGACCTTCCTCTTGCCTTTTGTTTCTTTTTGCTGCAATAATACTAGAATTCAAATATCATGGATAGTACATTTTGATTTTCTTTCTTTGATTGAGTTGAATGATAATATAACTTCAAGCCATTAAAATAAAACCACCACAAAGACACATGCACACACAAAAAAACTCGCACCATCTCAAATCACCCCAAAGTACTTTGGCCACTTGAAGAAGTTCAAATCCATCCTCCTCCCCTGGCCTTTAGCGATGAAGCTTAAATAAACAATGGAGTGATATGAAGCGAGTTTGTTAATTTGTATCTTTTTATATAGGTAGTACTCACATTTGGGGTGAAAATACATGATATGCTGAAATTTGATTCTCGTTTATGGTGTACTCCTGTATCTTTCCACAAGAAATTCAATTTTATATCAATATATATTGTCTTTTCTTACCATTCAAAGAAGAAGTAAAGACTTTCACAATTTGTAACTAAATGTATTTGACATATCTATTCTAATAGCTCTATACCAAGTACAATTTAACTCGCTTTTCTTAAACCACAAAGTAGATGCCTTAAAGGCTGAAGTTTGAAAGTAATGGAGTGATTTGAGGTGCATCTGTTAACTATTTTTTTTATGTATAGTCAGTACTTTCAGTTGGGTTGAAGATATGTGATATGCTGAAACTCTGCAATTTTTTAGATAAGCGTGCAAGCCTACGTCTCCAAGAGGATATTTTTTTTCTTTTTTATATCACTCGAGAAACAAGGACCTTAGGTTTTGCTACATTTTAAATTTGACAGATCTATTGGCTATTGCTAATAGCAAGTACTGAAGTACAGTTACCCCCTTCATTGAACCAAAGACGCTATGTATATGCCGTGTGTATTTTTAATTAGTTAGTTGTACCCTTACAAACTTACATGTTGCATACGCTGAGGCATAAAACAGTGTGAAATAAGTTATGCGTCTTTTTCTTACAGCGTGACACTTTTATCGCATATTTACGTGGCTTGGTTATTACAGGGTACTCCTTGGAATGCTATGGAGAAGGCAGCAGGGAATCCCAAGAAGGAGTTATCCATAGAGGAACAACTAAAGCAGACAATTGCTAAAAAAGAATACTACAAAGAAGAGGGTAACATTGGCGGTGGTCGTGGCGGCGGTGGTCGTGGTGGAGGTGGTGGCGGCTCTAGTGGTGGTGGTGATGGTGAATCTGAGGATGGGGGCATCTCAGGGATAGTTGGTGAAGTTATCCAAGTGATCTTCGCTACTCTTGGCTTCGTCTTCCTGGTAGATTCTCCCAGTCTTTAACACCATGTTTGCATTTGATTTTCCATACGAATGAGTATAGACAACTGTCATATTGTGACTATATACAAATTAGAAAAATCAGCTTCTTCAAGACATCTTAGAAAAGAATGATAACAAGTAAATATGAATGATGTTACCTGTTTAAACTCTAGAGTAAGAATTAGCTGTAGTCATATTGTTATGTGATTTTATTTTGGTCCTATGTTTCGCTATTTATATTAATTCTGAAATTTGTTTCCATATTCTAATTTGAGTTTTGTCTTTTGGATGGAACAAAATCTCATGCTTGGCATGGATTCTTTCCAAAAGAGAATAGAATGTGCAGGTCCTTTTTTGTTCTTTTTATCTTACAAGTTGTCTTGGATTTCGTTCGCTAGCTAGCTTAGGACCTTTTTTCCCCTCATGTGAAAGCTGAAAGTTTAAGCTGAATGAACTTGGTTTATTTTTCAACATCTAATAACCCAATTTTTAAGGGTAATGCAAATTGCAGAGAAGTCCTAAAATCAACTTCAAAGTTCAAACGCATGAAGTACAGTATTGAAGTCTATAGCGCGTAACAAGTGGCTCGTTTTAGCTCTCTTTTCCGTTTTGGCTTACATATGTATTTTATTGATGAACCCAACTTTTCTATAAGTGCTTGTTTAGCTGCAACTTTTAAGCAGATAAACTGCATCTTTTTATAGTTCAGAAAAAAGTTAGGCTCTTACGTCTTAAGATTTCTAAGCCTTTTCCAACCAAATTTTCAGTAAAAGGGCATCCTTGGAGCTGGTTAGCTAAATGCAGCCCAGGTATTAAGCAAAAAACGAGTTTAATATCTGCAAACAAACAAGCCCTGAGCCTCTAAGAAGCCGGCTTGTTTTTCATGAAAACTTCAGTTTAGCAAAAATCTACTAGCTTTTGCATTTAGTTGACACCATCTTACTGCCCCTTCTCTCTTATTCTTTCAGTATATCTTCATCATCGATGGCGAGGACATTGCTCGACTAACGAAAGATTTCATTAAATTTATATTTAGTGGAAAAAAGAGTATTCGTCTGCAACGTGTCTTTAATGGATGGTCGATGTTTTTTCAACATGTCACTAAGATGCCCGAGCTGGAAGAAAATTGGCTCGAGAATACAATTATAATGACGCCAACTTGGTTTGATGGGCCCACGAAATACAAGCGTATGATTAAGTCTTATCTTGGTTCGAAAGCGGACGAATTTGCTGATGTTTTGGGTTCGGAAACCAGTGCTAACAATGATGATATGGATTCGAGATCCGATGATAATGATGATACTATGGGTTATAACAGTGATGACCAGTAGTGTGATTCTATTTTATTCTAGAATTTTCTTATTTTATAACTTTTTTTGTAGGATGAGTATTTTGCAATTTTAGTTAACTGCCTTCTGATGCTGTCTACCTTGATATGGAACATATTTATGACAATTGCTTCTTCTCGAGAGTCCTCTACGATCAAAACTCGTGACTTTCAGGTCACACGACAACAACTTTACTGTTGCACTAAGACTGATCCTAAGGGTCACAGAGAGAAATTATAGCTAGAATTTAAATACAAAAATCCATTCACAAACACATGAGCTTTTGTATGGCTAAATTTAAGTGTTATAATCTCTATTCTTGACATTTGAATATATGTGATGATACAATTTTTTATACACTAATCCATACTGTATTTTACAAAAATATGAAAGAATATGTATGAATAAAATCACAGTAGGTTGTAAAAGGGAGACAAAAGTGTAAACTTCAAAAATTAATGATTCACATGGCTACTATACTATGCTAGTAAAATAATTGTAGAAGGTACAATTATATTTTTGGATCCTATAAGACCATATAAGACTAGTAGGGGCCGATATCATGTTATATAATATAACAATGACAATATTTGATAGGACATTTTGATAATTATTCGATGATATCTAGAAAGGACATTTACTTAAAATATCACGACTCATGGTTTGTGTTATGGGGAAACTATATTTCCTTTTTATTTCTCGCTTTCCGTTATTTTACGGCTAAAATTTAGATTTTTTTCATTTTTTTTTTCACGTTTTACGTTTCGATTCCCTCTTCAAAATTCGTGTCAGTTTTGATATCATTCTATTATAATAATTCAATTCAAATCAAATGAGTCTATCCAATTTAATCAATTTTTTTCAAAAATACTCTTACTTTATATTAATTACAATAATACCATACTCACATAAAAATATAAAAACTAAAAACTAATAAAACTATTTATCACTCTACAACCAATCATTCTTTTAAATCTTAAACTATGTTGTTTTTTTTGTATTATTCACATATTTATATTATAACTATATCTATTTTCTATATTTTTATTGCATTACGAGCCGCACACTCAACTCGCGTGTAGGTAGATGAATGATATTAATATAGGTAAGCCTGACATTCTACATAAACTTGAATCTTGCTGTCTACCTTGATATGGAACATATTTATGACATTCTACATAAAATTGACTCAAACAACAATTTTTCACATCATTCAAGTTCATCATTGAGCTAGCTAGGAATCAAATCTAGTATGAGTTTAGACTTGATAAATCGACAATCTCGACGGGATCAATGTACGTTGTGCGCTTATAATAACAAACGTGCTCTCCATATTTCACCATGCAGTCGATTTTGATTCGATATCGTAAAATGAAACATGTATCTAATTATACCAGTATAGTGACATAAATTATAAACTTACCACAAAACAACTCTTAAAACCCTAATTAATAAACCTACCAATATCATATTTCACATTCCCCCTCCTCCCTCTTGAGAACCGCCATTCCATGGATAATTACAAGAATACCCCCCATAATATACCCCGATTTTCTGTCCACGTGGCACCATCTGATTGGCCGGTAGAAACACCCCCCCATTTCCATTCTCGTTACCCATTAGTCTCATTAAATCAGCATTTGTAGCATCAAGCTCCTTTTGTAACCTGATTATTTGCCTTTGAAGTACGGAGATTGCACCTACGCACCCGTAAACAGGGTCCTTCATCCGTGCTTCAGCCTCATATGCCATTGAGTTAACTGCGTCTTCTCTTTGATGTGGCGGGATCTCGTTTAGGAGCTTGCTAACATTAGAGGCTCCGAAGATTTTGTGTACATTTGAAAACTTCTGAGGCTCTTCGGGTGGAAAATAAGGTGAAAAAACACAACCAGGTAAACATTTTCGCCGTAGGAATTTACACGCAGCGCATGGAGAGGATGGGTGGCTTGAAGATGCCATTTGCGGGACACTGCAAAGGGTATAGACATGGTTATATATTACGGCCTTGTAAGCTAATTGAAAAACATTAGAGTTCCATCGTTTTCTATATAATCCTAAAAGATTTATCTACTACCACTGCTAACGTCATAGCGGCTAAAACTCATGCTAGAGGTTCTAAGTTCAAATTTCATATGACATTAGTGAAATTAGATCCCCTTAGATAAAAATAAAAGAAAAATAAACTTGTATCAGATTTCAATTTTGAATACAAACCTAAACCAGTATTTAACAATTTCCATTAATGTTACATTTAGTGGCGATATAGCGCACCAAGAGTGAGATTGATTGGAGGAGCTAATTGGTATGAAAAAAAAACTGATGTATTTGGTAGATTTCAAAATTGCTGTGGCTCTTCGGGTTAGAAATATGGCGAGAAGACTCGACCAGGTAAGCATTATCATTATAGGAATTTCCCCAGGCGCATACAGGAGTACTACTGGCTCAAATATGCAAATACGAAATGAAATTATTCATGTCTATGTAGTTTGATTATGTGGAATCTATCTTTTGTAACGGTATCAAATCTTAGATAATACCCCTATAGGCGATGACACAAAAAAAACGATCAACGTAGTTATCATAAGGAGACTTAAATTACTGTGGGATTTTATTTTTATTAAAGAACTTAACATTATAGGATTTGCCCTCCCTCTAAATAAAGAAATTTGTCTATAAAATCTACATGATCATGATACAAACCTCATTATATTTCGTTCATATAAGTAGTCTATGTAATATATGGACTTTACTGTTTCCCTTCTAAAGTTTTTATTATGTTAGAAGAAAAAACTTTGTGTCGAAAGTCGAAACTAGTTCTCCCATCGTAAATATTGCATTATGACCAAATAAAACAAAATTAGGGGAACCATTACTATATAACTTTGTAAGTCAAGTTGTACTACCGGACCGTATCCGGGTCATGATCTTTCTCAGTATTCCACCCCTTTTTCTAGGCTTATGCGTCTTCATTTCACATAAAATTCCTAGCTCCATTTTCTAACTATATTGCAATTATAAACCAGATATATATTAGATAACGTAATTTGAAAATTGGCTAAATGTGAAGAATTAATACTTTACATTTATTGGTTCTGATATACACATACATAAATCTTTGAAGTGCAGATATGGTAAAGCATCAAGTGTATCTGCAACTTTCTTTGGTTAGCAGGATGATGAAGAATATAACACAGTGACAAATTAATTGACTTTGAAAACGAAAAACGAAGACGAATTTCCCTCGTCAATTCATAAACACTTGATCGGACACTGTTACGTCAAAGTTAATATGTACTTATAAAAAAGAATTTTATGCAAAAATCTGTAATCATAACATTAATCGATGTGAAATGAGTTTTAAACAAGTTTAAAATGTTACCATATAGTACAAATTAACATGATTCCATATATAGTTCATGCAGCTAATATCTTTTGAACAGGTACCTTAATTATATACAAAATATTAATTTTTTTAGAGAGCATGAGATTTTGGGTTTCTCTTTTTCAAAACCTTAATTCTAACTATAACTCTAGCTTATTAACAAGGGTATTATGATAATTGTTAAAAGTTCATAATACTAGCTAATCATTTGTTGTAACATGTTTTTTGAACTTTTTCTCTTTCCCCATGGATAACAAAATAAAGAAAGAAAAAAAATATGAATCTACTTAGTGCATACCTACTTGTTCATGGTATATATGTATTCTTCAGGGTTTTTTTTTTTTGGAATAAAAATGAAGAGAAGATACAAATAATAAGAAGTACCTTAATAAAACTTCCAAGCTAATTATTAACCTCCTTCAAGGGCTTGATAAGTGGAAAAAAATTAATGATACATAATTTTATATAATAATTAATAGAGTGAGAGGTTTGGAGAAACCCTAGAGATAGAGATAAAAAAAAAAAAAAAAAAGACACGCAAGAAGAGTGTCAAAAATGTGGGGAAGAAAAAGTGAGATTGAGATAAAAGTGGAAGTGCCAAAGAGTATGCAATTATAGCTAGCCAATAGAGTGCTAATGAAAAAGCAACAAAAATAACTAATAGTATATAAGTGTAACAGTGGCGGAACCAACACTAAAAAAAAATACCTAAATAACGACGGGATTAGTGACGGTATTTTTTGTTACGAGCTTATTAGCGACGGTTTTTGTGACGGTTTTGTGACAATTTAGTCAATTTGTGACGGTTTTGTGACAGTTTAGTCAATTTATGACAGACTTGTGATAACTTTTAACTCTCACTAAATAAAACATTATTTTATAGTGCAAGATTTGAATGTGGGTGACGGTTAATTATATGTTTAGATATTTTTGTAATTATTGTGTGCGGCTATAATCGATAATTTTTCTATAAAATATATGGAAAATTTTCAAATTTTTCTCAATATGGGGATTTTTTAAGCCTTTTTTAGCTCCTATACCTAATTACTCCCAAGTGCAATAATTTATGGATTAGGAAAATTTCCAAATTGAGGATGAGAAAAAAAAAACATCTGTTGTTTATAGAATTAATAGAATGTGGAAAGTTATATATATATATATATGCTAAAATGAGTAAATTCATAACATTATCAACCAAAAAAAGACTGGTATAGGGGTACAATAATTAGACATGGCCAAAGGGTACATTACAAGAGAAAAGTATTTTAACAATTTGCCAGTAAAATCTGGCAAAATTTCCTTTTTATTGTATTTGTTTTCTATTCAAACAGTATAAAAAAACATGGTGTACATAATAATTAATCTAAACTTTCAGGGATAATAATTGAACTGCTAATGTTTCAAAAAATCTGTTAAATCGTTTATTAATTCATTCTTTTTACAAAACCTAAAATGTGCTCTTCTCTTTATACCATTGTTACATTAGAAAATTGATGGTTATATAATGTTTTTCAATAATTTATTTATTTTTTCTATTTTCAATAAATTATAATTTGATAAATTAAAAACAAATTGTACAACATACTAAAAACTTAAATAAAAATATAGAACCATAAAGGATCTAACATAAACTTAAATATTAATCAAAATTTACTTTTTTTTATCCATTTGACACCTTTTTTTTTTATGCAAACGGGTTGTGAACCAATCATATATATGGTGACTGTTTCCTAGTAATTTCCTCTCAGACTGGTTGAGCATTTTTGTAGAATTTTCCTTTATTGTAGTTTTGTACTTGGTCAAACACTCAAATCCTTTTAAGGTCTTTTATGTTATTTATGGCCGATTGATTCATTAATCCAACAATTAACAGTTTATGATAATAATATTTACAATAGATATATTTTATGATTTTATAAACTAAAAACCATTTTTCCAGCACAATAAAACTCAAATAAAAATATAAAAATCTAGTTAAAACTACCCTAAAATTAAATATTAATTAAATTGAATAAAAAATATAGAACCCTATTTGAAACTATCTTAAAATTAAAAATAATACTCTCTAATAATATTTAGAATTGAAATATGAAAATAAATGAAATGAAATATTGATACATTCGTTTTCTTAACAATATGAAAATTTGGGTTTTATATACCCTAAACATGTGCCCTTAATATACATTTTATTTTCTAAACAATGTAATATGAATGGTAAAAGCCATTTAATTACCACATTTAACATAATTTAGTACTTATATAAAATATTATTATCATAGTTTAGCTCATTGTTTACACCTTAACATGTGTCATGGAGACGCATGTTATCATTTTCCTTTAATATTAAGCTTTCAATTTAGCTGTTTTTTTTTCTTCATATATATAAATGTTTAAAGTAGAATTTAAATTACTAGAATATAAGGTACTAGAATTTCAAGTAATCACATGTTTTCATAAAATCAAGAATTAAAAGTACCAGAATTAAAAGTAGTCATATATATAATATGTTGATTTTTTTAATTAAAAAGTTAATAAATTTCGTTTTGTACTACCACACATCAGAAAGGCCTAATCAAACGTGTAACAATCTGTTCAAAAACCCAATCAACTTTGTAACAATAGTCAATCAACTTGATAAATTTTACATAGTATTTCAAATAAAAAATAAAAAAAAATCGTAAAATGTGTGAAAGAGAAAGGTCAATCGCATGTTTAAGTGAACAGTTTTTCATTCCATGTGACACGACATACTCACCGACCATGGTATAAATTGGGGTCCATAAATAATTTTTTTTAGGAGTCTTTTATTTAACTTATTCAAAGAAAATAGTTCCAAAATTATTGTCATTGTATAGCTTTTACTTTATGCCAAAGCATGCATGTGTGTTTTGCTTTAACATGCACATGTACACAAATTGAAATGGATATTAACCTGATTTGTTTTATTGTTTTCTAAGGTATTGAAAAAGGAGTGTTAATTATAGTCTTGATTTTGAATACTTATATAATATAGTACTGTATATATGTAATTACGTATTTATCATTCTATTATAATAATTTAAATCAAGTCAAATGATCGAGTCTGTTCCAATTTAATTATTTTTTCCCAAAAATACTTATATATTTTTTTATTAATTAACATATTAACTACTTTCATAAAAAATAAAAACTAATTACATTTCTCTCTCTTTAACCACATAAAATTTCTTATATCCTATTTTTTTTTTCTCTAAACATTTGTATCATCATCACAATTTATATCATATTTTTTTTCTTATATTCTATATTTTTTCTTATATCTTATATTTCTTTTTACTCTACATTTGTATAATCGTCACAATTTATAGCGTATTACACGCAACGCGTGGGTGTCGTAGTATTCAAAATAAGGGAACACGGTACTTGATTTCAATTTGATGCATTACGAAATACTAATAGCTTTAATTAAAAAAAATACTCACTAGATTTTTAGTCCCTAAGCAGTGTTTTTTTTTTCCTTCAAAAATCTATTTCTACCATGAATGAAAATAGAAATATGGTATGAAGATGACCTAATTCGTTTCCCGTTTATTTCAGTTTTTAGCATCATTCGTATTAATATCCCAAATGATAAAACGAGGGACAAATAAATGTTTGGTCCAGACTATGACCATTTGTGTCATTCACCTATTTTTATTAATCATAACAAATACATTGCATGTAATGATCATAACACACAAAGTTTAGGAGTCCACTTTCTAAAAAAAAGTCATCTTTTTAATCTAGTATTTTTTTAGCTCTCATTTTTTTATGATATATAGTTGGTTTCAGCCTAACTTAAGTAAGATAGATATATATATATGGGGAGGATCCATATACACATAAAAAAAACACATTATGTTTACACATCAATCACAACCCTCCATTTACTAACTTTTAATGGTCAAGATTAGTTCATCTAATAACAAGAATAAACACATAATCTTGACCATTAAAAGTTAGTAAATTGAGGGTTGTGATTGATGTGTAAACATAATGTGTTTTTTTTACGTGTATACGGATCCTTCTCATATAATATATATATAAATAGTTGCACCAATAATTCATTTCCCACTTATTTGTCTAACACTCATGCGCTTTAGTTCACTTGGGTTTTTTCACATGGTCAAAGAAAATTTGTTACTAAATTATAAAATAGAGTTTTTTTTTCATATTTGTCTCTACCTAATCATTCAATGATGTCATCACTCATGAAAATACAACAAATGTGTGTGTTGATTACAAAGTTAATAACCAGGGTATAAAATTAAGAACTAACAAGGTTTAAAATCAAATTTGACTATTATTTTAGTACGACGTAAAATTATGATCGGAATACTAGCTATTATAGTCCGTCGGAAAGAGTGTAAAGCAGTTTGATTCGAAATTTTAGGCTTTGATATATATACAAATAATGTACTAATTTAATAACAAGAAGTTTTGGCTGATATCATACCAACATTAATTGAACCAACAACAGTTATATATATAAATGTTAAAAAAGGGTTAACTTTAATTTCAAGCATATATAGATCACTAGTGTACGTACTAGGGGAAATTTAATATTGCAAGTTACACAATTTTAGTCTAATGTGAAGTCTAATGATAATATTATTAATTACCCCAATGAAAACTTCATTTACAGCTACATTACAGACATGTGAAGTTCTCGGTGTTTAAATTGTAAAGTCTTCAGGTTCGAGAAGTTCGAAGCGATCTGAAAAATAATACTATAGCGGAAAAAGAACCAGACGATAGGACAGATAAAGATTTAGGGACGGAACCACGACCTTTAAATGGAAAGAGCTGAAACACTAACTTTGATAAATGAGGGGCATAAACGCTATTTTTTTTAATATTTGAATCAAATTAATACATAAAATAAATATAGACTTAAGTCATTTTTAATATCCTTAAAGCTAAGTAAAAACTAAATCTTCTAAGCTTAGAGTTTATGCTTCTGGTTACATTGAAAAAGTTGAGTTGCCTAATTAATTAATTAAGGTCTCTTATTAACCATGCTCTTGATTAAGGGGTCAACTCTGCCACTTCGAATGTGAGTGTTTTTGTTGTTGCTGATTATAAATAAGAAACTAAGTTACCAAATAATACAGGTTGAGTCGGGGAATAGGCCGCTCTTTTTATGACTTTTTACGACTCTATCCAATTGTGTATTGTGTACAACATACTACAAGCTTTGTCGTTACCGGGACAAAACATATAACACTACAACAGTTAGGGTTGTTTAGTGACGAAAAAAATAGTCACAAAAGAGAAGATTTGGTCACTTAAAGTGTCTACAATGACGGCATATTTCCATCACAGCGCCGTCACTAAATTGTGGACACTAAAAACATTTTAGTGACGACAAATGAGTTCATCGCTAACCATTAATCTTTAGTAACAGAAAAATCTCGTCACTAAACAGTCTATTTCGGACACTGTCGAACTACTTTCCCCAACACAAAACAACCTCTGTTGGTGGTCCAAACAATAATTCACATATCTTTTTTATTATAAAAAAATAACTAATATTGGTTTAAACTGAAAGAACAAACCATCATGCCAACGTTTGAATTTCACAAACATACAATGGCTATTATATTTCAGAATTCAACATTACCATAAATCTTATTAATTGCAAAATCACCAAATGAGTGTTATTACAAGAATTCATGAGTACATCACTTATTAATAGAAAAATGAGAATATAAGTGTATCATCAATCCTGGCAACAGTTTTGTTGCGTGCTTATCATGATCAACACTTTTTTTTCAATCCATTTCGACTTCAGCACAAACTAAACATTTGATTTGCTATACCAGCTATTCTTCCAAACCTGCTCACATGTTTAACAAAGGAAACATAAATTAAGCAAAAATGAATATATAGCTAGTAAATCAACTGCCCATTTTATGTTTCATTACTTTTTCTGTATAACTGACAAACATGCTTGATGCAGTGCGCATAAGTGTCGGAAAATAGCAATCCGGTCAAAGATTTTAAATTCAAACTCACTTATAAGTGTCGGAAAATACGTAGTTAAAACAACAAGATTATGATACATCAACGAGATGAAATGTAGAAACTGCGTAGTTAAGGCTTGTTTGGTTTCAACTTTTTAGGCATGCTCTTGAGTTTTTCGAGCTTCAGGAAAAAAAAATCTAGATTCATTGAGATTAAAGCTTCTAACTTCGTGCCAGGAAACAAGAAAATCTCGGCGTCGAAACTGATCAGCAAAATGAAATCTAGTTTATAAACAAAAAAATAAGAACTTCATAAGGGTTTATAAGGTGCAATCAATTAAGGCGTGGAAATATTACCTGACAACTATGCAAAATACACCCTCCATCTCCAAGCTATTTCCCCCAACTTGCTCACATATTCACCAAAAGAAACATAAACTCAGCAAAAATGAATACGTACCTAGTAAATATATTATCCATTATACACAGTAAAAAAAAAAAAGATATATTGAAAACAATTTATGTTTTGTTACTAGTAAATATACTTTCTTTGTACTTTTTTCTTCTAAGTGACAAACATGTTTGATGCAGTGCACATAAGTACATTTCTGATTTACATTGGCTAATACTTTCCACTAACCAGGTACATAAATGCGCCATGTTAAGTACATCCATTCATATTATTCCTAAAAGCTTATATGATATCACCTATTTAATCAAACATAAAGTTATCTTCCCAGATTACCTCTAACCGTAAAACAGGTTAACACTTTGCGTTGTTATAAAAACATGTAAAATATTATAAGTACCACTTAAAAGCATTTATACTCTCACCCTCATCAAAAGGTAACTTCATACTTATATAATGTAAAGAAGACCCGCTCACCTATAATTAACTCACTCACCATCATTTTACGCACCAAAAGTTAAGATACAACCATGGTTGCCAGTTACCAGTAAGACTTATGCCACATTTTTCACATTAAAGATACAAACACGCATTTGAATTATAAAATAGCAACTCCAAATCAGCATAACAAAATCACTCCTAAATCATAGCACTATTAAATCATGTACTTACTCCTATTTTGTCTCCCTAGTAGCTACTGACGAATGGAAGCAAGCTGGGAATTCATTTCTTCTCTTAACTTTGCTGAAAAATCCGCTTGTTGAGCTTCCATCAATTCCAACCTTTCAGCCATCGCTGCATTCTTTCTTTCAGTAAAAAATATCTTTGTAATGTTGACCTTTCAAATGACCCAAAATAACATTTAAACCCATAATTGCTAACAAGCTTTACCTTATCGTATCTGATATTTGAAAAAGCCTTTGTTCCGGCTATATGTGGATTTCTTAGTTTTGCTCTGTTTTTCTTGTTTTTTTCACTTCTAGCCTGATATAACACAAGTTTATTAAAATAAGGCAAAATAAATTTAGAAGATAGTAATAACCAAAGCTACTCATTGGTACCTTAAACTTTGGAGTGGTGAACAAATCGCAAAGATACATCCAATCTGCCTTTTTTATACCCTCGAGTAGATTTGAAAGTGCTGAAACGATGGTTCGATACTCCAAAAATTTATCATGCAGATTAAAGCGCCAAGTATTATATCGTCTTGCCATCGAATGCTTGACGGATTCAATAACTCTATCCTTTTCACTGAATAGAAACTTGTCCTAATAAAAAAAACATACCATTCATATTGATGAACCTAATGAATAAAGTTTTTTTTGTTACTGTATTCGTTGGCTACCACTTTGAGATGCATGTTACTATATTCCACAATGGCTTACCAGCACACAATGTGCAAAAAAAAGTTAGCTAATAAATAAATTTAGTATAGTCAAGAATACATAGAGCAACTACTTACACGAAGCCAGCTCATTATGGTATCTTTTATCTCATGATCAAAGGAAACCCAAGAAATTGCTTGAAGTGGCGCAATTTATCGAACAAGAACTCCAATTTCATTGCTAAACATGTTAGAGTGCTCACCGACTGCTCTATTGACATGTCTTTGAAATAGGATCTCAAATTTGTTCACACGTTCGAGTGTCTTAGCTAACTCAACGCCTTTAGTCTTACCATGCTTTTTCCTGGGTTTGGAACATCCTTAAAAGAGTATTACGCCATATATTAGAAATAAGAAAGAAAATATTATTGAAAATATTTTTTTGTACAAAATGTCAAGATGGTCACCACTCGATTCAAAGTTTTCACCATGGCGAGTCCATCTAATGTACCCTTTTACCATCCCAAATATAATAAGATGGCCTTCTACTTCATCCAAGGTATGATCATCACAATTAATACATTTAATACATGGACATAATATCATATCTTTTCCTGGTTCTAATTTTTCTTTGGCAAATGATATGAATTGCTTAACCCCATTTTCATATTCTACGGACAATCTATTACTCAATTGTATCCAATCTCTATCCATTACAACACTTAGAATCTGCTTTCAACCAAGTAAAACAAAACATAACAGACAAGTAAGATGTAGAAATATGTACTAGTATTTTTGGAATAATAAACTATACTAGAAAAATAATGAACTATTGATAGAATTTCACATCAAATTACTTATATGATATATTTTGTATAATCAACTTATCATGCCAAACTCTTTCTCACTTACAGATAAACATGTTTATATGGATACGAATATAAGATAAAAGTAGCAGAAATACCATTAAAAACAAGTATCGAAGTGTGTATTATCATATATAGAGTATATAATCATAACATGTTCAGAATGATCTGATTGATCTTATATCAAACTAAATACTCACCAAAATATGTACAAATAATTACTTCACTACAACTAAATTGAAACAACAAAATCACTAGTTTTATTGGTTTTGCAGGTTTATATAATGAAAAATAATAGTTTTATTTCATATAAACGTCCTTGTGTAGTATCATTAAATACCAATCACACCTTATTCTCCCCATTCATCACCACCACTAACACCACTAATGCAATTACCTCAAAACCAAAGGTTAGTCGTCATGTATTTCTCCTTTCTAACCTCATATTCTTATACATAATTCTTTAACCATATAGGAAGTAAACTTATGCAGTTTCTCACTTTAAAATCACGCGTATGTTTTTTTTTTCTTTTCTACGATGGTGACTTAAGGTATAGGAAAGTTTTAATAAAGTTTATGTGAAGTCAATTGATGAATACACATGTACACAGTAACCCAGCTATATATTATGCCACAAATATACTAATGTATAGATGGAAACTTGGAGTTGTTATTTTTGTGATCAAACACAAATAAATAGCACTATTCTCTAACTAAGTATATTAACCTACGCATCCTATAACACCTTTCGACTTTATTTAGGCGTTGTAGTTTAAATACAAGTATATTATTATATGAGAATAAGAAAATAACATGTTCTTCCACCATAAACTACTAATGCTTAAGGATAACCAAATCATTTCAATTTACAAATAAAAATAACATGGAACTTCAAATTCCGTTTGAAGGTAATATTCCACCAACATAAAATATTCTTATTTTTTGGTGTATAAATTTTGGTATTAAGGTGGTGTGTCTTTCCCAAAGCAAATTGTGGAATTTCAAGGACAGAGAAATGAGTAATAGGGTTTCTTTATTCGATTAAAAATGATAATCTCAGCATATTACAAAATATTTAATGTGATGTTCTATATAACAAACAACTTATAAGCTCTTAATGCAATCAATTTTTATGCCGGTAATAAACTTAAAAACACAGCTTAAAGGTTGCAAATCAAGCATTCTAATTATTTACTTCTAATAAATTGTTAATACAATAATTAATCATGTGATGGTATACAAACGAAATCAAAATATTCTACAATTAGATGAATAGATTCATCAATGAAAACAATATTAATTAATGATTCGAGCTAATTAACAAACTAAGTATGTAACCAAATTTGACATAAGTTAGGCACATGGGCAGAAATTGAGCTTAATATTTACCAAAATGAGCTTAATATACATCATACACTATATATATAACCAAGTTTGACATAGAATCTAATACATAAGCACCAATTAATGACAAAATTCATTATAAAAACACATAAACAAGCAATAATTAACATTATTGAAGATAAAACGAAATATAAATTACTTACCAATCGAGCTAGGGTTTCGGTAGATGAGGATCGAGATTATAAAGAGAACACACACGATGACCTTGTATGGTGGATCTCCGTCGTTTTCACGGTGGATCTCCGGTGGTCTTTACGGGAGGAGAGAGAATTTCTGAGGAGAGAGAGAGAGTGAGAGAATGATTTAGAAATAGAAATTATACGTGTAAATAAGTGTGACTACGCTCGCGTAGAACTTTAAATTTTAACCGTGACCAAATTTTTAATAATAATAATACGGAGAATAACTAAATTCACACGGATCGTAATTGTGTCCATATTAATTAGTAAAACCAAATATCTGGCCACTATATCATAAAAATATTAATTAGTGACCTGAAATAACTTTTATCACTTAAAAGACACATATTTAGTGATCACATCAAATAAGTTGGTCATTATATACCATAATTGTTGTAGTGTAAGCATCACCATATCTAAGTACTTTTATGCACTTAACCTGAAAATCACCCCCACCCCCAATTTACTCTTGGGATGTAAACTACTCATTAGTCCACGATCTCGAGATGAGCGGTTACCTGGTAGTGAGTAATTCATTATTTCGTTTCAATTGGATAATTGACTAATTAGCGTCGCCAAGTTTGTTGTTGGGCTTCGTATTAGGCCATAATCGGTACTTCTACTGGTTCAGACCATATGAGTACTCATGACGGGTCAGACCATGCTGTGAATATTGGACCCAATTGGGCCCAACTCATCCGATCTAGCATTGCATGGCTTCAGATTTGATAAGTCAAATCATAGCCCATGACGGGTCGGACCATGCCTCATAGTGGTCACATTTGGATGGGTTCGAAAATTTATATTCATCATAATGAATTCACGACTACCTAATTCCATATCATCCAAAATCAAACGACAGTGAATAGTTATTTAAAGAAATTCATACTCGCTTCAACAGTTATTGATTATCAATAGTCGCAACCACATAAACTCTCACTCTCAAATGACAATTTCCCCTTAAAATTATGGATTCTATCAAAAAAATACTCATAGATCAACTACCTTATGGTTCATCTTAAAACTAAGGTAACAAATACTCTTACCTGTGTTATAAGGAAATGTGTGTCTCGCTCGTAATTATAATAATATTATAATTCACTTTTTATTAATTATTTAAACCAACAAATCAAGCTATCTTCATTCATTTCTCTTTCTACAAGATAAAACCATATTATTTATAAATAAATAAAAAAAAACAGGAAAATTAATAACGAATTTGAGTTTTTATAAAAATATAAGTGTAGCTAAAATAATAATAATAAAAAAAAAAGTGTAAGATTTACTTTAAATTGAATGGAATCACAAGAGAAACTGATACGGATGATGTTAGACATGTTGATACATTCTTTGAATGTAAACAAAATATAAAATAGACTAATGAGGACCAAAACTGCCATTAATTTAAGAATCCAAGGCCCAAAACAGTTTTTACTAAAACTATAAAAAACCAAATAATACTAATTTAGAAACTATAAGGACTAACAAAAACACCCATTTAAACCACTTATCTATGTCATTAAACAGACAGTTTTTTTCTCTCTCTTAAATCAATTAAAAAATAAAATACTATTCCTTATATTTAAATGGGTATTGGGTAAATTTCAGTTTTAATTTTTCAACAGGATCCAATCACTATATATGTATGTATCTTTATATATTTATTTATTTATGGAAAATATGCTAGAAAATAGAGTAATGTTTGTGTAGAATTATTTGACAGGTTTAGTATATATAGAGAAATTATATATCATTATGTTGATTTATGTTTTTTTATTACTTTAACTTATTTGGGAGATAAATTTCACCATTGTTAATTTGTTAGTCTCTACTGAGGAATTTGTGCTAAATATTCATATGTTCTTTGCAATTTTTTCATATTAATAATTTACTAATAAGTTTGAGTGAAATATTTGACAGGTTAGTATATCTAGAGAAATTTTATGCCAATACTTAGATTTATGTTTTTATCACTTTTAACTTTTTTTGGGAAATATAGTTCAATTTCACCATATTTGGTCTCTACTTAGGAATGTATGCTAAGAATCCATATTAATATCAAGTTTGATTGAGTGAGTGGGTGAGTGTTCTATTTAATTGGATTTATTTTAAATATGTAAGGTTAGATATAATCCAACTGAGTTAGCTTTTGAATTGATTAAGCTTACGTTTCGCCTTCGATTTTTTCCTCCTTTAATGATTAAGCCAGCAAACTATTTTTGTAGTTTAGGAGCAATCAAAGAAACTAGCTTTTTTCCGTCTTCATAAAAGTCTAGCTTTTAGCTAATATGTTACAACCAAACAGAATTCGAGTAAAGTCTGTAGCTGTTAGGTTAGTAAATGGGTCAAACCCAATTAATATAAAACATTTTTTTGTTCAATGGGTCGCTTTTGTAGGATTTCGAGTGAGTTGCCTGGGTCATACGACCTCTTTTACCTGCATCTGTAAAATGCCTATATGTTAAGAGTATTTCTATTACGGATTTGTTTGTTTGTTAGTGGTTTCTAAGGCCTTTTATTGCTTTTATTTTCTTATAAGTTCTCATGAATTTAACTGCTCAGACTTTTCCCTCCCCAGCAGTTTTGAATAGATCCATCTTTTTATCGAACATCAATAGGCCATCTTAGTTGTTTAATATCTGCAGTCATATAAGCCTTAAGAACAACGATGATCACAAAATGTGAATGCACAGTTAAAAAACAGTGTATGTTCAAATGCATTCTTTAAGTTGCCATCGCTTAATAATGGTGATCATAAGTTCAAAAGAAGGGAAAGCATATAAGTCTGAGGATTGGTATACGCATGTGTAGAGTCTGTTATTCAATGAAGTGTGGCGTTCTTTCCCTTTTAAAGCATACGTACTTTGTTTGGATTTGGAAAATAAGGTAGTTGATAAGCTAATTGGCATTTCCATATCTGCCACTCAGGTGATAGGAGAATAGAAGAACCGCATTTATGGCAGGGTTGGAAGAATTAAAGAAAAAGCTGACACCTTTATTTGATGTTGGAAACGGTTTTTCTTCTGGGTCGAATTCGGATCCTTCTGATTCTTATATGGTAAGCTTTTCTTTAACCAACAAAAATACTTGTTTACAAGATATAAAAGTTGTAACGACTATCCAACCAGATGAACTGCAAAAAAAAAATGCCTCTAACATTCTATCTTATAGGTTAAAACTCGATGTTTGTTCACTTGATCCAGTTTTATGGGTTCTGGAAGAAAAATTATCTTTTGGTTCGACTTTGGACCCTTTTGATTTTTAGTTGGCAAAGCTAGTTTTCGACTACATATTTCCTTTTTACTAGGGATTTTATTAATTGATCTTACCTAATGCACTACAAAAAATATTGCTTGATACATGAAAATGCATTACGTTCTATACTCCGGGATTGTTCATTTTCATGTTTTATGCCTGTTTTTAAGTTGCTGTTCAGTTCTAATAATTTTTTGTTTGAAAAGGTTCAAACTTGATGTTTCGGCACTTAATTCTAATATTAATGGCTTTGGTAGAATTTTTTTCCTCTGGGTTAACCTAGGACCCTTCTGATTCTTAAGCTTTAAGTTAATTTTCGACAAAAAATAATGTTCTAATACAAGCGAGATTTTTCTATTAAATGTTGTTGCTTTTTCTGAAGCTACCGGATGGTGGAACCGTTAACTTGTTGAGCAGATCTTATGGAGTATACAACATTAATGAACTTGGGTTACAAAAATGCTCATCTTCGTCTTCGCCTGTCGATGACGAAGAATATAAGGAAAAGACGTATAAATGCGCTTCTAATGAGATGAGAGTATTTGGAGCAATTGGGAGTGGTGCAAGCAGTGTGGTTCAGAGAGCTATTCATATACCTACTCACCGAATAATTGCGTTGAAGAAGATAAATATTTTCGAAAAGGTTTTCACTTGATTTTAATCATTGCTGTTTAAGCTCCAAAATTACTATATTTTTACGTTATGCCACATTAAAATTTAATAAAGTTAGTTGGTTGGCATATTGCACTAATAACGTGCTATTTGGTTGCTGGATCTTTTAAGTTCAATAATTTTTCTGTTTTCATCTACCTAAAGCTTCTAGTTTTTTCAGGCTAGTGGAACAGAAAAGCTAAGCTTTTAAGATGAACAACCAAATACAGACAAACTGATCTTACCCAAAGCTTCTAGCTTTTCAAGCTAGTGAAATGGGAAAACTAAGCTTTTAAGCTGATAACCACACGTTGTCCAACTTTGAAGAAAAAATGCAATAAAGCTGAGCTATAAAGCAAGTGGTTAATAAGTTATGGTTGTTTGTCGTGAAAATTGTCTTGCATAATGTCCATTAATCAGAGATAGAAAATCTTGGTTTTGATTTAATAGCATTTTTACAAGGGTGAAACATTGTTTGGATGTGTCACAAGTCATTGACCCCTCTTGTCGTTTCTTATTAAGTGAACATTATGTGCATATCTGTGGGTATTGTGAATTTTCTCCCATGTACATGCACATGTAAATGGAAACATATCATGCATGTAGTCACTTATCTTACATATACACATACATTCTTGCGTACACGCATATTACATGCATATTCACACATTATGGCATATGCGGGTAGGTTTAGACATGCATACATTTTTCACGCACATCCAAGGATCTTCACTCGATTAAATTACCAACCTTTTATCTTTTTCTTTATTAATTTTACTTATATATGCCATATATATACCAGGAGAAAAGGCAACAATTGCTTACCGAGATACGAACTTTATGCGAGGCACCTTGTACTGAGGGTTTAGTAGAATTTCACGGTGCATTTTTCACACCAGATTCGGGTCATATAAGCATAGCTCTCGAGTATATGGATGGCGGGTCACTTGCAGATATAGTTCGAGTGAGAAAATGTATACCAGAACCGGTTCTATCGTTTATGGTTCAGAAACTACTGCTGGTAAGGAAGCATGTCGTTGTATTTTTACCTTCATATCATGTAATTTGGTTGTACCTTATTCAGGCCTTGTTTAGTTTTAGCCATTAACTTATTTAGGCCTCATACTTTTAAGCTTATTCAGGGATAGTTTGGTCCCAATTCTAGTTTATTTTAGCCTTCATTAGTTGTAGCTTTTAAGCTTCGCCTTTTAGCGGCGTTGTTTGAATCAGGGCCACATTTTGCTGGCCAGCCAAAAATCTGAACATTTTGAACATTTCTTGTTTTACATCTTGAAAAGGCTAGAATTTTAAGCCCGATTAACCCAGCTTTTTACTAACCTCGTAATACCCAGCTAATTTGCTTAAAGAAAGGTGCGACCAGACAATCCCTTAGACTAAAAGACCAGGAAATCCCTTTTTATAAACTATGCTTTTATTGCTTAAAATTTTGATTGCATATGGTTGTCTAACTTAAACGGTAAGCATCTTCTTTTTGGCCCAAACTAGGCCTTTTTTAAACCTCGGCAAAGTTGTATTTGCTTAGCTCTGCAACCAAAGAAGCCTTCAATTTGCGTATGTATTTTAATTTACTTGATGTTTTATTTTTCCTATATTATTTTATTTTATCTCTTTCAACTTTCCTGACAAGATGTATATATTTTTAAGGGATTAAGTTACTTGCATGGAGTGAGACATTTAGTTCACCGAGATATAAAGCCCGCAAATTTGCTTGTGAATCTCAAAGGGGAGCCAAAGATAACGGATTTCGGTATCAGTGCTGGCTTAGAGAACTCAATGGCAATGGTATGTTGAATATGGTGGATCAATATCTCTCTAGCTTGAAAAATCAACTCAAAGTTGTCTGATTGGCTACAGATTTTAAACGAACTAAGCTGGTTGTTTGAGGTTAAGAAAACTTGAAACTTTTTCAGGCCAAATAACCAGAAAAAGTTGGTTATTAAGATTGTCAAGCAGCTGCCGTCTACTTTTAAGCCAAAAAAACTGTGCGTTAAATCTGCAACCAAACAAAACCTGAATTTTAGTCGGGTTAATTAGAGATTTATAAACTATCATATTGTTGGATTTTGATTGTACACCAGCCTACTAAAATCAGCAATTAGGACCCGACCTACCATTTTTTTCTTGGATTTTATACACTACAGGTCTACATATATAAGGAAGCATAGCGGGGTCTAGATTCGAGAAATGGGATAAAACAGTGTTCAAAATAACAAAAATATGATAGAAAAGTGTTCAAAAATATTGTCTTATACCTATTTAGTACCCAGCTCTATGGTTTTTTTCCAGACTGGTACTCTAACTGCACTAAATTGTCGACAAATGTGGCGTTGCTGTACTGATTGCTAATTTTTATATATTGAAGTCCAAAATTGAAATTTGATGACACATTGGTGTCAGAACTGTAATTAAGCTTAATCTGTTTGCTGCTATTTGTGTCTTTATTATGCAACAACAGTGTGCAACCTTTGTGGGAACTGTTACGTACATGTCACCTGAAAGAATTCGAAATGAGAGCTATTCTTACCCAGCTGATATATGGAGCTTAGGGCTTGCGCTTTTTGAATGTGGTACTGGTGATTTTCCTTACACGGCTAATGAAGGGCCAGTTAATCTCATGCTGCAGGTTATTTTTGTCTTTATGATTATATACTTTTTGTTTAAATATGTTAATTTGTTTATTCTATCTAATGTTTACGAGTCTCAGTGATTTTTCCATCTTAAGGAGTCAGCCACTAACTAGCCTATGGCACTTGGTTGACACAGAATTGTGTTCTCGTTAATATTTCAAGTCAGACAAGTATACTTACTTTTGAGTCCACGTATTTTTTTGTTTTTTTCTCAAAAAAAGTATACTTTGTAACTATTTTATCGATTACTTTTTGTTACTCAGTAAAATAAGTGTACCTTTTTCAACACTTACCAAACACACCTACATGACTTACAAGTCTAACGCAAGTGTGTACATTATCACATCAAAAAGAAGTTCATTTTTGACTTATAAGTGACAACCAAATTAGAAGTGTTAACTAATATCAGGTTTTGGTGATTTGTGGCAGATATTAGATGACCCGTCACCGTCACCGAGAAAGCAACTCTTCTCCCCAGAATTCTGCTCATTTATTGATGCTTGCTTACTGAAAGATCCAGCCACAAGGCCAACAGCAGATGAGGTGGGCGAAATTTAAAATCTAATCGTGTTACTAGATGCAGATTGAACAATTAATAGACTAACATAGTTCTAATTTTTCCTTGGTGAAATTCTTGTTTCACTTACTTAGACTTCTTCAGTGGCACCTTTAAAGCAAATAAGCTGGATTTCTTGAGATCGAAAAAATTTGGTTCATCCAACTTTGAACAATTTCTAGGTTTTTCAGGCCAAGAAAACAGAAAAGCTCAGCTTTTAAAATGATCAACCAAATGAATCCAGATTTTAAGCAAAAAACTGAGTTTTTAAAATCTGTAACCAAACAACACCTTAGTAGATAGCTCAAGTAACTCTTAACTGAACTTGTCTGGTTTGTCTTTTCTTTGAAGCTGCTTTTGCACCCATTTATTCTGAAGTATGAGAACGCTAGTGTGGACTTGGGAGCATTTGTTCGTAGTGTTTTTGATCCGACTCAACGATTAAAGGACTTGGCAGATGTAAGTGGCTAGTTACTCACTTTCTTGTTGATAACACTTTTCTTTACAAAATTGAAAACTATCTCGAACATTTTTGAATTGAACTTCTCTTTTCCTGTTTTCGCGGTGTTAACGTTTTTTCCTCTTCACCAGATGCTGACGATACATTATTACTTACTTTTTGACGGACAAGATGATCTTTGGCAACATACCAAGACATTCTATAACGATAACTCAATTTTAAGGTACCATGTAAAATAATTGTAGCTTAATTCTTATCATTCTGTGTTCAAACCTGCCCTGATTTAGAGCAAAAGCCTTACACAATAACTTTTTACCTATCTTTTTCATTACGAAAAACCTGTACAAGCAGTGGTAATGGTCATAGCTGTTCAGAGGTTTATAGCTTACAAGGGAAAATTCGATAGCTTATAAGGGAAAATTGGATAAAACAAAAGTGTTTTTATGTGGTGAAACCAAATGAATAATATATGGCTTCCAAGGTCTTGAGTGGTTCCTACTTTTAAGCTCTCCTTATTTCCTAAAAAGCTGTTTGAATTTTTTATCAACTATTAATTTGAGCTTTTCTGGGTTCTTTTGGCCAGAAAAAGGCTTTAAACTGGACAAACATAGGTTTTTTTTTCTCAACCTCAAATTCCAGAATGTTTTCTTTAAACCTGCAACTAGACAAGCTCTTAAGCATTTGCTGCAGCTTTAAGCTCAGCTTTATTGCTTATTTGCGTAAAGTTCAGCTACATCTACATTTGTCTTATCATATTATAATTCAAGATTTTTCGCTTTATCATTTGCCTGAAAAAGCTAGAAGCTCTAAGCTTCAATGAAAGCAACTTTTCTCTCAACCTCAAAAAAAACGCCTTACATGCTTAGTTGCTGTAAAACTAGCTCTTAGTATCACTACATTGATCGAGGTTTTTAGCATTGTTCCTTCTTTACTTGTGCAATTAATTTGACTTCTATAAATATACTAAACAAGCTCTCAGGGGTTGTTTTCTTCTAGCTTTGAAGCAAATAAGCTGAATTTTTTGCAGTTGAAAAAAAGGTTAGGTTCAGCAATCTAAAAACTCAAGCTTTTAGAGGACAAAAACCATGAAATCTAAGCTTTTAAGCTGTTTAACCAAATACATTGTACAGATGTTAAGCAAAAAAAAATGAGCTTAAAAGCTGAAACTAAAAAAGGCCTTGGTTTCAATATATTGATGGGTATATTATTTTGTAGTTTCTCGGGCAAAGAACACGTTGGACCAAAAGACATTTTTTCAAAATTATCAAATGTTCGGACCACGTTAGCCGGTGATTGGCCAGCAGAAAAACTCGTACATGTTGTGGAAAAACTTCAGTGTCGTGCTAATGGTCAATACGGAGTTGTAATACGTGTCTCAGGTTCATTTATTGTTGGAAACCAGTTTCTAATTTGCGGAGATGGAGTACAAGCGGAGGGGTTGCCAAATTTCAGAGATATATCGATCGACTTGTCAAGTAGAAGAATGGGAACATTTATGGAGCAGTTTATTATGGAACCTGGAGATGACATTGGTCGTTATTTAATAGCTAAGCAAGAGCTTCATATTATGCAGGAATAACACTGACATAGTCGATTTCGTTATTTATACTTGAAGTTGTGTTCCGATTATGTAAATATATATTGGATAATAGCTTTTTGCCATGACAAGAGTAGATAATAATATTTTTCCACCAAATATTATTCCAACCAAACCCAGCTCCACTTCAATAAAGTAACAATATACAAACATACAAACGCTTCTTTTGGTTTGTCTATCTAATCATCCAAACTCAATCTAGCTTATAAGCTTAAACCAAACAACACCCAATATATAAACTATACATTTTTACTCAAGTTTCCTGTTCCTATCCAATTTTACAACCAAACCCAGCTCCAATTTAATCAAAAAATACTATAATAAAAATAAATACAAACTCAATCTAGCTTATAAGCTTAAACCAAACGACACTCAATGATGATATTTGTCATTTCTCTAATTTAATAAGTAAAAAAAGTCTATAAACATATAAATAAACTCGATCCATCTTATAATAAGCTGAAAACAAACAACATACAATGATTAAACTCGACATTTCTTTTAATTATTAAAGTTTCCTTATCTCTGTTTAATATCACAACTAAACTTAGATCCAATTTAATAAAAAAACAAATATCCATGTATACATTGGACTTTTTTGGCTTTATTTATCTGATCAACCCAACTCAATCTAGCTTAAAATCTGAAACCAAACAACACCCAAAGTATATTAGAGCTTTCTATAACTATCCTCCAGTATCCAAACAACACATTTATTTCATTTTTAATTTTGTTTGTTTATTTTGAACGATCACCAATGCAAAACCTTGCTTGGTAATCATTGTTATTAATATGCCAAATTTAGACACCATTTCATGGACCAATTTAAGGTCAAAATTGAGTTTAGCAGGTTCTTTATAATTCATTCTTGTATCATCAGTTCAACACTAAAATAGCAGAGTAAATCACATGCACTTGTATCATCGGTTCCGTAAAAGCTTTTTGCTTTATATCTCACCCGATCGAGTAGCCTAAAAACAAACTGATCATTTCCCATGCAATTGTAGATTCTCTCTACCGCTAACTATATTGCGCAATAAAAAGCTCACTTCCTTCAGTATTGATATTAATTTAACATTAACCCAGCATGATAATATACAAAATAATACAACTTACTCAACTCACGTTTGGACTTTAAATAACAAGACAAGAGCAATAGATTCATTTGAAAAACTAGCTATAAAAGGTGTGTACACGAGCCAAAACCCTTGAGAAAAACAGCTAGACCAACCAACCACGAGCACCCGATGAGCTTCGAAATCTTGCCAGCTGAAAAAGAATGGCAAAAAAGAAATTACTTACACGTATGTTGTAAAACTAGCAATTACCACGCTTTCTTTGTCACAATGAACCAGGGCCGGTGTGGAACTTTATGTTATCCATGGCTAAAATGGAAATTATGCCTACTCTAATTATAAAAATAGTTTGCTTGAAACAAAAGATAAACGAGATTTCTTTAATGTTGAGAGATATTTATTTGTTCGATTTGATTAATCTGATAGTTTGTGCTTTTTTTATTTTAAGAAATCTTTTAACCCAATTTCATTATTCGTAAGTCGGTAACTCACCATTTTCCTTCTTTTATATTGTCTTTTAACACGTGTGGTATTGTTTTATAAGATATAGGTTTCTTTAAATTCATTATTATTATTTTCATTCAAAAAACAAAACAAAAGAGATAAAAACTGATATCATGACGATTGTTTGAAACAAATGCATCTCTGAACCAGAAACTAAACAATATACTTTTTTTAACTTAATTTAGGTAAAAAGTTATTCTAATGATTCAACGTGTGAATAATGAAAGTCCCCAAACCCAATTCAGCATATTTTTTTTTCTCTATTAAATTATTTTAACTCGTCCCTTGTGCAAGAGAAGGTAACAAAAAATTGGAATAAATGAACCTAGTTAGTTGTTTGATGACCAAGTCCAAAAGCGACTATCCCTAGGCTTGATCGGCTATGCCATGGACAGGAATAGATAAGTTGAAAGAAGATATACCTGTTTGATGTTCACAGCTGGGCAGTTATGTTCATCCACGGAAGATAGGTACATCAAAGCTGTGTAAAATTCCCGTCTGCTTTCCTATTTGCATCCTCGAGAGCAGTGCTAGTGGTCTAGTGACGTTTGTGTTCAAGATAAAATAATGCCATCTCCTCGACTAGTTCCCTATAATCGTCAGACTGGGCCTCGACCAACTTTTCTACCAACTCTAAAAAGCAAAAAACAGGCAGGTCATAGAAACACAAATGAGAGCCCAACAATAAATTTTTAAAACAAGCATATGTAATAATATGGAATTATAATGACCTTGATTGATCTGAAATTCCGTGTTTATCTCAACGTTCGTCGTTTTTTGTGAACTTTTCCATGCCAAATACGATTGAAGGCAATCAAGCACATTGGGATCTATTTTGTAAAAACCAGGTGCCTGAAAACAAATCTAAGTGAGCACTAAATTGAACAAAACCACAACAATTACTTTCAAATAGCTTGGTTTGTATCTTCATCAAGGACCTAGTTACCATATTCTCTGCTGCAATGTTCAAAATAAAAATACTTGAAACATAAACTAAGCATTACCGTCTCTTCTATGTACATGAAATATTCATATGCTTTCCTGCAATGTTCCATTTTAATGTCGTCCTGCGTAACAGCCTGCATGAAAAGGCAGTAGTGCGCGTTTCCCAAATGATACCTTGCCTCGTTATCATTAACAGTAATTTTTAATGCCTCTTCCAACGTTGATATGCCATCTACAAGAGGAGAGATAAATAGGAAAAAAAATTAATCATAAGACACTAAAACATGAAAATATGTCGGAGACTCAGAGTTGAGAAAAGTGGAGCAAACTTTTATCAAGAAAGTAGAGAAGTATAATTTAATACTGCAGGTAGAAACATATGGGTACTTATTTAAGTATTACTTGATGAACTGACGTGAAAACTTTCTACCCTTTCAGTAAATGATCCTACACTACCTCACGGATTTATTTGAACTTAGTTTGATAGTTCCTAGAACATGATTGCTAAAAAAACATGAAATTTAAGATTCTGCAGTTATTCGTTTTACCTTTATAGAGGATGTTATCTTGTACATTTCTAAAGAAAGATTGAGGACATCATAAAACTTGCTAGTGCCAACAAATTTAAGCATTAATGGATCAAAAAATAAAACCAGAAAAAAGGCAATATCAATACTACCATGAATTTGTTCAAGGTCTACCAAGGCTTCTGCAGGGGGGTGCCCAAGTCTAGTCAAAGTGGTACCCGGTATCTTCAAGTTCTGTAGGCATGATATAAAAAAAAAACAATCCGTATTAAAAGAAGAGCGACAATCAGAAAGAAATATTTATTAAAAGAATATGGCATTTGGATGCAACGCGTTTATACATATCTAGAACTTATAATCCTTAGGGTTTTGATAGTAGGGTCTTGGAAGAGTTTGAGATCAGCTTTTAAAACTGCGGTCTTCGATGCAACACGGTTAAACTGTTGGAAGGGTTTAGATACCTATCATTCTCTCTCTCTATCTATCTAACGGATGAGAAGAAGAAAAAACAAAAACAGACGGCGGTAAGGAATGAGTACATTACCCTAACTGTGGCAGCGGTCAACGAGTCCAGTGCACACTCTCAAACTTAATCAAGTTCCAAGTGAAAAAAAGAGAGATTATTTTTTCGACTTTTAATCTCTCACTTTTTTAACTTCATAATTCAACCAAACACCAAAATTATCACTACTATTGATATATACTCAGATAGATACGTACATATATACCCTAGAAAAAACACAAAAAGAAACCCTTACATGATCTGTTTTTACATTGGTTTAACAACTAAGAAACTATATGCAACTTAGACTTGCAAAATTCACTTATTATTAACTTTAGGAAAATTCGTTTAACCAATATGCATACGTTATGGACACTTAATTTAGGGAGACATGGAATATTTGTAGACTCACTATAAAACTTCTCATTTGAAATTACTAAGACCAATATTACTGCAATTCTAAGAAAAACCAACGAAACTCTCAATAATATATTAATATGTATAATAGTAAAAATACCCCTTTTGCATAAACTTTCCTCCCATAGTTTGCAACCCTACACCTATCTCACTCCATCATCTCCTCCTCTCTCTCTATTAGATAAATAAATTTACAAATTAAATTCCCCGCCATGAACGTGGTAATTTTAACCGCTTTGGGAGAGATATGCTCCCAACGCAAAAGGGGTTATCACTCTCCTGCACTTTAACCGCTTTGGGAGAGAGATGCTCCCAACGCAAAAGGGGTTATCACTCTCCTGCGCAATCCATCCCACTCTCTCCCTCTTTGCCGCGCCGCCAAGACCGCCTTGTGGAACGACCTTGTTGTCATCTGTGGGCTTGAGTTTGAAGCCAAGGGTTTGCTTAATAAAATTAAAAAATAATGTGAAAAACATGTGTATGGAGTAGAGTGAGAATTGGTGTGAGGATTGTCGTGAATGACAACTTGCTTGGTTTATTGTTTATATTTATGATATTAAAGCGTCGGGTTCAATTCCAGACATTTGGTGTCGCGTCCTTAAGCAAGGTTTACTTGAGGTGTGGACACCTGACCTGAAAATCTAAGGGTAGAGTGCTTACTTGAACCAATAGGAAAAATCCCATACGTGTTGGGTGATTCTAAGATCACAATTTAATCATTCTATCGACGATTATTTGAACATAAAACTTTCTCATAGAATCAAAATACACAAGGCCAATATAGATACCTCAGCCTCTATCAAGCCCAGCTCCTGAATATACCGTGGAAATACCTCAGGTGTTTCGGTAATATTGGGTACCTGAAAACAAAAACAACGATTACTTTCAAATAGTGTGGTTTGTATCTTCATCAAGAACGTAGCTACAATATGCAGTCTTGCAATGTTCAATAAAAACTGATCATTACCTTCTCTTTTAGGTACTTTCGGTGTTCATATGCTTTCCTAGCATGTTCAACAATAAAGGAGCGATCTTCCTGCAGAGTCTGTTTGAAAAGCCGACAGTGTTCGATCGTCAATACATACCTTGCTTCGTAATCATTCTCATTAATATTTAATGCCTCATCCAACTTTGATATGCCATCTACAAGAGGAGAGATGAATAGGAAAAAAACTAAGCATAAGAAAATAAAACAAGAAAATATGTGGGAGTTAAGAAAAGTGGAGAAAACTTTTATCATGAAAGTAGAAAAGTATACCTTTTTTCAATTAATAATGGAGGTAGAAATGTATGGGTACGTACTTTTTGAAGTACTAAGAAATAAAAAAAAAACATAGTATGGTAAAAATGAGACTACTTTCTACCACTTATCTTTTGAAAAGAGAGTACACCACCTTAGATTTATTTTAATTAATCTAGTTTAATAGTATTGCTAAAAAATAGATGAAGCTTAAGCTTTTTATGGAGTGACCCTTACTTTTATTGAATTTTCAGACGTTCATTGCATGATAAATCTTGGTTAGTACCAACAAATTTAAACAGTAATGGATATAAAAATAAAAAAAATAAAAAAACAGAGAAAAGGCAATAATATAATACCAAGAACCCAAGCCTCCATTTGCTCAAATGTTACGCCATTTCCACGGCAGTTTCCAAGTGAACACAAAGCGTTACCCAACATCCTCAACCTCTGTACACATGATATATATATATATATATAAATAAATAAATTATTAATCGGCTATTATACGGTTTACGCCACGCATAGCATGGACACGTCCATTAAATGTGTAACCCTTAAAGAGGTATTGGAATTTCTAATTCTGAAAATGCCATTAAATGTTTCAATTCAAAAATACAAATAACTGATGACTATCACATTTTAAACTAGCAAGAAAACCACCCCCTCCGTTCACATTTTAAACTGATGAAATTACGTGCAATTTTGATCGGCTTATAACATGTATCAAAATTGTCGAAATGAAAATTTTAAAAACTAAATAATATAATTGAATGTTTGAACTAAATCATATAACACAAAAATGATAATAGTAAAAGAAAGAATAAGGGATTATGGAAGTGGTTAGTTAACCTCTGGATCGTTAGGGTTTTGGTCGTAGCGGAGTTGGCATCGCTTGACCTCCGCCTTTAATTGTTCGTGTCGTTGCTGATCTGATTCGGTTAGTGGGCAGAACACATAATCATCTTCATCTTCATCTTCATCTTCATCTTCATCTTGTTCTTGTTCTCGTTCTCGTTCTCGTTCTCGTTCTTGTTCTTGTTCTTGTTCTTGCTCTTGACCTCGTTCTCGTTCTCGTTCTCGTTCTTGTTCTTGTTCTCGTTCTTGCTCTTGCTCTTGACCTCCTTCTCGTTCTCGTTCTCGCTCTCGCTCTTGTTCTTGTTCTTGTTCTCGTTCTTGCTCTTGACCTCGTTCTCGTTCTCGTTCTTGCTCTTGACCTCGTTCTCGTATTCGTTCATCTTCATCATCTTGTTTTTGTTTTTGTTCTTGACCTAGACCATGATATTTACGCATAACCCATTTGAAGCATTTAAAAACTATCGGCAAAACAAAAGTACAAAATAACACCCATAAAACTACCATGTTCTCTTTATTCTAACTCTAACGTTATATTCAAAATATAACCTTCCCCTCTCTCTCTCTCTCTCTCTCTCTCTCTCTCTCTCGATATTAAACCAATCACTCTATTTGTGTTTTTTCTTATTTTCCAACCTTTTTATTATTTTTTCTCCAGTTATATTATTTGGCTCTACATGTTTTTAATCTTTTACTAACATTTAATTGGTTCTGCCAGTAATTTTACTGTATTATGTAAATTTTACGCGTTACACCACCCATCGGGTGGACAAGTCCGCTAGTATATAAACCCTACACTCCCATCCCTCGTTTCGGCCTGGGCCTGTTTATTTTATTAACTTAGGAGTATTAAGTTTTGGGCCAAAAATAATTAAGTTTTAGGCATTTTTAAATATACCCAATAAAAACCAGCCACGTGGAATCTCCCTAACGCGTGTCTACCCTGTAGTTTGGTTTTATTTTCAATTTAGTTCGTCTACTTTGTTTGAATTCCTATTTATTTAAAATGATAATATCATTGACAATTTTAATTAAAAATTCCATATAATATCCAACAAACTATATTACACCAACATTTTTTTAGACTACCTAGTAAAAAAAATTGACAATCTAATATAATTTTTTTGGTATTAGTTTGCCAAAAAATTAAATCATATCGTTTGAAAAAAAAATTAGATTATTAATTTTAATACAATATATAAATATATATATACATACACATTTATTTCATTTTTAATTTTGTTTGTTAATTTTGAACTATCACCAATGCAAACCTTGCTTGGTAATCATTCTTATTAATCGTTCTTGTTCTTGTTCTTTACGCTTAAAAGATCGATAAAACAACCAACTCAAGGAAGATGATACAACAACACCCGCCTTTCTGTAATTTTTTTAAAGTATTGTTTCTATTCTGTAATTAGAATAGTTTCATTGCAGTCCTGTAATTTCAATTTCAATCAGAACAGTCCGCCGGTTGTTAAGTTTATACTTTCCAGTCCGGCGGTTTCTATTTATTGCAATTCAGTATATCAGATTATTAATTGATAATAATCTGAATAACGTTTGTTTTAATTTCTATTCAGTCCATATATGTTGTAATCTGTAATCTCAATTTCAATTATGAATTAATAAATATTACACTGGTTTTTGATTATTTATTTATAGTCATTTATTATTGTTTAATTGTTATTTCGTACACAGAAACCAACAGTTTATGGTTAGAACTATATGATGAAAATTTTAATTTTTTCATTTCGGTAATTTTGATATGAAAATTTTGCTGGTCAAAAATGCATGTATTTTCGTATGAGATATTTGTTTAGAGACGGAGGGAGTATAATAATAATAAACTATCATGGGGTTCATATTTTTATGGTTGTAATATTGTTATGATTATTAAAATATAATAAAAAAAATTAATGTAGGGTTAATTTTTTGGTCGGCAAGAAAAAAGTGTTAATATGATATGAACTTGAGATCAGAGCTTTGTAATGGTGGTCAACATGTTGTTGAAAAATTCAGCCAGGTAGAGCAAATTCACATACAATAATACACAAGATGTAAATTGTAAGAGATTAGAGCAAATTCGCATACAATACACAAGATGTAAATTGTACTAGTCTTACGCAACTTTAGCTTTCCGCTACACCATACCTTGAGAGATTACTTGTGTGTGACTAACAAAATTCTTGAAACTTGATGAATTCTTAATTTGCTGATGTGGTTGGTTAGCTGGTCATATACTCATTTATCCATCTTACTCTTTTGTAATTGACGATCTTTTTTGGTATTCAATTCATAATATATCCTAGTAGTAGTGAATAATATTCCTTTTACGTGGTTATCTATGTATTGCAGTTAATTGCTTATTCCCTTGGCTGCACGCACGTTGGCTTCTATCTATCTGCAGGAGTTTTTAAGGCTATTTTTTTTTAAAATCAAAAATTCAGTTCTCAATTTGTCTTTGAAAGCTATCTACAGACCTGTGACAATTGTACTTCAAATTAGTGAAGCAAAGACTGTACGTAGTCCATTAGTAGTATGGACATTTAAGGTTGTAGTAGCTTAGATATACAGTGCCTTCCGATATTGTGTTAAGAACAGCACAAACTACAAAAGAGGACACAGCAAACAAGTACAGCCCTTAAATACATTTTTGACATTTTCATGTTGAAGTTAGTTTTATTATTCCCTTAGTATTATTCTTCTTGTGCGCCTTAAGAGCGTGATTGGATCCGCAAAAGCAATTGCTCGGATGTTCCGCTAACCCAATCATGGCTGCATAAGCATCATTTTAATCTTAATTTTATCAATCGTGGCTGCTGTAGAACTGTCTTGTAGTATCTTAAAGCTTTTACCAACAAATGAAATATTACCCATCCACTATTTTTTCCTTCATTAGTAATATTTTTGTTTGTTACTAACAAACCCATTAAACAACGTTTAGTATCAACAGTATCTTGCACAGCGTACATTCAGAACACATTCATACCCATTAAACAAAATAAATCTGTTACAAAGCACTGCAATACATTAATAAAAGTGGAGGGACTTCAGCACACATCTCTTCTTCGCTTGATATTAGTCTTTCGCTCCGCAACCTAAAGGCAAAGCAAAAACAACATTAGTAGGAAACTAAAAACATTCTTATTTTTTATAAGTTCGAGTTTCCCTTTCCAGGCATGCTACAACACCAGTGACAATCATAATATAGTAGCAGCATACAGTATAAGACTGTATATCACTTCTGGACAGTAATTAAATATGATCACCATGGACGTCAGAAAAATTAAATCTAAATCAGAAAAACGAAAAAAATACATTTGAATTTTTGATGGACGACGTTGGCTCCCCACTTCCATCTGCATCAGTAAAGTAAATATCAGAAGTAATATCTACAGTTGATCCTAAGAATTTGTTAACCATGCACATGTTGATCACATACAAAATTAAACTTTACCTTCAAAAAGGCAATGATCACTCAGAAGTTGATTATACGATTCGAGCAATACGTCCTTAGCTTCAACGTCATTTGGATTTATCAACAATGCATTCTTCAGTTTTGCTATCGCATCTACAAGTGTTAAATTACCAAAACATTAAAATTCACTAAAAAGTTGATCTTTTATTTCAAAAAAGAAACAAGCTGCGTCACAGGGGGAAGCTGTACTACTGCAAAGCAAACACTTGAAAAGCTTATTCCAATCTTCCAATTATAAAACTAACAAAGTTTTTACAAAATGTGTCATAAATACTTATTTCAAAAATAATGGATCGTTCAGAAGATTATTGATTATCTAATAAAATATGCAATATGATCATGACTTTCCTCGACAATTAAGTACTGTATACATGTCAAAAGGAAGGGCTTTTAGAGTACCTGTAATCGTCTCTCTCTTTTTAATTCCACTCTCTCGAAATGCTAAATTCATCAAATCGATACCCCGTTTCTTCCAGATCTACAAAGTTATCAGGGGCAAGACAGGTCTCAATTCAGACGGATAAATATGCAGTATGCAACAGTTTATAGGGTAATAATCTACATAAATACCTCAGCATTGTCAGGATATACAGCAACTCTGGTCATATCGAATGCAATCTCTCCCAAGCCCATCTCAAAGTCTTCCATACACTTTAAGGATGTTTTAAAAAAAGAAACAGATATAATCAGTGCACAAGAAACATAGCAAGTCAAGGAACAGATTGAACTAAAATACAAAATACACTCATTTGATTAAGCACAATAGAACTTCAACTTAAAAATATGAAGCGAGTCTCGGTACGATTGCCTTCCAAAATTTGGGAAGTATATTTGATTTGGATGCTATGACATGATGATTTTAATTTCGCATCTACTAGTTACAGACTAATGTAAAATATTCCATCTTTAGAAATATAATTTTTTATATGTTAAACAGGGTGTGTAAGCTAAGCTGTACATGGTTTACATGTATACCAACAGTCATAAGAACGCTAAAGACTACAACCGGCTGGAATAGTCTAATTTGGAGTTAATAAAGTAAAAGTTAAGAGAAAACCAGGTGAAAATTAGATTAATGATATAAAAAAATGAGCTCTTTTAAGTCAATCTGATAGCATTGTGCAAAAGGAAGAACAATATATGGAAAAAATTATAGTTTCGAGCAGGAGTCTTTCAATAGACTAGAGTATTTACTTCAGGTGATGCAGACTTAGCAGGCTCTGCTGCTTCGTTCAACTTAAGAACTCTGTAAAACTGAGCCTGAAAAAGATAACAAAAAAGAGGGTGGATATGTTGGAGAAACATAGATAGAAACTGACAGGAAGCCTGAAAATTAGGTTAATGATATAAAAAAACGAGCTCTTTTAAGTTGATCTAATACATGGAAAAAAACCAGCTAGCCATTCATGAAATAGAACAAGTTGCATGTTTTAGGGACTATTACTTATCACTCGTGTAGGAAAGAGTTGTATCAACACCTCTTGATATTTTTGGAACATTTCATGTACTACTTCTAGTGATTAGAAAAAGGAAAAAAAATACTCCACCCGTCCCTAAATAAGTGTCAACTATTCCATATTTGTTTGTCCCAAAATACGTGCTCGCTTTAACTTTTTATCAATGAAAAAAATGATAAAGGTACTATAATATCCTCAGATATAGCAATGAAGACTTCCAAAAATTTGACAATAATAATTATTTAATTCCAAGTAAGGCTATATTTGTAAGATTCAAATGCAATTAATGACAACTCTTAATATTTGCAAAAGTCAAATGTGGACACTTAAAAAGGGCCGTAGGGAATATTGTGGAACCATATCTAATACCTCTTCCCACACTAATATGGACTCTGCAAAAAAGAAGAAAACAGTTCGGACTGTTTTTAAAAAAAAACAGTTCGGACTGTTTAAAAAAAAACAGTGCAAAAAAAAAAACATAGCCTACTTTTTTCTAATAAACTAGAAGAAAAAAAAAACCTCCTAAAAATAATTAATAAAGAGAATGAAAAGAGTCCAACTTATAGCATTTAATAGTTAATTCCTTAAAATATCGATAATGAAGTTGCAAAATGGTTTTTTGCCTTTTATTCGCTCAAAATTGTAAAGATTTTATTGAACATATTGATTTTATTGAAATGGGTTGTTGAAAACAAAAATTGAGGGGTTGCCGAAGTGCCCTATTTACAAATTACTCGGAAAAAACTGAATTACTGTAAATTGTGTCATATAGAAAAGTGTTTTTATAACAGTTGGATAAGTATGATCCCCAAACTTTTTATGTAGCAGTTGGTATTATTTATTTATTTAATCCTTTTGATGTAAAATCTGTCAAAATTAAAACCAAATTAAAGGAAATAAAAAAGAAAAAGAGATTTAAGTAACAAGTACACCGTTCCGGTTCTCAAAACTATACATCAGCAACATAAATTGAAGTGATATATTCAATAAAATATGGAATTAGGCCACCTCAACACCTCTGGTATGCGAGAAGAGCGATAGAACATTGAGGCCTCTCGGTAACTCATTATTTAGAAGGGACAAATGATACGCAACCGTACCAACCTGGAAAGAATGTCCAAGTCATTTGTACCTATCTTTCCACCTTATCCAACCTCCTCTCGTATAATTCTTTGGAAACCCCAACAACATTTCCATCTCATTACACACGAGAGGCACGAGTTTAATTATTTTACCCACCCAACCTAAATTCCACTATCTACTCGCGTTTAAAATTTCTTTCTGCACATACAAAGGCGGCTCCCCCATCCCTGTCTTTCAAAGATTTTCTAATTCTATCAGTTAATTTCGCGCTTGCAATACATGCATGTTTGCAAACATTTCAATTTGGTATGTGTATCCTAAGATGGCCATCGCCATTGGTAAATCCTTCTGGATAGTTCGGGCTGCTAAAGGCAACAAAGAATTTGTATGTATACGATCTAGTCGGTGTACGAATTCTTTTTGTGATCTTTCAACTTTTAATTGGTTCACATACATATATATATATATATAACATATTGGATGAAAGTGAAGCACTGAAGTATATAAACAATACAAATCTTGAAGAGGGGTTGTAATTTTCCTTGGCAAATTTTCAGTCCCAAAATGAACTTTCTAAGAATTCATCAGAGACTGGTACTATCATGAGACAATATATTTGGTTCCTATTACAATTTTGATGCAAAAAATGGTCTCACAAGTCACAAGTAGCTTGTTTTTAATAAAAAAAATAATCTTTTAAAATCAACAAATAATAAATGCCCCTATAGCTCAGTGGTACAGCGTCAGTCTTGTAAACCGAAGGGCTGTAGTTCGATCCAGCATGGGGCCATTTTTTTTTAATTTTTTATGTATTATGTATTCTCGCCCATTATTTACAATAATAATGAGCTTGTTGTGTGACATATTAGCTCGTTATAGATATATATAGAGATATGTATAGATATAGAGAGAGATATGAGAGAGACAACAATAAAGTCTTTATTAATCAGAATGTTATGAATGAATGTCAAATAGAAGACCCCTAACCCTCTTTATATAGATAGAGGGGTAGGGTTACAAGCTCACTTGGGCCCATAAAGTACAAGCCCAATAGTCCAATAATATCTTACAACACTCCCCCTTTGGACGTCTTGAATTCTTCGTCTCCATGCAGTCGATCTGAGTCGAGTTCATTCGCAGTGCTAAACACATAAAAACCTTAGGGCCGGAAAACCCAGTGTGGGACAAAACCGATACCTAGGAGAAACTGTGTAGCCGAATGATATAGGCCGAAATATCATGTAAGTAACTAACCACAAAACAGTGTGGCTCATCAAAACCTTGACAGAGCAAACCCAATGGGAAAATCTCTTATCGAAGGAAAAAGAGTGCAACAGTGGTAGTAGTATGGGATCAACCACAAAACAGGTGCCTCATCAAAACCTTGCTAGAGTAAACCCAGTGGGAAAAACCTCTAGTCGAAGGACAAAAGAGTACACAGTGGTAAGAAGTATACAACCGGATACTCCCCCTAATTTCGGCAATCTTAAGTGAGATATGATGGGAACGTGTCTCGCTAAAAACCTTGCCAAGGAAAACCCAGTGGGAAAAAACCTTGGTCTAAGGACAAAAAGAGTACACGAGCATGCGACTGGATGCTCCCCCTCACTTGCACACGACAGGGTGCGAAGATTTCGACTAAGTAGTAATTAGTGCAATAAGCATTCACCTGGATGCTCCCCCTCACTTGCACACGACTGGGTGCAAAGATTTCATATTCTAAGAAAGAGTATGAGCATTCGACTGGATGCCTCATTTACTTACATACGACTGGATGCAAGAAAATCTAACGTGGAATAGAACGAGCATTCAACTGGATGCTCTTAAACTTCATATGTGAAGAATAATTTCGGCGAGAAATGCAAATAGCATAATCTAGTCATATCTCTCTTGATCGATAACAACAAGTTGTCTTCAAATAAGACAAGTGTTTTATCTGTATCGTGAGACAGAGCATATGTAATTCAAATATGGCTACTACTAGCTCGAAACCATATACACTCTCTAGTCGTCTCATAGAGCACGAGATCAGAGTGATTCGTTTGGAGTCATTCCAAGACCTCCAAGATATCGCCTTATTCCTAATGGCAAAGACATACCATGTTAGGAATATCCCTTATGCGGGTCTGATAAGTAACCAGCATCGGTATAACCGAAAAAGGGTTGCATTAATTCGAGTACCGAAGGGGGTAGGTACACTCGATGACGCAAAATGGGATAAGACAAGCCCTCATCCACAGTTACCTTAAGGTAATGGGAAAATGTCTTTTATGCCATTTCGATGGCAGCGTGTTAGCGCAATGTTGTGTCGAGCTATACCATTCACAACATACGAGATGTTCGTCCTAGCACATTAGATCAAGTACAATGATGCGCTTATTGTACTTAGATATGAACATCATGGTTCAATATCTTTTCATCGTCTCATCAGGGACGGACTGGGTCAATATCAATGTCTAGTGATCGAACGATCATGGGAGAATCTGACGACTTAGCGTCATGATGACTAAAACGTCATAACACCTTCTGGGTGTAGTCTGAATCATGGACTTACATTCAATATTTACGGGACTCGATCATCAGGCCGAGTCACTACCGTTTCTTCCCAAGATCCTTCATCTCAAAGGCAAATCCAAAAATGGATCGCGTAATAAAACACGCAAGGGCATAATACCTGTTCAAGTATCCCAAGCTAATCAAGTACTCACTTAGGCGGGTATACCACATCCGCTCGGATTATATTAATCCATATAGTGAACGTCTCATTTAATTGAGATCGTGTTCCGTGGTCAGGAACTACTTGATTCAAGCATTATGAAGTCACACAGGGACCTTCATCTATATCGCTTTGTCTAAATCCCCATAGAGATAAAACTGTGACCACATTCATGGCTGCATACTCAGTTTTTCGGAAACTACTAAACTGGTAAAGTAGGGAACTATTATAATGTCCATTTCGAGGAAATCAACCATCTCGTAATCAATTCCAAGGTGTGAGAGAAGCCTTGCGCTACTAGGCGAGCATTCTACAATCTCATTATTCTCATCAATTTTCCTTACGAATAACCAAATAAACGAACTCGTTTAACATTGGTGGTGTTAGATCTACAGGTCCGAACACACTTTCGCTAAGGAGTCTGCTTGGATTTTAAGTTTCCATTAGTACAGTCTATTCTACGTTGACTTCAGGCAACGGTACATGGTTCTCTGTCATAATTTGTTCATATTATCAGTCGTCACCGAATATATGAACAAGTAATCAATGACAGTCTCGTTTCGCTTCAATATCGTCTAAGATATCATGATCGACAGATATTTCAAGATTCTCAGGATGAGGAGGAATCACACATCTCCTAGATCCTTTGTAATCTCGTGCGACAAACGAGTTTCAGTTCACCACCTCTGGGGCTGAACGAATTAAGAACCGGTCAACTTTCTCATATCTTGGGAAGGATGACAGACTGACGGCCGACGGCAGCGTCCTTTGCTTGGCGGGTTCGGCCAAAGCAACGTGTTACGACAGGAACACGGCGTCCGACAGGGACGTCTATCCTTGCAAGCATTCTGCAGCAGGTATAAATGATCTCGTGACATCTCATAAAGTCATTAAATGCGTCTGACATTTAGTTAGACTTGAGGGAGTCTATGCACTTACTTATCACTAAGTGCAGTTTTGGGGATCAAGCTAAGACTGAGTGGGTTATGCCACGTTACTTCACGTCGTTCCTTATCAACGGTAACGTGCAAATCTCCCCCTAACGACGAGGAGAACAGTCTTAGCAATGTCACTTTCGCATATCATGCGGTAAAGAGATCGCTTGCCAAGGTTACTCTATCAAATGATAGGCAGGAGATTCATAATCGACTTATGTCCCCTTCAGAGGTCCATATTTTGAACGCTAGAGCGGCTCAATCAAAATATTAATTAATCACTCTAAACACGCGTTAATATGAGACTTCTGGCTCATAACCAGTAACCAGCTGGTACGCATATGGTGTTTGAGTGTCTATGGGCCTCATAACGGACCAATGCAGCAAAATAGCATAACCCCACACGGAAATATAAATCTTGGTGCGCAAGACCAAGAAATGCGTGCAATCATTTGCAGTCGCATCATCAAACTTTCCGTGAGTCCATTTGGGTCTGAACATAATCGACAGGATGTTCAATTTCAATTTCCAAACTCAAGTAATTCAAATCGAAATTTCGATTATTACTCTTCGGAATTATCAAGTCGACTAGATTTTTCAGGATAATCCGGATCATGAGCCATCAACTTAATGATAGGGCTAAAAGTTTGGGAAATGCTGCATTTCTGTGGACAACAATAATCATGTGACCTTATTGTCGATGCATCAACCATAACCATTTTTATTTATGGTCCGTCTTATGGTTGGATAAGTCCACAATAACTCCTTCAATTCTTTACAAGAATTCTACGAGTTCATTTCGTGATCTTTACACATACTAGTCTTTCAAAGTGAGCATTAATGCATGAATTTCGGATTAATCGCGAAATATATTCTCAGAGAGAATCCAAATGCGATGCGATTATAAATCAAGCATCGTCTTTTGACCCGAGAATATCTCATCCGGTCAATGCCACAATATCAAAATGCTCTTATCAATCGACGATAGGCGAATGATAGTACAGACAATCATGTCTTAGCATCTAAATCATTTATCATTTCGACGACAGGCGAAATGATAAGGTAACTTTAAATATTTTAAAGAATGTGGTAGCAACCACTTGAAAGACATTTCAACTCCTCTAAAATACGCTTTTGGTCGTATTGAATGGAGACTACGTAAAGAAATTTCAATTCTTTCATGAGCTATTACCAGGTAACACTGGTTTTCTCGAATATTTTATAACTCAACAAGGTACGGCAGGACCTACATAAGTATAAGACCTCATATTTGACAAATCAATTTGGTTTTACCAAAGATTTCGATTTTGGAACGACAGGTCCAGAATCGTTGTCACTGAGTACTCTTTTAGGCAAATAGTTGGTGAAATTATGTGGTACACTGTTACCCACTATTTCCAGAAAACCAACTACACCACAAGTATTGCCTAAAATTTCATAATTTAAAGTTTGGTCACATTTGTCAAATGAATTTGCTCAAAACACTTTAAATTATTTCGAGAAATTTCGTAAACAGGCAAACCATAATCCAAAAGTATGGTCCAAATGGAAAAATAATAATCCAAATGGAAAACATAATCCAAATGAGCGAAAAAATGGCTCAATGATTTATCAAAATCAATAAAGAAAGGTATCAAACTCATTTGAGCCACAAAATCGGGGGTCTCAAAAATTTCCTTTCAGTTAGCTTTAACCACATTAGCATCAGTTTTTTCACCTTTATAATAGTTTTGAACTATTTAAGGAGTAACCGTGCATGACCTTTGTGTTTATAGCATAGAGTTGCCTCATTGAGCATTATCTCTTGCTTTGTGACAACGGGCCATATTGTTCCTTTCAATTACTGTCTTGTAGCCACAGGTTTTCGATTTTGACGATTGTCTAAAATCTCGCTTGGCTACGCGATTCATCGGGATCGCGACAGTTCGAGACAAATAAAACTTGTCTCGGTTCTCAATTCATGGGAAAAAAATGTACACGAAGAGCATTAATATCAGGCAAACAATTCGCCATTGACCCAATAGGATTAAAACTACTCACCGGGGTAATTTTCTTATCCAATAACAGATGGGCGATAAAGGAACATGGTGAATATAAATTCACGATACTGCTTATGGAATACAATTTCCAAGCTAGTATTTTGGTGAAGGATTGCTCCAATATGTCAATTTCAGACATTTGTTCACCATAGACGTCATCACGTCTCAAATGTGGCGGCGGAATATCATCAACGCCTTATCTTTCATCTCGCTAGTAACAACAAACTCGTGTTTTACTCATTAAAGATGGCATCCAAAAAAAATTGGGCATCACATTTTTCACACATCAGGGTGAGTAACATGTGGTGACGGATTAAAATCAACGTTTAAACAGTCATTTCGCAAGTATGTTTTACGATTTTTCTCATCATAGATGGCATCCAACATGTGTTGGGAGTTCTGGATTATTTATCATATAAAACGACTGGTTTATATGTTTATGGTTTGCACAAGCACAAACTTTTTTTTCGAAACGACAGGTTCGAAAACATTAGTTTTGCTTTTAATGTGAATTTGTTCTCATTGATCGAACGACGGGTCGATACTGAGACACCAATTCGGCGAAACATACATCACTATATAAACACACTCGGGGAAATTATTATTTAGTCAACCCCTTTCGGTAGCTCTATTTGAACACGACCAGGAAAGACGGTGAGGGGGGTGGGCACGAATGCCTCTTAAAAACCGACCTCATTAGGAGAACGACTTCCGCCTTTATCTTTCCTAGACATCGTATCCAAATAGGTGAGCCTATTTGGGGAAGATTCATAATTTTTCCAACTTAAATGTGAATATATATGATTTTCGCATTTTATATATGGCAATAATATTAACAGCATAGAGAATATCTATCTAGATTAACCACATATATATAAACAGGCAGTAAATATATTTTAGGATCTATCTAATCATGCAGGAGATTTGGTGTTATAAACAAATCAATTTAAGATTATCAATCAATCCATAAAGATTCTAACATATCAAATCAAATCAATTTAAGATTATCAATTAGATCTAATCCAATAATTTACTGGCATATGTGATATTTATATGATAATATCAAAAAGATATGATTATGCTAACAAGATATCAATCAATTATCTATGTTTATCGCCATATTAATAATTCTATACATGGTAGTTTTAACATGCAAGCAAAACAATATATTTTTAATTACCAATTAATTCTATATATGGTAATTTTTAACATGCAAAGTGGTTAAATATACATGGAAACATATCAATTTATTCAATTAACATGCAATTTTTATTCACTTGCCTTTTTAATAAATATATATATGCATGTGGGTGAATATTTAGACCGAATATTGACTTTTATAACACATATATACTGTTTTTATACATGTAATATACTACAGGGACTATCCGTGTAATTTCAGCAAACTATATATATATTTACAGCATTATTACTGCTTCAGTCCATAATTTCAGACAAGTTTCAGTTTAGTCCTTGAGTAATTTCCAGAATAGTTTACACCTTTCAGAGAATTACAAATCAGTACATACGTTTCAGTTTGTTGCAGATTTAATCCGACAGATTAATACATGTTTTACAATTACATGATTTGGGTTATTTTGTATGATCTTATCAACAAATATGATTTTATAATCAACAATATGTGTGTTACGATCATATATAGTTATCCATACAAGTAACAAACTCTAATACACATGGATTATATACTACGGGATATTTTTCATGTTTTAGTTATCCATAAAATAATACGTGCGATCACATATATGGAATAAATTAAGTTTTGAATTCGGTACCTTACGCACGGTATGTTTATGAAGGTCGATATAGCAAAACCCTAAAAACCCGGATAAACCTCAAGGTTTATAAATACCCAATATCCATCCGTTTACCAAAAATCTCCAATATCCGTGAGCGTATATTCTCTTCTTCGCGAGCAAAGTGCCGATAACGTGTTGTGTGACATATTAGCTCGTTATAGATATATATAGAGATATGTATAGATATAGAGAGAGATATGAGAGAGACAACAATAAAGTCTTTATTAATCAGAATGTTATGAATGAATGTCAAATAGAAGACCCCTAACCCTCTTTATATAGATAGAGGGGTAGGGTTACAAGCTCACTTGGCCCCATAAAGTACAAGCTCAATAGTCCAATAATATCTTACAACAGAGCTTTTATTATATAAAAAAGGGGCATTTTTCATTTATATATATTTTTTTGGAAGCTAATTATATTGAAACTTTCCTTAAGTCTTAAAACTCTTAACAAGAGTTCTATTTGGTCACAATTGTTTCAGTTAAAAGAGTAATACTGGTAATATATAGTCTCCAAAACTTGAACAAGAAACATAATTTAACGGGCATCTTTCTACTGATTTGGTTATAAAGTTGTAAATCATCGTAGAAAATTTGGTTATAAAGTTGTGGGGATTTGCAATATTTAAACCTTTAGCTTTTTGGCCTCGTTTTACTGATTTTGCAGTCCTGAAAACTGTATTGTTCACGTTATTCGTATTGTACAGACTGTGCTATTATTATTTAATAAAGTTGGCACGTTCTTTAGATAAAAAAACGAGCATCTTTCTCAAACTGCATTTTTTCCTTGTGTAATTACAATATTAATATTAATAGGCTACAAAGTCTTATCAAAATCTCTATTTACATACAGTAATTAGTAGTCTCCAAATTCTGAACAAGAAAACATAACTTAAAGGACCAAGAGGCGTCAATAATTAACACTTATGCTTCCAAAATATAAAAAATATATATAAATAAATAAAAAACATAACGTTTTCACTTTTTTACATTTTTAGTTCAGTTTTCTCAAAATATTATAGAAACTATTATCACTTCAACTGAAAAACATAGAGATGTCTTTTGGATATCGTCCGCATCGGCTACCTCAAACATTTTCTCAAACCTAACACGTTTTATACCTTTTAAGAAACCGTTTACATTTAAACAAAATTACAACTTCCTTATTCATTTCAATATAATAACCCTACATTAATTTTTTTATTATTTTTTAATAATCATAACAATATTACAACCACAAAATATGGACCCCATGATAGTTTATTATTATTATACTACATCCGTCTCTAAACAAATATCTCATACGAAAATACATGCAATTTTGACCAGCAAAATTTTCATATCAAAATTACCGAAATGAAAAAATTAAAATTTTCATCATATAGTTCTAACCATAAACTGTTGGTTTCTGTGTACGAAATAACAATTAAACAATAATAAATGACTATAAAGAAATAATCAAAAACCAGTGTAATATTTATTAATTCATAATTGAAATTGAGATTACATATTACAACATGTATGGACTGAATAGAAATTAAAACAAACGTTATTAAGATTATTATCAATTAATAATCTGATATATTGAATTGCAATAAATAGAAACCGCCGGACAGGAAACTATAAACTTAACAACCGGCGAACTATTCTGATTGAAATTGAAATTACAGGACTGCAATGAAACTATTCTAATTACAGAATTGAAATTACATAATAGAAACAATACTTTAAAAAAATTACAGAAAGACGGGTGTTGTTGTATCATCTTCCTTGAGTCGGTTGTTTTATCGATCTTTTAAGCGTAAAGAACAAGAATTGGGAGTGTAGGGTTTATAAAATACTCCTAAGTTTATAAAATAAACAGGCCCAGGCCCAAAACTTAATACTCGTAAGTTAATAAAATAAACAGGCCCAGGCCGAAATTCGGAGTGTAGGGTTTATATATATATATATATATATATATATATATATAAGAGAGAGAGAGAGAGAGATCAGATCAGATCATCATAATAATAAATATGGAACAAGAACGAGGTCAAGAACGAGATGAAGATGAAGATGAAGATGAAGATGAAGATGAAGATGAAGATGAAGATGATTATGTGTTCTTGCCACTAACCGAATCAGGTCAGCAACGACACGAGCAATTAAAGGCCGATGTCAAGCGATGCCAACTCCGCTACGACCAAAACCCTAACGATCCAGAGGTTAACTAACCTTATTCTTTCTTTTACTATTATCATTTTTGTGTTATATGATTTAGTTCAAACATTAAATTATATTATTTAGTTTTTAAAATTTTCATTTCGATAATTTTGATACATGTTATAAGCCGATCAAAATTGCACGTAATTTCATAGAGGACAATTAATTGGGAACGGAGGGGGTGGTTTTCTTGCTAGTTTAAAATGTGATAGTCATCAGTTATTTGTATTTTTGAATTGAAACATTTAATGGCATTTTCAGAATTAGAAATTCCAATACCTCTTTTAAGGGTTACACTTTGCTTAAAATACTAACTAGTGGACGTGCCCATGCTATGCGTGGCGTAAACCGTATAATAGCCGATTAATAATTTATTTATTTATATATATATATATATCATGTGTACAGAGGTTGAGGATGTTGGGTAGCGCTTTGTGTTCACTTGGAAACTGCCGTGGAAATCGCGTAACATTTGAACAAATGGAGGCTTGGGTTCTTGGTATTATATATTGCCTTTTCTCTGTTTTTTTATATCCATTACTGTTTAAATTTGTTGGTATTACCAAGATTTATCATGCTCTCCTCCATCTTTCTTTAGAATTTTAGAATGAAACGTCTGAAAATTCAATAAAAGTAAGGGTCACTCCATATATAAAAAGCTTAAGCTTCATCTATTTTTTTAGGAACTATTAAACTAGATTAATTAAAATAAATCTAAGGTGGTGTACTCTCTTTTCAAAAGAGAAGTGGTAGAAAGTAGTCTCATTTTTACCATACTACGTTTTTTTTTTATCTCTTAATACTTCAAAAAGTACGTACCCATACATTTCTACCTCCATTATTAATTGAAAAAAGGTATACTTTTCTACTTTCATGATAAAAGTTTTCTCCACTTTTCTTAACTCCCACATATTTTCTTGTTTTATTTTCTTATGCTTAGTTTTTTTCCTATTCATCTCTCCTCTTGTAGATGGCATATCAAAGTTGGATGAGGCATTAAATATTAATAAGAATGATTACGATGCAAGGTTTGTATTGGCGATCGAACACTGTCGGCTTTTCAGAGAGACTCTGCAGGAAGATCGCTCCTTTATTGTTGAACATGCTAGGAAAGCATATGAACACCGAAAGTACCTAATAGAGAATGTAATGATCAGTTTTTATTGAACATTGCAAGAATGCATATTGTAGCTACGTTCTTGATGAAGATACAAACCACACTATTTGAAAGTAATCGTTGTTTTTGTTTTCAGGTACCCAATATTACCGCAAGACCTGAGCTATTTCAACGGTATATTCTGGAGGTGGGCTTGATAGAGGCTGAGGTATCTATATTGGCCTTGTGTATTTTGATTCTATGAGAAAGTTTTATGTTCAAATAATCGTCGATAGAATGATTAAATTGTGATCTTAGAATCACCCAACACGTATTGGATTTTTCCTATTGGTTCAAGTAAGCACCCCACCCTTAGATTTTCAGATCAGGGTCCACACCACAAGTAAACCTTGCTTAAGGACGCGACACCAAATGTCTGGAATTGAACCCGACGCTTTAATATCATAAATATAAACAATAAACCAAGCAAGTTGTCATTCACGACAATCCTCACACCAATTCTCACTCTACTCCATACACATGTTTTTCACATTATTTTTTAATTTTATTAAGCAAACCCTTGGCTTCAAACTCAAGCCCACAGATGACAACAAGGTCGTTCCACAAGGCGGTCTTGGCGGCGCGGCAAAGAGGGAGAGAGTGGGATGGATTGCGCAGGAGAGTGATAACCCCTTTTGCGTTGGGAGCATATCTCTCCCAAAGCGGTTAAAATTACCACGTTCATGGCGGGGAATTTAATTTGTAAATTTATTTATCTAATAGAGAGAGAGGAGGAGATGATGGAGTGAGATAGGTGTAGGGTTGCAAACTCTGGGAGGAAAGTTTATGCAAAAGGGGTATTTTTACTATTATACATATTAATATATTATTGAGAGTTTCGTTGGTTTTTCTTAGAATTGCAGTAATATTGGTCTTAGTAGTTTCAAATGAGAAGTTTTATAGTGAGTCTACAAATATTCCATGTCTCCCTAAATTAAGTGTCCATAACGTATGCATATTGGTTAAACGAATTTTCCTAAAGTTAATAATAAGTGAATTTTGCAAGTCTAAGTTGCATATAGTTTCTTAGTTGTTAAACCAATGTAAAAACAGATCATGTAAGGGTTTCTTTTTGTGTTTTTTCTAGTATATATATGTACGTATCTATCTGAGTATATATCAATAGTAGTGATAATTTTGGTGTTTGGTTGAATTATGAAGTTAAAAAAGTGAGAGATTAAAAGTCGAAAAAATAATCTCTCTTTTTTTCACTTGGAACTTGATTAAGTTTGAGAGTGTGCACTGGACTCGTTGACCGCTGCCACAGTTAGGGTAATGTACTCATTCCTTACCGCCGTCTGTTTTTGTTTTTGTTTTTTCTTCTTCTCATCTGTTAGATAGATAGAGAGAGAGAATGATACGTATCTAAACCCTTCCAACAGTTTAACCGTGTTGCATCGAAGACCGCAGTTTTAAAAGCTGATCTCAAACTCTTCCAAGACCCTACTATCAAAACCCTAAGGATTATAAGTTCTAGATATGTATAAACGCGTTGCATCCAAATGCCATATTCTTTTAATAAATATTTCTTTCTTATTGTCGCTCTTCTTTTAATACGGATTTTTTTTTTATATCATGCCTACAGAACTTGAAGATACCGGGTACCACTTTGACTAGACTTGGGCACCCCCCTGCAGAAGCCTTGGTAGACCTTGAACAAATTCATGGTAGTATTGATATTGCCTTTTTTCTGGTTTTATTTTTAGATCCATTAATGCTTAAATTTGTTGGCACTAGCAAGTTTTATGATGTCCTCAATCTTTCTTTAGAAATGTACAAGATAACATCCTCTATAAAGGTAAAACGAATAACTGCAGAATCTTAAATTTCATGTTTTTTTAGCAATCATGTTCTAGGAACTATCAAACTAAGTTCAAATAAATCTGTGAGGTAGTGTAGGATCATTTACTGAAAGGGTAGAAAGTTTTCACGTCAGTTCATCAAGTAATACTTAAATAAGTACCCATATGTTTCTACCTGCAGTATTAAATTATACTTCTCTACTTTCTTGATAAAAGTTTGCTCCACTTTTCTCAACTCTGAGTCTCCGACATATTTTCATGTTTTAGTGTCTTATGATTAATTTTTTTTCCTATTTATCTCTCCTCTTGTAGATGGCATATCAACGTTGGAAGAGGCATTAAAAATTACTGTTAATGATAACGAGGCAAGGTATCATTTGGGGAACGCACACTACTGCCTTTTCATGCAGGCTGTTACGCAGGACGACATTAAAATGGAACATTGCAGGAAAGCATATGAATATTTCATGTACATAGAAGAGACGGTAATGCTTAGTTTATGTTTCAAGTGTTTTTATTTTGAACATTGCAGCAGAGAATATGGTAACTAGGTCCTTGATGAAGATACAAACCAAGCTATTTGAAAGTAATTGTTGTGGTTTTGTTCAATTTAGTGCTCACTTAGATTTGTTTTCAGACACCTGGTGTTTACAAAATAGATCCCAATGTGCTTGATTGCATTCAATCGTATTTGGCATGGAAAAGTTCACAAAAAACGACGAACGTTGAGATAAACACGGAATTTCAGATCAATCAAGGTCATTATAATTCCATATTACTCCTTACATATGCTTGTTTTAAAAATTTATTGTTGGGCTCTCATTTGTATTTCTATGACCTGCCTGTTTTTTGCTTTTTAGAGTTGGTAGAAAAGTTGGTCGAGGCCCAGCCTGACTGTTATAGGGAACTAGTCGAGGAGATGGCATTATTTTATCTTGTACACAAACGTTGTCACTAGACCACTAGCACCGCTCTCGAGGATGCAAATAGGAAAGCAGACGGTAATTTTCGACAGCTTTGATGTATTTATCTTCCGTGGATGAACATAACTGCCCGGCTGTGAACATCAAACAGGTATATCTTCTTTCAACTTATCTATTCCTGTCCATGGCATAGCCGATCAAGCCTAGGGGTAGTCGCTTTTGGACTTGGTCATCAAACAACTAACTACGTTCATTTATTCCAATTTTTTGTTACCTTCTCTTGCTATAGAAACTTACCTATCTTGCACTAGGGACGAGTTAAAATAATTTAAAAGAGAAAAAAAATTGAATGAAAATAATAATAATGTAAATTCGGGTAAATTTTGGATTAGACTATGAAAACAAAAGTATTTAAGGATTGGTCCATTTGCTGACATCATTAAAAAAATTGCTGACGTCATATAACGTGTTACAGAAAACAGTCTGAGTTATTATATAACAAGAATACAATAGCTCAGACTGTTTATAATAACTCGGACTGTTTTCCGTAACTCTTGAATACAATATCTCATATTGTTTTTAAAAACAGTCTGAATACAAGAAAAAACAGTATGAACTCTTGAATTTTAATAATACAAAATCATACAGAACAGTCTGAATTATTATAATAAACACTGTTTTTTAAAACAGTCTGAATACAAGAAAAAAACAATATGAAGTATTGAATTTTAATAATAAACGCAATTGATCTCTAAAAACCTAACAAAAACATGCATTGTGTTATAGAAACAGTCTGAGTTATTAGATAACAAGAAATACAGTAGCTCAGACTGTTTATAATAACTCAGACTGTTTTCTGTAACTCTTGAATACAATAGCTCAAACTGTTTTTTTAAAACAGTCTGAATAAATCATACATTGTGTTAGAAAATTCGGATTTATTATTTATTATAATAAATCTCTAAAACCTAAACTGAGCAAGCAATTTGAGCTAAACTCAGCAAGAAAAACGAAGCTAGCAATAAAAAAACAGTCTGAAGCCCTAACAAGAAATACAGTAGCTCAGACTGTTTATAATAACTCAGACTGTTTCTGTAACTCTTGAATACAATAGTTCAAACTGTTTTTTTAAAATAGTCTGAATAAATCATACATTGTGTTAGAAAATTATGATTTATTATTTATTATAATAAATCTATAAAACCTAAACTAAGCAAGCAATTTGAGCTAAACTCAGCAAGAAAAACGAAGCTAGCAATAAAAAAAAGTCTGAAGGTTCTAGAGAGAGAGAACCTGTCCGTCGGAGATAGATAGAGCAATTTAAAAAAATTCGTTCAGTGAGAGAGATATACAGCTAATAGTGTATAGAGATGGTTTAGAGAGAGAGAGCTGGAGAGAGGCGGTTTAGAGAGAGAGAGATACAACTGTTTAAAAAAACAGAAATACATATAGTATATATAGTGGACCAATCCTTAATTAGTTTCAGAAATAATGGACCAATCCTTAAATAAATTTTATAGCCGGAGTCAGAGAGAATGCCAATTTCGCAGTGGGAAAACTAGAATTCTTTGAAGCAACAATCAGAATGTCTTTTGACGTACCGCCAATTTTTTTTTTATTGGATTGCAACTTAGTTATTGCAACACCAATATCCCTACAAATATTATATATATATATATATATATATTATTCATGGAAGATTAAATTAATAATTAAAATAAAATAAAAAAGATATTGTGATTACCCTATAAATGGCCAGAGGAGGTCAGCTAGAAAAATGCCCCATTTCTCGGTAACATTATAATTTATATTCCAATAAGAGCTACGGTGACATCCATTTACAACACTTCGATTTTGATACCATTCCGATACAACATCGGGAAGCGTACCGATGATTTCCTCTGCAATCATAGTGTTGACCATCTCGTTTTTATTTTGAGCACCAATGAGAGGTTTTACGATATGATCTTCACATAGATGCAACTCTGAGAATACTTCTGTTCTCAATGGAGTTACAGATATTCTTCCTCTTGACCACCTCTATAGTGATAACTAGAAACATCTTTATTTTGATGAATTTCTCTATCGAAAATTGTGGCAAACTGAAAAATAAAAATAGTAAGATAAAAAGTTAAAAATGACAAAAAAGATCAAATAACTGGACTTCAAAGTCTTTTTGCAGATAATTCATACTCTTTTCTAAAAAATGAACATAAAACGATCAAAATAAAACACTCTTTTTACAATAATGTAGACTATTTAAAATGACCATAAAACGTTCAAAATAACTCAGAATCTAACAAAAATAACCCAAAAAATAGGTGTGATAATAGAAATATCAAAAAGGGAGTAATAACAAAAAAAAAAACGTAAGAGAACAGAGGAGTAATAACAAGTTACCAATCAATCCATCTCGTCAATCCATTCAATCAATCTCAGAGCCAGATGCAAGGAGTTGAAACATTTCTTCGCTAAAAACCAAAAAAATTGTGTTATAATTTAAAAAAAAGACCAAAAGAACATATATAAAGATATAATACTTGAGATTTCGGTCCTACCAATACTGCATACTTAGTCTTTGGCTCACTTGGTGCGCATTAAACGAATCCAGAGGCAGCATTCGATCCCGAATGGGATTGGTCAACTTTGGACCCAAATTGTCAAGCAATTGTTGATGGATAAATGGAGCGATAGCAAAACCAACAGCTTCATCCGCAAATGATGAGACTTCATCAAATTTATATTGTGCGCCATCACAATATAAATGATGAGACTTCATCCGCAAATGAATTGTTGATTTCCATATGCTTAACGCAATTGTATGGAAATGCAACCAGCCCAGTGAACCTATCAACCTCATCCCTCCTTGCAACATAATCCTCAAAGGTTGTCCACTTTTTCAGGATTTTTTGACTAGTACTTATAAAGCTTGCATTCCATTTCTCCTTGTCAACATCGACAAGTGTATCCTCAAAGAAGTCCGCTTATGATACACTTGTCGATGTTGACAATGACAAGGAGAAATGGAATGCAAGCTTTATAAGTACTAGTCAAAAAATCCTGAAAAAGTGGACTTCTTTTGAGGATTATGTTGCAAGGAGGGATGGGATTGACAAGTTCACTGGGCTGATTGCATTTCCATACAATTGCGTTAAGCATATGGAAATCAACAATTCAACTCTTGGTGATGGCGCACAATATAAATTTGATGAAGTCTCATCATTTGCGGATGAAGCTGTTGGTTTTGCTATCGCTCCATTTATCCATCAACAATTGCTTGACAATTTGGGTCCAAAGTTGACCAATCCCATTCGGGATCGAATGCTGCCTCTGGATTCGTTTAATGCGCACCAAGTGAGCCAAAGACTAAGTATGCAGTATTGGTAGGACCGAAATCTCAAGTATTATATCTTTATATATGTTCTTTTGGTCTTTTTTTTAAATTATAACACAATTTTTTTGGTTTTTAGCGAAGAAATGTTTCAACTCCTTGCATCTGGCTCTGAGATTGATTGAATGGATTGACGAGATGGATTGATTGGTAACTTGTTATTACTCCTCTGTTCTCTTACGTTTTTTTTTTTGTTATTACTCCCTTTTTGATATTTCTATTATCACACCTATTTTTTGGGTTATTTTTGTTAGATTCTGAGTTATTTTGAACGTTTTATGGTCATTTTAAATAGTCTACATTATTGTAAAAAGAGTGTTTTATTTTGATCGTTTTATGTTCATTTTTTAGAAAAGAGTATGAATTATCTGCAAAAAGACTTTGAAGTCCAGTTATTTGATCTTTTTTGTCATTTTTAACTTTTTATCTTACTATTTTTATTTTTCAGTTTGCCACAATTTTCGATAGAGAAATTCATCAAAATAAAGATGTTTCTAGTTATCACTATAGAGGTGGTCAAGAGGAAGAATATCTGTAACTCCATTGAGAACAGAAGTATTCTCAGAGTTGCATCTATGTGAAGATCATATCGTAAAACCTCTCATTGGTGCTCAAAATAAAAACGAGATGGTCAACACTATGATTGCAGAGGAAATCATCGGTACGCTTCCCGATGTTGTATCGGAATGGTATCAAAATCGAAGTGTTGTAAATGGATGTCACCGTAGCTCTTATTGGAATATAAATTATAATGTTACCGAGAAATGGGGCATTTTTCTAGCTGACCTCCTCTGGCCATTTATAGGGTAATCACAATATCTTTTTTATTTTAATTATTAATTTAATCTTCCATGAATAATATATATATATATATATATATATAATATTTGTAGGGATATTGGTGTTGCAATAACTAAGTTGCAATCCAATAAAAAAAAAATTGGCGGTACGTCAAAAGACATTCTGATTGTTGCTTCAAAGAATTCTAGTTTTCCCACTGCGAAATTGGCATTCTCTCTGACTCCAGCAGCAGCAGGTATTGTTGTTTTTTATTTTTGTATATTAATTTTTTCCATTAATTCAGTTTTAATTTCTCTCTAATTTGTTTATTTTAATTTTTTGTAGACTTTCATAGGCTTGCTTCCAACGATCTTGCAATCTTTGAAAAAATCATATTCGATATGATTTTCATAAATGAAGTAGAGGGTTACGACCCTAACTCTGACAATCGTCCTCAAAGATTGAAGAATAGTCAAGGAAGAAAGAAAATTAAAAATGTTGAAATAAAACTTGGATTTAGGGAAATTCTTAAGTTAAACACTTTGTTAGAAGCTTTGCGAAATCCTTACATGTAAGTATTTGCTTTTCCCTCTTTACACTTTCAAATTTCATTTTTTTATGGCCATTTTAAGAGTCTGAGTTATTGTACATAGAGTCTGAGTTATTTTGATCGTTTTATGGTCATTTTTTAAATGAATTATTGCAAAAAGAGTCTGGTTTTATTTTAATCATTTTATGGTCATTTTAAAAAATTCCAAAAAGAGTCAAGTAAAGTTATTTTGAGAGTCTTAAGTTATCTAAAAAGAGTCTTGAGTCGTTTTATGGTCATTTTAAAAAAAGAGTTTGAATTATTGTAAAAAGAGTTTTATGGTCATTTATGGACTCATCAAAAGTCTTGAGTTATTACACTGTTTCAAATTTCTTTACACTTCCAAATTTCAGTAACACTTTTTTTACACGTTCAATAACTCACTCATAAGCTAGTCTTCTCTAAGTTACTTCGTTTTCTTTTTCTTAAATATCTGCCTTTTCATAGTTGATTGCGGGTTGGGTTTAGATTGATTCTTGAATTTTTATTTTGGTCCTTTATTTTTCATAGTTTGCATAATCAACCCAAATTTTAAAATAAATTGAATATTTCAAACAGAAATATAAATTAAACCCAATCAAAGTTCGTTTAGAACATTCACGAATAAGTAATAAAACTAAAATATAACAATAATTAAATGTTGCTATATTAAAATACACACAATATATATATAAATATATATATATATATTGCTGGTTGAAACGGATTGGGACGGATTAACCCGCGGTTTGTGAACCTCAACTCTAACCCAACCCGCAAAATATATAGCGAATTGGGGCGGGGCGGATTGATTTTTTTTGGACATTCAGCCCACCCCAATCCATGCGGGTTGGGTTACGGGGCAGATTTAAAACGAATTTAAAAGTATAATAAAGCAATAGAATAGCATGTTGCATTTGGTAATGCCCTAAGAAGTACTAAAACAAATATGTTAAAAACCAAAATGGAAAAAGAAGAATAGGAAAAGAAAAGAAAACACAAAAACCCTAATCAAAGTAGTGGTAAAACAAGTGACTATATCTTGATCTTCAATCTATTGAAAGCTAATAAAACACAAAATTAGAAGAAGGGGAAGAAAAACAACCGTTACATGGACCGATAGATCGGAGGACTCGAAGAACACCTCATTAGGGTCGTCCTCTTCGTATCGAGCTATGAGAGGGGGGGAGGTAATGGGAGGGGGGTAATGGGGCCTCCAGATTTCCCAAAAATATTCCCCATATTTTAGAGAGAAACCCTAGAGAGAGACTGAGAAAAGAATGAGACTAAGACTGAGAAATGAGAAATGAGAAAAGAAAGAGACTGAGAAAATATATTTTTTAACCACACCAATATAATAGATTCAATTTTGTGAGTATTTAAAAGAAATTCGGAATAAATTAATTTACACACACAATATAATTTGGATTATTTGTGTATAGTGGGAATCAATTCATGATATTCATATCTTTAAAACTGGCTTTTAGTGTGAGTTTTCGAAACTCATTTTATTATTGTCTTTGTCAGGCGAAAATCAGTCTCGGTTTACCGATTGTGTCCAAGTTTATATCCATTTTCGCAATCATATGGATGGTGGCAATTTTAATTTCTTTCGAGTAACATTCATCATTTAAATATTCAATACTCCATTTTACAACGCAACCGACAGCAGAACAGAACAATAAGATTAGTCATAAGACTTATAATAACTAATTTCCTATTGTCTCGTTTGATTGTAGGATAAATGGGTGGGATTGGATTATGAATGATGTGGGTCCCACACATGATGTGTTTGGTACGCGCTATTGACATGAGATTTGTAATCCCGACCGGGACTTCAAATCCCACTAAACCTATCATTTAAAATAACATGGGTAGGTGGTATTACATGTAATCCCAACCCAATGTTAAAAATTGACAAAAATAGCCTTATTATACATATATAAATATATATATACATATAAAATTATATATATACAATCTGAGTCATTAATTTTAAAAAAACAATCTGATTAATTTTAAAAACAGTGAGTCATTTTAAGTCATTTTAAAAACAATAGGAGTCGTTTTAAGTCATTTCAAAAGCAGTCTTGAGTAATTTTAAAAACAGTCTGAGTCGTTTTAAGTTATTTTAAAAACAGTCTAAGTCGTTTTAAGTTATTTTAAAAACAGTCTAAGTCGTTTTAAGTCATTTTAAAAACAATCTGAGTCGTTTTAAGTTATTTTAAAAACAATCTGAGTTGTTTTAAGTCATTTTAAAAATAGTCTGATTCATTTTCAATCATTTTAAAAATTGTCTGAGTCATTTTCAGTCAGTTTAAAAATAGTCCAAGTAATTTAGAAATAATGTGAGTAATTTTAAAAACAGTCTGAGCCATTTTAAGAACAGACTGAGTCATTTTAAGTCATTATAAAAACAATATGAGTCATTTTAAAAACAGTCCGAGTCGTTTAAATCATTTAAAAAACAGTATGAGTCATTTTCGGTAAGCTTAAAAACAATTCGAGTCATTTTAAAAAACAGCTCGAATAATTTTAAAAACAGTCTTGAGTCATTATTAAGTCATTTGAAGTCATTTGAAAACAATTGCAAGTTATTTTAAAAAAAATTGGACTTTTCAGCTTTTTTGAACTTTTTCTAACTTTTTTTCATTTTTTTTTATTTTGGAATTTTTTATTTTTCTTGGTTTTTTTAATTATTTTTACCATTTTTCTCGGTTTCCTGATTTTTTTGAACTTTCTTTCATTTTTTTGTGATTTTGATTTTTTGGATTTTTCTTGGTTTTTTTACCATTTTTTCTTTTTGATTTTTCTGATTTTTTTTTTTGATTTTTTTGATTTTTTGAGTTTTCCCTATTTTTTCTATTTTATTTTTATTGGGTAATTAGGTGGATGACCAATGCTTAATTAGTTTTATAAATAATGGACCAATTATTAAATAGTTTTGTTTCCATGGATCAATGCTTAATTAACCATAAGAATATGCTTATATAGCAAATATGCTTATTGAACTAACAACTATGCTTTTATAGTCATATTTCAGTTCTTTAATGACAGATAATGTATGCATTATTTCTCAAATATCATTATCCGGCGATTGGCCATCGAAATTTCTAGCGCATTAGAATTATTTTAAATTTCTTTCAATACGAAAAGCTATTGCAAACATGGGCGAACGCCGAAAGGGGGTGAATATACTTGCTGACAGTTTTCTGGTTTTTTTTTCTATGTTGTGAAACCAAATCAGCATTGTTCCTTTTTCACTTCTGCAATTAATCCGACTTCTAAAGTTTCATTAAGCAAGCTCTTAGGCTTCATTTTCTTGTAGCTTTGAAGCAAATCGGCTTTTATAATAGCCTTAGAGAAAAACGTTAAAGTTGACCAAATCTAAAAAATTCTAGCTTTTGGCAGGGGATAAAAACAGAACATCTATGCTTTTAAAGCTGTGCTTAACCAAATTCAGCACAACTTTGAAGCCAAAAAAGAAAAGAGAGCTTAAAAGCTGAAAATAAAAAGGTTCTTAGTTTCACTACATTGGCCGGTTTACTGTTCTATAATTTATGGGGCAAAGATCACGCTGGACCAAATGACAGTTTTCCCAAATCATCAAATACTGGAATTCATGGGAACATTATAACGAGCCACTAAAACAAAAGGTGTAAAAACGTATTTCAAACAACAAAATTAAAACGAATTTCAAAACAGAAAACGGGGAAGAAAAGAAAATAGAGCAATTTGATTTTTTATTATCATTCAGTAGTTCACCACTATACCCGTTACGTCCGAAAAAAATGGGTCGGGTCATGCCGGGATTTTCGGGTTACTGCCCCAGCCATGAATGAAGTAAAATCCGAAACATTATGGGGTCCAACTTTAATTAACAGAAATTTAATATACAGAATGAGAAAGTCATGCATATAATGGTCTGGATGAAGTGTTCAGTCTTGCTCTCACATATTGTGATTTAACTTTTTTTGATCAAAATCACCAAACTCATATGCATGGGAGAATAAAATCAAACTAGTATGAGAAAAAACTAAATTGAAGGAGGCTGGATTTTTCCACTGCAATTTATCTGTTTCCACGCTCAAACCGTAATTTTTTTTTACGAACCGTAAATCTGACTTACGAACGCAAGTTAGATTTACGGTTTGACTTTTGGTCAAAGACTTACGGCCGTAAGTCATATCTACAGTTTTGACTGTAAAATTACCAAATTACCCCTGCGCTGAAAATCTGTCTGAAAATTTTTCAAAGGGCTTGACCGATCGATCGATCGGACTTGACAGCCGATCATCGATCGGACTTGACAGCCGATCATCGATCGGACTTGACAGCCGATCGATCGGCCAAGCCCTCTGGAAAAAATTTCAGAGGCCTAAGTACTTTATCATAGATATATATATATATAGAGAGAGAGATAACGATAAAATTCCATCGTTAATCTTTATTGTAGTTATAAGATCAAATTTAAGAAAAATCATGGATTGAAAAAAGGTTGTGTGCATCACCAAATTGATTAAGATAAAATTCTCAAGCAGGAAACAACAAACAATTCACATCACAGGCTCATTAATAATGTTCTAACAAAAATATAGAGTCGAAAAACATACCAAATATATAGATGATGTAGGTAGATGGAGGTGAGGACATGAATAAATCCGCGCTGTAGATTTTCAACATGCAATTAAACTTTTCGGATATTTGACACCGCCGCCATAGACGGTGGTCCATAGACTGCGGTGTTAAATATCCAAAAATAATAATAATTAACACCAGATCGCAACATGTTACGGGGAACGACTTCCACGGCATAGATGTCGTTTCATCAACGCCTTTAGATCTACCAAAAGTCTGTGATCCATTTAAATCTAAATTGAAGAAAGATCATGAAGCTGGCTAAACCTGGTTGAATCTGTACATATAAAAACGGTATGATGTAGTTATTGAAGAGTTAAAGGCGTGAAACTTTCATACTTATTGTGTTGGCTGATGGTAGATGGTAGATGATAATAATATTTGTTATATATATAAACATATAAATAGGGTTTTTCTAAGCGTTACAGTTTTACTACTACTTTTTACTTAATTTTGTGTAGAAAAAACCGAAAGGAGTGTTTTTCTTATTCTAAACCATGCATCAAAATCAGGGAGGAGGCATCAAAAACCCCACCGCCACGTGACAACAAACCCCTTTTTTTCTTCTTCTTCTTCTTCTTCTTTTTATCAAAACTCTACCCACGTTATATTGTTTATGAGAGAAGTGGTCCTGAACCCTACCACATTGGATTTTTTTTCATTTTATCTTTTATCGGGAAAAACAAACTAGTATAAATGAAATATGTGAGTTATTTAAAAACAGAAAACATAAAAAATTAGGGTCAGTTACTATTTACTAATTAGTCTGTCAAATAAACACGTTTTGCTATGTCATCTTTGAATTTTTTTTCTTTAACAACACTGAAAGTATTAGATCATGTTATTGTGAAAAAAGAAAAAGACCACTTAGTTTACACCATACAAAAGTTGAGGAGGGTGAATTACATTTACACCAATGATCACTATATATAGTTTGGACCTACCTAAATTTTACTTATTTTTACAATCGTAACAAGTTTCTAAAACATGGTATTCTCTCGTATTAGTGTCGCATGCTAAAATGTTGCCAAAAGGTTAAAGCGGTGGTGGAGTTGGGGTTTTTAGGAGGGCTACCTCCTCCCCTCGTTTAAAATTGCGGTTTATTTAATGTCTTGTTGATAACCAAACTAAGCTTTTAAGCTGATAACCAAACGTTGTCCAACTTTGAAGAAAAAATGCAATAAAGCTGAGCTATAAAGCAAGTGGTTAATAAGTTATGGTTGTTTGTCGTGAAAATTGTCTTGCATAATGTCCATTAATCAGAGATAGAAAATCTTGGTTTTGATTTAATAGCATTTTTACAAGGGTGAAACATTGTTTGGATGTGTCACAAGTCATTGACGCCTCTTGTCGTTTCTTATTAAGTGAACATTATGTGCATATCTGTGGGTATTGTGAATTTTCTCCCATGTACATGCACATGTAAATGGAAACATATCATGCATGTAGTCACTTATCTTACATATACACATACATTCTTGCGTACACGCATATTACATGCATATTCACACATTATGGCATATGCGGGTAGGTTTAGACATGCATACATTTTTCACGCACATCCAAGGATCTTCACTCGATTAAATTACCAACCTTTTATCTTTTTCTTTATTAATTTTACTTATATATGCCATATATATACCAGGAGAAAAGGCAACAATTGCTTACCGAGATACGAACTTTATGCGAGGCACCTTGTACTGAGGGTTTAGTAGAATTTCACGGTGCATTTTTCACACCAGATTCGGGTCATATAAGCATAGCTCTCGAGTATATGGATGGCGGGTCACTTGCAGATATAGTTCGAGTGAGAAAATGTATACCAGAACCGGTTCTATCGTTTATGGTTCAGAAACTACTGCTGGTAAGGAAGCATGTCGTCGTATTTTTACCTTCATATCATGTAATTTGGTTGTACCTTATTCAGGCCTTGTTTAGTTTTAGCTATTTACTTATTTAGGCCTCATACTTTTAAGCTTATTCAGGGGTAGTTTGGTCCCAATTCTAGTTTATTTTAGCCTTCATTAGTTGTAGCTTTTAAGCTTCGCCTTTTAGCGGCGTTGTTTGAATCAGGGCCACATTTTGCTGGCCAGCCAAAAATCTGAACATTTTGAACATTTCTTGTTTTACATCTTGAAAAGGCTAGAATTTTAAGCCCGATTAACCCAGCTTTTTACTAACCTCGTAATACCCAGCTAATTTGCTTAAAGAAAGGTGCGACCAGACAATCCCTTAGACTAAAAGACCAGGAAATCCCTTTTTATAAACTATGCTTTTATTGCTTAAAATTTTGATTGCATATGGTTGTCTAACTTAAACGGTAAGCATCTTCTTTTTGGCCCAAACTAGGCCTTTTTTAAACCTCGGCAAAGTTGTATTTGCTTAGCTCTGCAACCAAAGAAGCCTTCAATTTGCGTATGTATTTTAATTTACTTGATGTTTTATTTTTCCTATATTATTTTATTTTATCTCTTTCAACTTTCCTGACAAGATGTATATATTTTTAAGGGATTAAGTTACTTGCATGGAGTGAGACATTTAGTTCACCGAGATATAAAGCCCGCAAATTTGCTTGTGAATCTCAAAGGGGAGCCAAAGATAACGGATTTCGGTATCAGTGCTGGCTTAGAGAACTCAATGGCAATGGTATGTTGAATATGGTGGATCAATATCTCTCTAGCTTGAAAAATCAACTCAAAGTTGTCTGATTGGCTACAGATTTTAAACGAACTAAGCTGGTTGTTTGAGGTTAAGAAAACTTGAAACTTTTTCAGGCCAAATAACCAGAAAAAGTTGGTTATTAAGATTGTCAAGCAGCTGCCGTCTACTTTTAAGCCAAAAAAACTGTGCGTTAAATCTGCAACCAAACAAAACCTGAATTTTAGTCGGGTTAATTAGAGATTTATAAACTATCATATTGTTGGATTTTGATTGTACACCAGCCTACTAAAATCAGCAATTAGTACCCGACCTACCATTTTTTTCTTGGATTTTATACACTACAGGTCTACATATATAAGGAAGCATAGCGGGGTCTAGATTCGAGAAATGGGATAAAACAGTGTTCAAAATAACAAAAATATGATAGAAAGTGTTCAAAAATATTGTCTTATACCTATTTAGTACCCAGCTCTATGGTTTTTTTCCAGACTGGTACTCTAACTGCACTAAATTGTCGACAAATGTGGCGTTGCTGTACTGATTGCTAATTTTTATATATTGAAGTCCAAAATTGAAATTTGATGACACATTGGTGTCAGAACTGTAATTAAGCTTAATCTGTTTGCTGCTATTTGTGTCTTTATTATGCAACAACAGTGTGCAACCTTTGTGGGAACTGTTACGTACATGTCACCTGAAAGAATTCGAAATGAGAGCTATTCTTACCCAGCTGATATATGGAGCTTAGGGCTTGCCCTTTTTGAATGTGGTACTGGTGATTTTCCTTACACGGCTAATGAAGGGCCAGTTAATCTCATGCTGCAGGTTATTTTTGTCTTTATGATTATATACTTTTTGTTTAAATATGTTAATTTGTTTATTCTATCTAATGTTTATGAGTCTCAGTGATTTTTCCATCTTAAGGAGTCAGCCATTAACTAGCCTATGGCACTTGGTTGACACAGAAATGTGTTCTCGTTAATATTTCAAGTCAGACAAGTATGCTTACTTTTGAGTCCACATATTTGTTTGTTTTTTTCTCAAAAAAAGTATACTTTGTAACTATTTTATCGATTACTTTTTGTTACTCAGTAAAATAAGTGTACCTTTTTCAAAACTTACCAAACACACCTACATGACTTGCAAGTCTAACGCAAGTGTGTACATTATCACATCAAAAAGAAGTTCATTTTTGACTTATAAGTGACAACCAAATTAGAAGTGTTAACTAATATCAGGTTTTGGTGATTTGTGGCAGATATTAGATGACCCGTCACCGTCACCGAGAAAGCAACTCTTCTCCCCAGAATTCTGCTCATTTATTGATGCTTGCTTACTGAAAGATCCAGCCACAAGGCCAACAGCAGATGAGGTGGGCGAAATTTAAAATCTAATCGTGTTACTAGATGCAGATTGAACAATTAATAGACTAACATAGTTCTAATTTTTCCTTGGTGAAATTCTTGTTTCACTTACTTAGACTTCTTCAGTGGCACCTTTAAAGCAAATAAGCTGGATTTCTTGAGATCGAAAAAAATTGGTTCATCCAACTTGAACAATTTCTAAGTTTTTCAGGCCAAGAAAACAGAAAAGCTCAGCTTTTAAAATGATCAACCAAATGAATCCAGATTTTAAGCAAAAAACTGAGTTTTTAAAATCTGTAACCAAACAACACCTTAGTAGATAGCTCAAGTAACTCTTAACTGAACTTGTCTGGTTTGTCTTTTCTTCGAAGCTGCTTTTGCACCCATTTATTCTGAAGTATGAGAAGGCTAGTGTGGACTTGGGAGCATTTGTTCGTAGTGTTTTTGATCCGACTCAACGATTAAAGGACTTGGCAGATGTAAGTGGCTAGTTACTTGCTTTCTTGTGATAACACTTTCTTTACAAAATTGAAAACTATCTCGAACATTATTTTGAATTGAACTTCTCTTTTCCTGTTTTCGCGGTGTTAACTTTTTTTCCTCTTCACCAGATGCTGACGATACATTATTACTTACTTTTTGACGGACAAGATGATCTTTGGCAACATACCAAGACATTCTATAACGATAACTCAATTTTAAGGTACCACCATGTAAAATAATTGTAGCTTAATTCTTATCATTCTGTGTTCAAACCTGCCCTGATTTAGAGCAAAAGCCTTACACAATAACTTTTTACCTATCTTTTTCATTACGAAAAACCTGTACAAGTAGTGGTAATGGTCATAGCTGTTCAGAGGTTTATAGCTTATAAGGGAAAATTGGATAGCTTATAAGGGAAAATTGGATAGCTTATAAGGGAAAATTGGATAAAACAAAAGTGTTTTTATGTGGTGAAACCAAATGAATAATATATGGCTTCCAAGGTCTTGAGTGGTTCCTACTTTTAAGCTCTCCTTATTTCCTGAAAAGCTGTTTGAATTTTTTATCAACTATTAATTTGAGCTTTTCTGGGTTCTTTTGGCCAGAAAAAGGCTTTAAACTGGACAAACATAGGGTTTTTTTTTCTCAACCTCAAATTCCAGAATGTTTTCTTTAAACCTGCAACTAGACAAGCTCTTAAGCATTTGCTGCAGCTTTAAGCTCAGCTTTATTGCTTATTTGCGTAAAGTTCAGCTACATCTACATTTGTCTTATCATATTATAATTCAAGATTTTTCGCTTTATCATTTGCCTGAAAAAGCTAGAAGCTCTAAGCTTCAGTGAAAGCAACTTTTCTCTCAACCTCAAAAAACACGCCTTACATGCTTAGTTGCTGTAAAACTAGCTCTTAGTATCACTACATTGATCGAGATTTTTAGCATTGTTCCTTCTTTACTTGTGCAATTAATTTGACTTCTATAAATATACTAAACAAGCTCTCAGGGGTTGTTTTCTTGTAGCTTTGAAGCAAATAAGCTGAATTTTTTGCAGTTGAAAAAAAGGTTTAAGTTCAGCAATCTAAAAACTCAAGCTTTTAGAGGACAAAAACCATGAAACCTAAGCTTTTAAGCTGTTTAACCAAATACATTGTACAGATGTTAAGCAAAAAAAAATGAGCTTAAAAGCTGAAACTAAAAAAGGCCTTGGTTTCCATATATTGATCGGTATATTCTTTTGCAGTTTCTCGGGCAAAGAACACGTTGAACCAAAAGACATTTTTTCAAAATTATCAAATGTTCGGACCACGTTAGCCGGTGATTGGCCAGCAGAAAAACTCGTACATGATGTGGAAAAACTTCAGTGTCGTGCTAATGGTCAATACGGAGTTGTAATACGTGTCTCAGGTTCATTTATTGTTGGAAATCAGTTTCTAATTTGCGGAGATGGAGTACAAGCGGAGGGGTTGCCAAATTTCAGAGATATATCGATCGACTTGTCAAGTAGAAGAATGGGAACATTTATGGAGCAGTTTATTATGGAACCTGGAGATGACATTGGTCGTTATTTAATAGCTAAGCAAGAGCTTCATATTATGCAGGAATAACACTGACATAGTCGATCTCGTTATTTATACTTGAAGTTGTGTTCCGATTATGTAAATATATATTGGATAATAGCTTTTTGCCATGACAAGAGTAGATAATAATATTTTTCCACCAAATATTATTCCAACCAAACCCAGCTCCACTTCAATAAAGTAACAATATACAAACATACAAACCCTTCTTTTGGTTTTGTCTATCTAATCATCCAAACTCAATCTAGCTTATAAGCTTAAACCAAACAACACCCAATATATAAACTATACATTTTTACTCAAGTTTTCTGTTCCTATCCAATTTTACAACCAAACCCAGCTCCAATTTAATCAAAAAAATACTATAATAAAAATAAATACAAACTCAATCTAGCTTATAAGCTTAAACCAAACGACACCCAATGATGATATTTGTCATTTCTCTAATTTAATAAGTAAAAAAAGTCTATAAACATAGAAATAAACTCGATCCATCTTATAAGCTGAAACCAAACAACATACAATGATTACACTCGACATTTCTTTTAATTATTAAAGTTTCCTTATCTCTGTTTAATATCACAACTAAACTTAGATCCAATTTAATAAAAAAAACAAATATCCATGTATACATTGGACTTTTTTGGCTTTTATTTATCTGATCAACCCAACTCAATCTAGCTTAAAATCTGAAACCAAACAACACCCAAAGTATATTAGAGCTTTCTATAACTATCCTCCAGTATCCAAACAACACATTTATTTCATTTTTAATTTTGTTTTGTTTATTTTGAGCTTTCTATAACTATCCTCGAGTATGCAAACCTTGCTTGGTAATCATTCTTATTACTAATGCCAAATTTAAACACCATTTCATGGACCAAGTCAAGGTCAAAATTGAGTTTAGCAGGTTCTTTATACTATAATTCATTCTTGTATCATCAGTTCAACACTAAAATAGCAGAGTAAATCATATGCACTTGTATCATCGGTTCCGTAAAAGCTTTTTGCTTTATATCTCACCCGATCGAGTAGCCTAAAAACAAACTTATCATTTTCATGCACTTGTAGATTCTCTCTACCGCTAACTATATTGCGCAACAAAAAGCTCACTTCCTTCAGTATTGATATTAATTTAACATTAACCCAGCATGATAATATACAAAATAATACAACTTACTCGACTCGCGTTTGGACTTTAAATAACAAGACAAGAGCAATAGATTCATTTGAAAAACTAGCTATAAAAGGCGTACACAAGCCAAAACCCTTGAGAAAAACACCTAGACCAACCAACCACGAGCACCCCGTGAGCTTCGAAATCTTACCAGCTGAAAAAGAATGGGCAAAAAAGAAATTACTTACACGTATGTTGTAAAACTAGCAATTACCACGCTTTCTTTGACACCCGGTGAGCTTCGTTATTATTATTTTCATTCAAAAAACAAAACAAAACAAAAGAGATAATTGGAACAGGCATGACATCATATGATAAAAACTGATATCATAACGATTCGAAGAAACAAATATAGTAGAAATAACGATTGTTTGTTTGAAACAAATGTATCGCTGGACCAGAAACATATATAGTACCAACGAGAAATCCCTCAAACCCTATAATTAAAAAAAAAAAATCCATTATTTTTAATGAATATAAAGATTGTTACAATTGGTTTTTCTTTTACGCTTTTGAACTTAGTCATCAAACAACTAGGTTCATTTATTCCAATTTGACGGAAAATCCATTATTTTTAATGAATATAATTACCATGCTTTCTTTGACGGAAAAGGGGTATATGACTGTGTTTTACAAGTCAGTAAAACTGTGTTTTACCCTGAACCGTCCGATCAAAGTATCAGACGGTTCACACCTAAACACAGTTTTCCTGACTGTGCTTGGACACCTCTTCCTTGACGGACACCATGGACCAGGGCCGGTGTGGAACTTTATGTTATCCATGGCTAAAATGGAAATTATGCCTACTCTAATTATAAAAATAGTTTGCTGTAAACAAAAGATAAACGAGATTTCTTTAATGTTGAGAGATATTTATTTGTTCGATTTGATTAATCTGATAGTTTGTGCTTTTTTTTTATTTTAAGAAATCTTTTAACCCAATTTCATTATTCGTAAGTCAGTAACTCACCATTTTCCTTCTTTTATATTGTCTTTTAACACGTGTGGTATTGTTTTATAAGATATAGGTTTCTTTAAATTCATTATTATTATTTTCATTCAATTTTTTTTCTCTATTAAATTATTTTAACTCGTCCCTTGTGCAAGATAGGTAAGTTTCTATAGTTAGTTGTTTGATGACCAAGTCCAAAAGCGACTACCCCTAGGCTTGATCGGCTATGCCATGGACAGGAATAGATAAGTTGAAAGAAGATATACCTGTTTGATGTTCACAGCCGGGCAGTTATGTTCATCCACGGAAGATAAATACATCAAAGCTGTCGAAAATTCCCGTCTGCTTTCCTATTTGCATCCTCGAGAGCGGTGCTAGTGGTCTAGTGACAACGTTTGTGTACAAGATAAAATAATGCCATCTCCTCGACTAGTTCCCTATAACAGTCAGGCTGGGCCTCGACCAACTTTTCTACCAACTCTAAAAAGCAAAAAACAGGCAGGTCATAGAAATACAAATGAGAGCCCAACAATAAATTTTTAAAACAAGCATATGTAAGGAGTAATATGGAATTATAATGACCTTGATTGATCTGAAATTCCGTGTTTATCTCAACGTTCGTCGTTTTTTGTGAACTTTTCCATGCCAAATACGATTGAAGGCAATCAAGCACATTGGGATCTATTTTGTAAACACCAGGTGTCTGAAAACAAATCTAAGTGAGCACTAAATTGAACAAAACCACAACAATTACTTTCAAATAGCTTGGTTTGTATCTTCATCAAGGACCTAGTTACCATATTCTCTGCTGCAATGTTCAAAATAAAAATACTTGAAACATAAACTAAGCATTACCGTCTCTTCTATGTACATGAAATATTCATATGCTTTCCTGCAATGTTCCATTTTAATGTCGTCCTGCGTAACAGCCTGCATGAAAAGGCAGTAGTGTGCGTTCCCCAAATGATACCTTGCCTCGTTATCATTAACAGTAATTTTTAATGCCTCTTCCAACGTTGATATGCCATCTACAAGAGGAGAGATAAATAGGAAAAAAAATTAATCATAAGACACTAAAACATGAATATATGTCGGAGACTCGGAGTTGAGAAAAGTGGAGCAAACTTTTATCAAGAAAGTAGAGAAGTATAATTTAATACTGCAGGTAGAAACATATGGGTACTTATTTAAGTATTACTTGATGAACTGACGTGAAAACTTTCTACCCTTTCAGTAAATGATCCTACACTACCTCACAGATTTATTTGAACTTAGTTTGATAGTTCCTAGAACATGATTGCTAAAAAAACATGAAATTTAAGATTCTGCAGTTATTCGTTTTACCTTTATAGAGGATGTTATCCTGTACATTTCTAAAGAAAGATTGAGGACATCATAAAACTTGCGAGTGCCAACAAATTTAAGCATTAATGGATCTAAAAATAAAACCAGAAAAAAGGCAATATCAATACTACCATGAATTTGTTCAAGGTCTACCAAGGCTTCTGCAGGGGGGTGCCCAAGTCTAGTCAAAGTGGTACCCGGTATCTTCAAGTTCTGTAGGCATGATATAAAAAAAAACAATCCGTATTAAAAGAAGAGCGACAATCAGAAAGAAATATTTATTAAAAGAATATGGCATTTGGATGCAACACGTTTATACATATCTAGAACTTATAATCCTTAGGGTCTTGGAAGAGTTTGAGATCAGCTTTTAAAACTGCGGTCTTCGATGCAACATGGTTAAACTGTTGGAAGGGTTTAGATACGTATCATTCTCTCTCTCTATCTATCGAACGGATGAGAAGAAGAAAAAACAAAAAACAAAAACAAAAACAGACGGCGGTAAGGAATGAGTACATTACCCTAACTGTGGCAGCGGTCAACGAGTCCAGTGCACACTCTCAAACTTAATCAAGTTCCAAGTGAAAAAAAGAGAGATTATTTTTTCGACTTTTAATCTCTCACTTTTTTAACTTCATAATTCAACCAAACACCAAAATTATCACTACTATTGATATATACTCAGATAGATACGTACATATATACACTAGAAAAAACACAAAAAGAAACCCTTACATGATCTGTTTTTACATTGGTTTAACAACTAAGAAACTATATGCAACTTAGACTTGCAAAATTTACTTATTATTAACTTTAGGAAAATTCGTTTAACCAATATGCATAAGTTATGGACACTTAATTTAGGGAGACATGGAATATTTGTAGACTCACTATAAAACTTCTCATTTGAAACTACTAAGACCAATATTACTGCAATTCTAAGAAAAACCAACGAAACTCTCAATAATATATTAATATCTATAATAGTAAAAATACCCCTTTTGCATAAACTTTCCTCCCAGAGTTTGCAACCCTACACCTATCTCACTCCATCATCTCCTCCTCTCTCTCTATTAGATAAATAAATTTACAAATTAAATTCCCCGCCATGAACGTGGTAATTTTAACCGTTTTGGGAGAGATATGCTCCCAACGCAAAAGGGGTTATCACTCTCCTGCGCAATCCATCCAACTCTCTCCTCCAACTCTCTCCCTCTTTGCCGCGCCGCCAAGACCGCCTTGTGGAACGACCTTGTTGTCATCTGTGGGCTTGAGTTTGAAGCCAAGGGTTTGCTTAATAAAATTAAAAAATAATGTGAAAAACATGTGTATGGAGTAGAGTGAGAATTGGTGTGAGGATTGTCGTGAATGACAACTTGCTTGGATTATTGTTTATATTTATGATATTAAAGCGTCGGGTTCAATTCCAGACATTTGGTGTCGCGTCCTTAAGCAAGGTTTACTTGAGGTGTGGACACCTGACCTGAAAATCTAAGGGTAGGGTGCTTACTTGAACCAATAGGAAAAATCCCATACGTGTTGGGTGATTCTAAGATCACAATTTAATCATTCTATCGACGATTATTTGAACATAAAACTTTCTCATAGAATCAAAATACACAAGGCCAATATAGATACCTCAGCCTCTATCAAGCCCAGCTCCAGAATATGCTGTTGAAATACGTCAGGTGTTTCGGAAATATTGGGTACCTGAAAACAAAAACAACGATTACTTTCAAATAGTGTGGTTTGTATCTTCATCAAGAACGTAGCTACAATATGCAGTCTTGCAATGTTCAATAAAAACTGATCATTACATTCTCTATTAGGTACTTTCGGTGTTCATATGCTTTCCTAGCATGTTCAACAATAAAGGAGCGATCTTCCTGCAGAGTCTGTTTGAAAAGCCGACAGTGTTCGATCGTCAATACATACCTTGCTTCGTAATCATTCTCATTAATATTTAATGCCTCATCCAACTTTGATATGCCATCTACAAGAGGAGAGATGAATAGGAAAAAAACTAAGCATAAGAAAATAAAACAAGAAAATATGTGGGAGTTAAGAAAAGTGGAGAAAACTTTTATCATGAAAGTAGAAAAGTATACCTTTTTTCAATTAATAATGGAGGTAGAAATGTATGGGTACGTACTTTTTGAAGTACTAAGAGATAAAAAAAAAAACGTAGTATGGTAAAATGAGACTACTTCTCTTTTGAAAAGAGAGTACACCACCTTAGATTTATTTTAATTAATCTAGTTTAATAGTTCCTAAAACATGATTGCTAAAAAAATAGATGAAGCTTAAGCTTTTTATGGAGTGACCCTTACTTTTATTGAATTTTCAGACGTTCGTTCTAAAATTCTAAAGAAAGATGGAGGAGAGCATGATAAATCTTGGTAATACCAACAAATTTAAACAGTAATGGATATAAAAAAAAACAGAGAAAAGGCAATATATAATACCAAGAACCCAAGCCTCCATTTGTTCAAATGTTACGCGATTTCCACGGCAGTTTCCAAGTAAACACAAAGCGCTACCCAACATCCTCAACCTCTGTACACATGATATATATATATATATAAATAAATAAATAAATTATTAATCGGCTATTATACGGTTTACGCCACGCATAGCATGGGCACGTCCACTAGTTAGTATTTTAAGCAAAGTGTAACCCTTAAAGAGGTATTGGAATTTCTAATTCTGAAAATGCCATTAAATGTTTCAATTCAAAAATACAAATAACTGATGACTATCACATTTTAAACTAGCAAGAAAACCACCCCCTCCGTTCACATTTTAAACTGATGAAATTACGTGCAATTTTGATCGGCTTATAACATGTATCAAAATTGTCGAAATGAAAATTTTAAAAACTAAATCATATAATTTAATGTTTGAACTAAATCATATAACACAAAAATGATAATAGTAAAAGAAAGAATAAGGGATGATGGAAGTGGTTAGTTAACCTCTGGATCGTTAGGGTTTTGGTCGTAGCGGAGTTGGCATCGCTTGACATCCGCCTTTAATTGCTCGTGTCGTTGCTGACCTGATTCGGTTAGTGGCAAGAACACATAATCATCTTCATCTTCATCTTCATCTTCATCTTCATCTTGTTCTTGTTCTCGTTCTTGTTCTTGTTCTCGTTCTTGCTCTTGACCTCGTTCTCGTTCTCGTTCTCGTTCTTATTCTCGTTCTTGCTCTTGACCTCGTTCTCGTTCTCGTTCTCGTTCTCGCTCTCGTTCTCGTTCTTGTTCTCGTTCTTGCTCTTGACCTCGTTCTCGTTCTTGCTCTTGCTCTTGACCTCGTTCTCGTATTCGTTCATCTTCATCATCTTGTTTTTGTTTTTGTTCTTGACCTAGACCATGATATTTACGCATAACCCATTTGAAGCATTTAAAAACTATCCGCAAAACAAAAGTACAAAATAACACCCAGAAAACTACCATGTTCTCTTTATTCTAACTCTAACGTTCTATTCAAAATATAACCTTCCTCTCTCTCACTCTCTTTCTCGATATTAAACCAACCACTCTATTTGTGTTTTCTCTTCTTCTCCAACCTTTTTATTATCTTCTTCTCCAGTTATATTATTTGACTCTACATGTTTTTAATCTTTTACTAACATTTAATTGGTTCTGCCAGTAATTTTACTGTATTATGTAAATTTTACGCGTTATACCACCCATCGGGTGGACAAGTCCGCTAGTATATATATATATATAAACCCTACACTCCCAATTCCTCGTTTCGGCCTGGGCCTGTTTATTTTATAAACTTAGGAGTAATAAGTTTTGGGCCAAAAATAATTAAGTTTTAGGCATTTTTAAATATACCTAATAAAAATCAGCCACGTGGAATCTCCCTAACGCGTGTCTACCCTGTAGTTTGGTTTTATTTTCAATTTAGTTCGTCTACTTTGTTTGAATTCCTATTTATTTAAAATGATAATATGATTGACAATTTTAATTAAAAATTCCATATAATATCCAACAAACTATATTACACCAACATTTTTTAGACTACCTAGTAAAAAAAATTGACAATCTAATATAATTTTTTTGGTATTAGTTTGCCAAAAAATTAAATCATATCGTTTGAAAAAAAAATTAGATTGTCAATTTTTTAATACAATATATAAATATATATATACATACATACACATTTATTTCATTTTTAATTTTGTTTGTTAATTTTGAACTATCACCAATGCAAACCTTGCTTGGTAATCATTCTTATTAATCGTTCTTGTTCTTGTTCTTTACGCTTAAAAGATCGATAAAACAACCAACTCAAGGAAGATGATACAACAACACCCGCCTTTCTGTAATTTTTTTAAAGTATTGTTTCTATTCTGTAATTAGAATAGTTTCATTGCAGTCCTGTAATTTCAATTTCAATCAGAACAGTCCGTCGGTTGTTAAGTTTATACTTTCCAGTCCAGCGGTTTCTATTTATTGCAATTCAGTATATCAGATTATTAATTGATAATAATCTTAATAACGTTTGTTTTAATTTCTATTCAGTCCATACATGTGTTGTAATATGTAATCTCAATTTCAATTATGAATTAATAAATATTACACTGGTTTTTGATTATTTATTTATAGTCATTTATTATTGTTTAATTGTTATTTCGTACACAGAAACCAACAGTTTATGGTTAGAACTATATGATGAAAATTTTAATTTTTTGATTTCGGTAATTTTGATATGAAAATTTTGCTGGTCAAAATTGCATGTATTTTCGTATGAGATATTTGTTTAGAGACGGAGGGAGTATAATAATAATAAACTATCATGGGGTTCATATTTTTGTGGTTGTAATATTGTTATGATTATTAAAATATAATAAAAAAAATTAATGTAGGGTTAATTTTTTGGTCGGCAAGAAAAAAGTGTTAATATGATATGAACTTGAGATCAGAGCTTTGTAATGGTGGTCAACATGTTGTTGAAAAATTCAGCCAGGTAGAGCAAATTCACATACAATAATACACAAGATGTAAATTGTAAGAGATTAGAGCAAATTCACATACAATACACAAGATGTAAATTGTACTAGTCTTACACAACTTTAGCTTCCGCTACACCATACCTTGAGAGATACTTGTGTGTGACTAACAAAATTCTTGAAACTTGATGAATTCTTAATTTGCTCATGTGGTTGGTTAGCTGGTCATATACTCATTTATCCATCTTACTCTTTTGTAATTGACGATCTTTTTTGGTATTCAATTCATAATATATCCTAGTAGTAGTGAATAATATTCCTTTTACGTGGTTATTGTTGTAGGATATTATTGGACTATTGGACTTGTACTTTATGAGCCCAAGTGGGCTTATAACCCTACCCCTCTATCTATATAAAGAGGGTTAGGGGTCTTGTATTTTACATTCATTCAGATATTCATTCATAATAAAGACTATACCGTTCTCTCCTCTCTCTACTTCTGTCTCCCTATATACGTAGCTAATAGTGTATTACAACACGTTATCTATATATTGTAGTTAATTGCTTATTCCCTTGGCTGCACGCACGTTGGCTTCTATCTATCTGCAGGAGTTTTTAAGGCTATTTTTTTTAAAATCAAAAATTCAGTTCTCAATTTGTCTTTGAAAGCTATCTACAGACCTGTGACAATTGTACTTCAAATTAGTGAAGCAAAGACTGTACGTAGTCCATTAGTAGTATGGACATTTAAGGTTGTAGTAGCTTAGATATACAGTGCCTTCCGATATTGTGTTAAGAACAGCACAAACTACAAAAGAGGACACAGCAAACAAGTAATACATTAATAAAAGTGGAGGGACTTCAGCACACATCTCTTCTTCGCTTGATATTAGTCTTTCGCTCCGCAACCTAAAGGCAAAGCAAAAACAACATTAGTAGGAAACTAAAAACATTCTTATTTTTTATAAGTTCGAGTTTCCCTTTCCAGGCATGCTACAACACCAGTGACAATCATAATATAGTAGTAGCATACAGTATAAGACTGTATATCACTTCTGGACAGTAATTAAATATGATCACCATGGACGTCAGAAAAATTAAATCTAAATCAGAAAAACGAAAAAAATACATTTGAATTTTTGATGGACGACGTTGGCTCCCCACTTCCATCTGCATCAGTAAAGTAAATATCAGAAGTTATATCTACAGTTGATCCTAAGAATTTGTTAACCATGCACATGTTGATCACATACAAAATTAAACTTTACCTTCAAAAAGGCAATGATCACTCAGAAGTTGATTATACGATTCGAGCAATACGTCCTTAGCTTCAACGTCATTTGGATTTATCAACAATGCATTCTTCAGTTTTGCTATCGCATCTACAAGTGTTAAATTACCAAAACATTAAAATTCACTAAAAAGTTGATCTTTTATTTCAAAAAAGAAACAAGCTGCGTCACAGGGGGAAGCTGTACTACTGCAAAGCAAACACTTGAAAAGCTTATTCCAATCTTCCAATTATAAAACTAACAAAGTTTTTACAAAATGTGTCATAAATACTTATTTCAAAAATAATGGATCGTTCAGAAGATTATTGATTATCTAATAAAATATGCAATATGATCATGACTTTCCTCGACAATTAAGTACTGTATACATGTCAAAAGGAAGGGCTTTTAGAGTACCTGTAATCGTCTCTCTCTTTTTAATTCCACTCTCTCGAAATGCTAAATTCATCAAATCGATACCCTGTTTCTTCCAGATCTACAAAGTTATCAGGGGCAAGACAGGTCTCAATTCAGACGGATAAATATGCAGTATGCAACAGTTTATAGGGTAATAATCTACATAAATACCTCAGCATTGTCAGGATATACAGCAACTCTGGTCATATCGAATGCAATCTCTCCCAAGCCCATCTCAAAGTCTTCCATACACTTTAAGGATGTTTTAAAAAAAGAAACAGATATAATCAGTGCACAAGAAACATAGCAAGTCAAGGAACAGATTGAACTAAAATACAAAATACACTCATTTGATTAAGCACAATAGAACTTCAACTTAAAAATATGAAGCGAGTCTCGGTACGATTGCCTTCCAAAATTTGGGAAGTATATTTGATTTGGATGCTATGACATGATGATTTTAATTTCGCATCTACTAGTTACAGACTAATGTAAAATATTCCATCTTTAGAAATATAATTTTTTATATGTTAAAGAGGGTGTGTAAGCTAAGCTGTACATGGTTTACATGTCTGCCAACAGTCATAAGAACGCTAAAGACTACAACCGGCTGGAATAGTCTAATTTGGAGTTAATAAAGTAAAAGTTAAGAGAAAACCAGGTGAAAATTAGATTAATGATACAAAAAAAATGAGCTCTTTTAAGTCAATCTGATAGCATTGTGCAAAAGGAAGAACAATATATGGAAAAAATTATAGTTTCGAGCAGGAGTCTTTCAATAGACTAGAGTATTTACTTCAGGTGATGCAGACTTAGCAGGCTCTGCTGCTTCGTTCAACTTAAGAACTCTGTAAAACTGAGCCTGAAAAAGATAACAAAAAAGAGGGTGGATATGTTGGAGAAACATAGATAGAAACTGACAGGAAGGCTGAAAATTAGGTTAATGATATAAAAAAACGAGCTCTTTTAAGTTGATCTAATAGCATTGTGCAAAATGGAAGAACAATACATGGAAAAAAACCAGCTAGCCATTCATGAAATAGAACAAGTTGCATGTTTTAGGGACTATTACTTATCACTCGTGTAGGAAAGAGTTGTATCAACACCTCTTGATATTTTTGGAACATTTCATGTACTACTTCTAGTGATTAGAAAAAGGAAAAAAATACTCCACCCGTCCCTAAATAAGCGTCCACTATTCCATATTTGTTTGTCCCAAAATACGTGCTCGCTTTAACTTTTTATCAATGAAAAAAATGATAAAGGTACTATAATATCCTCAGATATAGCAATGAAGACTTCCAAAAATTTAACAATAATAATTATTTAATTCCAAGTAAGGCTATATTTGTAAGTTTCAAATGCAATTAATGACAACTCTTAATATTTGCAAAAGTCAAATGTGGACACTTAAAAAGGGCCGTAGGGAATATTACTTTCAAAAGTTCATTAAAAGTATGTTGTTTCAACAGCAAAATTACCTTAAAATTTTACATGCCTCATTTTCACTGGCATGAGACATGTAAAATATTAAATAACCCACCTGATTTACAAAATCAGGTGGCGAGGAACTGTAATACATTGCTAACTGATTTTCGGAGTACATCATTTGAGTTCACAATCTGAATCAGCCTCCACTCCACACCGATATTGATTGGAATATAAACTTGATATGCTATGAAATTAGTTTTAGAACACTTAAGGATTTGAGCAGGAGTAAAAAGTAAAAAAATATGAACAACTTCTCAAACTTCATAAAAAAACTATCTCCTTGTGTGTGTTTTCCCAATAACTAGAAAAATTAAAAAATATGTCTTAACAAAGATGCATGAATGCATGCAAGGCTAGCTTCAAAGACCATTATTGAAACCGAGGCTGTGTTAACAATATGTTCATGACTTGTTAAGGAGATACAATAAAAATACATGTAAGGAATCAGCACAGCACGCGTACATCAAACGTAAAAATATAAAATAGAGAAAGAGCTGGAGCTGCTGATCAAGTCATTACCTTATTTTTAATTTCTTGCAGTGTGTAAAAATCTTCATAATCCTCGGATGCCTAGAAGAAAAAAGAATCATCAGAGTAAAAAAAAAAATCAATAAATGTCTCTTGATATTGAGGCATGCCAAAAGAGACTACTAATGGTTATGCAAATACTACTATTATATTTAATTTATATGTAAGGAAGCACACATCTACATCAGAATAATATATAAATCTTTTCCAAGAATAAACAATATAGAAAAAAAGGTGCTGATAAGATTAAAGTAAATACCTTAAGCCCAGCGTAATATCTGAAATCCTCAGGTGCCTGGAAGACAAAAGTGAATTATCCGTCAAAAAAATTCATCCAAAAAAAAAAAAAAAAAAAAGACATAAAAAACACAGCTCCCAGTTTACCTCCTCTCTAATTCTCTCGAAGCAACCAATTGCCTTCTCACAGATGTCAATTTTAGCATCATAGTCTACTCTTTGTCCAGGCCACTCAGGGTTAATAATCAACATTCTGTAATAAACAAAACCCATCTCATACCTTGATCCATAATCTTGTGGAACCATATCTAATACCTCTTCCCACACTAATATGGACTCTGCAAAAGAGAAGAAAACTGTAACTAACGAAGATTTCTTGGCTGTGCCAGTAAAATTATGTCCTCAATAAAAAAAAGGAAATAACATGTTGAAGACTCGGTTACTGTTGATTGCAAATACAAAACCATATGAAGCACAGATTCTTCCACGGGATGAAATAATGATACGAAACTGTAGACGCTTTATTATCACTAATATATAAAAGGAAAATTAACAAAAAACTTCCGAAAATAAATTACCAAAGACAGGCATGACAAACTCATTCTTCCCAAAAACACACATTTTCTATTTCTTCTCTTCCTTCCCCCTTTCTCTCCTTGTTTTCTCTCTAAATTCTATCTCAATATCCATTGATGGGATGATAAGGCTCCATATTATATATTTGAGAAAAAAATTGGGTTTTTTTTGCTATCATGTATTTTAGTAACTAGGAGATTTATATTTGAGATTCGGACCCAATAGGTCGAATTATATCATATTGGAGTTTTTGAGATTCATACCGGTTTTCACAACCATATCATGCAGCTTAGGTGTTAAAAGGCGTCGACTAGCTCTGTGTTACTAACATGACGAACAAAGGGGGTTTAAAAAGGACTATCATTCAGAAAAGGATAAATAGTTGGAGTGAGAAATTACCATGAAGCAATCTAATATCTTCATCATTAGATGCTCCAAAACACGACGCCAAACCAACTAAAGTATGTGCCAACTCCTTCTTCTTCTGTGAAAAACAAAAAAACAGCATCAATTAACATATACTAAACACACTTGACCCACACGATGCATGATGTAACACTTCACCCGGTGCATTATTTTCGTGGGTGTGGCAACCGATCATATCTCTTAGTTTGCATTTTGAATTAATTTTAGGGTTTATTTTTTGGGTTCCTTATTATGTGTTGGATAGTTACTAAAAAATGTTAGCCCAAAGTAAAATGTCACCCTTACATAAAAATACCAATTTGTATAGTTACTTTTTAAAAATAAAATTATTTTTAGACCACCACCAAGGTCACCGAGTTTTGTTTTTTGGTTGGCTAAAGAGTTAGCGGCCAAAAAATATAGCCTACTTTTTTCTAATAAACTAGAAGAAAAAAAAAACCACCTAAAAATAATTAATAAAGAGTCCAACTTATAGCATTTAATAGTTAATTACTTAAAATATCGATAATGAAGTTGCAAAATGGTTTTTTGCCTTTTATTCGCTCAAAATTGTAAAGATTTTATTGAACATATTGATTTTATTGAAATGGGTTGTTGAAAACAAAAATTGAGGGGTTGCCGAAGTGCCCTATTTACAAATTACTCGGAAAAAACTGAATTATTGTAAATTGTGTCATATAGAAAAGTGTTTTTATAACAGTTGGATAAGTATGATCCCCAAACTTTTATGATCCCCAATAAAAAAATTCCAGAAAATAAAAATGCAAAAATGAAAAAATAAAAAAAATATGAAAAAATAAAAAAATAAATAAAAGAGGCAAAACCCCGAAAAAACACGATTTTTTTTTTTAAAAATCTCAAAAAATCAAAAAAAAATCCCAAAAAATCAACAAAAATCTAAAATTAACAAAAATCCGAAAACGCAAAAAAAAACCAGTTCAGACTGTTTTTAAAATAGTTCAGACTGTTTTTAAAATAGTTCAGACTGTTTTTAAAATGACTTAAAAATAGTTCAGACTGTTTTTTTTAAAAAAAAGTTCAGACTGTTTTAAAAAAAAACAGTTCAGACTGTTTTTAAAAAAAAAGTTCAGACTGTTTTTTAAAAAAAACAGTTCGGACTGTTTTAAAAAAAAAACAGTTCGGACTGTTTTTAAAAAAAAACAGTTCGGACTGTTTTAAAAAAAAAACAGTTCGGACTGTTTTAAAAAAAAACAGTTCGGACTGTTTTTAAAAAAAAACAGTTCGGACTGTTTAAAAAAAAAACAGTGCAAAAAAAAAAACAATTCAGACTGTTTTTAAAATAGTTCAGACTGTTTTTAAAATAGTTCAGACTGTTTTTAAAATAGTTCAGACTGTTTTTAAAATGACTTAAAAATAGTTCAGACTGTTTTTTTTTAAAAAAAGTTTAGACTGTTTTAAAAAAAAACAGTTCAGACTGTAAATTGAGGGGTTGCCGAAGTGCCCTATTTACAAATTACTCGGAAAAAACTGAATTATTGTAAATTGTGTCATATAGAAAAGTAGGGGTGGGCAAAAAATCCGCAAACCCGCCCCGTAACCCAATCCGCACGGATTGGGGCGGATTGGGGCGGGTTGGGTGTCAAAAAAAGTTAAATCCGCCCCGCCCCAATCCGTAAAAAAATTCATGGGTTGGGTTAGGGTTGGGGTTTCCAAACCGCGGGTTAATCCACCTCAACCCGTTTCAATCCGCACATATATATATATATATATATATATATATATATATATATATATAAATTTTCTCAAGATCTTTTTTAATAAGAGTTTCTATATTATAATAGTATTGATTTAAGAAAAATTATATATATAGACAAAAAATCTTTGGATTGTCCAAACTTAAACTTAATGATTTGATTGATATATTGTCTTATAAATTCAATGTATTATCTCGTACTTACAAAAAAGAAAGAATTTTTAATCTGGGTCTAGGTAGTATGGGTGGTTAATTTATTTTTAAAAACTTTATTTGTAATTGAAGTATAGTCAAATATGAAGTTATATAAAATTATTACGAAATCTGTAGCTATTGAACTTGTGGATTCAATTAGCTATTGAACTTTATTTTGATTATGTTGATGAATAACAATTTGTTTTGTTTTGTTTTGTTTTAGTTTTGTTATTTGTTCCGAACATTCTAAACGTATTTTGGTTGGCTTTTAGTTTATATTTCTATTTGAATTTTTTTTTTAAATATTTAGGTAAATTATGCGAAATAATGAAAAATTAATGACTAAAATGAAAATTCAAGAAACAACCCGCACCCAATCCGCCCCGCTTGATAATGGGTTGGGTTGGGTTGGGTTGGGGTTTTAATTATAATGGGTTGGGTTGGGTTGGGTTGGGATTTGAATTTCACTAATCCGCCCCAATCCGTCCCGCCATTTATTTTACGGGGCGGGTTAGGATTGAGACCAATCCGTCCCAATCCGCCCCGTGCCCACCCCTATAGAAAAGTGTTTTTATAACAGTTGGATAAGTATGATCCCCAAACTTTTATGTAGCAGTTGGTATTATTTATTTATTTAATCCTTTTGATGTAAAATCTGTCAAAATTAAAACCAAATTAAAGGAAATAAAAAAGAAAAAGAGATTTAAGTAACAAGTACACCGTTCCGGTTCTCAAAACTATACATGAGCAACATAAATTGAAGTGATATATATTCAATAAAATATGGAAATTTCATCATAAAAATAATCAGATTATTAGAAGATAAATAATAAAAACACCAATAGATGTTTTATTATTAAATAATAATAATAAATAAATAAATAATAAAATAAAAAAGATGGGATTGTTGATAAGTAGTTTACATGTATATCAGTGGGATTGATTTCGCATGCTTTTTTACCAGCATCCACTAATTCCTGCATCTCCGAACGTCTTTCCTCCGAAAATCGCCACATTTTTATATATATATATATATAGATTTTATTTCTCTATCTCTCTCTCTCTCTCTCTTTCTATGTGGGTTGCGTGAATGAATGTAATATATGTATAGATTTTATTATGATATGATCTGATCTGATCTCTCTCTCTCTCTCTATATATATATATATAAACTATTTTATAAACTTAGGAGTAATAAGTTTTGGGCCAAAAATAATTAAGTTTTAGGCATTTTTAAATATACCTAATAAAAATCAGCCACGTGGAATCTCCCTAACGCGTGTCTACCCTGTAGTTTGGTTTTATTTTCAATTTAGTTCGTCTACTTTGTTTGAATTCCTATTTATTTAAAATGATAATATGATTGACAATTTTAATTAAAAATTCCATATAATATCCAACAAACTATATTACACCAACATTTTTTAGACTACCTAGTAAAAAAAATTGACAATCTAATATAATTTTTTTGGTATTAGTTTGCCAAAAAATTAAATCATATCGTTTGAAAAAAAAATTAGATTGTCAATTTTTTAATACAATATATAAATATATATATATACATACACATTTATTTCATTTTTAATTTTGTTTGTTAATTTTGAACTATCACCAATGCAAACCTTGCTTGGTAATCATTCTTATTAATCGTTCTTGTTCTTGTTCTTTACGCTTAAAAGATCGATAAAACAACCAACTCAAGGAAGATGATACAACAACACCCGCCTTTCTGTAATTTTTTTAAAGTATTGTTTCTATTCTGTAATTAGAATAGTTTCATTGCAGTCCTGTAATTTCAATTTCAATCAGAACAGTCCGCCGGTTGTTAAGTTTATACTTTCCAGTCCGGCGGTTTCTATTTATTGCAATTCAGTATATCAGATTATTAATTGATAATAATCTTAATAACGTTTGTTTTAATTTCTATTCAGTCCATATATATTGTAATCTGTAATCTCAATTTCAATTATGAATTAATAAATATTACACTGGTTTTTGATTATTTATTTATAGTCATTTATTATTGTTTAATTGTTATTTCGTACACAGAAACCAACAGTTTATGGTTAGAACTATATGATGAAAATTTTAATTTTTTCATTTCGGTAATTTTGATATGAAAATTTTGCTGGTCAAAATTGCATGTATTTTCGTATGAGATATTTGCTCTTGACCTCGTTCTCGTTCTCGTTCTCGTTCTCGTTCTTGTTCTTGTTCTTGTTCTCGTTCTTGCTCTTGACCTCGTTCTCGTTCTCGTTCTCGTTCTTGCTCTTGACCTCGTTCTCGTTCTCGTTCTCGTTCTTGTTCTCGTTCTTGCTCTTGACCTCGTTCTCGTTCTCGTTCTTGCTCTTGACCTCGTTCTCGTTCTCGTTCTCGTTCTCGTTCATCTTCATCATCTTGTTTTTGTTTTTGTTCTTGACCTAGACCATGATATTTACGCATAACCCATTTGAAGCATTTAAAAACTATCCGCAAAACAAAAGTACAAAATAACACCCAGAAAACTACCATCTAACTGAGAAGTTCTCTTTATTCTAACTCTAACGTTCTATTCAAAATATAACCTTCCTCTCTCTCTCTCTCTCTTTCTCGATATTAAACCAATCACTCTATTTGTGTTTTATCTTATTCTCCAACCTTTTTATTATTTCTTCTCCAGCTATATTATTTGGGTATACATGTTTTTAATCTTTTACTAACATTTAATTGGTTCTGCCAGTAATTTTACTGTATTATGTAAAAAAAATTAGTATTATGTAAATTTTTTACTGTATTAATTGTGAGTTTTTTAAATGTTGATTTTATAAACGATTATCGATAACTCATACGTTACACCACGCATCACGTGGGCACGCCCCCTAGTATATATATATATATACTATTACTTTATTAATTTATGTGAATACCTCTATATATATATATATATATATATATAACCTAACCTCCAATTCCATCATTATTTAATTTATGTTTTCTAATACCCGTTTTGGGCCTATTTATTTTATAAACTATATTAAGTTTTGGGCCAAAAATAATTAAGTTTTAGGCCTTTTTAAATATACCCAATAAAAACGATCACCAATGCAAACCTTGCTTGGTAATCATTCTTATTAATATGCCAAATTTAGACACCATTTCATGGACCAAGTCAAGGTCAAAATTGAGTTTAGCAGGTTCTTTATACTAGAATTCATTCTTGTATCATCAGTTCAACACTAAAATAGCAGAGTAAATCATATGCACTTGTATCATCGGTTCCGTAAAAGCTTTTTGCTTTATATCTCACCCGATCGAGTAGCCTAAAAACAAATTGATCATTTTCATGCACTTGTAGATTCTCTCTCCCGCTAACTATATTGCGCAATAAAAAGCTCACTTCCTTCAGTATTGATATTAATTTAACAACCCAGCATGATAATATACACGATAATACAACTTACTCTACTCGCGTTTGGACTTTAAATAACAAGAGCAATAGATTCATTTGAAAAACTAGCTATAAAAGGCGTACACAAGCCAAAACCCTTGAGAAAAACAGCTAGACCAACCAACCACGAGCACCCCGTGAGCTTCGAAATCTTGTCAGCTGAAAAAGAATGGGCAAAAAAGAAATTACTTACACGTATGTTGTAAAACTAGCAATTACCACGCTTTCTTTGACACCCGGTGAGCTTCGTTATTATTATTTTCATTCAAAAAACAAAACAAAACAAAAGAGATAATTGGAACAGGCATGACATCATATGATAAAAACTGATATCATAACGATTAGAAGAAACAAATATAGTAGAAATAACGATTGTTTGTTTGAAACAAATGTATCTCTGGACCAGAAACATATATAGTACCAACGAGAAATCCCTCAAACACTATAATTAAAAAAAAAAAATCCATTATTTTTAATGAATATAAAGATTGTTACAATTGGTTTTTCTTTTACGCTTTTGAACTTAGTCATCAAACAACTAGGTTCATTTATTCCAATTTTTTGTTACCTTTTCTTGTTATAAAAACTTACCTATCTTGCACAAGGGACGAGTTAAAATAATTTAATAGAGAAAAAAAAAATGCTGAATTGGGTTTGGGGAATTTCATTATTCACACGTTGTTGAATCATTAGGGTAACTTTTTACCTAAATTATAGTCTTGCATCTTGAAAGAAAAAAAGAGTAGATAAAAATGTTCTTTGCTCGACATAAACATCGTTATGAATTCTTTGCTCGACATGATCGAATCAAGGATAAAAATGTTCATATTGCATTTCGAGCTACATTAATTGAACACTTGTGAGATGAGTATTTAATACCGACGATGAATATGTAATTTTTAATCTTGCAAATAAATGTAATGTTTGATGTCCTAATAAAATTAGGGTTTACTTGGCATCGGCTACTTTAAGAACTTTCCTAAATATAAAGTGAAATGTACAATTTTTAAGATTGATTCTCTAATATCATTTAATATATAGTTATTAGTGGCTAGTAAATAGTAAAAATATGATTGATTCTCTAATATCATTTAATAGTTTATGGTAATAGTATTTACAATTGATATATTTTATGATTTAGTATACTAAAAACCAGTGTTTCAACACAATAAAATCCAAATAAAAATATCGAACCATAGTTAAAACTACCATAAAATTAAATACTAATAAACTAAAAAGACCAAAACTACTTGTCCAACACAATAAAACCTACAAAAATATATAGAACCCTAATTGAAACTATCATAAAATTAAAAAATACTATCTCTACGAATATTTAGAATTGAAAAAGGGAAATAAATGAAATAAAATATTTTGATACATTTATTTTTTTAACAAATTATTCACTATAGATTTACATAAATTCCCTTCAAATTTCTCTCCATAAAGTAATTCCATAAATAATTATACGAGTTGTTAAATGTGTTACCTATAACATTCTTATCTAGTGTCTATGAGGCACTTGTTAGCTTTACCCATTTTGGTATTATGACTACAAATCGTTGTGTCCGCATTATAAGTATATATAACTAGAATAGAAAAAAAATAATTGTGAACGGTATAGTTAGGGCTGTAAATGAACCGAATGAAACTATGTTCGTTTGTTTAGCCAACGAACGAACACGAATAAACGGAACTCTGTTCATAAACAAACACAAATCGAACCGAAAAGCTTGGCGAAGGAACCACGATTTGTTCACGAACGGTTCGTTAAGAACAAAAATTATAGGAATTAAGTTTTGACTCGGTTATAAAGTAGCAATATTATTGACAGAATGAATGAATGTACCTAAACATATGTTAAAAATTTGTAAATGATTAAAATAATGTTTGATTCTTTGTATACATGCCTCTATGTGTAATTATTCACATTATGTGGAATTTTAACATTTTGTGATCTTGAAAATTATATAATTTTAGAAGAGTAATAACTTGTTATTACTCATCAAAAATAACAAGTGACCAATTAATCTTTCTCATCAGTCCATCTCAGAGCCATATGCAAGGAGTTAAAAAAATTCTCGCTAAAAACCAAATAAACTGTGTTTTAATTTAAAAAAAGACCAAAAGAACATATATAATACTTGAGATTTGAGTCCTACCAATACTGCATACTCAGTATTTGGCTCACTTGATGCTCATTAAGCGAATCCAGAGGCAACATTCGATCCCGAATGGGATCGGTCAACTTTGGACACAAATTATCAAGTTGGACAAAAAGAAGCAATAGCAAACCAACAGCTTCATCCGCAAATGATGAGACTTCATCAAATGTATATTGTGCGACACCACACCAAGAGTTGAGTTGTTGATTTCCATATGCTTAACGCAATTGTATGGAAATGCAACCAGTCCAGCGAACCTGTCAACCCCATCCCTCCTTGCAACATAATTCTCAAAGGTTGTCGACTTTTTAAGGAGATTTTGACTAGTACTTCGAAATTTTGTATCGCAAGTCTCCTTGTCAAAATAGACAAGCGTACTGAACACCCTCTAGAAGTGGAGGTGGATCATCTGATTGGTGCTCAAAATGAAAATGGGATTGTAAAAACTATGATTGCTGAGTAAATCATTGGTACGCTTCCTGATGTTGTATCAGAATGGTACAGTAGTTTTGATCAGACATCAACTTAGACATCAATTTGGACACTTTTTCTTTTTGTAAAAACGCTCCAAATCAAGATTTGGCTAATGTAAATCTCCACGGTTTCACGACGGTAACACAAATATGCGTCTTTTTTTTCCGAGATGTATAATGACATGTTTTGGAAATTATGGTAAAATTTAAAAATTCAAAACATGTCATTATACATTTTGGAAAAAAAAACAAGACGCATATTTGTGTTACCGTCGTGAAATCGTGGAGATTTGCATTAACCAAATCTTGATTTGGAGCATTTTTATAAAAAAGTGTCCAAATTGATATCTAAGTTGATGTCATGTATGTTGATCAAAGTTATTGTTTCTCATATAATTTCCTCTGCAATCATAGTTTTCACATTCCCATTTTCATTTTGACAACCAAGCGGATGTTCTATGATATGATCACGTAAATGCAACCCTGACAACTGTGAGAAGACTTCTATTCTCAATGGAGTTATAGATAGTCTATTCCCTCATTGACCACATCTATCTATAGTGATAACTTAGAAACATCTTTATTTTGATGAATTTCTCTATCAAAAATTGGGGCAAACTGAAAAATAAAAATAGTAAGTAAGATAAAAAGTTAAAAATGACAAAAAAAAATATGTTTGATTTATTTTAATCATTTTATGGTCATTTCTGAAGTCCAAAAAGAGTCTGAAGTCCGGTTATTTGATTTTTTTGGTCATATTTAACTTTTTATCTTTCTATTTTTATTTTTCAGTTTTCCGCAATTTTTAATAGAGAAATTCATCAAAAAAAATATGTTTCTAGTTATCACTATAAATGTGGTCGAGGAGGGAGGCTGCTTGGTGCTCAAAATGAAAATGGGATTGTGAAAACTATGATTGCAGAGTAAATTATTGGTCTTCCTAATGTTGTATCAGAATGGTACAATAGCTTTGATCAACATGCAGGACATCAACTTAGACATCAATTTGGACACTTTTTTCTTATAAAAACGCTCCAAATCAAGATTTGGTTAATGCAAATCTCCACGATTTCACGACGGTAACACAAATATGCATCTTGTTTTTTTTTTTCCGAGATGTATAATGACATGTTTTGGATTGTAAAAATGCTACAAATCAAGATTTGGTTAATGCAAATCTCCATGGTAACACAAATATGCGTCTTGTTTTTTTTTTCCGAGATGTATAATGACATGTTTTGGAAATTATGGTAAAATTTAAAAATTCATAACATGTCATTATACATCTCGGAAAAAAAAAAAAAACAAGACGCATATTTGTGTTACAGTCATGAAACCGTGGAGATTTGCATTAGCCAATTCTTGATTTAGAGCGTTTTTACAAAAAAAAAATGTCCAAGTTGAAACTTGGACACTTTTTTTTTTTTGTAAAAACGCTCCAAATCAAGATTTGGTTAATGCAAATATCTATGGTTTCACGATGGGTTGCGCACAAATCAAGTGAACACAAAGCGTTACTCAACATCCACGGCAGTTCATTGGACTGGTTGCATTTCCATACAATTGCGTTAAGCATATGGAAATCAACAACTGAACTCTTGGTGGTTGCGCACAATATACATTTGATGAGGTTTCGTAATATGCAGATGAAGTCGTTGCCTTTGCTATCGCTCCATTTATCCATCAACAATTGTTTGACAATTTGGGTCCAAAGTTGACCGATCTCATTCGGGATCGAATGTTGCCTCTGGATTCACTTAATGAGCACCAAGTGAGCCAAAGACTAAATATGCAGTATTGGTAGGACTCAAATCTCAAATATTATATCTTTATATATGTTCTTTTGATCTTTTTTTAAATTATAACACAATTTCTTTGGCTTTTAGCGAAGAAATGTTTCAACTCATTGCATCTGGCTCTGAGATGGATTTATGAGATGGATTGATTGCTAACTTGTTATTACTCCTCTTTTCTCTTACTTTTTTTTTGTTATTACTCCCTTTTTTATATTTTTATTATGACACCTATTTTTGGGGGTTATTTTTGTTAAATTCTGAGTTGTTTTGAACGTTTTATGGTCATTTTAAATAGAGTCTGAATTATTATAAATTGTAAAAAGAGTCCGATTTATTATCGTATTATGGTTATTTTAAGAAGAGTCTGAGTTAAGTATGAGTTATTTTAAAGAGCCTGAGTTATTTTAAAAAGAGTATGAGTTATTTTAAAAAGAGTCTTAAGTTATTTTAAAATTAGTATTTGAGTTAGTTTAAAAAGAGTCTCGATTATTTTGATAATAGTCATTTTAGTAGTGATGTTTTGATTATGTTACGATTGGATGTCCAGTAATTGTTCATAAGTTTTAGTAGTGATCTTTGAATGCACATTAAATCCTACTACTGATTTTGGGTTCAATGTTTCTCAGATGTATTTTCTGGATGTCTCGTATGAATATTAGAGGCGTGAAGAAGATTGAAATTTATTCATCCGAAATTATTCATCTCGGATGAATAATCTCGAAATTGGCAAACTATCACACAATATTCATCCGCTAGTTTCTCAACCTGATGATCCACCTCCACCTTCAGAGGGTGTTCAGTACGCTTATGATACACTTGTCTATTTTGACAAGAAGAATTAGATGCAAGCTTTGGAAGTACTAGTCAAAATCTCCTCAAAAAGTGGACAACCTTTGAGAATTATGTTGCAATGAGGGATGAGGTCGACAGGTTCACTGGACTGATTGCGTTTCCATACAATTGCGTTAAGCATATTGAAATCAACAACTCAACTCTTGGTGGTGGCGCACAATATACATTTGATGAAGTCTCGTAATTTGCGGATGAAGTCGTAGCTCCCACAACTTCAACTCTATTCTCCTTATCCGCAGAGTTGTCTGACATACCGACAACCGGCTATATAATGACATGTTTTGAATTGTAAAAACCCTCCAAATCAAGATTTGGCTAATGCAAATCTCCACGGTTTCACGACGATAACACAAATATGCGTCTTTTTTTTCGGAGATGTATAATGACATATTTTCGAAATTATGGTAAAATTTAAAATTTCAAAACATGTCATTATACATCTCGGAAAAAAAAAAAACAAGACGCATATTTGTGTTACCGTCATGAAATCGTGGAGATTTGCATTAACCAAATCTTTATTTGGAGCATTTTTATAAAAAAATGTCTAAATTGATATCTAAGTTGATGTCATGTATGTTGATCAAAGTTATTGTTTCTCATATAATTTCCTCTGCAATCATAGTTTTCACATTCCCATTTTCATTTTGACCACCAAGCAGATGTTCTATGATATGATCACGTAGATGCAACCCTGACAACTGTGAGAAGACTTCTATTCTCAATGGAGTTATAGATAGTCTATTCCCTCCTTGACCACATCTATCTATAGTGATAACTTAGAAACATCTTTATTTTGATGAATTTCTCTATCGAAAATTGGGGCAAACTGAAAAATAAAAATAGTAAGTAAGATAAAAAGTTAAAAATGACAAATAAAAATATGTTTGATTTATTTTAATCATTTTATGGTCATTTCTGAAGTCCAAAAAGAGTCTGAAGTCCGGTTATTTGATTTTTTTGGTCATATTTAACTTTTTATCTTTCTATTTTTATTTTTCAGTTTTCCGCAATTTTTAATAGAGAAATTCATCAAAAAAATATGTTTCTAGTTATCACTATAAATGTGGTCGAGGAGGGAATAGACTATTTGTAACTCTATTGAGAATAAAAGTCTTCTCACAGGTTGTCAGGCTGCTTGGTGCTCAAAATGAAAATGGAATTATGAAAACTATGATTGCAGAGTAAATTATTGGTCTTCCTAATGTTGTATCAGAATGGTACAATAGCTTTGATCAACATGCAGGACATCAACTTAGACATCAATTTGGACACTTTTTTTTTTTATAAAAACGCTCCAAATCAAGATTTGGTTAATGCAAATCTCCACGATTTCACGACGGTAACACAAATATGCATCTTGTTTTTTTTTTCCGAGATGTATAATGACATGTTTTGGATTGTAAAAATGCTACAAATCAAGATTTGGTTAATGCAAATCTCCATGGTAACACAAATATGCGTCTTGTTTTTTTTTTCCGAGATGTATAATGACATGTTTTGGAAATTATGGTAAAATTTAAAAATTCATAACATGTCATTATACATCTCGGAAAAAAAAAAAAAAAAAAACAAGACGCATATTTGTGTTACAGTCATAAAACCGTGGAGATTTGCATTAGCCAATTCTTGATTTAAAGCGTTTTTACAAAAAAAAATGTCCAAGTTTCAACTTGGACACTTTTTTTTTTTGTAAAAACGCTCCAAATCAAGATTTGGTTAATGCAAATCTCTATGGTTTCACGATGGGTTGCGCACAAATCAAGTGAACACAAAGCGTTACTCAACATCCACGGCAGTTCATTGGACTGGTTGCATTTCCATACAATTGCGTTAAGCATATGGAAATCAACAACTGAACTCTTGGTGGTTGCGCACAATATACATTTGATGAGGTTTCGTAATATGCAGATGAAGTCGTTGCCTTTGCTATCGCTCCATTTATCCATCAACAATTGTTTGACAATTTGGGTCCAAAGTTGACCGATCTCATTCGGGATCGAATGTTGCCTCTGGATTCACTTAATGAGCACCAAGTGAGCCAAAGACTAAATATGCAGTATTGGTAGGACTCAAATCTCAAATATTATATCTTTATATATGTTCTTTTGATCTTTTTTTAAATTATAACACAATTTCTTTGGCTTTTAGCGAAGAAATGTTTCAACTCATTGCATCTGGCTCTGAGATGGATTTATGAGATGGATTGATTGCTAACTTGTTATTACTCCTCTTTTCTCTTACTTTTTTTTTGTTATTACTCCCTTTTTTATATTTTTGTTATGACACCTATTTTTGGGGGTTATTTTTGTTAAATTCTGAGTTGTTTTGAACGTTTTACGGTCATTTTAAATAGAGTCTGAATTATTATAAATTGTAAAAAGAGTCCGATTTATTATCGTATTATGGTTATTTTAAGAAGAGTCTGAGTTAAGTATGAGTTATTTTAAAGAGTCTGAGTTATTTTAAAAAGAGTATGAGTTATTTTAAAAAGAGTCTTGAGTTATTTTAAAATTAGTATTTGAGTTACTTTAAAAAGAGTCTCGATTATTTTGATAATAGTCATTTTAGTAGTGATGTTTTGATTATGTTAGGATTGGATGTCCAGTAATTGTTCGTAAGTTTTAGTAGTGATCTTTGAATGCACATTAAATCCTACTACTGATTTTGGGTTCAATGTTTCTCAGATGTATTTTCTGGATGTCTCGTATGAATATTAGAGGCGTGAAGAAGATTGAAATTTATTCATCCGAAATTATTCATCTCGGATGAATAATCTCGAAATTGGCAAACTATCACACAATATTCATCCGCTAGTTTCTCAACCTGATGATCCACCTCCACCTTCAGAGGGTGTTCAGTACGCTTATGATACACTTGTCTATTTTGACAAGCAGAATTAGATGCAAGCTTTGGAAGTACTAGTCAAAATCTCCTCAAAAAGTGGACAACCTTTGAGAATTATGTTGCAATGAGGGATGAAGTCGACAGGTTCACTGGCCTGATTGCATTTCTATACAATTGCGTTAAGCATATTGAAATCAACAACTCAACTCTTGGTGGTAGCGCACAATATACATTTGATGAAATCTCGTAATTTGCGGATGAAGTCGTAGCTCCCACAACTTCAACTCTTTTCTCCTTATCCGAAGAGTTGTCTGACATACCGGCAACCGGCTATATAATGACATGTTTTGAATTGTAAAAACCCTCCAAATCAAGATTTGGCTAATGCAAATCTCCACGGTTTCACGACGATAACACAAATATGCGTCTTTTTTTTTGGAGATGTATAATGACATGTTTTCGAAATTATGGTAAAATTTAAATTTTCAAAACATGTCATTATACATCTCGGAAAAAAAAAAAAAGACGCATATTTGTGTTACCGTCGTGAAATCGTGGAAATTTGCATTAACCAAATCTTGATTTGGAGCGTTTTTATAAAAAATTGTCCAAATTAATGTCCAAGTTGATGTCATGCATGTTGATCAAAACTATTGTAGCATTCTGATACAACATCAGGAAGCGTACCAATAATTTCCTCTGCAATTATATTTTTCACATTCTCATTTTCATTTTGAACACCAAGCATATGTTCACGTAGATGCAAACCTGACAACTGTGAGAAGACATCTATTCTCAATGGAGTTACAGATAGTCTATTCACTCATCGACCACATCTATAGTGATAACTTAGAAACATCTTTATTTTGATGAATTTATCTATCGAAAATTGCGACAAACTGAAAAATAAAAATAGTAAGATAAAAAGTTAAAAATGACAAAAAAAAAATCAAATAATTGGACTTCAGACTATTTTTGGACTTCAGAAATAACCATAAAGAGTTTGATTTATTTTAATCATTTTATGGTCATTTCTGAAGTCCAAAAAGAGTCTGAAGTCCAGTTATTTGATTTTTTTTGTCATTTTTAACTTTTTATCTTACTATTTTTATTTTTTAGTTTGCCGCAATTTTCAATACATAAATTCATCAAAATAAATATGTTTCTAGTTATCACTATAGATGTGGTTGAAGAGGTAATAAACTATCTGTAACTCCATTGAGAATAGAATTATTCTCACAGTTGTCAGGTTGCATCTACGTGAAGATCATATCATATAACCTCTGCTTGGTGCTCAAAATGAAAATTGGATTGTGAAAACTATGATTGCAGAGTAAATCATTGGTACGCTTCCTGATGTTGTTTCAGAATGGTACAATAACTTTGATCAACATGCATGACATCAACTTAGACATAAATTTGTATACTTTTTAAAAAAAAACGCTCCAAATCAAGATTTGGCTAATGCAAATCTCCACGGTTTCACGACGGAAACACAAATATGCGTCTTGTTTTTTTTCGAGATGTATAATGACATGTTTTGGATTGTAAAAATGCTCCAAATCAAGATTTGGTTAATGCAAATCTCCACGGTTTCACGACGGTAACACAGCGTCTTGTTTTTTTTTTCGAGATGTATAATGACATATTTTGGAAATTATGGTGAAATTTAAAAATTCAAAACATCTCATTATACATCTCGAAAAAAAAAAAAACAAGACACATATTTGTGTTACAGTCATGAAACCGTGGAGATTTGCATTAGCCAAATCTTGATTTGGAGCGTTTTTACAAAAAAAAATGTTCAAGTTGATGTTCATATAATCTTTCTCGTATATATATATATATATATATATATATATATATATATATATATATATATATATATATATATATATATATATATATATCATTCTATTATAATAAGCCAACCCAAGCCAAATAAGGCTGTCCAATTTAGCCAATTTTTTCCAAAAATACCCCTATACTTTTTTATTAATTACAATAATATCATGCTCACATAAAAAAAAATATATATAAATAACAACTAATAACACTATGTGTCCCACTTTAACAACCAAAAATTCTTTTAAGTCTTTTAAGTTTTATAAAAAAATTTTTTGGTATTATTCACGTATTTGTATCATAACTACACTTATTTTTTATATTTTAATTGCATTGCGCGTCACACACGCAACGCGTGGGGCACGATTACTAGTATATATATATATATCCCAATAAAAAATGAGGCTGCCAAATTTTGGCCATTTTTTCCAAAAATTCCCCCACTCTTTTTTACTAATTACTCATTTACATTTATTCAATTCAAAATATAAAAAAAGATACAAAAATCATGATCTTTTCAAAACAATTATAATGGTATATTAACAAAATCGTTTTGTGTGTCTTTTGTATAACAAAAACGTTATATTACTCACGATTTTTAATTTAATATATTCATTCAATTAATATACTTTTTAAAAATTTATTTACCCGGATCATATATATACCACGCGTCGCACACGCAATGCGTGGGTAACGATTACTAGTATATATATATATGCACACACTAGTAATCATGCCCATGCGGTGCGTGTGCGGTGAATAATGCAATAAAAATATAGAAAATAAGTATAGTTATGATATAAATACGTGGATAATAAAAAAAAAAAACATATTTTAAGATTTAAAAAAAATGTTTGGTTGTTAAAGAGGGATAAACGGTTTTATTAGTTTTTACTTTTTATATTTTTATTGGAGTATTTTATTATTGTAATTAATATGAAGGTGTAGAGTATTTTTGAAAAAAATGGCTAAGTTGGACAGGCTCATTTGACTTGGGTTGGGTTATTACGTGAGGTTATACGGAAACCATGCAAAACACATGACCACTTTTTTTCAAAAACTCTCCAAATCAACGTACGATTAATGCAAATCTCCACGATTTCATGATGGAAAAACAAATATGGCTCTTGTTTTTTTTCAAGATGTATAATGACATGTTTTGGAAATTATTGTAAAATTTAAAAATTGAAAACATGTCATTATACATCTCGAAAAAAAAAAAACAATACGCATATTTGTGTTCCCGTCGTGAAACTGTAGAGATTTGCATTAATTAAATCTTTATTTGCAGCGTTTTTGTAAAAAAATATACAAGTTGATGTCTAACTTGATGTACATATAACATCCCATATATATATACTAGTAATCGTTACCCACGCGTTGCGTGTGCGACGCGTGATATATATATGATCCGGGTAAATAAATTTTTAAAAAGTATATTGATTGAATGAATATATTAAATTAAAAATCGTGAGTAATATAACGTTTTTGTTATACAAAAGACACACAAAACGATTTTGTTAGTATACCATTATAATTGTTTTGAAAATATCATGATTTTTGTATTTTTTTTTTATATTTTGAATTGAATAAATGTAAATGAGTAATTAGTAAAAAATAGTGGGGGCATTTTTGGAAAAAATGGCCAAAATTTGGCAGCCTCATTTTTTATTGGGATATATATATATATATATATATATATATATATATACTAGTAATCGTGCCCCACGAGTTGCGTGTGTGACGCGCAATGCAATTAAAATATAAAAAATAAGTGTAGTTATGATACAAATACGTGGATAATACAAAAAAAAAAATTAGTATAAAACTTAAAAGACTTAAAAAAAAATTTGGTTGTTAAAGAGGGACACATAGTGTTATTAGTTGTTATTTTTTTTTATTTTTTTTTATGTGAGCATGATATTATTGTAATTAATAAAAAAGTATAGGGGTATTTTTGGAAAAAATTGGCTAAATTGTGCAGCCTCATTTGGCTTGGGTTGGCTTATTATAATAAAATGATATATATATCATTTTATTATAATAAGTCAATTCAAGTCAAATGAGTCTGCCCAATTTATCTACTTTTTTTCAAAAATACATCTACACATTTATATTAATTACAATAATATCACTCCCATGAAAATATTAAAAGTAAAAACTAATAAAACTATATATTTATCTGTACTTAACAAACAAAAACTATTTTAAATCTTAAATTATGTTTTTTTTTTATTATCCACATATTTAATTTTATCATAACTATAAATATTTTTTATATTTTTATTGTATTACACGCCGCACACGCAACGCGTAGCGCACGATTACTAGTATATATATAATCTAACTTAGGAAAGTTGAATCTGTCAAATTTTACCCAAATTTTTCAAAAATACCATCACCCTAATATTATAATTGCTTTTAAATGCTATCATTCAATTCAAATATATAGATAACTTAAATACATGTTATTTTCTACACATTCATATTACAAACAAAATCACCATATATATGAAGATGCGGTATAATATCTTTTAGGTTTGAGGCTTGTATTGTTAATTACATATTTGTGTGATCTAATGACCATTTGTGTGATCAATGCCGGCCCGATATATCGGAATGTCTAAGGCTCGATTTTTATTTTTTTTCTCGATAAATACAAAAAAAAAAAAAAAATTAAATTGTAATTTACGAGTTTCGAACTCATTTGAGCTATTGTAACATGTGTCCAAGGTTTAAGCCTTATTCGACTTGGGTCTGGACCGCCCCGGTGTGTGATTCACCTATTTTTATTACCGTTATGTTAACATGTGCCTTAATCACTTTATTTCCTACGGGTAAGTGATATGTGTTTATTTAATTCCTACACACTATTTACTTAAGCATATTTTAATATCATTTAATACTTACGAATATTTATCGGTAATTCATTTACTCCGTCACATGTGACATAGGACGCGTGTTACTTTTGGCTTTTTAATAATCATAACAAATACATTGCATAATGAACCAATAATCATTTTAATCGTTGCAGCCTAACTTAATTAAGTAGATCTAGTTTTGCACCAATAATTCATTTCTAAGCCTTTTTTTTTTTTTTAACAAACCAACTTTTATTAGAAATTAATAGTCTTACAATATTTTGGAAAACGATAAATTACAACCGGAAACCGATAATCAACCCAATTACAAAACTGGAGAAATGTGTTTTAAAAGAAACTTTATTTTGAAAAAGTCTTCTTAGTACTACTCTCAACTTTTATCATGTTTCAATAAACAAAACGAATGCGCATAAGCGAGGTTCATTCAGATTTAACTTGCCTATGCAGAGGTGTCTTATGACACATCGCAAATCATCAATCAGGTTGGTTTGCACGTATACCAAACAGAGGAAACGTAAGAGGACTATTCCAGCTCAGATCAAAATTAAGATCGCTTAAAAGTACAAAGCAAATAAAATAATTTATTACCTTTCATAAACATTATAAAACCAAAAAACTAAGTGGCCAAAGGCCAGCAAGATTCAAATCTTCCCTCATGGGAAGACATATTCAACTTGTCTTGCATCTTATGCTTACGTGGTTCACTTTCTATATTGTTAATAGAATATTGGCAAAATTTATGCATACATAAGTAGCTTAAAAGCTAACTAAGAGTTGTTGAAAAAGATAACTAGATATATAAAATTCTTCAAATTATTTATAACCCACTGCAACACTCTATGGGCTTGTTTGTTTGGGGGCATTGGTGGAATGGGATTGCATTTGAAATACCGAGGATCCACAATTACGATGTTTGCTTGCATTTTTTAGGTTGAGACTTGTATAACCGATGTACACCAAATGACGTGAATGAGGAGTACTAACAATACCACATGGGGGTGGTGGTATTGGTAATTTATTACCACTCAAAAACTGAAAACTATCAATATAATATTTCTTTTATAATTATCCAATCTAAAACATACATACAACATTTATATATTTTATTTCTTTGACGGCAGCATTAAGCACCATATACATTAAATATATATACACACCCATTTAACTCATAACATATATATATTAAAAAAACAAGACGCATATTTGAATCAAATCTTGATTTAAAGCGTTTTTACAAAAAAGTGTCTAAGTTGATGTGCATATAACATTCTCAATATATATAAATATAATTATATATATACATACACACATATATATATATATATATTAAAATAGTAGCATATATACTTAACATAATTATATATATATATATAATTATATATTTATGTATTTTGCTAGTTAATTGTTATTGATATAAAGGTAAATTTGTAAAATAGTACAACCACAACAAAAAGTAAACAAACACTTCATTGGTATGTATATACTATCCCGTCATAGTCCGAAGGTAATAATAGTCAAATTACTACTAATACTGCAAACAAACGAGGCCCGTATGTCATCTCATTTTGAACTCTATTTGTTTGATAACTTGAGCAATGGAACTTTGGATTCTGCGAATATTTTTGATCGTGCAATGCACTCATGCGTGTATCGATTACTGGTGTATATATATACAGATTTTCCTGTTTTCGTCTCAGCTACACTAACTGATGAGTGAAAATCCAGAAAAGGAAAATCCAAAACAATTAGAAAACATTAGTTAATCACTGTTACATCAATAATCTATTGCACTCCATGTAACAATCTGAACCAATTCTTATGCCGATACGAAATAATCTTTGATAGTTCTCTTTAGAGACGAAGGTGGATTGAGAACAGAAGATGGGCTCTTTAATGCGGCTTCTGGAGTTTTCTCCGATATTTCTGATAAAAATGAGTTTCTTTTTTCTTGAGATTTCGGGGTACCAAATACGCACTTGGTTGGAATTGCCGAATTATTGAACACATCACTTAGACTATTAGGTTCCTCGTCTATGAAAAGCTGTTTCCGTTCCATAGTTGGTGGTGCCATAACTCTTCTTCGTATTGAAGACGGGGATCTAGTATTGGAATAACAGCTGTCTTGGATACTCCAAAAGCGAACCTATATCGAGTTAAAGGTGTTATCAGATACATGCATGTGTAATGTGTATTTGGTGCTACAGATGAAAAGTAAAGGAAGATTGGACTTGTTAGGCTTCATCTTTTTAAACAAGCTGAATTTTATACATTCGGAAAACGGATTAGGTTTGGCCAGCTTAAGTTTTCTTTCGAGGCTAAAAACAAGAAAATCCCAGCGTCTAGGATCAACCAAATGCAATCCAGAAAAGCAAAAAAAAAAACGTATCTTAAAAATTGCAACTAAACAAGACCATAGATACGGTAAATACATGATTGAGCCACTTACAGTAAAATCATCTGAAGAAGTCGCTATCTTTCCAACCTCAGATGGGCACCTGCATTGAGGAAAATAGTTTCAGAGGTTGATTGTACAAGTTTCCTTATGCAATAATATTAACATTTGGGTATTATAGATATTACCAATCCACAGCAGTAACTTCTCCATCATGGCCTAGTAGAAAAGGGTCGACATGAGGTTTCTTAACCTAGTTTGACAAGGATAATAAAATTACACTCAGTCTCAAATTGAAGTAATCAGATTTTTTTAAAGAAAGGTTTATGAAATGAAGCACCAACCTGCCATACGTATGCATTTCCATCACTCGAACCACTGAGCATGTGAGCAGCATCAGGACTTAACGCTGACTGAAATTTGATAAAGGTCGGTCAATGGCTCAATGCGCAAAATATAAATTTGCTTGTTAGAGGAATAGCTAATATTCTGGATTTAAAGCAACAATTACCTTCACAAAGAATGATTCTATTCGACATCCGGAGAAAGATTTAATCGGTCCCTTTTCAAGCTGGAGAACATTATAAAGGTATATTCTGGCAAAAATAGAGAATTAGAAAATCTACAAGCTTTCGGCACAACTTAGACACCAACAAATGATCGATACAGAATGAAAAAATACCTGTTATCCATGCATGAAGCAGAAATAAAAACCCCATTTATGTCTTGGGACAAGCTAGAGATGCCATGTAATCTCTTCTCCTGAAAAGACAGAAAAGAAACTTGCTTCTCAGTTATTAGTTTACTTTTTCTTTTATAAACTCAATTTGAGTAACTAGTTGTGCATGGAAATACCAACCGTGTGTTTTGACGGTTCTACATTCGGACAGGCTTGAACAACTGGCTTGTTTAGTTTTCTGATATCCCAAAATTTTACAACACTGTCAAAAGTAGAAGCCATGTAAATTATGTGGTCCAAAGTTCTACTTTGCAGCAGAAATATTTAGCATGATAAAGCTTATTTACTCACCTATCAACTGCTCCAGCAGAAGCTATAGAAACTTCATCTTTTAAGTAAAGAACGGATGTGATACTCTTTGAAGCAGCCTGTAAAAACATTAGACTGTTAGCAATACTCTATTTACTAGCTGGATAATTTACATCAAAATGTTACAGGGATCTAACCTTCCCACACCTAGTTCGCTTTTTAACAGGTGGTGTATGAGCTCCTTGAATCTGATCAGTTGATCTGGAAAAAACAATTGGAGATAAATCAGGTTGGACTGTGTAGATCTAGGATATGGACTTACAAATGCCAACTCTGTATTTTCGGTCAAACATTGAAAATTGTTTTTCTGTCCATATCCATATCTTAATCGGCAGGGTCACTGGTCAGAAACAATTTGTACATGATACATATAAACTAATCAACCGTGCAAAAATAAAAACGCATGGATCTCTGTGCATAATCAACCATGCGAAAATCAAGAACCTTGAAACGTTATGCATTGTCTTTAAAACTATGAAATACCTGATATACCTGGAATTGGTTTCACTTATTTAGAATTTTGCACCAAATTTCAAATTTGAGAACTAACTTATCGATCTTACGTTTACAACATTACCTATCGTAAATAGATCAATCAAAGTACCTCTGTCTAAATTAATAAAAAACCTCATGCTTTCATATCACGTTTGTACGGTAACAGTTTGGAGATGGTCACATTTGTACTAACATCGTCAGTTATCACTTCTTCACTAACCTCTATGCTAAATTACTACTTCCACATATATTGACCATCAAACGTTAGGTTAGTGTACTAACTGCAAAAATGTGGAGGTTGGTGTCAAATTTTTTTAAAAAAAATAGATGAGAAGCAGGTGCACAAAACAGTTAAAAGACCCCTAAAACTGTACTCTATTAGGAGAGAACAAGAAGCTTACACTACTAAATACTGTCCATTTCTTTCAGTGGAACACCTCAAATCCCAAAGAGCAATTGATCCATCTCTTGAACCAGACAATATAAGATCTGCCGAGTTATAAGTATGCAACACAGAAGCTATTTATTTTTCCATCAATAACAGAACAAAACAAAATCAAGGTAAAAAAGTTGAAATCATGAACTTACCAGGATTTGTTGGATGAGAAGAGAGTGATTTTACACTTCCTGTATGCCCCATCAGTATTGAAATACATTTGTCTTTCTGTATGTCCCAGACTTTTATCTGTACATTGGTACAAAAGGTAATTGAAATGAATGTTATCTTGAGATTCAAATTTTGATATGAAAGTCTTGCATATAATATCAATTTGAGTCCCTTGCTGATTTGAGCAAACCATAACATATGTTACCCTTCCGACTAGAGAATGGGGCCAGATCATATTGTCTTGTACAATGAGAGCAATGATGGTTTTAAATTGGCATGAGTATATGTATAAATAGATGAAATCTTAATTGTTACTTACACTTTGATCGCCTGAAGCTGTTAGTATGTTGCTATCATCCTGCATCAATCGAGATCATAACTAACGTTAAGAGATGAAAAAATCAACTACAGGAATTTTGCCTTCATCAATGTGACTAATCTCTAAATTACCTTAATCCAACACACGTCAAATATGGCATTTTCATGGGCTACCCACTCTCGAAGCTTAGCTTTGCCTGCAAAAATTGTACATTTCTCAGTACTGAATAATGATGCACAGACCAATTAAAGAAACTCGTCATTCATCAAAATTATATAGCAGCTAAAAACCCAGCTTTTTGAGCTACAGTCGAAAACAAATTCTGGAGTGAACTAGTATCGAAAATCCCACATGTATCCATGATATTTATAAAAAAAAAATTACTACACCCATAAACTAAACTCTGAAAAATAAAACTAAATTCTTGGATACATTAACCGAAGAAATTTAATGATGAACTAACCTGCAGTGTCTCGGCTATTTGACATATAATCGGTCTTCAAACGGGTATTATACAAGCTAATATATCCTTCCTCATCACTCACAGCAATAATATGAGAATATTTACTCGTCTGCCATGGGAAAAGCACAAACCGAACTCAGATTATAATCTTTAAGTTTCATTTTGTCCCGATCTCATGGGATGAAGTATTAAGTACATATTATGATTAACATGAACTTACTTTGCAAAATGAGACTCCCATCGGGGGAGTGTCGGTACCCCTATGCTCAATAGCTACTTCTCCTATCTGACTAAATTTTGACAATTCATTTCCAGAATAGGGTCTTTTACGAACTGAGACAAACGATAAATAAGCAACATGTCAATGCAAATCAGAGACAGAGAATCAAATGTATGCATGTAAATACACAATACAGAAAACAGACATGTTTTTTTATCTTGTCTATCAAATTCTGCAAACTCAAATCTAGCTTAAAATCTGAAACCAAACAACACAAAATATATAAACTATACATTTTTACTCAAGTTTTTTTTGTTCGTATCCAATATATGAACAAAACCAGCTCGAATTATTAAAAAAAAACACAGGCTTTGTTTGTCTTGATTATCAGAATTGGCCCAGCTTAAAAGCTGAAAACCAAACAACACAAACTAGACATTTAAATCAAAAATTTCTGTTTCCAACCAAACCCAACTCCACTTTAATAAAGTAACAAATATACAAAAATAGAAACGTCGCTTCTTTTGGTTTGTCTATCTAATCATCCAAATTCAATCTAGCTTATAAGCTTAAACCAAACAACACCCAACATATAAACTATACATTTTTACTCAAGTTTTCTGTTCTATCCAATTTTACAACCAAACCCAACTCCAATTTAATCAAAAAATACTATAATAAAAATATTATACAAACTCAATCTAGCTTATAAGCTTAAACCAAACAACACCCAATGATGATATTTGTCATTTCTCTAATTTAATAAGTAAAAAAAGTCTATAAACATAAGACATAAACTCGATCCATCTTATAATAAGCTGAAATCAAACAACATACAATGATTAAACTCGACATTTCTTTTAATTATTAAAGTTTCCTAATCTCTGTTTAATATCACAACTAAACCCAAATCCAATTTAATAAATAAAAAATGCACATACACATAGTTTTTTTCTTTTATGTTTATCTAATCAACTAAATTCGATCAAGCTTAAAATCTTAAACCAAACAACACCTGTTAATTTCCTCCATTATCCAGCTCATATTTAATCTTAAAATTCTATTAAAAAAATACAAACTCAACCTAGCTTATAAGCTTAAACCAAACAACACCCAACGATTATACTTCATATTTTTTTTATTATTAATTTAAAACAAACCAAGATCCAATTTAATTAAAACAAACATATATACAAACTCAATCTAGCTTATAAGCTGAAACCAAACAACACCCAACTATTGTAATTGTCATTTTATTCATTTAAAACTAAACCCATATCCAATTTAATAATAATAATAAAACACAATATATATATATATATATATATATATATACAAACTCAACCTAGCTTATAAGCTGAAACCAAACAACACCCAAATGATCATACTTGTCATTTTATTCATTTAAAACTAAACCCATATCCAATTTAATAATAATAATTAATAAAACACAAAATATATGCATATATACAAACTCAATCTAGTTTATAAGCTGAAACCAAACAACACCCAAATGATCATACTTGTAATTTTATTCATTTAAAACTAAACCCATATCCAATTTAATCAAATATAAATATATAGATAGATAGAGAGAGAGAGAGAGAGAGATAAACCTCGGAAACCGTTGAGCTCTCTGAAAGTAATATCTTGAAAAAACGATCCTTGTTTCTTCCATTTCTCCATTTATTTTATATATAGAGATAGTAGATAGTAGATAGATATATATATATATATATAGATAGATATATATATATATATAGAGAGAGAGAGAGAGAGAGATAAATAAATAAATAAAATGGAGTTTGTGGCGCGAGGTGTATAGCTTAAGAAGGCGGGAAAATCATTTCATTTCATTTTTTCTAATTTTATTTTGTTTCTTTTTTTTGACGGGTTACCAGTTTTTTTTTGTTTTTTTATTTTTTATTTTGTTTCTTTTTGTGCGGGTTACCAGTTTAGTTTTATTTTATTTTTTTTATTTTGTTTTCTTTTTGTGCGGGTTACGAGTTTTTTTTTTTCTTTTTTTTTTTTTTTCTTTTTTTCTTTTTGGGCGGGTTACGAGTTTAGTTTTATTTTTTATTTTGTTTCTTTTTGGGCGGGTTACGAGTTTAGTTTTATTTTTTATTTTGTTTCTTTTTGGGCGGGTTACGAGTTTAGTTTTATTTTTTTTATTTTTTATTTTGTTTCTTTTTGGGCGGGTTACGAGTTTAGTTTTATTTTTTTATTTTTTTTTAAGAGCGTTTGACTATGAGTTGTGACGGAGTCGGATGATAGTTTTGTTGACGTATTTATTTATATATAACCGATAATTTTTAATTTAATTTTGTTTATTTTGGGCAGGGGGCGGTAGGAGTTTTTTTTATTTTTTATTTCTATGAGCGTTTTACTATGCGTGCGTTCTGACGGAGTCAGATGATAGTTTTGTTGACGGGTTTATTTATATAAAACCGATATTTTTAATTTAATTTTGTTTATTTTGGGCGGGGCGGTAGGAGTTTTTTTATTATTTTTTTATTTTTAAGAGCGTTTTCCTATACGTTCTGACGGATGATAGTTTTGTTGACAGATTTATTTATAGTAAACCGATATTAGCACGTATTTTTGTATTTTGTTGAGTTTATGTAACATTGCGTTGTAGTAAAGTATAAATTGATAAATTGTATGTTATTTTACCTTTTTTCAAAGAAAAAGAAGCATTTTGTATTTAATTTTAAATTCTAAACTACAAATTGAGAATGGCGGTTAAATTAGTGGCGGCTTGAACATAAATAATCGATACTTATTTAGCATAAAAAGAAAGTACGGAGTATTTATTTTACGATCACTAAATCTATACTTCTTATATTTTTATACTAACAACGTTTATCTATCTTCACCATTATCGTCCCCCGCATTTTCATTTATATCTATTTTTCGCCATCTTTGACAACCGTTGTCATTTGATCATGTTGATTGCTTCGTTGGATATACGTTATGTTCTTAGTGAGACCAAAATACGTTTATCTACATCTATCTAATATTTTGGCTTATCACACCACTATTGAACCGCCGCCATATTACCTTAAATCCCCGAAAACATCTCTAATCACGTTGTTGAGTGTAATTGTGCCAATCCATGTAAATGTATAAGTAATAACCTAGCAATACACACATCAAAGTTTATGGTGTATATGTGCATATCCATATTTATTAACAAGTAATGTACATGCGCGTATCCGTATTTTGAATTTGACATACAAGTTCGCATCGAGCTTACTTTTATTGGATATAACAGTATAATATGTATTTTTAAATTAATTTGACACTAAAAAGAATTATTATACGAATTTGTTTATACTTAATAAGTTATCCATTTTAAATTCTCCCCAATAAATATAACAAGCAAACATTAGTTACCATGAAAGGTCATGGTCTCGACTTTTACTTTTTTAGATAAATCAATGTTAAGGTTGATGGACTAAATACCTGCAGATTATTACTTATCGGAGATTGTTTTGACTAATTGTGGATGATTTTTTATTAATTATTAGTATATGCTTAAAACTTAAAAGTTAAAGTTAGCTATGTACCTATACTTTCAGTTCAGTTATTTGCTACATTAATAAAATACACTATAGATGAATTTATTATTTGTTATCGCCGAGGGATTTTTCGGTTTTTAGAATTTTTGTTGAAATGTGGTATAAGTTTTGGTTATTACATTTTATTGTTTGTTTTGATTAATTGTGGTTCGTTTTTGCTACTAATGAACCGGTTTGGTGATAAAATTGATGCCACAGCGAGAGTATCTTTAATTGATTTAGTAATTATTTGTCATTAATTGTTGTTACTGCAGCAGTTCCCATTAATCAATGCTTAAATTGGCTCAAATTAATTTAAGATTTAAAAAAAAAAACTCGCCTTATGTTGGTTACGTCACTTACGTCCAAAGCGCCCTCTTTTTAATTTTAAAAAATCTGTTAAAGAAGATGTATAGAGCAGATTCTGATTGTTTGGCTGCAGCTTATGAGCTAGCTTATATGTTTTTTTTATGTCTACAAGTTAGTATTCTTTTTCTCAGTCTCGATTAATTGGATTATTTGCTTAAGCTTGCAGCTAAATAGTCGTTATATGAATAATTCCGAGCTAGAAACATAATTAAAAACATTCTGCAAATATACATAAGCTCTGTTTCTTACTCCATCAACTAGAAAAAATGATATTTCTAACTCTCATACTATATATTCAATATTTTTTTAACCTTATGCATAAGACTACATAATTTGATACAACATTTTATGTCATTTCGTAGAAGTTGGCTACACTATCTACCGTAAGGGCTCTTAGTCGTCATACTTTCTCTTTGTACTTATCTGTCAGACTCACAATGCTTAATTTTGTTCACGGATTTTGGCTACTTGGAAAAGTTACGCTTCTAGCAAATATTGTATTGGTTGATTGTGTTTGCATCTTCAAGTGATGTTTGTTGTTCGGTGTGATCACATTGTTTAAGTTAGATTGCTGCAGTAGTTTGTTTTGCTCCAACTTTTTCTTTGAAGTGTATACTTCTCTTACATTTGTTTCGCCTCTTCGAGTCTTATTAAGAAGTCTGAATGTGGGAAACATCAAACCGCTAAAATGTACCATATACAAACTCTGGTTAGGTATAGTTATTGGCGAGTAGGAAACCATTCGAGAAGTACATGATTAAAAGGTATACTAGACAATTATACCCAATCGAATGTTCCGCATAAAGATGGCCAAAAGCAGAAAAACTTCAAAAGCTTTGACATTATTTTATTGGCAAGCATATACATTATGAACAAATATGAGAATTACAAAGGTTGAAGGTTTATCCCATGGATACAGTGAACCTCAATATATATACTTACATTACGACAACCAAAACGCAGAGAACACACTATAAGAGAAATAACAAAATGAAAAACCCACGAAAACTAGTTTATTAACTTTATACACAGAATAATATTGTAAATATCTAGAGATTCAATCGACTAAGACTTATAGTAATGGGACAGATTCTGCTTTCTTATCCTCTTTTGGAGATGATGCCTTTTGGTGCGAGGATTTGCCAGTTATCACTTTCTTCACTTTAGCGAGCGAATGCTTCACCTTTGACCCAACACCCGAAAGTATGTTGTGTGATTTCTTTTGTGGCGTCTTAACATCTATGTCCCTCGAGGCTTCGACCATGACCGGAGCATCTGAGCCCGAATCTGTTTTTTTATGATCGTCTTCTGTCTCTTCATCCGTCTTCTCTTCTTCAACCAGCGCTTTTTCTTCTGCCTCAGTTTTTGATTCTTCAGTTACCTGCTTTGTTCATTTTATGTAAATAAACGGAATAATATATAACTAGGCGTAAGAATAATAATGGTTTTTGTGCATTTTAAGGGGTCTTTTGTAGCAAAGAATTGTGTGGGGGTCAAAAGCTATTGCTGGTTTCAGAGATTTACATTTGACTTTATCAAAACCAATAATAAGTTACTCATAAAATAAAATTAGTCCTTATTTAGTCTTAAACTTATGACCTACTAGATTTATAGTTAGACTTATCTTGTTAACACTTTTTTTTTTTTATGAATGAAGGAATATGTGTGACAATTATGTTAAATTCTATGTATAACGAAGAATTGTCAACATTGGATCTACGTCACCTCTGCCGGATTTTTTGGTGCCTGGCTTTCTTCTGCATGTTTTCCGTCTTCAAAACATTCCACTTGTTTTTCTGATGTTGAGTCTTCTGATTTTACTTGAAATTCTCTGCTAACAATTGCATTCTGGTTTTCTTTTTCCTCATTTGAATATTCTTTTATTGCAATTTGCTTTTGGGACGAAGAACGTGAGATTTTCTTCTCCTCCAGTGGTTCCTTCATTATTTCGTTGGGTTCTAGCTTCTGAGAAAATCAAACCATTGACATGTCAGATCCACTGTTTTTTTTTTTCTTAAAGCCAGTCATTTTAAAAATTATCAAAGAATCCCACATTAGTAAGACTTGTCTTAAAATTAACAAAGCAAAACTTTGTCTTCCCATAATTCATGAGCATTTTATAACAAAACCCTGAAAGTCTGTCTTGAAAGTTGATGCGAAACAGACACTTTCGTAAATGTACACGTACCTCAACTTGCTCCTCTATCTTTGGAGTGATGGATACTGTATCTGAGATAAGGTCGCTTTGTTCTTTATCCACCATAATTTCTGCCTTAGCTTCTTCCACAATTTCATCTGCAGTTGTTTTTTTAGAAGGAAAATCTAAAGCATTAGTTTTAGACTCCTGCTCTTCTATAAACACATTTTCCTTGATATCATATTCTTCAATGTTGTTAATAGTTTTAGTCACTGCGGTCTCATCCTCGTCATTGCAATCTACTATCTTTTCTTCAGGATCTTCCATTGTTACGTCAAAACTGTCAACCTTAAGGAAAGAAGAATTATAAGTATATCGCAATGAATATTTTGTTGGTTTAAAAAAATGAGCACCTTGCTAAGCATACCTCTTTTGTTGACATTGTTGTTTCTGTTGCCAGATCACCATACCCATCTCCCTTATTTTCCTTTATTGGCTCATTCTCCACATACTTTTTATCATTCTCTTTTTCGGCATAATTGGCATTAGCTGTTGAAACTTGTGCTGGAATTTCGGGTGTTGATTCTTTGAGGGTGTTATTTGTCTCAGCCTTTTCAGGCTCCTCAGCCAACTGCATAACACAAATTAAATTTAAAAAAATCAGCATTTCCAACTTGAACAAAAACAATGAAATGACTTCAGTTTCATGTGGATCCTCACCGATTCTTTTGAATTAATTTCTTGTATGGCTTGAGCTGCTTCAATTGTGTTCCCGGTATGAGTTTCACTTTCTCCCATATTTTCTGTAGGTTCTTCGAGTATCTCGTCTACATTATTAGCCACTTTCTCTGTAGGGTTGACCATAGAACCAAGGATTTCAGACTCAGGTTGAAAAGACTTTTCAATTTTCTCGAATTCTAAATCACCAGTTTCCGTGCATTTTTCATCCACTGGTTTCGATAACATATTTTCAACTGTTGTACCTTCTTCGGATAAATCAAATACATTTTCATGTGATATAGATATATTTTTGTTTATTTCCTCTGGTTTTATCATCCCATCTTCAAAGACATCCTGATCTCTGAGCATAGCTGAACATGGTTCGATTTGTTGCCTTTTGCTTTCATTTTCGAGAATACTGTAAGTTTCACCATGTATTTTCTCCATAAGGTTGCTACCATCCACCTTGTCTATATTAGAAAATTCTGTTGCCATAATTTTCTTTGTATCACGAGCTTCTTCAAAACTCTGATCTTTAGACTCGGGTACGATTTCAAAACCTTTCTCTTCTATTTTCCCACCAGAGGCCTTTATAACCTCTTCAATTGGATAAATTTCACCCATGCTACCTTCTCCACTTTCTTTCACTACGACGGATACTTGTTCTCTCTCACTACCTTCTTTACTTTCAGCTGCGGGTAAATCATCGGTTTCCTTAACACCCATTACAACTTCTTTGTTTTCATCTGGAAATGTCTGATTAAAAATGATATACCTTGCAATGATATCTGCAGCATCTTCATGTTCAGGCTCACATGTCGTTTCAACAACACTATTGGTTTCATCTTCCTCTATCTCTGTATGAGTCTCAGTTCCAATCACTTCACAGTTAAGAGCTTCGCACTCGGGTATTGATTTGAAAACTACGGCCTCTTTCAATATGTTTGAGACTTCCTCTTCACAGTTTTTTGCTTGGCTCGTCCAACTAGGGGTGATTTCGTCATTGATAGCATCTTCTGGACCTTGAGTTTTTCCTTCAGGTAATGCTTTAGGCACCTCTTGTGTTACCTTTTCGCATTCATCTTCTTTACTTTCTTCACTGGAAAGAAAGACAGAAGATGATTCTGGAACTTCCTCTTTCTTGTTATCTGCTTGGCTCGTACAACCACGGGTAATTTCCCCATTGCTATCATCTTCTGTAGTTTTACTAGTAGTTTCGTGACTTTCGTCACTGGAAACAAAAACATAAGATGATTCCAGAACTTTCTCTTTGTTGTTTTCTATTTTACTCGTGCAACTGCAGGAGATTTCGTCTGTGATGACATCTGGACCTTGAGTTTCACCTTCTGGTAATGCTTTAGGCACCTCTTCCGGTTCAAGTTCATCTTCTGTATTTGTAGTAGTGTTTGTTACAACATTTTCATGATTTCTTTCACTGGAGGGAAAGACAGAACATGAATTTTGAATTTCCTCTTCATTATTATCTGCTTGGCTTGTCCAACTAGGGGAAATTTCATCATTGCTAACAGCTTTTGGACCTTTATTTTCAAAGCCTAAAGATTCAGAATCTGCCTGGAGATTTTTTTTATTGTCAACTCCTACATCATTTAGATCAGTTATTTCTGCTGCTACAGTTTCAAAAGCTTCTTCTTCGTTCTCATGCTCTTGAAGTTTTGACTCTATGATTGAAGTTTCTTCAAAATTGATGCTATCAACTGTTTCTTTTGTCTCTGGTATTTCAATTTCTGAAATATCTTGACCTTTTGGTTCAGGTAGTGTTTTAAGATCTTCTTTCGTCTCTTCTTCAACTTTTTCCGCACGAGTCTTTTCCACATCAGTAGTTGTGTCTCTCCCATGAACACTAGGCTCGATTTTTGTGTAGCAAATTTCGATTTCTTCATTTGCATCCTGTTTTTCAGATAATAATGCAGAGGAAGGTTGGTCCTGTTCTTCAAATTCACCAACTGTGAGTTGATGATCCTCAACCGAGGTGGAGAATAGTTCCTTTGCAACGTTTGTTTCTTCGTCATGAGGTTCTTCAATACCAACGACATTGGCCTCTCTCTTTGTTTCAGAAACTTCGGATCCTTCATTTTCATCATTTTTTTCAGACAATAGCACCGATGATGTCTCCTGGTATTCTCCTTCAGATTTACCGGTTATTAGATGCTGTTCATTGGCCTCATCATCATTGACTTCTCCAACATTAAGGATATTGGACTCTGTCTTTGTCTCAGAAATTCTGAAATCTTCATTTTCATTCGTTATTTCGGATAACAATTCAGAGGATAACTCTTGGTGGTCTTCTTCTTTTCCTAGCGTGTGAGGACTTTCATTGACCTCATCATCAACTACTGCTCCAGTGTCGAGTGTTGTAGCAGATATTTTTCCGGCTATAATTTTAGTTTCTTCTTTCTTTCCTTTTCCACCAGAAATTTCTGCTTTTAATTCTGTAAACCCTGTTGATTCTTCAGCTTGAACTACATCTGCGTCTGATTTCCTTACACTTTCAATGTTTTGAAGTTGAGAGACTTCTTGCAAATTCAAGTTATTCTCTTCTATATTATCATTTTTCATGTGTCCATCTTCTTCATTCTCGGTCCTAATTGTTTTACTCTCGTGCTCTACTTTACTTCCATTTTGAATGTCCTGATTATGGGAAACTTCGTCATGTATATCAGCTTCATAAACTTGGTCTGTAACTGCAGGAACTTCAGGCTTTTCCACTTCTACATTTTCGGTATCTCTCTTATTCGCTGTAAAACTTTCGGAAACTTCTGTCTCGTTCTCATGTTCTTGAACTTGAAACTCCACAGTAGAAGTTTCTTCAAGGTTAATTTTGTCAATTTCTGAGGTATCAACTCTCTCAATTGTCTCTGGGGTGATATTTACCGAGCTGGTGGCATTAGTTGGAATTGGCTCGTTGATTGACTCACTATCTCTGAAGAGAGTCACCACCTCGTTGCATTTCTTTGTCCCTTCTATGATCTTTTCATTTGTCTGCTTTTCTGTTTCTTTGTTTTCGGTGTATTCCATGGTAGCATCTGGATTTAAAATTTCAAGCTCCTTTTGCGCTACATTTTCCGCTGTCCCCATATCTATTAAATCAGCCATATCCTCATTGAAGCAAGTGTCGATTTTCTGTACCGTTTCCACATCCGTTTCTTCTATCTCATCCTTTTTTTCGTCACATATTTGGGTTACTGGTTCAGAAGCTCTTAACTCTTGAACTTCATCATCATATAAACTCATAACTTCGGTGTCGATTTTGCTACTGAGTTCATTTTCTCTCTCTTCGACATCTGCTCTCTCTTCTTCTGCCTGAATATCTCCTGCTGTTGGGGTCGGTTCATTTTCACTAGTTTCTTCAATGCCTATCACATTGGGTTCTTCTATTGATTTGGAAATTGTAGCTTCTTTGGTTTGTTCTTCCATTTTGTAGTTTTTCGTAATTTCCGAAATTGGCTCTGTCTCCATTTCCCGGGTCTCTCTAAAACTTTGATCATTAGACCCACACACTTCGGGTAATTTCTCCGGAATTTCTTTTTCTATTTTTGAAGCTTCATTTATGCCACTCTCATGCACAGTTGAGCTTAAATCTGTCTCAACAGCATCTTCAATGACCTGATCTTTGGGCTCGGATATAGTAAGAGGAGAACTAACGTCTTCAACTTCATCATCAACTTTGTCAATTTCACTTTTTCTTTCTTCATTTTCGTGTTTATTAACAGATACAGCAGTAGTACCATCTTGAAAATCAGTCTTCTCAACTCCTTCAACTTGTTGGCTAATATCCTCCTTTTCATGAGTATCTATGCTTTCATAACTTGAAACATAGTCGGTGATGTTTCCAGGCTCACCGTTCTGCTGAAATTCCTTCGAGCTTAATTCTTCATTTGCTAATGTTGGTGTAATAAACTCATCATTATTTATTTCTTCATTTTCTTTGCCTGCTTCAGTCTCTTTCACATGCGGTTTCGGTTCAATGTCGTCATTTTCTTTAACAGGTTGAATTTCTGGCTGAATTTCAGGATTCCCAGAATTTGTTTCTTCTGTTACTTCATTTGCTTCATGATTTGTGACTTCTGTTTCGGTTTTATCGGTGCTCTCATTTTCTACCTTGTCGACTATATTGCCAAATTCACGAAATTGGTTGGGTTCTTCTTTCTCTTCCTCTTTGGGAATTTCTTCAATTTCTTTGCTAGCGTGTAAATCTGGTTCCCTCTCCGCTTCCAAAGTTTCATTTTCATTATTTCCTAAAACCTCCTCATAATTTTTTTCATTCGCGCTTGTTTTAGTCACACATATCTCCTCAACTGTGAGATCTTCTGACTCGGGAACTGCGTCAGAACCTTCCACTGTCTTGTGTTCAATTGGAAATTCAGTTTTATTTTCGTCATTTTCTTCGGATATTTCTTTTGGGACTTCTCTGATTATATTTTCGATCTCTTCTGCACCACTCTCCTCCACACTTGGGCTTGTAGTTGTCTCATATATGTCTTGAACATTTTTAACACTAGATTCAGATTCGTTTTCTAGGCTTTTCGCTCTTTCAAGATCTTCTTTCTCAATGTCATGTTCTCCAAGTTGAGGCTTCATGATAGAAGTTTCCTCAAGGGGGTCGTTAATTTGCTTCGTATTTGTCTCTGCTTTTTCTTCATAATTTTCCGCGTCTTTCGTTTGAGAGACTAAGCTTGAGACATCGTCTGTTTTCTCCGTGCCATTTTCCATTATGTTTTCCGGTTCTTCTAGCGTGGATGATTCTTCTGGTTCCTGTTTGAAAAATAAAATAAAATTAAACTAACTAACTAAAACTACGATTAAGTAGCCTATTGGGACTTGATTTCCATTTAGTGGTTAAGATAATACTCTCTTCGTATCAATTTATATGTCCTATACGAAACCACGCGTAACTTTGACCGGCTTTGAACATGTAACTAAATTGCCGAAACGGAAAATTTCAAATTTTTTTTACATAGTTTAAATGTTAAACTATATGATAGAATCTTTTAAAAAATTATTTCGGCAATTTAGTTACATGTTCAAAGCCTGTCAAAGTTGCGCGTGATTTCGGTTAGGACATATAAATTGATACGGAGGGAGTATTCATTTGCATTCAATGCTACTTTTGATGGCATGCTCTTCAAAAAATTAACTTTCTATTAACAAGAATTCTTTTCAATTTGAACTGTTGATTAACATACGGATGCTGTTCAATAAACTAGTTTTCACTTTTGATCTCAATTCATTTTGATGAACTGATTTGTATATGAGTACTGAAAATCATGCATGACACTAAATGAGAATGAAAATTTCCTTGTAGCACTCAGAATCAGAATCAAGTCAATAAGGCACTTAGAGGGAATCGACCAAAATTTGACACTAAATAATATGTAAACATTCCGCTTAAACTACTTGTTTTTTTGGTAGTGTAATCTTATTTAATTATCAAACATGCTCTAGAGTCTAGACTGTGCTGTTACTAACCTTCCCGTCGTCAATCTTTGCAACTGTATTTTCTTGAGTGCATGTTGTTGTATCTTCATCATTGCATTCTGTTGCATGCCCAGTAGGAGTTTCCTTATTGACATCTTTTTCTACATTCTCGCTCTTTTTTATTATCTCAGGTTCTTCAAACTCCTAAAAGATTGTAAATCGCTTCTAAAATGAGATTTGCTGGTTCTAAGATTGGGTATAAGAAGGATTTGGTTTTAAAAGCTTACCTCAAATCATCTAAAAAATAGTTTTTACTAGTACTGGTTCAAATATTTGTTACTGTATACTGAAAGCTCAAAACTTACGCTTTTTACGTTTTGTGGTATCGCTTTTGTGCTTCAAAACAAAACAAAAACTTTTGATATTTTTGCACATAAAAGAAGCAGCAGAAATCCACTATTGCTGTTACAAAGAAGATTTATAAATTATAGCAATTGCGTTCCTGTTTAATTTAATTATTAATCTTCGATTGGTGATATATTGTGTAGTTTTGTTGAGGTATGTGTAGTAAACTTTTTAACGCGACTAATATGTATTATGCAATGTTGTTTTAACTAAATCATGCGTATAGTTTTGGAGTATTTTTATTTATTTATTTATTGCAAAATCACGCTTTATCCATTGACATCTACACTTTTGCTATTTAATAGATTAACATTGACATCTACACTTTTGCTATTTAATAGATTAACAAGGGTGTGTGAGTTAGTTATCAATGGAATTGGATATACCTCTTTTTTTACGAATTGTGTACCCTCTGGATCTTCCGATTCTTCAAGAACTTGGATTTGTGTTTCCAATTTCGAATCTTGATCTAGCTTTTCGTTTATATTCTGTACGTCTTCTTCTAGTAGAGGAGAGGAGAAAATTGATTCATCACCAGTATTGTCTGTTACTGCAACTTCTGCTTCTCCGTTTTTCTCATCCAAGTCAATTGCTATGAAATTCTGCTTGATAACTAGAAAGTTAGTCATAAATTTATGGAATTATATCAGTAAACTATAGTTTGATAATTTTAAGACTAATGGTATAATTGATTTATTTTACAAATGTATTTTAACAACAATTCCTTCTCATCACTCGTAAAGGAAACTTTAGAGAACTATTCACAGCATTGATTCCTTGCAGTTTTTAAGCTCATTATTATTATTCTTTTTTTGGCTTTAAAGTTGGATTATATGTGGATGATCAGCTCAACAGCTTGATTTTTTCTTGGTTTCTAGCCTGGAAAGTTGGAACTTTTAAGCTAGATGAATCCAGCTTTTCTCACTCAACGTATCCAACTTATTTGCTAAAAATTGCAAGCTTCGCTTATAGTTTTTGTGTTGTTATATGTCTGTTTTCCCACCATTTTGCAAACCATTCATTTTCTCTACGGAATTTGGTTGATGAAATTGGATTCTTACATTTTCTTCAGGAGTTGCCAACTCGATAACGTCACCAGAGATTGGTGTTTCGTCTTCTTTTGCTGGATTTTGGTCAAGAAGCTCACTGGTGGGAGATATTTCAATCTCCTCAGAAGCTTGCTTGGATATCTCAATATTTTCTTTTGCCGAGTCAATTTCATCATCTTCTTCAACAAATTTCACGTGTGGCTCAGGTATCAATTTGTAATTTGTTTCTTCTTTAACTTCATTTGCATCTGGCTTTGTGACTGTTGTTTCATTTTGTTGTGTGATCTCATCTTGTATCTTGTCGTCTCCGTTCTCAGTTTCAGTAACGGGTTTGACTTCTTCTCTCTCTTTCTCTGCAGGAGTTTGACCGGAAACTGGGTATTGATCAATTTCTTTAACTTCTTCATCGAGGTTCTTCTTTGATCCCAAATTTTCAGCTTCATTAATTTCTGAAATTTCTTCACTGTTTATTTCACTTGCGCTAGTTTTGGTCTCATGAATCTCTTCAAAATTCCGATTCTCAGACTCAGGCACTGCATCAAAACCTTCCAATCCTTTTCCTTCTTCGATTTGTGTTTTAGTTTCGCTTTCTCCATGTTCGCCATTTTGTATCTCACTTGCACCACTCTCCTCCACACATAGGCTTGTAGTTGTCTTATAAACGTCTTTAACATTTTTAACCTTAGATTCAGATTCTCTATCTAGGTTTATTTCGTTTTCAAGAACCTCGTTTTCAGTCTCTATGGGAACAACAATTTGCTTAACTTCTGTATCAGCTTTCTCAACACTTTTTTCTATATCTTCTGTGTTTCCTTCTTTAATCTCCTCTGTTGATGCTTGAAATATTAAGCTTGAGACATCTTCGGATTTCTCAGTATCATTTACGATTTTGTTTTTTGGTTCTTTTAGCGTAGACGGTTCTTCTGGTTCCTGTTTTGACAAAAAAGCTTAATTAAGTAGTATACAGGGTAACAAATTCAAGACTAAACTGCAGTTGACAGTTTTAAATATACTAAAAACAGAAACGTGTTATGTGGTGGCAAAAACGTTAGCGAAATGGGAAACCATGACATGATAACGATCAAAAATATCATTTTTATGAAATTATTTGAGAAATAGCAAAATAAGGTAAAAGTGTATGTAATTTTTAAAATATGAGTAAGGATTTTAGGCAACCTGCTTTTGTTAAAATTAGTAAAAAATTACCTAAATTTTATTTCTTAGAAGCTAGCTTCCTAAAGAGTTTGAGAAACAAAACTGAGTTCCCCATGTCGTAGAAATTTTCTGGTAACTATACACTAAGCACGGCATAGAGACATTCTAGTACATTACCCGTTTCTTCTAGTAGATAGTGTACATTGCAATAAAAAAAAGGCCATACTATTTGCTTTTACTAACCTCTTGGTCTCCAACTTTTTCCGCAGTTTCATTTCCTTGATCCCAACTCGTCATTTCTTTACAATTGCTGTCTGTTGTGTGCTCAAGAAGAGTTTCATTTTTCACATCTTCAATATCCACTCTTTTATTTGTTATCTCAGGTTCTTTGAATTCCTGAAAGAATTTGAATGTGCATCTAAAATGAGTTAAATTGTCTGGAAGAGTGGGTATCAACAAGGACATTTGTTTGAAAAATCTCGATACGTCAAAAATCTCGCTTGTACTCATAAAGGTACAGATCTTTGGTCAAAAGTTCAAAAAGCACAAAGTTGCACTTTTTACGCTTCGAGCCATAAAAAACTTATGCTTTGCTATATTTGCATAAACTATAGGCATAAATCTACTGTAATCATATTAAAATATGAATCCATGATATCGTAAAGCTTTTTTATGATGAGGATTTCCAGTTTAATTTAACTATAAACCTTAGGTTTCATTTTTATTTATTTTTATAATCTTACCTGATTATGCGTTTTATTGCTTTTAGTTTTCACTTGAGGAATATGTATCATGCAATGATGTTGCATGTAAATATTAACTCAAGCTTTGGTCCATGATGCTTACACTTTAGTATAACTGTGGAACTTTGAACTACGCTTTCTCATTTTAAGACATTGACTAGGACGTGAGTCAGTTTTTGATGATATTAAATATACCTCTTCTTTTATGATTTGATCATAGGCATTTTTGTCGAAATGATTTGCTGTCTGGATCAATTCAACAGAGGATTTGCATTCTTGCTCATCCTCTGGACCTTCAGATATTGAATCTTGATTTGTCTTCTCACTCGTAATTTGCAGTTCTTCCTCTACCAGAGATGTGGCATTTGAATTGTTGCCACTTTCATCAGTGACTGCAACTTCTGCTGTGAGATTCTGTATCATAGTTTCAGAATTTAATTATTAATTCTTTCTATTAAATAGAGTTAAAAAATTTAGACTAGGGGGATGTTTAGTTCATTTTAGAAGATCATACATAGCTAAAATTATTTTCACCACATTTTGATTATTTTACAAAACACTCAAAGAAGTTTACCTAGCGTTGCTTGATGTCAGTTTTGAAGCTCTCATTTTTTTTTGTGCCTAGTTGCTGGACTATATTTGAATGATGAAATTAAAAGCTGATTTTTTATTTTTATTTTAGCCTGAAAAAATTGTGGCCTTTAAGCTGGATGAACCCAGGTTTTTTTCTCAACCTTAAAAAATTCCAACTTATTTGCTTAAAAAAGTGCTACCAAATAATCCTGTAGTTATAAAAGTTGAATTTTCACCTCTTCTTCTGGTGTTGCCAACACATTAATCTCACCAGAGATTGTTGTTTCATCTTCTTCTGCAGAAATTTGATCACGTGTCTCACTCGAGGGAGTTATTTCTACCTCTTCAGAAGCTTCAGTCACTGGCTTCTCGACATCTGTTACAACCATGGCTACTTCATGTTCACATTTTATCGCTAAATGATCAGGTTCTTGTTTGGACTTGTCCACTTCATCATCGACAGTTTCAGTCAAATGAGATTCTGAGCTTTTGTTTAGGCTCTCATCTTCTCCTTTGAAGCTTGTTTCTGTTGAATCTAGCTGAGACAACGCTGCCTCTGTACTTAAGGTATCGCCCCCTTTTTCTTCTATTGGACCATCATATCTAACTTTTTCAACATCCAGCATTTTAGACGGTTCATTTGGTTCCTGTTTTGATGAGAACATATAAATCAACTATGTTTGAACACTATACATAACATATACTTATTCCACTTCTCGTACAAACTGCTTTAATTTCAAACAAGCTCTAGATTTAGCTGATACTAACCTCTTTATCTCCAGTTTCACCTGTTATTTCAGTTTTTTCACAATGGCATTCTGTCACGAGTTGGGTAGGAGCTTCGTTTTTCACTTCTTCTTCAACATTTTCTGTTTGATTCGTTATCTCATGTTCATCTAGTTCCTGAAAAGATTGTAAATTGCATTTAAAGTGAGTTACTCTGGTTGAAAGATTGGGTATCAACAAGAACACAAGTTATTTATCAATATACCTCTTCCTTTGTGATTAGTTCATCGTCCTTTTTGTCAACTTGTTCTGTTTCCACTATCGGGGCAATATTTGGTTTTTCACTTATAATCTGCAATTCTTCTTCTACCAGAAGAAAGGTGGCATTTAGATCATCGCTTGTTGCTCCGTTATTCTTATCTAAGCCACTCGCTGCCAGATTCTGTATGATAGTATTAAAATAATAGTTATGAATTCTTTCTGGTCTATGTATCACGGATACAGTCCATACTGATATTGTACCAGATAAGATACAATAACTTTGAAAATTTTAATGCGATGCGATTAGGATACGGTAATTATTTACTTTGTAAGTTGTAACTATACAAAGTTTCTAAAGATACATACTAAAATTCATTTAACCTATCAAAAATTATGAAGTCTAACGAAGGACGATCAATTTCATGCATATTAGTCTGTAAGAAGTAGGTGCTATCGTTCCCATATCAATTTCAGAAAGTTGAGAATATCCCAAAATGTGTATCCAGTACTACACTTCCCATATGTACCTGGTATACATAAAGTTACTTAGAAATTAGAATTATTTGATTTTTTAGAGCATATGGATTAGGGGCTTTATAGCTGGTGGTGTGTTTGGTTAATTTTGTTTATTCATAAAACTTTATCACTTCACTTACAAATAAATCTTTCAGAGAACTATACATAGCTATTGAAATTGGGTTCTCACCTTTTCGTCTTGATTTTCCACCAATATAGCATCACCAGAATTTGTTGTTTCAGCTTCTTCTTTTATTGGAATTTGATCAGGAGTCTCAGTGGAGGGAGTAATTTCTATCTTCTCCGAAGCTTCAGTTACAAGCATCTCAGCATTTTTTATTGCAGTTTCATTTTTGTGCGTGAAACTATGGTCCAACTCCAAGGGTTCATCAAGTTCGCATTTTTTTGCTAAAATGTCTGTATTATCCTCGAGGTTCTCTTCGGTGATATCCTTAACTACATGGTCAGATTCGTGTTTGGATATCTCAAAACTTCCTATTTCTTCTTTGGCTTTTTCAGTCAAAAGAGATTCTAAGTTTTTGTTTTGACTATCATCTTCTCCTGTGAAGTTTATTTCTGTTGAAACTTGCTGAGACAACGTTGCGTCGGTAGCTAAAATATCGTCCCTCTTTTCCATTATTGGAATAACATCTCTAACTCTCTCAATATCTAATGTTGTGCCTTGAGAGCAATCAGTGGGTTCAATTACAAGTCTTGTACTGTTTTCATTGGTTTTGATGTCTATTTCCTCACCAGTCTGCGAACCATTCACTCTTTCGTTGGAATTCAGTTGATCTTTTTTTGGAATTTGTTCCAGTTCTTCATAAAAAACCGAGGGTGAATTCAAAAAATTATCACCCTCAACGGCTTTGACAATACCTTCGTTGATCACATGCACATCGGCAATGTCATTGCTGTTCTCTACTTTTGTGGTTTCAAAAAGTGGAACTGAAGTAGATTCAACCTTTTCTTCAACAGCAATTAACTTTTCTGGAGCTATTCTCGAACTTCCAGAATTAAGTTCTTTATCGTCTGCTTCTATTTTCTAGAAACCAAAAATAATAATTGCATAAGTACGTCTGTTTTCATCTATCTCTGAGTTCAGTTTTGTAAATACGATTGTCTTTTTTACCCTTTTATCTTAGGCTTAATGAAAATATGTTGAGATAGTGAGTCCCTTTCTCTGATATCATTCATATAGTATAACAATATCCGAATTAATAGTTTAGTGTTTTACTACGCCTGTAAGTGAAACTGAAATCTAGGAGGCGCCATGAAGTCGATAATAATTTTGTAAGGTGCAAAAGTAATTATAAGAACTGAAGTTTAAGTTAATCTTTTTAAAAATATTATCCAAATCCGGGGCCAATCTAACTGACAGTGACCGACATGTCAAAAGAAGGAAAAATAAAATTATCGAGTGACAAGACTATCATTAACATCACCTAGCAGCAAACAAACACCCCCTACCAGATTGTTAAATCTAAAAGGTTAAACAATGGTGAAATTTTTCTATGTATCACCTATAGATATGCATACAAATTTCAACCTTATACTTAGGAAAAAGGCAATATTAATATTCTGTATGTTAGATTGTCCATGCTTTAAATTGTACATGATAAATTCTGAATGTTTCTGTATATCACTTGGTTGGTTACAAATATCACACTATCACTGTAAAGAGTAAATCACTGGTTCATGATCATATCAAACTATCTTTCTTAGCAGAACAAAGATCATAGAACTATGTTATACAATCAAAATAAATTAAACGACTATACTAATCGACTAAATTTTAATGTATTTATTTGCACAGACAACGTAAAAGCAAACATGGAGGAGGGCGTGATGGTCGCTTACTATTGGCGAGACGAGATGGGAGATATCTGCCGATGTAGCCATTTTCTCATACAGTATTTAGTTGATTCAGCTGATAGAAAATTGTACAACAAGAATGATCAAGGCTAGTATAGTGCTTATATTAATTATATATCTTTCTTTCTTATGATCTTATTTAAAGCTTTTGAGCTAAAAGTGTTCAAATATTTGAATTCACATTATTTAGAGTAGTAATCTAGTGACAAAATGGCACTAGTTTGTATATGATGTTGTTTTCCTGAGTTGGCAAGTTTTCAATAATGGTAATATTGGCCCCATTTGATTAATCAATCTCACATGCTACAACTGACTCATCCATTTCAACTCAAAAAAAGTTACATGCAAAATTATGAATGTTAATTACATAAATTATAAAGAAAAACATTACACTTATATAACTATGTACTTATATACTTAAGTGCATGTTAATTAGAATACGTAAATGTAGTCGTGGCATGATTAATAGGAGGAGATGAGCCAAACATCGCTAGACCCGCTCTGATACCATGTAAATAGTCCATCCAATCCCATTAAAATGCCTCGTAATGGTAAGGATGGATATCTCTTTATAAACCAAGGCTCGATTATTATTTAGACGATGTGGGATAATGGTAAGGATGAATATCTCTTTATAAATCAAGACTCGATTATTATCTAGGCGATGTGGAATAATTACTTTAACAATATATATATATATATATATATAGTAGCATGCATGCCACCTTAATCCTGGATCAAACCACCTGTGATCACTAATCTAGAGGTTATTAATTTTACCTAATACATTATTTATTCTACTGTATCTGTTGTGCATACATGTTTATTAGTTTACCTTGAACCATATTCAAATGATCAAATCATTTCTTTAGAAAACACTGCAATATTGTAGACTGATGATAGTTCAGCTATTTGACACATTTTGTTTTGAAATTTTTTTTGGATAATTTCTCGATTTGTGCGTGTCATCATTGCGTATGGGCCATGCTAATCTTCTTTGTATCGTTCCAATTTTATCGGATGTCCCCGAAGGGACGCTATTTGACACATATATTAACGGGTATTTAGAAGAAACGCATGCATATATTAAATTTATTCTTTTTTAGTTTTATAAATGAATATGACCTTATTTTTTATTGCCTAGTATAGTGACGTTGCCACATCATTTTGAACTTGGTCGTTTTTTTTTTAAATTAGATTTATTATTGAATTGTGTTTTGCATACAATATTAATTTCATGGCTTTCCTCTATCTAATTAATATTGTATATTAATAGTAATAATATACAATATTAATTAGAGAAATTTGAAATTTATAGCGTGAATTATTTTACTACTTTTCGTTAGAAGTCTGCTCAAGCAACCTTCTACAATGACATGTCATTATTATAATCTGCATGCAAGTATTGTTTGTCATTTATTTAGTTATGGAAACATCATATTCTTAAAGCAATTATCTATTATTAACTTTTTTCACTATCTTTTCTAATTATTTACAGTTTTACCATTTGTTCATAGCTTGTAATAATGATTTATTACTTGAGATTTTTCTGAAATTTATCAGTTATAAATAAATTAGTGTGATGAGCTTCTTTGCAATGATCCAAAACAACAATCTTGATATTTTCCAATCAATAAAATGTAACACCCTATAATTGGGTGTTCGTTGTCACAAATATAATTAACTTTTTTTCTTAACTAATCACTAGTCAGTAGTTTCTTTTTAGTTTATTTAAAGATTAATTAAAATGTCTAATGGTATATATATAACACGTATAAAGGGTGGGGAATTTTGGTCTAGTACTGTATTATCCAATATTATAATTTTATGATCTTTTCAGTTTTCACGAGATACGTGAGGATAATATTGACAAGAAATTTCTTAAAATAAAGTTTGGTAATTTCGTCATGAGCTGGGGAATAAAAATACAGTTGGACCCACCTTCTGCAAGAAAATAAAATAAAAATGATATTAATTATAGGTTCATAATCAATAATTAGAACTTGTTAAAATGTCTCAATCGCATGCATTAACATGGTCTCACATGCCTAATTTTATAGATAATTCCAAGATTAATATATATTTTGTGTATAGTCTAGTCTGTCTGATGTGAAAAATGGAGTCATCTCCGCTACAAAATAATTTTTGAATTATTAAGAGTCAAAAGTTGTCACAAGCCTATCGCTAATTTAAAAAGCTGTCACAAATCTGTCGCAAATTGACTAAACTGTCATAAACCCGTCAAAAAACCGTCGCTAATAAGCTCGTAACAAAAAATACCGTCAATAATTTCATCGCTATTTGGGTATTTTTTTGTAGTGGTCGTAATTATCATTATCCGTCTACATATATATTTTTAGCATAAATATTCTAAAAACCTGCATAAATACTTATACAAAATAATTAAAGTTGACAGAATTGTAAATATTGTTACAATCAATGATAATTAAGCAGGTCTTTTTTAATCAATTAAAACTGGACCTAACATACGTAAATGTTATATATATATTTCTACGTGATTAATTATAAATGTAGTTCCGTGACACTTTTCTACACGAGTCGAGTACTATTAATGTAATCAAATTTAAAATGTATATAATATGGAGTAACAAAAACACAATATAATGCATTATTCAAAAAGTCTGTCTTAGAAAGGAATGTGTAACTAAAAAAAAAAAAAAAAAATACCTAAATAGCGACAGGATTAGTGACGGTATTTTTTGTTACGAGCTTATTAGCGACGGTTTTTGTGACGGCTTTGTGACAGTTTAGTCAATTTGCGACAGATTTATGATGGTTTTTTAAATTAGTGACAAGCTTGTAATAACTTTTGACTCTCAGTAAATCAAACATTATTTTATAGGGTGTTGTTGATATAGCCAAAAGAAAAGTGGGAAATAATGTACAAATTAGCAGTCTAAATCAAAACCGACTATTCAAAAGTTTTTTGTCTTACTTTGCCAACCAATTATCTTTCTTAATCATCTTACTAGACTGGACATTGACTTCTATAATAATAACAACAATTAAATATTATAACAAAAATACCAACTTTTCTGTTTCGTGGCTATTTTAAATTAGGTAACAGAACATGGTAATCTAATTACAAATTCTACGAAAACTAAATATTACTAATTTGATTCTTTAATTATAAAATGACATATGATCTATATTCTAAAATATGAAGTGTGATAATTACCTAGTGTCCATTTTTTTTATTGTAGTTTTCCCCACTTATATCGACGTTAGACAGTTACAATATTCATTATTTATTGGTATATTAGTTCAACCTAGCTATAGTATTCTATTGTATTTGAGGTGCCGGACTTATAATTTTAGTATTTCAGTCCCGATAAGATTTTTGTCACCTATTTTCTTATCCAAAAAACTATTTTCGAAAAAATTAACCTATCGACCACCTGACATCCATCGACACCTAAGCTAAATAGCTGATATGACTAATTAGATCAGGGTCACCCCAGTGTACTTGCCATTTAATTGCAGGTCTTTGCTTACTTGCTAAACTTCGATCGCCTATTGGATAATCACGCAGGGGAATATGTGACGTATCTGAATAGAGAACAAATGACCAAGGAAGAGCCGGTCGAGATAGAACCTCAAAACATTACAAGAAAATAAGAGCATAGCAACAACCTGTCTGTTACTATACGACTTGTTGCAAAAAAATTCAGCAACAGTATAGCAACATTTATCAACACTTAGCAACAGTTTTTGTTGCTATACTGTTGCTAAATTTCAGCAACAAGCAGTATAGTATCAGACAAATTTTAACTGAACTGTTGCTATATATATTTTTTCTTGTAGTGAAAACCATGGGGTAAATTGTAAGCATTTAATAATCCAGGGGACTTTATTGCAAATCATGAAAATATAGATCATTTTGCTTCTAAAAGAATTATGCAATTTTTCATTTCTTAATTTTTCCTTCGTTCTATCAATAAGTAGTATATTACTAGCACAAACAAACTACTGTTGTATACATGTATATATGACAATGTTAATATATCAATTGACTATAAACTATAAAGTGGAAGTAAAATACCTGATTCTGAGTAAGGGTTACTCTGTTTATCACAGTCATTAGATCTGTTATTTTATTAATACTGTATCAGATCTAATGACTATGATAAACAGAGAGTAACCCTGACTTAAAGTCATGTACTCTGCTTCTCTGTAAAGTATTGATTATTCATTTCACTTGTCATAGCGTAGAAAATGAGAATAATTGGAAAATTACTTTAAGATTTTTTTAAGCAAAAAGTGTACTATTTTACTGTTTAGGTAAGGCAATTCCAGGTGGATATGAGATGAGAATGAGTTGGAGTGAGGGCCTATTATAGTGGGGTGTGACACTGACAATTATCTGATTTGTATATGGTCACATTTTTTTATTTTATTTTTAGCAAAGGAATAAATTTCATATTAATGAGTATTTCCATGGCCCTAGCTAATTCTTTACAAAAGTTGTATATGACATGTCATTTTTCTCATAATCCCTATCTTAGCCACCCAGTAAAGTGAGGTCCATCGTGTGTATTCTTGTACTTTATTTCATAAAATGGTTCTTAAGATGTGAACTGTGGACTGGTTCTATACTTGACTTATTTTGTGAAAGTTTTATTTTTTTCAAGCTTTTCTTTATAAAAATTGGTTGTTGGCGAGTTGTATTTTCAAAAGAAATAATAATAATAATAAAGTGTTCTGCTTTATTATACCAAAAACTATGCCAAGACGGATATCCTTCTAGGATCTCGATTACCAAAAACTTGAATCTTCCTCGAGCGTAAAATTAGTAAAGTCGTCCTTTAGGATTTAAACATGTCGCCGTGAAGATATCTAGCTTTAAAGCTTAAGAGGGTTTTATTAAATGGCATCTAAAAACCACACCTAGATTTGAGAAAAAGTCATAATTAAGGTACTTTAATTATATCCATATATGGCAGAGTCGGATAGGTTGGGCGTAGTTGTGAAACAGTGAAAAGAAACGACATTTACCGTCGATCTTATGATATGTGAAAACTAGTGAAGAGAATATCTGCGCAAGCAAACTAGAAATACTTTGATTAACGGAGAAAAAATATGTTCGAGTTGATTCTCACTAAGTTGAACTTGAAATATGAAAGATTTCCATAGAAACTAAATGCATAGCTATATATGATTATATATTATCATATCTTATATCCTCATCTTATACGGTTCATATGACACATTTATAGACTTTGTACTAATTAAGCTTAGTGTCATTGAGTGCAGGACAAGTTTGCATGGTTGAGAGAGGGCGAGTTTGCACAACAAGCGATTGCAGGGGTTAATCCTGTAAGTATCGAAAAACCTCAAGTGTATCCCCCTTCTGAGCAAGCTTAATTGATCCCGAAATCTAAGGTTCACAACAGTCAGGATTTGAGCAACGGTGATGGCGTGCATGATTGAATATTGCTTCACTTGTGGTCGCTATTGTATGGAGATCAGCGCTGCTGCGTACGTACAAGAATTGCGTTTCGATCTTGAAGCCCTACCAACCGAATTCATAAAATCCACTACAAAAAAAATACTCAAATAGCGACGGAATTAGTGACGGTATTTTTTGTTACGAGCTTATTAGCGACGGTTTTTATGACGGTTTTGTGATAATTTAGTCAATTTGTGACGGTTTTGTGACAGTTTAGTCAATTTATGACAAGCTTGTTACAGCTTTTGACTCTCACTAAATCAAAGATTATTTTATAGTGATCGCTCGTAGGGGGCATCCCTCATAATTAGCGAACCCCTTTCATATATATATCCTACAGATTTTTATATTATCTTTTAAAATGGAGTGTGGCACAATTTTATTTATTTTCAAACTTTGAGTGGCACAATTTTATTATCTAATGATTTAAACTTCCAACTTGCAATATTTTAAAGATTTGAGCCCACTCAAATGATCATAATGTGGTTTTAGCTATGAGCTTATGAATTATGACTCATTTTAATAAGAGACAAAACCACTAATACATTTTTTATTCTCTAAATAATACCTACCAGAAATTTCCTATTCGGAAATTAGGAGACTAAAACTAACGTAGGCCATAAACCATGCATGGTGGCCACTACTATCCACACCCGAAAACCCAGTTATAAAAAACCAAAAAAAAAACTAGAGTTTAAAACTTAGTTGACTTGTTCATTGATTTAAAAAATTTAAAACTTTGAAATTTTTTTGTTACTATAATAACAATAAACGGTATAAAAAACCAAAAAAACCTGGAGCTTAAAACTTAGCTGACTTATCCATTAATCTAAAAATTTCAAACGATATAAAAAAAATTGACTACAAATATGAATTTATTAGTTTAAACTTTAAAGTTTGTTGTAATATGACTATAAAACTAAACAAAAATATTTATTTATAAAACTTTGTAATAATACTTTAAAGATGCAATTAATTAATGAAGAAGTAAAAGAGTAAACGAATGTTAATTAAATGAATAGTAAAAAAATAACCATAAGATTCGAATTAGTGACTTTGTGACACAAAACATTTATGTTTAGCATTTGAACTAAGTTATTATTTTTTTTATTTGGGCTTATTAATGTATAAAATCTTAAATGTCTCGAATTTGGTTTGGTAAGTAAGACATTGCATGGTGGTATATTAGTGTAAAGGGAAATAATGTGCAAATATTGCTTCATTCACTTTTACTAGTTATTATCAAGAGTGTCAACAGGCAAATTTGATCAAATCGAGGCTTTAACTATTTTTCAGTTTCTTTTTACATTTCTTTTCGATCGAGTTTTCAACCCAATTCCGTCTTAGACTATATACATATAAATGCAACCACACGATAACACGAACTCGATCGGCCGATTATAAGATTATTTTCTTTTTCCCTATTTGGGTGACACCCTTAATTTAGATTGGGAATGGGGGAACACAAAGATTTCTTTTCCACGTAGTTTTCCCTCGAACAATCTCTTCACTTTTGTTATCTCCATTAGTGTGAAGTAAATGAGTAAAGCTCAAGTGTCCATCCTTATCAAAAATCATTCCGTTTTCATGTGACCCTACGAGCGATTTTACTATATCCGAGCTCTTACACTCCTTTTTGTATTCAAGTGTTACGCTACATAGTTGGTGAGCTTCCTCAAATTGGTCCGGAATCGCCTACAGAAAGAAGAAAATATAATTTAAAAAATGGTTCTCAACTTAATAACGAGTTCGCAACTGAGAATATCGTTTTAAAAAAAATCTGATGTATACCTCAAGCATCCATCTTAAGAACTTAACATTGTTTACGTGCTTGTTCATGTCCAAATCGCTCCTACTTGGCTGCAAATCATATAATTGTCAGTCTATGTCTAAAATGTTACTACCTTTTATGACATTGTAAAGACTAAAAATTTCATCTAATTATTTTAAAAAAGGGTTTCTAGAATTTTATCCATACCTTTATATTTGAGGTCGCATAAATTGATTTTTGGATGTCCAACTTCTCTATTTTCTCTTTTGTGAGGTTGATAACTTTTTTATTCACAAACCACGGTGAGAGTTCGTCTTTCACAGCCTTCGACATCCTCACAAGTCGCCTTGTTTCATGGTTCATCATAACCCAAGTACTGTTTCATTTTTGAACTGCGATAGTTATTAATGAAGAATCTACAAAATATAGATTGTTTTTGTTTTTTTTTTGGGTACAAATGGAGGCTTATAAGGCCAGGAAAAAATAAAAGAAAATAAAAATACTACATAAAGACTAACTAACTCGTCCCCACGGTGGACATTCAACGGAAAGGATTGCCAAAATTTCCCTCGGTGGGTGTTCTAATGAAATCCGTTCTCTGCTTGCCCCGTTGTTTTACTTAGAAATAACACTAACACTAAAAAAAGGAAATGTGAAACCTACCTGGTTCCTCGGGCAAAAATTAAACCCGTTTTGTGGCAATGGACAATCCAGTCTCGTTGAACGCCTATTCCCTTAGATCCAACAAACCATGTATCGATGTCTACGATGTCTCCCCTATAAAAGTTCACTAATTTTCATTAAAGATGAGTATATTTTCAAGTTTATCATTACCATTATATATAAATCACATTATAGTTTTGATTAAAACCATGAACAAGGAATTACCAAATGGGGTAGTGATCTACTTCAACTTGCATTCTGGTGAGAACCCATATAAGATTATTCTTAAACATTTCATTTGTTGTGCCAAATCCATCACCCTTTATTAGTCCTGACAATCTTAGTTGGTTTGCCTTGGTCTCCTGGCACATACAATTTAAAGTAAATTTAGAATTATAACAAAAAATAGAAAAACAAAAAAAGCAAAAACTAACTTGTCATGATCTTTTCTAGACCTGAAAAAGATTGAGAATGCTCTCAAGGGTCGCAGTCTTACTAGGCCCCACATCGCTCATTCGAATGGCGTATGTTTGTCTATAATGCTTTCCACCATCGATGATGAGGCCTAGGCGGTACGGATCGAAGGAGTGATTCTCTCTCATGCCTTGAAATATTGGTGAGAAACCATTAGTTGAACTAGTTAGAGCACCTTTCTTTGTCATTTCTTCAATTTTATAACCATAACAAGCAACGCAAGAAAGAGATGCCATTAATATAATTCCCTAGAATTTTTGTGTAATGATTATACATGCATATAAACACCTTGAAACTTTAATAAGCGTACGAGAGTCTGGGGTTGGCTCATAACATGACATTTGTATACTTTGGAAATTATTAATATGGGAAGAATTATCGCTACCGGAATAAATTAATTTCCCGAAAGTGGAAAAAAAATTATTGTCCAACCTTGTTTTCTTACGCATGTTTTCCTCTCTTGAATACGTGAATTTTACCTCATTGTCAACAAACATAATCAAGCTCTACGTTATTTTTTTTGTTAAATAATGCAAAATGTGTTCTAAATGATTATCATTGCGGCCCAAAGTTACGAGCTTATGAGGATATTATACACCAATATAAGTTTTTGATAATTGTACAAATCTTTTTCCACATTAATAATCTTAATTATGCACGGTATGCAAATAAATAGCAGTGTCAAAGAAACCAATTTTTGTTAACAATCAATGAAACTATTTCTAAGATATTGCGAATTCAATCTGCATTTATGTCACGGAGACGGGTCGTATTCACTTATAAGCCGACGACGGCCTAGTGGGATGAAAGTACCACTTAGCAGCATTCAAGCGCGGTATATAGCAGCCAAATTAAGGCTGGTTTCGCCGAAATGTCAGAGAGTTGCCAACAAGGGAATAGATGTTAATTAATACATCTAGATGTAGTAAAACAAACGTTAAAGACAAGAATCAATATCTCAAAAACATTGTAATAAACTTTTTTTTCAACTATACTATAAAAAAACAAAAATTTACAGCATCAAAGCGTTTTCAACTTGTTATTTTCTTTCTGTTTGATTACACAACAACAAAGCGATTAGTTTTCTATACTATTAAACTTAACCAAAGAAAAAACACAATCAGTTCCTTGATCTTAACGCTGATGTTGCTTCGATGATTCTGCGATCTTTCAAATACTAATTTCTATCTACACAAAATAGGGTTTTGCTGAATTTATTTACAAAGTCGTTGTCAATTGAGCAAATAATTATTTTAGTCATATACGTAATTGGTTCTTTGACTATAATTTTAGATTCGAAAATGCAAGATGAATTTAAGTTTGGTGGATTAGGGCATACGGAGGATAGTGAAAACTAAAATATGAATTATCATTTTGCTATAATCATACTATTAAATAGTAATGACTTCACCACCTTTCATACCTAAGATAAGAGATGAGGGTCGTATTAGGAAGGTTTTAAAAATAAAGCGCAATTTTTTCCAGTTTTGTAATTGTTTGGTTACCGGACTCCTGTTGTAATTTATCGCTTTCCGCAGTTTTGTAAGACTTTTGAATATCTAATAAAAGTTGATCCGGTGCTTATTAAAAAGAGATCAGCATCCTTTATTGTTAAGAACTTCAAAAAAGCTAGCCTTGGTTAATTAACTAAGTTTAGTTAACGTATACGATGCTAAGAACTTAAAATAAGCTTAGTTACAAACTTTGTCAACAAGGCTGTGACACCTCTTTCTAAATTTAGTAATTAACTGAAGAAGACTTGTTATTTTTGTTAAGTTACGACCATTCTGAAGTTAGCATTAAGTTAACATTGACTTAAGCTTGGTTAACCAAACAACGAACGGTGTAAATGGTTGTTTCGTTAATTATTAAGCTTCTAAGTCAATATTAACTACCCAAGGCGTCTCATCTTGTTGACGAAGCAACGAATTGTAGAAATGATCGTAAAGCCTAACAGATGTACGTAGGAATGATCTAAGTTTGCTTAACCAAACAAAAATGTTATGAATGGTCGTTTCGTTAATTAAGCTTCTAAGTCAACAAACATTATTTAGAAGCTTAATTAGTTAAAAAAAAGTTGTGACACCTCTTACTTTGAAATCTTATTTAACCATTAAAACTTCATTATGGTCATCCGTCTATATGGTAAAAAAGCCTATATTTGTAGGATAAATATTCTAAACATGCATAAATAGGTATATAGTGTGTACACATAATTAAAAACAATACTATTAGTATTTCCTTTATAATATGTATCATCTTCTGTGTTTTATTAAATACCTAAATGTTATATCTTTCTACATGTAACATGATTGTAAATGTAGTTCCAGTGTTATTTGCTCCTTGTCATTAACTTCATTTATTCAAAATTTATTCAAAAGTCTGTCTTCGAAACGAATGTGTTGATAATTATGTAAATGTATATCGGGATTATATGACCGCGGAATATTTTTAGTCCGGTAGCTTTTAAACATATCTATATATTTTAAGAAAAAATGTCATTTGTAAAAAACTAATTGCAAATGTAGTGAATTACTCATCATTAACAAAATATCTTTTGCCCACCAACTTTCACCAATATCATTGACCGATCTCCTGCATTGATTGTCGTTGACTGAACATTGAACAAAAATAAAAATACAAAATTTTTGAAAAAAGTTCAAAATCTAAGTGTAATAGACTGTCTTAATACATAAATGATAGTCTAATACATTAAGGACAATCTAGTTCACTAATGACAGTTTAATGGACATTCTAATGCATTAATGACTGTAGATAATCTAACAAAAAACATACTTAAAATACAAAAATATGTTAATTACAATGTCTTAACAACAGTCTGAAAGATTTACATAGAAGTCATTTACATGGTTTGTCTAAGAGTGTGCTAAACCAATTTTTTTTAACTAGTCTGAATAATGTTTAAATGGATACACATGTTTATACATTTTAGTTTAGTAGTACATTTACTTTAATTAATAAAAGTATCTTATCCTTTAAAAAATATATTTACTTTAACATTTTTGTAATATTATTTTTTTGGAGCCTAAAATGCAAAAAGCCCTTCATTATTTATTAGCTCTCACAACGATCCCAAGGCATAGCTTAGTTCGAGTTTGATTAATGTTAATTATCATCAATCATCAAACTACGCATTTATCTCAAAAAAGACCGATTACTGTTAATAAAACAATAATTGACACGAAACAAACATAAAGAGCTACTTATGACGAGTTCGAGATTAAACTATTTCTCAAGCACTTGATTCACAAGCCTTAGATTAAAAAAAAAAAGATTATAAGGTTGAGTCAAGTAGATAAGAGTACAATTTAAATGCATATTATGCAAATATATGATTAATTAGTATCGTATCTTAAATTCTCATCATACACGGTTGATATGAGACATTTAATTTGTAGATTACAGTAATATTTGATTATATTTTCTTTTTAATCTTCTAAAACTGTTAATTAATAATACAGCTGTTTAATTTAAGAATATCACTTAGAGTTTATCCAATTCATGACGTCAAATTTTTATAATCCCAAGAAATTAAGTGATCAAATTCTGTACTGATTCATTTATTTAAGTTGTTTTGTTTTGTATCCCTTTTAATTTTATTGTTCAATCAATTCCTTCTTATCTGTATCACTACTGGTAAAAACTAATTAATCCGAGCTTAATTTACTTTTGTTCCTTTTTGTAAAAAAATAGAACTTTAAGCTAAAGAAACTCAAAATAAAATCCATTTTTTAACTAAATTGAATTATTTGCCTCAAAGTTAGAGGCCAAATGTGTGGAAGCTTTTAATGCATAATATTTTTATCATTTAAAATGGAAAAGTACCTTATATATGGAAAAGGAATCGAACTTTATCCGCAAAAGTTCGTTTGTGAACCGATCGATTGCCATTATCTAGAGTCTGAAATGCATTAATGTTAAAAATAAAAGGAAAAACATAAAGTCGTATTAGCCGTTGTATAGAATTATAACGGTTTATAACTTGAATTATAACGGTTTATAACAGGAATTATAACGGTTTATAACGGTTTGTAGCCTAACTTTGACGCTAAAATCCATATTAAACTTTATAAACTCCTTGCGTGTTTAACACGCCTTCTCATAAGTCAAACGAGTCAATTATCTTATAAGTCCGGTATGTTTTTCTATAATTCTATATATATAAAAAAAAATCGGACAAAATTATAAAATCACCCCCAAAAAAATATAAAAACTATGGACGGGCCCACCCATTTAACTTTAATACACCCCCCTCACGAAATTAGTGTTTTTGTTTCGAAATTAATGTTTTGTATAATTAGAATTGACCAAAAAAAAAATTTAATAGAAGCGGGAAAAAGAGCCGTTGCTGACCAAAAAACACCAAATTGGCGCCAAAATCCTCATTTAATTTCACCTGCCCGATAAATTCACGGTCAGCTAATATTTTTTAATATATATACCCACACACATACCATCATATTCTCATATTATTCATATATATTTTCTCTCTCTATACATATATAATATATATATATATATAAACAACCGCCTTTCCCTTCCATTCAAAAAAAGTTATTTTAAGGCCTTTTTAAAGGCTTTTAAGGGTTAATTTCAACATGGGTTCTTCGAAGAAGCATCAAGTGGCGGATCGAACTCCACTAAAACCGATCAACACGAAGAGGGAGGAGAAGGAGGAGGAAGATCAATGCAAGACGCCAACAGAGAAGGAGTCGAGGATCTCGGAGAATTTGCCATGCCCACCTGCCCCAAGGAAGCCTCGCCCTGCGAAAACTGAAGATGTTGCCGGGACTCAAGAGTATTTCAACCCGCCCGGTTTGGAGGCTTTTTTCAATGACCTTATCGAGAGGATTAAAAATAATAAATAGTTGGGATTTTAGCGGGCATGTTTCGATGGTTTTTATATTATGGTAGTAAGTTTATGTAAAAAAATAAAAAAAAAAAAAAAGTTGAATGTTATGTGTTTTTTTTCTTTTTTGTTTCATGAGTCATGGTTAAAGGTGATTTTGTAACTTTTTTTTTATTATATATGAAAGTGATGGTTTATCTTTAACAGATCTTTTATTGTGTTTTTTGCAATTATTCTTTCTTTTTGTTTGTCTGTGTGATTGTATATACCCTAATTTCAACTATTATTTACTAATATTTTGGGTTTACCAATAGTTGTATAGAGAACTAATTAAATGGAAGCCAAAATTAAGTGGATAATTTATGAAAGTGTTGATACTTTATTTAGTGGAAAAATATGGAAAAAAAAAAAGAGTACTAATTAAATTGAGTAATTGAATTGTTGTGGTCTTGTGATTTTGTGAATTAAGTTCAATGAATATTACAAAGTTCTTTTATGAATCTGTTGAGGACTCTCACCTTTTCTATTTCATGTTTACACAAAATTAATGGTTTTAATCATAGTTTTGGTTTACACAAAATTGATAGCTTATAGATTAAGTGATATAATTTAGTTTTATCAAATCTTATATGATGTATTTACTCGATAAATCATACTAGTATACATACGATCAAATCCTATATGAGTTACTACTACTAAATATTTCATATAAATCAAATCTCATGAGTTTAAAACCATATGATTTGTCCATCGTTTGAAGTGCTCGAGGAACTAGATATGGAATATATATTAATCGGGGCGTAATTTGTTTACAAATCATAGAAACTTTAACATTTTAATAACTTTTATGACGGAAAGGGTTAGTTGAGTAAATATCCTGTTTTAAAAGGGTTCGTTTTTGTAGGGAAAACGCGATTCAAACCTCTATTTAAAGCTTGGAAAACACGTTTCCGTTTTTATGCCGCGAAAACTTTAGCGTCACTCTTACGAACGCGCGTTTGCCAAGTTTTCTTCTTTTTAAAAAACCCGGTACGTATGCGAAGCCCATCCTATTAAAAAAAAATCTTACAATATCAATAGAAAATTAATGTAACTATTTAGTCTTCAACTATAATTTACAATAAGTACAATTTAAGAGCACTTTTTGACTTCAAATTTGTTTTCTTACTGAAAAAGCATAAAATTTAAACTTTGTATTAGCTGTGTACAACATTACTCTCGTGTCTCATGATAATTTATAGCCACAAATTAATTAAGATCAATAGTCGTTTTTTTCGTGTTTTTTCAATTTTATTGCTCGGTTTAAACCTTAAAAAGATACCAACAAGGCACACGTGTGTTTTCTGCATTACAATCTTAACTCAGAAGCAATGTTTTCTGATGTGTTTTTATGAGAGTTTTATTAAAATGTAACATTTACTAAATAAGATAAATATTTATACATGCTCATTTACTATTGAATACATGAATATATAATAGGTTTAAAACAGTAAAAAAAATTATTCTTCACGTAGTTTGGTTACGGACTCTATTTAATATAATAAATTATATTTGATTACGTATCTTAAGATTTATTTTTTAACACATAGTTGTACTTGTAGACATTTTGAAGTATAAAATTACGATTCATTGAGTTGTTCTTGCGTTTGTGCAAATTTGTGAGACTAAGTTTATTTATTTTCTTAATTAAATCTTTAGTTTTTTGAGATTTGAGACGTGTTATTTGAGATTTTGGAGTTTTAGGACAAAGCTCAACAAACATTTTTTGAGATTTAAATAAAAGCTTTTTAATACACTATTCAAAAATTAATTACCAAGTTTTAAACGAGCACGTATTTGTAATATCTATAATATACAACTTCAACTCCTTTAATTTATATGTATCACCAAAAAGAATATAATTAAATTTTGTTGGTGGTGGGATTTTATAGATTATTATCAGATAAGGATGATATTTATAAACCCAATTATGAGGGTTTCATATTAGTACGATTATTTGAGTAAATATCCTGTTTTAAAAGGTTCGTTTTTTGTAGGGAAAACCCGATTCAAACCCTCATTTAAAGCTTGGAAAACACGTTTCTGTTTTTTATGCCGCGAAAATTTTAGCGTAACTCTTACGAAAGCGCTTTTGCTAAGTTTTTTTTTTTTTTTTTTTATAAAACCCGGTAAGTATGCGCAAATTAACCCATCCTTTAAAAAAAAAATCTTACAATATCAATAGAAATTTAATGCAAGTACTTAGTCTTCAACTATAATTTAGAATGAGTACAATAAAAGAGCACTTTTTGACTGCATTCTTATTCTCTAATTTCAAATTAAAGCATAAAATTTAAAGTTTGTATTAGCTGTGTAGTACGTTACTAGTGTCTCGTTCTAATCTATAGCCACACATTAATTAAGATCAATAGTCGTTTTTTTCGTTTTTTTTTTTCACTTTTATTGCTCGATTTAAACCTCAAGAAAGTACCACACGTGTGCTTTCTACATATAATCTAAACTCTAAAGTACCATTAATTACCAAGTTTTAAACGAACACGTATCTGTAATATTTTTAAATACAAACTACAAGTACTTTTATATGTATCACCAAAAAGAACATAATTTAATGTTAAACAAATAATTCATGTTCACTGTATACATATAATGGAGTTGTTGGTAGGATTTTATAGATTATTATTACCAGATAAGGATGATATTTATAAACCCAATTATGAGGGTTTCATATCAAAAGAAGAGTTTCATAAAATTATACTATTGGGATTAGCATGATTATTGTAGTATAAAGTATTAATAGACTAATAGTATTAAGTTAAATGTCTCAAGTTTAATATTAGGTGTATCATGTTTTAGACTTATTAATCGTTTCTAAGAAACACTGCATAATAATATTGAATCGGTAATTGTCACAAAATTGTCACTAATTTGAAAATCTGTCATAAATCAATCATATTAGAATGGAAATATATAATTGAGATTGTATTATTGTTACTAGACCTTTTATGTTATAAAAAAAACATCTCTATCTGAGCATATCTCTGTGTTAAAAGAAAAAATCAGCTTGTTCATCTCTTGTATTGTTACCTTATTAGGGAGCAACAATTCTATATATATATATGCAGCTAAGGAACTTATTAAAAAATTATTATACCTGAATTTTTTGTATGAAGCTACAAATATAATCGTGAATTTTTATTTTCGAGACATTAAGATTATGTTTGGTAATAGATTTTTTTTATCCAAAATCGGATTTTAAAAATTTGTTTTGAGAATCCACTGAATTTTTTAGCCTTTTCGGCTCGAAAAATCACATTTCAGAAGTTGAATAATCGGACTTGCCAAACACTCGCAAATTTTTAAAATCTAAAATCCAAAAATCTATTAACAAAATATGTTGTCAAACGAACACCAAGTTAAAACGATAAAATTAATATTTGCCTCGTTTTACAGTCATTTTCTTATTGTTTCTTACCTAAATGGATTTATATATATATTTGGTACTTACTAGTTATACTTATAAGTACATAGATAGAGTTGTGTTGTGATTGTTCTTTCAAGTTATATGGCTTGACCATTAATGTTAAAAAGCATTGTTTCTAAAGTTTTATGGACGTTTATTATTATGCTTTATCCTGGTGCACACATTTATGATTTGGTAAATTATATAAATTCATAACATGAATACTACTACTATTAATTATATATGTTAGGTGACATTAATAAATTTATTATGGTCCAAATACATAGGCTGCAGTAAGTCAATTAATGTCACAATTATAAATAAAAGTGAAAGTAATTTTGTTGAGGAAAATAATTAATGAAATGAAAGGGGGTAAGACTAATTATGGGTACTTGGTAACAAGTGTGAATAAGTTGATATTTTGGGTAAGATAAGAATCCAATGTTATATCGGGGTGAGAGATTTTTGCCAGTAGTGGACATATACACATGGGTTTTTAAAGAATCCTATGCAAATAGATATAATTTTTATTCAAAATAATAAACTTTGATAAATATAATTTAGTGTGTGTCATCCACTAAATAATGGAAACATATTAATAAACTCAAAACTAACTAACATGAGATTAATTCAAAATCAAAATTAAAAAATTATATTGGTTGTCACACACTTAATTATAGTGTATCAGGCTTATATTAGTGTTTCTAGATAACTATGACATGTCATCAAATGAAACAACAACAAAAAAAGTGTACATAAAACATGATTTCTTTTTATTTAACATTAGATGAAAAATAAATGAAAATAACATTTACAATTTATATATTTAGCATCACATCTACTAATTGTACTTAAAATTGTTATAGAAATGCTGGAAATGGTTAAATTTAGAGTCTTATTCGATAGTTAATAAGAAGTAATATACTCATTTCCATGAGTTCGAGAAAAAAAATTTATAATTCTTCAACCATATTTCAAATGGTTTTTTCTGCAAAGAATTTTAAAAAAGAATACTTGATAGATAAATTTAGGAAAATAATTTTGATCACTCCGATTCTTCAAACACAAAAATATTAATTCTGATGTGACGGATTAGTTAGACTAATCAATTTTTATTTAATCCGCACATCAGCATGTAAGTTTTTTTTAGGTGCCTCGTTCTCATCATAAATCTGAAAAATCTTAGCAAAAAAATAAACCAAACTTAAAAAAACCGTAATCAAACAAACCATATGTTTGGGTCCAACACTTTTTATTCTCTTCACATTTTACAAAATTCAATTTTGATAGAACCGTTTCATTGCATTAATTACCTCCCTTTCCTTCACAAAAATATGCTTTTTTCTTGTTACAACAATTTTGTTGTTTCTTAAATAAATGAAACAAACATTTTACTTCCCTTTTTTTCCTCCTTTTTGGTCACAAAAATACAACCTTTCTTGTTTTTATTTTAAATACTAACACAAAGGGGCCGCAATTACTCAACTACTATTATTTTTCTGCCCGTTTATTTTGGCGGCATTTTAAAATAATTGCTTGGATTTTATTTAATTTTTTTGAGTTTCAATTTGTTTGGATTTCAGTGAAATACTTTCCCGCCTAAATCGAGGTGGATAAAATAGCCCGCCAAATACGGAAGGCTATTTTTGTCACTTTTTATAATCAGTGGGCCACATTGAAATGTCATGTACTGTATATGTCATAGTACACCATAATCCCAGCATATATCTTATCTTAAAATAGCTAAGAGTACAAGATAAATTTGGTTTAGGTGTTATTTTTAACCTTTTGTAGAAGTATTAATTAGTAGTATCGGGACTAATTAATAACCTGGTTTAGATAGCGAAGCTCTTAAAGAGTGTCGGATTATTAACTTTGTTCAGACTCGGGATTTGACTAATTCATTATCATACTCTCATCTCCATGCTTTCTTTGCTGCTTCGGACCGGACATGTAGTTAATAGAATCACAATTTTTGTTTAGATGCTATTTAATCTCTTGCGAGAGTATTAGATTCGGGACTAGAAATCTGGTTAAGATAGTGAAGTCATTAAAAAGTGTCGGATTATTACCTTTGTCGGGACTTGGGATTTGACTAATTCATTGTCATACTCTTCATTCTTGCACAAATTTTAATATTTAGTTTCATCATTGTTGCTTCGGACGGGACATGCAGTTAGTATAATCACATTTTTTGTTTAGATGCTATTTAATTTCTTGCGAGAGTATTAGATTTCGGAGCTAGGAATCTGGTTAACATAGTGAAGTCATTAAAGAGTGTCGGATAATGGAGGTGGTGGTATCTTGAGAAATAGCACAGGCACTATGATAATGGCTTTTTCATGCAAGTTAAAATGCGTATCTGCTTTGGAAGCTGAGATAATGTCACTACTATATGGGCTACAAATCTGCTATAGTCTGAGCCGTTATGACTTGGAAGTAGAAGTAGATTTAAAGTTGCTTGAAATTTGGTGGAAGAATAAAGGTAAAATACATTTGATATATGAACATATATGAGAAGATATTCTGAACTTAATGGAGTTGATTGGGGTAGAAATAAACCAGGTTTGGAGGGAGCAAAATATGGTGGCGGATTGTCTTGCTAAAGAAGGAATGAATGGAAAATGTGCACCTTTTTTGAAAATTGTGAGCTGTCGCCAAAAGTGTTTGGGCTGATGCAAATGGACAAGTTGGGTTTTGTCTATTTTAGAAGAAAATAAATGGCCATTAGGAAGAAAGATTAATGGGCTACTGTTTGCGTTCAATGCGTGGCTCGCTGCATGTATTTCATGTTAGTGAAAAACGAACTTTGCCAATTTGGCAAATAAGGAGTGTTGGTTTTTTTACAGCAAAAGATTTTTCCGACCTATATTTACCTCTATTTCTTCTTATCATGCGTTGAAAAATGAGGTAAATATGCTAAAAAGCTAAATCACTTCAAGATTGAACAAGAGCATTAAGAGGATGGTGATGTCTCTTTTGGGTACATAGTAGTTGCCTAAGCTGAAAAATGAGAATGTCTCTTTTTGTTTCTCCGCTATTTTTTTCTGCAACTTTTAAGTCTTGTTTGGCCGAAACCTAAGACATGTCTAGTGTCTGTAATTAGTTTGCTTTTTCTATAACTTGTTTTAGTTTGGTCTATGATTTCATTGTAATCTGGGTAAGGCCCCAATTTTTTAATACAATCTAAGACGGAGGAGTATCGCTCCTTTGAATTAAAAAAAATTAAAGAGTGTCGGATTAGTACCTTTGTCGGGACTTGGGATTTGACTAATTCATTATCATACTCTCCATGCTTGCAGAAATGTTAATATTTAGTTTCATCATTGTTTATTCGGACCGGACATGTAGTTAGTATAATCACAGTTTTGGTTTAAATGCTATCTAATTTCTTGCGTGAGTATTTAGATTTGGGACTAGCAATCTGGTTAAGATAGCGGAGCCATTAAAGACTGTCGGACCGGACCGGACATCTTGTTTCATAATTAAATGCGGTGCTACGGAATTCTTAATAAAATTCCGCCCTTTAAATGATCAATCAGTCAAGGTCTTAATCTTGTGAAACTAGTACATTTTTGTTTTTACAAAAGTTAACTAATAGTACAAAAAACTAAAAAGACATCTTAGCTATCTCCCTACCATTTTACGTAGGTTTGCTCCTAGTATTTTTTTTGTAATCAAATAGTACAATTTTGATTACTTTCATGACCAATAGCTCAAATCTTGTCAAAAGGATTTAGGATCCCAAAGCAGTTATTCATTTAGTGAAATGACATTTTCCAAGGTCAAAAAGGCTTGTGAATTAATTAAGGTGAAAGTAAATTAAAAGAGGCTTTTAATTAAGCTTTTACCTAATTCACTAAGTTATTTTACTCTGATTGATATTGTTTTAAATTAAGTCAATTACTTTAGCTTATAAACAACAAATGTCTCAAATAGATAGTTACATCATATCATTATCCACTTGAAGATACTTTGTCATACTTAATTTTATAATACATATCCATTTTTCTAGAATTAAATTAATGTCGTGATGTTGTTACTAAGTGTAGTTAGTAAGGTGATTGGCATATATATAGGTTTATATATCGTACCGTTTACGGTATTCTACATGATATTAATTAACGTATATGTTATTCGAATATAATAACGATCAATTTTAATTGAGAACGATAAAACTAGGGACGGATGTAGGTAGAGGCATAAGGGTTCTATGCCCTTTCAAAATTTTCACCAAATATAATTACGAAAATGCATTTAAAATTTATATTAATCTATAATATCTCTATTTTTTTTACATATACTATGCTTATAATTAACTTTTATTCATTTGGTAAGATGGATTTATTTTCTACAAGATTACAACAATACTCGTATTCTAATCAAGAATTTTCGTACAAGTTTACAACAATACTAGTATCATAAACAAAAAATAAGGGAATAAATTCATCTAGTCTCAAAGACATTAAATATTTTTTCAGAACAAATTAATTTATTTATTAAAAGTGAATGTGATGATGGGTTGAATCATGAACTGAACTGCTTATAATTAACGTTTATTCATTTGATAAGATGGCTTGAAGGCATTGAAGTTTTTTCCTAAACAAATTAATCCGTTTATTCTAGAGTTTGATAAGATTTTATCGTTTGTTTTGTTTTGTTACTTTCTATTATATCGTGACGTTTTTTATTGTACTCTTATAACATTTAATGTTCGTTCTGTCTATTTTGTTTGTAAGCAAATCGACCAAACTGTACAAACCGAACAACAAAGGTCGAATGAATTATTAATTGGTTTGTTTTTTGGGAAAGCCAGTCATGTAAACGAAGTACATTAGTTTTGTTTTCAATTTAAATCAAATCAAATCGATTCTTCTAATTTATATACAAATATTATATGCATATATATATATATATATATATATATTGATTTTAAAAAGTCTACCCGAACTTACTTATTCAAATATTATAACACATGATTCTAGTTTCACGTTAACTTATAAATTTTTCGGCACTAGTCACTATTATTATTATAAAATTGTGTCTGCCGAATTTAAAATCATGGATCCGTCCCCGGATAAAACAATGAACATCGAACTTCTGATCTCTAGCATTTCATTATTTATCTATTAAGCATAGTCATGTATGTTAATTATTAGATTATCTTTTAAAAGTAGAATTATCCAGATGTAACAATATTACTATATGCTTCGAGTTCATTAGGCACAAGACGCTATCGGGAATGCAAAGGCTTGGCTTTAAACAGTAAGTATGAGATGTAAATCAAGGAATCATTCCGTAAAATATAACTTAATCTTAACAGCGTGGTTGGATTCGGTAATTTGGGAGGTACGTAAAGTCGAAATTTTTGTCTGGACTTATTTACTGCGCAGTTAAGATTTCAGTCACGACAGATTCACAGCTATGTATCCCAGACTATATATACCTAAATAATAACTACAATTTTTCGGACAAATATCAATGTGAAACACACCAAGAACTAAACCTTCATAATTTAATTTACTCTGTACCAAACCTTATAAGTTTATATTCGTACTTACCGGGAAAAAGAGTCTATATTCGTTAGTCGGGGGACTCGATACCAGAATTGTCTCGTTGTTCATGGTTACTGCTTTCTTCGGCTAATTCTTGGAGTTGGGCATTGCTTTGGTTGTCATTATTTTTTGGTTAATAAGGTCTATTTGGGCTTCAAAGGCCAGCATATATTGGTATGTAGTGTTCATGCTTATCTAGTTTTGTCCCTCACATTGTTTCTTGCTTCCATTTTCATCTTTATACAAATGTACAAAGTATAAAATATGAGACCTGGTAAATTCATGGATGTACGTACGTAATTTACTCCGTCAATGCTCGTGAACATTCTGAATATGTCGCTCAGATTTATTTCATCAACTGAACCGAACCGGTGGGTTACTTCTAGTCTCCTCTGAATCACAAAAGAAACCTTCATAGTGAACATGACAATTAACTTGCTATTTCTCAACCCAAAGGCCAACAAAAACCACATGTTCTCTTCACCTTGACAAAGACTTCACTGGAACACATGTTCTTTTATATACAGGGATTGTTAGTTACAAGTCGCAACTAATAAGTCGTAATACATTTGGTTAGCTAGCTTAAAACCGGAGTTCCTTTGTTTTGTGTTCATAAATATTAATACTCCTAGATGTTAATCTGGATGAGCTCAACTTTTTGTGTGTGTATTACTTTAGCTGTGATCTGTTTGGCTGTCTTTAATAACCATTAAACAAAGACTAGGAGAGGTAATCAGTTTCATCAGAATAAGCTGGTTTATAGAAAGTAGAAACCCACTCATGGCACATTTCTTGCTCTTTTTTGCTCACTGTTGAGAACATAATGAACTTCAGTGTCTATCGCAGATTTGCAGGAAAGAAACTTCAACCAAAAGGAAGTTTCCCATTTGGTTACAACTTACAACGACTCTCGATTATAGCAAATCTTTGAGAATACGGTTCACTGAAATGATGATCGTATGCATAGTTGTTGCAAATTAAAGTTAAGCGAACGTAAGAAACTAGGTAAAACATGACGTCAGGCAAAGACTTCGTTAACTCACGGTCAAGGTTATCAACATCAAATAAAAGAAAACAACAACATACAATATTTCTTAAGAGATACAGTACAATCTACTACAAATTTTACATTTCTTGGTTTCCATTTATAAATTACAGTACAATTTACATATTATACATTTCTTATAGACATGAATCTTTTATTTACACATTTAGATACATCGGAATAATTATAGAAATAAAATGATACAACATCAACAACGTGGTACAGCGAACAATTCCTCTAATGCGACAATTTCAAACGCCAACTCTTAACTCTATCCGATACTTTGTTGTCTTCAACACTCAATTCCCTCAACCTCGGCAAATTACGCACAAACAACTCAACATCCTCAGCCTTAATCCCACAACAATACATCATGTCAACAAACTCCAAATTCTTACAACATTTCGAAATCGAAACCAAAGCCAAATTACTCAGCCCTCTACACCCCCTCAATTTCAGTTCTTCCAAATTTCCACACGAAACAATCATCGATACAAACTCTTTATCAACTAAAGCTTCATTATACGACAAATCGAGTTTCCTCAACCCTTTTAAATTCTGTCCCAAAGTCGTCAACAAACCGGGTTCCTTCTCCGCCACGTCACAGTTTATCAAAGCCAACTCCTCGAGCCCATCTCTAATACTCGAACATATAGCCTTAAGCCCTTCACCAGTAACAAGAACACAACTTTGTAACTTCAAAGACTTTAATCCCCTAAATTTCTCAGCCACAGCGATTAAATGCCTGTTATCCAAATCAAGTGGTAGCCTAAAGTCTAGATTTTGCAAATCACAATTGCTTTGTTCGATAAAACGAAGCAAACCCTCTCTACACCCACCATCATAAACCAATAAACTCTTCAAATATTTACTATTCTCAGCTAATTTAAGTAAAACAACATTGATAATCATCCGACAAGTCCTCAATTCAACCTCTTGGATATTTTTAATGCAACTTATAAACGAATTACTCGAGAGGTCAACCCCGATACACTCACAAGCCCTAAACTGGAGCTTTTTGAGTTTTCTACAGCTCTTATATAGCCAACTTAGTGCGTAATCGTCGTTACGTATACACGAGAGGGTTAAAGATTCTAACTGCAGTTCACCATCAAAGTTGGGACCTTTTAACCTTGAATTAAATTGGGTCGAAGACGAACACGGGTTTCTGAGACTCGAATTCATATTCAGGTTTTTTATATTCGAGTTAAGCTCGGGAAAAATGAAACTAGGGTTTCCAACACCCGAATTGAATTGGAAATAATTCAAATTAGGGTCCCCTCGAGTCGGATTGAATTGGATAGAATTCAAATGAGCGTTTTCTCGACTTGAATTGAGCTGGGAAGAGCTCAAATTAGAGTTTTCTCGAGTAGAATTAAACTGGGTAGAATTCAGATTAGGGTCCCCTCGAGTCGAATTGAAATGGGTAGAGCTCAAACTAAGGATTTCTCGACTCGAATTCAACTGCGTCAATCTCAAATTAGGCTCATGTAGACTCAAATTGAACTGGGTCAAACTCAAATTAGGGCTAATATAACTTGAATTAAACTGGGTATAATTCAAATTAGGCTCATGGAGACTCGAATTCAAGTGGGTAGAATTCAAACTATCGTGTTCTCGACTCGAATTAAACTGGTTATAACCCAAATCAGGATAATTAGGAACCTCGAGACTCGACTTATTAGTGAAATTAATAGAAACCTCTTTCAACTCGCCAAACATCCCCAAAACCTCAAAATCAAAACCCCGGCCTACAGATACGGATAAAGAAACCAACTTCGGACAGTAAAACGACACAATGACTAATAGAAAACCAGACACGGTACCGGAGAGTATCCGTAAAACACGGAGATGGGGACAGGTGGAGGTGGCGGAAAGGAGGAGGGAGGGGGAGAGGGAGAGGGAGTTGAGGTGAGGGAAAGTGGAGAGGAAATGAGAGAGAGAGAGGTGGGTGGGAGGAAGAAGGAGGAGAGAGAGGTGAGAGACGGAGGAGCGAGAGAGACGGAGGAAGCGTCTCGAGACTAGAGAGAGGGAGAGGGTGGATGAGGGAGGGAGGAGGGAGAAGATTTCTTGGAGGAGATCGTCGCATAATTCAACCTCCATCTCTCTCTCTATATATATCTATATCTATATCTATAGCTTTCTCTCTCTATATCTATCTATGTTTGTGTCTGAGTTGTTATGTTTTGTCTGGTTTTTTTTAAGTATTTAAATTCATGTTTCATTCACCTAATAAGAAAATTACTACTTTAGCCCCTAATTAATACACTAGATGTGAGGGGATGATACATGGCCGGGTTCGGTCCGCTTCGGTCCTGTTTTATTTTTCGGTTTCGGTATTCTTATTTTTTTGGACCGAACCGGACCGGTTTTTTCGGTCCGATTTCGGGTTTTTTCGGTTTTATTTTTGGTTTTTTGGTTTTTTGGTTTTTTTCGGTTCAGTTTTATTGTAAACCGACCCGAAAAAGTTTTGGTTTTTTGGTTTCGATTTTTTTCGGTTTTGTTATTTTTATTTTTTGGACCGAACCGGACCGATTTTTTTGGTCCGGTTTCGGAGTTTTTCGGTTTTATTTTTGGTTTTTTTCGGTTCGGTTTTATTATAAACCGAAACCGACCCGAAAAAGTTTCGGTTTTTTGGTTTCGGTATTTTTTGCTATTTTCCGGTTCGGTTATCGGTTCGGTTCGGTTTTTTGGGTTTTCGCCCAGCCCTATGGAGATATACCCTTAGACCAGCAGACGTTCTTATTTACAGCTGGAGCGGTGAGAAACATGCGTGTGTTGATATTATCGGCGTTTCGCCATTGGTATGGTTTGTTATTGGAGAATTTACCATGGGTCATGCAGTTACTACTGCAGCGGCAGCGAATGTAGAGAAACATGATAAGGTCTGTCAAGACAATCAGCGCAGTTTCATACCTTTTGCGTTTGATACATTTGAGTTTTTAGTTACCGAGTCTGTTGAGCTTCTCAGTAGAGTACAGAAAGTTATGAACATAAATGTGTTGACCTTAGGTTCGGCTGAATATGTCTTTAAAAGATTAGTATTTATTATTCAAAGAGGACTAGCGGCACAGTTTGTTGTCCGTTTATCTTATACTCACTTGTAATAATTTTACTCTAATCAGTTTACGTTAAACTCATGGCTAATCATTTCAATAAACCTACTACATTCTTTTTGTAAAATTCATGTTATGTACTCAACTAATAAGGAAACTACTAATTTAGTCCCTAATTAATACTAAGATTCTGTTCCAGTTTATGATTCAAAGTAACCATAGTTATTCTAATTCAGGTGACTATCATGATTATAATTTATTTATGTATCTAATGTATGTAACTGTGTGTGTGTGAGTGAGTAAGAGCTGAGTTTGGGTGGGACGGGATTGGATGAGATAGAATTACAAATGCAGCGAGTCTCGTAAATACTATGTTTGGGTGGACAAACATGGTCGGGACTATTAGTGTAACGGGATATCAAATGACCCAAAATAGTCTCATTTGTAATACTAGGGGATGGTGATATTTGTCGTTTCGGGATTACTTGTACTCCAACGATCATTATCCGATTTCAATCCCGATTGTATTTATAATCACAGAACTATCAATCCCGCAATCAAACGAGGGCTTATCTGAGTTCTTATGTTTGTGTCTGCATTTGATAATATTCATTCACCTTAATAAGTAAAATACTAAATTAGTCCCCAAAATAATAACATCAAGTGTCAGTTACGAAATTATATATTGATTTGCAAAATTCGAAATGAATGTTTTCCAAAGTTTTCTGGACCGAATACTTAAAATGTTGAATTATGTGATCGACTTTTAAACCAGATTTATGATTTCACAATGAAGGTCTTGAAATTCCAACCAAATATATAAAGCTGATAATCTAAAATATACAGCAAGTGACAGGGTTTACAATAATACGAGTGTGGCTCTGATCACTGACTGTTTTACTCATGAACTCGTTAAAGCTTGTCTTCCGTTTCCTGAAATTTGATTTGTAATTCACGATTCTCATGATTACCGTAGCAGAGCGTAGCTTACTACAACCTTTAATCTATCTTATTATTGTTGTCATTGTTCACATCTTTGTTTATCGCATATTCGCATTCGTTCATGTTTCCGTTCTTGACAACTTTGGTAAGGAAACGTAGAACGAAAATAGAATATTGGTTGGCTCATTCCTGCACACCGCACTTTATATGCAGCAAAGTCTAAATGAACCCAGCTGCTGATTCATGAATTACGAAAACTTATTAAAGTAGTCTGTATTTTAACAGCCCTTTTAATGACAACTAGGATAAAAATGAGTCGATATGTCTCTGGTTTTTTATTTGTTAGTTTTCTTGAATTAGCGGTCTTTTTATACCTTGTGACTTTGTATTATTTTATTTTACTTAGTCTCTTAGAGTCTGTTCCAGGGGTAGTGAACTTTGTATTTCCGCCCGTTATTATTAATAATAATGAACATGTTTCTTTAAAAAAAAAAAAAAAAAAAAAGTCTCTGGTTTATTGTCAAACCCATATGAAAATCTGAATATTTAATTATTTATTGTGTCGGCTGTCTAATAATAGTCAAATTTTTAATTTTTCCCTTTTATATTTAACGCAATTTATATATAAAAGATTAGGAGATTAGGTAGCATATCAAATGTGGTTAGTATGTCCACATATCTCTTCACGGGTGGAGAATTAGGTGCACTTTTTTTATTAACTAAAAATAAACATATTTAGTACAAAATTAATGCTACACATTTTATTCATTTCTATAAAACTTGCATCTCTGTTTTCATAGTCACAACTCAGGGAGTTTACTTTCTTACATTTTTTTTTTATTAAGTCGTGTATCAACATAATTAGCTTCCAAAATTGATACCCCATACGTCCTAATATAATAGTCAATTACGAAACTACGTGTAAAATTTGATTGATCAAGAACTTATATCAAAATTGACGAAATGATTTTTTTTAACTTAATAATGTAATTTAACTTTTAAACTATATGATGAACTTTTAAAAATTTTCATTTCAATATTTTTGATACAAGTTCTTGGTCTGTCAAACTTTGCACGTAGTTTCGTAATAGACTATTATTTTGGGACGAAGGAGTAGTTTTCTGTATCTAAAGCTGATTTTTTTTATTTATTTATTAATATTGCTTTTAGCACAAGTAAAAACATTAGTTTCCCTTAATTATAAAAAAGGAACACAAGTTTTCCTGTCAGTGCGAATTAATCAGAAAAAAAAACCAAAAGCAAGAATAAAATGAAAGATGCAAAATATTTAAAGGGTCATTATCCAATACCCATATTTTCATACTAAAGACATTGGCTTAAGTAAGCACTTACTTATATTTGAAATAGAATCTAAGCAAAAGGAGGTAAAAAGTTGGCTTTAAAGTAAGCACTCAGCTCTGAAATGGATTCCAAGCAAAAGAAAGTTAAATTAGAATGAGAATCAAAAGGATCATTTGATAGACAATTGAGAAAAAGGGTAACGTAAATCGTTACAAATGCATACGTGTAACGTAATGAAACAAAACAGTTACAAACTCGAATAAACTGCTTTGGAAAATATCATCTTAATTGGGGAAGCAGCTAAACTCAATACTCAACCTTTACTCTTTCCTATAAGTTGGTTCCTTAACAAATAACATGTCTCAGAGTTCCAAAGAAAAAGGCAACAAAAGGCGCACCTCGAGACGAACTGAAAAAAACTCGATCTATTTGCTGCTACTGAAAAGCCAATGACCGAAGTGGGATCGGTTTACATGTCCTACAACAAATTTGGCTACCTTGAGAACGTAATGCACAATGACCGAATCTAACAATAGAGTCCCATCTTGTACAACTAAGACGGATCAACAACGTTGTAGCATGATATAAACACACAAAAGCCAGCAAGGAAGGTGAACCATGCTTACATATAGATACGTAGCGCTATTCCAAGCCCAAAGAGACTCTACCCAACTCCAGAAATCGCCCACTCTCACTTGTCTAAATCCCTCAAAAAGACTTCTCATTAACACATACGCAAAAGGTGGAAACCCAATGAACATCAAAGCCAGGTTGAAAATTACCCTTAACAAAGACCTTAAAGACCGGGTTTGAAAATCATATCTATATGGGGTAGCTAACAAGCACATTGGCACAATAATTAGAGCTCCGATTTCTGCTGTTGCGAAATTAATTACCGACATGAGAGAGAGACCAATAAATGCAGCTGATATCGTCACGGATTTTAGGAGAAGCCATTCCTCTAGCTGAGGCGGAGAGACTTTGCTGAGAGGGATTGAGTAACCCAAAATCACGCGTAGAGTACTGAGAGGGATTGAGTAACCCAAAATCACGCGTAGAGTACTGAGAGTGATAACAGAAAGACCTATCCATATACCAAGGTTGTTAATCGGCTTAGAATTTGGTATTTGTGTAATGAAATAAGGAAGTAACGTGACAATAACACTCCATAGGTGAACTACGAGTACAGATTTCATGGCATGGAGCCATTTCCAAGATTTAAAAGATATTAAATAGGTGTCGGCCTTTTTGTTCAACTTTGTATTTTGATTATAGGCACTTGAGTACAGAGAAGCTGCAACTAGTGGAAGAGGTGCGATAAGAAGCGCAAAGGCGATCATATATACTCCAACTGAGACAAACTTACTGGGCGAGGTTAAAATGTATAAAAAGAAGGATTGGTGAAATTTCTCGAGGAGATTATTTATTGATCGTAACACTCCTTCAATTAACCTGCAATTGAAAAACACAAAATACTAATTATCACTGATATATAACAACAATATCCAACTTCTATTTATAAAAATGCCAATGTTTTCCTACTCGGTAGTTATCTAGGGAAAACTAGTTAGTATAAGGTTAATGTATTAGACCGACATGTAAACTTACCAACTTGTACCCAAACCTAACATTTTTTCTGCATCGTACACTACATTAAAAAAACATAGTTTTGGGTCTAAAATAGGAAACTTTTGATAGAAAATTGTACCAAGTGAAATAAGCAATAGAATTGTGTACAAATATCAGGACTTCTCAATTAATTAGTATTCCCAGTTTCCCAACATTTTTCTACTATTTGGTAAAACGAGTGTACTAAGTCGTCGATAAAGGTATGTTAGTGTATCAATTGTTAGTTTTTTTATAAATTGCTATCAAAAACAGGAGGTAAATTAGTTTGCAAAACTGTTACTAACCCGGAAATTTAAATAAGTTTACAAAACTTGAAGAAGCTCAAGTGCTCAACTATCTAAACTAGGAAAGCTGCTCGATTTGAAACGGTCACATAGACATTCGACAAAATTAAATGAAGAGTAATTCAAAAATATAATGTGTAAAACCAAGAGTTCCGACCTGCCACTACGAAGAAGGAACTCGGTTTGCCTTCCTTTGTTATACAAAGCATATTTAGGTGAGATCTCCAAAGTAATTGCATCAACTTGATAATCACGAAAAGCACCATGGGGACCCGTAGGAACACCTAATGCCTATAAACATAGTCAAATAATTTAAAATATCATCACAATCCTAATGTCATCCAACGGAAAAAAAAAACGTTTAAGCTTTCTACATAATTACAATACATTTGCTAGCAGGCGTTCTTTTGTACTTATTAAGTAATATTAAAAATAACGATATATGTTTGGATATGTTTACTTCTGCTTGCAGGTATAAAAGTATGTTTTGAACAGAAATGGTTTTGATAATTTTTTCGTAAAACTATAATTTCCAGTTTTTACCTATCTAAAATCAATACAACTATGTTTAACTATTTCATAAAAATAGAAGACCCCAAACACGCGTATAGATAATATTTAAATGCTTACTTTTCAACCCCCACCAATTTTATTTTATTTTACTTAATGAGATGCGACTAGATGAATTTGTTATGAGTTATACTTATGACTGGAAAGAACAATAAAGGAGACTAATTCAAGTAACGAAAGAGTGTTAAGTTTTTATACCTAATTATATGCAACCTAATGAGTCCATTATAAGTATCAAAATAGTAGTATGTTTTCATACCTGACTGTACAATGAACTGGCAAGTGTAGCAGTTCCATCGACGTAATCACTAACAGATATACCAAATTTCCATTGTGGGTTCAAATTTCTAACAAATTTTCCAAGCAACTCAAACATTGAACCCAAAATCTCAACCCAATTCCACTCAAGAAATGACCAGATTTTATCCACCTTAACACGTAATCCCTGACTATGAACAGCCAAATAGTTTACAATATTGATAAGATCAAGATTCGGCATTTGCCCATTAGACGCCTCTGCGTAGATACTAAGTGTATCTCTATCGTATTCTTTGTTCTTATCGGATACCTTAATCACAAGAGCAGCAGCCATTGTCCCGGCACGTTTAAACGAATCTGTATTTTCAGCATAATCCCTGAATAGAGGGGAATGGTAATCCCTAAGCCAAGTGACAACTGAGGTGTATTCACCATGTTTTGTATCAGCGGCTAACCATATTATATCTTTCGCTAGCCAAGTGACGCGTGTAAGTAGAGAGAAAACCGAGGATACAATCCCTAAAGATAGAGAATCGGAGAGAGAAAGATTATGAGAATTAAAAGGCGTCACCAACACTATAGCTTCTTTTCCATCGCCACGTGGAGCTCTAACGATTCCAACAACGCTAGTGCCATGCGTCAAGTCAGTGTAATTGTCTTGGATCACGCTAGATTCTGGGGATGAAAAGAAGTGTAGAGGGTGAAATTTGTTTAACTGAGGATGGACTTTGTGGTAATGAACTTCAGCGCCTAATTGTAACATATGTTCTGCAATCAAGCCAGGGATTCCACTGCAATTTTGGAATGTTTGCAAGGAATTAAAATTTTGAAAAAAAAAACTGAAAAAGAAAATGGGAATTAGAGCAATGTATGCGATGTTTTATAGTGATGTGCTAATCAGATGTCAAAATAAAAAAAATTACGCTATAAAAAAAAAACTAGGTAGTACTGTGATTGATCAGCTATCAGAAAAGTTGTATAACATGTATTTTGCTATCAAGACAGGGATTCCACTGCATATTTTTGAAGTTAACGAGGATTTATGAATTCGAAGATGAAATGAAAAAATGAAAATCGAAAAAGAAAAATTAACTAGTAGAAATTTAAATGTGTTATGTAAAGTGCCAATAGAATGTCAAACATGGGTCCGTTTGGCAACAGATTTTTTTAGTGGATTTTAGATTTTAAAAAGATGTGGGTTTTTGGCAAGTCAGATTATTCAGCTTCTGAAAATCTGATTTTTAGGCTGAAAAATCTAAAAAATCCAGAATTTTAAAATCTAGCTTTTCAGTGGATTCTCAAAACATATTTTTAAAATCTGATTTTGGACCAAAAAATCTGTTACCAGTCAAATCAGAAAACTTTTATTCGAAGATTAAATTCATTGTCTTGAAAACTCACGTACATGCCTGCGCCATCGGGTTTCAGATGAAATTCTGTTAACTCCTTCACAAAGTTATTTGCAGCGGAGCCATCTTGAGAGGAAAGCATGGGCTGGGCAGAACCTGGAATATAAAAACTTATAAAGAAGATTGGAAAAAATAAAGTAAAAATCGTTGACAAAACGGACTTTTAATGCACAGAAAGCCAATTATACAAATTGAATGCAAAAAAGGTAAGCATTGTTAGGAAACAAGAGGGGTCAGAATCACAAGTATTGGATAATCAGTGCAATTGAAATGGAAATTGAGAAGAATATAATAGCCAGGCAGATCTCTTCTATCTAAGCCACGTTTATCACCACGTACTGAGGTTACGAAAGAATACAGCACAATGACAATGATAAATAAAACATACATCATTATAGAATTAATACAGGAGGTTGTGATTCACCAGTGGCGGCTTGCAAATTATATAAAGCAACAAGGAAAATTACAATCTAGTCAAAAAGACCTGTTTGATGCCAGTTCTCTTTAAGCCAATTGTTCTGAATTTTGCTTCAAAGAAGGCATGGTGTTTAGAAGTCAATTTTCCTGCTTAAGTAAACTAATCCTCTTGCCGAAGAAAAATAAAACCTAATAGGTGAATCTGGGGTTCTTTTTTTTTTCAGAAAAAAAGCTAGTTAAACTTTATAAATAGGTAAATACCCTTGTATGACGTGTTAAATATGAATATGACTTATTTGATAGTTGTTAGACATGTACACAGAAATAAAATTGAACAAAATCACCTTTTAATACCAATTCAAATGCATTTATTTTAGACCATAACTTTTTGGTCCTTGTATTCTCATAGCAAACACCCTGGTGCAGCATTTTAAGCTACTTTCTTATCAATGCTTCTTCAAATCATATTTTTTACCAAGGTCCTGGTGCCAAAAGGGATCATATCGAGTCATTTGTATGTGAATACTTATTTCTACAAGACTACAACCATAATGTCAATGCCTACCAAAGAGCTTAAACTTGGAGCGCTAAGCCATCTAGTTAAAAGATGGTTGTATCGACTAGTGTTGAGCATATAAATTAATGAATGAAAATAATCTGGTTATCACTCATTAAAAAGAAATCACACACAAAATACCTGGAAAAATATAGAAAATTGAAACACATGAGAAAAAAAACCTGCCTATTGAATACCCCCCCCCCCCCCCCCCCCCCCCCAAATCTTAATTCTTTGTTACGGACTTGGCGGGGGGGTGTCCAAAATGATAAACTTCCATCAAAGTCAATAAGTGCGGTGTTGATACGTCAAAAAGAGTGATATAACGTTTTACACATTCTTAGTACTCGGTTTTATAATCCTCAAACGCAATCTTTACAGAGATATAAATAGGCTAATCGTAAACTTAGATGTGCTCCGTTTAACTACTAATAAACAATGAAAATTTAAAGTAACCAATATTACTATGAGATGGGTACTATCACTACCATTGATACATCACTGTCTGGTAGTATTTTAAATGAGTTAATTGACACAGTGATCCAACCAAATATCACTAACGAATGACATAGCCTTAAGCATGTTCTCATTTCACAATCTCATACTCAAGCATTATTTCATATACATAGTAGTAAATTTTGAAAAACCGAACTGCTAACGCGATAGGCCAACTAGAACCCCGATGCCTCTTTGTTCACTTCCCTTCTAATATGCAATAAACTGTTAGTATTAAGTAACTAACAGTGAGCAATTTAGTTCATCAACGACATTAACACAACACTGCATAATTAGCAGGTTTTTGACCCATTATTTCACAAAATCGTCAGAACCCAAATAAAATCTCATCCTTAAAAGATAAAACCCACAAAAATGAAATAACTAAATGAATATACTGACCAGTCATAATGGCACTTTCCGAAACATAACTAACTAACTTATTATCAATCAGGTGCATAATATCATAAAAATTCTTCTTCTAAACTTTAGAATTTCCCATGTGTCAATTTCCTTAATACTTCCCGAAATTCTAGAAACCCAAAAAACATCTCATCCTCAATAACAAAACCCAATTAAATGCAAGAACTAACACAAAATCCCCATAAGGCATAAGGACATTTTCAGAAATATTTAACTAACTACCAAGTATCAATCCGGTGCACAATATCATATATATAATATACATATACATATATATATAGACATACACGTGTCAATTCCCAAAATCCTAAAAACCCAAATAGAATCTCATCCTAAATATCAAAAAGAACAAAAACCAAAAACAAAAGCAAGTGAAGTAGAATAAAAAGACTGACCAGGCATAAGGGCATTTTCGGAAACGTAAGTATTGTTGGCGAAAACAGGTAACACCAAAAGCGCCACAACTCCGCCAATACAGCATACAACACTGCGATACATACATACATCCTCAAGATGTAAGTAATCATATAACTATCGGGTCATAAACTTTTTTAGCTTTTTAATTACGAAAAACACACGAGTATTTAGTATGTTCAACTTTTTTAGCATTTTAAAATCTATCTTTTGGGTCAAAAAAGCTTTAAAAAAACTCAAAAGCGGTTAAACTAGGAATTTGCGGATTTTTTTTGCTTTAAATAGCCTTTTCACATTAAATTTTCCAAAAATAAAACCTTTCTTATAGAGCATATTTCTATATCTACAACTCACTTATAAGCTAACATAATCACAGTTTTTTTAAACCGGGCTTATTTCTCATTCCTTTTAAAAAAAGCAAATTTTTGACCCAAAAAAACTGATGCCAAACGAGCCCACAGTGAAGTAATTTACTGATTTTTTTATAGCTTTTGTCACATTAAAATTTCCAAAATTAAATTTCATAATAAAATATTTCTATATATCTACAACCCACTTATATGTTAACAAAAGTTACAGCTTAAAAATTATCATAAAAAATTAGAGCTTTTTTTTAAGCACTCGTTTCTTATGAAAAAACAGTTTTTTTTAATGCAATAAGTTAAAAGTAATGATAAAAGTTAGAGAAAATTTTAAAAGAAATGAAAAATAAATAACCTGACTAATAAGCTGTGGGAGATGAGGATTAATCCTAGCCGTACGATTGGACGGAGCTTGGGTTTAACGGTTTCGATCTCCTCCCCCGCCATTTTTGTTAAAGATTAGAAAAAAAATAGCTCTGATCAAAACACTTTATTTACACGCCTCGAATATTATAAATCTGGAATTTAATAGTTTTCTTTTATTTTTAACTCTAAATTTATTATTAATCTTTTGTTTCTTTCCAAAATAAATGTCATGTTTTTTTTTTATTTTGAAACGTTCAAAACAAGCGGTCATTTTAATTTTTAGTAAATTTTCTCAATTTATTTTTTGAAATGTTGATTTTTTGTTGTTAAATCATATTAAATTTACAATTATAATCTCATATTTAAAGTAATAAATAGTTTTAGTTTGAAATTTTTAATTTTTTTTAAGTGTCAATTTACTACTAATGTGTGCTCCCCGGTCCCGAAACATGTGTCATGTTTATTATTTTGAAACATTCAAAATAAGTGATCATTTTAATTTTTTAGTAAATTTTCTCAATTTATTTTTTGTAATATTGATTTTTTTTTTGTTAAATCGTATCAAATTTATAAATATGATCTCATATTTGAAGTAAGAAATGGTTTTAGTTTGATTTTTTTTTTTTTTTGATATTTTGTTTTGTTGAAATTGAAGTAAAACTGGTTCAAATCATTAAATAACACGGTTTTCGAAATAATACATTTTTCTTAAGAGGGAGGAAGTATATTGCTTTATACGGCTCGAATTTTGAAATCCGGACTACTTTAGTCTTTTTTTGTTTTTTTTTCAAGCCTAAATTTACTAAATCGAGATTAATCGAAGTCGAGACGCATGGTACTAAAACGATCATCTAATCAAGATTAGCGGGTATTAGATGATGAGAAAGATAATGTATGGCTTGGTTGCCATTATGTTAATGTAATTGAAAACTTTGTAAAGTTAATCAATATATTACTAATGAAATTTGAAACAAAGTGAATATCTAACTGAAAAAAAAGGAATATAAATATTTGAATAAAGAGTATCGTTCTATTATAATAAGTCAACTCAAGAGAAATAAGACTGTCCAATTTTGTCTAAATTTTTTAAAAGTACCCTCACTATGTTTTAATAATTACCAATATACCTAATCTAATTAATTAACAATTTGTAATCACTATATTTTATTAATTACGGATGTAGCCTAAATTAATTAACAATTTATTTTAAACTGTATAATTATAATAAATGATATTAAATTTAAATATTATGTTTAAAATAAAATAATTTATGACATTAAATATATATATTATATATCCATCCAACCAAGTTGACTTTTAACACTCATCAGTCACTGAGCTTCACAAACAAAAAATGAGATTAACTCAGCTCATCAAATTCCATTTCCAAAACCATCAAATTAATTTAAATTTAAACTTAAACCTCACTAATAATAACCATTATCCTTTACAGTTACATAACAGAATTAGTATTATTTCATTCAAGAACACAAACAACAAATGCTGTAATGCTCTTGAAGCATCTTCGGTAGCTGACAACAGCAATGTCAGGGTGATGTCATACTTGCCAGGTGGAAGCTGGTGGAAACTGAGTGACAATGATAATGAAAAGGAAAATTTAATGAGTGGTGGTTCGGTTTTTGTGGTGTTGGGTCGTGTTTGGGGATTGGTGGTGGATGACAACAAGAGTAAATGTCTCGTTTTTACGGCGTTTGCTTCGCTTGTTATAGCTGCGGTGCGTTTGTAAGTCCTTTTTGAGTTTTCTTTTTTTTTTTTGCCAAATGGTATTTTTGTTACGAGTGATGATACTGGTAGAGACTTTTTTACACCTACTTTATATTGCGAAATTGCTAAAAGGTGCAATCTACAACGACGGTGTAGCTTAGCTTGTTATTAGCCTATAACTTAAGAGTGATTGTGTGCCTGTTTGGCAACTTACTTAGCCTTTTGCTGTAAAAAAGCTACATGTATCTGGTTTTTAGCTAGCTCTTGGGAGAAAAAAGGTAGGCTTTGGGTAAAAAAGAACTAGCTTCTGGGTAAAAAAAACTAAAAAGACCTAGCAACTTGCGATGTTTTTAGCCTCTCCGGCAGCTGACACCAACAAGGTCAGGATGCTGTCATACATGCCACGTGGCAGCTAGCGAAGACTGAGTGACAATGATAATGAAAAGGAATTTGTACCAAATGGTTCGGTTTTCATGGTGTTGAGTCGTGTTTGGGGATTGGTGGTGGATGACAACAACAGTAGATGTGTCGTTTTTACAGCGTGTGCTTCTCTTGTTATAGCTGCGGTGCGTTTGTAAGGTTTTTTTTTTTTTTTTTTTAACTATTATAACAAAGAGCTATGAAGCTATAGGTATTGCTTACTGAATTAGATAATTAGATATAGTTTACTGAATTATACCCATTGTGTAAGTATTTTTTTAAAGCTGATTTTTTTGCGAATTGTTATTTGCCTATAATCAGGAGTGGTTATGTGCCTGTTTGACAAGTTTCTTAGCTTTTTGCTTTAAAAAAAACTACATGGGTTTGGTTTGTTAGTTTTTAAAATGCTAGCCTTTGAGTCATAAAAGCTAAAATAAACTCAAAAGAAGACGAGCTAGGAAGCTGCGGATAAAAAAGACAGCTTTTGGGTCCCGATAGAGAAGATATAAATTCGTTTGAATTTCACCCCGTCGAGAATTTTTAGTTCTGTCCTTGTAGTTAACATTTGACATGTATGAATAGCATTATATTGCAAAAGCTTGTATACTTATTATGAATTAAAAGCTCGGTTTGATAACAAACCAGCATAGAACAGAATATGAAAAGGTCATCATGAACGAATGAAGTGAATGGACGGTGGTGAAGCCAGATAGAAATTAAGATAAATAATCAGGTTCCCAGGTTTAGGCAGGAATGAATTTTAGATGGAAATTATAGATATATAACTTCGTTCCATCGGACAGTTTTTGTTTTTCTTCTTTTTGAAATTAAGGTTTATTACAAGGAGTTTTTTTCGAAAGCACTATCGACCCGCTTATTAAATTGTAAACACTATTAATAGCGGAAAAGGGGAGAGTTCCTTCTGAAATAAGTTTCTCATTAACCGAGAGGATAAGTAGGATGAGACCAACCAACATTTACTTTAAAACAATGAATTTAAGAAAACAAACTGTGGACTGTAGTTGATCCAAATTCCGAGCGGCTTGGACGACATGCTTTGTTTCATTTCATTTTTCCTTGTCCATGTGATAAATCTAACATGAAAATAGATTTTCATGATACCGCAATTCATTCCATGTGATGGATTTTCCCCCTGGAAATGCATATTACTCAGCCAGTGGTCTTTTAGGGTTGAATAACTTGAATTAGATTCGTATGGTTCACTTGGATCATTTTGTGACTGTGGTTCTTATTACTGTGCAGTTCTGTGAAATATCGATACCCAACTTGTTGACAGCGTCTATATTTTCTGCACAAAGGGGTCACACTACAGTGTTCTATCGAAACTCCCAACTATTGCTTTTATTATGTTTAACATCTGGTATATGCAGGTATTGTTTGCTTAATTTCATGTAACCTATATTTTTTAAGTATTATATAAACGATAAACCAGATCATACTTCTTGGTCCTAAGCACAGCTTTTAAAACAGTATATTCATAAAATGAAAATTGAGCTGTGTCATATTCTAAACAAGGTGGTTAATTTCGTTCACGTTTTTGTGTCAATTCAGTGGTATGCGAAGTGGCTGTTTTGGAGTAGCAAATTTGATCCTGGTAAGTGCCTCTTAAAAATTTAAGAACAATTTAGTTTTTTAATTTGTTCAGAGAGGCTAATGGAGCTTTCTAGCTAGCTACCTATCCAAATAATCTTTAGTGTCAATACAGTTGTATTTAATCAGAGGGATCTGAAGCCTACGGTTTAACTATACACCCAATTATTCTTGTACTTTGTAAACTACAACCATTTAGCCAAGTTAATTCATGATCTCATCAAACTTTTGCAGCTTAAGCGTCTGAGGGAGACTTTATACGCAGCTCTAGTTTTCCAGGTTCGATATTTTCTCGCTAAAATATGATTATACGTATGTGAAAAGCTAGTACATTTTTTCTTATATTGTATAAACGAGGTTTCAGTTATGATGTAGTCCCCTAAAATGCAGGACATATCATTTTATGACAAAGAAACAGTAGGTGATTTGACCAGCAGGCTTGGATCAGATTGCCAAAGACTGTCTAATATTATTGGAAACGATATACATTTGATAATACGCAATGTTCTCCAGGTTTGCCACTATTATTGCCACTCACTTCCTTTAGCTGCACAGTCCAGTAATTAAAACTAATTCAAACTTTTAAGTAAAATTGGTAATTTATGATGGTCTCTCAGCAAATACCATAACACCGCTTTATTCTAACAATTTAAGACTAAGAGAAACAAAAGAAAACAAATCTACAAGTGCATCGCCTCCCTAAAATTGAGTTGTCATAAAATAAGTACCTGATTAAAAAAAACGATTGTAGTTACAACTTGAGCTTGTGGTAGATTTGGTATAACAATACTACACTATGTAATGGTTCGTTAACCTTTTGAGGTGCATTATCATATTATTTCAGGGCACAGGTGCATTAATCAATTTGCTGACCTTATCTCGTCCCCTTGCAATATCATCTTTATCGATATGCCTGATACTTTCCACTATCTTCTTGTTTTACGGCCAGTAAGCTCTCTTATTTGCCTTACCTTTTACGGCCTATTGAAGGATAAAAACGGGAGGAAGTAAAAGTATTTAGATTCATCGATTACTAAAACCTATTTGCATATTGATAGGTACCAAAAGAAAGCTGCTAAATATACCCAGGAGTACATTGCTTTTGCCAATGAAGTAAATCCAGAATCCGATCCTTCTTTCTTTCTTTATCGTAATATCTATGTCTGACTTGTGATATGTTCCTACTCATCATTTGTAATAGCAGTCCTTATTCTGATTATTGATATCTGTCAATAAAATTTAGGCGGCTCACCAGACCTTTTCCTTGATTAGGACAATCCGAAGTTCTGGAACAGAAGAAGAAGAACTTGAAAGGCAACTATTCTAACTTTAAATTTCTCCCTGTTTCTAATTTTTTTGTTTTATTTTCCAAGACATTACATGGTGTAAAATAGAGAAACAATCTTAGAACCAATCCGTATTTATACAACTGTAGGTACAAACAAAGGCTGGAAAAATTAGCATACATTAGCTCTCGAGAAAGTGCTGCTTATGGGCTTTGGAATTTTAGTTTCAACACTTTGTACCGTTCAACACAGGTCTGTCTCTTTTCGGCGAGTATATCATAACCTACTCTATTAATATTACTCATTTACTCAAGCTATTTAAGGTCTGTTTGGTTGCAGTTTTTGAACTCAACTCTTAACAAATTTTTTTTATCTAAAAGCTGGATTGCATGAACTGCTCACAAGTTGAAATTTTCTGATTTATTTGGCCTGGAAAAGCTAGAAGCTTAAGCTGAATAAACCCTTCTTTTCTCTAACTTTACAAAAAACAGCTTATTTGCCTATAAGCTGCACCGAACTTATGTGGCCATTTAAATGTGACGAAGACCTTGTTTGCTTGGAGATGTTAAGCTCTTTTTTTCTTTGACTTTTTGGTGAGATGATGGACTGTATTTTGTTCATCCGTTTTCTATAAACTTTCCCTGAAAAAGGCAAAAGCTTCGAGTTAGATGAACTCAGCTTTTATATCAGCCTAAAGAATTCCATATTTTTGCTTTAAAGTTGCAACCAAACTAGGCTTTTATAATGATTTATTTTGGTACATACTTCGAATATTGTGTTAACCGCTTCAATTTATTAGGTTATTGCAATTTTATTTGGAGGAGTATCTGTAATTAATGGCCATGTATCAGCTGAGCAACTTATGAAGTACGTATTATACTGCGAGTGGTTGATATACGCGGCATGGAGAATTGAAAATTGCTTATCGTCATTGATTCAATCTATTGGAGCCAGTGAAAAAGTTTTTCAGTTAATCAGTCTCATGCCTAGTGATCAATTCATTTCGAAAGGCACGAATTCTCTCTCTCTCACACACACTTGCACACACACAGACATACACACTTCAGGAGGAGAAATAATAAGATAAAGACGGATTGATAGATTTGGCCACAACTTTTCAGAAATCAACTTGTACCTGTTTAGCTTGAGGAAAAACTAATCTCGTATCATACTGGTTTTTTTAGACCAAAAACCCGGAAAACAATAGCCTTCTAAGCTGATCAGCCAGAACATTCTACAGTATTAAGCAAAAAAAACAAAAGGCTTTCATGCTAAAAAAAACCAGGGAAGGCTCGGCGTTTAAGGTCGTCAACTAGATACAATATAGCTTTGAAGCGAACGAGCAAAAAACATGAACAGTAAATCTGCAACCATAGAAGACCATAGTTATATTGATTATGATCTCTGTGAATCTTCTTGTGCACAGGAACTGAGTTGGAGGGACTGGAAGGAAACATAGAATTTGTAGATGTGTCGTTTCATTACCCTTTAAGGTTATCAGTACGTCTCATCATTAACAGCCAATTTGCAGAATTCTTGTTGATATTTAATTTATTCCTTTGTTTAAGTTATCCTTCTTCACTTATTTCTGTTTGGTTTTTGATATTTCAACAGGTACCTGTTCTTAAGAACGTAAATATTTCCGTGCAAGCTAATGAAATGGTGGCAATTGTAAGAAGCTCTTCCGAATATGTAGGATCCTGAATCGTAAAAACTATACAACTGTTCTTTAGGTTAACTTGTCTTTCCTTTATTTCTGATAGATTGGTCTGAACGGTAGTGGGAAAAGCACATTATTAAATCTTTTGCTACGTCTCTATGAGCCAACTAAAGGCCAAGTAAGTCATTTTAACATATTTAGTATCATCCATGGATTATAATTTATAAACCTAATTATTTTATATTTCAGGTTCTAGTCGATGGATTTCCTATCGAGAAGCTGGACATCAAGTGGCTGAGGAATAATATAGGATTTGTTGGACAGGTTATACATCGTATGTTTAACAGCAAAAATAGGGTAAATTATGGTTTAGTGACCTGGGTTTTGGCCAATTTTAGGATAAATGACCTAAGTTTTTGCAATTTCGGTTTTGTGACCTAAGTTTAACTTTTGTATTGTTTTAGTGACCTTGCGTCAATTCAGTGGACGGAATACGTTACACGTGCCCTCACGTCTGTTAACTACAAGGGTAAAATCTGAGAGTATTTTAGTCCTTTTAGCAAGAAATATGTTTTTTTTTTTCGAAAAATAGGATGGCAGGTCACTAAATTGCTAACAAAGTTAAACTTAGGTCACAAAACCGAAATTACAAAAACTTAGGTCACTTATCCTAAAATTGGCCAAAACTCAGGTTACTAAAGCATAATTTACCCGCAAAAATATGTTAAAATATTTTTACAGTTCTGCATACTCAGTATTCAATTAGGTTTTACCATTGCATGCACTAGCCTGTCCAACTTATTTTGTACACCAAATTTATGTTGAATTTTAATATACAACAGGTCAACGTACAAGATAACAAAATCCAAAATACTTCATATTGAATTTGAATTTTAGTATACAATAGTGGCTACATAATATTATATTTGAAATTTGAATACTTACCAGAATGAACAAATTCTGTATTCGAACAGGAACCCCGCCTGTTTCGTGAAGATGTAAGATATAATATCAGTTATGGTTGCCCAAGAGAGATTACACAGGAAGAGATAGTACAGGCTGCTATACAAGCCCATGCTCATGAATTTATTTCCTCTCTTCCGTATGGTTATGATACAATTATCGACGATAATTTACTAAGCGGGGGACAAAAGCAAAGAATAGTCATTGCAAGAGCTATACTCAGAGACCCGACCATTTTGATCATGGATGAAGCCACCAGTGCTCTTGATGCTGAAAACGAATACAATATTGCAGTGAGTCTCCCTCTTTGTTTTTAAGAAAACTGCTAAAAAGCGCTTGAATGTCACGTTTTAATTAGAAGTATAAAAATTAGTTATGGTTTGCTGGAATTTAATATATGCATGTAATTAATTGTCATATAGGAAGTTTTACTGTGAATTTTATTTTATCAATGCTAATACATTTCTGTCTGCCTCAGAGGGTTCTTAATACTCTCAGAAACGATACTAGAAGAAAAAGGACTATCATCGTTATCGCTCATAGGTTAGTTTTTGTTAGTAAATAGATGTTTTCTTATTCTGAAAATCTATTTATTAAAAAAGAAATACTCAGCCATCGCTTTGTTTGCAGGCTATCAACTGTCAAATCCGTTGATAAAATCATTGTCATGAATAGGGGTCGAGTCGTCGAGGTATTCTCTTTATCTTGTAGTTACAGTCTTTTAACACGTAAAACGGGATATACGGGGATGGCGTGCAATGCTTTTCCCAGCATTTCTCTCTACTCCTATACTAAAAATTTAGCACAGCGAAGCAAATTTTGAGTAGATTTTTGTTTTACAGGTGGGCTTACAGATCTTTTTCAAATACCATTTACTTATGATATTGAGAAGTTGATCGTTATTTTGTATTTCTGATTAACGCAGGTTGGGAACCACTCGGAACTTATTGAAAATGATGGACTGTATACAAGACTTTCCAGAATTAAATCAGATGGAATTTCTTGATCAAATCTTGTACGGAAGAGGCATTGCAACATCAAGTACATCTACGATTGTGCACCTTGAGCGGTTTGCCTGCGAAATATATTCTCATCGGTGTTTTATCTTTTCCTTTAATAGTAGTAATTCTTTTTGTACTTCGGTGGCATATTTGTTTTCAAAATTCACTGTTGTCCACATCTACTCGCAGCAAATGTGATTACAAAAAACTTAACTATTTGTTATTTTGAGCCACTTTGACAATGTATGCTATATCAATTCATATATTCGATATACTTTTTACAATTATATCCTTCATAGCAAGTTCGACCTCGGCTCGCCAAAAGGATCGACTCGTTTACAAGTGAGCCTCGCTTGAACGGAAAAATAGAAGCTGCAATATAAGCGAGTCGAATTCGAGCATAAATTGATTTGTTTTATTAATGATTAAAATTGGCCGTTGCTGGGATGTTGGTTAATTGACATCTTTGACATTCATTGATTTTTCATGAAATGGTGCAACTTTAGGGATCCATTTTTGTCCCTTGAAAAATGTAACGGAGTCTGTCTTGATTTTTTCACGCAGCGAAAATGTGTAATTTTGTATGTTATATTTTTTTTAATGTTTTGGAATGAATATTGAACGATTAACATTACCGTAAACATAGTACATTATTATTTAGGGTGTGTCACATACTAAAAAACTAACGCATGTTAATTAAACCAAAAATATATACCCAAAAATTAATTCAAAATTAAAACTAAAAAATACTAAAAATCTAACATATGTTAATGAAACCAAAAATATCTACCCTAAAATTAATTCAAAATTAAAACTAAAAAATATTAAAAACCTAACACATGTTAATGAAACCAAAAATATCTACCATAAAATTATTTTAAAATTAAAACTAAAAAATACTATTACTTGACACCTTAAATAATAGTGCATTTTGGAAGAAACACCGACGATTAACAATATCGTGAATCTAGTACATTATTATTTTGGGTGTATCACATACTAAAAAGCTAACATCTATTAATGAATGAAAAATATACTAAATGGATCTGAGAAGGATTGATTTTTTATGCATTGGAATATCAAGACACGCTTCCTTGAATTTTCAGGGCAGCCAAAACCAATCCCAACTTTAGATGTAATACAAATAAATAATTTTTTTGTAGTCAACTACTCTATGTGAATTCACTCCCATTCTAATTTTGATAACTTAATTATCTGCTAATTATAATTACAGGGTCCGTTTGGTAACATATTTTTTGGTTCAAAATCAAATTTAAAAATCGGTTTTGAGAAAATATGGATTTTTTTACCTTTTTCACCATAAAAATCAGATTTTCATAAGCTAAATAATCTGACTGTTAACACCCATATATTTTTAAAATCAAAAATCAAAAATTCCACTAAAAAAATATGTTATCAAACGTACCCATAATCTAACCTCAGATTTCTTTCTAAATGTCATTTTGTAAAAACCAAGGTTTGTAACTGAAATATATGTTTGGAACTTTCATTAATACAAATTTCCATTATTAACCAGATAATAACAGTAATGCTATTTTACAATATTGGGTGAAATCCGTTTCCTTTCCAATAGAAATGAACCCGTCAAATTTTGTCAAATTTTTCCAAAAATACCGCTATTCTAATTTACTAATCACTCATGTACCATAATACAATTCAAATAAATATGGTAATTATGGTGACATATCAATTCATCTCCCAAACTATATTTCTATAACAATAAAAGATCATATTAATTTTTATATACGATTATTAATTTACTATATTCATTCTATCATTTTTTCAATTTTTTTTAAAATTTTAAATTTATTTATCGGGATCATATTTATATACATATCGCACACGTGCGCAAATATTAGACCGCTCACACTTTATTAGCCACTTGGCCATTAGCCCCACGACACGTGTCCCTCCTATTTCTAAGGGTTTTTTTTATCATTGACCCCCTTGAGGTTTTGCATATTGTCAATCAACACCCACTTATTTCAATTTTGTAGTTACTACCTAAACTTTTATTACATTATAACACATACAAAAATTCAAGGAAGGTACAAGTTAGATGCTTAATTAATTAGTTGATAACAAAGCTGTAGAGAAGTGTAATATATTACACATTTTGGGATTCTTTTCAAATTATAAAGCGAATTGTTATTCATTAAACAGTGTTTCAACAATTTTGTTTTTAATAATTATTCTTGTTAATTCGTTATTTTGTCTAAACTTTTTCATCGTTCCCAGATGAAAAGACACATACAAAAAGATGCTCATTTTTCTCGTTCTCGTGTTTGACAACAGTGTCGATTTACTAAGTGCTTGTTACTTAACAGATCAAATTTGACATATACAAATCATGTCCACTCGATCATAAATAACTGATATATTCATTTACTTTACTCATTTGCCCCGTTTGACAATCTACTTTAAACCCATAACTCAACCCGTCTCCTCTACTTATATCTTGTTCTCTCACCCTCTCATAGAAATCATATGCTCTTTAGTTTCAAATTCAAACATACATAGAACAATAATAGCAAACTAGCTAATATAGTAATTTTAGCCAAATCATACATATCTTGTATGAAAAATTGTGTTACATTAATATGTGCTGTAATGCTAGTTAAAAATGATCATCCCGTTTTTATAGCTATTCATTAAATGATAGTAGTATTAAATTGTCTTCTCTCTCGCTCATGATTTTGATCATTCTAACAAAAAAAATACTATATCACAATTTTTTTCAATCGTAGTTGATAAAATGATACATAGGTCGAGTTTTTTTAAGAACTTGAAGTGATAGCTAATCACAGAAAAACAACATTTTTGTGTTAACTTTGAAGAGTAAGACTGCTAGCCTGATACAAATGTTCTAAGAACATGTTTGTTTGCGTTATAAGAGATGATATATGATTATTAGTATCGTAAAATCCATGCGATAACTTAGCAGTTGATATTATATAAGTGATGGTAGTAATCATACCAAGAGTTACGTTAATAAGGGGTTTATAGCTAATACCACCTGTACGGTGGTATTATCCATCCCAGTGATAGTACATAGTTATAAACTATACATTTTATACTATCATACAAACAAACATGGTCTAAGTGCCTAAAGTAAACGAAAGCTAAACACAAGTAGTCAATCAATTGTGCTTTTTAGGTAAAGTTTAGATACCTAATTGTTCAAAATTGAAACACATTGGTACCGACTTAGAATAGTCCAAACCTCATGATACTTAATAGTAATAATTAACCCATACATCTATAATAGATATAGGGTCCGTTTGACATTAGTTTTTTCGGTTAAAAACCTAGAAAAAAAACTTGCTTTCAAAACCATGTAATAAGTGTTTGGGAAAAACTTAAAAAAACGAACTTTCAACATATTGATTTTTGACATTTCTTTTGATAAATTTCACAATATATTGTCGAAAAAAGACCAAATAACACGTCCAAAATAAAAATAAAATTGTATTTGTAGATACGATCAATATTTATTTAAATTATGAAAATAGTGGTAAAAAAGTTATCAAAATCTTCAAAATATGTGTTTTTTTTTTGTTTTTAGACTTTCTAGTTATATTTCTTCAAAATCTAGATTTGTAAAGGCTAAAAAAAAACAGTGATACTAAACGAATATGACTTTTTAAAAGCAAAAAGCTAAAAAAAAGTAAAAAAAAAAGTTTGCCAAACAAGCACATAGATCACATAAATAAATAAATATATAAATACATATATTTAAAAAGTAAAAACCAATAAACCATAGCTCACCTTCTTTAAACCCTATATATATATATACACTGACTATAAATATTAAATAAATATATATATATATATATATATAATGAATAAGTAATTAACAAGTGTTTTAATTAATCAAGGTGCTCCGATAGATAATGGCGATATCGTTATCGGCGGCGATGGTGATGGCGGTGGTGGTGGTGGCGGTGACGGTGTGCCACGTGGATGGGTTATCGGGACCGCATATAGCGGATGTGAACATATTGTTGCCTCCGAAGATGACTCGTCCCGTCGAGTATCGTTTACGGGGCTCCGGTGCTTGCTTTAAATGGTACTCCCTCCGTTCCTTGTTTAATTTTGTCCGCTACGAAAATACCTCCAATTTTGAAGTTGTATCAAAATTGTCGGAATGAAATTTTTTTAGAAGTTGATCGTATAGTTCAAATGTTAAATTTCATGATTAGATTTAAAAAAAAAAAATCAATTTCAACAATTTTGATACAAGTTATATTTTGGTCTGCTATAGCTAGTTTTTCTTTATGTTTTTGTAGTTATTTTTGTTAGGTTTTGTTTAATGTACCATTATATATATATAATTATATTATGTAATATGATAGAATTAGTTTTTTTTTTTTTTTTTCTTCATTTCTGCAGATGTTATTGTTTGTTAGGTTTTGTAGAATGTATAATTTTAAAATTATATATAGATAAAGTATTTATACATATTGTGTAATCTGATAGAATTAGTTTTTTTTTTTCTATTTATGTACATGTTATTATTTGTTAGGTTTTGTTCAATAGACTATTATATAATATTTTTATTTATTTTTATAGAATTAGTTTTTATTTATTTTGTAGTTGTTATTGTTTGTTAGGTTTTGTTTGATATGCCCTTTTCGTTTAGTTTATGCTTTTAAACAGTTTATTTACTTTCCTGTATTTGCTAGGTTTAGGTGAAACAGGTTTGGAGATGCATTATAATTATAGTGAATGATTGTGTCCCCGAAAACTGCTAATGAATTTAAAAATCTAGAAAGCGATATTTGTAAGATGAGAGGATAGTCCCGAGGCCTTTGTTTCTAGCTTTGCCACTGCATATGGAAATAAGCATTTCTGAAATGTTACAACGTAACGTCTTTTTTCGTGCATGATGAATACATTATAAAGATAATATTGTACTTCTTCGTAACAAACAAGGTGTTTGTAGGTATATCTCATGGTTTGGATGATAATGTCGAGCTTTGCGCTTTAGTCTAGGAAAAGGGGTTCATGGATTTATGTTGAATAATTTCTCGTAGACTATAGATCTTTTGAAATAAGTCTCGATTGGTTGGTATTGCAGGGAAAATTTACCGTGTAAAAGATGCACATAAGATCAACTCTAATGGTGAGCTTAGGTGGTTAACAATGACATAAACCTTCACGTATAATTACTTCCTACACTTTAATGTAACACTTCTAATATTCTCAAATTTCCTATGACTATAAATTAGTAGCTATTAAATCAATTATTTTATTGATATTTTTCTTCTATTTCTATATCAGGTCATGGGATCATCACGATATATTGTCTGTTATACCCGAATATAATTCCAGCAACCGGTGTTCAACAAGTGCCAGGCTTAAGTCAATTCTTCCATACAATGGTCGAAAAGAAACTGCTGTTTATGCCACTGATATGCATACTGGAATGTTAATTCGTTGCAAAGTTTATATCGACAATTTCTCAAGAATCCAAATATTTCACAGCTCTATCAAACTCGACTTAGATGGTCTTGCTACACTCCGGGTCCGTGCATTTGATGCTGAAGGTATAATAAAATTTTCAAGATTCACATCTTCTGTACAAATAATTAGTTTATTGGATATTTATCGAGGAAGAATGATCTCAATCTTTTGGTGAAACTTTTGGAAGTTTTAATTTTTTTCTTTGGAAATTATCCTTTGCATTCATGCAGCAATATGACCGACTCAAACCAAAGTTAAATAGCAAATATATCATAAATGGATGAATAAAGACTGCATTTACAAGGGTATTCAAAATTATGATTAAAGTCTGTTCTGAGAGTGATTCATATTCCCCTCTTACTGATGATAATGTACTTTATCAGGTCTTTCTTTTTCTTTCTTGCAGATAATGTTTTTTCATCTTTAGTGGGATTACAATTTTTGTGGAAACTAATCCCTGAAGCTAATGAATTGCCTCATCACTTGGTTCATGTACCTCTAAGGGACTCTCCATTGAGTGATTGCGGTGGATTATGTGGTGACCTAGATATTCAAATAACACTTGAAGACAGTGTAAGTTTTAAGCCACCATTTAACCATTCAGTGCCCAACTCTATGATCCTCTCCTATATGTCTCTGTGTGTGTGTGTGTGTGTGTGTGTCGTTTCTTTTATTCAAACCTAATCTTTTTTCTGCTCAATTTTTGGAAATGAGTATCAGTAAGAAAGATAGCATACTGGAGTTATCGTCTACCTTTTTTTTTTTATTTAAAATGGAAAAAAAGGTATGGTTTGACACACTTTGATTTTGGGGGGTACATATGTAAATTTCAATTGCAATTAATGCACATTCTAAAATAAGTGATTTCCCAAAAGGTATAATTACTAACTGACGAAGGGGATATGATTTTTACTTTGTTTCTAGAGAACTTCTGTTACAAATTGCATTTATAATTAAAGGTTCTAATTTACCTTTTTTTCTTTCTTTTCACAGGGTGTTTTTTCTGATTTATATGTTGTCCAAGGAGTTGGAATTGGCCACCAGACTGTTTCGGTGCATTTAAATGAGCCACAGTTTAAACACATGTCAGATAAGATAATTCTTACAGTAGCAGAGGCCATGTCTCTTGATCCTCCTTCACCCGTTTTTGTCCTCATCGGTGCAATTGTTCGTTATACTCTCAAAGTGATTCGTGGAAATATTCCTCAAGGTTTTCTACGAATCTTTTATCTAGTATTATGTGATGCTAATTTATTTCGTACATGTCTTTCTTTTTTTCTTAATTGTCGCTTCACTTATTCTGTCTTTCTGTCAATTGGGATCATTGGATACTTTAGCCTCACCTTTATACTGGATTTTGATAGTCAAGATTTTTCCTTATATCTTCTTGATGTATTGTGACATGTGCCTGATAGTTTGTGGTATAACCTTAATTTTGACTGACAATTGCATGTTCACGGGCTGGTTGTTTTTATTCTTTTGTTTATGTAGGTTAGTTGGGGGGGAAAAGTACTGTAGAACTTATGAAGATGCATAATAGTTTCTAATATATGTACCTAAAACAAATAATAGTTTCTAATCTATCCATAAACATCATTTTACCACTTCTATACCTAGGAACACTACAGAATTGTTTGATTACAGATTTATGGCTCAAATTGGAATTTTCCACATTTAGAAAAACTAGGTTCATCCAGCTTAAAGTTGCAAGCTTATTGAGGCCAAAACATCAGAAAGTATCGGCTCTTTCACTAGTTAACTAATGCGTTCAAGATCTTAAGGGAAAAAATCCGCAAAATAGCTGAGTTATAAGCTGCAACCGAACAAGGCGACCATGAAGATGTGTCTGCCCAGAACCTAGTTAAAATTGCTATGGATCGCGTTAGAGGAATAAGTTATGTATTTGAAGCTTTGGATTCAATAACGACTTATTTCTCGTAACATGTGGCTAAGGAAGTCTTATGCTTTCATTTTGTGCTGTTTGCTTGATACTAACAGTTGTTTATCTTTCCACAAATTTAGACCTTTAAAATCACGTTTCTTGTACTGCAAACCTATACTAGTAGCAAAACTGTTCCTGGATTTTATATTAATCTGAATTTTGGCTTGGTCCTACTAATTTAACCCTCAAAGACCGTGTAACTTGTACAATGAACCTATACTAGTGGGGAACTGTTTGGTGCATTTTATACAGAAGCTGTTATGTTTAAAACTTTTGATCTGGTTTATTTTTCGTGTAAGATATACCCCCATGATGGTGTTTCAGTATTTCCTGTAGTGAACAAATACTAGCAGTAAAACTGGTTGATGATATTTATATTATTAGTCTGGTGTTCTTTAACCTTTTTGTTTGGTTTTTAAAGTTTCCTGCGATAAACCTGAGTTAGCTGTTCTTTCCTTTTTCATTTGTATGTACAGTGGTAACTCTGCCATCTCCATATCACCAATGGTCTATTTCCAACTCTACCGTGGCTCAAGTGGACTCTGTAAGGGGTTTAGCTCAAGCGCTACAATTAGGATGCTCATCTGTTATTGTTGATGATACAAGGGTTGCTGGTCATTCACAAATATCATCTCTGATTGTTGTATTACCTGACACGATACATCTGTTTCTGATCCCTCTGTCCCAAACTAAAGAACCCATTGATGAGCATAACCTTATTCCATCTGTGTCACGTTGGTATGTTGTATCTGGAAGAAAATATCTAGTACTTGTAAAGGTTTATACACGAGGCCCTGATGCACACGAAATCTATATTACAGAGGTAATATCTGTTTGCTTTTAAAATAATAGCTTTTCGGATGTGCATTATCATGAGAAATAGTTCCTGAATCCTGACCTACAACGAAATTCGACTTTGTACATTAACCTATCATTTTTAAGTTTAATACACTAATCTTATTTCATAGCTCAATCGGAGTACATCCACATTAGCAGAAAAGCTCATGATTTTGTAGTCACACGTGTACATTAATGTTTCTGTAGTCATCACTTTGTACACTATCTTATTGATACTTTTGTACACGAAATAAAATGTAGTAATTGAGCAATAAGCATTAGCTTAGTGTACTAATTAGAACACTTTTTAGGTTAGTGTTTAAAATTACAAAAGCTTAATAAGTTGCTGTACAAAATAGCAGAAAATGTATAAAATTTGAAGTACTAGTTTCTCTAGCTTGCTTAAATTATTTTATGTAGGATCGGTAATCAATTGATTTGTCAACTGAGTAAATTTTGTATAGTTTGTCATTTTTCCTGTCATTACATGTACCTTGTTATATCAGTTTGAGAACCTGCCAATTATTTTCATTTAATTTTTCCTGATTTTCAGATGGACGAGGTTATGTTACATGACGATCAGTCCGGTTGCTTGAATATTATTAAACATGGGTCATTTAATTCTAGAGTTCTTGAAGCAACTTCTTACGGTTTAGGAAAATTGTTTGCGACTTTAACATATAATACTGGGAATGATGCAACGAAGGAGGTAACCATTTATTCTCTTGTTTTAACCTTTTTCTTGAACAGTTTATTTTGAGGTTCTTTTTTTTTGCAAGATATTGGTCTTGTTTTGTGTAAGATTTTAAGCAAAAGATTCTTCTGTGTTACAGAAAAAAAGTTAGCTTCTTTCAGCTTAAAGCTTTTATTTTTTCAGGCTGGAAAACTATAAATCAAACAAGGCCATTGCGTATAGAATTTGTAATAGAGTAAAAAAATCTGCAACTAAACAAGGCCATTTCATGTGGAATTTGTAAAAGTTATTTACTTACTTACTGGCTTACTGTTTTGCTAGCAGAGGTATAAATAGTTTGAATATGCATTGCTTTACATATTTGTTCAGATTCTCAAGATTGTGGAAGAAGTTATGGTCTGTAATCAAGTGAAATTTGCCATGAAGAATAAAAATCTTAGAAACAACAGTATTTTTCTTCCATGGGCACCTTCAGTCTATCAGGAGTTGGATCTTGAAGTAACAGGAGGTAAAAAACTTATTCAATATCCGTGTCTTTTTTTAGGATTAACACTTGCTTCTCATGAGATTGATAAACATTTATGGTTTCTAAACTTCTAGGTTGTTCAAAAGTGTCCACGGATTACAAATGGTTTTCGTCAGACAGGGGTATAGTATCGATATCTGCTTACGGGGTTGTCCAGGCAAAGAAACCTGGTAAAGCTACTATCAAAGTAGTCTCCGTTTTTGATCCTTTCAATTATGATGAGGTAATGAACCACGTTAGTGAACATGGCCTAATGTTTGTTTTCTTTATTGACATGGCCATTTATATATGTACTTGACTTTGGAGGGTTGTAGTCCTCTCCTTTCTTGTTGGCTGCTAATAACTTTTGAGAGGTCAATTTATTGAAGTTACGGGATTGTTTGGTTGCATATTTAGTAAATAAGCTGATTCTTTAGAGGTTACTGAAAAGGCTATGTTAGTTCCGCTTGAAGCTTGAAGCTTGAAGCTGTGAGAGTTCTCAGGCTACGACCCAGAAAAGCTCAGCTTTAAGCTGAACCAACCAAATGTCGGTGCAGCTTTCAGGGGTAAAGCAAATACAAGCTGCAACCAAAGAAGGCCTATGGTTTGGTTGAGAGTTCATAAAAAAATTCTTCAACACTTAGTGCTCATATTAAAATTGCTAAAACTTTAAAGTTAAAAGCTAATTGGTTAGTTTTGTAATTCGGTGGTGGTCAATTTGTCTTTATTCCGAAGCCATTTTCTAATTTGACATATTCTTGGTAAATGTTTCCATAATTACATGATGATCATCATCAAACTACGCCTTTATCCCAAAACTACATGATATGTTTTTTTCTTCTTCTAAAGGACATGATATGTTGGGTTGATAGTGATATTTTTAAGCATTATGTGCCATAGAATTTTTTCGTTATTGATGAAATCTCTTTTAATACTGTACAGGTAGTTATTGACGTTTCTATCCCTTCTTCTATGGATATGTTGCCAATCTTTCCCGTTGAGACCATAGTGGGCTCACATCTTCAAGCTGCTGTTACGATGAAAGCATCTAATGGTATACATAGCCCAGCTATTTCGTCATTTCATGTATTGATTTATAAAATTGGTTACAATTATGTACACCAAGCTGTAAAAAAATGGCAAGTAGTGACCTAACTTAAAATTTCTGCAGTTTGTACTCCACACAAATAAGTATCCCATAGTTTGGAGACTACTATAGGAGACATGTGATGAATAGTGTTGTACAAGCGTAAAACAATGAAGTATAATAGTCTATAAAATATTTTTTTTCTGATAACTAATTAGGAAAACCCAGCTTATGAGGTTTTTCGATTTGGTACACCAAGGGTACTGAATTTCTGAGAATTGTAAACTTAGTGTACTAAAAGCTGAGTAGATAATCGAAAGAAGATGTTTTAGTTCCAAAACAGTAATTTACCCATTAATTAAATATTTTCCTTTTATAGAAAATTTGTTAATGTTGGTATTTTTCTACAGGTGTATACTTTGATAGATGTGATGCTTTCAGTTCCTTTATTAAGTGGAAATCTGGAAGCGAATATTTTAAAATACTGAATACAACAACGGACTCGATTTCCATCAGCAGCAGGCAATATGGTCCTCCATGTGCATGGACTAACATGTATGCTGCTGGTTCTGGTTCCACGATAATAAACGCGATGCTTTATGAAAAAAATAAAATTATTCTAAAAGCCTCATCACGCATTTCAGCATACACGCCACTTATTGTTAGCCAGGTAAGTGATGGAAATCAATTTGGCGGCTACTGGTTTAATCTTTCCCAAGCTGAAGCCGGTCAGTTTGAAAATTTGGATGTGTTATACCTGGCCCCTGCTTCATATTTGGATATAATTTTAATTGGAGGACCTGACCGATGGGGTGAAGGTGTTAAGTTTATTGAAAATGTGGAAATTTTAAGCGAAGTAAATACTTCCCTGAGAAATGGAGTTGATGCCCATCAATTATCTACCACTCATGCCAGTTCTTACAGGATTTTGTGCAGTAAATTAGGAACTTATGTAAGTTTTTCTTCATCTGAACCTGGGTCTTGTTTTGTTACAGTTTATAAGCTCGTGTACTTTGCTTGTCTAAAAATTGGACCGCATTTGGTTAACCAGTTTAAAACCTGCGTTTTTTCTGAAATTTTGGCTTGAATAAGCTAGACTCTTCAAGCTTAAGATGAACCTGACAGAGAAGCCCTTTTTCAAGTCTTCTGATTATCTTGATACTCAAAAACATCAGCTTATTTGCTTTAAGGCTGCAATCAGAGAAGCCCTTTTTCAGTCTTCTGATTATCTTGATTGACTTATTCAGGGAATATTAACTTCTTCTTTTCTCAATCTGTAAAAATCAGCGAGTCGTTTTCAAACGCGGAAATTTGATTGGAGATGGCCATCTAGCTCCTGCTATTGCAGAAGTACAACTGAGGCTTACATGCAGCTTTCCTTCCATGATAGTACTAATAGTTGATGAAACTGGTAAGTTGATGGTTACTTAATATTTCTCTTGTTAAGGGAAAATATCACTCTCTATTCACCAAACTATTAGTTTTTTACAATTAGTACATGAAGCTATTATGTCTCACAAAACAGAACTATTAGTAAACTAGCGGTACAAATTCTACTTGAAAGCAATGGACATGTAATTGTTTGATTAAGTCGGTGTACTAAGACCCAATTTGTATACCAAGATTAAACTTTTAAGCGATGTTCTATTTTATGTAGATGGGTGCCTAAAATTGTGAATTTTGATAGGTTGGTGTTGTAAATGTTCCATATTTTGTAGACTGGTGACTATTTTTGAACCTTATCAATTGTTAAAAGATATTAACGTTGGTGTACAAATGTGATACTAGTTCAATTGTAACACCAATTGTCCCCATACCTAAGGTAGAATCTCTAGTTGGTCACCCAAATTCAGTTGAAACATTATTGGTCCCTATGATTTAAGTTACACTAATAGCTCCAACAGTTTATGTTATACAAGTGATCCTCATGTATATTACGACTGAACCCCATAGGAAGGGACCACTGGGGCAACTTATTCAAAATTCGGGGACCAATTCAGTTGCAACTGACACTATGAGGACCCAGTTTATAATTTTCCCTTGGTATGGTTACCCTTGCTGTAATACACCCTTTCTCTCAAACAAGTATATGTTCTTCTGTTTCAAAATGCAGTCTTACATATTTTGCGGTAACAAGAGTTTCTGGTTTGCCACATATATACCAACTAATTTATGTCAATTCCATAGTGAATAAGCATGATGCCATTTTGAGGTCAGCTGAAGCTGCTCGCAGTCCAGATCGAGCACGTGTCATTCCTGTAACTGTAGCTAATGGGCGCAGTATTCGGATTTCTTCGGTGGGTGTAAGCCATACAGGAAAAGCTTTTGGAAATTCGTCTTCGCTAAAATTGAAATGGGAACTCATTAATTGTGATGGTTTGGCGTATTGGGACCATGATTATGACTTTTCTAATTCCAAATCTAGCTGGGAAAAGTCTCTGGTCATGCAAGATGTTTCTGGATTGGTACTACTAAAACTTTTCCATCTCCATTTTCTTACATATTATTATTTTTGTGTATAGAATGCAAATAACCCCATGTATCTGAACTTTGCAATCAACCCACATGTTAAGTTTTAGAGTTGCTAAACTTTACATACACTCTATAATCCTATTTGTACAATCCTGTTTCTATTCTTCATATTATGTTGATATCCATCCACAGCAAGCAACCAATTATGGGATGGCACCGAATTCTTTAAGAATGCAGTTCGCCTTTAATGAGACCTTTTTGTTTTTGTGTAGGCTTCTCCAAGACACTAAGTTTTCGTTAACCTCTATTTTAGGTGAATATACTATAGTAATACATGTATCAAAAAAAAGGAAGTGCAAGCACAAAGTTATGCCATGCTAAATTTTGACATGCGGTTTTAATTGCAAACCTTAGACAGTACATGGGGATTAATTGGAAGTATTGGAATTACATGATTACTTTGCAAAGCACCTATTGTACACGAGGTCAATTGGTGTGCGTTTGTCTCTTAAATCTCGAATGTTTTGTTGGATCAGCTTCCTAATTATGAATACTAAGAACAGTGGCTGTATGTATATACTAGTGAATTTGCTTTGCATTAACCCTGCATGGTTGCAAACAATAGATGAATACTTGCCATCCATACTGTTCTGATGAATATTTTGTTGTCTAAAACATATTTCCTTAAAGTTTGTATCTGAATTACAAGTTTTAAGGTTTAAAGTATAATTAAGGTTTATAAATTAACTGTTAGTTATTGAAATTAAGTTTAAGTTTTTCAGTGCATAGCACGTGTTTCTGTTATTGGCTTCTTCAAATATGTGGATATCTATCAGTCCGTTATTGAGTAATTTAAGGTTGGTAAGATAAGTATCTGTTAATTATTGGAATTATTTTCTTAATTTTTCAGTGCATTGTACGTGCTTCTGTTAATGGCTTCTCTGAATATGTGGAAGTTGATCATTATATTTTGCCATTGGAATCTTCAGAATTGAGCAATCTCACCGATGCGGTGCATTTACAGGTTTGTTATTCATGCTCAATTTTTTTATTTATTTTTTCGCTACCTGGAGCCTGTTTTTCATTTTAAAGCACCGACTTACGTGAATACTTGCAAGTTGCATGTATGCTAACAACAGCTAAATGTTCCAAAAATTTAAGTAAAACAAGAAATATGTTTCCCTTTCTATTAGGCGTTTCACATTCCCAATCACTTTACTTCTCTGTCCAGTTATGCCATAAAATCTTCCTGTTTAGCAACTTTGGTTGGAAAAATTTCTTTTTTTATTAATTTTTGAGATGCGAAATTATCTAGTCTGTCTAATTATTTGTGGATATGTTTATAATTGGGGATTCATCATATTTTTCTTCTCTTATAAATATATGATTATATTCAAATGCAGCTAGTTTCTACTTTAAGGGTTGAGCCGGAGTTTAGTTTGCTATTCTTCAACCCTGACGCTGAGGTAACCTTTTACTACATTCTCATGTCAGGCATTCTGTTTAAGGGCTTATTTGTTTGCAGCGTTTAAGCATATAGCTGGGTTTAATAGATTGAGAATAAGCTAGATTCATCCAACTTTAAAATTCTAGCTTTTTTAGGCCGAAAGATTAAAAAAGCAAGCTTTTAAACTGATCAACCAAATACAATCCAGCGTTCAAATGAAAGCGGGAGAAAAAAATGTGAGCTTAAAAGCTGCAACCGAAAAACGCCCTAGAATGGTACAAATTTTATTGTGTCACTTCGGTCCCGTTCTTTAACCGATTATTTTACTTTTTCTAGCTGAATCTGTCAATTGTTGGAGGAAGTTGTTCTTTGGATACTGTGGTAAATAACACACAGATAGTACAAGTAATTCAGCCAAAATCAAATTCGCAATGCTTTCAATTGGCGCTAGCTCCCAGAGGATTAGGAACTTCACTTGTCACAGTTTATGATATTGGAATATCTCCTCCACTTGCTGCAACTTCTGTGGTAGATTTCCATCTTTTTTTTCTTAATATAAATATTTGTGCAATTTATAGCAAGTTCTTCCGCTTTTTGCCTTTTGAATCTTTCCCTTGTTATATCTTGTTTCACAATCACTTGTACAGCTCATACTTATTAAGTATTTTACAGGTCCAAGTCTCTGATATAGACTGGATACGAATTACCTCCCCTGAAGAGTTAAGCATCATTGTAAGTAAAATCAAATTATCACTTGTGTTGGTAATTAAAATGTCTATTTCTCTTACCTAATAATATTGCAGGAAGGAAGTCTGCACCCCATTGATCTGTTGGCTGGAATTGATGGCGGACAAACTTTTCACATTTCCCAGGTTTGAATACAAACAGGCCATCACATTTTTGCTTTATTTCCTGCAAATATCTCTTTTTTCGCGCCTGTCTACGAGGTCACCCAAAATAAGATCCACTATTGTTTTCCTTTTCAAATTTTCTAATTTAACTTTTATCAAAGCTTCATGAACCAGAAGGAATCCTTATGCTTAAAGTTTCAAAATAACCGTCTTTTTGCAGTATGCTTTTATGAGCTTACGGGTCTATATTGAAGATCGTTTGGTTGAGTTGGCAGAAAGTGATGACTTGTCAAGTCCTATCGATGGATATTTGAAAAGTCCAAATTTCCACATTCGAGCAATAAAAACAGGCTTTACCACTCTTTATGTGAGTTTTTTTCTTCTTCTTTAATAAATCTCAGATTGTTTTCAAATGGTGCTCTAAAACATCATCAAATATTTGGATATTAGGTCAGTGCTCGACAACATTCTGGAAGAGAGATACTGAGTCAACCCATAAAGGTTGAAGTGTATGCTATGCCTATATTGCATCCTAGTGATATCTTCTTGGTACCAGGTGCATCCTATGTGGTATGTTCAATTGTTCAAGTATATATGCTAGTTCTTTCAATTTGTATCTATTTATTTTTACATATTTAGGTAAATAAACTCTAATTATAGAGATGGATCTGAAGAACTATGTCCTTGGTGCATATAGTTGGGTTAATTTCAGTTATTTTGATAGACGTTATGATACGAATATTAGTTTCATTTTTAGTCCCTTAAACTAATGCCTCAGTTTCAATTTTGTCCATACACTTTTTTATTACTCAGTTGAATGCATGCACTTTATGATTTAAGCACCTTCTGCCCCTAAAGCTAACACAGTCACTTCTTCCGTTATATATAAGAATTCATTTATAAACTTTTCGAAGAAATTTGCTTCTGTTTAATCATGTTTTCTTCAATCCTCATGTCTTACTCCCATCTAAATGTGATGAGGTAAGCATAAATTGTAAAGTTTCAATTCTAATCTCACCAAAAACTCAAACATATAGAGATGATAGCAGTAAGGAACTAGAGTATAAAAAAGAATTTTCGGTTCTACTTTCTCTATATATGATGAATGAACTGGAAAGTTCAGTAGTTAAAAGTTCTTGAAATCAACTAATATTACTCAGAGCTCCCATGCCTGCTCCCGCTTCGCGCAACTATGACTGAAACTGCACATTACGGAATTACAGGACATAAATGAGAGATGAAACTTATTATAGGGACTAAGAATGAAATTAACCCTATGTTTTTTCTTTTTTAATCTTTTCCTATTCAAGCACCTTTGCTTACTAATGTTGTTTCTTCGTTTAGCTTACTATGAGAGGAGGCCCGACCATTGGTGCACATGTGGAATATAGTAGCTTGGCTGTTGAAACTGCAAAAGTACACATTTCTTCAGGGAGACTATTTGCGGTTTCACCCGGAAATACTGTAATCATATTGAGTTTAATCAAATTTTTATATTTTTTTCATGAAATATTCCTTATATATAACACTGTATATATTTTGTCATGTACAGACTATAGTTGCTATGGTGTATGGACATGGAGACACTGTAATTTGCCAAGCAATTAGCCGAATCAAAGTTGGGATCCCTTCTTCTGCGATGTTGATTACACAGAGTGACCAAGTTGCCGTTAATTATAATATGCCTATATTTCCCCGTTTTTCTGAGGTAAGTATTTCTAATATTTTATGATTAGTGTCACTTTCTTTATAAAATATTGTGTAACAAACTAACAATCTGCTGATAATTCACAGGGAAATTTGTTTTCCTTTTATGAGCTCTGCAAGAATTATAAGTGGGTAATAGATAGCGAAAAGGTCTGTTTTTTGCTGTTTATATTTGAATTGCTGTTGATTACTGGTATGTTACTTATGCAATAAAAAAATCTCACTGATCTGGTGCTTTTCAGGTTCTAGGCTTCCAAAGTAGAGAGCCTTTACCTAATGAGAATGACCTCCTGTCTTTTATTGAAGTAATAGAAGGAAGGTATGTTCTGCTGTATCCATATATACACACACACATTGTCAGTTACCAGTCCAGTTTTGTCCTGGCAATATGCTTCCTATATTGCATGATTTTGTCAACCCAATTTTGATGTTTTTTTCCTGTTTCGATAAACCAATCTATCTCCAATTTTTTTTTTTAGTACAACATTTTTTAATCTCTGATGCACTAACCTTACGCAGTGCATTGCGTTTCTATAATGACGTTTGGACTCTAATGTTATGGTAATTATCACTTTTCTATGCTAACATACTGGTCAATTCGGAGTTATTACTTCTGTAGACTAACTAACCTATATGCTAAAATTAATGGGGGAGTGTACTGAATGAGCAATGAACATTAGGTTAGTGTACTAATTACATCTTTTATGTTGATTGTACAAAATTAAAAAATACTTGATAGGTTGGTGTACAGAACAACAAAAAATAATTTTTTACGATTTATCTTTAAAAATCTCTTACATCATTTTAACTTTTTGACAGATCTGCCGGTGTAACAGAAATTACAGTATCATTCTCTTGTGATTTCAATTATTCTGGAAGACTTTATCAATCTATGACATACACCGCTTCAACAACTATATCAGTGGTATCCGAACTACCTCTTGCATTAGGAGCGTCGGTGACGTGGACCCTACCGCCACATCATACTTCATCACAGCTTTTGCCAATGTCTTCAAGTCCTTACAATATTTTGAGACATAAAGGAGCAATTTCTTATTCTTTGTTGACACAATGTGGTAATAAGAATGATGAGGTGCAGAAAAATGATGTATATATAGAAGGTGATAGAATAAGAACAGAGGAAAGCAACAATATTGCATGCATTCAGGCTAAAGACAGAACTAGTGAGAGAACTGAGGTTGCAGCTTGTATTAGGGTTGCAGAGGTAATGTTTTGATATTTTTGCTCCTCTATATTTTGACATAGCTTATAGCCGGACGATTATTGAATATTCACCTTTTATGTTGAAGTTTAGAACTTCCTCCCTCCATCCCATATTGTTTGTTCACTTTAAAAAACTGGTAAAGAAGTATGTACATTTCTCATTTTCATAGTCTTAAAATGATACTCTTTATAAAGGATTTTTTTTTGGATATTTAACACAAAGAAAGTTAAGATGATGTCTCGTTAAATATTTGGGTGCCCATACTCCGAGAATATGGACAGAGGGGTGTTAGGTTAGTTTAGTCATTCCAAGGTTTAAAGATCTAGCATTTTTCAATAGTTTATCAGGGTAATACACCTACTAAGTTAAGAAGTAGAATGTAGCACAGAATATTATTTCATCAAGTTTTTGGATAGAAAACCTCCACTGCTTCATGTACTGTTAAATTTTCGTCTTAGCTGGCATTTTTCCTATGTATTTTAACTTCCTGTCAAAATCTACTAATGTATATTTCTCTTTTCATCGTTTAATTTAAGTTGATGGCCAGGTTTCTCAAATAAGGATATTCAATAAGAACTTTCACAGAGTTGATCTTGCTATCGGTGCTGAACTTGATCTTCCAATAAACTATTACGACGTCCTAGGTAATTAACGTAAAGTAATTTGATCTGTTTGTTTTTATCTACATATTCTAAATGGTGTCCTATACTATCTTATTAATTTGGTTTTCGCAGGAATCCCTTTCCTCGAGGCATTCAATGTTCCATTTGATGCTGAAATTAATTATCCTGATATTGTTCACATTAATGTCAGTACTGATGGCAGTGGGAGTATCCATCTGAAGGTTTGTTCATTCTGTTTTCCAAGTTTTGTATATAAAATTTATTGCATCTTCTCCTAAATTAACCCTATCTCATGTTGGTCAATTTTTAATGAAGGGTTTGCAACATGGTACTGCTCTTTTACATTTGTTTATGAGCAGTAATGAACAGAAATCGGACTATATGCTGGTAATTACTTTCTCTTCATTTATGATATGGTCAATAACAGTTTATACACCCTACTGTCACGAATTTTCAATTTTGTATACCCATTTAAAGACATTCAGTGCACCAGACTTTCATTTCTTCTTCATAAGTGACGTCACATGCCATCTAATTTGACGGAAAAAGTAACAGGACTGCACTAGATGAAAACAAAACAAAACAAAAGCTATGCAAACTGTGCACTATCAAAGAAACACCCTATTTGGCATTACTAAATCGAAAGATGGTAATAGGGGGGGTGTATAAACTGTAATTGACCTTGTATTTATCTATAAATACTAGAATGTTGAATTTTAAATGTTACGCTTCTCTTAGGTTTCTAAATTTTAAATGTTCACTTATAGTGTATGCAAGATTATGCATCTTCGCACCAACCTCTTTCTAATCTTAAATGTGCACAATATCCGTACCTCTCTGTTGTTTCTTTCATAGTTTAAGAGTCGTGATTATGATATGATCATTTTTTTATTCCAGATTTCAATTGGTGCTCATTTATATCCTCAGAATCCCGTACTTCAACGAGGAAGCAGTCTCAACTTCAGTATTGAAGGTTTGGCTTTTGACTTAAAGTAGTACTAGTTATGCACACCTTAGGTGATTAGCCATTGCTCTTGAAAGGTTTCTTAGTTTTTTTTGCTATTGCAGTTGATTGAATTGATTTATTCTTAAGCCCTTTCTTAATAATACTATGTTTCCATTTCTTTCTTTTTTCTCATCTAAAGAATCAAATGATCGCGTCTTTGGCCAGTGGTTAACTTCCAATGAGAGTGTTATATCTGTTGATACAATGTCTGGAAAATCCGAAGCTATTGGGGAAGGTATTGCTCAAGGTATTTTGTTTTATATTCATTTTCTGTATCTCTTGGTAGGATGATTGACTGCAAAAAGCGTTTCCTATGGTTTACTAAGTTTTATAGATTTATATCATTTCCCAGTGGTCTTTAAAAGTTCAAACTTGAAGCTGCAAACTACAGTTACAGTTCAGAATAGTGGAATCATTGTTGTTGATGCTCCAAAAGAGAAGCTCACAAATGTTCCTTATCCGGCAGAAGGATATAGTTTCTCCGTGAATTTCAGGTTCGCTAATGGACTTGCCTATACAGATAACATTTAGAATATGTGTTTCTATAGAATGTCTTGCCTCTGAAATGCTAAATGAGTCAGTTCTTGTATGTTCTCTAATCCTATGAAGATATCATAAGGCTGAAATGCAGTAATTTGTCCCCACTCCCCATACTTCGAATTAAATTTTAATAGATTCCCATAATTTCAATTAAGACAGTAAATTTTCTGAACTTTAGATGTTCTTATTTGGTCCCCATAGTTCCAATTAAAACGTATATGTGCCCATAAATTGACCAAGTTACACAAATAGTCCCCATGTTCTGATTGGGTTACAATAATGATAGCCATTGGACAACACTAGTGGTCCATAACAAAGGCATTACTGGTGTAAGTTACAGAAACTATCGGAACAACCTTGATGTACTTGAAACTATGTGGACCAACACTCTAACTTGTTCAAACTGTTAAGACGAATAGTTTTGCAATTGAGACTGTGGACTAAAAGTACCAAACTTAATTTCTCTCAAAGTATTTGAACCATTGGTGCAATTCAAACTTATTGCTAAATGGGTGCGCTTATGTACGCAGTTTTACTTTTTCTAGTTTGACTTTGATTTCCTCTCATACAATCATATATTTAATCATTTTGATTCTCATTAGTCATAATGAAATGTAAATGTATATTTTTTTGGGCAAATGCAAGTGAATTTCTTACCCCTTGTTTACCATGAAGCTTCTTTTGATTTAATAATTTACTCTGCTATTCTTCTTGGTTAAGTTGTTGCATTTAATTTGTTATGTACTTTTTCACTGTCTTCCATGAGTTTATATGTAGAAAATTTAAGCCTTGTTTGGTTGCATCTTAGAAGCTTCGTTTTGTTTTTTACTCAAAAAGCTGGACTGTATTTAATTGATCAACTTAGAACTTAAGCTATACTGGTCTAAATAAGCTAGAGTTTTAAACTCGATGAACCTAGCTTTTTCATAACTCTAAAAATCCAGCTTCTTTTCTTAAAATCTACAACCAAACAAGCCCTTGATTATCCTCTGGTTCAGAGATTACATGAACGATTTATTAAGTAGTCGTTCACTTTTTTCTGATTTTTTTTATGTCAGAAATGCTCATCACAACAAGTTTGGAGCTCATCAGGATGGTGTTGAAGTACCATATGACTGTTCTGTGGACCCTTCTTTTCTCGGGTTCGTCTTGATACCTTATTTTTCTAAAATATATGCTCAAAACATATAGAGTTTCAGAAATTCATACTATTCTTGTATATTTCAGGTATAGTTTGCCATGGAAGGATCTTGATACTGGTAAACTATATTGCCTTTTTTTCCCTTACCCTCCAGAGCATTTAGCACGCAGCGTACCGAAATCAAAGAATAGAAAAAAGGAGATATATGTAACTATCAAAGCTTCTTTAAGAGGAGCTGATCAAATATCTGGATCTGCCTCTGCCCCATTTATTGGAGGCTTCTCCATTATAGATATGGACAAGGTAACATGATAATCTCCATTAGAGGGTATATTAGAATAGAAATTTTCGTTGGTAGACTCTAGGATTATTTTATCTCTCATGTTGTAATTCTCTCGGTTCTTGAATCTCAAACTTACAAAATCGACTGTGTTGGAATTTATTTAATATAAAATTGACTGTATTGGAATTTATTTAACAAAATCAATTTAATCTTTATTACTAACAAACATCTTGCAAAAGCAAGTAGACTAAATTATTATTAGTGTTCCATAAGTTCTGTTAGGGTTTGATAATCCTATAATAACCAGAAAATCAAAGGATGAGAGAGAGAGAGTTTTGTACACCAAAAATGAATTATGGTTTATGATAAAAGGGGAGAGGCTTATTTAGTCTAAAGAGAAAAGACTGAAGCACCAGGAATAACTGAAACATTTGTACTAACAAAACGACCATTGATGTAGAGGTAAATTAATTTTGAGCAAAATGTAATTGATTTATATTGTGGATTATTTTATGTTTTCATTTTCCACCAGCTTACTGTATGGAATGTTATCCACAATCTATGTTATGCAAAACCAACGTATCCAGTTGTGTATATTCAAAAAGAGAAATAGTCTGAGCATTTTTTGCTGTTGAAAATTTGTGTTTCAGAAAGCTATGCAGATAAATCTGACAGGGGACTATTTCATCCATAACTTGACCATTCTGGGGAATACAGGTATATAAAGTCTATATTTTCCCGGCCTCGTATATTTTGCATAAACAACTACATAAATATGTAACTTAATATTGTTTTGTGTTATATAGATGTGGAAGTCGAATGGGAGAAAACGGAAAAGTTGATGGTCAAACTTATTGAAAGAGAAGATTCTCAAAGCGGAGGGTGGGCAAAATATGAGGTAAAACATCATTAACCATCCATTTGAGTTTTTCATTACCAATAGGCAAAACGTTTTCTTCTTGATTTGGGAAGTTTTTTTTTTTGGAAATTTGATTTCAAAAGTTAGTTCAGCTTCATTTGGGTTCTTCAATAAAACCAAGCCAAGTGTGAAGTTATTTAACTTCAGCAGTTAATTCCCATTCCCCTCGTAACCTACAAACATAAGCTTCTGGGTTAATTATGGTTTAGTGACCTGTGTTTTGGTCACTTTTCAGATTGGTGACCCAACTTTTAACAATCCCGTATCAGTGACCTCAATTTAGTGACCTGTGTTTTGGTCACTTTTCGGATTGGTGACCCAACTTTTAACAATCCCGTTTTAGTGACCTCAATTTATAGTTTAACTTGTTTTAGTGACCCGCCGTTATATTTTTTGGACGGAAACCGTTTTGATATTTCAATTTAGTCCGTATAGTTTAAAACTTAACAATAAGCGCTTAAAAATTCTAAAAATTATACACTTATATAAGCCCACTTAAATTACACACTTATATAAAACATGTGTTTAACTGAGTTGCACAATTAGCAAATAAAATGAATACAAGTGTCGATCACCATAAGAACTCTATTAGTTGGGATGATATAAATATATCTTTACAAAACTAATGAATTGAAAGTAGACTTACTAACAACTCAATTTTAATAATTTATCATTTTTTTTTTCATTTCTTCACGTATAAATAAATATATAGAATAAAGTCAAAACTTATAACATCATCTTACATCAATGAATAAATTTGGATATAATAAAACCAAATATGTATGAGTTAGAATCTAATTAGATTCTTATTTTATTTTAGCATAAGACTAATCACTCAAAAAATTCATACGTTTGTAATAAGTTTAATAATAAACTTACATAGCAGAAAAAAAGAACGATTTAGCTTATATTTATATATTAATTTGTAGCACGTGGTTTCATAGTTTTATATCATTTTTAAATTTGCATTTACAAAACTTGTTTTTTTTTTCAATTTACATATGAAAATGTAACTTGCATTTGATAGTTTTAAAAGATTTCATGTAAGTGCTTTTATTTAAGTGTGTAATTTTATAATTTTTAAGCGTTTATCGTAAATTTTTTAACTATACGGACTAAATTGAAACTTCAAAACAATTTCCATCCAAAAAATGTAACGGCGGGTCACTAAAACAACTAAAACGGGATTGTTAAAAGTTGGGTCACCAATTCTAAAAGTGGCCAAAACAGAGGTCACCAAAGCATAATCGACCCTAAGCTTCTTATAAGATGCTAACACATACCTTTCTGTGACCCACTTGCAGTTTAGAAGAGTATATATATTTTTTGTTTTAAGTTTGCAATTTAATCACAATGAACTTTTTTGTTCCCCTCGTAACCTACAATCATTGCTTATTATAAGATGACTCACTTTGTTTGATTGGTTTCTGTAGTTTAAGGTGCATGATGGCGGATATAAGAGTTATCTTTACTCATGGACCCGTAAAGACTTGAAAGATACAATAATTTTCACACAACCAGCCACAGGTATGCAATTTATATGCATTTAAAAAAAAAATTGCTGGTATTTTGTATTCCCTTTTTTTATTTGGCTCCGTCACTTACCATTGATCATTCATTTCTCATCTCTTACTTTGGTCTCCAATAAGTTTTCTTCTAGATTTTTGTCTGAATCCCAAAACCTAGAGGTAAAAACGTTACCATTGAAAATATTGGTGTCAAAGTGGTCTTAGGACTAATTGTTGCCTTGGTTTTTGTGAATTTTCAATATTGCTGATGGCCGTGTCTGGTGCAACTTTTAAGATCACATTGTTTTTGCTTAATGATGGAGTATAATTAACCAACCAGTGTAAAGGTTCAGCTTTAAGCTGGATGAACGTAGCTTTCTCCGCTCAAAATATCCAGCGTAATGCTTAAAAGCTGCAACCAAGCAATTCCAATACTGATGAATCTACGACAAATGGGCTTTTTTACAGGTCAAAGAGAGGAAATCGATTTCCAATATACAGTGTATTTTCCTTTTAGTTGGCACCTAAAACAATTTCTCGTGCTCTCTACCTGTTTCGTTGTTTTTCTTGTTTGCCTCAATTGCCTTTTGAACTATATGGAGAGACGTTTTGAGTGGTTTCCCCGTCGGAATAGAGCCCCCCAAACCCCTCCTCGTGCCGCTAATACTCCCCCTAGAGTTTTGACACCTGGCTTGCATACACCTGTCAGTGGTAATACAGAAAGTGGGGAAGAACAGTCACGTCGAACCCCTTCACCTTTTATGGAATATGTAATGAGAACAATTGATGAAACCCCGAATTTTTATAGGGGAGAGACCAGAAGGAGAAGAGCTCATCCTCAGAATAGTTTGTAGATTTTTCTAATTTTCTTAATCTCTTTGTACGTTTGTGTAATTATTGAGCAAGTTCTCAGACTTTTTTTTGTAGCTTTTTTGAGTAAGTAACTGTTGTTGTGTTATAATTTTTGTTGCTCCAATTTTGATTTGCCTTTTGTAGAAAGTATTATCTGAGAAATTATAAAACAGTGATGAGTAAGATCAATGAAGCACGTTCGTTTTTCTTTTTAACCTCTTGTATACGCTAGTGTAATTATTAATCACTTTTCAGAATAAAACGAGGTTCTTTCACCTCGAAGATTCCCGCTTTTGACTGACCAAGATTCGAACTTGAGTTAATTTCAGGCTGTGCCAAAAAGTAAAGCTTATTTAAGTATAGGACCACTGTTGTCTCACCAATTAACACCCCTAACTCTAATGTTTTATTTTTCTACTCGTCTTTTAAATTTAAGTAGTAAAGGACCCTAGAATTGGTCAATATGGTATATTAGATCACAAATTTAAGGAAATAATATTTTGTCCTAATAGTTTTTCTTTAAATAATTTTTTGTCCTAATAGTTTTTCTTAACACACCAAGAAAAAAGGCGAAGAAAGTAAAATAATGATAAAAAAACAAAAAAAACAAATACAGAAAAATACCAAACATTTGAGAAATATGGTAATAATTTATCCCAAAATTTAAGCAAGTGATATGTTGTCTTCTATATACTTATGACTTTTAAAGATTTATGCTCTTCTGCAACTTTCTGAGATGTTTCAAGTCAAATTTTTTGGATTTGAAATAATTCAGATCCGATTATCGTATTCTAAAAAGGCTAATGATCCGATTGTAATTTGTAAGTAAGCAAACTTGTGTAGTTCTCGTTTATGGCTATCTTACCGGGTTAAATATTCAGATTTTTCATATATATGTATATGTAATTAATTATGTGTGTGTTAAGGTAGGTATATATACTATATAGGTTGTAATTGAAACTTTGTACAGACTACTAAAAAGCCATTTAATTGCTGTGACAACCATGGAGCGAAGTTCAAGAAAACGGAGTAGGTACTACGTAGCTGGAACAACTGCGACATGGGTTTTACTGCATGGTAACGCTTGGTGGCGCACAATGGATATCAATTGTACCGCCATTTAGTTTACTTTTTCATTTTGGTGTCGAGACATTATTTGTTCTCTTTAGTTTTTTGCTTAATCCTGGAAGAGGGATGCCTTTTCCGATTTGTGATTTTGTTCCTTGATGTGCTACTTTTGGAGTTCTCTCCTCTTTAAATGAAATATTGCTAATATATAAAAAAAATAAAAAAGATGGAAAGAATTGAGGATCTGACCAAATATTGATTTTTTAGATTTTACATAGTTGTAGCCACATTCAAGTGCATAATATATAATCAATCCAAGTTCATTTAAAAACGTTTCTTACTCTTTTTATTCATGATCAAGGTTTGTGGAACTAAAGTACTAACACCCTTTACAACTCTCGAAACTAAACTAAACTAAACCCATAACGACTTAGTTAATTAGTAGTATCTGCCTTGGGATTCATAGCAGGCGAAGCATCACAGTATCCACACAGGACGTTGGTCTCCTCAACGGTAAACCCGAGGGAGGAAAGCATCGAAGGCCAGCAGTGATGAGTAATGACGCTAACGCCCTTGCAGCAGGCTGGGCCTATGTCGGTTGAGCTGTTCATGAAGAACTGGACAATCTCGTCCGAGCACGACTTTATCTCCCAAAGTGCATCCCAGCACTCCATCAGTCCGCCTTCAGCTTCGAGTCTTGCAGCGAGACTCGGTTCCCTTGCAGCCAGGCTGGTTTTTGCCGCAAGCAAGTGAATGCTAGCACGAGGAATATGGATTTGAGGGCCATTATCACAAAACTTAGTAAAGAAACAAATATTTTACTCGGAAAAATATTTAGCAAATAAATTAGTTTCCTGCAAACTGTTTAGTGATGATGGTTAGTGGGCATGGAGTTTTTTAACCTGTTGGAAGGTGATTAATGAGCAAGATTAAAACAATTAAGACAATAATCCCATATTATAATTGCAACAGTGATATACATATTTTCACAAGCGGAGTAAATTATTACTACAGTGATATAATGGTACATATTGGAACAGTAATATACATTGGATGAATTGTAGAATTAGTCGATCTTGTGCCGGTTTGGCAACTGCTTTCTTTCTAACATTCCTGGTTAGTGGTTAGTCCTTTGTGTAATTTTGAACTTATATTTGTAGCCCAATTGCTTAAGCATTTCGGCGAGCATGGTGAAATTACAGACTCGGTGAATATGAAAGATCGCCTCACAGGAGTACCTACGGACTTCCGCTTCGTCACTTATGCAGATGCATCTGTTGTTGACAAAGTAATAGAAAACACACATATCATCAGTGGAATACAAGTATGATTAAAATGGTATATTTTTCCGGCATATTTTTTATGGTAGGTAGGGTTCTTATAGAGTCGGAATATTTTCCCTTGTTATATTACATTTTCTAGAAGAGGTATCTTTGTATTGTTGGTCGGAAGTTTTGTTAATCCGCAATACTAATATTGTACCGGTTTAAAATTTGATCATTTTTTTTGGATACTTTCCTTCTGATTCTTTCATGTGAGCTTGAAGCTAGCTTGTTCTAATCCATTATCTGTATTTCCATTATAGCTTTCATGTGGATTGAGATATGATTTGCTAATATAATTTGTAGTGATTGTCATTATGAAGATAAACTTAATTGCTATAACATAGCTGTCGAATGTACACATCCTTGTTGTTGTTTCTTTGTACAAAACTATTTTTGATCGCTAGATGTTTGAGCTGCGACCATAATTTCACAAGGAAAAAGGTATTAAGAATTGGACTTTTGATTCAAAGAAAATAAAAATGGTCGTCACAATGACGATTTGAAGGATTATTTGTCCGACAAGATAATTGACGAAATGGTGACGAGATGCCATTTCGCCATACTTTGTTATTGTGTGCTGAATTTTTATTTCAATGTCTGTCATAGCATATCATGTTGTTTGGGTGGTTTCTGGTGCGTATATAATTAATCCAAGTTCATTCAATAATGTTTCTTACTCTTTTTATTCATGATTGTGGAACTAAAGTAATAATACCCTTTACAACTTTGGCGGCTAAACTAAAGCCGTAACGACTGATTTCATATAGTAGTATCTGCCTTGGGACTCATAGCAGGGACCGTGGTGGTCGAAGCATCGCAGTATCCACGCAGGATGTCAGTCTCCTCACCGGTAAACCCGAGGGATGCGAGCATCGAAGGCCAGCAGTGGTGAGTAATGACGCTAACTCCCTTGCAGCAGGCTGGGCCTATGTCAGTTGAGCCGTTCATGAAGAACTGGACAATCTCATCCGAGCACGACTTTATCTCCCAAAGTGCGTCCCAACACTCCATTAGTCCGCCTTCAGCTTCGAGTCTTGCAGCGAGACTCGGTTCCCTTGCAGCCAGGCTGGTTTTTGCCGCCAAGCAAGCGAATGCTAACACGAGGAATATGGATTTGAGGGCCATTATGACAAAACTTAGTAAAGAAAAATTATTTCTTTTATTTCTTTAGTGAATAGTGATTATGATTAGTAGGCAGGGAGTAGATTTATAGGCTGAGAGTTTGGAAATCAAGAGGCAGAGGAAATGATGAGTTTTTGAAACTGTTCGAAGGCGATTAATGAGCAAGCTTAAATGTACCCAGTAATTTTTAGTATTAACACTTAGTGAATGAAATCTTGTAATTAACTCAGATTGATATATGATATTACATTAGAACTTCTGTATCTCACTGTAATCCCGAGAAAATAAATTAGTGTTACAGTCGTGGTTGATAACTTGATATTAGGATTTTCGAGTGAGATGTGTGAAACCTTTTTAGTTGTATTTGTTTGCTTAGAAAAAAACACAAGGCAAGTTCTGTTCACTGTAAACCTGTAAGAGCGAGAAATGTACCGAGTATTTCAGATGCATTTGTATGTCGCACATCTGTCTAGGTGCCTGATTGTTTTAACTCTTAACTCTTACCATAGCATTTTATTTACCCAATATTCATTTGTAGGACTTCTCGAAAACTATCAAAAATGTTCTACTACTTTTGAGTTATCGCCATACGCAATGCAATCTATCTAAAATTAAGTAGCAAATCTGCAAAGTACATGAAGACAGTGACATGTTTACTCGATAACTTGGAGTGTTAGACTTCCCGCAGTAGATGAAGAATATGTACCGAGGGACTATAGTTTAGGAAATAGATATGTTGTGTGTAGCATTGTGGATATTTAGCGCAATCAAATGTGTGGATAGAGGGAGAAGAAAATTTGTAATCTGTTTGGTTTCTGAAATTATGGTATTACTTGATTCTTGTATATGAACTCATAAAGAAGTTAAGATACTAATGATTTCTAATATTTTTTGAATGATTTCTGCAGGAAAATATTTATCGGAGGAGTAGCCAGGGAGACAACACCTGGTTAGTGGTTAGTCCTTTTCTCTTGAGATACTTTAGTGGCGGTGAGGGTTCGTTTTATGGAAGTAGATGCAGTTATGGCGGTGGTGTTGGTGGTGGAGTTGGCGGTGGTAGGGGAAGGTATCATCTTTACAGTAGGTCGTGTTCTTATAGAGTCGGAATATAATTTCTTGTTATACTACATTTTCTGGAAGATGTTTATTTGTATTCTTGATCGGAATCTTGGTTATAAAAAAAGAAAATGGTCGTCACGATTAAGTTTTGAAGAATTATTTAGCCGGACATGATAAATTGACGAAATGTTGTGGCGATATATCATTTCTCTCCCTACTTTATATTACTGTTGTGCTGAATTTTTCATTACAATTTGTCGGTCATAACATACCATATTGTTCGGGTGTCTGGTGTTTACGGGCTTTGTTTACGACATTTGTTTGTGGTTTTCAAGCGTATCATATTTGTTTCTATGTTTACGAGTCTCGTTGTTTTCGGATGGTCGATTTAAAACTAAGGTGGTTCGTTCGTGTACCTAAAATGATAAAAAAAAATAAAAAAATATTTGGATATGCTTTTTTGGCATTTTCAACTTGAAATAATTAAAACCATTTTGTGATATTTGGACCAATGTTTCTACTTTTTGTATTTTACATTTTACATAAAGTTTGGGATATGCCAGATATGCTTAATTTCTTATGATTTTATTAGTAATAAATGTGTATTCTATATTTTCCTCTCTTTTTTTTTTTTTTTAGATTTTAATAATCGTTTGTTACGTGTCCATTCTCATGTTGATCCTAAAGACACTTATCTAATCTTGATTTTTAAAGATATAATAAATTTACGATTATGTGTATTAACCGTCATCTATGAAATTATATATAATTTTAATCGGATTATAACAATATCAAAATTGTCGAAATAAAAAATTTTAAAACTAAATTATATAATTTAATGTTTGGATTATATGATAAACTTTTAAAAAATTTCATTCCGACAATTTTAATACAAGTTCTTGACCGATCAAAATTGCACGTAATTTCATTATGGATAATTAATTGGTAACGGACCGAACAAATATCGAACTCAATTTCAAGGAGAATTGAACTCTTATTTTCATTCGAACAATTTTGATACAAGTTCTTGGTCGATCAAAATTGCACGTAGTTTCATAATGGATAATTAATTGGTAACGGACGGAACAGATACCGAACTCAATTTCAAGGAGAATTGAACTCTTATTTTTATTCCGACAATTTTGATACAAGTTCTTGGTCGATCAAAATTGCACGTAGTTTCATAATAGACAATTAATTGGCAACGGACGGAACAGATACCGAACTCAATTTCAAGGAGAATTGAACTCTTCTTTTCATTCCGACAATTTTGATACAAGTTCTTGGTCGATCAAAATTGCACGTAGTTTCATAATGGACAATTAATTGGTAACGGACGGAACAGATACCGAACACAATTTCAAGGAGAATTGAACTCTTATTTTCATCTTTTAGATTTAATACTAAATTATGTAATCCTGTTTTGTGTCTTTTTCTGATCAAATGATGCCACTTTAGACAGATATCTCTTTCGTGCTTTAAATATAATAACTAAAATTTATATATTGAAAAAATAATTCAACCAACCTTTTGTGTCGTGTCTTTTTTCTAGGATGTGGTCTAATAAAAAAAATTCTTCTTAAAATATGTCATTTTAGTGGTCTTATATTTAACCTAGTTATTTTAGTTGTTTAATGGTTATTCATCTTTGTGAACTTGCTACAAGGTTATTATTATTATTTTTAATAGGTTCTTTTATTTTTATGGGAAAATTTGATTCAAAAAGTAGATAAACTCCTATGATGAAAAATGTTATAGCTAAGGGTAAAAAAAACAAAAACAAAAACTTCGTTCGAGTGTTTGGAGATTTGAAGGAGATGATACGTTTCTTTGACAGTCGTGTTTGCATCGGTTGTACCTGAGCTCTGTTTGTTTTGACGTAAAAAAATGAAAACAAATAATTACCTTGTCAAATAAAATTTGTGGTTGGTAGGCTATGCTATTCGTGAAATTAATCCATTGTTTACGAAAATTTCATGCAAAAGTTTTTTTCAGGAAATATTTTCCTCCGATGATACTGTTTCAACTTTATCGGCCACGGCCAAAGGGAGCTTTTTTAAGTTCACAAAGTACATTCTCCAATGTTTTATTTTTTAAAAAATTTACGTCCGTTGACTTTATCCAATGACCCATAAAAAACTAGGGCATGTTACCGACTAACTTTATAACATCTTTGTCCATTGAGACATGTCATTTTTCTAATGTAATTTTGTTTTCTATTACTCCTACAATGTGGTTAATTATATTTACCCAGATTATTTAACTAGACATTATCAGTTTATCACATACTCTCCAAGTTAATAAGAGTAAAAAAATAAATGTAAATTTATTTTGCTCATACAGGGACGATATTATATTGAAAAATCATTTGATATGAATGTTTATTTGTCTTTTTATGATCAATTTAGAAGGTGTAACGAAAGTAGGTAAAAAAACAATTATTGTAGGTTCCACGTATTCATTATTAAACCATGCATGTACACCATAATTTGATATAATATTATGTGGTTATAATTTGGGTTGAGTAGCACTGCCGTAAACCCGATACATTATAATTTAGTTTGCGTCATCCAATAAAAACACAATATATATTAATAAATTCAAAAATAAATATATTATAATTAATTCAAAATTAAAAGTAAGACTATTATGGTGTGTTTGAAACATGAAAAATTAATAGAAAAGTAAAAATAATTTCTCGAGTAAACATTTTTTTTTTGTGTTTGGTGTATAAGAAAACAAATGGAAAATAAAAGAAAAGAAAGTGAAGAAAAGTTTTGTGTGTAAAACGAGAGAAAATATTTTTTTTTCAAAAGTGGGAGGTAAACGAAAAATAATGTAAAATTGGGTCTACCTACCTCTCTTTCCCATTTATTTTATTTTCTATTGATTTACCAACATTCCAAACAAATGATCGGAAAATAATTTCTAGTTAATTTTTCTTAGTTTTTTTTTTTTTCCTGACAATTTTCAGTTTTCAATCACACTGTTATATTATTAGTATTTAGTACTACTGTAAAGTATGTAATTAGATTTTATTTGAAAGTTAGGGTCTATAATGCAATAATTGAATAAAACTTAGATTTTATTCGAACATTTTAAACATTTGAATCTTGAACAGCTTTTTGTAGGACTGTGCGAAAAACCGGAAAAACCGAACCGAACCGAAAAAACCCGAAAAAGACCGAAACCGAAATTTTTTTGGGTAGGTTTCTGTTTTTAGTAAAACCGAACCAAAAAAGACCGAAACCAAAAAATAAAAAATAAAACCGAAAAAAACCGAAACTTGACCGAAAAAACCGGTCCGGTTCGGTCCAAAAAATAAAAAGACCGAAACCGAAAAAAACCGAACCGAAAAATATGCTCGGTTTCGGTTCCGGTTTTGCCAAAAACCGAACCGGAGCGGACCGAACCCAGCCCTAGCTTTTCGAATTACCAATCATTGCCTTAATTAGTATTTGGTCCCATAGTTTAAAATGCAATAGTAATGGTCCACACATTTCATCTAAATTAACAGTTTCAGTTCCAAATTCAATAACTCAGTTTAAACCAGTACCTTATCAACATCATAATTAGTGAAATCTTTCAGAGTAACACATATCCAAATTAAAAACACACCCTAACATCTTTTTTCTTTTGTACACTAAAAAAAGAAAAACCTTATTTTAAGAATTAAATCAGAAAGGCTTAGCGGCGCGTAACTTGTTGCTCGCTTGCCTTTTTATCTCAATATAATAAAATATTGGCTAAAAAAAAATCATCACATGAACCTATACTATTTTTACTAACTTATTTCCCCAATTAAATTTTAGATAAGATTTAACATTTCATTTATGTTATACTACTTGATATCAAAATTTGATTATATAAGTGGCTCTGTTTAGTAATATATTTTAGCTTAAAAAATAAGATTTTAGGCTAAAAAAGCTAAATTTCCTCATTTTGTGCGGTTATTGAGTTAGACTATACAATGTCCAGTCACATTTACAAACATTAGATTTAAAAATGGAGGGTTAAATGATACATTTTCAATAACTAATTGATTTTATTATATATTAGACAAATTAGAATTTAATAAATTAAAAACAAATTTTACAACACAATAAAAACTCAAATAAAAATATAAAACCCTAGTACATATTACCCTAAATTTAATTATTAATCAAAATTTAAAAAAAAAATAACAATTGAATATTTATTTTTGAAAACGAGATTCTGTGCCGTTAATTGATTGAATGCATAAAAGAAAAACCCAAATTTCATCATAAATACGAGTTTTCAATGGATTTTCAAAAGAGGTATTTTAAAGATGAAATTGACAAGAATATATATATGGTGCTAAATAGATTTTGGCATAAAACTTTGGAACCATCATTAGTTTTATAGTTAACACAACTTTTTATGAAAAAAACAATTTTTAAAAACCTGTATTAGGATTGTAATATTATTTAGCTTTTGAAAAGATGTTTCTTAACGTTAAAAATCTAAATAAAATTCTAAAATCTGGATTTTGGATGTATTTTTAAAATATGATTTTTAGATAATTTGTTGCCAAACGACCCTACAATCTATACTTTTAAGTTTATATATATATATATATATATATATATATATATTAAAATTGTGAGTTTTTAGCTTATGAGTTTATTTTATAATCAACTCCTTTCATAATTCTCAACAAATTTGTCAACTTTATTATTAAAAAAAAAAAAGGAAAAAAAAAAGATTTAGCTAAACGACAAAAGTTGGCATAAAGTATATTCATCCAAATTAATTCCCTTTTCTTATTTTCTTTATTTCTATATATATATATATATATATACATACATAAATATAAATATATATATATATATATATAAATATAAACATTTTGAAAGAGACTCTTTTCTACTCCTTCATTCCAGAGAGGGAGAGACTCAGGTAATCAAAACCCACTTTTTTTTTTTTTTTTTACTTTTACTTTTTTTTTCTTCATATATATAATTGTTGCATGTTAATTTTGAGACTGTTAGTTTTGAGTAATGTGCTATTTTGAAGTGAAGTGTTTTTAATTATGTTCTTTTAATTAAAATATCGCTATATATAGATTTTTATCAGGTTATTATAACTTAATTCTTTTGTTAGTCTTTTTTTTTTTTAATTTTAATTTTAGTTATTGTTTTTTATTTTATATTTGTTGCATGTTAGGTGTTTGATACAATGCCTCAATGAAAAAGAATTAATTTTTAGATTGTTATTTTTAAATTTTAATCATGTTATTTTTTTCTTACTTAATTACATTAAAGTTTAATTCTGTTGTTAGTCTTTTTTTTTTGTTTTTTTAATTAAAGAGTTTTTTTTTTTCATTTTATAATTGTTGCATGTTAGGTGTTTGATACAATATCATAATAAAAATAAAGAATTTAAAGCCAGAAAATAATCGAAATTTAAGGGTTTTAATTAAATGGGTTTCATATGAACTATGAAGGGTTTAAATAATTAATTAAATGAGTTTTTAGATTGATAGTTTTTAGTAATGTGCTACTTTGATTTGAAGTGGACAGTTTTAATTATATTCTTTTACTTTAAATATCGCTATATATAGATTTTATTCGGTAGTTAAAGCATAATTCTGTTGTTAGTCTTTTTTTAGTTTTAGTTCTTGATTTTTATTTTATATTTGTTGCAATTTCTCAAAGAAAATACTTATTTTAAAACATTTATTGTTACTTTTGTTGGCAATTTAAGGGTTTTTGCTGTTTTTTGTTTAGATCCTTTTTATTTTTATTTTTGTTGCGTTTTAGCCTTTTTAAGTGTTTGATATAAAAAAGAAAGAACTTTGAACCTTGATTGATTTTTAATAAGTATTTGTGTTATTTTGATTTTAATTGGGGGTTCTAATTTTGTTTTTCTTACTTAAAAGATTGGTAGAATTATGATTTTATCTCTACCCTTTGATCAGGCAATTAAAGTTTAATTCTGTTCTTAGTCTTATTAATTATTAATTTTAGGTGTTTGATAAAACGAGTGAATAATATGTTAGGCGGACTTAAGCAAAATTGAATTACTGAAAATTTTAAAATGACCGAATTACTGAAACTTGGTTTATGATTGTCAAGATCCTTGTGCATAATGTTCTCTAAATGTACAGTAATAAATATTAGCCACTGTGAAAATTGGATCTTTATAGGTTTATTCGCTAAATGTTGTGATATTGCTTTTTATTTGTACAAGCTGTAGATGATTCTGTTCATATATGTTTGTTGCAAATTCCAATGTTAGGTGTTTGGTACAAAAAGAAAGAACTTTGAACCTTGATTGTTTATTTAACAAGTAATGTGCTATTTTTAAAGGGTTTCTTCGCAAGATTGGCTTTGTTCGTATGAAAAAGTCATCGTTTGTTCATGAAATGGGATATTAAGGGTTTATTGGGACATGATATGGGAAGAAAGCAATTTGAGCTATTGAAAATATTAAAATGAACAAATTACGGAAACTTAGATTTTGAATTGTTTTTGGTTTCAATCAAAGTCTACACTGATCGTCTATATTGATTTTAACTGACATGGGTTAATTATACAGGTTTATGATTGTCAAGATCCCTGTGCATTATGTTCTCTTATAGTACAGTTATAAATATAAGCCACTGTGAAAATCGGATCTTTATAGTTTTATCTGCCAAATGTTGTGATATTGCTTTTATTTTTATGAGCTGTAGGTCATTTTGCTCATATTTGTTTGTTGCAAATTCCTATTGCATATGAATATAATCTCTCTTCATTCATTTGTAACCTAGATTACTTACTTTCTGGTTAGGTTAGCTTATTAATACCTCATGCATATATTTAATTGGGTTATTGTGCTATTGTTCAGTTAATTTTCTCGGTTCCGCATTCTTCTTAATTTGGAGTTATTATTCAATTTCTTACTTTCTGATCATGTCTGCTTTATACAAAGTTTTTCCCCCTTCTATTAGGGTGATTATTTACTTTGGTTTCTATGTACATTTTCAGCAAAGATATCCAGATGGACCCTCTAATTGACGAAATCGCTTCTTTCTCAATGCCTCCGAAATCTACTTCTCACAATCCTTTAATTCATTCCCATTCCTATAACGAGTACCTGTCTTCTCAAATTGATTCAATAAAACCAAGCCAGTCACGTAAATATGATTTGGAAAAATCAGAATTCATCGATCAAAATGGTGTCCTCGATCATACAGATACAGAAACCTTATCTTGTTCCGGTTTATCTATATCAGAATCTGAAGTTGGAAACCTAACCTCATTGTTGGAACGGGAAAATTTTGTTCCAGTCCATGATAAAGAAGTAATTAGTTACTGTGCCAGCCCACAATACAGTGTATACGCTCCCACTCAATACACAGAAGCAAAACAAAGTTTCACAGAAGCGAGCGAATGTACCGAAAAATCTGGTGAAAATTACGAAATTGCTAATTCAGAAGATCAAAAAACAAGTACATATAGAGAGAGTACAGGTAGTGATATTAGCGAAGAAAGCAGCTCGAGTAGCTATGCAAGTGCTATGTATAAACCTCACAGAGGGAACGATACAAAATGGGAAGCGATTAGAGTCGTTAGATCTCGTGACGGATTGTTAGGGCTGAACCATTTTAGGCTTTTGAAGAGATTAGGGTGTGGAGATATAGGGAGTGTGTATCTATCTGAACTGAGTGGAACGAGGAGCTATTTTGCTATGAAAGTGATGGATAAAACGGCTTTAGCTACTCGAAAGAAGCTTTTAAGAGCGCAAACAGAGAGAGAGATTTTGCAGTGTTTGGATCATCCGTTTTTGCCCACTTTGTATTCACATTTTGAGACGGAAAAGTTTTCGTGTTTGGTGATGGAGTTTTGTCCTGGGGGAGATTTACATGTGCTGAGGCAAAGACAGCCTGGGAAATGTTTTCCTGAGCACTCTGCGAGGTTAGAAGCAAAATATTTTATTTTTCTATATTACTTTCTCTGTTTGTTTTGCTGTTCTGGTGATAGATACGCATGAGTGGAGTTATTTTCAGGGACAGATTAAGCACTGATATTATGAGGTTTCAAAAAACTAAAGACGCATTCGGCTTGTATGCTATTGAGATTTTTACAAAGAAAATATGTACTGTATAATGGCGATAGATACACTTCACTCGAGTTAAAAGTTTTAGTTTTTTCGTTTTTTACGCTTTGTAATGGTGATAGATATGTGTGACTCAAGTTATATCGTAATTGGTTAATTAGTCATCACATTTCGTTTTTGTACCCGAACCTATAAAAGAATGGCAATAGCATACAAACATTACATTTCGCGACAATTTAAGACACTTGGCATACCAAATACACAGCAAAATTATAGGTTGGGTGCTAACTAAGTAGTTACAGGAACCTAACATATAGAGGCTAGGCAATCATGTTTTATTATATTTGCTCAACTATCTTTATCTTACAACATTTTTTTTTCTATTTTAATCACCAAAAATCTCTTTATTTCAAGTTTTTGCTTAGCTGTTCTGGTGAGATGAGTATGACTGGAGTTGTATTCAGAGACAGAGCCAACAATCATGTTCTTGGGTTTCAATAAACAGAGAACATTTTTTTCCTTAAATAGATTTTTAAAGAATGTTTGGATTCAACATCGTCAAACATTTTTCCTCGATGTGGTTGAATTGTTCTTTTATGATGAATTTATGCTTCCAATACCTATGGGGAATGCTAAGTTACTTAACAGACGATAATGTGCAATAAATACACATGAGGAAATGCGAGGTCCATTTTGGTGTTTTATATTTATTTTATTGAGAAAGTATTTATACCGCATGAAGTTGACACTATATTTAGAGAAGGATGTTGATAAATTAGATTTCAATAATAAATATCCATTTCTGCATGTGTTCAAAAAGTGTCTACTTGAATGCCAATTAGTAGACTTACCAAAGCTGCCTTTTGTGCTTCGTTGTTATGGTGATAAATACAATTGATCGAGATTCATAGTTAGTGTTACATCATACACTAGTACATAATGTTAGTTGATCTGATTTGAAATTTTATTGGATGATCAATTTGTGGATTCTTCAATACTTGTGGGGAATTTTAAGTTATACTCTCAAGACCATAATGTTCCTCAACTGCCCATTCTGTTCCTTTTAAGGAAATGACTATGTTGTATAGAGTTATGGAGCAAAACCAAAATGTCTAATGAAGACCGATTAACATAATAAATTCACATATATGCACAGGGAAACGGAAACATTTATATATATCTTTGTTAACTTTTGGTTATTTTTGCAGGTTCTACGTGGCCGAAATTCTCCTTGCTTTAGAGTACTTACATATGCTTGGTATAATATACCGAGACCTAAAACCCGAGAACGTCTTAGTACGAGACGACGGCCACATAATGCTTTCGGATTTCGACCTCTCTCTAAGATGCACCACCAGCCCATCCCTCGTCAGATCTTCAAACTCTCTCTCTCAAGACACCGCCTACGGTATCGAACCCTCCTGTGTAATCCAGTCTGCGTGTATCCAACCCGGGTGCTTCTCCCCTCGTTTTCTCTTCAAACCAAAAAAAGAAAAGAAAGAGAAAAAATCGAAGATGAAAACGAGATCGGAAATATACCACAACCAAGTGATCAATCTGCCCGAGCTTATGGCTGAGCCAACAAGTGCTCGCTCAATGTCGTTTGTGGGTACCCATGAGTATTTAGCTCCTGAGATAATAAAAGGGGAAGGGCATGGAAGCGCTGTAGATTGGTGGACTTTTGGTATCTTTTTATACGAATTATTGTTCGGAAAAACGCCTTTTAAAGGTCAAGGGAATCGGGCAACTTTGTTCAACGTCGTAGGCCAGCCTTTAAGGTTTCCGGATCATCCGTCGGTTAGTTTTGCAGCGAGGGATTTGATCCGAGGGCTGTTGGTGAAAGAGCCTCAAAACAGGCTCGCGTATAGGCGTGGAGCGACTGAGATAAAGCAGCATCCGTTTTTCCAGAGCATCAATTGGGCACTTATACGGTGTACAAGCCCGCCAGACGTCCCGAAGCCATTTGTTGTTGACATGGCCCCGAAAAATAACATGTCAGCGTGTAGCAGCACGTGTAATGGCTTGGAGAAGGGAGTAGCAGCAGTCGATGTGAACCCCTCGGGTGACTATTTGGAGGTTGATTTCTTCTGAGATTTTTTTTTGTTTCTATGGTGTCGATGCATTTCGTATTTGAAGGATTTACAGTTGCTCGGATTATGAGTTACAAATTGTTTTAGAAGAAATGTTGCTAGTAGGATAGTCTTGTGTAGTTGTACAATTACATGTAAATACAGACAATTAAGAATGACATTTGTTGAACTCTTCATTGTGAAATAGTTTGGTCTTTGGAGAAAACGATGTTCGATGGTTATGGGTTTAATGTTGCAATGTTTGAGCTTATTTGCAAAGAATAGACAGTTAGGATTTGTTTGATTGCAGCAGCACTTAAATTCAGCTTTTCTGATATTTTTTGTTGAAAGATGCACTGTTTTTGGTTGATCGGCTAGAAACAATTCCTGATTGTGCAGATTTAAATTTAAGTGATGACTTAATTATTATTACGCTTAGTGAACTTTACTGGAGGTTTTCCAAGTAAAAAACCGGGGTACTTTTGATCAACGTAATTAACGCGACTGCGAAACATGAATCATCACCCGGAATGACATGTCAGCTTAATGGTGCAGGTTTTCTTCTGGAGCTACTTTCTTTGTTCTTCCTTTTGACATCTTTGATGCTTTTAATCTTCCTACTATTCTTTACTCTTTAAGGTGCACTAATAGCCATTTCTAAGAGTAATGTTGTTAATTTACGACGGAATCATGTCATATGACATTTAATAAACGTTAATTTGATAGGGTAATTTGATAATTTTGCATAAAAATATGTCAAACTAGAAAAACGAATCCTCCAATTTCACACAACAAAATTAGTACAAAATGACAAAATTATCCTATCACATTCAAGTTAATCAAGCACGTGTTGTCATGTGACATGATTTCGTGATTAACTTAGACAGTAATATATAAATTGGATAATGTCTTATAGTCTGCTACCCAAATTAAAAAATTTGAAAGCTAAATATTCAAATCGTTAAAAATACTGTAAAGTTTTGGTGTAATAAACTATCTTTGTCTATCTAAATTAGATAAAATGGCCACAATTATTATTTACTACTAATATATTGTACTAATGTTTTATGATAATGTCACGAACTTATTTGATGTCTATTGAATGTTATCTTGTACACTTTACGACTTTAATAGTTTAATTTGTTTGACCATTGAAATGGTCCAATGATCTTTACGTTATCCATTACGAAACTACGTGCAATTTTAACCGATCAATAACTTGTATCAAAACTGTCAGAATGAAAATTTTCAAAAGTCAGATCATATAGTTCAAATGTTAAATTTTATAATTAGATTTAAAAAAAATTAATTTTGACAAATTTGATATAAGTTATAAGCCGGTCAAAATTACATGTAGTTTCGTAATCGATAATTAAATAAAAACGGAGGGAGTACGAGTACAGTATTTTATTCTTCTTTGCTGTTTTATTGGAACATTTTTCAATAATTTCTTTTTTTAGTTAATCTTTCTTCCCAAGTTACTGGTTTATTTATACAAATGGTCCTGGTTATTTACTAAGAATCTGTTTAATTCCCATAATTTCAGTTTGCCACATTTAATGAACCATAGAAAATACGTTTAGTGTATTTTATTGCTACTGCTTAACAATATAGCTATTGAAGTCTTATTTTTAACAATTTGACCTTGTTTGGTTGGGATGAGATTAGACGGTATAGCATTACAAATATAGTGGATCCCACAAATACTATGTTTGGTTGGACGGGACTATTAGTATAACGAGATAACAAATAACCCAAAATAACATCATTTGTAATCCTAAGTGGTATTTGTAGTTCCGGGATTACATGTAATCCCAATTCCGGGTGTATTCGTAGTCCCGGGACTAATAATCTCGCAACCAAACGAGTCTTTTACGTATTAATCTATCAATTTTCGTCAAATTAATGAGTTAACAACATAAATCAACGACGATCCTTATATCTCACATTTCAGTATATATATTTGACGGACGTTGACAAAATTAAACTCACTATTCGATAGGTGAAAGAATGCGGGTGTGCAATTCCGTCATTTTGTCCAAGGTCAGGTCTACATAGTGCTGTAATTAACTTGTTAATCATGGATAATACAGTATACTGAATGTTTCCCTTAAATATCTATTCCCTTAAATTGTTGATGCAATGATCTTATAAAAGCACAAAACAATTTAAAACATGAAAAAGTGTTGAAATAGTATGAAAGTAACTCTAAAACTCCATTTGACAATATTGTTCCCTTATAAAAAGAGATAATTAAATACTCCAAACCCAATTATTGTATAAATTTGTGTGAACAAAATGATAGCAACTGATCAAAAGAGAAAATGAAACCTAAAAAAAGTTATTTAAGTAAACCTGTCACCTTTGTAAAAAAACTGGAAGAGAGCATAGCAAAATGTACCGAAAAAGTAAGAACTTGATTTATCGTTCTCCCATTTAATGCGTTCCCATCCGTCTCGGCTAATACTAGTCGGACTAGATTAGTCCATGACGAAGTCAACAACGGTCAACGCATCGATTAGTGGATTAGTCGACGATTAGTCGGATCCAATCGGTTAGTCGAAAACATATTAGTTGGTAGGGCTGGGCGAAAACTCGGAAAAACCGAAACTTTTTCGGGTCGGTTTCGGTTTACAATAAAACCGAACAAACCCGAAACCCCCCGAAACGTGACCGAAAAAACCGGTCTTATTCGGTCCAAAAAATAAAATGACCGAAATCGAAAATAACCAAACCGAAAAATCTGCTCGATTTTGGTTTTGACAAAAACATAATCGAACCGAACCGAAACTCGCCATATTAGTTGGATTTACATACGATTAGTCGGGTTTGAAATGTAATTAAATTTAAATATACTTTAAATATTTTAAAAAAATATTATATAACCTTACCTTATAAATAAATGATTAAATCGAATTTCAATCCTCATTAATTTCTCACCCAAATCCCCTCTCTCTCTCTCTCTCTCTCTCTCTCTCTCTCTCTCTCTATATATATATATATATACACATAAATATATAAAATATATAAAAAACTAGAATCAACGATGACTGATACCATCACCGGAGAAGTGACCGGAGAAGTGACCGGAGAAGAAAAGTACGGTTTCGAGAGGGAAGAGATGTACAAAACCGACCTCGCTAACACAGTTGACCCTTACGGTCGTCATGTATTTTTATGTTACGGAACGAGTGCTACGTGGACCGCTAAGATCGAGAAATCCGTCTCCGATCCGCTACCTAAGGCCTTCTTTGATGCTCTCAAAGCTCGAAAAGACGATTTTACCCTCAAGGTTTTTATCTATCTATCTATCCTATTTATTTTAGTTTTATTTAGTTAATTACTGTTTTTATTTATACACTAGCTTAATTATCTGAACTCAATTTTCAACTCTTTGCTAAGGGTGTGTTTGGTAACAGTTTTTTTTGGTCGAAAATTCAGATGTTAAAATTCTGGATTTTTTTAAAGAAAAGCAAGGTGTATATAATTATGTATATATGGATATTATTCCGTTTTCTATTTATTTATATATTTAGTTTGTTTTTTTTTTGAGGTGTTTTAGTTATTTACAGTTTTATTTGTACACTTGCTTAAAATAGCTATTAGTATTACTATTTAATGAGACGCTAAATACGGTTTCGAGAGGGACGAGATATACAAAACCGACCTCGCTAACACGGTTGACTCGTACGGCTAAGATCGAGAGCTCGGCCTCCGATCCGTTACCTAAGGCTATATTTATTTAACTTAGTTTCGATTATATATATATATATATATATATATATTTTTTTTTTTTGTTTTTAGGTGTTTAGGTTAATTACAGTTTTATTTATATTCACTAGCTTATTATCATCAACTCAATTTTCAACACCTTAACTTAAAATAGCTATTAGTATTACTATTTAATGAAATAGCTATAACTATATATATATATATATATATGGATATTAGGATATTATCAACAGCTTGTAGATAATTAATTTTGTTTTAGACTCGGTTTGTTTAGTTGTTTAGGTTTAATTACACAGTTTCTATAGTTTTTTTTGTTGTTTAGGTATTTTTGTTAATTACATGTTTATTAGAATTTTATTTACTAGTTTATCATATGAACTCAATTTTAACACACATATATGTGTGTTTGTGTGTGTGTGAATATTAGGATATTAGCAACAGCTTGAAGATATTTTAGTTAGTTTCTATTTTTTATAGTTAGTGTTTTTTTATAGGTATTTTAGTTAATTTCAGTTTTATTTGTACACTAGCTTATTATCAACTCAATTTGGAAAACCTAGCTTAAAATAGCTATTAGTATTACTATTTAACGAGACGCAAAGTACGGGTTCGAGAGGGACGAGATGTACAAACAAGACTTCATTAACACATTTGACCCGTACGGACGCCACGTGTTTTTACGCTACGGGAAGAGTGACACGTGGACGGCTAAGATCGAGAGCTCGGCCTCCGATCCGCTACCTAAGTCGCTCTTCGGTGCGCTTAAGGCTAGAAAAGACGATATTTAGTATATTTTTAACAACGCGTAGATATTTCAGTTTCCAATTTTAATAGTTTGATCAAAATCGATTTAATTTTGCAGACTCGTTTGACTGTATTTGAAGGGATCGAAGGGACCGAGTTTGCTGATGGAGACGTTCTGATATTTCCTGAAATGATAAAATATAAGTGAGATTTACAAACAGCTGCTCCCGTTTATTGTTATATTTCTATAATTTCCAATGGTTTATTGAGAATGATATTTCTGTGGTTTAGAGTGGAATTTACAGTTCATTTTCTTTTATAATACTGATTATAGTTTGTCCCTTGTTAAACTCGATTAGTTATTTAGAATTGTATAGGTTAAAAATTAAAATATCCTGAGACTAGTGCGATTGAGTATTGAATTCATTGGTATAAGTTATTAGGTTCATGAACTTATGGATCAAGCTTTGGAAGTTTATAAAATGATTAATTTTTGTATCTTAGTAATAAAGTTGTTGATACATATATTCAGGTCATTTGAGTTTGGTAGTACGAATTCGTCGGTTTTACTCTGATTTTCTTAATATAATTTGTCGCTGTTTGATCATGTAAATTAGTTTTCTAACGAGTAGAGGTTTATCATGTATTGCTACTTATTTATTGCTCTTTATAAGTTAGGATTACTTGACAAAAATCGTTATGGTAAGAGCTTGAGTTGCTACTACAAAATTGTCTCTGCGATTTTAATAGTGATGACAAATAATTGTAGTTTTGATGGAGGTAGAGCTGAATATGTTAGTAAGTCTATGGTGTAATAAATGAAGATGCTTTTGGTGGATAGTGTGTTTGTTAGATTAAGTGACCTGAGGATTTCTCGTTTGAAGAGTTCTTCCTTTTTGCGTGTAAATTAGAGTGCTTAGGAGGCGTTACTTCTGGTAGCAACACAACATTGTGGTTACTGGAATTTTTTCGTTGCTATATTTGAATAACTTCAGAACTTGTTGGCCCTTGATAGTTTAGAAGAAAAACAGCACCCACGCGGGGTTGTTATTTACTATCTGTCTGAATTCTGATACATGTGACTCTTATGTTGAGGTTTCAAATATTAAAGCTTTATTATTTGAAAATTCTTTCTAATTGTGTATGGTATGAGAAATTGTAACCTTTGAAGTGATTAATGCATACTCGAATTGTTGAAATAAAAAATAGAGTTTATTGTATGTTTGGATCAATATCATAACTTCATGTTTGAATAATACTGTATAACAAAAAATATATGGTAAGAGTTTGTATTGATTAGTAAATTTGATAGTGTTTTCTGTTAAGAGGTAATGCTATATTTGTGGAGTTGACCTGAAATACTGAAAATATGAGATCTTAGGTTCTGATAGGCTTCCAAGAATAGTGTTTAGTCATGCAGATTGATTAGTTATTTGTATCCTTTAATTGGAAATTGGCAAAAGTTGACTGTGATTTGAACCAATAGTGACTTTGGTGGAGTGATGGCTTAATCACTAATTTTCTTTTTCTTGATAAAAAGGGGTTTGAAGGAGTCGGATGTGGAGAGCTTTGTTGAAGATGTACTTGTGAATGGCAAGCCATGGGCGTCTGGTGTGCCGGAGGTGTTGACGGGTTCCCACGTGTTTGTGTGTGCACATGCAAATAGGGATATGCGGTGTGGTGTTTGTGGGCCAGCTCTTATTGAAAAATTTAATGAGGAGATTAATTTGAGAGGAATCAATGACCAGGTGTTTGTGAGTGGTTGTTCGCATGTTGGAGGACATAAATATGCTGGGAATTTGATTATATTCAGTGCTGATATGGAGGGTAAAATGGCTGGACATTGGTTAGTACTTAATTCTTTTGGTTATAATTGACTTTTAACATTCTATCAAAGTATAGGGCTTGTTTAGTTTGTCCCCTTTAAGCACATCTCTTTTTCAGCTTTGAACTTTTTAATTTGTCTAGGACAAAAAAATTAAAAGAGCGGAGCTTTCAAAGACAACCGAATACCGTCCTGCTTGTAAGAAATAAAACCGAGCTTAAAAGCTGCAACCAAACAAGGCCTCATTCAGTGTTATGTCGTGTACTATGGTCTTATTAATTGATTAACATCTCATGTTTCTTGTTTGGTAGGTATGGTTATGCTACCCCTAATGACGTGGCTGCTTTTCTGGATGAACACATTGCGAAGGGTCAAATTATAGAAAAACTGTGGAGGTTTGTGCTCCAATTTTTTTTACCATTCCTATTTATGTTTTGCCATTTGTTTTGTGATGCTTCATAACAGAAGTGAAATTTTGTTAATTACATTCTTCTGTTGTGATTGTTTCTACTCGAGATGTTTTTCTCCCTAATAAATAATTTAGAATTTTTACGATAAATTTGTCAGACTGGATGGTATATTCCTACCTACGTCTTTCGGAGTTCCATCTTCTTCTGTTTGTGTTCATTTTTAAGTAACATATTGACAACTTGTTTGAGGAGACATCCGATGTATTTGTTACCAACTGTATGGAACTTTGCTGAAATTTGTGGTAAATGAGTGTTTTAATTTGTTAAAAGGTCCCTTCAACAACGTTTTGTTTTGAAATAATGAAAGAGGTTCTAAAGCGCTTCAATTGTCAGTATCCAACTTTTCCTGTTAAAAGCTCATCCCCATCCATAGGAAGCTTGAGTTACTTTTTGCCGTATGCTGTCATCTAGCAACATGCTCACGCGTGATTATCTGTTGCCATACATGCTATGAACTGCAGAATGTCCTTTTCCACAGTGTGTTGTACCCTTGACTTTTTGAGTTTTTCCCCTACAACTGCAAACAGATTGATGCTTCATGATATTGTTTGTGCCGTAGTACCAGTACTGATACGTTCTTTCCACAAGTTCTCTACTGAAATAAAGGAAATAAGTCTGGCTTTAAATAAAACAACTAACGATATGTCTATTTGGGTGCTGTAAATATTTTGTGAATGTCAAACGTGGTTTTCATACAATGTGGAGCATAAAGATCCTCCATTTCCATGCAGTTTTCTGTGTTTATTTGAACGACTCCATGTGACTGATTGACCATGGAAACAGTCTGCTTGTAGATGATAACTTTAAATATCGGTGTTGTAGATTAAATTTCTTCTAATCACTCTTTCAACTTTATATTGCGGGTAACTTCAAGTACTCATGACTTAAGTTTAAGACCAGGATGTCACACATGGATTCTTGGCTTTTAAGTTTACTATCTGCTATATATGTAACAGCATAGTCAATTTTTAAAAGGCTGCATTCATGCGTAAATGAGATAGTTTTCAACTTTCTAGTAGTAGGTAAGGTTTTGTCAACGTATTTCACCTGCCGACTGTTCTCCTTATAAACAGTAATGGATGACTCTTTTCATAGTGATGAATTCATTTTAAGGATTGAGATTCAAGTATTATAATTTAATGTCCAATAATCCAATTGCAGGGGACAAATGGTTGCGTCTGTTGAGGAAATTGAAAAAGTGGAGAAAACTGAAAAGAAGATTCCAAATGGAAAGCACGTTGAAGAAGCTGTGAAGCCCAATGGAGAAACCAACCAAGTCATAGCTGAAAATGTATCAAGCTGTTGCCAGGGTGTTGGTGCAGTGTCATGCTGCAGAGATGCAAGTCCCGAAGAGAAAGAAACATCTGAGAAGATAGGAGACAGCAAACTCTCATGCTTGATAGCAAAATTGGATCGAAGTGAAGTTTACGCGACTGTTGGAATTGTTGGAGCAGTGGCAACTGTTGCAGTTGCTTACAGCTTCTATAAAAGGTCAGGGTGAAAAATATGTACCTGAACCTTGTATGTTTTGTTAGTCTGTTGAACCTCGGTTTTGTTATAGACGTATATGAGATTTGATAAAATAATCCTGTAAACCACGAAAAATGGAATAGCTACATGTTAGCATAAATGGTTACCGATTATGGCGATGAAGCCAAAACATCTTTTGAATTGTGTTAGTTGATGATGAAATTCTTAGTTCAGATGCTTTATATCAGGATTATGATGGATATATGGAAAGTTGAAGTTGGAACTATCTTCTATCCTCTGTTGTTTATCTGCACCCAATTATTTGCGTGTTCATTTTATTTGGTTTAATACATGTTAGTTTTCTGAGATGTGTACATCATATCTTCACAGCCTCAGCATATCAAAAATAAAGTTGAATGAACTTCTTTTGCTAGTGTTTCATGACTTCATATCTGTGTACGCGTTTTGCGATACTATACTCCTTTTATGTTTTACTTTTATATCCCTATTTCTACATTTGGAATGTTCTTCGTGTTAGTTTCTCATGTCTCAGATAGGTTTCTTGTTAGATTTGTTAATCAACTTTTGCCAGAATTGTTTTATACCGATACAGCCTATCACATGTGTTAGTAGTATCTATAGGAATAATGCAGCTGCTCATGCGATTAATAACCGAAGGATCTTTTTAATTTCAGTCTTATAGATTTGTTAATGTAATGGCTGTAGGTTCTCCTTTCAAAGCGTATCAAGTTAATTCAATTCGATTGTTGTTGTTGTACACGGTTTCGTTTTACTTTCTTAAGAATATTAACAGCAGTATTATATGAAAAAAGGGATTGAATTTACTTTTCAAGGTTTGGATCAGCCCTCAATCAGGTTGCTTTTGCTGTATCTTAAAGAATAAGTTAGTAGGATTTAAGGCTTTCTTACCTTTGAATCTAGATAAGTATCTAGTACTATTTGCCTGCTTATATATATATATATATAAAAGTAGCCTAATATTGCCCTTTTAACAGTTATCCACCATGAATTAACTTCTCCTTTACACTAGTTACCCATCATCATATTCTATTTTGACAAAAGTACTTAATAGCTTCAAAATATTCACCCTCCTTTTTTCCGTTTATTCCTTTACGTCCATTTTAAAAAATCGAAAAAAGGAAGAAACCCGTATCATAAGACAAAACAGAAGTCGCTCTAACCAACCCAAAAACAAACGAAAGAAGTCGCTCGAAGTTTCTGTGTAAGTTTTACAGTTAATTAGTTAGCTTAGAATGTTGAGTTCTACTGATTCTTTTTGCTAAGATAAAACTAGAAGCCTTTGTTAGAAAAACAAAAACCAGTTTTATAAGATAATCTCACCCTGAATAATCCTGCTTTGTTTTCTCAAAAGCTACAAGTCTACAACTAAACAAGCCCTTGATAAAATATGACTATAGCTAAGGTAGAACGCAAGCCCCGAACCAACTATTTCCAATTTACAACAGAATCGCCGCTCGATGATTGTCTAAGACTCCAAATGAATGTCTAATCGAAATAGTTTATGTGAGAAAGAAGAAAGTCTATGCATTAAGCTTAGCAATGGTCTCTTCTACAAGCCTAAGTGCCACACCGACTTTCTCATTTGCATCGATTTTCTCCATAACCTCCTCCAAAAGCACATTTTTCCTGTGTCTTTTTCTTGTAGAGCAATCTCTAAGCAATAAAAGCAAAGTCCGAGCCATTTCTTTTGCTTTACAAGTCCCGTCCACGCTCAACTGTAACAACCCTGGCATCACCCCCTCGTTCAAAATCCTCCCTCTATTCCTCTCTATACCGCTCCTACATATGAGTACTAGAATCCCGACGGCGTATTCTTTACACAACGATGAACCCTCTTCTATTGCCTCGACTAAAGCTTGAATCGCCTCATCGGAACTGACAGCCTCCTTTAGAGCAATATCGGATGAAGAAATAATTCTTTCCAGTAACCCTGTAGCCTTCTCTACAAGCTCTGATGACTTGTCATCTTCGTAGATCAGTTGAATTAAAGTGATTGTTACGTTTGAGAGGACTATCGAGGGGATGATATAGCTAGAAGTTGAGAGATTTTGGAGAGTCGAGATTATATCGATTTTCGCTTGTTGGGATATAGTGTTGGTGTTATTAGCGGTGAGGATTTGAACGAGAAGAGGTATAATACCCGAGGCTGCAATTTTTAGTTTATTTGCAGAGCAGGAGGAGAGGATTAATATAGATGCTATAGAGAGCTCGAAATGTATATTATTCTGGCGACGGATTAGGGTTAATAACACTGGGAGGACTCTTGAACTTGCGATTTGGATTTTATTCCTGTACAGATGATGAAAAATTGTCAACTTTGATGCTAAAGATTGAGAGGAGAAATAAAAGTTAGAAAACGAGGTTATTAAAATCTAGACTTCCTATTCCAAACCTGCCATGGAAACTAGTGTTGTTTGTTTAGGAATAAAATGAAAAAAATATGACGAGTAAAAGAACACGACGTTGGGAGCATTTTGACTTTTGTGCGTGTTTTTCGCGCCAAATCATCTCAGTTGAACTTTATGTCTAAAACAACTCGTAAACATCCCTAACTATACGCACTTCATGATGATTTTTCCTAAAATGGCAAGTCGTGCCTTTGTTCGACAATGAAGGATAAATGTATGTTCAAGGACTGCATGGATTTTATGGATTTCCAGAAACGAATTTTATTTTGAAAACCTTAAAAGACAGCTCCATTATATCTACTTTTGTTCACCATGGCTGGCTTGATTGGTCACTGCATTAAGACAGAATTTATTTTCTTTTGGCATAGAAAATACTATAAAGGCGAGCTTTTATTTTTTTCTAGTTCGAAAGAGCCAGAAAGAATTTTGAGCTGAATGAAAAGCTAAGAGAAATATCTCCCGAAAGTCGAAATGAAGCTAGAAAAAGAAAACTTACCTTTCACTGCCAGAAACAAGACTAAGAAGAGCGAAAAGAGCAGCTTCGATGGCTTCATCATCACCATCCATATTAAGCATTAAAACTAAGGGGTCAACTACTCTATCACACAACTTATGCTTTTGTTTACTACTTAACCTACATACCCTTATCGCCCCTGATATTCTCGTCTCCCTATCAAAACACGACAGGGCTTCCATTACTATATCCTCCATGAAAGCCCCGAACGTTTTCTCACACCCTCTCTAGCTCTAATGAACCTAGCTTGCTTCTTTTTATATTGTGTTATTTGGTTGCTTTTTTACAAGGGGTGGGTGGTGTGGACATTGTTTGGATTAGAAGCAAACTTAATACTATTCTTTCTTCTTTTTATAGAGTTTGGTAACTTTGGTTGGATATGTTCTTTAAGTGGAAATACCTTGAAGTGAATCTTTTACTTTCCCTTTTTAGAAGGAAACGCTTTTTTTGTTTTTATTTTTATTTTGCATTTGGAAATTGTCTTAGGGTATTTATATATATATATATACTTATTCATTGAATTAATGGTACATTCATAACACCTTGATTTGTTCAATCTCAAGTGCATTTCAATTAAATCATGTATACATGTAATGAGATTCGTCCAAATTTAAATGCATTTGAATTAAATTATTACTCATTAAAGTTGATAATGTAGAGTGATATATTTCGTGGAATTGTTTGATTGTGTGACATTGGATGATTTCCTATATCTGACCTGATGATTTTATTTATCATATGGAACCGAATCATGTGGCTTTTATTAATTTCCCGGCGGGATTCTCAGAACGGAAAAGCGGAAAGATAGAGACACGGAGCGGAAAAAGAAAATAATAAGCATAGTTTCTTTGAGCCATAATGTTTTATAAATTACAAAAGACCGTAACCATTATTGGTTCCAATTCAATTTGAGAATGCAAATTCCTTATTTTTACTCAAATTTGGTTTTCCCTCGGATCAAGTTTAAATGATTGCTTTGCGATTGTATTGGATGGGGTTAACTAGTTAAGTTGTATGTTAAATTGTTGTAAATCGAACTTTTGTGGATCGAACTTCTATTTCAGTCCTGCCAACATGGAACACTGTAAAATTAAATGTCGACTCTCCAGTACATATCCAACCCCATGTGTTTCGCGTTTTTCGTGAGTGTGTTTCCTTTCAGCTGATCGGTTCTCAAAGGAAAATAACAAAAAAGCTGATCCATTTACGGCAAAAGTTACAAGTAATTCGGGTTGGTTAGAAATCGGAAGAGTTCAAGTGTTGCAGTGGGATTCTATCCATGAATGAATGTAATGATGCCATTGCATGCATGTTTGAATATCGATTGTCCAAACGGTGCACATTTCGTCAGGTTACATTTATCAGGTTTTTATCAGGTTATCGGACTTTTCAAGTGTATTCGTAATTGTTTTTTGATTTTATTTTTTAAATCAACGTTCTATATTATTTATAAAATGTTTGTTAACAAAACTGTAAAATTAATTTTTTTTTTATATTTATTAATATTAATACCTTATAAATTGTCAAACAAACAATAAAATACAAAAAATATATATAAAAAGTAAAATTTTACCGATTTTTTTTGAACAAACACTTTACAAATAATATATATAGAACGTTGATTTAAAAAAACAAAATCAAAAAATAATTACGAATACACTTAAAAAGACCGATAACCTAATGAATGTAACATGAGGAAATGTGCACCCATCCAAACTATTATTATCGAGGACATGAACAAAATGGATACCTCGACAGAGTAATGTTTATGCGGATCGTTTTATTAATCTAGCAAGAAATGGAGGAATGAAGATCCGAGAATTTGACAGTTCATATAATCTCGATTAATTATTGCAATGGAAGTTCCGTCTAAGAGAAAGCGGTTGCTTTTAGCTTCTAGTAAATTTTGACGATTTCGTATTCATGTTGGCTTGTGCATCCGTTGAACCCAAAAAAGAAACGTTTCAATGAAGTGTGATTGTCACTCGACTTTTTATATTTTAAGTAATTTGTATATCTGGTCTGCCCCAATGAACCACAGTTTTCTATTCGGTTTCGTTAATTTCTTCGAATCATTTGAAGCCTTCAGTTTTCAATAGTTTTTTTATTCATTTTTTTCCTCGATATTTTGAGAACACATTGGACACCAAATAAACTTTTTCCTTTATATCGTCTACAATATCGTCACCAACCGAAACTTCAACGGAGAACACACCAAACTGGCTGGATTTTCTACCGGACTTAACAGAGGTGATATTTCTGCGCCTGAGGGCGATAGATATATACAGCATATGGCGCGTGGAATGTATGTGTAACATGGCGTAACATCTGCAATTGCAATATGCGGACTTAATTGCACGTAAAACCTGCTATCAAAATCTTTTATTCGTTTCTTAGCTAGGGAATGTCGGATGTTCAGGAAATACCAAAAAAAACTCTTCAAGATTCAACATTTGATCATCGAAAAACGATGACAACTTGTTTATGATTACCCTGCGTATTTGCTTGTGGTAGATTTTCAAGAAACCCTAAATTTAGATTTTCGCAAGGAAAAACTTACTTTTGGTTGAATATTTCGTTAAATGGTCTCTATTAATTAATTGTAGCATTCTCTATTTTATTTTGCTTTTATGCCTTTTGTTCTGAGCCAATGGTAGTCACTGTTTTTCAATAAATTATAATAGAGTTAGTTGTTAATTTGGAGTTGAATTAATTTCTCATTGTAATCTTAGATTTTATACATCTAAGTGTTGCCCCAACCTACAAAAATTAGTATATTTTATTTCAAGCATGAAAAAGGTAAAAATAAAAGTTAATTTGTTACCATTTATACTGCACAACTAACTATAGTTAACTGATTGAGATGTTTGTGTCCGTCATCCGTGTATTTCCTTAGCCCCTTGGAGCTTGTTTGAGGGGCATTGAACTTGCAATCACTATAAAAAAAATTAAATAACTAAATACCGACGGGATTAGTGACTGTATTTTTTGTTACGACCTTATTAGCGACGGTTTTTGTGACGGTTTTGTGACAGTTTAATCAATTTGCGACGGATTTGTGACAGCTTTTTAAATTAGTGACAGGTTTGTGACAAATTTTGACTCTCACTAAATCAAACATTATTTTGTTGTAGTGAATATGCATGCTGTTTTTAATACTAATGAGCATATAAAAAAAAACTGATTGAGATTTGCTCTAAAAGATCTCGATGCGAATTTATAGATCCCTTTATCATTTTATTTTCTTTTAAAAAATTTGAAAAAAAAAATGGTAATTAACCAGATAAAGTTATTTTTCCCAAAAGTCACGGAGAATAATATTATGATAAACATAAATAATAATATATAGTGAGGGCTCAAACCCTAAGATAATACCAAACATAAACTCTCTTTATTTCTAATCTATCAATGAGGTCTACTACTATCTCATCATCCCTAACAAAAACTTCACCGGAGAACACACCGAACTGGCTGGACCTTCCGCCCGAGTTAACTGAAGAAATATTGCAGCGTCTGAAGCCAAGGGATATTTTACTAAGAGCACAGATGGTATGTGTAACATGGCGTAATATCTGCAATGAGCCCTCGATCGCACTGAAGGCCCAGATTTACATGACTGATTACATCAAATGGGAACTAATGAAAACCAGACGCCGTCGCCGACCAAGCTATTACGCGAAATGTATGAATTACGTATATGGGTACCCATGATACATCGACACATTGACCTACCATAGCTCCTTTATGCATAAATGTTTCTGATTAGAGTCATATATATCGTTGCTTTGTCCCATGAAATTTTCTGACATTATCAATAAAAGGGTGCTGTTACTAAAAAAATATTGTTGCTTTGTCGAGATGTTTTTAGTAAAAAGTAGCTTAGTTTTCGTTAATTGCATCGAAAAACCATTAACAATATCTTTCAAGGCAAGTTAGTTAAGGGTTATTGTAGTATATTCTTTATTTTATTTGGCATGATTATTATTGTTCTGAACCATTTGTAGTCACAATTTTTCAATTTTTTATATATATATTTAGTTGCTATTTTGGAGTTGAATAAAATCCCAAGATAGTTTGTTTACTCTTAATGTTTATACGTACTATTCTAGGCTCAAACCCTCAACTTTACCGCCTGTACGTAGACACGCAAGTTTTATCTTTAAACTCTCGATGTCGTTTATATCATTCAATACCCCCAACCTCAGCAGATCGATAACATGTAACTTTTATAAGCGAAAGTGTACGCAGCCTATATATTTTGCAAGGGTTTCACTTATAGCCTAAACTTTTTCCGGCCTTAAAATTATTTTAAAAGTGCATAAATTTATGTGATCCTCTTTTTGTAAGTATTAGTTAATGATAAATAAAAGACATTTTGCGTTTTTCACGTAATTAATTGATTATGTTCTAATCAGTATTTGTAACTAGCTAGTATCTTAATCCTATTTAAATGATTGACGAGCTCCTCAAATTCCATATCTTCTAAGCTTCTAATTACCTAAAGCAATTTGGATTATTTTTTTTGGGATTACAGGTTAATTAGTCGCTTGCTAGCCAGTTTTTCGATAAAAAAAAAACCTGTTATTTACTTCAAACGAATCGTCAAAAAAGAACTTTATTATACATGCCCACACACAAAATGACTCGAGAAATCAATCACAGATTAACACAAAATGACTCAAGAAATTAATCACAGGTTCTCTTAATAATTTCGAGCTCTACCTATAAATATCCAATAATCTAAAAATATTACTACCAAAATTAATTTTATTATCGGTTGATGTATATGTTGTCTCTTGTTGAACAACCCCATATACCTTACCAGTCCTCTTAATGGCAAGGATGGATAACTGTTTATAAACAGACTCGATCATTATCTAGTCGATGTGAGATAATATACTCGATCATATACCATGTTGAACCACATATACCTTACCATTAAAAGGCCTCTTAATGGTAAGGATGGATAACTGTTTATAAACAACAGGCTCGATCATTATCTAGTCGATGTGAGATAATATACTCTAACATCTCTGCAGTCTTCTTCTTCCCTCTGAATTCTAACCTTCTTTCGGTATAATAAATGAGGGCGATGATGCGCTTTCTCCCGGATACTCTCGCATGGTGACGAGATTAAAGAGAGGGTGAAGACCACCTTTTGATGATTATATTTATTATGTAAATTACTGATGAACAAACACTTTTGGGAATAACTTGTATTTCATTCATGTTTTATAGAGAAGTTCTGATTCCATAAATATGAAACTAAGAGCACTTGGAAGTTTTTCTTTTTCTTTGAAAATATAGTCGATCGCACTAATCGACATTATTATATTTTGACACATTATTGCTATATAGCTACTCAAAAACGTAAAATCTCTTATCGTAATTTACAAGCAATTGGGGTTTGTTTACAAGATTCAAGATTGTATCCTTACCTATATTCAAGAAGCAAGAATTAACTTGATATATATAAGCAATTAATTATGGGTCAGCTAACAATAATGAAGGGATTTACTAGAGAACAGTCAGCATATATTACTGGTTCACAACCCGTTAACATGAAAATGTGTCAAATGAATAAAAAATAATAATTTTTGATTAATATTTAAGTTTAGCGTAGGCCCATCTAGGTTCTATATTTTTATTTTGGTTTTTAGTCTTTCCTTTGTATTGAAAACAATGGTCAAAAGGGATAAGGAGCTCAAACCCTAAGATATATAATACCAAACGTAAACTTCTCTCTATTTCTAATTAATCTATCAATGAGGTCTACTATCTCATCAACCCTGACAAAAATTCCGAACTGGCTTGACCTTCTGCCCGAGTTAACAGGGTCGATATTGCTGCGTCTGAGGCCGAGGGATATTTTAAAAAGAGCACGGAAGGTTTGCGTGATGTGGCGTAATATCTGCAACGGGCCCTCGATCACGCAAAAGGTTCAAATTTACATGACTTGGCGTTATATATGCTATGAGCCTTTGGTCGCATTGAAGGTCGATATATACAAGACCGATAATTACATGAAAAGGCGACTAATGAAAGGCAAACGTCGCCGACCAAGCTATTACGCCAAATTTAGACGTATAAGTCGACACATTGACCTACAATAACTGCTTTTTGTATAGATGTTTCTGATTAGAGTCATATTGTTGCCTTGTGTAGATATTCTTAGTAAAAAGCAGATTAGTTTTCGTTATTTTTAAGAACCATTCCCAATATTTTTCAAGGTAAGTTTAGTTAAGGGTCCCTATTCTCTATTTTATTAAGCATGATTATTATTGTTTTGAACCATTTGTAGTCACAGTTTTCCAATAATTTTTTATATTTAGTTGCTATTTTGGAGTTGAACAAAATTCCAAGTTATTTTGTTTACTATTGTTTATATTAATCTAAGGCTCAAACCCTCTATTTTACCACATATAAACACTAAAAAGGCAAGTTTTATCTTTAATTAAACTCTCAATGACGTTTATATCATTCATTACCCCCAACCTCAGCAGATCGATAACACGTAACTTTTAGAAGCGAAAGTGTAGCCTACATGTTTTAGCAAGGGTTTCACTAATAGCTAGCCTAAACTTTTTCCGGCGTAAATATCTTAAAATTACTTTAAAAGTGCATAAATTGTGTGATCCTCTCTTTTTGTAAGTATTAGTTAATGATAAATAAAAGACATTTTGCGTTTTTCACGTAATTAATTAATTATGTTCTAATCAATATTTATGTTTTCACGTATCATGATATAAAGTCACTATATATTTAAGATTTATAGTTAGCCAGTATATTTACGAGTTCCTCCAATTTCATATCTTCTAAGCTTCTTCTACGAAGGCAATTTGGATATTTTTTAAACGAACCGTCAAACTTAGGAACTTTTACGTATACATGTCGACACCCAAACTGATTCAAGAAATCGATTACATGTTGTCTTAGTAATTTCTAGCTCCACCTCAACATATTTTTGGTACGATAAGGGATGATCCATCTCTCTTTATTTCGTGCTGGTGATAATTCTGTTGTGGGTGCGGAATGCGGAGTTTAAAGACCGTGAATAAGAGTACCGTTTTAATCTATTGCAAGGAGAGTTTCAGATCTAGAGTTGCAACTTTCTGCTCCTTCGTGACGTTTTTAGCCTGGTAGTACGAAGCCGATACATTGTCCAAACATTTAATTCCACTAAAATTGATGAGAATACGCACCGCTCTAGTTATGCATACATTCACTCGATCTGCAGGACTTTTCATCGAATTAATTGATCCTGCAATCGGAAACATTTTTCAGACATTGTTAGAGAAAATAATTCCCATTAATACTGGTTGAGGATGTATAATTAAAGATCAAAACATGCAATCAACCATTACTCCATATGATAAGTATACTTTTTTGGAATAAATGTGCTAGACATTCAATTGGTTTTTAAACTTTGATTAATTTCATGAAATTATTCATAGATAGGGATCTTCGGAAACCTTGCAGCATTTGCTTCTCGTTGGCATATACTACTTTGTTTCTCGCGGAATGATTTGTTACTAGTTACGAATTTACGCTCCGACTAAATAAGAGCGGAAACAACTATGATGCAATCAATCAGCGAAACAAGAATAATCGATCGCAAAGCTCTTAAATAAATGTGATTAGAAAGACAAACAATATCACACACACAACACGATAATGTTCATGCAATCAGTTTAGAAACCGGAAAAAATATGTTTAATACCTATTAACGATTTAAATACCCATCTTTCAATTTTTTTAATTTGGATACCACACTATAAGAAACTGTCTAATTTAGGTACCACTGTCTAAATTAATTACGAAATCATATCACACGACAACAATTAACATTTTTATACGATGACATATTTTTGTGCAAAATTGTCAAATTACCCTATCAAATTAGCGTTTGTCAAATGCCATGTGACATGATTCCGTGATTAATTTAGACGTTGATACCTAAATTGGAAAGTGATTATAGTGTTATATCCAAATTGAAAAAATTAAAAGTTGGATACCCAAATCGTTAAAATCAAGTAGTTTGATGTATCAAATATATAAAACCCCGTTTAGATTTTTTTTTTAACCAAAGTATGAATTCATATTTTTATGAACACCCCCAATCATTGAATAATATCATAGTTTTGGTTGCTTTAGTATTATAAATTATGATTAAATATATGCCATGTGTCTCTGTAGTTTTTGAACACTTGTCCTTTTAAACGCAAAAGAAAATAAAATCATAAAAATTAGTCATATATTTAAAATTACACTTTTTTCCAATGATGCAATCATGTTTTCTTAAATAGTATTAAATATTATTATGATGACAAATAAAATGTGACGTATAGAGTATTTCAGTTTATACGGCACTTCATTATTTTATTTAATTTAAATAATAAACTTACACAACATTTTCAAACTCTAACAAATATAATAAACATATTTTCAAACATTATATTAGTATTATAGTATGAGCTGTCTATCTGTTTGTACATACGTGTGTCCACTTAAACAAACATTTAATCATTTTCAAAATAAAATAAAATAAAGTACATGATTTGGGGTTTGGTGAAACTCTTAACCCAATTATTGAAAATTACGATTTAAAAATTATTTCTTAATCAAAATATAAGATTATAACTATAAATTTGATGTGATTTAATTAAAAAAAACAGATATACTAAAAAATAAAAAGGATAAAATTTACTATCCATGTAAAAAAAAAAAAAAACATAATAGTGCGTCCGTTTCCAATTAATTATCCTCTACAAAATTACGTACAATTTTAACCGCCCAATAACTTATATCAAAATTATCGAAATGAATTTTTTTAAACTAAATCATATAATTTAATGTTTGAACTATATGATTAACTTTTGAAAATTTTATTCCGATAATTTTGATACATTGACCGGTCAAAATTGTAAATATTTATTTTTAATCGTATTAAATTATACTTATTTTGTGACGTAGTAAGTATTAGTTATTACTAATGCTATTAGTATTATTATTATTTACACTTTTGAACTAATAAACCCAAATTAGTTTTGTTACATTAAATTGGACCACTAATATTAAAATCTACTACTATTTAAACAAACAAACAAACAAACAATAAATAAATTATTAGTTGTTTTTTTGGTTAAATTCAAATCTCATTTCTCCTTTTTATCTCTATTCTCTCTCTCTCTCTCTCTCTCTAAATATATATATATATAATCTTTATATACACACACACACACATATATATATATATATACACATACACATTTATTATATAAATTATATAAACTTACTCTTTTTGCGTGAATAAAAGGTATCTAAATTCATTTTCGGTATCTGGGTACATTTCATTTTTCTCATTTAACGTAATATTTGTTGGTTTTGATTTAAATCATGATTTTTATATACATATATAATTAGTTTTTTTGGGTAAATTTGTTTGTAGGTGATGAATATAATTCAAGACTCAGATGGGTCATCTCGGGTTATACTTTCCGAGCCCACCGGATCAACAGCTGAGGTATATTTTAATTATTTATGTATTTATTTATTTGTTTAGAGATTGTGTTTGTATATGTATATATGTGTGATGTGAATGTGTGTGCATGTTTTTCTTTTTCTTTTTTTTGAATTTGATTGTTGGGTTGTTTTTTGTTATGGTTTATGTATTATGATTGAACAAATGTTAGGACTTTATTGATGTTTTACTATTGTTTTTTTTTTGTACCCCCTTCGTTCGTATTTAATCGTGCAATATGAAACTATGTGCAATCTTGACCCATCGGGAACTTAAATTGAAATTGTTGAAATGAAAATTTTCAAAAGTTAAAATGTTCAATTATATGATTAACTTTTGAAAATTTTCATTTTGATAATTTTGATACAAAGTTCTTGGTCCGTTAAAATTACACGTAGTTTTGTATTGGACGATTAAATGGGACGGGAGGGAGTAACTTATAAGCGTGTGGAAGTTTAGTAGAATTGATTTGAGTTATTTGGCAATTTTGAGTGTTGGATTTTGTTTATGTTTCTGATATGGTGAATAAGTATGATTTACTGTTTCCAAAAAATGGTAAAAGATAGTATAGTGATAATCTTAACACGAGTAATTTGATGAGAATAACAGCGTTGAGAAGTTGGTATTTTAATAAATGTCGGGAATTGATATAACAGTGTGAAATCACCATTAGTACCTATACTTTAATTTATGTTATTGTTTTGGAAATTAAGCATTGATTAGATGAACCAAATTTACAAAATCCGGGCGTTTTAACCACAACCATTCTCTCTGTGAGGAGCTAAGCTCGAAGAGCTCAACCACAGTAGCTAATTATCTTTTTAAATGCAAAAGTCTAGGTTACAAACAAAAACTTGAGGTGGTCGAAATTAATACTATGTTAAACTTGTTTTAAGCATACTGACATTTGTTTTTGGTCATTTTATAAGTAATTAAATGATGCCTTATTGCCTTGTGTCGATTTCTGTGGTTGTAGGTGCTACTTCACGGTGGGCAGGTTGTTTCTTGGAAGAATGAGCGAAGGGAAGAAATGCTTTTTATGAGCAGCAAGGTATAATTTAAGCGTTTTTTTTATTTATCTCTTGGCTCATGGATAATAACCTTATATGGGTTTTACTTGATACTGGTAAACGGATCATAAATTCGTTACCCATGATGATGTTTCAATATGCTTGCTTTCAGTAATTGAGGTATCTTAATTGAAAAATGCATTTCGTTTAGTATTTGATGTAAGTGGCATTTATGAGCTGTCAGCTTATTTTTTTTCCATTTAGAATTGTTCTCGATTTTGGTATATTTTAAGCAAACACGAAACCAACATATGCATTCACGTCATGGATATCCAGTGTTAAATCCTTTTAACTATATTAACTAAGCATTAAACTTCGTCTGTTATAGGAAACTGTTAATTTTTGCCCATGTTATATTTTGATTTTAGGGTAACCAGATACTTTGGTCTTGTTTAGTGCATTATATCCGAGCAAGTTTTACCAACTTAAATTTATTGAAATTTCTGTTGGTATTTTGGAAATAACTATTATTTGTATCGGTTTTCATTTTCTTCACAGGCTGTGAGAAAATCGGCCAAAGCCCCCAGGGGAGGAATTCCCATTTACTTCCCACAGGTAGTTATTTGCTTATTACAGCTACCATTTGAAAAAAATTAAAAATTTATGCTGTCCTAATTAGACTGTTCCTTTTACAGTTTGCAAACTTTGGTTCGCTAGAGCTACATGGCTTTGCAAGAAACAGGTTGTGGGCAATAGATGACAGTCCTTCTCCTTTGCCTGCAGCAAACAATCAATCATCTGTTGATCTTATTCTAAAATCTCCGGAAGAGGATCTAAAAACATGGCCTCACAGGTATTGTTGTTATTTTCTTTATACACAAGCTTCATGGTATTCACTGCGCTTACATATTTATGACACGTCGCAAATAACTTGTCAAGACTCCAGCATCTTGGTGCTTGTAAGGTCAATTTGCAAATGCATATCTATACATGTAATATGTACATATGCATATCTTTATACTCTGTACATATATAAATTCGTCTTTTCTCATTTACACACCTTCCTGAGACTTATATAGGCTTACATCGCCCTACTTCAAATAAGCTATAACTACTATAAACTTCGTAAAGCAACTAATTATCCTATTTAGGCGATGCGATGATAACAAGATCTCTTGGCGTAACAATTCATAACAAACTACTAATTAGCTAAACATATAAGTAATTGAGAATAGTCCTAAATGGAAAGAGCCATTTTTTCCGTATAATACTTTTTGTTTCTTTTTTTTTTTGCCAACACATATATGCATATCAATCTAACTGCAATGGGTTCTTGCAGATTTGAGTTACGGCTGCGGGTGACTCTTAGTGGTGGAAAGCTAACTTTGATTCCTCGTGTGAGAAATACTGATAGCAAGGCCTTCTCGTTCACATTTGCACTATGTAATTACCTATCTGTATCAGACATCAGGTTTGTCTTGCAACTCAGAGATTATACATGTATTAAAAAGAGGCATCTTTAAACACTTGAAGGCGCTCTTTTACTTTGAGGGAGAAAGTGTACATTTTTCACGAAAAGCGAAAAAATAAGAAGCCCATCTTAAATCTTTTAAGGCGTGAGCTTTGGGAAGAAAAAATGTTACAAACTACTCATATTGAGTAAAGTTTTTACATGAACAAATTACCCATTCGGACAAGGTTTATTTATGGAAAATTAAGGGTAATACCTTGAGTCGATGTGGGACTGATAAACAAAACGGTCATATTTCATACAAAAAATTACGGCATTCGTGTCAACCTTTACCAAAATAGTGGTAGCGGTGCTTTCACGTTTCAAATTGTTCATTTCATTTTATCCTGCGACCACTCTTCCCCTTCAACAAGAAAATAGAAGAAAATCTATTTTCGTTCCAAACTTGGTGAAAGTCGATTCAGTGACTTTTCGTTAAATACCTGAGTCTAGAAGATACTTCACTCTTATCTTTCCAAATGAGGTTGACGATGTTGTTTAATTTGCAGTGAGGTCCGTGTTGAGGGCCTGGAAACACTTGATTATTTTGACAATTTGTCACAAGGAGAGAGATGCACTGAGCAAGCAGATGCAATCACCTTTGACGATGAGGTACTACTTTTGTTTGATAGCAGCATTTAAGCAAATTAACTTGACTTCTTAAAAAAAAACTAGACCGTCCAGTTTAAAACTTTTAGCTTGTTCAGGTGAAAACAACAAAACACCTTTATTTAAAGTTAATTGACCAAATGCAGTTCGGCAATCATGCTAAAACGCAGAAAAGCTGAGTCTGTAAGCTGCTGCCAAACAATGCCTTAAACTCTCAGTGTTTCAGTTTTTTTTATAGAAGTTAAGCAAGACATAATAGGTGCTATTTTTTTTTTACGACAGCTTTTTTCTACCTTTTGTGTTATTGAAACCGTGGAACGTAAATTTTGACCTTTTTAGACTTAACATTTACAGCTATTAATGTCGGTAGTTACTTTTTTCTTTCTAGATTGATCGAGTGTATTTGAGCACGCCGACCAAGATAGCTATTATAGATCACGAGAAAAAGAGAACATACGTTCTGCGTAAGGAAGGCATGCCAGATGCAGGTTCTTAGATTCTTACTCTTTCAATGTTGTGTTAAGTTGTATTTTACATTTTCTGTTATACACTGTGCTATCTAATTTAGTAAGGGTCAAGTCTTGCATTCTGATGCTCCTCATAATTTGATCGCCATAGCTGCATCACTAATGCTCCCCATCCTTTAGGTAGAAATTGAATTTAGTCCCCATAGTTTCAGTGCAAAACTATTCTGTAAGTTACGGTAATAGTCCCCACATTAAGGATAGGTTAGAGGTTACACAAGTGGTCTGAATTTACAACACTATTGGTCCCCATAGGAAGGGACCACCGGTCCACCATATTAATTATGAACGTACCGACACTATAGGGATCAATACTTTTATAATTAAAGCTATGGGGATCCGTACTGTTAAAACCAAACTATGAGGACAATGATACTAACTTATCTGAGGACCAATAGTGATGTAACTGCAAATATGGGGACCAAATTGATTTTTTTTGTAAAGATGGGGACCATTGGTGTGAATTCCACTAACTTTGAAATGGTTTGCAGTTCTGTGGAATCCTTGGGAGAAAAAGGCAAAAGCTCTTACTGATTTGGGTGACGAAGACTACAAAACTATGCTGTGTGTAGATTCTGCTGCTATTGAAAGCCCTGTTATTCTCAAACCGTCCGAGGAATGGAAATGTCGACAAGAGCTCTCTACAGTTTCCTCAAGTTATTGCAGTGGGCAGTTAGATCCTCGCAAGGTTCTTCATGGTTTTTAATCGAAAATGTTTTTGACACAGATCCCCATGCATATCTGCACATGAATTTGTGATTTTGGGAGTGGGCCCCACAGAGAATATAAATACCGGTTATTAACCTTGTGTGGGATCCGCTGCTACCTCACTTATAGGTAAACAGATTTGTGTGTATATCTGTGTTCATAGCATTGCTGGCTTGTCAACGGAGAAGTCGGAGGTCCTTACAAATCTCAAAAAACCAGTTTATCGATGAGCTATACAAGTGAACTTCCTCCTCTGCACCTAAGATGATCGTATCTTTAAATTTTGCTTTTAAATTTTGATTTCCGACAAAGTGCCTGTATTATTTAATTACAAAAGCATCTTTGCCTAGAAAGAATTCAACAGGCAGAATTTTCTCATGCTGCTTTTTGTTGTCCTGAGAACCGCCATGTTGGTACCTTACAATATGATCGATAATAGAGTCATCTCAGGGTTGATATTTATGAAAATTACTTCTTCTGTACTGTCTTGTTCTTCTATATCCGATACACATGTATGTGAAGTTGTGAACAAAAAATGAGCCGACTTTCGGCACTTTTTTTGTCGCTGTCACTCAATTCATGTAGCTAAGGAATTGAAGATTTGTTAAGAATAACTTAAAACGCTCTTACCAGAGTCCGTCAATTGAGTGTACTTTTTCCGACATCATACCTCTGTGTTAGCCAGTGGTAACAAAAAAAAAAGAAATATATATATCACTTTGGTTCACATTATTAACCCATTTCATTGTTTACCAATTTTGAGTTTTTCTAGCTAATTATAGAGAAAAAGCATTCTAACTCAAGAATTTATGCTGAATAAGTCGAGTAAACCATCGCAAGTTCAAAGTTCCTACTCTGTATAGACCTTATTATACACATAAACTGGAAAGATTTGGCGAAAAGACGAATCATTTCGCCTTCTAATTATCAATAATAAAGTGACTTACCTTTCAAAAAAAGATGGAACACTTTGTTACATAATTAAAATTCGGTATATAGTATATACTGCCCCCAACAAAGGAACACTTTCTATTGCTTTTTTCCACAAATTATTGTTCCTTCCCTTCCGAAACAAGTGTACTGCTTCGAAAAGTGTCATATTTAAGGATTTGAACTAATTTCACCTAGAATTAAAAAAAAAACATAAAACTAATCAAAAATTTCCAAAAAAAATCTATTTATTAGTTAAAATATGACTAATATTCCCAGTTTATAATTGTAAATTTGATATGATTTAACTATCAAAACGAAACAATTCAAAAAATAGAAAAAATCGACTAATAAAAAAAACAAATTTAACATCTTTTTTATATTTTAATATCTTTCCCGTATACAATATAAGTTATTTTCTAAGGTTAAAAACAGTTTATAAGTTTTTTTTATTGGACCGAATGATTGAAACTTAAAACAGTTTCGGCCCAGTATATTAATTTAAAAAATATTATACCCGTTTTCAAGCTTATTAGGCCCAATATAAATTAGGCCCAAATACTCCATAGCTTAAAGGCCCAAAACACTTTTATACAGAGAAAAATAGATACAGTGATATAGATACATATATATAAATATATATATATATATATATAGAGAGAGAGAGAGAGAGAGAGAAGGAGATGAGAGAAGTTGAGAAAATAAAAAATACCCAAAAGAGAAAAAGGCAGAGAAAACCTAAAACTGATAAAAAATATTCAAATAATCAAAATTATGAAATAATAAAAGATAATGAAAATAAACCATCTGCTAAAAGACAATCTAATCTCTCTTTCCTTGATAAGGTCTCTCTCTCTCTATATATATATAAAAAATTAGTTTTCTATAATTGTTTTAACTTTTTTTAAAATTTTAGTTATTTCTTTGTTTTATTTTATTATACTAATGTGTATATATATGTGTGTGTGTGTGTGTGTGTGTGTGTGTGTGTGTGTGTTGCACTTTTTATTCAACTATTATTAGTTTGCTATAACTGTTTTAAATGTTTTAGTGTTTTTTGAGTTTTAGTTATTTATTTATTTATTCATTATATTATATCATTGAAGAATTTGAAGATGAGAGCTAGATTATCAGGTGGGCATTATTAGTTTTCATTAATGTTTTTGTGTTTTAGTTAATTAATTAATTATTATATTACATTATTGAAGATGAAAGCTAATATGCCTGTGTGTGTTTTTTATTCAACTATTATTAGTTTGCTATAATTGTTTTAAATGTTTTAGTGTTTTTAATGTTTTAGTTATCTAATTTGTTTGTTATGCTATATTATTGAAGATGAGAGCTTGATTATCAAGTGGACAATTATCAGTTTGCTATAATTGTTTACCTGTTGCTGAATTATAACTTCTTCTTTTTGTTGTTGTTGTAATATTGAAGATGAAAGCTAGATTATCGGGAGGGCATTTCCGAATGCTTAACGAGAGGCTCTACACTTGCACGTGAGTTTTTTAACTTGACTTATTCTGTTCATTTTTTGTTTAATTAAATTTACTTTTTCTAACACATTTTTAGGATATTTTATGGCAGTAGGTTTTAGGTGGATATGAAAAAATATATATTTTTGAGTAACATTTACAAGTTATAAGTAACTATCATACTTGTGTTTGATAGAAACTAACTGATGTTGTTTATGTAACGAGTAGTGAAAATCGGGTTGGAGAAGTGGATAGTAAGAAAAGAGAAGTCTTTTTTGAAATATAATGTCAAAATCTGTACGTTCATGCTCTTGTGAATTGGAAGACTAATGTTTTTCTTTTATTTTTTGTAATATGAAGTGATGACTGGTATGGAGAGTTGGAAAGTAGAAAAAAGATATATATTTTTTGAACAATCTTTTTTAAAATCTGTACCTTTATTATGTAGGTGTAAGTTTAAAATGCAGAACTATAATGTTATGGGTTTGCGAAAGTTTCCGATGAGAGGGAGTTTGGATCTCGGAGACTGATAACTATGGTTTATAAAAAGATGTGTGTAGTGCTTGTTCAGAATTGTTCGTAAATTTGGAGTTATATTTCAGTGCAGATGTATGATTATTAAAGGTTTCATTTTTATTATTGATTATCAGTGGAGAGGAGGCGCTTGGCTATTTTAAAGAAGATCCGACAATGTTTGATGTGGTAAGAATTACGACACACAAACTATGGTTATTGAATTTTATTCATTATATTGGTTGTGCTTTATCAGATTCCATTTACTTTGAAGTAGAATGTGTGGATTGTTCATAATGTAACAGCAACTACATCCACTATAGTTTCTCACTCCATTTACTTTGAAGTAAGTACAATGTGCTGAAACATGTTTGTGTGTGAGTGTGTGCTCCCAATAGGGCAACATAACACTTTGGTAACATTTTCTCAACGGGGCATGATAAAAAATTTGTAACATCTTTACAACTGGGCATTGTAACATTTTTTTTAGTCCCAACATTTAGACTACATCTCAACATTTTCCTAATGACTTACGTTAACTTACTTGGCCAGTATCATACAGGGTACCAAGAGCAAATGTCGCATTGGCCCGAGCAACCAGTTAATATTATAATCAAATGGTTAAAGGACCATAATTCTTCTCTAGTTGTTGCTGATTTTGGCTGTGGTAAGAACCAAACTCATTTAAATGGAAGTTGTTCAGCACTATGGCCTCAAATAAAGAAAGTTCGCCAATTCTCAAGTTGATATCTTATATCTTAGTTTCTTTCCTTTTTTTTTTTACAGGGGATGCACGGCTTGCGAAAAATGTCAAGAATCAAGTTTTTTCCTTTGATCTCGTGTCAAGTGATCCATCTGTGACTGCGTGTGATATGGCAAATGTATGCTACTATATTCTTCCTTCAAGATATCTTGTTGATATATATATATATATATATATATATATATATATATATATATATATGACTTGCTGCTATTGATTTTGTCTCCCCTTATTCTACGTCTTACCTCAAGTTTAGGTTTGGACATGAGAGTTTTAACTATATAAGGACTTAGGAGCAGGATTAGTTGTGAAATGAATTCAGGGAGCGTCTGGCGGTAGCTTACAAGCACATAAGATTAGCTTATTTAAGCCTAGAAAAATCTGCATTAATCCCGGTGTGAGATTTTATTAAAGACCAAAATATCAAGATAATTCAGTTTTTGAACCAATCAAATGCGATACAACTTGACCCAAAAACGTATACAAGAGCCTGAAGATACACGAGAACAAGCCTAGTTTCTTTACGATGTAGCATGCATAGTTTTGCATTAGTTGATATTTTTTATATCTTATTGTTCTTTAACCTGCAGACTCCTCTTGACCCTTTGTCTGTCGATGTTGCTGTATTTTGCCTTTCGCTTATGGGCACTACGTTCCCTGACTACCTCAGAGAAGCTCATAGAGTTCTTAAGCCGTCGTAAGCATACTATATTTTATGATATATTTGATAGGCAGACAAATGAAGGCATAAATTTATACAAATTGATGTAACAATTTGTCCCCAAAAAAAGTTCCACCACTTTGATTTTACTTCAATTAGAAAGATGTCATTTCAGTTTATAGGAATTTAAGCCTTTTTTGATTGCGTTGTTAAAGCTAATTTGGATTGTATTTGGTTGACCACTAAGCTGAAGTTTACTTGTTTTTGCCTGAAAATGCTAGAAGCTTTACGCTGGATGTACCCAACTTCTTTCTTAAGTACAAAAATCAACTAATTTGCTTAAAAGCTGCAACAGAAAAACCTAGTCTTAAATCTGAATTTTATTTGTTTATCTACGTGTCTCTTGAGTACACTCTTTAGTCCGTATTCTTACTTTTTTGGTCCCCACTTTCTCTGATTTTGTATTGATGTTTTCCCTCTATAGGGGGTGGCTCTTGATAGCAGAAGTAAAGAGCAGGTTTGATACTAACACGGGTGGAGCAGATCCCGAGAAGTTCTCAAAAGCTATATGCGATCTTGGATTTTCTTCTGTATCGAAGGTTCCTTCTAATTTTATTAATTTTGCCTTTTCGGGTTCGTTTGTCTGTAGCTTTAAAGTCTTTAATGCAAAGAAGCTTGATTCTCTAAGCCTGAGAGATGAGCTGGATTCATTCCGCTAATATGTTTTGGCATTTTATGCAAAAAAGCTCAGTTTTTAGCTGGGCAACCAGATGCAGTCTTGTATTTTAGCAAAAAGAAAACTGTGCTTATAAGCTGCAACCACACGAGGCCTTTCTTTTAAGAATAAACCCTGGTTTCTATTATTTGATAAACTTGTAAACTTTTTTGTGCAGGATTTCTCAAATAAAATGTTCATATTGTTCTACTTCAAGAAGAAAAAGGTTGGGTGCCTCTTATCCTATTTCACTCCGAAGATAAATATTATATCTATGTTCATCTAGGATGCAGTTTATGCTCAAGCTTTCATTCAGTATAAATTGTCTTTTTATGTTGGTTTTAGGAGAAATTAAAGACCAAGAAGGAGATTGAATGGCCCGAGTTGAAGCCTTGTTTATACAAGCGTCGTTGACGAAAAAGATTTTGAAGAGATGGAGAAATGGATCCGTAACTGCACTTCTTCCACATAACTTATCAAGAGCAGTGAAGAGACATCAAATGATGGAGCCTTCGGCTTGTTTGGTTGCTGCTTTTAGCAAATAAGCCAACCAACCAAATGTTGTATAACTTTTATGCAAAAAAGCTACAAAAGTTGAGCTTAAAAACTGCAGCCATACCAATTTTCACAGTGGACATGTTTTTCTTTTTATTCTTGTCTAAAATATTATCCTTGTTTTCACAATGATTCAATATATCTATAAATCCGAACCAATCCCTTGGTTTTGTTTGGACTGATTTAAATTTTTACTCAAATGCTTTGGTTTGAAATTCAAAAAAACTCAATCCGTTCTTAATGAATTGGTTTAGCATTTTTTAGTGGTAATCCAAACCAAACCAAACTAAACCGATCCGTTAAATCCGTATCAAATCCGATCCATTAATCCGTTTAAATCCGTAATAAATCCGATCCATTAATCCGTTTAAATCCGTAATAAATCCGATCCTACAAACACAAAGAAACTTAAATGTCTTATGTCATATAAAAAACCCTTAATGTTTGCTAATGATCATGGAATTTAAAGTTTTGTTGACATATGTATGTGTTAATGTTGTCTTTTCTTTTTATTTACAATTTTTTTTTATGATATTTTGATTTGATGTCGGGATATTTCGTTTCATAAATCCGAATCCAATACAAACCGTTGAATCCGTAAATTCGCACCAAACCAAACCGATCTGTTGGTTTGGTCTGTTTTGGACTTGAACAATGACTGGTTTGGCTTGGATTCAAAAAGTTTCAATCCGTTTCTAATAGATTGAATCAGGACTGAGGATAATCCGTTAAAATCCCGACCGTTTATGGTATGTATTACAAATCAAACATGAAAATACTTTAATAAAAATTTCATTTAACATCATAAATTTTTTGAGTTATGTTGATAAAATGGTTGTGGCTAAATTTTAGCAACATGTGCTAAAAATAACTTTCCATATAATTTGTTGCTAAACTGTTGCTAAAATTTAGCCACAGCCAATTTAACAACATAACCAATTTTTTTTTTTAATGATACTAAATGAACGAGTAACTTTTAGGTAGACTCGGTCTACCACATATGATTTACTATGCGGTGTGGCAAACCAATCATATGTATACAAATGTCATTTATACATATCAACAGAATACAACTGAAATATCGTATTAAAACAATACCTCCCATATTCCCAACTGCTTCTCTCTCATCCCTATATTTTTGGAAAAAAAACCCCATTCCTATTTTTTTGGAAAAAAAAAACTTATCAGACGTAAATAAAATTCTTTGATCTAAATTATAAGGATTCACTTTCTTTTTTAATGCATAATAATAATTGAAGTTTTATTAACTAATGTTTTTTATTTATCTTGTAGGATAAATCATGAGCCCATAATTCTTTTAATTTACATTTTCATATAGAAAAGACTTATTATGTAATCGAAAACTTGTGAGAAATAAAATATAAGAATTAAAAAAAAAAACTTAAACAAAAATTGTGTAATTATAATTTCGAAAACTAAAACTAAATTTACAACTCAATAAAATCTCAAATATAATATTATAGAACTCTACTTATAATACTATCATAAATTTAAATATTAATTAAAAAATTAATGATTTTAATATATTAGATTTTACGGAACATTACAACACAATACAAACCAAAATATAATATTATAGAACCCAAGTTGCGACTACCCTAAAGTTGAATATTAATTAAAAATTTTAAAAAAATTGATGATTTTAATATATTTTATTTATCAAAACATAATATTAATTAAATAAATTATATTTAATGCATCATATGTTACAAGATATAATACAATTAATACTAAACCAATTTATTTTTATAATATTATGATATATAAAATATATTGTGACACAATTAATATCTAACATGTAGTAGATTTTTACTTATACTAATATTAATATTTGAAAATCAAAATTGATAAAGTATATCAGGTATATGAGATGATAATTACGTAATTTGGTATGTAGTAGATTTTTACTTATACTTATTTTATACGCATGTTACGTAATACACAATTTGAAGAACAAAAGTGTTCTTTACTACCTAATTTATTCATCATTTAAACTATTTTTCTATGCGACATTAGTAGTTGTGAGTGAATCAACGTGACTACTTATTCACATAAAATATATTCAATTTTTATAAAAGTTCCCATATAATGAGAATACAAATCTTATGCCATTACTTTCTATTTGTCTTTCGTGTTCTCTTATTTATTTTATGTAAAAAAATTATTTAAAAAACTTGAAAAAAACTATACAATTACTATAAAACGTGTATCAATACATTCTAATAATTATTTTTAAAATAAAATCCGCACATAATTTATTTCGAAATAAATGTATAAATTAGGGTAAATTAAACATTAAATCTTAAAAAAATTGTCTAACACATTATTATGTCCAAATGTTTAAAAATTTGAATACAATAAAATTTGTAAAAATTTAAAATTTGAATAAAAATAAGCAATTAAGCCCGAAAAAAGGTAAATAGTAAGTGTTAGAAAATTTGGATTTATATAATCAACATTCATTTATCAACAAGGAAACAAATATATGCACTTAATTACAAATAAATGTAGAAGGAATATTTTCTTTAAATGGTTCATGTACCTACATTAAATAAAATGGATTCATGACCACTATATATAAAATAACAAGCCTCACCAAAAGTATCAAGCAAAACCAATACATTTTAGAAAGAAAATATCAGTCATCTAATACAATAAAAAAAAACATGGCCATGGAAAATAGTACTAGTAAAGTAAAAGCTTCCATGTTGATTCTAATTGGTATGATGATGCTTTCTATAGTTCTAGCGAGTCAAGTCCCCGTTTTCCGCAGCCTAAATTGCGTGGTCGACTCGGTATGCAGACTTGCATGTGTAGCCAGATGCGGTAGGAGACCTTTTAAGTTTGAGGCTTGTATGGTAGAATGTCAAACACATTGTTGTGCAAAACAAACATTGGGTTCGAATATTTCGAAAGATATACCAAATGCAAAACGTATTGAGAATTAAGGTAAAGTGAAATGATTATTTTTTTTGTATGATTTGCTCATTTGCACGTCTTTTCCAATTTGAATTTAAAGCTTTATATGGAAAGTTACAATCAAAAAATCTTGTCTTTAGTTTTGCCCCATTTTTTGAGCATATGCATATCTTTAATTTATTTTTATTTATTTATTTACAATATGTGATGTTGTTGCAGATTAATTCACCTGAAGATTTTTGTTTTATTTTTGGAGGCTGCTACATGCTTGAAAACTTGTGGTGAATGTATGAGAGATTGAGAATTTTATCATTTTTATGTTTTTATTGTATTCTGAGAAAATCAGAACATTTTTAATCAATATAAATGATGCCTGGGATATTAATATAATTTGTACTCAATACTTGTTTTAGTCTATCAACCTATATGGTATGCGTTTTTATGACATTTTGGTATACTAAGTCTTATAGATCGTCGAATATAAAATGGAATAATGTGTGTGTATATATATATATATAGTACCGTAATTAACTCAATTTATCATTTCAAGACATTAAATAAAATTATACTAATGATCACATAGTCGATCCTTATAACACTATATACACTATGTGTGAATCTAATTAAAAATTAATTAGCTTCCAAAACCTAACATTTTACGGTATTAGCTCAAATTACGTACTTTTGTCCCTGATCAACTTTGCGATATTTTAAAAAAAATATGAAAACAAACTCGCATGCAATTGAGCTTTCGAACCATTATGGATCAATAATCACATATCGATCAACTTGCATTGAAGATGACGACATCCGTTATATATCATACAAACGTATGTAGATATGAATTAAGGAAAGGTTGCATACAAAAATATGATTAGATAGACTAAACTAATATTGCAGCTTCGTGATCGGAGGGCAATACATAATTAGGGGAAGTGACGGGTAGTGTGGATGGGGCGTGTTTGGCCACGGCTAAATATAAAAGATATTTATTTTTAATAGATAAATCACCCAATTTATCTCAAATAAAATTATACTAACGATCACATATTCGATCCTTATAACACTATATCTATGTGAATCTAATTAAAAACTAATTAGCTTCCAAACTTAACAGGCTAACAGTGTACAGTATTAGTTTAAATTACGTACTTTCCTCCCTAATCAACATTGCGATATTTAAAAAAAATATGAAACAAACTCGCATGCCCATGCAATTGACCTTGTGAACCATTATATATGGATCAATAATCACACATCGATCAACTTGCATTGAAGATGACGACATCCGTTATATATCATACAAAGGTACGAAGATAGGAATTAATGAAAGATTGCATACACAAATATGATTAGTGAGAGACTACACTAAATTGCAGTTTCGTGGTCGAAGGGAAATAGTTAATTAGTGGAAGTGACGGGTCGTGTGAATGGGGCGTGTTTGGCCACGGCTAAATATTAGGGTAGAGCTGGTTTAAAAGTTTGAAGAAAATGATTTGTATTTCGTTTTGGTTTGGTGTGGATTGAAAACACAAATGGTTTCGTTTGGTTACACATTTTAAAACTCATTGCATATTGGTTTCGTTTAAAGCATTTACAGCAAAATTGCTATAAATGATATGCTGGCTATTTTACCTTAACAATTTCACATGGAATTTTCATAATCGAAGTTACTAAATCAAATTGTATTATACTAGAAGTCATATTAAAATGTATAAATATAAAAGATATGCTTCATAGTGCCATAGTGGAAGACTGGAAGGTAATGACGAATCGAATAAGTTGTATTATATACGTTATTAAAATGTATAAAACGCTACCGTAAATGAGTTATATATGTTATTAAAATATATAAATCGCAAAAGGCAAATGAGTTGTATAAGTTATTAAAATGTATAAACCGGCAAACCGTAAATGTTAATGAGTTATATAAGTTATTAAAGTGTATAAATCGCAAGTCAAATGAGTTATATAAGTTACTCCAAAGGTGAATGACAGAATGAGTAACCAAAATTAAAGGGGATTTCATTACTATTAAACTTTTTATTTATTTATTTAAATTTCCATAAATACTCTTTTTTTTTTTTTTTTTTTTTTTTTGTAAATTTCAGACAAGTATTTCTCTCTTTAGAGACATATATATATATATGTGTGTGTGTATATAAATATATATTATCATCTTCCCATTTTTAATACTCTGTTTGAATACTTATCATAAAGCTTAGTTCATAAGTATCATTTAGATTTTAGAGTAGTAGTATACAGCATATATAGTATTGCTAACTAAACTTTTTTCTTGTTTTGTAACTCAACCTGTCCTTATTCATCAATAGAAGGTGAGGACGGTTATATGGCGAAAATACAGCAACAAACCCAGAAATCTACCTAAAAAGAGAGCGAGATATGCCGGTTACCAGTCAGAAATGCTTCGTTCCGTACGTATATTATCTCTGTCCCTTAGAGTGGGCCTCATAGAGTCCTCGTTTAGTAGAATCCGTAGAATTAGGTTGCCTTCCTATCATTATTGCCGACAATATTTATTTACCGTTTCCCTTCGACACTAAATGGCCGGATACTTCACTTACGGGACCCGAAAAAGATGTCGGAAAATTAGGTCCCATATCGGATCATGTGGCAGCTACTAATTTGTCCATAATACAGAAGAATCTTAACGACCCAAAGGTTACGCGGGCCTTAATGTTAGGAGATGCCACGTGGCATGTTCTTGATGGTTTGTCGAGGATTTTAAGTAGGTCCTACAGGGCGATCAAGGGTATATAGTAGCCAATGAGAGCTCAACACGTAAGAGCTGTGGGGGTAATTAATTTGGTTCGTATACCTTGAGTTTAAGCCACTGATACAACTTTCGAAACGAGCTAGGGTTCATGAATAAAAGACATCATAACTGCTTTCGAACCTGGTCTTTCTCCAGTAAAAGTATATATATTTTTGGGAATTTAGCCGATAACTATAGCCGCTGCAGCTGTGGATAAGACTTCTAGTTGAAAAACACAAACTCTACTAAATTTTGGAAATTTCGGATCCAAGCGAAGTAACATATATAGTTTGGTGTGTGGCCGTATGGGAATATAAGATATGCAGAACTTTTTCGTTGTTGAAGGATAAACATATATTAATCAAACCAAACCAAACAAGCATTTACATGCTTGAAGCACAGGCAAGATAGGCAGAACCGGCGGATTATATATATATTTGGTAAATTTGCGACTTATAGACTACTCCCTCCGTCCCATTTTATTAGTTCTATACGAAATCACGCGCAACTTTATCTGCTTTTGAACATGTAATTAAATTGACGAAATAATTTTTTTAAAATTTCGGTCAAATATTTTAACATTTAAACTATGTAGAAAAATTCGTTTCGACAATTTAATTAAATGTTCAAAAACGGTCAAACTTGCACGTGGTTTCGCATAAAACTTATAAAGTGGGACTTATAGACTATATTATTTATGGGAAGCGAATTTTTCACTCATTCAATGCACACAATCGCTGCGGCTTGTTTAATAAATGTATATCGAGTTAGGTCAATGGACCTCGATGGATGAATGCAAAAATGTGTGTCAAAAGCCTCTACTTTTGTCATAAACCGATTCTGATATTTGTAAGACCTCACTGTTGAACTGGAAAATGGGGAAGAACTTTCTTTAATCAATCGTCGCAAGAAATTAGGGGTATAATTCCTTGCTAGTGAATGTCGTCGATCGTACGTACCAGATAGATTATTTGTATACCAGTAATAAATTCCGGCTAAACAAACATATAGCAAATTTTAATTCTTTCATAGATAATTTTGGTACCCCCATTTTGCTAAAAAAAAAAAAACATAGATGCCAATTTATTTGTCATATAGTATTAGAATATTATGATAACATGAAGCATAATATATGGTTATGCTAATCAATCTATTATCTACTCGAGAAAATATTATAAAGATTGATGAAGATGAACTCTGTGAATATTTGAAATTACATTTCTGTAACATAAATATATATCAAAATAGAAAATAAATAAGGGTAGACTTTGAGTTTTATATAATGTATGATTAAGAAAAATGTATCTTACTTAAAATTAGTCATATAATAAGTAAGATGACTAAGCGTGCTAATTCGGTACAAAAATTGAATGAAATATTAAATTTGAAGTTAATAATTATATCCTAATTGAGAAATAAAGTAAGTAATGTCATTTATAATAAAAACTATTTAATAAAAATGAATGTAGAAGGAATATTTTCTTTACATAGTTCATGTACCTACATCAGAATATAATTAATTTATGACCACTATAAATAAAAGAATAAGCCTCACAGAATTAGTATTAAGCAAATTAATACTTTGAAAATAAAAAAATATCAGTCATTTTTTGCTCATCTAGTACAATAAATTAAGAACATGGCCATGGAAAATAGTACTACTAAAGTAAAAGTTTACATGGTGGTTTTTATCAGTATGATGACGCTTTCTATAGTTCTAGCGAGTCAAGGCCCCGTTCCCCGCAGCGTAAACTGTGTCGTCGATCGGAATTGCGAACTTGCATGTGTAGTCCCATGCAGTAAACAAGGATATAATTTTAAGACTTGTATGGAAAATTGTCAAAAACCTTGTATTCATTGTCGAAAACATACATTGGGTTCGAATGTTTTGAAAGATATGTCAAATGCAAAACGTATTAAGAAGGTAAATGATTTTTTTTGGGTATGATTTGATTGGATAACTACGTCTTTTTCCACTTTGAATTTCAAGCTTTAAGTTTCCAACAAAACTTAATAATAAAAAGTTACAATCAAAAAATCTCGTCCCTCGTTTTAGTCACAACATTATCTATGTTCTATTTATATATATTTTAAAAAAAGTAACAGATTTTGCCCCATTTTTTGAGCATGCATATCTATATTCGTTTTTATTTTTTTATTTTTTTATTTATCTACAAAATGTGATGTTGTTGCAGATTCACATGAAGTAACCACATGATTGAAGACTTGTGCTCAATGTATGAGAGATTGAGAATAATATCATTATTATGTTTTTTTATTGTATTTTAAGGAAAATTAATAGAGACATTTTATTGTAGCAAACTATATGATATGAGTTTTTTTTTTTTTTTTTTTACATTTTGGTATATCTCTAAACAGAGGGTTATTATTATATATATAAAAAAAGGTTTAGTAGATTGCCCAATATAAAATAGAATAATGTATAGTACCTTAATCAACCTAATTTACCATTTTCTGGACCTCAAACAAAATTATACTAATTATCACATATCTAATCCTTATAACACCTTCTATGCAATTGAGCTTTTGAACCATTAATATGGATCAATAATCACATATCGACCGACTTGCATTGAAGATGGCGACATCCGTTATATCCATTAAATCCGTAGCAAATCCGATTCTACAAATATAAAGAAACCTAAATGTCTTATGTCATATAAAAAACCCTTAATGTGTGCTAATGATCATGGAATTTTAAGTTTTGTTGACATTTGTATGTGTTAATGTTGCCTTTTCTTTTTTGTTTACAATTTTTTTGTATGATATTTTGATTTGATGTCGGGATATTTCCTTCCATAAATCCGAATCCAATCCAAACCGTTGAATCCGCAAATCCGTACCAAACCAAACCAATCCGTGGTTTGGTTTGGTTTGGACTTGAACGACGACTGCTTTGGCTTGGATTCAAAAAGTTTCAATGTGTTTCTAATGAATTGGATCAGAATTGAGTCTAATTTGTAAAAATCCGGACCGTTTATGCACCTAGTGGTATGTATTACAAATCAAACATGGAAATACTAAGAGAATTGGACCAAGTATTGTTACCCACTGATTTTATACGCATGTTACGAGTCCAAATCTTTTATCCCCTATTATCTACATCCTTCTGTGCCTCCTTATTTATTTTCACTCCAATTTTAAATCTTCACAACTTATACCGCAACTTTATAAACTTTTATATTATATTGTATTCAAATTTTAAAACATTTGAACATAATATTGTTTTAGACAATTTTTTTAATATTCAATATTTAATTTACACTAATTTATACATTTATTCCAAAATAAAATTTGTGTGGATTTTCTTTTAAAAACAATTATTGGAATGTATTGATACATGTATTATAGTAATTGTACAATTTTTTTCAAGGAATTTTTTTTTGGATAAAATAAACAAGGAGGCAGGGAAGAGATAGAGAAATGAGATAGAAGATTTGTAATCGCATGTTACGTAATACACAATTTGAAGAACAAAAGTGTTATTTACTACCTAATTTATTCATCATTTAAACTATTTTTCTATGTGACATTAGTAGTTGTGAATTAACGTGACTATTTATGCACATAAAATATATTCACTTTCTATATGAGTTCCCATATAATCAACATTCATTTATGAAACAAATATATTACTATCATTCTAAACTAGTATATGCTCTATATTTTCAGTAGCCAAAGTTATTTATGCACATAAAATATATTCACTTAATTACAAATAAATGTAGAAGGAATATTTTCTTTACAGGTTCACGTACCTACATTAAATAAAATGGATTCATGGCCATTATAAATAAAATAACAAGCCTCACCAGAAGTAGTATCAAGCAAAAACCAATACATTTCAAAGAAAATATCAGTCCTATATTTGTTGGATACTCATCTAATACAATAAAAAACATGGCCATGGAAAGTAGTACTAGTAAAGTAAAAGCTTCCATATTGATTCTAATTGGTATGATGATGCTTTCTATAGTTCTAGCGAGTCAAGTCCCCGTTTTCCGCAGCCTAAATTGCGTGGTCGACTCGGTATGCAGACTTGCATGTGTAGCCAGATGCGGTAGGAGACCTTTTAAGTTTGAGGCTTGTATGGTAGAATGTCAAACACATTGTTGTCAAAAACAAACATTGAGTTCGAATATTTCGAAAGATATGCCAAATGCTAAACGTATTGAGAATTAAGGTAAAGTGAAATGATTATTTTTTTTTTGTATGATTTGCTCATTTGCACGTCTTTTCCAATTTGAATTTAAAGCTTTATATGGAAAGTTACAATCAAAAAATCTTGTCTTTAGTTTTGCCCCATTTTTTGAGCATATGCATATCTTTAATTTATTTTTATTTATTTATTTACAATATGTGATGTTGTTGCAGATTAATTCACCTGAAGATTTTTGTTTTATTTTTGGAGGCTGCTACATGCTTGAAAACTTGTGGTGAATGTATGAGAGATTGAGAATTTTATCATTTTTATGTTTTTATTGAATTCTGAGAAAATCAGAACATTTTTAATCAATATAAATGATGCCTGGGATATTAATATAATTTGTACTCAATACTTGTTTTAGTCTATCAACCTATATGATATGCGTTTTTATGCGTCGAATATAAAATGGAATAATGTATATATAGATATATAGAGTACCGTAATCAACTCAATTTATCATTTCAAGACATCAAATAAAATTATACCAATGATCACAAATTCGATCCTTATATCACACTATATATATACACTATGTGTGAATCAAATTAAAAACTAATTAGCTTCCAAAACCTAACATTGTACGGTATTAGCTCAAATTACGTACTTTTCTCCCTAATCAACAATGCGATATCTTGAAAATTAAAATGAAAACAAATTCGCATGCAGTTGAGCTTTCTAACCATTATGGATCAATAATCACATATCGATCGACTTGCATTGAAGATGACGACATCGTTATATACAGTATCAATTATCATATGTAGAAAGGTATGTAGATAAGAATTGAGGAAATGTTGCATAATTGCATACAAAAATATGATTAGTGAGACTAAACTAATTTTCCAGCTTTGTGATCGAAGGGCAATAGCTAATTAGTTGAAGGAACGGATAGTGTACGTGGGGCGTGTTAGATCGCGGCTAAATATTATGGTAGAGATGGTTTTAAAGGTTTGAAGAAAAATTTCGTTTTGGTTTTGGTGTGGATTGAAAACATGTATAATTGGTTTCATTTGGTTACACATTTTAAAACTCATTGCATATTGGTTTTGTTGAACATTTACAGTAGAATTGCTATAAATATCAAAGATATGCTTCATAAAGCCATAGTGGAAGACTGGAAGGTAGTAACAAATCAAATAAGTTGTATTATAAATCGCAAAAGATATACGAGTAGTATAAGTTATTAAAGTGTATAAATCGCAAAGGTAAATGAGTTCTATAAGTTATTATAGTGTATAAATCGCAAAGGCCAATGAGTTATATACGTTATTACAGACTATAAATCGCAAAGCGTAAATGAGTTGTATAAGTTATTAAAATCTATAAATCGCAAAGGTAAATGGGTTAGCATATGCATCAGGAGCCTTAAATCTCCAAATTCCCTTTAATTTGGGGTAAAAAACTCCGTGCATCGCATTCCCTAGCGGTTCCTTAAATTTTAGGGCATTCAAAATCTTCCTTGTATTAAAGGAACCATCACCATTCCCTTACAAATAAAATACTATATTTTAATGCATTTTAATATATGTTATGCTTAGTTGTGTGCACGGTTTTGGTCGGTTTTGAGTGAAACCAAAACCAAAACTTTAATCGGTTCGGTTAAAGAAAACATAGATTTTATTGAAATATATTTAAATTAAAATAACTTTACAAAATTAAAAATGTAAACTGAGAAAATTAAAAATAATATAATAAATCAATTTTGAGACAAAATATAATACAAAATATTCATATAATAAATAAATAATCACTATGACAAGCAAAAAAAATTAGGATTACTAGTCAAGAAAAAATAATTGCATATATATGTTATGATAGTTTTGGTTCAGCTTTTTGGGGTTTTTTCCACCACTAGACTTGCGCTAATATCAATCACATAAAAGTTCCAACTTATATAATTGGAGAATAAATTAATAGTATATAATTATGATTAGAAAATTGGTAAGGAAGCTGACAAATTGTAATGTATAAAGTTAAATATTTTCCTAAAATCAGTAAAAAAAAAAGTAAATTTCATTTTATATATAGAGAAATTTTAGAGCAACTGATGCGGTTGTTATTGAAATGTATAAATCACAAAGGTAAATGAGATATAAGTTATTAAAATGTCTAAATCGCAAAGGTTAATGAGTTATATAAGTTATTAGCATGTATATATAAATTGGAGTCTGGATTTTATGTGCACTATTTCTTGTTCCTTTGTGTTCCCTATTGCCTTTTTAAACCAAAATATTTGTTCAAAAAAATTATAAAAAATTATACAATTACGATTATACATATATATTGATACACTCAAATATTTATTTTTAAGAGAAAAGTCTCACACAATTTAATTTGGAATAAATAAAAAAACTAATATAATTTAATTAGTAAAATTAAAAAAAAAATCATTTAGAGCAATATTATGTCCAAATATTGTGAATTTTGCATAGAATATATTATAAAAGTCTATAAAAGTGCTAAAAAGGTTAAAAAAAAAATTAAAATTTGGACCAAAATAAACAAGAAGACAGGAAATACGCGATACATGATCCAGACTCTATAAATCGCAAAGTCAAATGAGTTACATTAGTTAGTAAAACCATGTTAAGAGTTACAAGTTATAAAGTTGTACCATCAATATCATCAATGGGGGGAGTTACAAAATGAAGTAAATAAATTGCATTCAATACTAAAAACCATAAGTTTTTCCAACATAGATCGCAAAAAATATACGAGTCGTATAAGTTATTAAAGTGTATAGATTGTAAAGGCCAATGAGTTGTATAAGTTATTAAAGTGTATAAATCGCAATGGCAAATGAGTTGTATAAGTTATTAAAATCTATAAATCGCAAAGGTAAATGAGTTATATAAGTTATTGAAATGTAAAAATCGCAAAGGTAAATGAGATATAAGTTATTAAAATGTCCAAATCCTAAAGGTTAATGAGTTATATAAGTTATTAACTTGTATATATAAATCGGAGTCTGCATTTTTTGTCCCCTATTTTCTGTGCCCCAGTATTTATTGTCCCCTATTCACAACATTTATTTTTAATACATAAATCTCGCACAATTTAATTTAGAATAAATAAAAACTAGTATAATTTAATTAGTAAAATTAAAAAAAAATCATTTAGAGCAATATAATGTCCAAATATTATGAATTTTGTATAAAATATATTATAAAAGTGAGAAAAAAATTAGAAAAATTTAGGGTATAGTAATATCCTTTACTTGATTTTAGAGTATAGTATTGTTAATTATTTGGCAAAATGGAAACTTACTCAAGAATTATTTCACCAAGTAGCTCAAACTATACTATAATATATATATATATATATATATATATATATATATATATATATATATATATATATATATATATATATATATATATATATATATATCGGAATGTACACATACATATTTAATATATAACAGAAATAATGTGTCATTAACCTAAATAATGTACCTTACAATAATGGCCAATATATAGTCACTAAGCTTCACTAATTATAATAAAAATATATATATTATTTTGTTTTTATACGTATGTACAACTTGTATATTATATGAGAGAAGAGGAGAAAATGGTTATGTAAGAAAACTAGCAATTAACAATACTGTTGATTTTTTGTTAAATGAGAAGAATAATTAAATAATAGAAATCGTTTTCCATCCAAATAAGGGTAGAATCATTTACCCCCATTTCCCCTAATGGAAAATTTTCCCCTTAAAATGAGATTTTTTAAGCAACCAATCACCCAAAAAAAATACTTTTCCTTAAAAAAATATTTTCCTCTTAATTATTTCCTTGGAAAACAAACAGAACCATGTACCTACAAATGATCTTACTTTGGAAAACTATTTAATACAAATGAATTAAATGTAGAAGGAATATTTTCTTTATACATGGTTCATGTACCTACAAAAAAATTATCTAAAAAACTTGAAAAAAACTATACAATTACTATAAAACATGTATCAATAAATTCCAATAATTTTTTTTTTAAATAAAATCCGCACACAATTTATTTTGAAATAAATGTATAAATTAGGTTAAATTAAACATTAAATCTTAAAAAAAATTGTCTAAAACATTATTATGTCCAAATGTTTAAAAATTTGAATACAATATAATATAAAAGCTTATAAACTTACGGAAAAATTTGTGAAAATTTAAAATTTGAATAAAAATAAGCAAGTAAGCCCGAAAAAAGGTAAATAGTAAGTGTTAGAAAATTTGGATTCATATAATCAACCTTCATTTATCAACAAGGAAACAAATATATGCACTTAATTACAAATAAATGTAGAAGGAATATTTTCTTTACATGGTTTATGTACCTACATTAAATTAAAATGAATTCATGACCACTATATATAATAGAATAAAGCCTCACCAAAAGTATCAAGCAAACCAATACTTTAGAAAGAAAATAATTTATTTGTTTGCATTCATCTAATACAATAAAAAAAATATGGTCATGGAAAATAATACTAGTAAAGTAAAAGCTTCCATGGTGGTTCTAATTAGTATGCTAACGCTTTGTATAGTTCTAGCGAGTCAAGATCCCGTTTTCAGAAGCCTAAAATGCGATGAAATCGACACAACATGCAGACTTGCTTGTGAAGTTAGATGCGGTATGGTACCTTGGAAGTGGGAGGCTTGTTTTACAGAATGTCAAACACATTGTTGTAAACAAACATTGGATTCGAATATTTCGAAAGATATGCCAAATGCAAAACGTATTTGATAATTAAGGTAAAGCGAAATGATTAATTTTTTTGTATGATTTGATCATTTGCACGCTTTTTGCACTTTGAATTTCAAAGTTTCGAACAAAACTTAATAATGGAAAATTACAATCACAAAATCTTGTCTTTCGTTTTAAAAAATTGACAGTTTTGCCCCAATATTTTTTGAGCATATGCATATTTATATTTATATTCGTTTTCATTTTTATTTATTTATTTAACTACAAAATGTGATGTTGTTGCAGATTCATTTATTTATTTTGGAGGCTGCTATATACTTGAAGACTTGTGCTCAATGTATGAGAAATTAAGAATAATATTAGTTTTTGTTACAGTATTCTGAGAAAATTCGAGACATTTTTAATTAATATAAATGATGAGCCGGGATATTAATTATCATTTGTAGTACGTACGAGTTCTTTTTTTACAGTTTGGTATATTAAGTTTAGTTAATCGTCGAATATAAAAATCTTAACTCAACTAATAAAATCATTTCATTTAGAACCGTCTATGTCAATTGCTTAAACATAAATCTATAATATAAAAAATCTACAGTTTAGTATCGAGTTTAATATAAAAAAAAAATCAATTTGGTACCTTCTACTATAAAAAGCCATCCAGTTTTTGTTACACAATTGACGGAAATGGTACTAAATTGATTGATTCTGATAGCATAAATCATTAATTGATATTTTCATAATAAAAGTTACTAAATCAAAGTATTATACTACAAGTTGTATTTATTAAAATGTATAAATATCAAAGATATGCTTCACAGTGGAAGACCGAAGGTAACGACGAATCGAATAAATTGTATTATCTACGTTATTAAAATGTATAAATCGTAAAGGTAAATGAGTTATATATGTTAATTAAAATGTATAAATCATAAAGATAAATGAGTTATATAAGTTAATTAAAATGTATAAATCGTAAAAGTCAATGAGTTGTATAAGTTGATTAAAATGTATAAATCGCAAAGGTCATTGAGTTACATAAGTTATTAAAATGTATAAACCGGGAAGGTCAATAAGTTGTATTTTATCCATTCTAATTTATTTGTCCATAATTGTAATATGTGCATTTTGAGATGAAAAAAACGTATCTAAATTGCTAAAATAAAAAATTCGAAAAAATTTGTATACACTCAAATCAAATTAGACTATGTAAATATTTTTTCAAATTTGTCGTTCCGTTATTTTAGTTACGAAAATAATGAATCCCAAAATACACGTAAATTCGTAATGAACAATTAATATGAAACGGATATAACTTATTAAAATGTATAAATAACCAAAATTAAAAGGGGTTTCGTTAGCACTACAAAATAATGCTTGATTTAGTGATAGTCAAAAACTGTCGCAAACCTGTCGTTAATTTAAAATGCTGTCACAAATCTGTCGCAAATTGACTAAAGTTTACAAAAACCGTCGTTAATAAGCTCGTAACAAAAAATACCGATATTTGTTTTAGTGTAATATTTAACTATTTTTAATGGCACAATTTTATTATTATTTTTAAATTACCACAAATGTATTTTCTTTCTAATAAAAAAACAGCTTATCCAGATTTTCACACAAAGTATTTATATATCTCTCTCTATACGTATAATATATATATATATATGTGTATATATATATATGTGTGTGTGTGTGTGTAATATTGAACTAGTAATGTATATATATATAGTATTTACTTATATGTTAAGGTAAATGTAATATTTTTTTCCAGTATATAAAACACCATTAACTTATTATTACATTAGCTTAAACATTTAATATTCTGCTGAAAATTCCTTTTTTTTTATATTTATTTCTTAGCTTCTTGCTTGAGTGGTGTTTGATTTGTTGGGTTTTTTGGTTTTTCAAAAAAGTTAAACAAAAAAAGCTCAAAGAGATTTGATGCTTTTTTATGCTTATATGCAAAGGTAAATGTAATATTTTTTTACAGTATATAAAACACTATTAACTCAGCTGAAAATTCGTTTTTTTTTCTTTCTTAGATTTTTGCTTGAGTGGTGTTTGATTTGTTGGGGTTTTTTGGCTTTTAAAAAAGCTAGCTTCTAGGTCAAAAAAGCCCTTAAAAAAAGCATAAGAGCTAGAAATATTATGCCTCTTTTAGCTTTTAGTGGGAAATCTTGCCAAAAGTAGAATTTTTGAAAAAAAAAACTAGTAGCTTGTATGGTTATAAGTCACTTGTAAGTTATATTATGAGTATAACAATCACTTATAAGTAAAAGCTAGCTTTTAGGTCAAAAAAAGCTCAAACAGATTTTTAATGGGAATTCTTACCAAAAATAGAAGCTTTTTGATTAAAACTAGTTTGTATGGTTAGAAGTCACTTTTACAAGTAAAAATAAGTTAAAAAAAAGCTAAAGTTCTCGAAGTCAGCTAATGTCTTTCATTTATTATTAATCTTTTGATTGCAGCTAGCTACAATTGAAGTAATTAGAGAATGCTTGTTGTTTTTGGTTTCTTTTGAACCATCATCTTTAGTAAAATGAGCTAAAAGAAAAAAACTGTAAGAGATTTGATGCCTTTTTAGCTTTTAGTGGAAAAACTTACCAAAAGTCGAAGTTTTTGATTAAAACTAGTTTGTATGGTTAGAAGTCACTTACTATAAGTTATAATGAGTAAAAAGTCACTTATAAGTTAACATAAAGCGTAAGTGTAAGTAGAAATGCTAAGGTTTTCAAATTTACAACAAAGTCAGCTAATGGCGTTCATTTATTATTAATCATTTGTGTGCAGCTAGCTACAGTTGGAGTGATTAAAGAATGCGTGTTGTTATGGCTTCTATCGAACCATCATCTTTAGTACAATTAGCTCAAGGAACCCTCTACCCAACTACTTGTATGAATTATATTCTTCACAGTTTTAAAAAGTTTAGTTCTTTGAATTCCTCACACAAAACTCTGAAATGCAATGTGATAAAAGAATTTGATCCGTACACGGGTGATGATAATTTTGTACAAACCCCATTCGTTGATTATGCCGTTGGTGTAGAAAGCGAGGAGCTTTCTTATGATGGGTATAACAATCGGTTACAGGATCTATGTGAGTTAGGGAATGTTGATAAGGCTTTGTCTTTTCTTGCTGAGATGGAGGCTGTGGGCCTCCATCCGGATGTGAAATCATACGTATCTATTATTACTTCTCTTGGAAATGTCGGTAGGACTCTTGAGGCTGATGCCGTTTTTCATGATTTGATGTGTTCGGGATATAGACCGAGGATAAAGGTGTATAATATCTTGCTTAGAAGCTCTTTGAGGAAGGGTCTGTTAGAACTTGCCGATAAGGTTTTAATTTTTGCTGATGATATGGGTATTGACAAAGATAGAGAAACGTATGAGATTTTGTTGGATTACTATGTTCGTTCGGGGAGATTAACGGACACGTGGTCGGTTATCAATAAGATGAAAAGAAGGGGGTTTCGTTTGAATTCTTTCGTGTATAGTAAAGTTATTGAGCTTTATCGAGATAACGGCATGTGGAAGAAAGCAACGAGTATTTTAAGAGAAATAAAGGAAGAAGGGGTTCCAATCGATAAACGAATTTATAATAGTATTATTGATACGTTTGGGAAGTACGGGGAATTAGGTCAAGTCCAAGAGGTGTTCAATAGGATGAACCAAGAAGGAGTGAGACCAGATATTTCGACGTGGAATTCTTTGATTAAGTGGCATTTTAAGTTTGGGGATGTTGAAAATGCACTAAATTTATTTACAAAAATGCAAGAGGAAGGGGTTTATCCTGATCCGAAGATCTTTGTTACCATCATTGGTCATTTGAGTGAGCGAGGGAATTGGGATACGATACAGAATAATTTAGAGAGGATGAAATTTACAGGGCATCAGAAGAGTAGTATGATATATGAAGTTTTGGTGGATATTTATGGGCAGTTCGATAAATTCCAGGATGCGGGAGAGTGCATAGATGCTTTGAAATTGAAAGGCGTTGAACTTTCAGCTAGTATTTTCTGTGTGTTAGCAAATGCATACGCTCAACAGGTAAACTCTTGCTAAAATATTATGATACAAAGTCCAAGGAGTTTGTTTCTCTTTAATTTTTAGGCGTCATACTAATCCTTGTTTAGAAACAAGAAAAGGGCATTTATTATAGTTTTTGGTGTTTGATGCTTGAGCTTTACGCCATCCTTCTTATAATTTCTTACAAGACGCCATGTTATTTGAAACCTGGAGTTGATTCTCTGACTAATGGTGTAAATATCTTAATTTTTATTAAGGTTCATATATACGTTTAAATCTCTCTACTACCATTAAAATACATGCTTACAAATGGAAAAAGAGACTAAAGAAAAACAAAACAGGTACAGAATCTAGTGTGCCTTTCGAAATCTGCAGAATCTAATGTAAGTTGACTTTACAATCTCCTGAGAATCTCTTTGCTTGTTTGTCAGTTGTCACCCTTGTTCTTATAAATATTGCTGCAGGGTTTATGTGAGCAGACTGTAAAGGTTCTTCAGCTAATGGAACTAGAAGGAATTGAGCCAAACCTCATAATGCTTAATGTATTGATTAATGCGTTTAGCATTTCCGGCAGACATTTAGAGGCTTTATCGATTTACCACCACATAAAAGAAAGTGTACGAGTTTCAGTCTTTTCACCTTTTTGTTGTTGAATTGGTGCTTACTTCAGTTTTTGTTTATATTTTATTTTATTTTTTGATTGTCTCCTTGACCTGCAGGGTCTTAGTCCGGACGTAATTACCTACACTACACTGATGAAGGCGTTCATGAGAGCGAAAAAATTTGACCAGGTACAATATTATCATGTTCCTGCCTGTTTCTTCCCGTAGAGTAAATTGCAAATTACCCACATATAGTAGCAGTATTTAGCAAATAACCATTATGGACTTTGATAAATTGCAATTAACACCATATACATAACTTTTGGGTTTACTTTAGAAAAGGCATAACTTTGTGTACATTGCTCGGTTTTGAACAATTGTTCTTTGACCCATGATTTTCTCGATTTCTATGGAAGTATATAAGTAATGTTTAAAGAAGAAAAAAAGAATCCATTTAGGATCAATCTACGTACAAAAAGTCATATTAAGCAGAAAATGGCATTTTACCACACAAATATATTTTAATGCCAAGCTGCACCTGGTCCTTCGTGACTCGTAGATATCAAAAAGTTACATAGAATAAAAAACCTATCCAGAACGGACAATTATATCTAAAGTTATGCTATTTTGAAACTGATAATGGGGTTGGATTGCAAAAAATACAAACTAAAGGGGGGTCATTTGCATTTTACCCTTTCCCGTAATATGCACTACATTTCTAGAACATCCTGCTACCACTTCATCTCTAATTCTCTATCGCCAAATTAGACAAGACTTTTAGTTCTTTTTAACCCAGAACATAACATGCATCAGAGTGAACGAATCCAGTCAAATTTACTTTTTATAATAGAATTGTTGGGTCTTTAGATCTGTGTAATTTGGATGAATGATGATATTCATGTTTTATTTTCATGTACTTCGAAATTTCATCACCACAATAGTTGGTTGGTATCACTCATATAGGCTTGTTTTCCTTAAGTTTAGTATCTATAAGCTTATATTTTCTTTATCATGGTTTCAACAGGTCTCTAAGATTTACAAAGAAATGGAATCTTCAGGATGTGTGCCAGATAGGACTGCTAGAGAAATGCTTCAATCTGCATTAATGAGACTCCAAACAAGTCGCTTTTAGGATGTTAGCATTTTGGCGTTAAGTAAGAATATTTTTCCAACTATATAATATTTCCATATTATAAGTTCGACAAGTGCTCTTTTAATATTTTGTGTTCAGTTTCTTTATATATTTTGGGAGTTTAATGTTTGCAACTTATTGCTAGCAAGTTAAAAGCAACAAGATGGACTTTGTTGTGAATCGGATTGGCTTGTTTGTTTTGGCAAGCAAGGGTACAAAACCATGGAAACGTAATGGCAATTGATGGCCACGAATTGCCTAAGTTTTGGCTAAAAATATAGCAAGGTGTTGATGTCTGCAGCTGGTCAAAATTGGCCAAGTGTTGGCTGGTAGATTTTGGCCGGAGCAGTTATTCGAGTTTGCTGTTGGGCATTTGGGGCAAGGATAAGGCATGTTTTTAGTTACTTGTTGGCAAGGAAAACACTCCAGCACATTAAAGAGATCATGTGGCAGATTTGGGGCATAGTTTCGTAACTGCCAAGGGATGTGGCGGGCTGTCATTGGCCATAGTTTTAGCTGGCAGTTTTTAAAATCCCCAAAAGTCTGATTATATAAAGACTTGGGCATGTTATTTCATTTTTAGACTGGGAGTTTCAGATTTAGACCTTGTAAAAACGTTGTAAACATAATCCTTTGTATTACAAGATATATAAAGGTTGGCTTTGGCTGTATATGTGTGTGCTGTTATCCTTTCGTTGTCTTACGTTTTATGTGTTATTGCTTGTCTTACTCTGCGTTTTATCACTGATTATATATTGGCATTGCTTGAACAAATCAGGCCATGTCTGGAGTGAAACACGAGTGTTGAGAGGCAAACACGAGTACAGTGAGTTTGTGTTGTTTAGCTGATCGTTTTGGGCAGGGTTTCAGTCCCTTTACGAGCCATCACGAGGCAGATTTTAGGCGAAAAATAACCCCGTGACAGTTAGTATAGCGTGATTTATCGAATACAGTATATGCCTCATTGACTGCTTTACACTCGGCAGTAGAATTGTAGATAAACCAATGACCCAAAAAAACTAGCCAAATAAACCTTTAGAATAACGTATTGCAACTATAGGGGTTAATTTTAGTAAAATGTGCATTATAACAGTATATATAAGTATATAACTAGAAAAATGATAAAATGATATTCAACCTATTAACTTTCAATAATTTAATACCTAACCTAACATACTTTATAATTTGATACCAAACCTATACATTTTCGCTCCAATCAAGGGACTGAACCCATATCCGATCATTTTAACCTAATTAACTCAAACATATTAAGTAGTGGTTTCACTTTAAATTATTTAATACAACAATTGAAGGTTTCAAATAGGTTAACCAATAATTAAAAAAACTTAGTATGCGTTAAAAACCGATGATCGAAGGCAGATTGAGTCACTTAATTGGACTGAATACGTATAAGTTTGGTACCAAATTAGAAAAAATGTTAGGTTGGATAGCAGATCGCTCAAAGTTGATAGGTTGGGTAGAATTTTAACAATTTTCCAAATATATAACACAAGTGTGTCTATAATGATCATATATTTTAGGATCAATTCCCAAAACATACAATGTGTTATGAAATATTACCAAAACATACAACCCAAACAAATTATTACCAAAACATACAATTGACCCAAAATAGAAAAAAATATATATTTCTCCTCACCTATCAAAAAATTTCTCGTTCTCCTCTCTCTCCTCTTTCTTTCTAAATCATCATTTTTTTTCCATAAAATAATACATCATTTAATGTTAAAATGATTTCTAAACCGAAAAAAATAAAATTACAACAAAAAATAAAAAAAATTCAAAAAAGTCGAAAACCCGAAAAAACCCAAAAAATGCTGGAAAAACCTTTAAAAAAGTCGGGAACCCAAAAAAATCCAAAAAAAATGTTAAAAAATAAAAAAAACCAATAAAAATCCAAATTCACAAAAAAATGAAAAAAATTCAAAAAAGTTGAGAATCCGAAAAAACCCAAAAAAGGCTGGAAAAACCTTTTAAAAAGTCGGGAACCCGAAAAAGCCCAAAAAATGGTTAAAAAAAACAAAGAAAAATCCAAAATCACAAAAAGAATGAAAAAAGTTCACAAAAATCGAGAACCCGAAAAAACCAAAAAAGTGCTGAAAAAACATTTAAAAAGTCAGGAACCTGAAAAAACTCCAAAAAAGTGGCAAAAAATAAAAAAAAACAAAGAAAAATCCAAATTCATAAAAATATATAAAAATAAAGTTCAGAAAAGTCGAGAATCCGAAAAAAGCCCAAAGATATGGTAAAAAACAAAAAAAAAGAAGAAAATTACAAAATTACAAAAAAAAAAATGAAAAAAGTTCTAAAAAGTCGAAAATTCAAAAAAAACCCAAAATATGCTGAAAAAACTTTTAAAAAAGTCGGTAACCGAAAAAACCCAAAAAATATCCAAAATCACAAAAAAAAATGAAAAAAGTTCAAAAAAGTCGAGAACCCGAAAAAACCCAAAAAAGGCTGAAAAAACCTTTTAACAAGTCGGGAACCCGAAAAAGCCGAAAAAATGGTTAAAAAAAGTATTGTGTATGTCTGTATTGCGTATTTCCGTATTAAAAAACATGTATAAATTATGTGTTGTATATGCATGTATTAAATAACATGTATAAATAATGTATTGTGTATGCCCGTATTAAAAAAACATGTATAAATTATGTATTGTGTATGCCTGTATAAATTATGTATTGTGTATGCTGAAAAAACTTTTAAAAAAGTCGGTAACCGAAAAAACCCAAAAAATTGGTAAAAAAACCAAAAAAATATCCAAAATCACAAAAAAATGAAAAAAATTCAAAAAAGTCGGAAACCCGAAAAAACCCAAAAAATGGTTAAAAAATGTATTGTGTATGTCTGTATTGCGTATTTCCGTATTAAAAACATGTATAAATTGTGTGTTGTGTATGCATGTATTAAATAAGATGTATAAATAATGTATTGTGTATGCCCGTATTAAAAAACATGTATAAATTATGTATTGTGTATGTCTGTATTAAAGAGTATGTATAAATAGTGTATTGTGTATGCCCGTATTAAAAAAAACATTTTATATCGAGGAATAGAATATGTCAACAACACATCACTTTTAGCCAAATGCCGCCAAATTATTATTAAGTATATAAATTTAATTACAATAATTTTTAAAAAATAAAAAAATACCTCGAAAATTGACCGATGAACTTATGACTATTTACGAGAAAATTGACACATATTGCCCAGTGAATTGTTGAAGATGATGATCAAAATAACCGAAAATTGACGGATAAACTGATCGGAGAAGACAATACTGAGACCTGTGAATTGATCGGAGAAGAAGATTGAAGTCGGATAGAGACTTGTGAACTGATCGGAGAAGAAGATTGAACTATTTTTAAAGAAAGATAAAGAAAGAAAAAAATCATTATTTATACACATATTTTTTTAATACGGGCATACACAAATACATTATTTATACATGTTTTTTAATACAGACATACACAATACACACTTTATACATGTTTTTTAATATGGACATACACAATACACTATTTATACATGCTCTTTAATACAGGCATACACAATACATATTTTATACATGCTCTTTAATATAAGCATACACAATACACAGTTTATACATATTTTTTTAATACGGGCATACACAATACATTATTTATACATTCTCTTTAATATAGACATACATAGTATACAGTTTATACATGTATTTTAATACGGGCATACACAATACACTATTTATGTATGCTCTTTAATACAGATATATACAATACATATTTTATACATGCTTTCTAATACATGCATACACAATACATTATTTATACGCATTATTTAATACAGTCATACACAATACATTCTGTATCTTTTGACACTGTCCATTTTTTATGTTTTTCTTATTATGCATACACAATACACTTTTTATACATGCTATTTAATACAGGCATACACAATACATAGTTTATACACGTTTTTTAATACGGGCATACACAACACATAATTTATACATGTTTTTTAATACGGGAATACACAATACAAGCATACACAATACATTGTTATACTTGTTTTTTAATACATGCATACATAATACACTATTTATACATGCTCTTTAATACAGTCATACATAATACATATTTTATACATGCTCTTTAATACAGGCATACACAATACACAATTTTTATACATAGTTTTTTAATACGGGCATACACAATACATTATTTATGTATGTTTTTTAATACAGACATACACAATACACAGTTTATACATGTTTTTTAATATGGACATACACAATACACTATTTATACATGCTCTTTAATACCTATTTTATACATGCTCTTTAATGCAGGCATACACAATACACAGTTTATATATATTTTTTAATACATGCATGCACAAAACATTATTTATACATGCTATTTAATACAAACATACACAATACACAGTTTATACATGTTTTTTTAATATGGGCATACACAATACACTATTTATACATACTCTTTAATGCAGGCATACACAATACATAATTTATACATGTTTTTTAATACGGGCATACACAATACATTATTTATACATCTTATTTAATACATGCATACACAACACACAATTTATACATGTTTTTAATACGGAAATACGCAATACAGACATATACAATACTTTTTTTAACCATTTTTTGGGCTTTTTCGGGTTCTCGACTTTTTTGATCTTTTTTCATTTTTTTGTGATTTTGGATATTTTTTGGGTTTTTTCGGTTACCGACTTTTTTAAAAGTTTTTTCAGCATACACAATACATAATTTAGACAGGCATATACAATACATAATTTAGACAGGCATATACAATACATAATTTATACATGTTATTTAATACATGCATACACAACACACAATTTATACATGTTTTTTAATACGTAAATACGCAATACAGACATACACAATACTTTTTTTAACCATTTTTTCAGCTTTTTCGGGTTCCCGACTTTGTTAAAAGGTTTTTCCAGCCTTTTTTTGGGTTTTTTCGGATTTTCGACTTTTTTGAACTTTTTTCATTTTTTTTTTTTGATTTTGGATATTTTTTGGGTTTTTTCGGTTACCGACTTTTTTAAAAGTTTTTTCAGCATATTTTGGGTTTTTTTGAATTTTCGACTTTTTAGAACTTTTTTCAATTTTTTTTTAATTTTGTAATTTTCTTGTTTTCTTTTTGTTTTTTACCATATTTTTGGACATATTTTGTATTTTTTTGTTTTTTTACCATATTTTGTTTTTTATCATTCAAAAAAAGATTTCTCTTATTTTTGAGAGAGAGAGAGAGAGTAGAAATGATTTATTATTTATAATTTTAATTAGTTGTATGTTTTGGAAATAAAGTGTTGGGGTATAATTTTTTGGTAATTAGTTTAAAATAGTTGTATCTTTTGGTAATTTTCCCTATATTTTACCTTATCAAACTTTTTATTTCTATTTACATATTACATATAACACACTTCTGCACACCAAATCAACTGAGATACACATCCAATTTATAGATTTTTAGCTCTAGCAGTTCATCTAAAATACATGTCATCTAAAAAAATATATTATTTTTTCACTCATAACATTTTTTTAAAGGCATAATTCAAATAAAATCCGAGTCATATATTAATGCAGCACCGAATTTAAAATAAAATAAAAATGCATTGTGAAAGTATATGTTCTTCTTCACGAATCACGATATTCTTGTGCAATATTCACAGAGAAAAACTCCGGTCTCTGTAGGCTAATACGTACTAGTATATATACTTACGATTTAATAACATTATAAATACGAAAAATATGCGTTAAGTGTATTAAAAAACTGAAATAAAAATAAAAAAATCACCAAAAACCGAGTGAACTTCAACGTCACCTTCGTAGCTAAGTCATTACTAATCGTATTATCATACAGTAGAAGAAAATATTACATCATTACGAAATGGGGTTATGGAACACAACACTAAACAAAAAACCCGACAAACTATAAGAATAGAAAACGCCTTTTGGTTCGTTGCTGATTGTGTTTAAAGAAAAAAGAACTACAGCTACACAATATGGAATACAATATCAAACAGAAGAAACATAAAAAAAAAAAACTACAAAATTGAATACAATATTAAACAAACAAAAAACACAAAGAAAAAGACGTCGTCGCCGGGATCGAACCTAATTAACACGTTTACTACTGATTGTATTTAAAGAAAAAAAAATATTATAACTACAAAACGGAATACAATATTAAAGAAAGGCAAAAAAATAAAAGATAAACAGGTAAATTTATAACAAAGAGTAGTAAACAATATAAATAAGATGTTATAATAACCCAATTAACTCATTCATTACTAAATTGTATTTAAAGAAAAAGTATTACAACCACAAAATGAAATACAATATTAAACAAGTGACCTACGTTATTCTCTCTCGTGGATTAAGTCAATGTGCGCGTGAGCAACGCTGGCCCGAGCACCACGACCCTTATTAGTCACTTATTTATCTTTTATTTTATGTAACATGTATTTAATAAATAAATAGTTAATTATTCAAGGGTTTTAACTAGAATTTATTTCTCTTCACTGCAAAAAAGACTTTTTTACTCAGCCAAACTCCAAATCCAAGGGAAATTTGATTATTTGTTGATGGGTATTTCATTTTTTTCTTCTTTTTCTTTTTCTTTTTTCATATTACAACAGTTCATGTTTAATTTTATTACTACATAGAATAGAATAGGAGGGATATGTTATTTGGGTGTTTATTTATGAATGATTTTTATATTTTTTTATTTAATTTTATAGATTTCATGGGTTTTGGATATTTATTTATGAGTGATTTTTTTTAAACTCCAAACAGATTATTAATTAATGGGTATGTCTTTTTTTCTTTTCTTTTTTCTTCATATTTCAACAATTCATGTTTAATTTATTTCATAGTTTTATGGGTTTTGGATATTTATTTATGGGTGATTTCATATTTCAACAGTTTTTATTTTATATTTTTAAAGCAAATGGATAGATTTTATAGGTTTTAGACAGTTTTGCAGAGTTATGGGCATACGAAATAAAGAGAGAATAAAATGGGTTTGTTTGATTGTATCGTTTAAGCTTCGCTTTTTTGGAGGTTGAGTTAAAAGAGTCCGGGTTTTTAGTTGGTTCACGTGTCGTAGTTTCGTTAAATGTTGTGTTAGAATATGGGAGAGGAGTATTTGTGTTATTGCTTTGGGTACAATATGCGGTTATCCCAAAATTGGTTCCCAAATATCGAACATTAATATATTGTAATATAATACCGAAGAATATAAAGATTATCACTGTCCTCCATCTCATGGTGTAGTCCCGATGGTTTCCACCGAGACGGAAAATGACACATCATATCTGAGTTCCTGTAAATTTGAGGTTGCAAGTAAATTTAAATTAACTTTTTGCTAAATTAGCTTGAGTAGCTTGTGGTTATTGTTACTTTGGATCATACTTCCTATATTTTGGTGCGAAGTGTATGAATGTTATGGGTTGATGATGCATTGTTTGTTTTATTGCATTTGAAAATTAATATAATTAAAATTTTGAAACTAGTGGCATGAATGAAGACCCATGTAGTTAGGTAAGGTTATTTGTTTATCTATTTATATTAGCGTTCATCATATTTGTTGTGATCCCCATGATATTTCAACAAAATGATTCATTTGTTGAAAGCGTATTAGATTGGTTTAGATAATTCTACATGTATTTCATTCACGATAATAACATAGAATGTTTTAAAATTCTCTTTCACGAATTGAAAATTATCGAAACTCATCCCGCACTTTGATCAATTTGATCATATGCTATATATTCTTGTATGTTAGCTTATAGATGTTGTTTTACTTACATGTTAAATTTAGTGATACACTGATGAACGATGCTTGATCAATTTGGACAATTAAGCTTCTTAGCGTATTAATTAAATTTGTGTATTTTTAGACTGTTTCATTATAGTTTTATCCGATTTACAAGGTTCATGTTGTTTTGTTCTCTTACTTTTTTCTTCTTAATTAGCTTATAGATGTTGTGATAAATTTTTATGGAATATGATCATACTACATTTCACACTCTAGATTAGTTATGACTTAATTTATATATCACGAATAAGTAATTAGAGACTAATTTGAAACTATAGCTTTATATATTTATTGAATTGACGACATAAAATTCATAACAAATGTACCTAAGAGAATAACAAGGCACAACAAATGATATATTGACTTCTTTTAAAATAAATACATTTTGTTATTATTATGGTAGCTGAGGCAATTGGTTGAGATATATTAATTTGGATGTTAATTATAACCAACATTATTTCATAATATTTAGTTTTGCTACCAAAATTTCAATATTAACCATGAATGATATCTAGCTTCCTGTTATTGTATCTCCATCAATAATATTTTCATAAGAGTGCGAAAAAACTAAAAAAATAGAATACTAATAGAGAAAACTAATATCTATCAATGAGTACGTTTCACGTGTTATTGATGAATAATGTGGTTGCTCTAAGTGGTTGAAACCTTTATCGCACATACTTACCATCAAAGTTTGAATCTTGACGTTCACAAGGTAGGGTTATTGGTTGTCAATAAAAAAACATTCTTGATTTTTTTATAGAATATATAAAGTTTGAATTCAATAGTTATTAAATAAAATTAACATATAATATCATAAAGAGTGTCTTTGAACTGTTTTTTAAATAGCGATGTATTACTATAACGACTATTTCAATCCTTTTTATGTGACATTATCTTTATTTACATGACTAAACTTTTCTTAATGAAAAGATGTTAAAAACACTAGGCAATATGGTATTGTGATATCCAAGTTATTCATCATAACTTCGTTTTTTTAACAAGAAATTTCACGTTGCCCTGCTGCTACTACGAGAGATAGAGAGAAACCGAGTGAACTTCAATATCACCCTCATATACTACAAAAAAAAGTTAGATCGCGGACGTAAATTGTGATGGATTTTGTTTTCCAACGTCCTAATCGGGGATAACATGATGACGGATTTTTATTTTGCTGACAGATTTGTAACAAATTTGGCCGTTCCTAATTTATACATTTTTTTTTAGCATAAGTCGTTATTGATGGTAACATAATACAACAAAGGAAATTATTATGTATCAGTACAAAATGGAACGCAATTAATACTAAATAAATAAACTCTAAAAAGTAAAATAATAAAAATGATGTTGGTTCATTACTGATCTGATCTGAATGAAAGAAAAAGTATTATAACCACAAATGAAATGAAATATTAAATAAAAAAAACACAGAAAATAACCGAGTGAAGTACTTTAATTAATGTCACGCTCGTAGCTAGGTTATTACTAATTGTATCATAATAGAGCAGATTAAAGTATTATCATTACAAAATGAAACACACAACAACACTAAACAAACAAAATATTAAAAAAGTAAAACAATAGAAAACGACGTTGGTTCATTACTGATTGCATTTTTAAAAGAAAATATTATTACTACAAAATGGAATACAATATTAAACAAACAAAAATAAAGAAACAACGAGGGAATTAACCGAGTGAACTACTCCAATGTCACGCTCGTACCTAGCTATGTCGATACTAACTGTATCATAATACATTTCAAGAAAATATTACATCATTACAAAAAGGAACACAACAATAAATAAATAAAACCCCGACAAAGATAAACAATTGAAATCGCCGCTGGTTCATTAGTGATTGCATTTAAAAAAAAAAGCAATATATAGCTAAAGTGAGAGCTACGACTTGTAACTGTGATTAACGACTTTAGTCTTGATTCAGATTTTTCGGCCTGAAAAAAAATTCACCCTTGTTAAATATTTGAACTTTAACGTCACCTTCGTAGCTAAGTCATTACCAATCGTATCATCATACAGTAGAAGAAAATATTACATCATTACGAAATGGAGTTATGGAACACAACACTAAACAAAAAACCCGACAAACTATAAGAATAAAAAACGCCTTTGGTTCGTTGCTGATTGCGTTTAAAGAAAAAAGAACTACAGCTACACAATATGGAATACAATATCAAACAAACAAAAAACACAAAGAAAAAGATGTCGTCGCCGGGATCGAACCTAATTAACACGTTTACTACTGATTGTATTTAAAGAAAAAAGATATTATAACTACAAAACGGAATACAATATTAAAGAAAAGCAAAAAAATAAAAGATAAACAGTAAATTTACAACAAATAGTAGTAAACAATATAAACACAACAATAGATCTTATAATAGCCCAATTAACTCATTCATTACTAAATTGTGTTTAAAGAAAAAGTATTACAACCACAAAATGAAATACAATATTATACATAAGATAATGATAACCAGTTCCCCGGCGACACTGGTTACGAGAGAGTTAATGGTCAGGTAGTGTCACGGGAGAACTCGTTAACGGGACCGTTAAACATAATATAAGAAAAACAAGTTGTGACTTATGGGTGACAGTCCGTGGTAATGGTGCCCTACGCTATTTTCTATCGTGCATTTTACGATAAAAAGAAAAAGAAAAAGAAAAAGACGTCGTTAACTAGTGTTTCGGGGACACTCGTTAACGGAACCATTAAACATAACATTATAAGAAAAACAAGCTGTGAGTTGTGAGTGACAGTCCGTGGTGATTGAGACCTACAATAGTCTCTCTCGTAGATTTAGCGATAAAAAAAATAAAAGAAAAAGACGCCGTTAACTAGTGTTCCGAGGACACTCGTTAACGGAACCATTAAACATAATATAATAGTCCGTGGTGGTGGAGCCCTACGCTAGTGTCTCTCGTGGATTTAGCGATAAAAATAAAATAAAATAAAAAAACGTCGTTAACTAGTAATCTGGTGACACTCGTTAACGGAACCATTAAACATAATATTATAAGAACAACATGTTGTGACTTGTGAGTGAGAGTATGTGGTGGTGGAGGCCTACGTTGGCGTCACTATAAAATAATATTTGATTTAGTGAGAGTCAAAAGTTGTCACAAATATGTCGTAAATTGACTAAACTGTTACAAAGCCGTCACAAAAACCGTCGCTAATAAACTCGTAACAAAAAATACCGTCACTAATCCCGTCGCTATTTGGTTATTTTTTTGTAGTGTCTCTCTCGTGGATTTAGCAATAAAAAAAAAACGTCGTTAACTAATGCTTCGGGGACACTCATTAACGAAACCATTAAACATGATATTATAAGAAAAACAAGTTGTGACTTGTGAGTGACAGTACGTGATGTGGTGATGGTGCCGTACGCTAGTCTCGTGTATTTAGCGGTAAAAAAAATAAAATAAAAAAGACGTTGTTAACTAGTGTTCCGGGGACACTCGTTAACGGAACCATTAAACATAATATTATAAGAACAAGTTGTGACTTGTGAGTGAGAGTCCGTGGTGATGGAGCCTTACGCTAGTGTCTCTCATGGATTTAACGATAAAAATAAAATAAAATAACGCCGTTAACTAATACTCTAGTGACACTCGTTAACGGAACCATTAAACATAATATTACAAGAAAAACAAGAGGTGACTTATGAGTGACAATCCGTAGTGATGGGCCCATACGCTACTCTCTCGTGGATTTAGCAATAAAAAAGAAGGAAGAGCGCCGCTGCCGGGGATCGAACCCGGGTCACCCGCGTGACAGGCGGGAATACTTACCACTATACTACAACGACTCTTATTTGTCATTTTTTTTATCTTTTATTTTATATTACATCTATTTAAATATTTTTAACTAATATCTATTTCTCTTCACTGCAAAAACCCTTTTTTACTTTACTCAGACAAACTCCAAATCCAAGGGATATTCAAGGGTTTTAACTAATATCTATTTCTCTCCACTGCAAAAACCCTTTTTTACTCAGGCAAACTCCAAATCCAAGGTAAATTGATTATTTGTTAATGGGTATTTCATTTTTTTCTTCTTTTTCTTTTTCTTTTTTCATATTACAACAGTTCATGTTTAATTTTATTACTACATAGAATAGAATAGGAGGGATATGTTATTTGGATGTTTATTTATGAATGATTTTTATATTTTTTTTATTTAATTTTATAGATTTCATGGGTTTTGGATATTTATTTATGAGTGATTTTTTTTTAAACTCCAAACAGATTATTAATTAATGGGTATGTCTTTTTTTCTTTTCTTTTTTCTTCATATTTCAACAATTCATGTTTAATTTATTTCATAGTTTTATGGGTTTTGGATATTTATTTATGGGTGATTTCATATTTCAACAGTTTTTATCTTTGAAGTTAAAAAAAATCCAAGGAATGAGACCCTTTTTTATTACTACATAGGATAGGAGGGATATGTTATTTGGATATTTGTTTATGAATGAGACCCTTTTTTACTCAGGAAAACTCCAAATCCAAGGAAATTGATTATTTGTTAATGGGTATTTCATTTTTTTCTTCTTTTTCTTTTTCTTTTTTCATAACAACAGTTTATGTTTAATTTTATTACTACATAGGATAGGAGGGATATGCTATTTGGATATTTGTTTATGAATGAGTTTTTTTTTTTTTTTTTAATTTCATAGATTTCATGGGTTTTGTATATTTATTTATGGGTGATTTTTTTTAACTTCAAAGGAAATTGATTATTTATTAATGGGTATGTGTTTTTTTTTTCTTCATATTTCAACAATTCATGTTTAATTTATTACATGGGAGGCTTATGTTATTTGGATATTTGTTTATGAGTGAGTTTAATTTATTTCATAGTTTTATGGGTTTTGGATATTTATTTATGGGTGATTTCATATTTCAACAGTTTTTATTTTATATTTTTAAAGCAAATGGATGGGATTTTATAGGTTTTAGACAGTTTTGCAGAGTTATGTGCATACGAAATAAAGAGAGAAGAAAATGGGTTTGTTTGATTGTATCGTTTAAGCTCCGCTTTTTTGCTTAAAAGCTTGACTTAGTGGTTGATTAAAAAAAAATATTGAAAAAAGAAGCTTTTTAATTGTTAGGCCTGAAAAAGCTACAAGCTTTTTAAACTTAATGAATGAGTCCAGCTTAGTTGTTTAAAAGCTGCAACCAAACAAGTCGAAAGAATGATTTTTATATAAAAAAATAAGTTTGATTATATTCATCACTTTTGACAAATACTTACTATTTAGGTGAAAGTGAGTAATCTCAGAAGAACTCAATTGATGAGATAAGTGAGGAGGCCGGTTTCAACTCATTGAAGGGATTAATTGTTGTATTTTCCCAATGCGAATACAATGTTAGCAGCTAGGCAAAAGAATTGCTTGAAGACCATCTCTTCGCTTATTATCAATATCACTTCCAGGTACTGCACTCTTGGCTTGTTTAGCTGCATATTCAGATTAAATAAGTTGGACTTTTGCAAGTGTGGGGACATTTTTAGGTTCATTTAGCTTACCTCTAGCCATTTGAAGCAAAAAAATAGAAAAAAACACTGAATTTTTAAGCTCTGCTAAATCAGACATAGTCTAGCTTGGAAGCGAAAATTCTGGGCTTAAAACAAGGTCCTCCTTAGGTCTTTTTAGGTAGATTTTTCTTCCTTCTTTCTTCTTTTTATTACAGTTCTCAGTTCTCCACTTGCAATTATTGAAATTTCAGGAGCTCTTTATTATCGAGAGATGTTGGAACAAGTTGTTCTTTTAACTCTTTGGTTCGATCAAACAGCGTTCCTTCTTTTCTACTGCCCATTAAAATTTTGAATTCCTTTAATGGGTCGAGGGATATGTCAACGGGGAGGGGAAAGAGTATAAGGAGCAGAGTAGAGAGTCGTATGCGAAAAGAAACTGGCAAAACACAGAGGGAGATACGGCGAGCTAAAAAGTTGAAGAAAAAATTGATGACTGAGGAAGAACGACATGCTTATAATCTTCGAAGAGTAAGTTCTTATATTATCTTACTTTGTGGCATGGTTAGCTAAGTAGCCTTTGCATGTGTTTAATATGATTCTGCTTTGTCATTTTGACGATCAATTATGTTATTATACAAATTATATATTTTACTCCATATGATGTATCTTTGCTATTATAAGTTGTAAATAATTTGATTTAATGCTAGCATAAGGATAAAATCAACCCCAATGTTACATCTAGATGTCTTAGTAGCGGGTGTGATCAGCCAATTAAGGCTCCTATGTGTTTGAGTCGACTTTGGTTCATTGAAACAATCAACAGTGTTGTATACAGTCATCTATATTTATATGTATATATTCATGTATTGCATGATTTATATCTGTTGCTTTTAAGTTGTAAATAAGTTGGTTCAAAGATTTACTAGGGGTTAATTCAAGTGGGAAGTTTCAATTTGAATGCTTTGTTGCCTTGGGTTGTTTATATAATAGTGCAGCTCCTTATCCTGGTCTTGCTTGGCGATTTTAAACTAATAAGCTGAAATTTTGTGTTGAAATAAAAGCCAGGTTCATACAGCTTAATGCTTCTGCTTTGTCTGGCCCAAAAACCAGAAAACCAAGCATTTAAAGAGCTAGCCAAAAAAGGTCCGGAATTTAGGTAAAAAACTTAGGTTAAAATCTGCAAAAAACAAGGCATATGCATGTAGAAACAGCACAAAGGCTACAAATATGGTGTTGATTTGTGGTTAAGTGCGAGTCTTATTGTCAGAAAGAATCATCTAGATATATACTGATATACTAGAAAATTACAGTTTATTTGTGCAAGGCATTTCACTTGTCTGCATATTCTGGTTTGTTCAGCATTTATGCAAATATTCTGGCTTATTTTTTAGGTCAATCCAAAGCTATGTTCATACAGATTAGAGCTTTTAACCTTTCTCACGCTAAAAAACCCTGAAAAATAGAGCTTTTTAGCAAATAAAATAACAAAAATAATCAAGCTTAGAAGCTGCAACCCAGAAAGGCCATTAATTTTTTTTTCAAAGTTAAGTATGATTATGCTGTTTCTACTTTTTAGTGCTAACAAATTTCATTATTTAAACACAGGCGAAAAAAAAGGTTGCTTTGCTTCTACAAAAGCTTAAAAAGTATGAGCTTCCAGAGCTACCAACCCCTCGACATGATCCCGAGCTATTAACCTCCGAGCAACTTCAAGCATTTAGAAAAATCGGTTTTAGAAATAGAAATTACGTTCCTGTTGGTGTTCGTGGAGTTTTCGGTGGAGTTGTACAGAATATGCATCTCCACTGGAAGTTTCACGAGACTGTGCAAGTCTGTTGCGACAATTTTCCCAAAGAAAAAATCAAGGAAATGGCTTCTATGCTAGCAAGGCTCAGTGGTGGTATTGTAATTAATATACATAATGTAAAAACTATTATTATGTTTCGTGGGAGAAATTATCGGCAGCCGAAGAATTTGATACCGATTAACACCCTCACAAAGAGAAAGGTATGTTTGTAACTACCTATTATTTTCGATTATCGTCCTACTTATTTCGAGTTCATTTATGAATTATTCTTTAGGATACATTTCACATGATGTACAGTTAGTAAATATGAGCTTAATCTAATTCAATATGTTTGTAGTTCTTAGTTTTTAAACTATATAATTATCCACAATATAACAGTAAATCTAATTATAAGGCATGCATAGATCATTGGAGGCGCTAGACTAGAGAGACCTTGATGCTAATTAACACCCACATGAAAAGAAAGGTGTTTTGTTGTTATATGGTTGAATGTAATTGTGAATAATTCTTTAAGAGGAGTATGTCTTATGAGGTGCAATGAGGGTGTGTTAACTTTGTTTGGTTGTAGATCTGAACATGAGGTCTAAGATACTGATACCAATTAACACACTCATGAAAAGAGAGGGTTTTTTTTATATAGGTTTGTCATTATCTGAATTTATTAGTGGATTTTGCTTTTAGAAGTATGTCATATTAGGCAAAGTTGAGGATTGCTTGGCTGCAGCTTTTAAGAAAATAAGCTCTTTGAGGTTGAGGAAGAAGCTGTTTCATCCACTTAAAACTTCTAGCTTTTTCTAGCTGTGAAAACCTGAAATGTTCAGTTTATTAGCTAGTCAACAAGAAACAGTGGCATTTACGAAAAGAAAATAAAAAAATTAAAAGGCGGGCTTCGAAGCAGCAACAATTGCAGGCATAATTCAACATAGACTACGAGTAAGAGTTTGTTCCTTTAATGATTGATCTAAGATGTAATAAGAGTATACTTATCATATTAAAAGATATGCTATGCCATATGTTGAATATGAGGTCGATCAGATATGAGTGAATTATAGTTTTTAATTTAATATCATATTACCATACGCCGTGAAAAAGTAAATTAAGAATAAGGCATGCATTACTCATCATATGCTGCTATCCAGAGTTGCTTCTATGCCACGGTTGCTTTAAAATTTGATTCTATTAGTTGAATATCATTGAAATATCTCTTTACCTCTTTGAATTTGTATTCTAATATTGCTAGGTTATTATCCTTGTCTACTTGAATTGACACGCAAACATAGCTTTTTGTGATATGGGTTACAGTGAGTTGAAAATCATTGAATCGTATCTTGTAATCTGTTATCATATTACCAAACACTGTTTGAGAGTAAAACTTTAGGTATTAAACGTCCATAATTGATCATCGGTTGCCTTTTAGAGTAGCTTTTTTTTTTTTGCAGATTTTTTTTAAACTAAGGATCCTTTTGTTTTATATGTGCAGGCTCTGTTCAAAGCGAGATTTGAACAAGCACTCGAGTCTCAAAAGCTTAATATAAAAAAATACGAGCAAGAGCTCCGCCGAAAGGGTATCAATCCCGACGACCCTACCAATGTGGCTAGCATACAGAGAGTTGCTTCAACATTTTTTAATGCGATTGACAAAAAAGAAGGGAGCCCTTACGTTTTTCGACAGGATAAGTTGATGGAAGAATCAGGTATAGTTTATAGGGATACAGAAATTTAAAAGAACAATTAGACTCCAAGTAAATTTATGTATGGGGTTTCAGATAACTACTTTAGAAATTTAAATGAACAATTAGACTCATAAGTAAGAGTTGAGCTGAATCACAAGATCTCAGCCATTTATAACAAACATCGAAACGGAAGGCTGAGATCAAATTCCAGATATGTCATCCACCAAATTGTTGAAGGCCTGTGATTTCTTTGCAGAGAAAATCTAGTGTGTCAACTTTAGGGTCAAAATCTTGTCCCATATAAGGCTAAAGGAAGGCCCCTTTTTTTTGTTCGAGGATAAGTAATAGAACTAGGCATATAGTCTAAGGGGGGTGCAAGTAGGGCTTGGTCGAATGTATATTTAAACCAAATAAGCTGGAGTTTTTTAGTTTGGGGAAATAGCTAGTGAATTGCTTTGTTGTATCTTTTAAACAAATAATTAGAACTTTTATGGTTGTATTTTTTCTTTTGGATTTATCTAATGTCTTAGCTTAGAGCTTCTATCTTTTTCAGTCGAAAGAACCTGAAAAGGTTGGCTTTTAAGCTAATTGACCAAATCCAATCCAGCTTTTAATCAAAGAGGCAGTAAAAGCTACACCTCAAGGCCTAGGTTCGTCCAATTCAAATTTTCCAGGCAAAGAAAACCAAAAACCTTAGTTTTTAAGCTGCTAAATCTTAGAATATCTAGTTTTTAAGCTGCTAAACTGAAAACTGTCTTGCTTTTAAGCAGAAAAGCAAAAATTCCGCAACCAAACACGACCTCACATGGGAAAAAACAAGAAAGAAATGCTTTTCTGGAAGGTAGATGAGATTTGTTTTGTAAATATGGAGGTGTGGTGTTATCCTATTGATTCTCTAGCTTTTTCAGACCAATAAACAAGAAAACCTCAGCTTTTATTGGTTTAACCTGATAATCAAAGACAGTCAGTCTAGCATTTTTATCGCTGAACAAAATACCATCTGAGCTTAAGTTCTTCAACCAACAAGGCCTCATTAGGAAATGACACCTATAACCGTATAAAGGGGTAAATTACTGTGTTTTAAATCACTATTTTAAACAATTTACTGAATATTGTATAGGGGATTTAAATATATATAAATATAGTCATGGGGTTCAGGCGGCAAGCTACTGTCATTTACTTTTTTTCTCTCATGACAGGATCTGTACTTAACTATGAAGGAGAAGAGGATAGTGACCAGGAGGAGCTCGACCAGTTTATAGCAGAGATAGAAGATGCAGCCGATAAAGAGTTTGCTCAGGAGGAAGAACTAGAGCGAGAAGAGGTCGGCAGGATCAGGTAGGGAACTATTAACTTGTAGCAAATTACGATTTTAAGACCTATTTTTTGTTCGTTTTCTTTTGGGGGGCGGGGGGAATGTTGCTTAAAAGCTAGGGGACCGTTTGGTTGACCAGCTCCAAAAGTGGATTTTTTCTGGGTTTTGCCCTGAAAAAGCTTGAAGCTACATCCAGACTAGCAAAGCCTCAAAGCTAGGTTCATCCACAAAAAAGCTGATCTTAATAGCTACAACTAACCAAGGCATATGTTCTTCAGTTTAAAACCTCTAGATGTTTTCAGGCCAAAAAACGAGGAAACCTCAGAGATGTTTGGTTGTTTTAATCCTTCTTTTTTTGTTTTTTTTTTTTTTGCTTAGATGTTAGATGCCGTTTAGTTAACTTGCTTAATAACTGAGGTTTTTTTTTTCTTGGCCTAAAAAGTTGGAAGCTTTAATCTGGATGAACACTTGTTTTTCTTCAACTTCAAATATTCCCTCTTTTAGTTCTTAAAATCTGCAGCCAAACAACCTCTAGGACTTATCTTGAAATCTTACTCGACTTCTTGCTATTTTCTTTCTAAACTTTGTTCGGAATATTTTTTTTCCAGGTACTTGAACAGAGATAACTTGGGTGGAAAGTATGTCGGGTCAAATAAAATTCGAGGTGATGAAGATTATGATTCTGATGGTAACCGAGCTCCTACTCCATATAGAGTACAAAGAGATGATAGGAACGGTAGTTTTCAAAGAAATGAAAGATATAATGGTAAATTGCCTATAGAAGATTACGGGTCCGAGAGTGGCTTAAGTGATGTTGACAATGCCATGTGGCATTCAGATATTGAGGAGGAACCAAGGTCAGTAAAATCAACAGTAATGAATAATTACAAGAGTAGCAGTGACGAGGAGAATGATGACTTAGAAGTGGATCGAACTAAGATGAATAGTGGAGATTTTGCAAAAAATCGTCGGGGTTTTAATAGAAGTGATGAATCAGAAGATGTGTTAAGTGAACCTGATATTAAAATGTGGGAATCGGATGATGAGTAATAACTCGATTATTAAAACATCTTTGTCTTATTAAATATTTTTAGCTGATGCATTATATCAAAACGACCATGACGGTGATGCAGATATGATGCTAGGATGCTTTTGTATTTGTTTTAATGGTGTTACACCGCAGTAGCTGCTGTGGAGGCTTGTTCCACAGATGACGTTTTGTTTGTGTTTAATATAAAAGGGTTACAAAGTGTTGTTTTAAAAAGGTATTTCCTCATACATAATAAAATAATTCTGACAGTGAATAAATTGTTGAACTGAAATTACGGTATGCGTCTCAAGAAAGGCGGGATGGATTTCACTCCCATATTACGTGCATGTTTGAGGTTTCCTCGCTTAAAGCTTCTTGAGCTAGTCCTCAAAACCCGAAAATCTTGGCTTTTTAGCTGTTCAAATTACATCCTAGATTTTAAGCAAAAAAAATTAGCTTAGAAACAGCAACAAAATACGGCTTTAGTCGAAGTTCTAGTTTATGTGTAACACAAAACACAACCAAAAGCAATTTAATATGTAGAATTGTGACACATGAGCAATCATAAGTGGATCATTTTGTTTTTAAAATTTTGGTTTTATTATGAAAGAAACCCTGCATTTTGATAACTCCTAAAAAGTTCACTCGTCTTCTATAATGTTGCACATAAGTTTCAAATATTACTAAATATATCCGAAAATCTTAAAAAGTGATAGTTCTTTTCTAACTATTAATAATAATTTATTGCGACTAATAGGAAAATCATTTAGTGGTTGATTATCTTTTTTACAACATTGAGCAAACAATATTATATATTTATTATTCATTATTACAATCGAAAAAAAGATTTTAGATCAACTAAAGTACAACAAAACAATTGAATAATTTGCTTCAAAAAACGTACACCATGAAACCATATTTTTAGTGGTTTCATTTTGTGTTACCTAAAGTTCAATATATTGTTTCAACAATACTATATGAGCTTGTATGAGACTCATCGTTTTTCCATATAAGATCTCTCGATCTTGTGCATATTGATAAAAATAACAAAACTGAAAATGCGCCAAAAACTATACATCCGCTTAGATGCAATAAGGCACCGGACCTTCCCCAATCACTCAACATCATCGAACTAATAAAACAAGAGAATTAACAGCATAAAAATCAGAGAGCCACCTTCAACTCAATTGAAAAAATAAAAAAAAAACAACATAACACAATATATTAATATTAAAAACACAAAAAATTGTTTAAGTCCTCCTGCACACTATTTTGGAAAAAAATTAATCCATAAAATCAAAAAGAGAAAATTAACAAGAATACACACCAGATCAAGCAAAAGTAATCGATGAATTCAATTCCTTCGAAAAGGAAACGCTACCCCACGATTTGTTACGTAATTACAATTTCATTTCTAAATAACCAATCATAGAAATAATTATATAATTATAAGCGTGACGATTGAAAGATGATAAAAAAATAAATAGATAAATAAACATTTTGAGAAATTTGATGAACTAATGAAGAAGGGTTGAGATATAACTATAACACGACTATTCTCTCCAAAATATTAGTCCATCTTTCTATTTTAGGAAGTTCCATATTGGTAGTTCTTCTTATAAAAGCCAATTAACAAATATTCCACTCTTTGTTTAATTACTTTCATTACAAATTTTAATAAAAATACACGAGTGGTATAGTTGATATTTGAGCTACAGTAGAAACTCGATAAATTAATACTCGATTATTTAATAAACTCTTTAAGATAATATTTTTGGCCGGTCCCGACTCGGGGATAGGGTGCTAAATTAATAATTCGCTAAAATTATAAGATAATACATTTTTGATAATTTCTTTACACCCCATATAAAATATAAATTAATAATTCCTTATATATAGCATATTACATGAATGATTTACGAAGGTTTGTTGAATGATTTACGAAGGTTTATTGAAAAATGACTCAATTTCCCCTTGTATTTATATAGAAAATATTTTTAATGTCCATAAAATGATACATTGAACACAAGAAGCATAATAAGGTGGGAGATTGAAGGTTTCTTTCAAATTGGGCCCTTCATTTGATATACATGCATTGTATACAATAATTAAGTGGAAGCTTGAAAGGTGTTTGTAAACTAAGTATTTTACTATAAATTAATAAAATATTAATTAATATATAAATTAATAATTATTAATTTATCGATTAATTAATAACTCTTTTAATTAATAAATTTTGGTGGTCCCAAGTGTATTATTTTATAGAGTTTCTACTGTATTAGACAAAACAATAATTGAAAATTTATCTTCCCAATAATGGACGAACATTCGCAACACAGAGTATTAGTCTTCATCTTTTTTATACTACTCTCTATCCAAAAGCACAATAACAAAAATATTAAATTTCTAAAGCAGCTTGAAAGAACATCTAATCTAGGACATCACCCGCATGTGGAGGCGGAGGCCCTCGTTACCACCACCCCCACAAATGGAATGAAGGTGCGACGTTAATGAGACGTGACAGTTCATAGACATCCAATCCATAAACCACAAAATAAATACATGTTCATATATCTAAAATCTTCAAGAATTACCGCATTCAATATTGATCGAGATTTTCTTTAGATATCTCCGAAAATTCAGCACTGGGCGGACTTTCTTAGCTGACAAATCAAATCGCCTACATGTCAATTGGCTGACAAATCCCTTTCCTCCTAAATAAATCATGTCAAAGTGAATATTGGGCAGCATAAGTATTATAAATTTACGTAATCAACGTTTGTAAACAAAAAAAAAACGCTCAAAATATTGAAAATAAAACTAACTTTATGTAATCTACTTCATATGTTTATTTCTTTCTTGACAAGGAATTGTTAAATTATAAAAGAAAATTCATATATTTGGCTTAAACCTAAAGAGTTGGAGGAATTTAAATTTACATTTATAATCATAGTTCTACCAAGTAAAAACGAAAACCTATGGAAGCCGAAAATGCATAGACTATGCTTTATGCTTGTTACGCTTAAGGAAAAGGATAAAAAGAAAAACAAAATAAAATCTGAAATAGCTAACGTGACACTCTCTTCGGATTTCCTAATGTTACGATAGACTAATTGTAAGAAACACTAAAAGAATTGAAAAGAAAATAAGACAACATTAAGATTAATTAGTTAAACAACCTCTTCTTCTGATGCTTCATTTCGCTAAACCCCACCTTGTCGATCATCATTTTCAGCTTTCCCACCGAGAGAAACGAGACTTTCCAAACAAATCAAAGGACGGTAATACATAGGAGGGAGCCCACGAAAGTTAGCAAACTTAAATGTCCTATTTTTTAGATTATACCAAATAAGTTTCTTTACGTTGTTTACCATTAGTAGCACTTCATCACCACACTCCGACTCCGTATAGAACAAAGGCTTCACACAGAAGGAAACATTTCTATTAAATTCTTATTTTGATAAAGAGATATACTAACTTCTGATTTTGAAATATTGAACAATTTGGTCCATGATTCTGTAACCCCGTACTCATTCATCACCCACACATCAACATCCCACACATCAACATCATGCATACTACCGATAGGGCTTTTGATTGTTATCTTAATTAACAAGAATGGGCTTATTAATAAAGACCGAAAACAGCTTTTATCGAGTTAACTTACACACACAAGCTATAAATAAGTAGAAAACCAAATACAACAGAACTCCTCAAAATTCAGCAGGAAAACATACTTGAGATGGACTAGCCATAAGAAACACTAAAATGATCCCAAAAGAAAACAAGATAATGGTAAGATTAATTAGTTAAATTACCTCTTCCACCGATGCTTCCTTTTCCTCCTCCCCACCTCGTCTCTCATCATTTTCAGCTCTACCACCGAGAGACACAAGGCTTTCCAAACAAATCAAAGGATGGGAATACGTAGGGAGCCCACGAATGTCGACAAACTTAACAATCCTATTTTTTATATTATACCAGATAAGCTTCTCAAAGTTATTTACACTTAGTAGCACTTCATCACCACACTCTGAATAGATCAAAGGCTCCACACAGTAGCAAACAGATCTACCAATTTCTGAACTTGAAATATTAAGCAGTTGGGTCCACGATTCTGTAATCCCATACTCATTCATCACCCACACATAAATATTATGCCTATTAGAAACCTTACTCACCATGGACAAACAACCACCAAATTCCGGAATCAAAAAGATCGTAATTTTATCATTATTTACACATTTCGGAAGAGTAATTTCCATATATTCTTCAGTAGCAAGATCAAACGAAATAACAAAAAGGATAGGAGATGCTTGGAAACCACCCCGAGGTTTTCTTTGTGCAACCCAATGTATCGCACCGCAAGTGAATATACCGGGCGACGACCCACAAATCATATAATCCGGAATATGGACAGATTTTCTCCACGAGTGGGACCTCAGGCTGTAAACATTAGTTTTAACTCGAACACTTAAAGTTTCTCCATAAGATGAAACATGTTCACGCACCCTTACCAACTTATAGTCATCCGATACCGAATCGTACCCAAACCCACGCACTAACTGATGCGTGCCTTCTTCGAACTTATCGACGTCATCCAGAGCGGGTACATTTATATGCTTACGGGTTGTGGGGTTCCATATTATAATAACTTTCCATAAACAAAGGCATAACAAGCCGTTAGAAGAGCCTAGGAGGTCGAAGCTAGTTACGGGCATGGGTCGGACTAGTAGTTCTGGGTGGGATTGGTTGAGTGAATAGATGGGTAATGAGTATAGATTGAGACGTTTTTTGCTTATTAGTACACGGTTGTTTGTATTACTTAGAATGGAACGACTTAGATGTTGTTTTACAAAAGCGTTGGAACTAATTAAGTCATACCATCGTTTGCAAACGCATTTACAACGGAGTAAGGATTTTACCGGTAGGCGCGTGAGTATGTCCTCAACCAAATCTTCCATTAGCACGGGGTTAGAGCATTCACAGCGGTTTATCTGTGTACTACAAATGGAAACAAATTAGTCTGCCATTGGTTGCAATGTTGCCTAACTAATCATATCTACAAAACATTAATTGAAGAACCATTGTTTTTTCTGAGAAAACTGATTATTTCACCACCGATCTGACGGTCCACCACCACCCTTTATCCGACTTCAATTAATCAACTAGTAATTAATACCTTATTTGCTTAAAGGATGTATCCTAAGGACTCGGCGTTAAGTCTTTAACCGTATATTTCAATATTATTTTTACTCTTTTGAGTTAATATACGAACTTATTTGCTTAAAACTGCATCTAAACAACCCCAAATATTCAGACTTAAACAGTATCTTTTAAAATTTTCACCTTTTTGAGCTAATCTTAGCTTAAAACATCATCCAACAACCCTCGAGTAGTCAGTATTAACTGTATATTTTAAATTTTAACCTTTTCGAGCAAATACAATTTCTTATTTGCTTAAAAATGCATTCAAACAACTCCAAATGATCCGTTTTATCTGTATATCATAAATAAATAAATAAATCTCTTCTGGGAGCTAAGTTGAAAGTTTGTATTTGCTTAAAAATGCATCTAAACAACTCTCAAGAATAAGTTTTAGCGTATAATAACCTTTTTTGCACAGACATTAAAACCCTTAACTGCTCTCAATATTGCATTCAAACAAGCAACATGCAATTAAACCTATAAGAAATTTAATATTTTATTTGATTGCAGTTCTTTTTAAAAATGCATAACAAGTGTATCATCTGCTAAACGAAAGATAACCCAGTTGATAAAATGATCAATAAAAGATAAATGATAAGAGAAAAAAAAACCTATAAAATTTTTAATATTTTATTTGATTGCAATTCTTTTTAAAAATGCATAACAAGTGTATCATCTGCTAAACGAAAGATAGCCCATTTGATAAAATGACACATCACAAAAGATAAATGATAAGAAAAAAAAAAACGAGAAATTAAATATCTGTAGAGAGAGAGAGAGTAGGGTTTCTGTCTAAATATCTGTATTCTCATATTTTAACCTAATTCTGTCTATTTACGGTCTAATTCTTTAATTCCCGCTTAATTTGCTAGGCTTCTAAACCTCTCATGCCGCCTAATGCTTTTGATCTCCCTTAATTACTTTGTTAGGCTTATGAGCTATGTGTATCGTTTAGGGGTCAGCGTAAATTCCGTCTACGCTCGCCTTATAAAACATTGGTTTGGACACACGAAACAGACGCATGATATTTTAAATAACTTAAAATATAAGTTTACGGCAAAACTTGTCTTATTTCTAGACCACTCTATGGCCTCGTTGCTCGCAGGGGCGGCTCACGCCCAAATCCATTAAGGCTTGAGCCTGGGGCAAAAAAATATAAAAAAATATTTGGACTGGGCATTGGGCAACCAGTACTGTTGCGTTGCTCCTGGTTGCTCGCGAGACTCGTAGTCAACGACGAACCCGGATTACTACTACAGGGTTAGTAAATACAAATTGTTTATTTACAAGGTTTCAAGTTGTTAGAATATACATCTCACATTGGTGATTTATCGGTGCTTTCTATACTATTTGTATGAGTATCACTTCTGCCTACGTCTACGCCTTTTAGTGGAAAGTGTATGAACTCTAACACACGAACCACTTTTTTATATATTTTTCAAATTTCATTATATATAAAAAAAAACAGTGGTTTTGTAATTTGTGGGGTTGAGGCCGCACCTCTTTGCAACCTAGTGCCTCAGTCCCTGTTCGTAGTCCCATGATTATGAGTACAAGCATGGTTTGTCTCGGGACTACGAATGACTATTTCGTTCATAATTACGTGACTACTAATGCCATGCCTCCCATGGTATTGTAATATATATCATTTAGGGATCTTTTGATATCTGAATCATACAAATAATCCGATGAGAATGTGTAAATGAACACATTATTTGTGGGGCTCCAAGACCACCAAGAAACAAACCCTAAGACACTAAGACTTAATTATGTGAATTGAACTTCCATCTATTGCATATGTGTCTTTTTCTTGTTAACTTGGTCTTTTTTTTCATTAGTAAGGAATATCAAGTAATACCTTATTTGGGTTAGAGTCGGGATCCTCTACTCATTCTTTTTTATCCGGCACCGCGCCCCTTTAGCTATATATATTTGCTCAATATTCAATATTTTATGCCTTGTGTTTTGTATGTTAATGAACTTTTACAATATATTCTAGAAATTTAATGATATTTTGAAGTAATATCGATTTAAATGATTTCATTTGGATCAATTTACACTAGTTCTTACTTTGCAAAATTCAAAACAAAGGGGAAGGGTGAGGGCACATGTTTTTTTCCTTAATTCGTCGGCAATTCTATCAGTTGCTATCTCCCATCGAAACTCATGGCTCCATCTCTGATGCAAAAAATTAGTTAATCAACATTTTTTTTTCGATTTCCATATTTTTCTTCTTAATAACGGAGCTTTCCAAGGTTCTTTTGGACCGAAGCTAGAAGCTTTAAGCAGGAAGAATATATATTCTTTTTTGAGCATGCAAACATGCAAAACACGTTCTTAAATCAATATGAAAAAGTAAAACAACAACTAGAGAACTGCCTGACGAGCTAAGAGAGAAAACAACTTATTCCCGCTTCCATGACGAACAATACGTCTTTTCATGATTGAGCAATTCCATCATGAACATTGATCCCGTTTTCATGACTTGGAGCCATAGTTTGGAGACTAGAACACATTATACGATCTTTATTATCATCCATGTGATTATTAATACAAACAGCTAACAATGATATATGTATACATAGAATAGGATTAACATTACCCGTCCGTAGTATTCATATCGACTTGCATGGGTTTTTTATGTCTATATATAGCTGCTGCCTTTGGTGATCTATGCGTTTTATTAAAATCTTTATCTTAATTCTTCCCAATTTGTTCACACGCATCATTTAAACCTTCGTCTCTTAATCTTTTTGGGTACCGGTAACTATTCTTTTTTGACGTCTTTTTATTAACAAAATTCGACCTAACATTTTTTCTCCACGAAGCGGACAAATATTTGGCATCCTCTGGTAATTATTCTTACTATTTTATCAGTATTATTGAAAGTTTGTGGTTAAAAATCTTCAATTATAGTCGAGTATTACTAACAGAGAATAATAGGGTTGTAGGACAGTCTTCAATTGGGAGAGGTCTCCAAATTCTTTGGAACACCTATGACATGTAGACGATAATTTCTTTTTGTGGATTATCCTAAACGAGTCATACTTTTGAACAATATATTCGTACAGACAGTTGGATCTATTGAATTTCGGTACACCTAAATGGTTTTAATGGATGAATATATTCCAAAGGCATACTCGATACTCGTAGTTTGAAGTAAGTTGGTGCAACCAAACGCGACTTTTCAAGTCTAATGGCATTAAAGTTGGTTATATGTCTCCGACTGCTGTCTTTGGTGATCTGTACATTTTAAAACATTTCTTTATTTCTTATATCCGGTTTGTAGGTATAATTACCCCTTGAGAATGGCTAGTCTGCATAAATTACAACTTATTTTTACTCAGAAACTACATGTAACAAACTGTGCACACTGCAAATCAAGTTCAACTCATAACGACTATAAGCTGGAAAAAAGAGCCGACTAAACTTTACTCCTTATAGTAATCGCAACTCGCAAGGCAGGTTTACACGGAAACAATGCGCTTGGTACCTACTACCTAAGCAAGTTTAGACAGAACAGCTATTTGCCAAAAGAAGAATAAGCATTGATAGAGCAGTCTGCCAAATGTTCTATACTTGAGAGAGAAGATTGAACCCAAAATCATTAATGCAGTAACTAAATAGATAAGAAGTATGATTTAAGGTGCATTCAAACATCACCACTAAAACTTTTAAACAATTCATAGATTGATATCAATCCATAAACCACGAAATAAGAATAAATATTGTTCAAATATTTTATATCTCCAAGAATTACCGAATTCAATATTGCTCAATACTTTCTTCAGATATCTCCAAAAAACTGCCACTTTCAGCATTGCCCGGACTTTCTTAGTTGTCCACAAAAAAATCCGTCACAATTCCACTAGCAAATTGGACATCTTTTTTATATGGTTAGTGGAACATTGATCTGTACGAATAAACTAGATACCGAACTTTGTAAAGTTAACGTAAAAAATTGATGAATGATGACCACACTTAAATGCTGATGTCCGATGTTATGCTAGAACATTGTTGTACATTTTCGTTCAATGCAAGTATCTGTTTGTGAAAAAAAAAACTATCTATGTCTATTATTTCCATAAGAAGAATGATAGAGTGGGTATAGATAATGTTTTTCTAGGCTAATTAAAATTGCTTGCTTCTAACAAAAAATAGCAAAGTTAAAAGGTAAATATCTCAAATTGTCAAGCTAGTCATATTTAACAAAAATATTTACTTTTTATCACGCTAGCCATATACTCCCTCCGTCCCTAAATAAATTTCTCTTATGAAAATGCGTGCAATTTTGAGCATCAAATTTTTCATATGTAGAGCTATATGACGGAATTTTTAGATTTTTCATTTCGGCAATTTAGTTATGAAAAAACCGATGGCAAAATTGTATATATTTTCATAATTGACACTTATTTAAGAACGAAAAAAGTATAACAAAAAATACTTACTTTTTTTTTACTATATATAACTATTCATTTTTATCTACACACCTTTTATGAGGCTATATATACTTCTAATTATCTTTGTAGTAAAATATTAACATATATGTCAGGTTTGTCTGGTCATGTTTGTTTGCAGAATAATATACAATGGTATAGTTTATAACTAAGTATTATTAGTGGGATACATAATACCACCTACCATATAATTAGTGGTATTAATTATACCCATTTATTAGCATAAATTGTAGTATAATTAGTATTATCTCTTATATAATAGTAGATGCAATTTGCGTAAACAAACAAGTTATAACGTGAGACACACGGTATTAATAATCATATACCATATCTTATATATACGGCAAACAAGCATGGTTGCAGGATAGTATAAGTAGATATAACTTGTAAATATGTATATATTATTGGTGTGATAGATAATACCATCATATAGCTGATATAGCATAAAATGTACTGTAATTAGTATTATCTCATGTATAATACTGAATGTCATTTATATAAACAAACAATATATTATATGAGTATCACGATACTAATAATATTATATCACCTCATAATAAACAAACATGTCATAGAGGTATGAAGAATTGTATGTATGAGAGAGAGTGGAAAATAGGAAAGTATATAATAGTAAGAGGTGGGTTTTATAACGAGACTCTTTTACTAGCTAAATGATCATATACCAACTAAAAACTCTTTTAACTTATTTTGTATCAATTGATTTACTAACTAAATTTCATATTTTTAATATTTACTAACTAATTTGTAACTATAATAATTTCACCTATAAAACATGTATATAAAGCCAGGTGTGACTGCTCAATACATCTAGTAACAGTTTTTAGTACGTTCTTTTGTGTAATGTATAAGTTTTTTTTTTTTTTTAATAATTGGTCAGAAAAACATACATTTTTAATTTATTGATAATCGACGAAAAATAAAAATATGGGGCCACAAAATTGAGCATACAAAAGGGTAATGTATAAGGGTGGTGTCACTTTTCTATCATCAACATTAGCTCAAATGGAAGTTGATATTTTTTTTGCCTGAAAAAAAGAGACCAAAATAAATGTGGTGTCTTTCTTTAACCAAAATAAACCTTTTAGACTTGTTGTGTTTTGTATGATGACTTTTTTGTCGACCACTTTTCTATCACACTATTTAATCGTTTTGAAATTTCTTTGTATTGTGTTATATTATATAATTCTAAAGGACAAAGATGTATACATTCAAGCTTTAAGAATTTAGTCACATATTTGAGCTTTGTCTGCAAGTAATTAAACACCTTCGTGGACCATTTATTACCAACTTTTTTGAAATTTTGGTAAGACCTGGTTTTGGATAGGGGCTACAAATCAACATAGCCGAGTTTTACTATGCTCAAACTCCGTTCGTTTACCGAACACGAGCCCTAAAATCTTGCTCGAAATCAGATCGTTTACGGACGAGTTGTTCACGAGCATGTTTATAAGTATTTTATCAACACGTTTTTTGACAAATTTAATATCGTTTTGCATAAAAAAATGTTTTTCACTAAACTAAAATAAGTGTTAAAGATAAACAATAATAAATTTAGTTATTGTGATTTTAGATTTAATTTTTAAAAATAAATTTATTAATTAAATTGAAGAGTATTTATTGATTATCATCGTTATATTAGATAAAGTTTACATGTATGAAAAAAAATATATTAAAATAATTAAACAAGCTTTCAAACGAGTCAAACACGAGCCTTATTATTGTGTTCAAGCTCAGCTCGTTAGTAAATGAACGAACACGAACCACGTTTTTAACAAGATGAATACGAACATGTTTATGAACGACTCGATTCATTAACCGTCCTAATTTTGAAAAATTGACTTTAATTCATAAAATTCAACTGTGATATGAATTGAAGTAAACATGATGGCGTTGGCAAAGGTGGCTGTCCTTTTGCCATGTACACTGTAGTAGTATTAATTATTAATTATTCCGTTCTTAAACCGGTGTCTATTATAAACAAATACGTATAACTTTAATTATCAATTTTCTTATAGATAGATTGTCGAAAAAAAATCTTTCAAAAATCAATCAAATGGTTTATGATTAAAATTATATGACAGAATTGTTGGTTCTTATTATATCGAAATGCAATAAAGTAAAAGAAAATGACTGAAACGGAAATAAACAATTTTATTTCACTTTGAAAGAAATATAATTCAATTACAAATTCCTGACTCGTACAGAATTTAAATTGCAATAAATAAATATCAGACATATTTAATATAAATTATTAAACTGCTAGACTGAATTGTGATTGTACGAAACTGTCTAACAGAATAGTATAAAAACTATACTGCTGGATTGTTTATCAATTAAAATAAACTGACAGACAGAATAGTATGATTACTAAACTTCTGAACTGTTTCTGCAAGTAAAAGAAAATTTTAGATTTTTCATTTCGACAATTTACCCATAATAAAACTGATGATGAAAGTTACACGTATGTATTAGTTACACGTATGTATTTTCGTAATGAACGGATTGAGCAGTATATCAACCCTCTCCTTCTTTATTTGACCTAGCTTCTCAACGATCACTCAGTGATGACTTACCAGCTTCTTAGCATGAACCCTGAGGGAACCATAATCTTTTCCACCATCGGCAGACCTCAATATGGTTTCGACGTCTTTTCCGTCAAAATCCCATCCGACTTCAACTTCACCCATTCATCCCTTGAAGTACAATGCCTCACTGACGGTGTTTCTATCAATTTCAACGCCCAGTTCACTAACGAATATGACGAAAACCCATCCCTTGTCTTTATCTCTGAAAGAACCGGTTCACCCCAAATCTTCTTAACCCGACCAGGTTCAAACAAACAGGCTGAAAAGCTCCCGACTCCAACACAAAGTCTGTTCCACGACCGTCCTGTTATCAAAAACGGAAAAGTTTACTTCATATCCGCTCACGAACCACCTCAGAAACTGTTCACCAGCTGGAATGCTCTGTACTCGACTAATCTTGATGACAAGAAAACTTCTCGGCTCTCACCTTATGGTGTAGTCGATTACAGCCCAGCCGTTTCTCCTAATGGAAAACTCATCGCTGTTGCATCTAACGGTTCACGTCCCTGGGGTGGAGAATTTCACGAGCTAAAGACAGATATCACGGTGTTCAAAGAATCCGAACCCAGAAAACGGACAGTGGTATGCCAGCATGGTGGATGGCCGACGTGGGCGGACGATTCCTCTATCTACTTTCACCGCCTGGCCGAGGACGGCTGGTGGAGCATTTTCAAAATTGAACTAGCTGAAGATTTCGAAAGAAATGGAGAAACTACACCTCTCCGGATTACTCTACCAGGACTCCACGTCTTCACACCTGTCGCCATGCAAGACGGGAGGAGAATCGTTGTCGCCACTCGCCGGAAAGACAGCAAGTTCCGACACATTGAGATATTCGACGTCTTGACACAAGAATTCATACCAGTGACACGATTGACGAGTCCTGATATTCACCACTACAATCCGTTTGTGTCGCTGGATTCGACTTTTCTCGGGTATCACCGGTTCAGGGGACACTCAGCAGGGGGCGAGACCATAATTCCACATGTTGATTTCGTTACATCTCCTGAGAAAGAGGTTCAGTTGTTCAGGCTGAATGGATACTTCCCATCGTCTTCGCCAGATGGCAAGTTCATTGCTTTTAATTCGGATGTTGCTTCGAATACCGGCTTGAACATTGTGAAATCCAACGGATTAAAGAAATGGACCTTGTTGGAGGGGCGTATGATGTTCTACAACTCGTGGGATCCAATGGAGAAGAACGTGATCTTCACCTCTATAGTGCCAATATTCGAGAAGGCAAGGACATCCGTACAGATTGCTAGGGTTTCTTTCGATTTAGCTGACCTTGACGATGATCACGAAAACAAAACCATCCCGGTAGACATCAAGATCCTTACGAAAGAAGATGCAGGTAATAATGCTTTCCCCTGTTGCTCGCCAGATGGAAAGTTTATCGTTTTCAAGTCTGGCCGTTCAGGATATAAAAATCTATTTATCATGGATGCTGTTAAAGGAGAATTTGACGACGGTGGTAGCATAAGGCAGTTGACGGAGGGGGAATGTATAGATACTATGCCACATTGGTCACCTGACGGACGTTGGATAGCCTTTTCATCGAATCGGCACAACCCCAAAAACGAAGGTGCTTTTAGCATTTATATGATTACACCGGAAGGCACTGAGCTTCGGAGGATCCACGTGGCAGGGAGTGAAGAAGAAGAGGTTGACAGAGAGAGAATCAACCATGTGTGCTTCAGCCCGAACGGGGAGTGGTTGGTTTTTGCGGCAAACTTGGACGGGGTTACAGCTGAGCCGGTATCAATTCCTAATCAGTTCCAACCGTATGGTGAAATTTACGTGGCGAGGGTGGACAGGAGCGGATTGAGAAGGCTGACTTGTGATGGGTACGACAATGGGACGCCTACATGGCACCTTGGAAATGGGGTGGACATTAGTCGGTTAATGGGGTTGAGTTGCCATGTCGGAGATGATTTGCGAGGTGATTTTGAGGACCCTCTATGGATTCACGATCATGTTTAACTCACTTAACTCAAGTTTACTATTACTAATAAGCACTCCATTTGTGGATGTGAAACTCAATAAAAACATACTCCTTGTTATGTGATTTTTTTATAAAAAAAAAACAAGAGACCATGCATTACTATTATTAAATATATTTCAAATCTGTTACACTTTGTTACAACTCGCAATTTCATCTGAGTCAATAAGGTTATACTTATTATGAACATGTAAAAGGTTCTGTTTATACTCATAAGTCGAAAAGTTGAAATAAATTACCCAATATATAGTTCAAAGTTTAAACTTTAAATACCATAAACTTGCAATACTTTTGCAGTAATGATTATAATGGAGTTATGATTAAAATATAAAATTAATCGCATGTGTTATTGACTAAAATATATGAATATGAGCAATAAAATTGCAATACTTTTGCAGTGATGAATGGAGTTAATTCATTTTCTGAAAGTTTTGTTTAAAGTTGTAAAGTTTTAGTATTAATGAACTTTTTCTGTAGTATAATTTTTATCCGTTGTCACTATGTCCGACAATTGTTTTTACAACCTGTATTACAAAGTTCGCAGCCGAGATTAATTACTTGGCCTTATGGTTTCATTAGGAGTAGTAGTCGATAAATTAGAGTGAAGGACTGAAGGGCAATAGAGAAAGTAAAATTAAAAAAAAAATCGGCCCTTTTTTTTTCCACTCACGAGTCACGGTATGTACCGAGCGATAAAACAAAGTATTAAAGAAAAAGCGATTTAGACAAAAGGTAATTTGTTGCCGGTCCCCTTCAGAATTGCGAAAACTATCAACCATAGACGAAATGAGAAGATAACCTTACTTACAGAACGACACTCATCATAATCCATTATTAAATAGAATTCGATCCTGTTACACATGTTACAACTCGCAGCATCAATCGAATCAGTAAGGTTATACTTGCTAAGTTACTACGAACATGTAAAAATATATATCGACCAATGTCATTTCCGGGTTACAACAATTATGAAAATTGAAATCGAGATTTTGTCCTAATATCAGCACTACCAACTTTAAGATTCAAAAAGCTTCCAACTTCATTTTAATTTACGCAATGAAACACTATCAAACTTTCAACAGATCAGATCATAATAATCGTTCAAAATTGGTTACAATTATTCCTAAACAAAAAGAAGAAAAGAATATACTAGTATTCCGTATATGAGCTTCACTCCAGCCTATTCTCTAGCTGTAGCTGAGATTGTTAAACCGCGACAGCGAAATATAACCATCAAAAACCATTTTATATATCTTTAAAATCTGTTGAATTTGGCGGATCGATCCCCAAAGCCTTGAAATGAACCTTTTCTGCGTCGTTCATTCTATCTTGAAACATCGTCCATTCACTTCTACACCTTTCCCTCACCTGCAATAAAAAATAAGATTTTTTTTTTGGTGAAAATTTATTTTGCCCAAACACCAGATGCAATGTATACCTACGAATATCTGTCGTTAACAATACAAGAACAAAAAAAAAACAGCCGATGGTACTTGAAAGCTGTTTTAGGAGGCTAATCTAAAATGAACATCCAAGAAAAAAAATTGAGACGGAAACATAAAAAGATGAACGAAGAGAAAGAGAATAGGCATTACCCCTTCCCATGGTGCCTTTCCCTTTTCGGCTTTACCCTGTCGAAAAAAATTACCAAGTACATTATGTTCAAGAACTCGTAGTCAATTTGTAACTAAATTGTTTAGGTACTTTTGAGGCCTAATATCTAAATAAGATTGAAAATTCGCAATAACTTACATTCTGAAGCAAAATCACTGCATTAAGAACATTTTTCTACTGCCCAGTTACAAAACATGCCTTTTTATTAAAATCCAAGCAACGAGCTTCGTTTGCGAATGATATTGACTATTTAAGCTCTGGGATTGTTTGAAAAGCAGCTTTCAGGCTAAACTTATTTTCTCTCATATGTAAGTTTTGGTGACTATTTCGACATTAGGTGTTTTGATTTTATGGGTCTGAAAAAGCTATAACTAATTGGTTAAATGAATTAAATTAAAGTCCACGTTTCAGTATCAACTGTCACGGAAGTTAAGTCGGTTCGGTAAGGGTTGCAGCAAAACAAGAAAGTACCTGGTTCCCAAGCGAAGGAACAGTTTGATGAACTATCCACTGAGTATCTACAACACCTATCTTCTCATGAGCAGGCTGTTCTCGAATAAAAATTTAAAAATAATAATCAATGGTCTAGATCAAGCACAATTTAAAAGTGGACGCAAACGATATAAGCGAGAAATCACCTCCACACATTTTCGAAGAGCAAAATCAAGACCCCATCCATGTACTAAATCGTTCTGCAATTGTCATTAGATTCCAAACATTAACAAAAAAACACATGAAATACATAAGAGAGAAGGAAATATAATCATTTTGGCTACAGCTTCGAAGAAAAGTTAGCTAATTTGAGGCTGTGAAACAAGCTGAGTTCGTTCAGCTAACAACTTCAAGTTTTTCAAGCCTCCCACGAAAAAACAATTAGTTAAGCTGGCTAACCAAGTGTAGTGTACAGCTTATAAGGCAAGAAAGAAGATTCAATCAAATCATAAGCCGCTAGAATTGTGAATGTGTTGTACCTGAATCATATGCCAGACACAACGCCAAGCAGCTCGAGAGAACACGGGCGCCATAATTTCAACAAATCTGCAAATTTTAATAAAAAAATCACGCCAAAAAGACTAAAAACAATAATAAAAAAACGTATCGACAAAAATGAAGATGTAGACATACGCTGCACAAGGTGGTAAAAGTGGATCGCTACACCATCCAGGTCTCTCATCTGTTGTTCTGTATAGGATGAATGACAAGATTTAAAATTAAAGCATCAGCAAATTTATTTTAGCTATATTGGTTATTTGGTTGCAGTTTATAAGCTCAGATGTTTTGGTAAAATCACTATGTATGGTTGACCAGCTTTAAAGCAGAGAGTTTAAGCTATGAGCTGGATGAAAATAATTCTTCTTCTGAAACTCAAAAAATCCAGCTTATATGCTTTAAAACAAACAAGCTCAATAGATTATACTGTAGAAACAAGACTAACTCATTGAACTCACTTATGTACTTCGCCATCATCCCTCTTCATAGTCATCTGCCATGTAAACCCGCTACTTGGTTCTAAACCGGGCTGTGAAATCTCCAACCCGTGTTTCCTCACCATTTTTATATATCTGCAAAAGTACGTACTTTAATATGGGCATAACATATTTTGTAGAGTAATCATTGGCATATATAATTATGTATACAACAAGGTGGCAATCAAGTTACGTAATTTTGTCTTTTGAGTGGCAGTTTTGGACTAAATGTGACGTACTTTCAATTTTTATTTCTGAACAGGTGGGTGAGAAACTGAGAATCTGTCACCAAAAACAAATTATCTTTTCCCATTGACACTTATTTTTGGTTCACTGCTTACAACAATGCACTTTCACACCATTGGTCTCTCAACAGAAATGACTTAACTTCTATCCAACAGTTTATAATGGTATTATAGTCGTAAATACTTATGAAATCCATTACTTTAAGAGCTTGAAAAAGAAGGAGAATTCTCACTCACTCCTCTCCATTAAAATTCTCCAACCCAAGATCCTCATCCCAGATGAATATGTAATCGAATTGGGCGACAATGTCAGGATGAAGAAACCGCTTGGCGTACCACCTTGCATCAATTATAAATACCGCAGGACAATTAATAAATTGTATAACAAATAAATCTGTGAAAAAAGGAGCAAAAAACAAAGAAAAACCACTGAGTTTACTGGATGAAATTTGTCATTTATGAAAGAAACATCTACTGTGAGTATGCAACCCCACTCCATAGGGCTTGTTTGCTTGCATGTTATAACATAAAACTGTTTGGCTTGAAGTGAAACACATTCTATTTTGCTCTACTTAGTATTATAGGTGTGAACGCTAAACGTTGAAAAAGGTATATATTTGTATTTGGTGCAGTGATAATGTTTGCCCAAAAAACAAAAACCACTACACTTTTTTTGTATCAACCAAACAACAATAAGCATAAAATATATACACTAAGTGGTCACCGACTCACCAACAAGCCTTAGATGTATGTTGTATGTATGCATGTATATTGTATTGATATCAGAATTTACCATTTAGTTTGCCTTCGGGCACTTATGTGGATTGCACGCTGTGACCAATCAAACTGATCCCATTCGCTAGTCCGCCCATCGTAATGAAAAAGTAAGACTGTAAAGTTTCCTGAGAACTGCGAAAGCATGTTAATTAATTGCAAAATTACGACAAAAGCAGTGATTGAAAAAAAAACAAAAAGAGGGAAATCAGACCAACCTTCTTTACTGCTGCATTAATATTGTTTCTCTGAGCTAAACCAACAGTAAAGGTAACAAGGTACCTTGGTTCAAAAACTATATCCTGCAAACAATTTACACAACATATTATACAACTTAAGCAACAACAGTGAACAGTGAACAATGAGCCAATCTCAATTTTGTATCCTCGCCTTTTAGATTATTATTTAATGCATAGTAACCCTTTGTTTAATATTTGTACCACTGTCGATTTTGTATCCATGGCTTACAGAATTTCTTGATTTACACCCTCAAGTTACAAACGATTCGATTCTTAAAGGTATTCCTGTCATTTTTACGAATAATTGGCAGTAGGCCAGAGTAAAAAATTGAAAAAACTTGTATAAGTTGAAGATACGAAAACTTATGGTATTCTACCAAACAGATTAAACATTGTATAATGGTATACAAATTTGAATGTCTCTTAGTCTAGTGCATAACATTATAACTGTAGAACAGAAAAGTGTAATAAACCTTAATGAACCCCAATGAGAAGAGCTCGCTATATGTAACGAGTCAGGACACATGACAAAAGAGAGAAAAGGAGAGGGGTGAGTGAGGTTAAGGAAGAAAATGAATCTGAATTGATAGCTTTAATTTTATCTTTGTTTTCCCTTTCACTTCTAGATTTCAGTTTCGAATTTGTTTATATTTGTATGTTTGAATCTTTGAGATAAATAGAAAATCTGTCCTAAAAAATAGTCTGAGTTTGATATTCATTTGGGTTGTGTTATATTTGTGTTCGTATTGAGTCTTAAGATTTATTAGATTCGTTACACTATACTATGATGCTTACTAAGTATATGCACTTTATGTAATCAAAAAGATAAACCAGCCTAGATCCTAATTACATATGCATCAGCAGTTGAGACTTCAGAGTTTGACTATATTACCAGTATTGTAGTAAAAAATAATCAAATTTCAATCTGGGCCTCACCTCACTTGGGTGACCCCATAATCTCCGGAAGTTCAAATCTGACTCAGCTTTGATGATCGCTGGTGGAAGCCTCTCGGCCCCCCGTGGATTTGTAGGTTCCCAAATCTAAGGTAACAATCAATAAATATATTAACATTATGGAAAAAAAAATGTAAATTGAGATTTATTTGGGGTGATAAATACTATTAAGTTACCAAAACCACGAAATTCCAAGAAGCACAACCAAATTCACGAAGTGCTTGTTTGATTATAGCTTTTAGGGTAAAAAGCTAGCTTGCTCAAAGTAGAAGAAAAGCTGGATGTATCCAGCATATGCGCCCACATTAAGCAACCAAAATCACTCAGGGCTGGTTAAGTTGTAGCTTTTAAGCAAAAGATCTAGGATTCCTCAGACTGGAAAATATTTTTGGATCGATCCGTCTTTCTACTTCCAGTTGGTTACTATTTTTAACTCAAGAACGCAAAAATATCTCTACTTAAAGCAACAAACGCAATAGCTCAAAAGGGAAAAATCTAAGTTTCGAAGCTGTAGCCGAGCAAGTCCTCTTAATACAAATTCATAGAAACTAATACAAATTCATAGAAACTCTCAAGTGAGCCTCATAGCATAGCATAGCATAGCATAGCAAAAATTGAACATAGAACTTTCGACATAGAACTAACATCATCAACATCTTCTTTTGACAATCCAAAACTTGTAATCAATTCAATTAAATATACTAGAGAGTCTTATCCTCTATAACCAGGACTAAAAACTACTAATTACATTTTCACAAAAATACACCTGTATAGTTCTCTGAAAACTTATATTACTAATAAAAGAGTTACCTTTTTAATATCGTGTTCCTTGGGGGGCTTGTTTCGATTCAGAGAAGACCAGATATTGAGTAGTGCTTGCGTTGAGAGACCAGAATATTTCTCCTCAATGTATGCAAGATCAATGTTAGACAGAAAGTTGGATGGTAAATTCATCTGAAAGTTCAAACATGGTAATTTATTTTCCTTTACACTTTTTGACACTAAGGTAAAATAAGTTCAACAAAATTTCAAACTAGAGGACGTTGGCCAGTTTGGTCAAAAGGGCAAAAAACTTCGGGGGTAGATGGGATAGTCTTCATATATTTTATTCAAAAGAAAAAGGCAGCAATTGATGAAATGCTACGTCCTGAGGGTATGTATAAATGAAGATTAAAAAAAGTGTTTGAATATGAATGACTCGGTACCTTAGATATTGATGTTACGGGAAAATATGCTCCTAGAAATAAGCCAAACATGACCCCAAAAAGGGTTGTGATAAAAAGCTTCATTGTCCCATTCGTTCTTCTACTGTTACCACTGCACAAGAAATCATTTTAAAATAAAAAAAGCATCTTATTAGTTCAGCGAAAGAATGCGCTCCAGTACTTAGTTGTTGCAACAATCATTCTACATCCCGAAACCATTTGCGGAATGCATATATAAAATAGAAAAACATATACAGGCTTTGTTTGGTTGCAGCTTTTACCCTCAATTGTTTCAAAAATCAGCTTAAAATATTGACTGCATTTGGTTAACCAGTTTAAAGCCAAGTCTTTCTTTCTTTCTTTAGGCTTAAGCTGGATAAGCCAGTTTTATTCCCAAACTCAAAAAACACCAGCTTATTTGCTTAAAAGTTGCAGCCGAACCTAGCAACATGTATCATAAAGTAGCACCTGTTGCACAAAAGAATTAACAATATGAACCTGCGAGGCGGCATTATAATTCACTGTCCTCCGATCCCCAATTCACAATTTCTTTTTCTGAAACATCACCGATATAGTTGCTGACAGTAATTGCCTTCACTATTCATAAAAGGCCCATCTTTTATAGACTAGATCTGTACAATAAACAAATTTAAAACTAAGGATGGATTCAAAGACGAAAAAACAACAAACAAAACTCGCCCAGAAGATGATTCGGACGGAATTAGTTCAAACATTCCATAAAAAGTAGAGACAGTAATTGATACGGGTACCACTACTTTTCCTAATATACTTTTACATTCAAGAATCGAATGAAAACAACCAAAGATCACTGTTTGGTGATTGACTTATCTATGTGCAAACCGTGCATTATTCGACTTTTCCATATTTTTTACTGATCTCAACAAAAAGAAAACTCATCGAAATGTATATTACGAATACATAGGCACATCCGACCACAATAATCCAGACTAGTCATAATTTAGTCTTAGGAAAGGCTGAAATTCTACTACAGTTTTTTTTTTATAGTTTTTATGATAAAATTAAATGTGGAAACAAAAATTTCATAATATAAATCTGTCTCCTCGTAGTGTCACAACTACTATAATCATGACTAAGTACTAAATTAAATTTGCAAAAGATTGTAACTTCAATAATTTTTCATCAATAACATCTGGGAAATAATACAAATTTCAATAAATTCAACAATAAATAATCTTCAAAAAGAAAAAAAAAAAAAAAAAAACATTCTCAGTATATGCAATCAACTCTGTGTTGACCACTTTAACCTGGCAAAGAATGTAAATTTAATAGTAGTAATTTTAACAACTCACAGAATATTTAAATAAATAAAAAAAACAATAAAACATTCCCCATCAGTTAGCATGTGCAGTATATTAAAAAAAACAAAAAATCAAAGAATTACAATGAAAATTAGTAAATTACAATGTCTAATATATGTAGGAAAATAAATCAGTACCTGCAAATAAGTTTCGTAAATTTCTTGAGAATAATATGTAGGGGAGAAAAAAGACCAAAGAATATTTTTATTAAAATTTAAAGACCTAAATTCCAGAACAAAGTTTGATCTTTTTGTTTGGGTTTGGAATAAATAACAAGATTGTGATTTTGAAGAATCAATTTATAGATATCAATAAGTGTTTTTTTATTAAAAAAAAATAACAACTTTAAAAAATAAAAATAAAAGTACAAAAAAACAAAACAACAAAAGTGTCAAGTGTTTAACTGGGCTCGAAACAAAGTGGGCCCCGGGTTTTTAGAAATGATCTCAGCCGTACACGTGTACTTATTTGGTGAGTCACACTTGTGGCAGTTACTATTGTCTTTGTTGCTTTCAGTGAAATTTATTTATTACATATAGTACCAATGTTTTTTGCTAAATTTTGTTTTTTGGTTTTTGTAGTTTTTATTTTTTGGGAAAGAGAATATCATTAAATTTGAATCGGAGAACAATAGTGATTGCAAAGGTTCGGGTAAAACGGAAAACGATTATAACTAGAATCAAGTCTTGCGACACTGGCTTAGCAATTTTCTGATCGATTGAACGAGCGATGCATCCAACCAAATTCCTAATTCATGTCTTCTGCAAGTGATATAACATGTGTAATGTACTAATCTCTAACAGGTCTCGATCTTATTTGATCAAGCCTGATAAGTTCAGTATTATCTTATTCCAACTCGACATTGACCCAATGTTTGTCATTTGCTCATTGGCATGACAGTCTAAGGGTGCAGGCTTCTGCCACTAATGGTGATGACGCCTTCAAAGTCTCGATCATTATGTCTCGTTCGGTTTACGATAGGTGTATGTAGTTAGAAGATGATAAAATTGGTCTTTACTTATGGATGGAAGTTCGTCATAGAGGGGGGACTTGTGTGAATTGATTGATTTATAATTTTGAAGATGGAAGTATCTAAGAGTATCATCCCAAAATTCGGTGTAGTTATTCCGAGTTCAGTCGTTGTTTTTGAAAAATATTTACAATTGCCTCAACCTGACATTTTATCTTTCTCGCAATAGTCTAGATTTCTTTTCGAAAGTAGTTTCTTATACTTATTTGTTTGTCTATTGGTTTAGCATAATGCAATTTGGTTTTTACTTGATCTATGATGACTAGTAGTGTAAATCGCTCAGAAAAATGATAATCATAGTATTTTAGTGTTATTAGTACATTTATTAACCAACATTAGGCTCGCCGTAGCTAGTCTTCTACTACAACAGCAACTTATGGAGTCGTTTTTCGTTTTTCTTGGCCTTTGCCGCCCATATACCAACCAAAAGAAAAAGTACTATTATTAACAAAATAACAAACAAAAAAATGGCTCAATGTGGTAATTAGAATGACCATTTTGGTTTATTTATTGTCTTTTTATGATTCTATTTGGCCCATCAAACTACTTTATTGAATTATTGTCATTTCAAAAGAAAAAAAAAAACTACTTTATTGTGGGCAGCCTAAAGTTTTGAGGGGAGGTTTTTGTAACTTTTGGCAAAACTTTTGACTCCAAATGACAAAAAAACTTGGGAAAAAAAACAAAGGAGTTCTATATGGTTTACCAAAATGAACCCCATCAGTTTGCTTGTACAGTTACATTTAATAAAATTGAGTTATTGCACATACTATAATTCACAATGTATATGAGGAGATATCGCATTACATTCAAAAATATAATCATAAAAGTCACTTTTTTGTAATATTTCTGCTTAGTTATATAACTCGTTACTTGAAGATAGAAAACTGACCGAAGATCGCTCCTTAGATCAAATTTCGGAAGAACAAAAACCTTTTTGGAAATTAGCAGCTCTCACTTTGTTTTGTAAATAAATAACCAAATACATTATGACAGAAATCCACTAAAACAAGACATATATACTAGTTTTATAAAAAAAAATAAAAAATGATAGACTTTTTCATATAGCTCGAAAGTCGAAACATATCGGGGGCAACGAGAGGCTATGATGATATACAACGTATATATTACGTAGTTATAGTCTCATTTTCCTCATTCTACTTTCGGACCCTTATATATATATATATCATTTCAGTAGTTCCAACCCAATCTTTCTATTCGATTACTATCCATGATTTGGTTTAATAATTATATCGTTCTTTAACATCTATTTCGTTCGTTAAGTTGTTAAAATATATAACCGTCTCTTCATGTTTTGTCCGCTATATATCCTTCAAGTTAAACGTTTAAACCAGCAGGTAAATCGCGTTAGCTTCTATAAATGGAAAATTTTGGTAAAGATGAAATTCATATGTCGCAAATCGAGAATTTGCTCCAGGGAATCAATTATGATCGTATCGTATCTTATTTGACAACAATAGCCTCGAAATTAAGTCGTTTCTAGCTATCTCTATGCACAGTTAGCATTGTTTCTGGAAAAAAAAAAATGTCGGTGATGCCGTTTTTACATTTTCTTATGTTTGTATTTTGTAATTGCAGGACAAAATTATACTATAGTAACCAAAAATTCTAATGTAGATATATATATATATATCTAGCTAGGGACCCATTTTAACCTAACATGCATAGAAGGTACCGTGCTCAAAGTATTTGGTTACCAATATTGCTGTATACAAAATAATATTGATTTTGTAATTTACTCAAATCATGTCATAAATTTGTCATAAATTGAATTTTTTGTAACAAATTTATTTTTTTGTCACAAATCCGTTACAAACTCGTAGCTAATAGACTCGTCATAAAAAAACCGTCACAATTTCCATAGTTATTTGTACATTTTTTTTTTTTTCATGTTTAATAATTGTCTGAAAAGATACTACTTTTTGAAACGGAATATGGAGCTAGTAATATTATAGCTAGAGAGTAGAGAACAATTTTTTTTTTAAAAAAAACATGAGTTTTAAATGAACAAGTGTAAATGAAACTCAGTCCAATGTACTGAGAAGGTTAAATAAATCGGCAGATTTCAATCTCTTTATTATCACTTTCTATATTTTTTTATTGTAATTTCCCTCTTTCCTTTTGAGTCCTGATCGATTATAAAAGTAAGAAAAATACGCCAGATAAATTATAGCAAGAGATAAAGAGTAAAAATGAGATAAATTAGTCCTTAAGAAAATGATGGTTTTATGATTGGAGTTAAAAACAGTATTAATAAACGAAGCAATGCATGATTCCATTTGGCTATAATACACATTTAATTTGTTGGCCTTTTATAGTTTTTGAACCTAGAAAGTGTTGTTTTGACCCATTAATTATATATACTAGCGAAATCCGTCCAGCGTATGTGATCTAGTATAATACGTGTGCGTAAAACCTTAAAAACTAAATAAATTATTATGAAATAAAGAAAAAATTTAAGAAAATTTTACCACTGGCAAAAAAGGGACAGAGATAGGCAGTGATAATGAAGTGATTTGGATTTATTTAGGTAAGCTTTGCTATTAAATTCATGGAATAACTAAGAGAGAGAGAAAAAAAAATTAATGTGAGACTCAATCGTACATTGTTGTTGAACTAATGGGTTTTTGAATTGATTTGTAACTGTTTTTTTAAAATCCGTGTAAATTTCTGGATGGTTTTAATAGTTTAAAAAAATATAAGATACTTTTGTAATTATTTGTTTCAATGATTCATAAGCCCTGTTTACATACATAATAGTATGATATATATATTCCTTCTTTTCTATGTGGACATTTTTTAATACGATATTTTCAATCTTGATTTGCATTTTGCCAAATTGCTATGAACATATCCAGAACATTTATTGATTTATGTTTCGCAACCTTTATAAAAAAAAATAAAAATAAAATTGTATTGCACACAAATTAACTGATACCATGCATGCATGTCCTGGTACCACTATAAAATAAGTTTGATTTAGTGAGAGTTAAAAGCCGTCATAAGTCTGTCGCTAATTTAAAAGGCTGTCACAAATCTGTCGCAAATTGACTAAATTGTCACAAAACCGTCACAAAAACCATCGCTAATAAGCTCGTAACAAAAAATACCGTCACTAATCCCGTCGCTATTTGAGTATTTTTTTTGTAGTGTACATAAAAAAAACATGTATGAAATTATTATGATGGAATTAAATTTTTTACTTAGATCTTTGTGACTTGTGAGAAGACAGAAAATTAGTTCAAACCTTATAATTATTATAACTTGAAATAAAAACAAGTAACTGAAATTTGTAGAAGCCGTTCAATATAATATTACACAATTGTACGTGAAGATATATATATATATATTGTTACTACTATAAAGAGGTAGGCCTGCAATAATTTAAAAGTGTCAAGTTACAGATTTTTTATTATTTTTATTTTTATTTTTAGCAGCTGACATATAAAATTCAACTATTGCATCACAGTAGCTAAATATATATATAATGATGGCGACATGACAAAGTTTATTTCAGACCAATTATTTTGGACGAGTGCTAATCTTTATTATTATTTTTTTGAAAGCATAATATATAAGTTTTGGAAGTTACGTACCTTGTCATGTATTTCATCTACTTTTATCATAAAAAAACAAATGGTTAATTTGATCGAATGGTTAAATTGCCATTTTGTGTTTTTATTCGTGTTGTATCATGTATGATGTATGTAATTATATATGGTATATGGATGGCAATAAAAAAAACTGCAACTAAACAAGTTAAATGGGTTAGAATTTGAATGATAATATTTGTCAATATAAATTGATTATAAAACATTTTAGCTAGTCGACTCTACTGCTATATATGCATGCATACAAAACATAGCATAATTAAAATTTAAAGTTAACTAATTCATATGATCATACTGAAAATAGCTAGGGTTTAGTGACTTGCACTCTTAATTAGTCACCATTAATTAGTGTTTTGTCTCCCGTAAAGTGGTATATTTGATGACATTGGAAAGCTCTTTTGACATTAAACATTTGTTCACATTGAGTCGGAACTCAATCTCAGACCATCATCGCCACTCCACTATGAAACTGCACAATGTCGATGGAATTATAGTCATCGACATTGCGAGATTAGGTACTGTTGTATACTAAGATGATGAATAAGGCAATCACTACAGATCCAAAACCGAAGAACAAAACGACACATACTTAAATCTTAGGAATAGCTACGGTTTTTTCTTTCTTTATTTACAAATATATGGATTAATGAAAGCATGGAAGAAAACAGAAAGATGAAAACGACAATGAACTAGGATGCGTTAAAGTGAAAAAATATTCGTTAAAGTGGCTTTTTCCTATCATGAATAACGTTGACAAGCCGTTTATAATTTAGCGTTTTACTTTCGAGATGAGCCTCATTATATAAGGTTCGCCAATCTATTTATAAGTTTTTCATCGGAACCAAAATAGCGGTTTAAGTGTGTATCAGATTGGAATAATTATTTTAATATATCATGAAAAGTAAGTAACCTTGATTAAGATTAAAAGGTTTGTATATAAATATTGGCACTACAAAAAACTTATATATTTCTAAATAATGGTACACTATAATATCGTTAAATAGAAAATTTACAATAACTTTCTTTACTAATTTGTTCCTTTCATTTAAAATGTAACGGTAACGATTGCAATTATTGACAATTAATTGAAATCCAGGAGTAATCATTGTTTTACGGTGTCACTTAATTAGGTACATGATTAGGAATTGTGTATAATTAGGGAAACTATTTTTCCAGATACATACAAATTATACAATAATAAGTGAAATTTTCAAAATTTAATGATAAATCGCCGAGTCCAAATCTTCTACCCCTATTCTCTACTTCCTTCTGTGCCCCCTTGCTTATTTTCACTCAAATTTTAAATTTTTACAACTTATACCGCAACTTTATAAATTTTTATATTATATTGTATTCAAAATTTAAAACATTTGAACATAATATTGTTTTAGACAATTTTTTTAATATTCAATATTTAATTTACACTAATTTATACATTTATTCCAAAATAAATTTTGTGTAGATTTTCTTTTAAAAATTGGAATGTATTGATACATGTATTATAGTAATTATACAATTTTTTTCAAATTTTTAAAATTTTTTTTTGATAAAATAAGCAAGGTAGCACGAAAGAGATAGAAAAATGGATAGAAGATTTGGACGCCTCGTCAAATCCGCATATTATTTTTTATCTATAAGCAGCTCTCAAGTCTTAATTACTCCCTTCTTAATTATCCTAAACCTCTCAAATAACCACATAAACTTTAAAAATAGTCAATTATTCCCCCACATACTAGCTACATTTTGCAAATAATCCCCCAATAGTTTATAGAAGGCAAACTGACGGAATCAGGAATGATAAATGAGCGAGCATGATTTTTTATATAATAAAAATATATACATTATATATATATGAAGTTATTTTACGGAATGTGGGGCTGAAACACTAAAATTTAAACGTTTCGATCAAAATACATAGAAAAAATATATTTTCGTCAATTTTTTTCAAAACGGGAGACTGCAACGCTCGACTGTCTCTACCTAATTCATTATATGAGAAGCTAAGCGTCTATGTAGATAATACAAATAATCCAAAAGCACAAATATATAATATTTTCTCTAAAAATAAATGCATTTTCTTCGGTAATGAAGTATTGAAGTGTAATTTTGTTCAAGGATGCCCCTCAATAGGTGCAGGAGGAGTAAGTGTGACCATATCGGCCTTACGACTTCGGGATCACTTACGCTTAACGACGTCGACAGATATAAATAAATAAATTATATATGTAAAAAATATATGCTAGGAAAAAACAGTCACAATACATGAGTAAAAACACATGATCCTTCAAATGTCACTAGTATTTTTAAAAACCATGACTACTACGATATGTTTAAAAAGAAAACTATCTTTTCAGAAAACAAAACCGTAAAAATAAACGGCAATGATGGTTGAAAAAAAGTGCGATTTGGATTCAAATTCCGCGTCTTAAATGAAATGCGTGGATTAGAGTCGTCAGAATTGTATACGATCCGATAGTATATGGTAGAAAGAAAGATTCATATATTTATTTCTACCATATCTTTTTCGTAGTTTTCTTATAGTGTAAAAAAAAGACTAAGTTCCTATCGCCAAAAACATGACCGGCAATAAATGGTATTTCCGAGCCGATTGTTTTTTGCTCATATCGGGAAACAAAAACTTCAGATACGGACCTGATTTTTTTTTTTTTTTAATGAAAACTGCTCATATGAACCTTTTTTTTTTCCCAATAATATAAGAAATTGTCCAAAACATACCAACATATATTGAAACTAATTAAATTTCCCTTTTAATAAAATTTAGTCATATTTCAATTAGGAGTATGATTTTAATTGCAAAACATAAATAGTTCAAATACATCAAAAATAAAATAAAAACATGCACCAAAATAAAGAAACATTTTTAATTAAAAAGTGTTTGTGTGTGTGTGAGAGAGAGAGAAAAACAAAACAAAACAAAACAAAACAAAACACTTGTAAAAAACACATAATATTTGTTTGTGTTTTTCAGTTTAGTAAACATTAAAATAGTAATAATTCTCAGGAGAAAAAAAAAAAAAAAAGTAGAGAGAGAGAGAGAGAGATGACGTCATCAATAACAGGTGGTGAGGTGGCAGGGGCAATAGAGAGTGCAAAGGAACTTGATCGTGTTAGGAAAGAACAAGAAGATGTTTTAAATGAAATCAATAAATTACATAAAAAACTACAAACTAGTATGTTCTTTTCTTTTTTTACTTTTTTTTTTACTTTGTAATTTTGTATGTATTTTTGTGTTTGTAGTGATTGTTAATGTGAATTGTGAGGTGGGTTAGCTAATTCATGTTTCTAGCTTTATTGTTTTTTTTTTGTGTTTTTCATTTTTTACATAAAATAAAAAATAAAATAAATATTGTAACATTTTGGCTAAGCATTGACCTTAATGAGATCAATAAGTTCCATAAAAAACTCCAATCAGTCGGTTTATATATATATATATATATGTATATATATATATATATGTATTTATGTGTGTGTGTGTGTGTGTGTTTGCAATTGTTAATGTGAATTGTGAGCTAATTTATGTTTGTATCTTTATTGTAACAGTGAATTGTAACTTGTAAGGGTGGTTTTATGTGTTTTTGAATTTTTATTACAAAAATGATCATAGTTGAGCTGAATTAGTGCTATTGTTTGCTCAAAGATTGGACCTTTTTTTTTTTTTTTTTATGTGTGGGTTTGCAATTGTTAATGTGAATTGTGAGGTGATTTATGTTTGTATCTTTATTGTAATAGTGAATTGGATTTTAAGCCTGTAAGGTTGTTTTATGTGTTTTTGAATTTTTATTAAAAAAAAAATTGATGAGACATTTTGGTTATAGCATTGACCTGAATTAGTGTGATTGTTTGCTAATATTTGTGTTCTCAGTGAGATCAATAAGCTCCATTAAAAGCTCCAAACCAGTCACTTCTCTTATTTGATATATGTATCTATATCTTTGTAATTTGTAATTGTTAATGGCTTAATGTGAATTTTGAGGTGAGTAGCTATTTGGTAGGTGTTGCTGTTTGCTCAAAAGATTGGACCTTTTCTTATATGTGTGTTTCTTATAGCTAGTTTATGCTTGTATGTTTATTGGGTTATTTGTGTTTTAATATTACAATTTATATATGAGATCTAGGATAATCGTGGAAATATTTGTAATGGGTGTTATTGCAATGAACTCGGATCGATTAATAATGGATTCGTGAGTTCGTTAGCAATTATCAAACAAAACCAGTGTTTGTGACTAGTTTTGGTGAGTTTTCTGGGTTATAATTCAACTATAAGAAAACGAAAGGGAAGAAATTACAAGATAAAGTGCAGGAATTAAAAGGTGCTGATAAGAAAAACAAAGTTAAAATAAGAAAATTGCATTCATCATTCTTCATCCCCTGATAAGCTCACTAGAGTTAATACTTATACTGCATTCCCTTGAGTGATTTTATGGGAATTACAAAAGGGACCCTCATACTTAAATAAATAACTCCTAAAACCCCTGCATTCTGAATTGTTCATAACTTGGCCCCGCACTTATTATCTTCGATAACTTTTCTTATCCCTCTCCTTTTCTCTCCTTTCTCGCCTGTCCGGACTCATTACAGTTATGCATTTGACGTTATTTTTATACTGGCATTAGGGCCAAGCGGGTGTTCTTCATTTGGCATCATTTTGTCAAGAGTTATTACTTTTTGGTAGGTGTGTTTTTACACTTCCAATCTGGTGTCAAGGGTAAAATTTACGCTGACATTGGAGTGAGTGTTACAAATTCGGCATTATTTTGGCCTCCATTGACCTAAATCAACGTCATTATTCGCTCAAAGGTTGAATTTTTATGTGTGTGTGTTTGTGTTTGTGTTTGCTAATGTATGCTCGTATGTTTATTGTAACAGTGGATGTGAGGTGAGTTATAAGTGTTATATACACTTTCTAAATGAGCTTTAGCATAATCTTGAATACCATTCGAAAGAGTGTTGTTCATTTGACATCATTTTTATTTGCATTGACCTAATTTCATTTGGTTGGTGGCTTATTTTAAGCTCAGCTTATATGCTCTTCTGCTCTCAAGGTAAGTTGATTTTAGGTGAGTTCCAATTTTGTGTAAAGGGTATAAATTGTGCTGAAAGTGGAGAGAGTATTATGGATTTGTCACCATTTTGGCTCGTATTAACCTAATTAGCATCATTATTCACTTAAAGATGGACTTTGAAAAGTGTGCGCCCCTTGTATGATTGTAGACTTATTGTGAATGTGAGATGTGTGTGTCTCTTATATGATTGTAGACTTATTGTAAATGTGAGATGTGTGTTTTACATCGGAATGACTGATCAGTGATCAGTGATCACTGATATGTATTTCACATCATTTTAACTAGCTATGACCTAAATTAGTGTCATTTTTTGCTAGAAGTTTGAATTCTGTATGTATACAAATTATGCTGGTATGCTTATCGTAATAGTGACTGTGAGGTGTGCTTTTTTATTCTCTTCGTGTTAGGATGAAATTGTACTGAAATAAAATTGAGTGTTATGAATTTGATATTTTCGTGTTAAGGATAACAGTCGGCTGAAACTCAAGTAGCTGTTATGAGTTTGACATCATTTTAACTTCCATTGACCCAGATTAATTTCATTGTTTGGTTGAGGATTGCTTTGTGCACAAATCTACATAGGTGCATTATGCTATTAGCTAGTCGATCTTGCAAAAAGAGAATGCCTTTTTAAGCTAGCTTTTTCATACCATAAAACCAAAATAGCTGACCAAGCAAAATTGCAGCAAAAAACTGGGGTCAAAAGCTGCAACCAAACAAGTAGTAGTTTATCCTTGATATGGGTGTGATTTTAGATTCTATTTAACAATGTGCTACATATAACGGATTGGATACAAGCAGACCAATGTAACAGTAAATGTACTTTTCTTATTCTAGATCTATTATGATGTATATTACTACTACTAGATGAATTATCAATTTATCATGGTTTTGATATGTAAGCAAGATATATATACATATATATATGTATATATATATACATACATATATATATATATGTATATATATATACATACATATATATATATATATGTATGTATATGTATGTATATATATGTATGTATGTACTCAGCAACCAGACGATAGATCACTTTTTCTCTGCTTCGTTTTCCTCCAGTGCTGTGGGAGCAGTTTTTATTTGATTATGTTTTTCGTCTTCAAGTAACCCAAATCGTATAATTTCGGACTCTTCCATATCTAAAATCATTTATTCTGGTATTGATTTGACAATTTGATGCTCCTCTCACAACATAAAGTCTTTCCATATTTAGAGAAATTAAAAACAACATAAAGTCTTTGCAATTTCCTATGAATACAAAATGTGTATACACATTTAGATTCTCTAATAAGATTCTTCACTTTACACACTCTTTCATGTTCTTGCTCAATCTCAGTATCTTTTCCTTTTTGTCTTTTGCTGATTGGTATGTATTTTGTACACTTTTCGGTGAAATAAAGGATAAAAGTAGCTTGATTTGGAGTAAATTCTGCTAATTTTGACATCACTTTTACCAGCATTGACCTAGCTCAGTGCTGGTTTGATTGAAAATTTGAAAGAAGAGTCGGTCTCTTCAGATTGAGAAAATAGTCAGACCGTTATGGAATGAAAGTGACAATCTTTGTTCTAGATTTGTGATGTATATTTCTACTCCTAGATTCTTAATCCTGGTTTTGATATAAGAGATGCTCAGTAACAGACGAAAGGGTTAACTTTTTGGATTTTCGTTCTCTAGTGCAATTAGAGCATTAATAAATCCTGTTTTCAGACATAACTCATAAGTGAGGTACATATATGCAGTAAGAGACGAAAGAGAGCTTTTTTGTCAGCTTTTCGTTCTGTAGTGCTGTGATAACAGTAATTAATATAGTACCATTTATGTGTAAAGAACCCAAAGAAATCAGTTTCATACCAATGTTCTTATGCTGGTTGCTCTGATATGATAATCTCAGGTGCTCCCCTGACTATATCTTAAAGATCAGTCTTTCATTGTGTTCTATTATGTCTGTATTTAGAATTAAAAAAAACTATATTTAGGTCTATGCTAGGATCTTTTAACTTGTAGAATGCTTTTGAGTAATATTAAATTAACATGATGCACGAGGTTTGAACTAGATGTCTGCTTCAAGCAAACCAAACAATGAGCTTGTTTGGCTGCATGTTTTAAGCAAATAAGCTGGATTTCTTGAATTTGAGCAAAAAAACCAGGTTCATCCTGCTTAAACTTATAGGTTTTCATGTCAAAGAACCAGTAAAGATCAGCTTTTAAGCTGATAAACCAGAAACATTTTTTTTTGGAAATAAACCAGTAACGTACTTGCTTTTTTTAGCAAAAGGCAAAAAAACTGAGCTCAAAGCTGCAACCAAGCAAGTGCATTAAATGTGTTATATGGAAGAAGCATACTCATTTTGTTTCCTCGAATTGATTCCTTTCATGCTGATACAGCTCCGGAGGTTGTTGAAAAGCCTGGTGATAATTCTCTCTCAAGGCTCAGAATATTGTATATGCAAGGTAAAGAACTTGCAGAAAGTGAAGTAAGGTACGTACGTTTAACTTCAACAAATTATAGCGTTGATATCATGTTTTGGTTTTAGATTTATTTCCCTCTTCTTCATTTAAGTTATTTTTGTCAATGAATTGTTTTCCAGTATTTCTACTCAGCTATTGGCGCTACTGGATACAATCACACCACCTGGACCTCCAGGACAACGGCGAAGGATAGGTATACAGGATATTCTTGAAATTTTGCAAGGTATTTTATTGAAGTTATTTAACCTACTGTTGTTAATAATCGGAATCGTATTTGAGCAGAAGGTGCTGACCAGAAAAAGAAAAAAATTAAAACCGATCCAGATACTTCAAGACTCTCTCAATCTATGCGAAACCATCTGGATTCTCTCGCTAGCCTGAAGGGCGAACAGGTAATTAGCATATTTCTTCTTTTTTTTATGAAAACAAATGTGAGATTAGGTGTTTAGGATGTGATGCCTTTCTTTTTTTACTGTCTTTACACTTAATTTCCAGGTGGCAGCTAGGGTTACCCAAGAAAATGACGAGAAAGATGAGTGGTTCGTTGTCAAAGTCATGCACTTTGATAGGGAAACTAGAGAGTAAGTAGAGCCCCTGCAAATTCTTTAATGACTGGCAATTTTTTGGATTGAATTGGCAACTGGAGAGGTTTCTTAATATATGATCTTTGGTCATATGAATGTTTTTCTGTCACATTTTGGGACGATAAATAAGTGACAGTTTTCTTTTTAAACCAGAGGGGACTGATTACTTTTTTTTTCCCAATTTAATATGAACAATTTATTTCTGCTTGTTTTTTAAGTATAATTGTTGTATATATTGCTGAAGAGAGCTTCTTTCAAACGACCTTCTGTTTGAAAGAAGAATGTTTGGTAGAAGATATAAACTTCTTGGAACTCCTAACCTATTGACGCTTCTCCCTCGGAAGCTCGCTTCCGTGCTTCCGTCCTCGGAAGCTCGTGGAAACTTCCCTCCCATCACCACGTGTAAAAAAGTATTAACATCCAACTTGCATATGTCTACACCAAGCTCATCCACATCTAACCCAACCCAATGTTAACCCATTAAAAGTATTATGTTTTTTTATTTTACTGTTAAAGTATTGCAAAAATTATTATTTTATAATAACATTTTATCCAATAAAATCATAAAAAATATATATTATTTCTCCTATGCGCTTCGTGAAGCGCTTCCTCACTTCAGCTACCATCCGTTTTCCTGCTCCCGCACCCATACCCCTCTTGCTCCCACTTCGTGCCACTAATTATAACTCCCCTTGAGGTTTCGTAACCTGTTCAATTTTCTCTTGAATCAAGAAAACAATTTATGTCAATATAAATAGTAAATTTTCGTAGTTTCTTCTCCTGGGTAAAAATCTATGTTTAATGCCAACCAATATCCATGACAATTTTTCTAAGTATATCATTAATAATAAAATCGGAGAAGTTTACTTTTCCACATGATATAAATTATAAAATATCTTGGAATTGAAAATATCTTTCCAATACAAAGTGTATCACAAGAAACAATCTTGATGGGTTCTTTAGAGAAAGGTACTTTGCTGCTGTTTTGAAAGATTTAAAAATTGGCAATTCCAATGATTTGAAACAAAGATAGAAGGACCCCAAAATAAGAAATGACCCTTTTCATTGTTTCCAGAAGGATCAGAATGAAAACTCAAAGCGATTTGTGATGCGGAAAATAAAACAAATGGGTTCCGAGGCTGCTCATTATATGAAATGCTTAGACATCTTCATTCGAGCGACTTAAGAGTTCTAAAATTATTCTCTAACTTATTTATGAGTAGAGTTGATCTTGCCTTTTCAGGAATAAGCATAAAAAAAGAGGTTCAAACCTTGATCTAATAAATGAAATCATTTTAGGGATCCATTATTAGTTGCCTGTAATTCTAATCCTTAAAACAGAACTTAGAATCATTTGCCGGTCGATGACAGAGCTTCCTATTGACAATTGTTTTTTTCCTTTTAAGGCTGTAAATTCCAATTGAGGAAAGTTACGGAAATAGATTCGTGTGTCACTGGATATAAGATATTCTGCTAATTAATATATCTCTTGTTACAGATTTGAAGTACTTGATGAGGATCCAGGTGATGATGAAGAAGGTGGTGTCCAGAGGTGACTTTCACACATTATATATACGTATTAATACTAGTTAAACATTATTTATGATCCCGTGACATATTGAATGTTTAGATACATTTTGGATATGTAAATTCTCAAGCATCTATCTTCGTATGTACTTTAGTCAATACAGGAAAGTTGGTATTCAGCTTTTATTTTAGCGATGTTTTATCAGCTTGGTTAAGTTTTGTGCTCCATCAGATTTAATTTCTTCACTTCTGGTAGTTGTGTACATTTCCGTTAAATTGCCTCATCTAAGATTGAAAGTGGTATAAGTATGTTGCTACTAATAATGTATTTCCCGTTTCTATCTTGTTGATTGAGAATAAGTATTTGCTACAACAGAATTTAGCAAAATACTTGTTGCTTTTAAATACGTTGATGGATTGTCATCTGATTTTTGTTTTCAGAAAGTATAAGCTGCCAATGTCACATATTCTTCCATTTCCAAAACGTAGTGACCCCACTGGTGCTCAAGATTTCCTTCCTAGAAAACAAGTCTTGGCAGTGTACCCGGGAACAACAGCATTGTATAAAGCTACTGTTGTCCACCCTCGCAAGGTAATTAATATACAAATATAGAGATTTATATGTTAATTTCTTAATATGATCGAACCGATTAATATCTAACCAATACTACTTCCATTTTTCATGTCCCTGTGGTGTTCTCAACTTCCTTGCAAACTTTCAGAGGAAGACTGACGAGTAAGTAGCCTTTCCTGTTAATTTTAAGTGAACATGGGAAGTGTTTGGGTTGCATAAATGTGACACTTTTTGTGAATTCTGTGTTTGGTATAATTTTTCTGATGTGTGGTTTCTAGTGATTTCTATAAATACTTGGGTATAGAAGAAGAAAAAGGGATAAGCTCATTTTAGTTGATATCAGTTCGTAAAATACTGTCGATCCGGTTTTGCTAATGTCTACTATTCAATGGCATTAGCAAAACTGAACTGTTATAGAATTCAGAATCAGCAATTTTCTTTTTCCTTGTATGGGATATCAATTTAAATCCCAAATAGCAGTTGTTCCTTTCTGGTAGGCATTAAAACACTATTAGCAGTTGTATACTATTTTGTGTCAATAGAGTGCAGCTACAACTGATTAAATTTCCTAATACGGCAATCCCGACTTCGTTGACGGGGTGCTAAACTTGTTATTGTTGATTAATTAAGCTTACAATCATTTGCTTTTAACGTGCAGTTACGTGTTAGAATTTGATGATGACGAAGAAGAAGACGGATCTTTGCCACAGCGTGTTGTACCTTTCCATAGAGTGGTGGGCCTCCCCGAAGGGCATAAACAATGAATAAATGTTATTCATATGAATGTATAACTTTTATATTATATGCCTTCTGCATATGTTTCATGACTACTTTATAAGTTGCTGCTTGTACATATAGAACTTCAAACGAAAAAAGAGAAACTGGGAATGATGGTACCCTTTTACTCCTTATTTATATAAACAAACCGGGGTAATATTTTATCATAGAAATTGTTATAGTTGCATTACTTTCTTGTTTCAATCCGGTGTCCATTTTCAAACAGATGGTAAGTGAGACACCTCGTGATGAGAAATTGCTTCGACTGTCTTTCAGAAAATCAAAGTTGATTCAGAATTCTGCAAGCATACAGGACACTGCAACCAGTAATTTGGCACACACGCGCACACACACACACACACGCACACACACACACGCGCACACACACTCGCACACCTTTTATTATGTATATTCAGAAAATTATACAATGAAGCATAGGCTATGTATTATAAAACAGTGCAGAGCACCTTTGATCTGAAGCCATATATATATACATCATGAGTAATTTAAATTGGTGGGTCTGATAGTGAAGGATCTTGTTGAACATCAGTATCATTTGGGTTTTATCGCCATATACGCACACCCTGTTAAGAACGAAAAAAATTAAAAGATCAATGTTGTAACAAACACTAATATCAAATTTACAGGGGGGGTTGTAATGGCTCCCTGATTGAATGCAGATAAATTTTTCTAATGGTTTGTTTGGCTACAGCTTTTAAGTTGCATTACTGTAAGTTGGGAAAAAATTGTTGGGGACCTGGGGTTGTCAAGTTTCTATCTTTTTCCAGATCAAGAGGACATAAAAAATAAAACTTGTAAGTTGATCAACCAAATGGAGGAGTCCATCATTAAGCAGAAATAATGAGATTTAAAGCAGCAACAAAACTCGGCAAGCAGATCGGGTAATTAAAGAGTAATGGACTGTATCTAGGCTTAAAGTGTTGCTGATCAACTTATACTTTGCATGTATATGTTAAAATATGTTAAACTTAGATTTATCAACTATCAGGTTGTGTCCTCAACTCGAAAACTCTGTAGTTGAGTTGTTCATCAAACTCAACCGTAACATCATTTTGTGATTTGATGCAGCCATGCTCGTCGAAAAAGTCAAGCTGCAGATTTGGGAACGGTAAAATAGTTATCGGCAAACACTCAATGGGGCCTACCTTGAATATTTAAAAGCTATCGCGTCTCTAGTTGATACAATTTCATCAGGACGACGATATTTGATCACAGTGTGTATAAATTAAATATAGCTGGATTAATACTAGTGTATTAGTATATATTGTATGCACAAGTTCTAGTTTGAAAATTGATTTGATGGTGAAATCATATAATTAAAGTTCGTTCTTCGTTCCCGAAGAGGAAAAAATAGAGTTGTTTCGAAATATATTTACCTTGATAGCCAAAGTTATTTGGTTGATAATGTCCGGATTGAATATACAATGTGTTGATCAAACTACATACAACAAAACCGAAGGAAATGTTGATTTAGCCTAAATATATTATGTTTAGTGCATCCACAAATTCGTCGGTTACGAGCACCTTGAAGATCTGCTTTCCTGAGGATGCCACAAGAACTGCTATCAGATTTCTCGCGAGTCAATAGCCTTGTTTGGATGTAGCTTTTAAACGAAGAAACTAATTAAATTATATTTTAGTTCTAAGAAAGTCCATTTGTTTTTGTTTTTGTTTTAGTACATGCTTGGCTTCCTTTTATAGGGAGATAAAAATAGAATTTTAAAATAATAAATTGGCAAAACTTATGAAGATTACGCTAATCTTTCAGAGTTAATGGATATTTGTAATATTATTCCTCAAAAATAAAATGTTTAATTGCATGCTTTCAAATTCCTAATTAATTCATGCCTCAGTACTGTTGACTGACATTTTCTAAATTAAATTTTGCATTGCACAAAAAATAAAACAAAGGAAAGAGGATAACATTTAAAGACCAGTCGAATATTACATTTAATAGTACGATACCTAATTAATGGTGATTTAGTTGTTAGACTAATCCAAAAATAAATAAATCTAACACTGTTAATGACATAATTAATGTGAATATTTTATTTTATCGGTTCGAAATCAACGTTTAATTTTGTTCTTTCTTTCTAAAAGTAGTCATCTCCATTTTACATCCAAATAATTAAATAGTCCGACCAGTTTAGGCGGCAGTGATGGTAGCGGAGGTGGTGGCTTTTCGGACAGCCGCTTCGGAGGCTGATATCGGGGTCTTCGGGTGTCCGTTTTCGATATTCAAATATGTTTTCTTAGCTATTTTTCAAGAGCTATCTATCCGTGTAAGCCCTTTCATCTGTTTTTAACTTTTATAAAAACTCAGTTTTGGGATTTTAATAATAATCCGAATTTATAATAGTTTTATTAATCGGTACCTCATTTTAATTACGTTTAGGGGATGTTTATGGACTGTTATTAGGCTGTCCAGATCTGGTTGTGATGGATCGGTGGGTTTTCGGCTTGAGTTTGGGAATATTTGACAAACGAGCTCTTGTTTGTTTCGGTAAGGGCGAAGAAATTGATTTTACTATTAACGGCCTAATTAGTGTAGTGTTTATTAATGCATATACTATTATGAATGTGGTGGTGATTGTTATGTGTTTAAATGTGTCATTGACTTCTTTTGTCACGTATTATATTTACCGTAGATGGAGTTTCTTCGGGCATTTTATTTTTATCATTATGTTTACCGTAGACTGGGTTCCTACGTCTTATCATTATGTTTACCGTAGATGAGGTTCCTACGGGCATTTTATGCTTATCATTATATTTACCGTAGATGAGGTTCCTATGGTTATTTTATTTTATCATTATGTTTACCGTATATGGTGTTCATACGGCTTTTCATTATATGTACCGTGGATGGGATTCTACGGCGAGATGTAGATGTGGTTCCTACATCGGGCTATAGATGAGGTTTCTATAGCTGTAAATTGCGCAAGATATGCAAATCGGTGACCTTGGGGTTAGTCTCTCTAAAACCGTTCCCAGCTAGACGCGGTGCACCGTCTAAATGGGTTTATGATGTGTATATTTGTGATTCATTTATGTTGGCTATTTACCGTGTATCGTTAGTTATGTGTTGTACTAATAGGTTCATGATTTCTTGCGATAATGAATCGGTATATCATGACTTTTCTTGTATATAGATATGCTTGTGCCATTTCTGTTAAAAGTAAAATTGATTTATTATCTCCTTTGTTTGTTTTCTGTACATTTTGTTCATGATCAATGTACAGGTGCTGACTTAGACCAAGGCGGAGTTTAGTGTGCTTGCTTATGACTCGTCATCATATTACACGTGATCTCGTGCACGTCAGACTTGTTTTTATCCATTTTGGTATTATCTCATTTTGAGCCTTGTGGGCCTAATAGGCGTTTTAACACGAGTTTATTTTCTTGTAGTTGGAGTAACTTATCGCGTGCATGTATTTATTTTAGATTTACGCTATTTTATAGAATGTCGGCCGGGTTGAATTGAATTTATCGTTGTTGGATTATTTGGTAATCGCGTTGCGATTTTGTTATGTGTTATTTTAGACAGGTCTAATTTATTGGAAATAAATAGATACGCCAAGCTCGTGCCGAAATTTCTAAAAACGTATTGTATAGTTTGTGTCGTCACACTTGAACACCGTTGGCTATCCTTAGGGAAATAAAGTGAATCAAATGTGATTATCGGCATGTCTTGAAGTATTTATTTGGTTCTTTTTATTAACGTATTGTCGAATGACATTCCGCATGTTTTGTTATTTGAACCTTTTTCTTTTAAATAATATTCACGACTCGGGTTTTACCCAAATCCGGGACGTGACACAAAAGTTGGTTTAGGAGGTAGAAATCTTGAACATTTGGTCCCCCAGATAAAACATATACAACATTACTTTGATTTTGGTAATCAATCAGTGTTCAGTTAAGACCACCTGATCAACTCGAACTGGATCTAATTCCAAATATAGCTTTAACATGACCCCACACTTTATTTGTGAGCCGAGTATATACTATATTTTGACTTTGAGGAGTCATTGTTAAAACTTAAATTTAGATTCTCAGATGAATGTAAAAAAGGATGTTAGCTTGTAAGCCAGTGTTGTAGCTAGTATATGGTCAATTCTTCTTCTTCTTCTTCTTTATTTTTATTTACTGTAAATAATAACTTGTGTCATTAACATTTTAACTTAAAAACTCAAAAAATTTTAGACGACAATCCTTGTACCTTAACATCTGATAATCTTTTGTTCCTATCCAGATAAGTTTGCAAAAGAAGAAAACTGGTGTCATTTCTCCAAAGCGCTTTGTGCAAAGATTGAAGAAACAAAACGAGATTTTCCGCAGCTATATGCATGCATCAGGTATGCCAAGGAAAGTTTAGACATTAAATTTCATATATAAATACGTTTGTGCATGCGTGTGCGTGTGCGTGTGCGTGTGCGTGTGCGTGTGTGCAAAGATATTTCCACATCTCTCTCTGCTGGTCTTTTTTACTATCTTCCAATTTGACCTCTCCCTCTCTCTATTGTGTGTTTGTTATCTTAAGTGAGAAATATCTCATATACTAATGGGAATAGAATATATTGAAATTTGTAATTATCTAATTTGGATAGGTCGAAGCTAATTAAGCTATGAAAGTCACTTCCATTTGTGCTGGTCTTGTTCCTCTTTCCCTCTCCCTCTCATTAATTCTCTCTTGGAAAAGAAGAACCAAAGACAAATAACCCATCAAACACCAAAACTCGCTAAAACCTAAAGAATATCCACTTCAATATAGAGGAGCTAGGAACTAGTGTTATTGCCTTATTAGCAAGGATGTTTTTTTTTTTTTTATGGTTGAGCTGTTGAGATTTAAACCCAATAATACCACTTTCTTGTAATAAGTGTGAATGAGAATTTGTATAAAAAAGTGGGAAAGAAAAAAAGGAATCTGCCTGTAGGGGTCGGGTCGGGATTCGAGAACCCACAACTAAAATCACGACCTGGATTTTTATTCCCGATGCCAACCCGAAAAGGGTGCACCTGATAGTTCAGTTAGCCGGTGGGTCGGGATGGGATATTCCCGGCATGCTTCACATGAGAAAAAAAAAAAACAACGGAAAATGCATACAAACTTACAATAAGTTACTAAAAAACACTACGAAGCTGCACAAACTTATATACATTGCCAAAATAAGAAAAAATAAATTAATAATCGAGGAATACTACTTAAAAACATCTTGAAACAACAAACTAGTTGAAGAAAGTTCCAAAAGTTGCTACAGGTTTTATCAGAAAAAACTGTTAGAAACTGTTAACATTGCTTAAACTACGATAAAAATAAAAAAAAATGTTGTGATACTATTACCCTTATTCAAATGTTTGTTTTTCTATCACAAGCCATATGCCTATAAGTGAATCTACATAAACATGTTCTGTTATTCTTTTTTTATATACATATTTTGTTAGATTGGATTTGAGAATTACTTGCATTAGATGGACTATTTTTTTTTTTTTTGTCAAAAGTGTCAAGAAAAAAATATTCAACATGTATATCTAATTATATATAAATATTATTAATAGTTTCGCATCGGGTTTGGGTACTCGACAGGTTGTAAAAATTATGCATGATCCCGAACCGTAAAATAGTCGGGTCGGGATGGTTTCAGGTCAGGACTGAGCCCGGTGTCCAAATTGGACATTTTTGTCGCAGCTCTACGTACGAGTGCCATGTTCCGGTACGTGGGAACTAGAAAATGGTAAAGAGTGAGAGGATTACGTAACAGTGGAAATAATTTTAATCTTCTTTGCAACATTAAAATATTTTTTCTGCAGGCTTATTGAGTGTCACTATGGATACACATCTTAATAAACACATGGAATGATCTTGTATATATATTGTAAAAATAATTCTTCATTTTTCAATGTGGGATTAAATCCCAAAAGGTTCTCCACATTTAACTGATTTTTCAGTATTAAGAGTTCTGCTCTTTCTTGACTCAATTTTTGAAACCGATTTCCATTCACACCCTTTCTTCGAATAGGTCATATGACATACCATTACGAACCTTGTCATACGAGCTACTCAACGGTTTTGAGTATGGTGTCAAAAGTCAAATGTTGTCATATGGAATCTTGACTCAAAGATGGTCATGTGACCATTCGGAAACTATCATGTTTTAACATGATTTTCCAACACTGGTCCCTGTTATAATTACAAGTCCCTGTATTTTGTATTGTATTAAAAAATCAGACCGTTATAGTTACTCCCTGTAGTTTCATATTATTATGATTTAATCTTTCTATTTGCATTTACAAAAAAACGCACTCAATGATGATAAAATGTTATGCACAATTAAAATGCAATAAGGCTTTCTTGTATTTCACAAAGAATACCATTGTATCCCTTTCATCAGGAACTACCGGACACAAAAGTAGTTTGGTTCTTCTTATTACTTTCCTCGTGCACTTTTTTCCCTTTATTTAGATATCTGATAGGCAAACGGCTAAGTGCTTTCACCAACCCATTCCTCGAAACAGTGTCATCAGGATCTAGTCCAGGCTTCGCAAAGAGCATGTCTACTGCTTCTATAAAAATGCAGACAGGCCAATAAAAAAAACATTAAATACCACACTCGATTTATTCTTTGTTTTCAACATAAAGATGGGCCAGTTATATACTACATGCTAGTACACAACAAATATTAAACATATTCGTCAACCATTAACGCAACGACTTGATTAGCACGACATGCAAAATAGTAACTTGGTTTCTTTAAAATTTTAAAATTGGGTTTTCAGAGCTTTTCTTATGTTTCTTTAAGATTGTGTTTAGTGTAGCTTCCCATGACCGCTCCGCATACTCATAATAGATAGATAGGTAAATCGAAAGATAGGTGGACACATAGATGGAATGAGAGAGAGGGAGAGAGAATAAATACCAAAAATCATATCCAGTTTATAGGTAGAGATAGTCCCGACTCCTTCGTCCATTTCGTCATCATCATCCTCATACAAATCAGATGACTAAAAATAGCAAAAAAAGAAGAAGTAAGCAGTGTACAAGCAACTCAATGAGGTCGGGTTAAAAGATACAGTTTTGAAGTATGCGGTACATCTATACTTTAAACTTAAAAGGCAAAGAAAACACGAACAAATTGCTAAACAAAACAGTCATTTCTGCAAGTCCAGTTAATGTCTTGTACTCGGGCTTTTTAAGCATAACAAACAATTGATATTACGTATTCTGTAAAGCAGCAGTGCACTTGTGTGTGCGTGTGTGTGTGTGTGTGTGTGTGTTATTAGAAAGAAAACTAACAAAACAAAATAAGAAAGGGTAGCATTCACAACTTCAACCTTAAAACGTATAAACGATGCAAACATCCTCTAAAAATTAGAAGAAAAACAAAACTGGAGCTCGAATTAACTAATCTTATACTCGTGTGTAGTTTAATAAACCCCCTACAGACTATAAAAAAAAAAGACAAGTCGGCCAAAGTAGTACTTTAACAAACTATTTCAGCATTTGCACTTTAGAGTGTAAAAAAGCTACCAAAGTAGACTGTTTGAGTATCCCGGTGCTTCATACCCATGTGTTCCGTGTTTTTTGTTTTAGCTTCGTTACAACCGAATTATTTTTCTCGTGAAAACATATTAGTTAACATAAAGAAACTTTCGGTAACATTTTATCTATTGAACAGAAAACCAAAAGGGAAGAGGAAACATTGACTATCAAGTATCAAGCATATGCTACGATTAAATACCTTTGTTATTAGGTGCTCCAAAAAGTCGGGAACCTGAAAACGAAAACAAAATCAAGGGTCAAACAATAAAATTAAACAACAGCAGCAATAGCTAGCTAAATTATAATATTTCACATTAACCTGAAAACGACAATGGAATAAAAAATCAAACATAGGGAAAATCAGATAAAGATACCATTATGGCTACTAATTTTACAAACACAAATGCTTAATTTTTTCATTCACAAATCACACATGCCAATACTGTAAGCTTATTTTAACTTGACAACATTGTCAATTTTTTTGACATCACATTACTTTGGACGTATTAATAGTCAAATTATTGATTTCAGAGTGTTTTGCTAAAGTCAAAGAGCTTTTGGAAACATGTCTTTGCTAATGAATTTATTTCACTAGTAGAAAAGCAAGATTGGCAGAACAGAACTTTAAACACCCCGCAGAGAAAATAGGTAATAGCTTAATTGTCCGAAAGCTCAAAATATCATTAGTAGTATACTTTTGGACTAGAACCTAAACAATTAAGAAGAGAATCATGTTGACAATAATTGTTCCCTTATTCCAAACTTAATAGTTTGTAAAGATTAATTCTTCACTACACGGGCTCGACTTTTGAGCGCGAGATGGTGCTCGTTATAAAGAAAATCGTTTTGCAACATTTTTCAAAACCAAACACAAAAGAACAAATCTGGATATTCAGTAAACATCAAACGAAGAACTCTCATCCAGCTTCACAGAGGACACTAAATGTTTTCTCAAAGGCCACAAATAATGCAAGAATCGTAACGACTACAAACGGCCCAAAAACTATCCAAGCATAAATCTGTCAATGAAATTAAAGAATTTACCTCAAGATTTAGAGGCATCTGATTTCTTACGCGATACAACATGTCTTCTTTGTAAACATCGGGTGCCTGAAAAAGAGACCAGAACAAGCAGAGATGTAACATGAGAACAGTAAGGAAAGGTTGATTTTCGCCTCAAAACATCAGATACGTTTTTGAAAAGATACGTTTTTGCTATATCTTTAACTTGCTTGAAAAAATAGTTATCTTTAACTTGCTTGAAAAGATCATTTGCTATATCCATCATGCTGTGATACGTTTTTGCTGTTTCAAAATGAAGACCACTCTAAAATAGCACATTTGAGAATTATAGAACAGATAAACATAATGTGTTCCTACTGCCTAGTTTACCTTATCTTTAACTTGCTTGAAAAGCGCAATTGCTTCACGACAGTGCCCCATAAAACCTTCACCACGCAATTCCAGACTTTGGTCATATATCAACATACTAAAGTGAAACATTCCCAGCTCATACATTGCTTCGTAGTAGTCTTCCTTAATTCGCAATGCCTCCTCTAGCTTTAACTTGGCCTCTACAAAAAAAACTTCACAAGTAACTACCAAATAATCAAATCCTAATCGAACAAAACTAGCAGGTACATGATAAGAACAAAATATATAGCTATCGGAAATTACTTTGTGCAGTACTCGTCAACCAATTTGCTTAAGAGTGCAAACGAACTACAATATGTACATCCATGTCATATATAAGAAACTTTGCATAAGGGGATCGGTCCTCTAAATACTATACAAAACACGTAATGTATTTTCCCACTAAACAACTATCACCACTAACTTCTAATAACTAGTCATTTCACAGATATGTGTACCGACCTTATATGACAAATGAAAAACAACGTACACTTGTAACTTAGGACTGCCCACATACTTAAATGTGCATGCATATATATAGACCTATGACTGATATTTACAAACAATTACATTGCAACAGTTGTAAACTATGCTATATGCGTATATATACATATATATATATATATAGTGTAACCGAGGACTGGAATTTACTCACATATTACAGTACAGACGTAAATACACACATACAGACATACGAGAGTTACCTCGAAGGTAGTACATCATATCTTCTTGATTATCGTCGAAAAAAAATGCCAGGCTTCTAATAACTTGTCATCTCACAGATATAAGTAACTAACTTAAATGACAAATGAAAAACTACGTACGACTAATATTTACAAACAAGTACATTGTAACACTTGTAACTTAGCACTGCCCACATACGTAAATGTGCATGTATATATATATATAGACCTACGATTGATATTTGCAAACAATTACACTGCAACGGTTGTAACTTATGATATATACATATATATATATATATACACACACACACACTAGTGTTCTAAAAGGCACGCCTTGGCGCAAATTAGGCGGTAGGCGGAGACTAGAAGCCTAATAGATTAGGCGGGATTAAGCAGATTAGACGGTAATTAAGCGGAATTAGGCGCTGATTAGGCGCTAGGTGGCAAATTTTGCCTAAAGTCCGCCTTGCGCCTTTTAGAAAATTACTGGAGTTCACCCACGTGTTCCAGACATACATACACACATTTATACTTACATATATTTCTTATATATATATATATACATAGACACACACAAAACCAATATATATAGGTACGAGAATTACCTTGAAGGTAGAACATAAAATCATTCTCGTCCAATTGATAATATCCCACGCTTACCAAAGTCTTTGCCCACTTCTTCAAAATCTGTATAAATAGTAATAAATATCAACAATAAAAATAAAAAAACTTATGATGTGGCCGGTCGAGGACAAAAAGATGATGTAATCATTATAACAAATTTTGTATTACAAATGTTACAAGAATTAATGCTACCTCAACATCGTGCGGGTTTCGTTCGTTAGCCAATTCGATGGCCTCAAGCTCGGAGAGGAGCCTAGCATATCGTTGCTCTCTCCCATTCTCTTCTATTACTTCATCTCCCTATTAAAATAGAAAACTTTTATTAGTAATATTTACTTCTTTAGGAACAGATACTCCATATGTATTAACGACAATGGTATATATATATATATATATAATATATAACGATTATGAATGATTTTATTTATCATGAATTGATAACAGTCATACAAATCAAAACATGCACCCATAAAGTTAAGAATATATTATAGTTTTTTTTTTAAATATTTTTTTGTTAATAGATGCAAATTGTGTAAACATTTTTATTATTTATTTCTGTTTTCAAAATCTCAGGAAAAAAACAAGTACTAATGGACAATAATTTAAGGATATTTAATAATAATAATGTTCTTCTATGAAATATTATTCCAGATCTAACTTGTCAAAAGGAAAAACTCATACTAAGAATATGTTAATAAAATTATTCTGATTAAATAGGATGTTATATTAACACAATAACTGCTAATTAAGCGCATAGAAAAACGGCCATGCTCCATTTCAAAATCTAAAACTGCCGTTCCATTTTATAACTGTCTCTTTATTTATTTTCCATTTTATCATTATATATGTTGGTTCCTTCCCCCTCTCTCTCTCACTCTTTCTACAAAAACCAGAAAAACATTGAAAAATAGAGCAAAAATTTATTATGATTATGCCCAACGATACAGATGAATACCAATTCTCTCTATTTATTCTACTTTTTACTTCACATCTTTATCTCATTTATTATTCAAATTAAAATATAGAATCCAGCGTATTTTGTTATTACACGTATGTATGCATATAGTAAAAATAAATTAAAGACAATCTATTGTTGAAACGTAAAATTTTCAACAATAGATAGACACGTTACATCACGCAACGCGTGGATGAGTTACGCTAGTATATATATAGAGAGAGATAAGAGAGAGAGAGAGAAAGGTAGAGTATTAAAATAAATGAGGGCGAGTAAACCCTAATATCATGTTTATGCAGAGATGAAATAACACAAAATATGAATTAATAATAAATAAATAAATAAATATTAAATTTTACCACAGAAGGTGGTTTGGAAGGGATAACGACCTTCTTCACCTGCCACACCTTTTTAACCCTTCGTCTCCCCGTCATATCAATATATATCTTTTATCTCGCTCTTTCTCTCTCTCTCTCTATATCTATATCTATATATATATATATATATATGAAAGAATAAATCTTTAGAATTAGGGTTGAGAGTGATAAGGGAGGAATTTGATATGAGATAATAGTATATAAGTTAATTTTAAAGGTAAAAGTGAAGGGTACCATCAAATCAAATCAATTAGGGTTACATCTATCATCCAAACTTGCATTTAAGACAAACAGTTCAGCAGAGCCCTATATAATTTCATATGTATCGGAGTTTGTTACTTGTTGTATCAGAGTGAGTTTGTTACTTTTATAAATAACTAAACCATTATCGTAAAATTGATTATAAAATCATATTTATTGATAAGACCATACACATTAACCCAAACTGCATTTATTTGTTGGAAAAAAAACCCTATGTATGATAGATTTTTTTTTATTTTTACTGTCTAACATGATCAATCTGTCTATAAAACCTATTGATATGTAATATGTATCGTGTACTGTAAAATTATATTTTTATACAAACAAAATCAGTAAAAGACATATAATCAGGTTGTAAATCAGAAATCATGTAATTGTAAAACATGTATTAATCTGTAAAAAAAACTGAAACAGTAGGACTGTTTTGTAATTCGCTGAAACTATTGACTGTGCATGTTAATTACTAAATGACTAAACTGAAACTTGTCTGAAATTATGGATTGAAGCTGTAATAATGCTGTAAATAGATATATAGTTTGCTGAAATTGCACGGATAGTCCCTGTAGTATATTACATGTATAAAAACAGTATATATGTGTTATAAAAGTCAATATTCGGTCTAAATATTCACCCACATGCATATATATATTTATTAAAAAGGTAAGTGAATAAAAATTATATGTTAACTGAATAAATTGATGTGTTTCCATGTAAATCTATCATATTGCATGTTGTAATTATCATGAATAAAATTTTCACATATGGCATTAGAATAATAATTGTGATATATTTTGTACTGATTGGTAAATTTAGATTGATTGATTGTATTAGATATTCCTAAGTGTGATTTAGAATATCTTGTTATAATGTACTACAAGCAGGTACAATCTAAATATACTTAATCACTGCCATGTGTATAATATGTTAATTTGCGAAATCATATATATTCACATTTAAGTTGAAAAAATTATGAATCTTCCCTAAATAGGCTCACCTATTTGGATACGATGTCTAGGAAAGATATAGGCGGAAGTCGATATCCTAATAAGGTCGGGTTTTAAGTGGCATTCGTGCCCTCCACCTTCACCGTCTTTCCTGATCGTTTTTCAATTAGAGCTACCGAAAGGGGTTGACTAAATAATAATTTTCCCGAATGTGTTTATATAGTGATGTATGTTTCGCCAAATTGGTATTTCAGTATCGACCCGTCGTTCGATCAATGATAACCGATTCACATGAGAAGCAAAACTAATGTTTTTGAACATGTCGTTTCGAAAAAAACGTTTGTGCTTGTGCAAACCATAAACATATAAACCAGTCGTTTTATATAATAAATAATCCAGAACTCCCAACACATGTTGGATGCCATATATGATGAGAAAAATCGTAAAAACATACTTGCGAAATGACTGTTTAAACGTTGATTTTAATCCGTCACCACATGTTACTCACCCTGATATGTGAAAATGTGATGCCCAAATTTTTTTTAGATGCCATCTTTGATGAGTAAAACACGAGTTGGTTGTTACCATCAGGATGAATGCTAAGGCGTTGATTTTATTCCGCCGCCACATTTGAGACGTGATGACGTCTATGGTGTGAACAAATGTCTGAAATTGACATATTGGAGCAATCCTTCACCAAAATACTAGCTTGGAAATTGTATTCCATAAGCAGTATCGTGAATTTATATTCACCATGTTCCTTTATCACCTATCTGTTATTGGATGAGAAAATTACGCCGGTGAGTAGTTTTAATCCTATTGGGTCAATGGCGAATTGTTTGCCTGATATTAATGCTCTTCGTGTACATTTTTTTCCACGAATCGAGAACCGAGACAAGTGTTATTTGTCTCGAACTGTCGCGATCCCGATGAATCGCCTAGCCAAGCGAGATTTTAGACAATCGTCAAAATCGAAAACATGTGGCTCCAAGACAGTAATTGAAAGGAATAATATGGCCCGTTGTCACAAAGCAGGAGATAATGCTCAAGGAGCCAACTCTATGCTATAAAGACAAAGGTCATGCACAGTTACTCCTTAAATAGTTCACAACTATTATAAAGGTGGAAAACCGATGCAAATGTGGTTAAAGTTAATTGAAAGGAAACTCTTGAGACCCCCGATTTTGTGGCTTAAATGAGTTTGATACCTTTCTTTATTGATTTTGATAAATCATTGAGCCATTTTTTTCGCTCATCTGGATTATGTTTTTCCATTTGGATTATGATTTTTCCATTTGGACATATTTTTGGATTATGGTTTGACTGTTTACGAAATTTCTCGAAATAATTTAAAGTGTTTTGAGCAAATTCCTTTGACAAATGTGACCAAATTTTAAATTATGAAATTTTAGGCAATACTTGTGGGGTAGTTGATTTTTTTGGAAATAGTGGGTAACAGTGTACCACATAATTTCACCAACTATTTGTCTAAAAGAGTACTCAGTGACAACGATTCTGGACCTGTCGTTCCAAATCAAAATCTTTGGTAAAACCAAATTGATTTGTCAAATATGAGGTCTTATACTCATTTAGGTCCTGCCGTACCTTGTTGAGTTATAAAATATTCGAGAAAACCAGTGTTATCTGGTAATAGCTCGTGAAAGAATTAAAATTTCTTTACATAGCCTCCATTCAATACGACCAAAAGCGTATTTTAGAGGAGTTGAAATGTCTTTCAAGTGGTTGTTACCACATTCCTTAAAGCATTTAAAGTTACCTTATCATTTCCCCTGTCGTCGAAATGCTAAATGATTTAGATGCTAAGACATGATTGTCTATACTATCATTCGCCTGTCTTTGATTGATAAGAGCATTTTGATATTGTGGCATTGACCGGATGAGATATTCCCAGGTCAAAAGACGATGCTTGATTTATAATCGCATCGCATTTGGATTCTCTCTGAGAATATATTTCACGATTAATCCGAAATTCATGCCATTAATGCTCACTTTGAAAGACTAGTATGTGTAAAGATCACGAAATGCACTCGTAGAATTCTTGTAAAGAATTGAAGGAGTTATTGTGGACTTATCCAACCATAAGACGGACCAAAAATATAAATGGTTATGGTTGATGCATCGACAATAAGGTCACATGATTATTGTTGTCCACAGAAATGCAGCATTTTCCAAATTTTTAGCCCTATCATTAAGTTGATGGCTCATGATCCGGATTATCCTGAAAAGTCTAGTCGACTTGATAATTCCGAAGAGTAAGAATCGAAATTTCGATTTGAATTACTTGAGTTTGGAAATTGAAATTGAACATCCTGTCGATTATGTTCAGACCCAAATGGACTCACGGAAAGTTTGATGATGCGACTGCAAATGGTTGCACGCACTTCTTGGTCTTGCGCACCAAGATTTATATTTCCGTGTGGGGTCATGCTATTTTACTGCATTGGTCCGTCTGAGGTCCATAGTCACTCAAAACACTAAATGCGTACCAGTTGGTTACTGGTTATGAGCCAGACGCCTCATATGAACGCGTGTTTGAGTGCTTAATATTTTGATTGAGTCGCTATAGCGTTCAAAATATGGACATCTGAAGGGGACATAAGTCGATTATGAATCCCCTGCCTATTATTTGATAGAATAATCTTGGCAAGCGATCTCTTTACCGCATGATATGCGAAAGTGACATCGCTAAGACTGTTCTTCCCGTCGTTAGGGGGAGATTTGCACGTTACTGTTGATAAGAAACGATGTGAAGTAACGTGGCATAACCTACTCAGTCTTAGCTTGATCCCCAAAACTGCACTTAGTGATAAGTAATTGCATAGACTCCCTCAAGTCTAACTAAATGTCAGACGCATTTAATGACTTTATGAGATGTCACGAGATCATTTATACCTGCTGCAAAATGCTTGCAAGGATAGACGTCCCTGTCGGACGCCGTGTTTGTGTCGTAACACGTTGTTTTGGCCGAACCCGCCAAGCAAAGGACGCTGCCGTCGGCCGTCAGTCTGTCGTCCTTCCCAAGATATGAGGAAGTTGACCGGTTCTTAATTCGTTCAGCCCCAGAGGTGGTGAACTGAAACTCGTTTGTCGCACGAGATTATAAAGGATCAAGGCGATGTGTGATTTTCTTCTCATTCTAAGAATCTCGAAATATCTGTCGATCATCTAGCTTTTAAGCATTAAAAAAACGAGCTTAAAAACTGCAATAAAACAAGCTGGCCCGAATCGAGTAAAAAAATGGAATATAAGTCTACCTAGGCCCGAATGGTTGCTAATCAACTCATACTTTGCTGTGTATATATCCACATATGTTATCTTTGATTCTCCAAGCTGTTTCGCTAACTCGGCAGCTTTCTCCTTGAGCTGTTGATTAAACTCTTTTGTAACGGTATTTTGAGATTTGATGCAACCACGCGTGTCTAAAAAGTCAGGTGGCAGATTTGGGAAGGGTTTGGTAGTTCTCGGCAAGCACCCGATGGGGCCTACGTTGAATATCCCAAAATTTCTCGCCTTTAGTTGATACAGTTTCTGTCATGCCAACATAATTAATAATCGTATGTATAAAATACAGATAGCCTGGTTAACAATTAACACTATTGTGTATATTTAAACATTCATGATAAAAAAATTGTATTCAAGTTTTCTCCTGATAAAAAAGGAAAAGAAATGTGTTCAAAAAGAAAATACCTAGATAGCCGAATCAATTTCTTTGACAATGTCTCGAAATGAAGCTATGATTTGCTGATCAGATTGCATTGTAGCAAAAGCATAGGAGATGTCTGTTTGGCCTATATCTATTATGTATAGCGCGTTTGCAAAACCTCCGGGGTCAGGCAATCTGTCTATGTCTATGCCTGAAGAATTGCACGACTACAATTAGGATCATCATCGGATTCCTCGCGCCTCCATGGTTTTGTTTGGTTACAGTTATAAACTTTTACAGGCAACCATAAGATATAAAAGGATATGACAAAATCAAAGCAGACACAAAATATTAGAGACTCTAATTAATAGCACAAGCTAGAGCTCGAGCACAGCTATTCGACCAAGAGCAAAACGAAAACCAACTCCTCTCATGTTTGATAACTACAAATCTTTTGATTGATTAGCTCAAGTTTTTTGTTTTCTCTCAATAAAATTTAGATGGTATTTGATTGAATATCAAAAGTTTATATTTTTTTGGGGTTAAAACCTTTTTTTTTTTAAAGAAAATACTCTTTGTTTTTGCTTGAAAGCTACAAGTAAAGCTGTAAAACGGAGTCCATGAATTTTCTCTACTTAAAAATCCAACATTTTTACTTGAAATTTCTTTTGTGTAAGGTTTCAAATTACTTTGTTGGAAGAAATAGGAAGATCTCTCTTTAAATTGAACAAATTGCTCGACTTGAACATCTAAGGAGAACGGACTCAGGGTGCCCCGAGTCGTGTAGTCATTTAACCCTCGTGCAAGGGCTCCTTTGGCTGCAAAATTTGCTCCGTGCTTGAAATTTGTTCCGATTGAATCTAGATATGCGCTCAAGTACGGAAAACGAAGCTGATCAGCTGTACATTACAAATTTGTTGTTAGGTATTTTGAATACAAACTAATTAACTGTATCATAGCAAATAAATTTTCAAACGTTCCGCGGTTTAGTAACAGACCAATAGAGAATAGAAAATGAATTATGGGATTGTTTTTAATACAAACTTTTGGACGTATTTACCGAAAACCTTAATCTGTGTTTTTTGTTTAAAAATTGATACATCAACATACCATTAATAAGCATTATGGTTTTAAAAAAGTAAAAAATTAAAAAAACATCATGATCATTTGTAAAAATACTTATTTTTCCATGAATAATATAAGTTGGAAATTCCTTTATAAGAGATTAAAAAAAATTGTTGGATTCGCATACCGATAAAGTCGATGATAAGTCGTCCGTCACAGGACCGGCCAGATGACCTCTTGAAGAACGTAATGCCATACGGAAACGGATTTTGATTGAAAGCCACCGCCGTTGTGCCAGTGTCGGAATTAGAATCTCCGAAATTGTATAAAGCCGGAAACCGGCCAGGGTTTAACCATGACATCACTTTCTCACCCTTCACTGTAAATAGAACGAAAAAATAAATTAAAACTATAGTTCTTAAAAAGTCCATTTTATATGTGGGTAGTCAATATATAACTATCTTCATGCTATGATTTGGTCCTTTTTATAGAAAAAAACAACACGACGAAATTTAAGAATTAATTATAGGATTATTCAAAACACAAGAGAAGATTACAAAAATCTGTAAAGTTGATAGATATTTGTAATATTAAATGCATCTCAATAATATCTCATACTAAAATTTGCATTGTTTAAACATATAACAGTTAATTGGAAGAGGATTATATGTGTATTTAGTCATTTACAATTTCAACGACTAGACAAAATTTTAAATTTATTAATAGCTCGACACATTTACATTCTTATATTAGTTCCTGTAACTTTGCGATGATCGCTAGACCAAATGATCTATATGTATAATATATACTGATGAGTGATGATTGAAATGCTTAAGTCGGTTAAATATTTGCTTAAAGTCGGGCAAATATCTGCTTAAGTCGAGCAAATATACTGGTCATCTGATGTATCGTACGTGTACGAGAATATGTAGTAGTCGAAGCACAAATAGAATTGTGTTTCTAATGCATATTTTCTTTGAATAATTATATTTACTCTTGTGTATCTGTGTTACAATCTATGTATTAGCTGTACCACCCGATAGCCTTGTTAGGGTCGATACAGGCGAACACAAACAAAGACAGAAAACTTAAACCGAGCACACACTCTTTGATAACGGAGTTCACCCAAATTGGCTACGTCTCCGGGCCGCTACACGTGGCACTTAATATTATTAAGAGGATTACAAACGTAATCTAGCTAAACACAAAGCTATGGTTCTCTCGCAAATAGAACTCTCTCTTTATAATGTAGAGGTGTTTGTGTAGATGTAATTAAAATACAAGATATTGGGGCATATAAATAGAACCCAACATGGGTCATATTACAATTCCAGGCGATGTGGGATAATAAGAAGACATGGCCAAAACTCATTTGGCTCCACAACTCAACAATCTCCCACTTGGAGTCAAATGTCGAGTGCTTCAAAAGAACTTCAGATATCCCCGACCACCGAACTCACTGTGCTACTCCGAGCAGAATGCTCCCATCGGTATCGTTGTATAGTAATTGATACTCTGCCGTCATCGGCGAGTTACTCATTCTTCTAGTGTAGCGGCGACCCTGAGCCTCATGCTCGGAGTCCTACTGAGGTTGCACACAGCCTCAGTTTGTCGATTGTAACAGTCTTCGTTAGCATATCGGCGGGGTTCTTAGCGCCCTCAATCTTTTCTAGCGCGAAGATTCCATCTTCCAGAACAGCCCGGATAAAATGGTAACGAATCTGTATGTGCTTGGTGCGTGAATGGAATACAGGATTCTTAGCTAGCTGAACTGCACTTTGACTATCACAGTGCAGAACTCCCTTGTCGGTCCTCTGACCGAGCTCCTCTAAGAAACCTTGCAACCAAATCATCTCTTTGCTTGCTTCCGTCACCGCGACGTACTCAGCCTCTGTGGTCGACAATGCAACAATCTTTTGCAACTTAGATGTCCAACTCATAGCAGTACCACCGAAGGTACAAACACATCCCGTTGTGCTCTTTCGGCTGTCCAGATCACCGGCCATGTCAGCATCCACATAGCCGTGCAGGCCTTCCGAGGTCTTTCGGAAACATAATGCCAAACTCACGGTACCCGAGAGATATCTCAATATCCACTTCACAGCTTCCCAATGGTGCTTTCCTGGGTTACTCATGTAACGACTGACAACTCCCACTGCATGGGCAATGTCCGGTCTTGTACACACCATGGCGTACATCAAGCTACCAATTGCTGAAGCGTAGGGTATGTTCGACATACGATCCTTTCCTTCCTCGTCTGAGGGTGATTGTTTATTCGACAAGCTAAAGTGTGCGGCTAGCGGTGAGCCTACAGCTTTGGCATCACTCATGCTGAACCGTGCCAACACTTTCTTCACATACTCGGCTTGCGACAGAAACAGAGACCCATCCCTTCCTCGGGATATCCTCATACCAAGGATATGATTTGCGGCACCCAAATCCTTCATCTCGAACTGTTTCGCCAACTGTTGCTTCACCTTGTTAATCTCAACAAGGCTCGACCCGGCGAGCAACATGTCATCTACGTACAACAGTAGTATGACATAAGAAGAGTTCTCAAATCTCTTCACGAAACAGCAGTGATCGCTATCACTTCTTTCGAACCCGGTATCCGCCATGAAACTGTCAAACTTCTTATACCACTGCCGTGGTGCTTGTTTTAACCCGTACAAGCTCTTCCGCAGTTTGCAGACCAGTTTCTCTTTTCCCTTTTCGGCAAACCCTTCAGGTTGGAGCATGTAAATTTCCTCATCAAGATCTCCATGGAGAAAGGCAGTTTTCACATCTAACTGCTCAAGATGAAGATTCGCATTTACAACAATGCTCAACAATAGCCGAATAGTCGTCATCTTAACGACTGGTGAAAAGATCTCGGTGTAGTCAATTCCTGCCTTTTGCTGGAACCCTTTGACTACTAGGCGTGCCTTATACCGTTTCGTGCCGTTTTGTTCCTCCTTCAGTCGGAACACCCATTTATTGCTCAGTGCCCTCTTCCCCTTGGGCAGTTCGGCTAACTGCCAAGTCACATTCTTCTCAAGTGACTTCATCTCATCCTTCATCGCGAGCTCCCACTTGCTAGAGTCTTTCAGCTCCAGAGCTTCTTCTCTACTTTCGGGCTCTCCTGCATCACTGAGCAATATGTAATACAGGGAAGGAGAGTATCGGGCAGGAGGTCTCCTCACGCGATGACCTCGGCCCAATTCAGGTCGGGGAGTTTGGGGCAGCTCCTCGGCCTCTTCAGCATCTGCTGGTCGGTTGTCGAGCACCACTGGCTCATCTTCAGTGTCATTTTCCAACATTCTTGGAAACGCATTCATGTCGACCATACCACTTTCCTCGGACGGGAGCGCATCTTCTTCCACCACTACATTTTGACGATCTTTGTACAAAATGCTTTCGTTGAAGATGACATCCTTACTGCGAATGATCCTCTTTGCTTGACCATCCCAGAAGCGATATCCGAATTCAGCTCCACCGTACCCTACAAAGTAACACACTTTGGATTTCGAGTCAAGCTTGGTACGTTCATTTATGTCGACATGGGTATATGACAGACAACCGAACACTCGCAAGTGTTCATACGAGATAGGCTCTCCTATCCACACTTCCTCGGGAATCCTCCTTTCTAGGGGCACTGAGGGTCCGCGGTTAATGAGGTAAACCGCCGTGCTTACTGCATGTGCCCACAAGGCTTTGGGCAACCCACTTTGCAGTCTCATACTCCTAGCACGCTCATTGATTGTTCGGTTCATTCGCTCGGCCACGCCATTCTGCTGTGGCGTTCTTCGGATGGTCTTCTCCATTCGAATGCCTCTCTGAGCATAGAACTCTACGAACTTCGCATCAATGTACTCTCCGCCGTTATCGGACCTCAAACACTTGAGTTTATTCCCGGTCTCTAGTTCGACCATGGCCTTCCATTCTTGGAATTTCTTAAACACCTCAGACTTGTGTTTCAAGAAGTAGACCCATGTTTTCCTCGTCGAATCATCGATGAAGGTCACATAGTACCGAGCTCCTCCCAGTGAGGTTACTGGGGATGGTCCCCATACGTCTGAGTGGACCAGTGCTAGCTTCTCCTCCTTGGGAGCTTTTCCACCTTTCCGGAAGCTCACTTTCTTCTGCTTTCCGAAGATGCAACCTTCACACATATCGAGGTTGACAGACTTCAAGCCTGGAAGTTTGTTGTCCTTCGCTAACACCTTCATCCCCTTCTCACTCATGTGACCTAACCGTCGATGCCACAGTTCCGAGCAGTTCTGCGACACAGCTGTCGCAATTGTACGCTCATCATCGGTCGTCATGTATAATGTACCGACCTTACTCCCTCGGGCTATCACCATAGCTCCTCGTGAAACTTTCCAAGCTCCACTGCTGAACGAAATGGAGTGCCTTTCGGCATCGAGTTGACCTACTGAGATCAGATTCTTGGTCAATCTCGGGACATGCCTCACTTTCGTTAGCTTCCATACCGACCCATTTGGAATGCGAATCTTCACATCGCCAGTTCCAACAACATCCAACGCTTCTCCGTCGGCTAGATACACTTTACCGAAATTACCCGCATGGTAATTTTCGAATAAATCCTTCTGAGCGGTCGTGTGAAATGATGCCCCAGAGTCTAGAATCCACGAATCTATGTCTCTCTGTACGGCAAGCATTAAACAGTCATCCGAATCCTCGTCGCTCGCAACATTAGCCCCGTGATCACGGCCGGTACTCTTCTTCGGCTGCTTGCACTCATGACTGAAGTGCCCCATACCCTGGCAGTTATAGCACCGAAGATTCTTCTTACTTCGGTCGCTATCTTTACCTCCTCGGCTAAGCCCTCTTCTACCTCGGGATTGCGAACGCCCTCTAACGTCCCATACCCTGGCCTTACCCCGGTCTCTTGAACCCAAGTTCAAGGCTGCTCCATCATTTGAGCATTCACCCATATCCAATCTCCTGAGTTCCTCAGCGAGTATTTGATATCGGATGCCGTTGTAAGTCAGTTTCTCCTTTCCAATTGAGTTGCTAACAGCAGCTCGCATGAATTCCCAACTGTTCGGTAGAGATGCTAGCAGTATAAGGGCTCTCACTTCGTCTTCAAAAGTTATCTCCACCGCATCCAACTGATTTACGGTGTCGATGAACTTGTTCACGTGACTCGCGACAGGTGTCCCCTCAGCCATGCGTAGGTTGAACAACTTACGCATGAGATGTACCTTGTTGTTCGCGGATGGTTTCTCATACATGTCGGTGAGGACCTTCATCATCCCCATCGTCGTCGTCTCTCTTGCGACGTTATGTGCGACACTCCTAGATAGTGTTAGGCGGATCACTCCCAACACTTGTCGGTCTAAGAGTTTCCACGCCTCCTCGGTGGTCGTGGTCGGCCTTTCCTCAAGGAGAAGTGGCTGATGCATCTTCCTCCCGTACAGGTAGTCCTCTATTTGCATTCTCCAGAATGCGAAGTCCTTCCCGTCGAACTTCTCGATCCCGTGTGCGGTTCTGTCTTCTTTCGCCATCGATCTTCCTCAGCTCTGATACCACTTGTTAGGGTCGATACAGGCGAACACAAAGAAAGACAGAAAACTTAAACCGAGCACACACTCTTTGATAACGGAGTTCACCCAAATTGGCTACGTCTCCGGGCCGCTACACGTGGCACTTAATATTATTAAGAGGATTACAAACGTAATCTAGCTAAACACAAAGCTATGGTTCTCTCGCAAATAGAACTCTCTCTTTATAATGTAGAGGTGTTTGTGTAGGTGTAATTAAAATACAAGATATTGGGGCATATAAATAGAACCCAACATGGGTCATATTACAATTCCAGGCGATGTGGGATAATAAGAAGACATGGCCAAAACTCATTTGGCTCCACAACTCAACAAGCCTCTACTTAGCTTAATTCTTCCGAAAAAGCCGTCAACTCTAATCTATAGTTGATGTCCTTTTCTAAATACATCATAAGTTACACCTCGCGAATCACTTATTTTAATATGTCATCAACATAAAGGGGAAAAAAGACGTTTAAGAATTTTTCTGATATATAGGTAAAGACGAGAGCTGCTGGCTTGTGCATTTGACAAAGTAAGATCGGAATGAGAAAATTGGCTCGAAACTACCGTAAAATGATAAAGCTAATCTTTTATATATTATCTCATATCATTAAGCTAAATCGGCGGGTCTGACAATAAAGCATTACTAAATATTTGATTAGCAACATAAGAATTTGCAGCATCGCTATAATGAACTCCATCCCAGCTTATAACTTTTGAAGGATCGTTACAAGCGTCCGCCCCTACTTCGGTATTATTTACGATTTTTGAGGTCCCGCATGGAATTTGAAGGTCGCCTTCATAGTACCCACAACATATCATAGACGGATTTCGAAATCCTGTCAAGAACAAAATAGAAAAGATAATCTTATTTATCGCTATTTTTAATGCTTGTACTATCACGCGTATTCCATTTTTTGGGGGGTGTCAGCATTTAATTTGTGTATCCCAAACTACCATTTTTGGTCGACTTAGGTATTGCTTGGTTGCAACTCATGAAATGTTTAGTTTTTTTACTTTTTCTAGAATTCTTTCCCGAAAAGTTAGAGGTCAAAAGATGGACCAATATAAGTTTTATCTTTTTGAATCTTAAAAGATCCAAACAAAATGGTTTTGTAACTATTAAGTTTTGGACGAAAACCGATGTTATTTCCGTCAAATCGAAAAATATTTGAACTATTTTCATGCACTTAACCAAAAAATGCGGGGTACACATCCATAATAAATAGCGTGTAATGATGAATAAATAGATTTACCTAGACTCGAAGCATTGCTAATCAACCCATATTTAGCAGCATAGATATCAACATACGTTAGCTTCGCCATGAGTTGTGTACTTAAGTCAAAAATTGCATCCTTAAGTTGTTTATTAAACTCTAGCGCGACATTGTTTTGAGACTCTATGCAGCCTTGCGGGTCAAGAGCGCCACGTGACGGATTTCGAAGGTTCGCTCTAGTGGATATCGGCAAACACCCAATCGGGCCTGTGTTGTGTATCCAAAATGTTTTTGCTCCTAGTTGATATAGTTTCTGCCACATTAATATAATTAAGACCAAATTATAAAATAGGGGCAATTAATATGAATAGATGGTAAAACACATTCTTTTTTTCACCAAATCATGTTATTTTGTTTTTGTTTCTATTTAACATTTTTGATATATTCTTACACTTATCTTATTTTTTGGAACAATTGTTACGCTTTCTATACAAAAACTGGAAATACTCATGTTGGGTTTAAAAGTGAAAGAATGTAATTAATACGATAGAATAGTGTACTCCTTTTAGATTTTATTTTGTAACTAATAGTCTAGTAAGTGCATTATTTGCTAAGAAAAAGAAATGTTAAAAGAGTATGTAAAGATTATAAATACTTTAAATGGATGTAAAAATAAAAATAAAACTTAAATCAGCCACAAGTCTAAATCAATTGTGAGGAAAGAAATATTTACATCGAGGGCAGAAGCGATTTGGCTGACGATGTCTGGAAACGAAGCTATAATTTCTTTATCGGTCTGATTAGCAGCAAAACCGAATGTAATATCGTTTTGCCCTATATCTATAATATATAGCGCATTCGCAAATTCTTCAGGTACCGGCAATCTGGATTTGTCTTGTACTTAAATACACCATAAAATGCAAGGATTAATAACAGACTTGTACGTATGAGTAAAAATTCTTTGTTTGCTTGTAGCTTTTAAGCGCACTTTTTTTAGTAAATGATGCCCAACTTAGCAAGAGAACATAAAGTTTAGCGGACTTTTTTTAGGTCCAAGAAAAAAAGCTCCGTTAACCAGCTTAAAATCTTCTAGCTAGTCTTCGAGGCTAAAAGCTAATAAATATATATAGCTTTTAAGCTGATCAACCAAATGATGTTCAACTTTTGAGTAAAAAAAGTACGTGTAGCTTTGAAGTTGTAGCCAAAGAGGGCTTAAATGATTTAAGTCTAAAATCTTCTTACCTTGATTGTAGAAATACGAAGATCGGTTTTTGAATTGGCGAAATTGCTCAACTTGAATGTCTAAGGGGAACGGGCTCATACCACGTTCGAAGAATGACTCGTTTACCCTCCTCACAAGGGCGCCGTCGGTTGCAAAATTAGCTCCTCGTCTGAAATTTGCTTCGATAGAATCTAGATACGCACTCAAGTATGGGTACCCAAGCTTATCAGCTGTGTACATAACATCAAAACCTTGTTATTGAACTTATAAGAGCATTCTCAATATACAATAGTCCAGCCTAACATTTTATCCAAGTTAACCCATATTAAGCTCATATTTAGAACTTATACGAGCTCATATTTTGGACTTATAGGTGTATCATATTATTATAATAAGTCAACTCAAGTTTTTTAAGGCTGTCAAAATTTTCACTTCTTTCCAAAAAGGATTTTACACTTTTTTTTTATTAATTATCATACTACCATACTCTCATTAAAAAAATTGAAAAAGAAAAAAACTAATTACACTATTTTTCCTATTTAACTACACCAATTTAAATTTTCTAATCTTATAGTATATCTATTTTTTTACTCTCCGTATATTTGTATCATCACCACACTTATATTCTATCTGTTTATCACATCACGTGTCGCACACGTGAACACGATTACTAGTATTTGCACAACAGTTTATGCCTAACAAGAATATCAACTTGTACGCATTTCTTAACTTAAATTTATTATTGTTTGGCGATAAAACATAAAAGTAACCGGGGCCATATATATATACCATCAACATTCTTTGATTAAAACATAATATTTCTACTTATTGTTTGCAAATGAGTTATCTCATTCCGTATTTTTACAAGAAAGTGATGAAACTTTAGTTCATTCTATGTTTTATATTAAAAAAATCCCCGCCAAATTTCCGACTTTAAATATAAAGGTAGACTCGAGCAACTATTCACATAATCCCGTCTTTGTACAACATTTTTTTATCATAAGTTCATACACATTTACTAACTTTTCAATTTTTCATTACAACCCATTAGAAAAGGGAAAACGAAACCAAAACTGAAAACTGCTATTAAAAACACAAAACACGGTTACAATTTGCATACCGATAAAGTCGATGAGAAGACGGCCATCACAGGCGCGGCCAGATGGCCGTTTGAAGAACGTGTTACCATATGGATGTACTTCTTGAAAAAAAGCTGCTGACATGGCGCCGGTGTCGGAATTAGAATCGCCAAAATTATATATTGCCGGATATTGGCCGGGGTTTAAAGTTGACATAGCTTTCATTAGAAATGAAAATAGAAGGATACATATAACCATACCTCCTTGAATTTCCATTGTTGTTTACATGTATATGTTTCTTGGTAGGATACTACGTTTCTTTTATAGAGGGATCTATAATTAATTAATATTAGGGATTATGAAAATATTATAAAAGGCAGTTTTTATTTCTTAATTAATGATAGGACATGCATTTACATGCATAGATACTAGCTAGTGTGATACGGTGCACAAGTAAAATTCAATAATTTTGGTATCCGTGTATTTAATTATTTGACTTTTTTTCTCTTCCTAAATTGACTTTTTTTTTTTCTTCATAACATGTTTTCTATTAATCGTAAATAAAAAAATATGGTCATGATAAATAGAACGATTAAAAGTAAAAAAACGATACCAATAAATATCAAATACAACAGAATGGCAAGACCTACGAAACTGCAGAAACAAAGAGAAAAAAGCAATCACACGAAACAACATTCTTCTCAAAAGTTTTCAAAAAGATATTCTACGATGATCCTCACTTTAGTGCTTATAACTTTCAACCTTACGTACCCTTATGTCTCTGGATCAGAGTGATCTAAAATGAGGATTAAAGAGGGCATTTCCAAGAAAACTAACAAGAAGAATGAGAGTCCGTTAAGAGGGAAAAAACTGGAATATGTACATGAATTGTGCATTGTGAAGTGCTAATTACATGCATACCTATTTGTAACAAATATTTCGCACTGCAGAGAAGTATATGTTAAAAAAGGCATAACAAGCAGAATTTCACAACTCTTAAGCTTTTAAAAACACAAACTTTTTCATGTTAATTGGTTATTGCAAAGCTAAAATATTGTTTATGTGTCTACAAGGTTACTGCTGGTTAATTTTATTGACTTCACAAAATAATCGAAAATTTGGTCAGAACACCAATAGATATATTGTATTTTCTTTCTTGTTTTTTTTGGTTTGAAGCGACGAAAAGCCTTTTTTTTTTTTGTTTCGTTTTAATATAATCTTACATTTTTTTTTAAAAAGAAGTACAAACTTTTGCAGAAAGGATAAGTAATCGACTGGTAACTTTAACGTGGTCGATATGAATAATGGTTAAGTACTTGGAATTTTCATAATTTAAGTCATAGTAAATATTTATAGAGGAGATGTATTCAGTGTTTGCATTAATTAAAACAGAATAGGAAATCTCTCATATTTACTAATTATGCATTAATTTAACAGCTTGTTCTGTTGTATCTTTTAACCTCATATTTCTTATACCTTTTTCTATTATAAATTGCAAGAATATTGATGTTATCTTTAGTTCAATTTGTTTAGGTTACTATATATATACAAGAAAAAAAGTGACTTTTTACCGTGCGAAACAAAAGTGTTACGTCCAAATTACAAGGTTTACAAGGTTATTGTACCATATTTGTTTGACATCTTATTGTTAAAAATATATTGAGTTAACTTATATTAAACTCTTAGTACATGTGTTAACAGTTAATGCGTAATACGTTTGTTAAGTTATGGTTAAATATAGGTTACAATTATAACTGAAACTAGAGGACAGATTACACGCGTAACAGCACTCGGAACATTAGGCAAACGTATTTATCAAAAAGCAAGCTTACGGTTTACCTATAAATTAATGCTCTGTAAAATCTATTAACTAGTATAGGAACAACGTCGTATAGATATTGCACACTGGCTGTGATCGATAATTTTTACGGCATCTATGAGCGAGTTGTACATTCTCCTTTTTACGACGAACAAGTGATAGTTGAAATACTCCATTTTTTTATCTCGTTCTCTCTATAACACTATCCTTTAATCTTCAATTGACTGAGCAATTAAGTTGTGCAATAGTTTTTTTTTTCTTTGTGCTATAGGAATAATAACTAATAAGATAACTGTACACTAATTTTCTTTCACTTTTTCGATTTTATACATCGCTATTAGATTCTCTACACCGCAGTTATCGAAACAAGATTGACATAATCAGATAACCATGGTCACCATTTCTCGAACACTAACGTGTACTTGTAGCCATCACAGATTTCAACTCTCCAACATGATTTCTCATCTTTTTGAAATTATAATGTCAAACATCTATTGGGAAAAAACAATGAAAGTCACAGAAATTAGGAACTAAGTATCGGTTATAATCAAATATGCTAAACTAATCTATGTAATGAATAAATTACGAAAACGAAATGGTATACATACTAAGTTAAAACCTAGTAACCAACCGTTAGCATCTTTGTGCTAGCATTCGTTTGGTTAGCGGATTGACACTTCGAATGAACGTTTGTGGGAACCGTTGGCTAATGTTTGGTGTGTAGGAGCGCCAAGGAATTAAAGTTTGATATGGTTCAAGCGTCGGACAGGTTTGAAGCAAGGGAAACATGTTCGATATGGTTCGAACGGACCGCTGGTTTTGAGTCACGACAACTGACTGTTTTGGTTTCAAATGGTGGACTGTTTTGGTTACATTGCGGGTTGATTACGAGAATCAAAATGGGCTGAACTTCGGGCAGGTTGTAGCTGCTGTAAAGTCACCTTAGAAGGGCTGGACACTTTCGAAAAAGGGCGGGAGTGGTTACTAGAGTTGCTGCTGCAGTTTTTCCACTACTTTGTAACCACTAGGGCAGTTTTTGACCCATGTTTTAGGCTTGTAACTGCCATGTATGAAAATATAAGTACATGGACAGATTTCAACATGTTTTTATATAGAGTTTTGGCTGAGAAAACACTTGTAAATATATGTAATCTGGTTCCTAATATTAACGGAATTATATTGGGTTGGCTGCGGCCGTAAATTGCGCGTGTGTTTCATTTACGTTTGCTTGCGTTTACATATTTTACTTGTCTTAAAATCTGTCCAGATTAGAGCAGTTACGTTGCCTCGAAACGGGCTGCGTTTGAGAGCGATACACGAGAGTTTGTGAGGCAAACACGAGTGTTGCGAGTTTGTTGGTTGGCTGATTGTTTGTGGCAGCGGCTAAGTCCATAAGCAAGCCATCACGTGGCTGTTTTCTGGAACGAAAAACAGTCCCGTGACACCAACCATGATGCCCCAACCCTAATACTCTTTTTTGCTTGTTTGTAAAAAAAGGGCATTTATAAGAGAGATAATAAGCTTGCATCTAAATACTCTTCAATTCTTCTTCAGGCACATTGTTTCTTTGCCCATTCCATCACGCGTTCTTTGTAATCGTTCTCCTTAATTACGCCTTTCGATATCACTACAATCGAAATGAAAAAGATTTAAATTCGACGGCGATCATCAATTAAACGACAACAAAGTGTCATGTATACCAATAGACTGACGGAGTGAATTAATGAGAACAATCATCCATATGTATTTTAAAATACAGTATTTTTATTTGTATACATATATTTTTAGGTAAACTACTGTTTTTGAAAAACTTACGCTAAAGTTAGCGGCCAAAAAGCAGAAAAGAGATCAAGCTTTTAATGTTTTGTTTATACGTTAAATCGAGCTTTATATCTAGTCTTGAATCGAGGTTTTTTTTTTACTATTCGAAGCGCGTTTTTTAAAGGCGAGGTGAAGTGGTCTATACCGTGGGTTTGTGAAATAAATATTCTTTTAGAGCAGATGAAAAACGTACTGTTTCTTTGTCAGAGTTAAAATATGGCCATCTAAATTTAAAATTAAGTCCTAAATTATATATTTTTTAAAAAGGTAAATGATTTATTTACACCAATGAAATGTTATGACATCCCACTCTTTTGCTCCGAAAAAATTATATGATTCAACTTACCGCAAGTATTCGCTCCCTATCCACGTGAATTTTTGCTCTTCGAGACTTTTCTTCTCTGCAACTTGTTTTTCAATACGCTTAAGTTTTTTCCCTTTTGTAAGAGCCTCTTCAACAAGTTCTTTGGCTCTTCCACGGAAATTGGTTTCGGAGTAAGCGTATTTTGCAGCTTAATACAATGTAGAAATGTCGGATTTATCATGTCTATGTCTGTGGCCAGGCAGAGCGCCAGGATGGGGGCATAAAAGCTTTGGAACAGAAACTAATAAAAAAAAAAAACATGAATCAAGAAAAATGGTCTATGGAGCAAAAAAAATTCACCTTTTCACCGAAAAAAATATTATGACACTAAATGAACTTTTTCTTATAGCGAAAATCAAACTCCTAACCATCACAGGTCTCCACTCTCCAACATGATTTTTCTTCTTTTTAAAATTACAATGTCAAAACCTCTATTGAGAAAAAAATAATGAAAATCACAAAAATTACGAGCAAAGTATATATAGGTTATAATCAATTATGCTAAACTAATATATTTTGACGATGTCATGAATAAAATTTTAACCATTAATTTAGCATTTCCGTTGGGCATAAACTAATATAATCAATTAAGTAGCACTATGGACTGCCACAGCTTCGAATGTGTTGAGTGTTCATCAGAATGACATTTTTTTTTAAACCGAGATCAACTAAGAAGATCAATTGTAATCAATTTCATGACGTCGGATAGACCGAAAGCGAAAACAAGTAGCTATGTTCTTATTCATGAGTTTGTAATTGTGCAGTATTAAAATCTTTGTTGCGGGATTAAAAAAAATGATTGTATATTTCCAGACAAACGTTTGAGCAAGTGAGCATGGGTAATAAAATATTTTTTGTAGCAGATATAAAAATCTATTTATTTGTCAGAATTGAAAATATGGCCGTACGTCTAAATTTAAAAATCAGTGCTAATTAACTATATTTAAAAAGAAGGTAAATGATTTCCATACACCAATATTTCATTTCGTTTTCCTTGATTTCATCTACTCATTTATTTCTATGAGAGGTTTGATTTATGTCTTCCCCTATATAGGTGATATTATTTTTTGTTTATTTATAAACTGAAACGGAAATAAACACTTTATTGCTTTTCGATACAGTAAGAACCAATTCCATTATGGAGTGTTTGGAAAAATAAAATAAAATTCTGTACACCAATGAACTGTTATGAAGAGTAATCGCAAGTGACTGGAATCTAAAGAGTAGTTGTTTCTTGAATAATAATAATAATAATAATAAACTGCCTAAGAATGTATGAAAAAAGTTTAAAATAAATCGATATATAATTAAAAACGAACCTAGCTAGCTAGTATATTAACCTAACCAACCATGATACTCAGACCCTTTAGCATTTTCTCATTCTTTTTTGCTTGCTGGGAAAAAAAGAGAGCCATTACAGGAGATAAAAAGCTAATTGAATCGAAAAACTGTTCATTTCTTCTTCACTCTCGTGCTTCTCTTTTGTTTCTCTACCCATTCCATTACGCGTTCTCTATGACGGGTCTTAAAACGCCTTTCAAAATCACTACAAATTGAAAAACAAAAAAAAAGACTTAAATTCGATGGTGATCAACGGGAACAAAGTGTCATGAATACCAAAAAAAGAAGTGTATATATATACATATGCATATTATAGACAATTTTAGAACCCCGCTGAGGTTAATTTATTTATTCTTTTTCGTTACATACCAAAAAAAACGCTTAGGGGGACACTTATAGTTGGTAGCAAATTTATCTCGTCCCCTTTGGACTGCCAGAGCCACATGACAAAAATAAAAATACAGCGAGATGAACTCGGAAGATCAATTATCGATTTGTTTCATGACAGATATACCGAAAACTAGTAGCATGGTTCTTATTTTTTAATTTGTTACTCTCTGCAAATTCAAATGTTTGTTGAGGGATTAAAAATAAATTGTATTGTATATTTCCAAACAAAGGTGTGAGCAAGTGACCCGAGTGTATAGCCTGGGATAGAGGACTAAAACTTAGTTGCAGGGTACTCCAACAATGGGTGCCGCTCCGGCATCGGGAACACGTTTCCGCACTCCGGATGCCGGAAATGCACAGTCCCGAACCTGTACTGGTGTTGGAAAAGATCTTTGGAGACATAATGAATGAGACATGGTGTATATTCTATTCTATGCACTACACATGTATTTCTAATATTTGATAAACAATACAACCATAAAAAAGAATGACTGCTCAAGATTAAATCAAATCTTATACTGTAAGTATTGCTCAAGATTAAAATAAGTCTTGTATTGTTCAGGATAAAGTTATATTTGTCTAGACTAAAATATCTTTTGGAGGAGGAGATAAAAAAAAAAAATCAGTTCTTTTATGAAAAAGATTGATTTATGATTTAGTTTCATATAGCCGACCCTAAATTGCAATGACATCCCACACTTAATGCTCCAAAATAGAAAAAAAATTGATTGAACTTACAGCCAGTATTCTTTCTCTAGCCGCTTGAATTCTTGCTCTTCTATCTTTTTCTTCTCTTCGTCTGCAAGTTGTTTTTCAATAAGCTCGAGTTCCTTTTTCTTTGCAAGTTCCTTTTCGAGCTCTCTTAATTTAACAAGTTGAGATTCTTTCTCCCTTGCAAGTTCCTTTTCGACCTCTTTCTTTTTGATAAGTTCTTCTTCTTTCACACGTGCCTCTTCAACAAGTTTTTTGACTTTTGCAGGGTAAGTGTAAGCATATTTTACAGCATGATACAATGTAGTAATGTCGGATAATTCACGTCTATGGCCTGGTAGAGCGTCAGGAAGGGAAGGGGGCATAACAGTTTTGGAACAATAAGAATCATGAATCAACTAAACTGGTTGATAGAGCAAAACATGCCTTCTCAAATAAAAGCAAATCAATCTGCAAAACAATCATTCTCGCAGGACTCCTTTCTATGTTACTATGCATGTGGAGCGATAAAAAGTACTCCATAGTAAGGTGATCCGATATAATTATAAAGAGCGGTAGTTGAATTCTTGTGCAGGTCACTAAATAGATAATGATAAGAAGGAGAAAACCTAGATTGGTTTTGGTGCACTTGACAAAAGTTTTCAGCATTTAGGACTGCTTTAAACCCGAGCTTACCCCGAGTTTATTATGAACCGTTGATTTACTTTGATCGATGGTCCCATTCTATTGTCTCCTCCCCTTACCCTCGCAAATTAGTTTATTTACCGGATAAATTATTTAGTCCTCCAAGAGAACTCCCACAACACACATGGTGGATTGGGATACTTTTAATCAAATATGGAAACTGATGAAATCATAGGATCATATGATGTAAACCCTAATAACAAAAAGAAAGAAAAAAGTTGTAGTTGAAAAAAATTATCTCCCTAATATTATGAATACATGAGTGCCTAAATTGATTTTATAAATACATAAAACAAAATCGTTCAGCTTCCGTTTGGTTACAGTTTTTTTGTCAAAAACCAGACTTTAAAAACCTAAGTAATCTGACTATCCAAACACTCTCATATTTTTACAAATAAAAAATCTAAAAATAAATTAAAAAAATCTGTTGTCAAACGGACCCTTAGACTATTAATGCGAAAAAATTATTTGTGGTCCATCATATTGCATGTAAATGAATTATACTTACCTACACTGATAATGTTGCGCCCAATAATTAGTGCTCCTGAATTTCTGAAAGTTTAAATAAAACAGAAATAAATTAGATTGAAATCGATCAAATTAAGAGCACCAACAAAGTTCATAAACAAAAATTAACCTTCTGAAACAAAAGAAGAAAACTAACCTTATCATGTTGTTTTATTATATACTATTATCATACAACTTTATAGTCTTAATTATTATATATTCCTTATCGAATGTGCTATATATAAATATAAAACGAATCCTACAAATAAACTCTTTACATAGAAATTTATAGAAAAATATGTTTAGTGATTTTGAAACAAAGAAGATGAATTAACCTCATAGCAAGCATGTTATCATACTACTCTTAAAATCGTTACCAATGAAACTCTTACTAAATTATATGCAATCCAAATTTCTAAAAGATTAACCAAATCTTTTATATTTATCCTTTCGTGAAAAGATTAATAACCAAATCTTTTAAATGTATCAAGAATGTTGTATTTGGTTTAATTTTGCAAGGATTCGCATCCTTAATATATTTATCGGTTCGTTTACCCTAAAATAAAATAAAAATTGTTAGTATCTTTTATTTGTTTCTCATTTTAGTCTATTTGGAAGTTTCTTACTACAAACACTACCAAAAAAAATCTACTTTCAACATAACGAACAATCGCGGTCATAGCTCCGCCGGTAATAATATGGTTAGGCTGCTTCGTTTCTTCCCAAAAAAGATTTTTGAGTTTTAAATTATTATAATACTTTTACAAATTGTTTAATTGGGTAGTGATTTACAAAGAAAAAAAAAGTGTGGTATATAACCAAGCTGAAGGCTCCTATAATGTCCGAGCTAGCTACAGTGAAAAACACGGACTCAAACTGAGCCAGAGCCGCGCAGTAGCTAAAACATACTAGTCGGAAAGTAAAACTTTAAAATAAGACCAATGCAATCTAACACCTCGAAAGCAACTAGACTACTCTTGAGTCAAGACCATTATTACACTGCAAGATCTGTATCCATTCGGATCCATTCCCAAGTCGAACAATATAAAAGTTTCTAGTGAAACCACAAAATAGTATACTCGAACCTATCCATATGAATACTTCGTACAAGAATAAACTTTATATAGAAATATTTCTCGGTCCCAACTCGAACTAGTTGTAAATAAAAAAACAACACATCCCAAAATACATGTATAACGGTAGGTAGGAAACAATTAACATGACACGAAAACATTGATAGTATTAATTATGCATAGGAGTATTATTATTCAAATGGTATTAATTTTAATATCGTATTAATTTTATACTAATTTTATACTAATTTTAAAACTAGATTTAAAAGTAAAAATCTATATTTTAAAAGTGATAGCAAACACATGTCACTTTTTAAAAGTAAAAATCTAAAAAAACTAAAAAAAAAAAAGTTAATGTCAAACATGTTATAATACTACTATTACTTATCAAATAGTGTACACTATGGGTGGGAAAAAATCCCGCTCCCCAATCCGCTCCTGACCTTTTCGGGTATTTTTTCCACCCAAAACTTTCAAGATCGGTTGTAATGTTTGATACTCGTCGGGTATCCGATACCCAAAACGTCGGGACCCGTCATATTTCAAGTCGATCGAAGAAAAACGTCATATATTTTAAGTCGATCGAAGAAAAAACCAATTTATCGGTCATATATTTTAAGTCGATTGAAGAAAAAACCAATTTATCGGGTCGATATTCGGTTTTGAGTTTAGTAGTGTTTTAGTGTATAAATTCTAACAAAAATAGCCTCAAATCATTTCACCATCTCTCTTTCTCTCTCTCTCTCTCTCTCTGTGTGTGAGAGAGAAAAAGTGAGAATGGGGAAGAAAGAGAAGAAGGGTTGTTCAGATGATACAAATAAAATGAAGAAAATAGAGAGAGAAGGAGAGAATCTTTTGGGTAAACCAAAGTTTAAGAAGTTAGAAAACAATAGATACAAATGTGTTGAAACTGGTCATGAGGTTCCGAACGAGGCCGCTAAGGCTCTTTATGCTAAGACTAAACACTGTCGTATCGGACTCATCGACGCTGCTGTTTCTAAGAATAAACCGCCGCTTAACATCTTCCGACAAGACCCCGACTGTCGGTTTGTACTCTTCTCTCTCTCTAGGGTTTTTGGGCTTAAGTTTCTTGGTTGTGATTTTTTTTATTTTATTTTTTTGAGTTTTTTTGTGGTTATTGTTGATACCCATTTCATTAAATTGAGATTTAGATAAAAGGGTAGTTTAAAAAAGCTAAGAACAAACTCCCTCTTAACATCTTCTGACAAGACCCCGACTGCCGGTTTGTAATATTTTCTCCCTCTAGGGTTTTAGGGTTTTAAGGTTTTGGGTTGTGTTTTTTTTTTTTTTTTTTGCATATTTTGAGTTTTGTTGTTATTGTTGATGGGATGGGTATCTAGGGTTTTAGGAATTTATGGTGTGATTTTTTTGGCTTATTTTGAGTTTGTTTTGTGGTTATTGTTGATACCCACCTCATTTGGTTTAGATTTAGACAAAAAGGTAGTATCTTTTTGCTTATTTTGAGTTTATTTTGGGGTTATTGTTGATACCCATGATGACCCATCTAGGGTTATAGGGTTGTGGGATATGGATTATTTGCAATTTTTTAGATTAATGATTAATCTGTGGTTATTATTGATACCCACCTCATTTGGTTGAGAGAAGGAGAGAATCTACTGGGAAAACCAAATTTTAAGAAGCTAGAGAACATTAGATACAGATGTGTAGAGACGGGTCACGAGGTTCCGAACGAGGCGGATAAGGTTGTTTATGCTAAGACTAAACACTGGCGTATCGGACTCATCGATGCAGCTGTTGCTAAGAACAAACCGCCGCTTAACATCTTCCGACAAGACCCTGCGTGCCGGTCTGTACTTCTCTCTCTCTAGGGTTTTAGGGTTTTGAGGTTTTGGATATTTTGAGTTTTATTTCTACTTATTATTGATACCCATCTACGTTTTTTGGGTTTTATATCAAGGGTATTTTTTGTAGAGATATAACAATTGATATAGTTTTGTTTTTTTTGTTTGTGGGATGTGATTATTTTGCTGTCCTCTTAATATCTTCCGACAAAACCCCGACTACCGGTTTGTACTTATCTCTCTAGGTTTTGTGTGTGTGTGTGTGTGTGCATATTTTGAGATTATTTTGTGTTTATTTTTAATGCTCTTTTCATCTGTGTAAGTTTTAGACAAAGGGTATCTTTTTTGTAGGGATATAACAATTTGATAGATAGTTTTGGTTCTGAGGTTGTGCAATGTGATTTTTTTGCATATTTTGAGTTTGTTTTGTTGTTATTGTTGATACCCATCTATGGTTTTAGGAATTTAGGGTGTGATTTGTGTTCATGTTTTGAGTTTCTTTTGTAGTTATTGTTGATACCCACCTCATTTGGTTGAGTTTTAGATTAAAGGGTAGTAGTTTTTTGTTTTTTTTTTGGCTTATTTTGAATTTGTTTTGTGGATATTGTTGATACCCAACTCATTTGGTTGAGTTTTAGATTAAAGAGTAGTTTTTGTTTGCATATTTTGAGTTTATTTTGTGGTTACTGTTGAAACCCACCTCATTTGATTGAGTTTTAGGCAAAAAGGTAGTTTTTTTTGTGTGTGTGTGTTCATATTTTGAGTTTGTTTTGTGGTTATTGTTGATGCCCACCTCATTTGGCTGAGTTTTAGATAAAAGGTTAGTTTTTCTTTTTGCATATTTTGAGTTTGTTTTGTTGTTATTGTTGATACCCATCTCATATAGTTGGGTTTTAGATAAAAAGGTAGTTTTTTTTGGGTGAGAGGGAATTAAGTACTGTATATGACTAATTGAGTGCTAGACATAAGGTAAAAGGTATTTTTTGCATATTTTGAGATTTGTTTGTGGTTATTATTAATACCCTTTTCAGCTAATAAGTTTTAGATAAAGGGTGCTTTTTGGAGGGATAAATGGATAGTAACAATTTGATAGTTGGAATTAAAGTGTGTTGTAAAATGTGATTTCTGCACAATTTGAGTTTGTTTTGAGTTCATTATTAATACCCTATTCGTTTGAGTAAGTTTTAGATAAAATATATTTTTTTGGAGGGATCAGTGTGACAGACAGAATTACAGTGTATTGTAAAAATGTGATTTCTGCATAATTTGAGTTTGTTTTGAGTTGATTATTAATACCCTTTTAATTTGAGCAGGTTTTAGACAACGGTTATTTTTTTGATTAATTAAAGTAGGGTATTTTTGGGGAAAACTATTATGTATGAGTGATTAGGATTTATGGTTTTGGGGTTGTAGGATGTGAGTTTCGCATATTTTGAGTTTGATTTGTGGATTTTTTGATGCCCACCTCATTCTAGTCTTTTAAGTTTTTAGTAGGTTTGTGGTTGTGGAATGTGGTTTTTTGCAATATTCTAACTTTGTTTTGTGTTGATTATTGGTGCCCACTTCATCTGAGTAAGTTAACATAGATGACTAATTGGGTGGATAGAAGTCTTTTGAGGATCTTTGCTAGAAATATATTTTGGGTTTTCTGTTAAGGCGTGTGAATATGCTGGTAACAAACATAAGGAGAGTATCAATAAACTGTCATTTTTTTTCATCTCAAATACAGCTTTTCTGTTAAGGCGTGTGAATTTCTGCTCACCAAATTTCATTTATCATTGACCCCCACCTCATTTGATTAGTTTATAAACTAAGTTTTTTTTAGAGATATTAACAACTTAACAGTTAGAATCAAATGGTGTTGTAAAATGTGTTTTTTTTTTTGTGTTTTATTATTGATACCCTTTTCCTCTGAGTAATTTTTAGATTAAGAGTATTTTTTTGAGGTTGATTAACCAGTAGGATCCTGATAAGAGTTCTTTTTTGTTTTTTGCTAGAAATGTGGATTGGATATGCTGACGTATTTTTTTTATTTGCTTAGGTCTTTTAGGATTTGTTGTTGTGAACTTTGAACTTTTGCTTTTGCTGTGTTTGTTTTTTGTTGATTATTGATACTCTCCTTATGTTTGTTACCACTTACCAGCATATCTTAAATTTGAATAAGCAGGTTATGTGAAACAGCAGGAATGTGTTGGAGATCAATTTATCTGCAACACGCAGACTACTGTTTGGTATTCACAGAGTACTATTAGAGTAGTATTTAGTTGAGTAGAATATTTATCTCATTTTCCTCTATCAATACCCTTGGCTAGTAGCAAGGGTTCGAAAGTGTATGTATTGCAATCATAATGGTTAGTTTTTTTGGTGATTTCATTCTTGATTTCCTTGAAGAAAAATTGGTGTTTAGTTTTGTGTGGCTATCCACGTGGATTAATTGACATCATACTTTTGCTCTAATCCCGATGTATAAAGCATTAGCCAATAGATTTGCATAAGAAATATGTCCTTTATTTAACAAATACAGTGTATAAGTAGTGTATCTAAAAGCATTGTATACTTTATAATTCAGGGTTTTGCTGTGAAATGTGAAATTGGATATGCTGAGTATGATTTATTTGATTTGAGCATTAGGGAGGCTTCAGATAATGGCATGCTTGAGACATAAGTTGGAAAACAAAAATCAAAAGATTTAGGAATTGTCTATCTGCTCAAACTACTAGAGTTTGCATAAGTAGAATGTTAAATTTGCGTTTACTTTCTTTGCTTGATTGCAATGTTTGCGAGGTTGTAGATAAAAGGCACAATTGAGAGAAAAAATGATACTACCACCGCTATTTGTCGCGACAGACGATTCTTGCTGCGGGCTTAGGCCGATTAATGTTCTTTGTTTTGTACTCCAGTAGTCTATAGCTATATTGTTAGAAGGTCCTTTATATACATGATTCTGCTGAAAAAGAAACTAGCCAGCAACTAACCTAAACTGTCGTAATAGCACTAGCACCATAAACAGCCACAGCACGCTACATTCATATGCATCATAAGTTCATAACTGCTACGTAACTGACTCTTTCCAAGTCAGCCACTGAGCTGGCCACTTCCAGGCCCTTTCTTTTGCAATAATGTATAAGTCTCCCATGTCCCCAATTTTAAACCTTCTGTACCTACATTTGGCCTTCGGGGTCAACCTCAGTGGCTTCTATGAGGATCAAGAGCTTGTCTTGGAAAGCGGTAAGGGCTGACGAAGGGAAAAAAGAAAGACGTTTTAAAATAATACCCAATTAGTTATATTATATATTTTATAATTTTTTAATAGATGCTTTGGACGACGCTTCCCCCTTTTTGTAACCATCGGCTTCTCCGCCCCTGCTCCCGCTGGACAGACCAACTTCATGTTCTCAATATTTGGTCTTTACTGTATTTGTACATTTGTGTAAGCTATCTAATATGATCTGAGAGGTTTATGTTATAGTTGGACGGATCAATAGGGACAGATCATTTACCTCCTATCTTTAGCTTTTGCTTGTGATAAAAGCGTGGATAATGTATGTAGACTGTAGTGCCATCATGATATTTAGTTTTGGCCTTTTGGGTGATACTGTTCTTAAGTTTCCATAAAAGGAAAAGTTCTTTTTTTTTGGGTATCAATTAGGATAAATCGGGTCGATAGACGCGGGGCTATTTTAGTAAAAAAAAATTCTTCTAAAGGGATGGTTTGATTTTGAAAATTATGAAAATTTAACTTTAACTTTAACCTTGGATTAGTTTTCTTGAAGTGACTTGATTTCGACTAGTTCTGAGACTTGTGGTTGATCATTGGGTAGAATCTTATTATCAAGTAGTGCTATACAGTATTGCTATTTCTACATGTATTTACATGATGATATTCATAGACATCTATCAAAGCATATATACTTTCAAACTACAGTTAGGATCTCCATCGATTTAATAATCTGTATGTAACTTTTTTTTATGGACCGAACTTTGTGTTGACCTTTTTTTGTTTGTTTGTTATTTTGTAGATTGAAGTTAGTTTGTCAGCTTACTGGAGATATCATCAATAAGTCTGAGGAACACATATGGAAACACATAAATGGAAAGCGGTTTCTCAACATGCTAGGTTTGTATCTTTTCTCAGTTTCTTTGCTCTCTTTTGCTTGTGAGTTTCACACTTAAAACTATTTGAAATTGATTACATTAAAGCTGTCTTTTCTATTTTAAAGGGTTAGTTACAAAGTGCACTCTAAGTCACCAACTTATTATCAGATCTCCTGTACACAGTCTGTTAAAAATAGCAAATAAATACACTAATGTGGCATTTTCCTACGATTTAGTACACTTAGGGTACCGAATAGTAGAAAAATCATAGGGTTGGGTGCTTTTAACTTGCAAAAGTCAATATCTTGTATACTTCTGTCTTATGTTTTGTTCTTGTAGAAGTCAATATCTTGCAAAAGTCAATCGTGTTTTTTTTATTTTGTACACTCTTCTATCATATTTTATTTATTTTGGTCCCAATGTAGTTATTATTTATGTGGCCTAGAAAAGAAGGAAAAAATGATGTTAGGTTGGTGGCCTAGTTGCAGACTTATGTAGGCTGGTACTGTAATTATCCCATGTAGAACTACCTATTTCCAAGACATCTAAGATGTATAATGTGACTGTTAGTTTATGTCTTAATGATGAGTACTTACATGCGCATGTAAACTTTTGTAACAGAGAAAAAAGAGGCTGAAAAGGAAACTGATTTCGAAATAGTCGAAGGTGATAAACCTAAAGAAGATCATGTGAAAGAAAAAAAAAAGAAAAAGGAGAAGAAGAAAAATAAGAAGAAAAACAAGAAGGGAGAGGGAGAGGAAAAGAAGAAAGAGGAGGATAGTGATATCGGTAAAGATAATAGTGAGACGCTGAATTCTTCTGATAAGGAGTGTGATTCTGAAAATGGCGAATTTTGGGAGCCTCCTGCTGGAGAGAGGTGGGACATGGATGATGGAGGAGAGAGATGGAGTGTAGTTTCTGATTCCGATTCTGATGGAGAGTTTGAACATGATGATGTTGCCATTGAAGCTGGTAAGATTTATCCATTTGGTTTGTTTGGCTTGTTTACACAACCTATTAGTTTTCTCATTTTATAAAGTGCAATGGTGGACATAACTTTGGGGTTGTTTGTTTGCGCTCGTGAGCTCGAATGTTTCGCTTTTATGTTAGTAACTTGTTCACTGTATTTGGGTGGCCGAATCTAGATGCTGGTTTTCTAGTCTGAAATGATTAAAACATATGAGCCAAATGAACTCGTTTTTTTTTACTAGCCTCAAATAAAACTTAACTTTCTCAAGCTGCAGCCATTTACTTTTCTAATCGTGCATGCTTTGAAGTCATACAGATCATTCATCTTATATTTCCTTTGTGCAAGGATATTTAGTTAGTGGCCAATTCTTTTTAGCTCGTCTCTTTTACATTTACATTAGATTTTAACATGATTTTGCTCGTTACATTCTTTAATTTTTGAATTTGACTGGTATCTTAAATCTGAGCAGATGAAGCTGTCGATGATGAGAGCAAGGAAGAAGCGAGGGAGCTATCGATAAGGTATTCCTTTTTCTTTTAGTTTGTCAATAGTTAATAATTAGTCCGAAGTAACATTCTATCCCCCAGTAATTTTCTGAATCACTTTTCTAATTTGCAGAACAAAGCGGATGGCCATAGAAATTGAACCCAGTAGCTTAGCCTCGAGGAAGAAGAAGAAGAAGAATGAAGCTCCAGAATAGATCAGCTGTTCTATTTCAATTTCAAAGTTTTGAAAACGAAAGTGACCATGATCATACATCCGAAGTTTTTTGTTCTATCTATGTTCTTTTGATTCTCTTGCTGTATTACAGTTGGTTTTATTAGTTATCAGACTTAAAAAAGGATTATAATTCTCACATAACAGCTTACTTTTTATTGTCATTTTAAGAATACAATTATTATTTATGTCTTTCTTGCAATTTTCACAGTTATCATCAGTCATTGGTTCTACTTCTGTTTTGCTATAGTTTTGAGACATTATATAAATTTTGTTATCATGAATACTTTGGAGCATTAATTTATAAATTTTCAGTATAGCAAATGACTAAATGTGAACTATTTAATCGTATGAATCAAACTAGTATAAATTCATTTTCAAAATAAAATAAAAAACTAGTGTAAAACTCAACAACATTTCATTTTCCTACCCCTCTTGCAATCTATTTTGCAGTTACAAACAAGGAGGTGTCTAAATCTTAGCCTGCTTGATTTCTTTTCTTATTTTATGGGAAGTATGGCTTAGTAAAATGTCTCATCCAGAATGTTGATAAATTTTTGTATTAAACCTAGAAGAGGGCTTCTATCTTTCCAACAACTCTACCTGGAAATACTGAATATTATGAAAATTCCTTGTATTAATAAGCCTGCTATAGCTGTTAAATGACTTATCCATCCTTCTGGTAAATTAAAATTAAATTTTGATGACCATAAATTGACAGGGGGTAGAGGTATTGTAAGAGATATGGATAGTGTGGTTTATAATTTTCCTAGTGTGGAGATAGATGTGATGGATGCGGAGTTGAATAATTTGTTTAGCGGGTTATTCATCTGTTTCTTTGTGGGCTTGGTTAATGTCGAGGTAGAAACGGACTGTTTATTGATTGTAAATTGGTGGGAAAACCCGAGAATAGTGGATATAATGTTTTTAAACTTATGTGATGATGATATTTTATTACTTTTGAAGGCAATTGGAGGTGACCTGAATTTTGTGCGGATAGAACAAAATAAGTTTACGGATAGCCTAGATAAAGTGGGTGCAATTGGCTCATTTAACACGTATTGGAAACATTAAAACAGTTTAAGAGAGATGGGAGGCGAAGAACGCTACCGCAGATGATGCAGCAGTTTGTTTTTAAATTTCTCACTTCTATGTTACTAGTTATGCAGTAATGTTTTATTTTATACCTTTTTCCTGTTCAGCTTGTGGTACCTCCGTGTATCAGAAGAAAATAATGCAAAAAGTATGTCGGGACTTAGTTCTCTCTTTTAAATGAAATGTTTCTTTTGTTAAAAAAAAAAAAAAAAAAAAGCAGAGGTGTCTAAATGATAAGACATTATTGCTTGTTTGTTCTTATTTGGATCAATTTATATTTTCTTGAATATCCTTGGTTTATGGGCATCTTCGAAATAAAAGCCAATAGTGACTAACATCTAAAAAAGGTTCAACTTTTATTATATTGAGATGTTGAAATTCCATTTCAAACTATTTAAGTGAAAGTGAAAGGGGTTACAAGAATAATACATCAAACATCTTTTGAAAGTGATTAATATTGTCACGTGGGTCAACTCATTCTTATTTTAGCACCCACGGTAAAGTAAAAGAGTATTAAGTTCTTATTCATGTTCCCTTTTGTGTTTCGTTGTTTATTTTTATTTAAATTTTAAATTTTTATAACTTGTTTTGCAAATTTATAATATTTTATATTATATTGTATTCAAATTTTAAAATATTTGAGTATAATATTGATTTAGACAATTTTTTTTAAGATTTAATGTTTAATTTACACTAATTTATACATTTATTCCAAAATAAATTGCGTGTGGATTTTTAAAAAAAATTAATTATTGGAATGTCTTGATATATGTATTATAGTAATTGTACAATTTTTTTCAATTTTTTTTTTTTGATAAAATAAGCAAGATGACACGGAAGAGAATGAAAAATAAGGATAAAAGATTTGGACTCGTTATAAAATAAATTTATTATTCTCATATCCATGTACTAAAAATGTTTTTTTGGTGATGTGACACTGATAAATCTAAGCTACCATAAAAGTTGATATTAAGCAACAAACTTTTTTTTAATATTAGTCTTCAAAAAATCAACCAGATGGATTGAAAAAGTCAAGACAATTATACGACTACTTATGATTATATGTTACTTGCTTATTAAGATTAAAATTTAATGACTGCTTATAATAATAATTACCAAAACAAAAGTTGGGTAGATTTTTTGTATATTGATTTTTTAAGATCACGATTTTGATGTAACATGCTGACGTGTCATCATTTTGTTGCATTACAAGTGTGATGATATGATATCCAACTGAGTTTTTATTTTATTTTAGTTATTATCATTTACCAACCTTTTGGTTTTGTAATGTACTATTCAACACACACCTATTTTTATTTTTATTGATAAGATACACAAACTATCAATAATTTATCCATAATCCTCATCATGGCATTATGTGAAATCTTTTGGTAACTTTTTTTAATTTAAGTACAAATTTATTCATTCTCATGACAATGGAAAGTCTCTCAAGTTTGTTTGGTTTATTTATTATGACAACAATTGTACCCTTACTGATTACAACTCGTCTTTTTTGTCCGAACTCACATTTTAAATTTTCTTATATAATAAATTGTGTTTTCGTAAATTATACGGTTGCAAATGCAATCCTTAGTCTTACATGGCCTCCTCCCTGATTATGTTTCCTATTCATATATAATAAATTGTATAACTTCAAATTGAATCAAAGCGTCTACGAAATGATATTCATTGATGATTGTTCAAAAGTTGCCAATTCTACACGGATCGTATTGCTATAAAATAAGAAACTCAACAACAAAAATAATAATTGTTTGAGAGCTAAGATACCGATCAATCTAAATTGAAATAGATGGGTGTTCAACATAATTACCAGGATAGGAAACATGAGCGAGAAAGGAAACCACAACGGAGACAAGTCACGCAAAAAAGTAGAAAAAAAATCTTAAATTTACACGTGAAATAATTGAAAACGGGAAACAAGAAGCACGAAACTGAACCTAAATTTTGAAAGTGAAAGCGTGAAACGTAAAAAAAGCAAACGAGAAACTGAAACGTTAAAAAAAAATCTTATACGTGAAACAATAGGAAGCATGAAGCAGAAAACGTGACTTTTGAAAGGTGAATCGAGTTTCCCGATAACTACCGTGTTGAATAATAATTTACAAAAAATCATGGTACTCATTAATAACAACCCTTAAATTTTTGTATTTAGTTATGAATAATATTTTAATTTGTAATTTTGAAATAATAATAATATTAATAATAAAATACAAAAACAACAAATATATCCAACCGAGAAAGCACCGAGTCTTTTTTTCTCTAATTACAAAACATTTGTTCAATCATTTAAATTCCTTGTTTCACTTTTTTATTATTTTATTAAAATAAACTACCCATTAATAAGTAATTAAAGTTGGTGTACTTTTTTTTGGGTTTCTTTTTAATCAACTTTTTTAGTCTCAACTCTCATCATTCAACACAGAGAAAGCTTTTAAGGTAATGCATTAAAAACCCTTTATTTATTTTATATTATTTATGTAATTATATGTGTTTATTTGTACATTTAATGCAGGTTTTGAGATTTAGTTGCTAATTTATTGACAATTCTATAAATATGATTTTACTTGCTTTATAAGATTACTATAAAATTATAAGAAACGTATTTGACTGAAATTGTTGTCTATATAACACGTTTTCTTGTGTTTCCATACTAAGGTTTTTGTATATATATATTGATCAATAAAGAAGTGTTCTTTTTGTAAAAAAGGTGTCTTTTTATAATATTCAAGATTCAATCTTTATATCCTTGAGTACTCAATTTTCAGATTTTCTTTTCAAGCAGAAAGTAGTTTTTATTTATAAAAAAAACTGGTTTTGGGTTTTCTTTCGGTGCATTTTTTTGAAAAAAAAGTGTTTTTTCTGAGAATTGTAGTTTGTTTTTCTGGAAAGTGGTATTAGAATTTTGTTGGGGCGTGTTTTGCGAGAATCAGTTTTTGTAATTTGGTTTAAGAGGAAATTTGATTTTGTTTATTTTAGTGAGTAATTGATGGGAGGCAAAAGTTCAAAGGACGAGAGTTGGAGATCGAATTCATCGGATTGGAGAAACCACGATTACAATCAACCTTCGCATACGCAATCTAGCCAAAGTTACCAAAATTACGATGAGCCGCAAATGGCTTATCCTACGTATGCGCCACCTCAGCCTTACCAACAACCTCCTCAAAATTACGGGGCCCGACCCAATCAGCCGCAAAAGAAGCTCGATAGGAGGTATTCGAGAATCGCAGATAACTACACTTCCTTGGAACAGGTAACAATAAGAAGCTTTAAACTTTGTTGCTTAGTTTAATGTGCACAACGTATACTGTATGCTTACCGTCTAAATATATGGTTACTTTTGTCTTTTTTAGTCTTGTTTGAATTGAAATAGTTTTTTTTTTTTTTTAGTTTTTCTATAAATGTCAGATGTGTGTTTGTGACATTGTGTTGATATCTCTTTGATCTTAAAGGAAAACTAAATTGTAATTGACGACGAAGGTTGTTTCCTTTATGGTTTTCTTGTATCTCTATTTTGAAAGGCTGTGTTTGAGGTGAAAAAAATGACAGTTTTCTATTGATGAGCTAGTGCATTTATCTGCATACCTTGCTTTGTGCAATTGATTTTATAGTGTATAGACAACTGGGTGAGAGGGGTTCTGTGAACATGACCATAAATATTTAGGCAATCTCTTGGTTTATCGTTGCTTTTGAAGCCAGAACATATCCTTAACATATTACGTACTGTTGACAGCAAAGTGGATTCTAATTTTAATTAACTTGAAAAGTCCGGCCTTGTGTTCCAGTTGCTTTTGAATTTTCTGAATCTGTTAGTTGGTAGCTAGATTTAAGAAGATGAGGCCAATCCTTCATTTTAACCTCTTTTCAGTTTTTAAAGCTAGCTCTCTGTTCTCTTACATTTGTCTCTCTTAAAATAAGTTTCTCTGTCCATTGTACCTTTCGTACCCTTGATTATTGTGAGTCCTCCAGTTCTCTTTGATTATACTCCTACTGCAACGATTATATGCACTTTTCTTTTTTTTTAAAATATTTCGAGTTGAATGATTAGTTCTTCTGCAGGTGACCGAGGCTCTTGCTCGTGCAGGTCTTGAGTCTTCTAATCTCATTGTTGGTATTGACTTTACCAAGAGCAATGAATGGACAGGTAATACCTATATCCTTTTCGAGTTTTTTCCCGTTAATCTTGTTTGAGTACTGGATTTAATATTACCTTTATTTTTGTTTGAACTTTGTTTCTTTATTCATATACAGGAGCTAGGTCATATAACAGAAGAAGCTTGCATCATACTGGAGAGAGTTTAAATCCCTACGAGCAAGCTATATCTATTATTGGAAAAACTTTGGCTGCTTTTGATGAGGATAACTTGATTCCTTGTTATGGATTTGGAGATGGTACTTTCTTTTCTTGGAAGCCTGGAATTTTTCTTGATTTGATTAGTTAAATAATAGTTACTGATTATTGTTATTTTTTTGTCACAATTTGTCAGCTTCTACACATGATCAAGATGTTTTTAGTTTCTACCCAGAGGAGAGATTTTGTAATGGTTTTGAGGAAGTGTTGTCACGGTACAGGGAAATTGTGCCTGGGTTACGTCTAGCAGGTTTGAACTCTCTGTCAAGTCTCTCTTCTGTTCTTCTCATGAAGCTTGTATATTCTACATTTAGTGCTACTTTTTGGACTTAATTCCTATAAATTGGTTGTGGGAACTTTTCGTTTCCATTAAGCGGTACCGCACACCATTAGTGTCTGTTTCTATGATTAATCTGTATAGAAACTTTTATCCCTTTTACTTGTACTGCATGCTATGAAATTTATCCAAAATTATTCTTTTGAAGTGTATGCCCTTCTCATTTTGAACTCAGTTCTTGCAATAGCCATCAAAGTGGAATCAATATATGTGAATGTATATCCATCAAAATGGAGAAAAGTTAATTGAACTCTATGTCAATTCAAAATCAAATCACTAAATTATGTTCCAATCAAAAGCAATATGAGTAACAAGATTTCTGTGGGACTAAATGAGAATTGAGTTCAACATTTGTCACCGTACCCTAATTTTTTTGAAGATAAATATTAGCTTATTATAGGCTTTTCAAGATAAACATCAAGTTACAGTTTTTTATTTACTAAAATGTTATTTTTTTCCAGGACCTACGTCTTTTGCTCCAGTTATTGAAATGGCGACAACAATAGTTCAGCAGAGTGGGGGCCAATACCATGTTCTTTTGATTATTGCTGATGGTCAGGTAGGTTGTTCTTCGTCAAATATATAAAGGAATCTAGTGCTATAGTCAGTTTTTCATGTAATATTTTACATGGAATGAGTTTTTTTATGGGTGTAGGTTACTAGAAGTGTGGATACTGAAGGTGGAAGATTAAGTCCACAGGAACAAAAAACCGTTGATGCAATTGTAAAGGCAAGGTGAGTTATCTGACATACTTTATTCTATTTTACCTTTGAAAATTTTCTTCTGCGTATTTTCTTATAATAGAAGTTGTTTTCGTTGGCAATAGCAAGTTCCCTCTTTCAATTGTGTTAGTTGGAGTTGGTGATGGGCCGTGGGATATGATGAAAGAATTTGACGATAACATCCCTGCCAGGGATTTTGATAATTTCCAAGTAAGTAGTGTTTATTCACCCGTCTCAGTTGTCTATTTTCTGTTTTTTATGTGGGAAAACCCTATTTGGGGCCCTTTCGGTTAGCTACAATTCTTTGGACTTGTTGAACGAAACCACTAGAAGCTAATCTTTGTTTCTTAATTAATGGCCTAATATGAGATTGATGTATGCTCCAAAATTGATGCTAAATAAGGCTTTGAAGTTGTTCCAATATTTTTTGGATAATGTAATTAAAGCTACTGTTTTTTTTCCCGGTAGTTTGTGAACTTCACAGAGATTATGTCAAAGAATGTGCCTCAATTACGAAAAGAAACGGAGTTTGCCCTTTCAGCTTTGATGGAAATTCCCTCTCAGTACCATGCAACGATAGAATTAAACATATTGGGGTATGTGACCATTTTCAAATTTTCATAGCTTATTTTGTGTTGATCTTGTATTACTCACTCCTCCTTTAATTAGTACACATTGGCAGAAAGGTAGAGTTCATGAGAGGACTGCTCTCTTTTCCACCTTTAAATATGTTACAAGTTTTATCCAGTAAACTACTTACTAGTTATTAGGTTATGAGCTCATGAGCTAAGTTCACATCTTCCCGTTTGATAAATTCGATGAAAAAGGGGAAAAAGGGCTAATAATTTTTTGACTTTTCTTGTGATCAGTTAGGATCTATCTTTTGCGATTACCTTACCCGTACTTATTTCACTCCTTTAATTTGAACAGTGGACGGAAGGGTAATGTTGATGAGAGGATTGCTCTCCCACCACCTGTACATGGTTTTAGCAGCTCGAAGCCAGCACGCGCAACTAGTTTTCAGCAAAGTTCGTCTTCTTCTTATTACAACAGCCAAAAAACTCCTATTAGCACTGCTCCACCAGCTCCGAGTTCTGCTTCTGAAAACCAGGTAATTAACCTAAAAAAAAAACACTGTAAAATGGTCAATGTCATTTCGTTTCTTTTGTTAATGCTAGTCAATAAAATCTTTTTATTTAGGATCTTTTGTAAGGGTTACTAGCACATTCATATTCTTAGAAGGATGTTCATATAGCCCTACACTGAGAAGCCAAATAAGGTTGCTTTTTTACTCTTTTTGGTGGTTTCTTTTGAGCTTTTAGCTTGTTTTGGTTATAGTAGATAAGCCGGTTTTTGTAAGGCCAAAGACATTCTCCTTACTTGAAAACAGTTTTGTTTCTCTTTTGGCAATAAATGATGGTATTTGCTGAATGGTGGCTGCTTTGAATATGATATTATGATTCCTCTTCCTGCTTTGTTCTTTTCCCCCTCTCGTTGTTTTTTCTCCATTCCGGTCGCCGGGCCTTCTTCTTTACTTGCTATTGTATGTATAGACTGAATTATATATAGAGACGGTTTGAGAATTGAACGACAACTGTTAGACAAAGAATGGGATCCCCTTTTCATTCTTAGACCAATTAAGCATGTGTTCTATATGTTCCGTGTGTATCATTAATAAGTCTAATATGTTTGCGTCCTTTTCAACAGCTTTGTCCCATCTGTCTGACTAATCCGAAAGACATGGCTTTTGGCTGCGGGCATCAGGTAATTTTAATTCTCCCTTTTTTTTAAATACCGAATCTGAGAAAAAATATCTTATTATAATAAACTTTCAGTTGACATTCTCGTTGTATTTCTGTATAGACTTGTTGTGAGTGTGGACCTAGTCTTGATCTATGCCCGATTTGCCGGAGCCCTATCCAAGCTAGAATTAAGCTTTACTAAGCAGTTCATCGAGTTCTACTGGCTGAAACATTGGGCTCGACCTCAAAATTCGAATGAAAGTTTGCGGAGTTGGGAGTCTTTAAGGTCGAGAGGGGAGGTGATACATTGTTAGATAAAGAATTTCTTGTAAAGGGATTGTCGTCGTTAAGAACAAAAACGTAAAACGTATCCCTAGTGTTTGGTTGGTTGGTTTTTTTTTTGATTTGTTATTACATTACCTTTCGGGTTTGTTTCTGTAATATTATGACAAGAAGCTAACAATAATCACAAAATTATTTCCGTGGTTGCATTGTACATAATATGATTAAATGTACATTTTTGTGTTACTCCAAATTCATAACATGCTATTCTTTTGTTCAATTCATAACATGTACATAATGATTACATGTACCTTTTATCTCCTTCTTGATACACACATTTCGGCTTTGATGCATCGTTTGGACCATTATTTATATCGGCTTTTTTTTTAGTATCTATGCAACTCAAGATCCCGTATGCGAGATGATATCAATTATTTGCATAATAATACTAATTTTTATGTAAACCTGCTTCGAATGGCTGATTGTTTAACATCATCTTCTGCCTATAACTAATGGAAATGGATTAAATTGCAAAAGTTGTAAATTATAGTATTAACCACTCGGGATCGGGAATTGGGGATATCCAAGTATCCATAATCCACACTCCCATCTAGAAGTTTTTGAAGAGCAAAAGTGGTTAGTTCAAGTAGTTGTTATCCGAGTAAACCACGTTCATTATCAGGGTTCGAATCCTGACATCTGCGAAGCATGTTACTTCCAAATGAGGGTTATTAATTATAAAAAAAAAAAAAAAAAAACTAGAAGTTTTTGAGTTGCATTCTCACATAAATATAGAATAGAAGTGAAATATGTAACACGGGGGTTTAAATAGTTTAGTACCTTGTAGTGTACACAATTTTCAATTTAGTACCTTTTATATGAAAATTTTAATTTAGTAACTTCGACTACCACAAATTTTCAATTTAGTACCATCTTCACCAATTGCTTATCGGAAAGTGACCTGGCAATGACATCATCTTTGCCACATCACCTAAAATAAACAAAATTAACACCTCTGCGATTCACTTTTTTCAATTTACTACATTAAACTACCAAAATCACTAGCTTTTTGTTAAGCAATTGACAAACAGTGTATTAAATTCAATGATTTTAGTAGTAAAATGTACTATTAAATTAAACATTTTGTTGTAGAGGGTGCTGAATTGAAAAACGTGTATAACACAGGTATGACTCTAAATGAGCCGAGCCGAGTCTAGATATGTTTAACCCCGGGTCGTTTAATAAACGAGCCCTAAAATCTTGTTTAGACTCGTTTCGTTTATAAACGAGCTCAAACCGAGCCTGTTTTCGAGCCTAGTTTTTTGTTCAGACCGGACTCATTACTAAATAAACGAACACGAACGAAATCGACTATTTAACCAAAATAAAAGTTTAATTGGATTTAAACCCAAAAACCAAAAACCAAAAACCAAAAACAAAACACCTTCTTCTGTTCCAAGAGTTTCTCTCTCTAAATCTCTCTCTCTCTCTCTCTCTACAAAAATGTGTGATAGTGAAAGAGAAGAAGAAAAATCATGTGATGAAACACCTTTTTTATTAGAAAACAAAGAAGAAATAAACTCATTAGAAACAGAGAATAATAAAAAAGAGGTTATTAAGAAAAAAGAAAAGAAAAGGAAGAAGCTTGAGGAAGAGACGGAAAAGGCGAAGCAACGCGGAGTTTGTTACTTGAGTTGGGTGCCACGTAGGATGGATGCTACTAATCTTCGCCGTTTAATATCGCAGCACGGAGAGGTTCTCAGGATTTACCTCAAACCGGAAAGTATGACTCTCGTTTTATAAGTTTATTTGTGTTTCTTTTATGTGGGTGAGAGTTTGTTAAGTCATTTAGTTACGGTTTTTAAAGATAAGTTTTTATTTTTATTTTTTTATAGTTTTGTTGCATTTTATAACGTAAATTAGTAGTTAGGCCCTTCGTTCCGTTATGGTTTTGGGAAATAAGCTGGCTTTTTGTAGTATAGTTGTATTCTATTAGGCTTTTGTTATAAGTGATAACCTGGTTTTTTTTTTGTAGTTTAATTTAGTTGCACTTTATAAGGTGAATTAGTAGTTAGGCTCTTTGTTCGGTTGCGATTTTAAGACTTAATCTGGCCTTTTGACAGTTTAGTTGCATTTTATAAGGTTATTTGGGAATAGGTTCTTGTTTCTGTGGGTAAGTGTTTGTTTTATCGCTCAGTTGCAGTTTTAAGAGATAGGTTTTGTTTTATAGTTTATACTTTTTAGACCCTTATACGCTTCGCCGTATACTCTCGCCTTATACGTGGGTGAATGTTTGTTTAGTTGCAGTCCTCAGAAATAAGTTTTCTTGTTTGTAATTTGTTAGCATTTTATGCGGTGAATAGTAGTTAGCCTCTTGTTTTTGTTTGGGTAAATGTTTGTTTCACTGTTTGGTTGCAGTACTGAGAAACAAGCTGGATGTTTTTAGTTCAAGAAAAGAATTGGGTCCATCTCAGATAATATGAAAGTAATAATCGTGATCATGTCATGTGTGTTTGTTTGGTTTTTGGTTTTTGGTTTTTTATATAGGCAAGTGTTTGTTTGCATTCTTTGATAAATAAGCTGTCTTTACGGTTTTACTGCTTAAAGGTCTTGTCTTTCAGGCTGAAACGTTTGATCAAAGAGGTAAAAATGTTATATGCATACTTTCTAATCAAACAGTACTTAGATACATGGAAGCTAGCACCTTTGGGGTAAAGTTTTCGATGGAAACAAGGAAAAGTGGTTGTATTTTTACTTTATTTATTTATTTATATTTTGTGTGGTGGATCGATAAATAGATTGTTATTTTTATGTGGAAAAATGGCAAGGAACAGAAACTGTATCTTTTGGCCTCAAACTTTTAATTGAAGCGCTAGAGGTGTGAAGTTGTACGGGAAGAAACTTCGAATTTAGAAGCATAAAGCTTTTTCTGCCATACATATTTTTGTTACATTCTATTTAGTATTGTTTTTGAAGTAAAGGTGTTCATTACGGCAACGTGTGATGAAAACAGGAACATGTATTGAGTTTATATTTCTAATAAATTGGTTGTAATCAATTAACAAATACTTTTATTTTTATTTGTCGATGAATTAAAGGCCACGTCTCTTGGGGCAAAACATTTTATAGAAGAGAAAAAAAAGGATGTAATTGTATTTCGTTTATTCTCGGATATATCTCCAACCAGAACTATGTGTTTGTCCTCTAATTGTATAAATAATTGTTCAAAATTAATCTTGTGAACTGATATTTAGGTTCTTAATTTTATGTGTGGCCCTGTACTAAAGGTCGTGTTTCAGGCTGAAAGTTCGATAATGAAAAAAAATGGGTTGAATATGTGTTTTTTTTTACTTTGGTTACAATCAGGTAGTAATTAGATTTTTTTTTTTTAAATATGCCATTTTACATTCTTTGCAGCGAGTAGTTAGTTGGTAGTGAAATTCTTAATTTTTTTTGTGCTAACGAGTCAAGGGGTTGTTTGTCTGCAGCCTTTAAGAAAATATGCTGGCTTTGGTTATAAAAAGTTGGGTTCATATTAGCTGAAAGCTGCTAAACTTTCCTTCAAACAGTCCAGAAAAGCTAAAATTTAGCCAACCAACAATATGCACCGGAACTTCTAAACAAAATACTAAAGTGTTCTCAAAGATGCAACTGGATTAATCTTAGGTAGTTCAATGGAAATTGATAAAGATGGGATTGGTAAAGTCAATTTTCTCGTAGTTTTCATGAAAACAAAGTGATTTCCGATATTTCTCCATACATATGCTTTTGTTGCATCCTTTATTGTTAGATTTTTATTTTCGTGTGTTTGGTTGCAGTATTTTAAGAAATAAGCTGGCTTATTTGAGGCTAAGAAAAGTGGGTATATCTAAGATAAAATCAAAGTAATGATTCATTTAAAAAAATATGCATATGCCATGCCATATTATCCTCTCTCAGTATGGAGAGATTCTGAAAATTTACCTTAAGCAGAAAAAAATGTCAAATTTAGGATACCTATTTGTAATTATTGTTGTATTTATGGGTAAATTAGTAGTTAGGTTCTTGTTTTTTATGTATTTAAGTGTTTGTAGGTTGCAGTCTTTAAGATATAAGCTGGCTAATTCGAGGCTGGAAAAATAGTCGGGTTCATCACTGATAATATCATGAATCATGTTCAGTTGTATGTATATATACATACTAATTTGACCCATATATGTTTACACTATATCTTCTTCTCTCAGTATGGCGAGATTCTCAGGATTTACCTCAAACCAGAAAGTATGTCTACATACGTAAACATATCTGTACTTTGTTGTGTTTTATGCGGTAAACTAGTAGTTCGGTTCTTGTTTTTATGTGGGTAAGTGTTTGTTTGGTTGCAGACTTAAAGAAAAAAACTGACCTACTTAAGGATAAGAAAAAAATGGGTTCAACAAATTCAAAGTAATGAATCATGTTCATGTACATACTATTGAGCCCCGAATGCATTATCCTTTTCCTCAATAGTAATGCGAGTTTTCTTTGAAATTAATTCGAAACAGGAAGTATGTAGTATCTATACTATTGTTATATTTAATTTATTAAATCTTAGATTAGGCTTTTTTTTAATGCGTGCCCGTGAGCTAAAGGTCGTCGCTTTCAGGCTAAAACCTTTAATGAAAAGGAAAACGTTGTAAACATAGTTTCTAATCAATCAGTAATTAGACATTTATTTAATTCATCCCAATCCACTCATTACAGGTCTTTGGGGTTTATGGAGTCAAGAAAAGTGGTTGTATTCTTTATTTTAATTTTACATTTTGTGTTCATTTTTTGTGTGGCAAATGGCAATGTATCGAAACCCCGTCTTTTGGCATTTTCGTTTGAAACGCAAAAGGTGTGGATTGTATGGGGAAATTCTTCGTTTTTCAGAAGCAGAAAGTATTTGCTGATATATATAATTATGTTACATTCTACCTAGTGTTGTCAATGAACTAAAGCTCGCCTTATTACGGCTAACTAGTGATGAAATTAGGAAAATAGATTGAGTTCATACTTTTGTTAAATTATTTGTGATCAGTACGTAAAAGGATGTATGTATATTTCGGAGATTCTCGAATACCTCAAATCAAAAAGTATGTGTTTTGTCATCTGTATATATTTGTAACATATAATCTTATCTTTATGTGATGGCCATGAAGTTAAAGGTTGGTTATGTCTCCGGCTGAAAGTTCGATAAAAGGGAAAAATGAGTTGAATATATGATTTCATTAATATTGGTTATAGTCAGTTAGTAATTAGTTTTTCTTACATGTGCCGTTAAAATAAAGGTTGTATCTTGTTTCTATGAAACGTACTGGGAAGCAGAAAAGGGTATATTATATACTTTGGAGCTTCTTCTGGTTTAATCTCGCACACCAAATTGCATATGTTTATATGCATACTTTATTAAATTATATGCAGTGAGTTGGTAGTTTGGCTGCAGCCTTTTAGAAAATAAGCTGGCTTGGGTAAAAAAAAAATTTGGGTTCATGAACTTCATTTTAGCTGAAAACCGCTAAAATTTTCTTCCAACAACCAGAAAATCTTAGAATTATCTGACCGGGAAGATGCACCAAACTTATAAGAAAATTGCTAAAAATGATTTTCAGATATGCAAGCAGACGAGCCTTAAATAGTTCTATGCAAATTGAAAAAGATGGGATTGGGAATTTGAATTTTCTTGTAGTTTCATGTGTGCCAATGTACTAAAGTTTACTTTTGTACATTGTTTGTAGCCATTTAGCAAGTCAATATTTGTTTTTAGGCGTGCCTATAAAGTATTTTTTTTTTGCCTTTTCCATTGTAGTTTATATGAAACAGTTAGTTTTCCACACTTTTCTCTATCATTATATATAATATCAGAGGATTATATATTTTGTCCAAACGTTTCATGTAGTTACTAATTATACTTCTAGTTTTTATGTGTGTGCCAATGAATCAATGATGAACATTAAATGTAAGAAAGAAAAATGGTGGAATGGTGAAAGAATAAAAAATTTGTCATAGAGATTCTTCAAAATTACCTGAACCATAAGAGAGTCTGTGTGTATATTACTATAAAAATGTTGCATGCCAATTAACTTAATGTTGTGTCTTTTGGGGCTGAATCGGGAAACTAAATATTTGGATGTGATTCATTTCAAACCAAAATAATTAGTATATATTTCTTTTGATTACAGTTTTCATGGTCATCTAATATTAGTCTTGTTTCTATTTATCCCAATGAAATAATTTGTCACGTCGGTTGACAACGGTAAAGGGTGGACGCAGAAGAAATTAACATTTCATTCTACTTTACATGAATAGAAAACAGGTTTATGAAACGTTTCTGTATAATATTGAAGCAATACCTTTTCTTTTACAATCATTTCTGTGTGGTATGTTACTTTTTTTATACTTATTGCTTGTTGATAAGTTGTTTTCTATTCACTAGCTATCCTTTTCTCATTAATTGCAATATGATTGATCTAAATGCATACATCTCCATGCTCATAATGTAGCTTTTTAACTTAGATTTGATGAAATTTTGATTCATTCTTTTGTTTATTTTATGGAACAGACTCTGAGACTCAAGTGCATCGACAAACAAAAAAAGGTGGATCTCGAGGACAATTGTATGCAGAAGGGTATGCATTTAATTAATATTAACAGCATCAAACGCCTATTGTAAGATTGTTCCTCGTTTTTTATTATAATTAGTATCTAGAATACGTGTAAGAAGGTGTGTTTGGTGTTTTTAGGTGGGTGGAATTTGCCAAAAAGGGTGTGGCAAAGAGGGTTGCCTCGATGCTAAATGGTCAAGCAGTAGGTATGCATTCTTTCATATTTAGTTGAAGTATATGTAAATATATTGTAGCATGAGTAATTTACCATCAAATTAATTCGTTGAGTTTGGAATCTGTTCAGGTGGGAGAAAGAGGTCACCTTCCTATTACGACCTTTGGAATATCAAGTACTTGAGTAAATTTAAGTGGAGTGATCTCAGTGAAGAAATTGGTACGAAGTATATTCATTCGTTTAATTTTGAATCTCTTAGTTATTTTACTTGACATATTATAAGTCTGATTGACTTTGATATTTGTAGCTCTTAAGAAAGCAACAAGAGACCAGAAACTACAGCTAGAGATTTCGGCTGCTAAGAAAGAGAGAGATTTCTATCTCTCTAAAGTTGACCAGTCTCGTGCTTTGAATTCAATAGATGAAAGATTAAAGAAGGTAACAAATTGGTCCTTGTCTTGGTTGGTTGCAGCTTTTAAGCCTGACATTTTTTAATGCCTAAAAAAGCTGGGATGCATTTGGTTGACCAGCTTAAAAGCTGCTGTATTTTTTGGTATTTTGACATTCGAAAAGGTTGATCTCGATGCACACTGTTTTCTGCTTTCTCTACCTCAAAAAGGCGGCCTATTTGTTTAATATGCGAAAAAACTCAATGTATTGACATTGGTTATTAATCAAAATCTTTGATTCAATTCAAGAAGTTTTATAGAAGTCTTCTGTTCATGTAACAAAAGTAACTTATTGTCCCGATTCTGTATCATTTGCATTAAACATGAGCTAAAAGAAAAGAAAAGAAAAGAAACTCATGATACTTGTTTTCGCTTGATAAGCTACTCAGTAGAGATAATAGGCTTATTTTAGCATGTAATTATAAATAAAGTACGAGTGATTTGAAGACCAGTGGGTTGATATTATATGATTTGAGATTCTCAACTATAATCACTGATGGTTTTCTTTCAGAGAACATCATCAATATGAGTAACTGTGTATGTCTTTCTTTTGTTTCCTGAAACTACAAAAACTTCAGACCTTACCTTTTCTTTTACTCATTTTTTTATGGGCGTAGTTAACTTGTAACCGTCGTAGCCTTCTGAGTCATGCTACGTGTTTCTACTTCTTCTACTTTCTAGGCGATATCAACTTTGACTGTATTTATGCAATATGGTTGCTAAAAATTAATGCCAAGTATATTCTTAAGTTTGTCTGTTTAATTTCTAAATATTTCAACGATGTACGAGATGAATGATCAATTGTCATCTTCAAAATGTGCAGAAGCAAAAGGTGAAGGAAGAAGAAACTGGGGAGCCACAAGAAGTTGTGCAAGTAGCTAAAGTTTTCCGACAATTTCCTCAAACGAAGCCAATTGAAAAAAGTGCTAAAAACAAAAAATCTAAACTCTCTAAAGACATCTTGGCAGGGGTGAGTTTCTTAGTCCATTGCTTCTTTCCCATTTAGTTTGAATGAACTTACAAATGCATAAAATTGTTTGGGTAGTCTCTGGGCTTGTTTTACTGAAGCTTTTAAGCAAATAAGCTTGTTACTTTGAGGCGGAAATATTGCTGGGGTTCATTCAGCTTTTGAAACTTCTAACCTTTTAATTCAGGCATAGAACTATAATAAGTCGGTTCTTGAGCTGGGGGTTAACCAAATACAGTCTTGTTTACAAGCAGAAAAATGCCAACAGAGTTTAGTTTGGAAGCTGCGCAATTCAGCGAAACTGATATTGTGATTTCAAGCTTTTGAAATATTTTTATTATTATTCTAAATGAGACTTTTACTCCTATTATTTCTGCAGGTTTTTGGTGGCGGTTCTTGAAGTTCAGTTAGTATATGCTCAAACACAATTCCGAGCACATCAATTTTTGTGGTAGCATACAATGAGTTACGAAAAAAAGAATTCGAGTATCTTATGTATTGGACCATGTATACTGTTTCTTTGAACTTATAATGAAGTTTTAAGTTTTTAACTGATAATTTGGTTTCGATATTTACAATCTTAATGCCTTCCGACTGCTATCTCTTTGGCTTCATGGAATTAGTTCTCATATGTTTTCGAGAAGGAAATATTATTTATTCTACATGATCTAGTGAAAAGAAAACTTTAGTGTTAGAAAACAGACAGTGTGTGTCCCCAGTTACAACATGCTCTGATTTACCTTGGCTGTTTTTAAAATATTAAAAAAAAAAATGTTCTATTGATTTATGTTACCGGTAAATTATCTTTGTTGTAAATCAAGCAAGATTTTTAACACAAGTTTTTATTTTCTATCTATTTCTGTGATTATAAAAGAATAGAGCATGGCTTGATTAACCTAGCTTTGGATCTTGAGAATGCCACAATGCATGTTATGCAGTTTCAAGTTTTAGCATTTTCTCGCAAACTTTTCAACATTTGAAAAATTATTCTGCCCAAGTTTATAAGGCATTCAATCCCGATAGTTTTTAACCAACAATATGTTGTGTTCGGGATCTGGAGATCTACTGTTCACATGGGGTTTCATACAAACATCTATTTATTTATGAAACCATGCATGTGAATCGTGAACCTCCACATATATAGCGGGATACAACAACTTGGTATCCGAGAAGGTCTAAAAGTCAATAGATTACACGATGAACGTACTAAAAATCAAGTGAAAATCGGGTCGCTTGTAAAATAGGTATGGTCAATTCTATTTGTCATATGTATATATGTTATTCAGATATGATATATCGTTTTCATAAATAAAATAAATAAAAACATTGAATCCTAGTAACATACCTCAAAACTAGCATATAACGTATGGAAATAGCATATAAAACAATAAAAACGCACAAATCTTTTGTATAGATAAATATGCCCACCTTTTCGCAAATAAGAAACTTCACATATACCTAAAAAATGACCTTATACGTATATAATAATTAATTAGACTAAAAGAAGTAGTAATTGATAAGAAGTATTTGATGGGGTAGATTTATTGACACATTATCAATTAATTTTAAGTATTTGATGCGGTAGATTTATTGACACATTATCAATTAATTTTAAGTATTTGATGAGGTAGATTTATTGACACATTATCAATTAATTTTAAGTATTTGATGAGGTAGATTTATTGACACATTATCAATTAATTTTAAGTATTTGATGAGGTAGATTTATTGACACATTATCAATTAATTTTAAGTATTTGATGAGGTAGATTTATTGACACATTATCAATTAATTTTAAGTACTTGATGAGGTAGATTTATTGACACATTATCAATTAATTTTAAGTACTTGATGAGGTAGATTTATTGACACATTATCAATTAATTTTAAGTACTTGATGAGGTAGATTTATTGACACATTATCAATTAATTTTAAGTATTTGATGAGGTAGATTTATTGAAAACATATAAGAAATCAACCTCATCAATCTGTAGATCTGAATATAATATATTAACATGCATTACGGAAATATGAAATCCAAGTTTTTCTTTTATTCCTGGACAAAAAAATGCATTTGCACAAAGTAAGAAGTGGTTCATAAATAAGAACTGAGCAACCAGTATTCGATCTATCCGAAGTTGATTATTGATCTTCAAAGTTGTTCTCGTTGAAAGATTGTTGGCATTTGTGGATGTGCCGGTCCAAAGGGAACGAGATAACACCTCAAGTTTCACTTTTATTTCAATGCCTTGTTGATGTTACCAATTATTAAAGGCCGGTTGATCGACGTTAATTTGAAGTCTCCCGAAGTTTTTTGATAATCAAACCTTTTAACCTCACCGTGGTTTTACTTTGTATATCTAAGCTATCTAGATATCTTTCTCTGTTAATATCTATCTATCTATATATGCATATCAGAGATTGTATTCATTAATTAAGAACTCAGCATTCACTCCTCGACTCGTTCTTTACACTATGTTTCTGAGGCTCACCAGTCAATATCAAATCTTCTTCGTTTTCGTTTGTAGTTAACGCGACATGCAAGTGGAATGGTAATTCTAAACAGTTAAATTTTGATTAACCACATTGTCAAGAAAAATCATTACGTAGTTTTGTTTAGCTATTTGAATAGAACCAATACCTTGATTGATAGATTTTATGCCTTTTCAAAAAAAAAATTCAATAACGCTTGAAGTTATCATTTCAAAATGAAGAGAAATCATGCCGCGGACTCGAGATCTGTAATGGTGACGAGTTTACACGTTCCTTGATCCCATAAAAATGGTTAACTACAAAAACGGTACTTTCTGATGCTAGTTTCTTGAAATTACCAAAATGACAAATTTCGAAATTTAATCGTATAATAAGCAATAGGAAAAGGCTAACCAATGCCCTAAGGATCGATTAAGGATACGTGTTGTTTATCATAGTAAAACATTAATAACATTGTCACAGAGGGTCTAAAAGGCAATAGAATTACGTTATCAACCGACTAAAAATCATGTAAAAATGGGGTATTTGCATGCACAATACAAGTAAAAAAGTGGTTGTACGAGATACATTCCATTATTCGTATGTTATATTTTAATCAGGTATGATAAAAATAGGCACACCATTTTGCCAAATAAGAAGCTTCACATGCCCTAAAATAATGAACTTATACATATAAAATAACAAATAATTAAAGACTAAAAGTAGTAATAATGCGTTTATTGTTTTCCGAAATTCATTTTTCCATGTATCCACAAATTTTGCATCCAGAATATACATTAAAATAAATAAATTCGTAAGATTATCGTCCACAAATTGCATTCTTAATTTTACGAAATTCAGTTATACATAAATATATATATATATATATAATTTCTTAAAGGAGAAATAAAAATACTATACACCGAAATTCAGTTTCATAATTGAATAAATAAATGAGAGGTACAATAATATAATATTGCTGTCAATGCTAAAGATAAAAGATTTGGTTAATCTTGTCAGCCAAGATTTGGTTTATCTTTTCACACTATTGGTTAATCTATATGGTTATAAATCTTTTCACTATTTTTTTTTTAAAATCTCTATATATGTAAAGAAGATCACTTGCATATTATTCGTTTACTTGACTGGTAATTAGTAATTACACATATTTTTTCTTCTTTAATTTTCGAAGAGGTTAACTGACTTTTATTTATAGACTTTGGGGTACCCTTTGATCGTGTATTATTTGATTTATTTATTTTAATTAATATTTCAGGAATTCAAAAGCACCTGTTGAGCTCAACACGATGGTTTTAGGTATGTATTATTTACGTAATTAATTACATGCACACATGGATTAAACTAGTTTTGTTTATAAATATACAAATACACTCTATTTCTTTTATTTAGTTAGATTAATAATATCAAAATTCCAATCATATGTTCTCGACACTTATCGTTGCTTATCTTTAATCTAATGTGCGAAGTAAATTAACCATAATTAAGATGACATTTAGTTTGTAGTTTCCAGTTTTCAGAAATATTAGACATGGACAGAGAATTAAACAAACATATACGAAAGTAATATATATCAGTTTTTTTTTTTCTCCAAGTGTATACTAATTAGTAATCATCCAATTCTTTTAGACTGTTTTATTTTATAACTTTGTGTAATTTCGTGGAAAAATATCCTAACCCGAACTCATTTATGGTGCATCTCTTTCGCATATACTCGTGCCAATATACATCTCTCTTATTCTAATTGTATAGTGTAAATTGTTACAAAATATCTACAAAATGGTAAACTAAGGCGATTTTGCTGTAAAATTCAATGAAGTTTTAATTATTGTTGAATTAATGATTAATATGTAACAATCAATTTTTTAAAAAAAACTTACTAGATTAAGTGCATCGTGTAACTGGCATATACTTGACTATGTATATATATATATACTAGTAATCGTAGCCCACGCGTTGCGTGTGTAACACGTAGTTGCATAAATATGATCCGACACAAATACATTTAACATTTTCAAAAAGTTTACAAAAATAATTGGATGAATATCGTAAAAATATAATGTTTTGTTGGTATAGTAATATAAAAATACATGTATGATGATTTGTTTGAGAGATGATTTGATATGTGAAAAAAAAATTATTTATTTATTTAAATTGCATTAACTTATTTTAGTAATTAGTTAATTAGAATAGGGGCATTTTTGGAAAAAATAGGTAAAATTTGACAGCATCAAGATTTCTTGAGTTCCCTTATATTAATAGTATATGATATAATATTATGCTCCGCTAACGTGATTTCTTGGTTCATGGGTTGTACAAGATGAGCTTGCCGCATTGTTTCATGTTGTCAAAGACGTTTACAAAGAAGCTGACTTCCGTGGAAGAACGAAAGAACTTATTAAAAAAAGAGCACTAGATCTAAAACTTGCAAAGGAGGAAGAACTTGAACTTATTATAAAAAGAGATCTCGAAAAGAAACTTGCAAGGCAGAAAGAAATCGAGCGTATTGAAAAACAATTTGCAAAGCAGAAAGAACTTGAACTTATTGAAAAACGAGAACTCAAAAAGGAACTTGCAAAGAAAAAAGAACTTGAACAAGCTGCAGAGAAGGAAAGACTCGAAGAGCAAGAATACCGGCGAATAGAGAAAGAATACGAGCGGTAAGTCCAGTTAGTTTTACTTGTTTTATCTGTTTCGGGGTATATCGTGCAAAATGAGTGAGATGTCATAATTGTAAAGAAATCATTCTCCTTATATATTTATCTATCTATATATTATAATAAGCAAACTCAAGAGTTCGATAGGGTTATTTAAAATTATTTTTTTATATTAAAAAAACATTTACTATTTTGCTAATTTTTGTAAATGGAGTAATATTTTTAAAAATGCGTTTTTCACGATTCGTTATCTCTTCCCTACACACTTTTTTTTTCCTCCCCTCCCTTTAAGATCCAAAAAAGCCCATCTAATTTCTCAAATTAATTATAATTCAGAAGTTAATTACAAAAAACTGAAGAGTTATACTCTGGTGTTAGAAAACCCTAACTTTGCAAAGATTGAGATTGAGTTACCAATTGAATAGTAAAACCTGAAATAGGTTTCAAAAGATGAATAGTCAATTTGAAGGTGGCTTGTGTTGTTAAATCTTTTACTGTTTGATTGAATTGTTTTGAAATAGTTTTATAGATTAAAGAAAGTGGAATATTGTATCACAAAAACAGATGCAAATTGAGAAAACATAACTTGCAAGGTTTTATTTTTATTTTTGCAATGTACATGGACATGATAGAATAAAAAGAAAAAAAGTAAATGAAGTTTATGTTATTAGATTAAAGGAATTGATCACAACCATTAAAACAATATGTATATAAAAAGGCTTAAGGTGTAAACAAATGTGTCGATATATGCTCCAATATATGATTTGTTTCTCTAGACCCACACTATGGACTCAGCTTATTTGCCAAACAAATATTTCAAGTTTTAGCGATATTTTATGTCTTCAAAAATTTTGCATTTCACAAATAACAAGTTGATAAATAAGTAACAGAGCTACTAGTCTTCGGTCTACCCGTCATGAAACAAGTTGTTTATTAATCTTCAAAGTTTTTCTCGTTGTAAAAATATGTGTCTTTCGTGGCTGTGGCGGTCCAGAGGAAAGAGATAACACCTCTAGTTTTACTTTTATTTCAGCGTTTTGAGGGTGTTACCAATTATTAAAGGCTGGTTCGGAGTGGAGATGATCAAACCTAGCTATTAACCTGGTTTTAATATTGTGTTTTAGTATGTAAATGCATGAGATGATTGTGTTCATTTATAAAGAACACAGCATTCACTCCTCAACTTGTTCATATATATTTACCCTATGTTTCAAGTCTTTTTCGTTTGTAGTAATTTACACAGGGAAATTGCGGACTATCACAAGAAACAAGTGATGAAATGGGACAAGGAACGAAAAGAAGCGAGGAGTGTGAAGAAGAATTGAATAGTTTTCAGATATATAAGCTTATTTTCTGCTAAAATGTCTCTCCTTTTTTTTCAGCAAGCAAAAAAAGAACCCTAAGGGGGCTTTGAGTATTATGGTAGTTCTAAATTTCCAATCTTACCAATTTTTCATCCATTTTGTTGTTTATCGATTTAAACTTTGTTTATACATTCTTATCGGTTTTTAGTTATTAATTTAACCTTTGTTTTATACATTCCTAGGCAATTTATGAGTGTTAATTTATTATTCAACGAACAGTCGAACATCTATCTCTTTAAATTCTAGTGATCTTGGTGAGAACTTGCCTTATACTTGGCATTTGCAAGTGGAATTGGTAATGCTGAATGGTTCAATTTTGATTAACGACGTTGTCAAGAAAAATCATTTCATAGACTTGTTTAGCAATTTGAATAGAGCCTATACTTTGATTGATAGATTTAATTTGTTGCTTTCAATTTATTTTTTCAATAGACGTTTGAAGTTATTATTTCAAAATGACGAGAAAACATGTTGGAGAGTTGAGATCTGTAATGGCGGCGAGTTTACATGTTACGGCTGGGTTTTGATTTTATCATGTACTTCCACCCATTAAAATAGTTAACTACAAAAATGGTATTTTCTGATGTTAATTTTTGTATAAAAATTAGCAAAATGAAAACTTTCAAAATTTAATCATATAATTAAGCTTATAAGAAAAAGCTTGCCAATGCATGCCCTAGGCATTGGTTAAGGATATATGCTGTTTATTATAGTAGTTCATCAATAACAATAATGTCATCACCTTAAGTTAATTAAGTATATATATAATTTATTGAATATGAATTTTTTCCATAACCTAGCGTGGTTGGCGAATAGAACGTGCTTTGTTCTTGTCAGTCGTTTTCCAATAGTAGAACTATTTTGTCATCATTCTTTCTTTGTTGTCCACCGTATATTGTTGTTGTCGATGAAACTCCAATATACGACATTGTGGGGTTATCTGACTCACAGTTGTTATCATACAACCGCTTCACCACACAAATTTCAGACCAGAAACTTTACTAACGCGATACTTCTTGGGAGATATTTCGTGTTGATGTATACACTTGTCGCAAATACGTACCAGAAGATAAAAATAGACAAACTCCATGCTAAAGGTACAAACATTCCAAAGATAAACCTCCGCTATGCGGTTTTGCAAATAACATGCTCATTGCTCACCTTATAACCAATGCACTATCTCTGATACAATGTAAAAATTGTTTCAAGGTAGGTTTTGAATCTTGATTATGTATGTAAAGCTGATATGAAGATTGGTGCCTTGATATTAAAGAAATTTCTTTCAACAAGAGGAAACAACACAGCTCGAGATTTCGGCAGCAAAGAAAAGAAAAAGATGCATATATCTCTCTAAAGTTGACCATACAATGAAAGATTAAAGAAGCTAAAAACATTGGTCCTTGTGTTGTTTGGTTTCAGATTTAAGCTTAACCTCGTTAAACTTTCTTCTAGAAAGAAAGAATTCAGTAAAGATATGCTTAAAATTCGGTCTTTATGTTTTTTTTGCTTAAAGGTCATTTCATTGACCAGCTTAAAAGTTAAGCTTTTCTGCTATATCTACCCGCAAAATCTGGAAGCATTAAGCACGAGAACCTAGCCTTTCTCATAATCTAAAAAAATCCAGCTTATTTACTTAAAAGGCAGCAATCAAACAAGCCAGATGTAATAGTCTTGGTTTTGATTTAATTTTGAAAATCTTCATGAAAATGTTAAACTAAACCAACCAAGGTAAAAGAAAGGAGTCTTAAACCAAATCATTACGTTACCTTTCAAGCATAAACAACTTTTATGTTAACTAAAATTGGGTTATCAATATAGTCTCGCAATGCAATCAAGAGAATATAAAATATCCACGTGTAAACTTATTTATTGTCTTTTTAATAAAATCATGTGAATTGTGGTCAACTAGATCGATGGCATAACTAAAATTTATATACGATTGGTTATGAATTATATGTACAAATTTCATGTTTCTCATAATATAAGGGCCGTTGTAGCCCTTTTTAGTATATACGCAGTTCCTTCCCGTGACGCCATGTGACAATTTTGCTAATCATAGCGGGTCTAAAAGTTAAGTAATTAAAAAATCGGGTCGCGCCACAATACAAGTAAAAAGTGGTTGCAAAATAGAAGTCCAAATCTTCTACCACTATCATTTATCCCATTGCGTACCCCCTTAATTATTTTTGTTTAAATTTTAAATTTTCACAATTTCTTTTGCTCAGATTCAAAGAGGAAATGCTTGCCAAGAAAAAAGACTCGAAAAGGAAGAAATCAAGCGTCTAGAGGAAGAATACCGGCAGTAAGTTCAGTTGGTTTACTTCTTTCGTCTATTTTGGGGGTATATTTAGCAAAATGAGTGGGATGTCGGGCTATCCCATAGTTTAACGTAATCATTTTCCTTTTATATATATCTCAGAACTTAATTGTATACCTAGACGGCCATACTTTTAACTCCGACAAAAGAAACAGACTTTTATTTATGCTCCAATAGATTACTTGTTTGGAAATATAAAATCCAAGTTTTTTCTTATTCCTCAAGACAAAAAATTGTATTTGCACAATCAAAGTAAGAAATAAGTTCATAAATAAGAACTGAGCTATCAGTCTTCAGTCAATCGATCCATAATGAAAAAATGATTATTGGCCTTAAAAAATTATTGGCATTCGTGGCTGTGGGGGTCGAATAAGAACAAGCGAACACCTCGAGTTTTCACGTTTATTTCAGTGTTCGAGGATGTTACCAATTATTTTTTTGTCTAAATTTAAAGATAATTGAGTAAAAGAGAGTAGATCACTACATGGTCTGATAAACTCGGCTAACGACGGTAGATATAGAAGAACACATGCTATATGTTTCACGGGTTTAAGTTTTCAGTCGAGCAAAGTTTTTGTATTTGAAAGTGCAGATTCTTTTAGTTTCTCCTTCATAGTTGCTCTAGTAATTTAAGGTTATGCAGATCATATAGGAAAAGCATAAACAGATAGTAGTTGCTAAATTGATTTTAATAGAAGCATATCAATATAAAATAATGAAATACAAATTTTAAAGACTGTGAAAGCAGTAATGTATAAAATTTCCAGCTACAAGATGACACTATATCGGAGCTCGCTATAAAGTATAAAGTGCCTGATTGTGTTTATTACATCATCCCATTGTGTTCTTTGATATAAAATGCAACATAGAAATGGTTCTGTGATCACTTCATATCTGTACCATTTTTCACATCATCATCTTTTCTCTATCGGCTCTATTTCCAATTGCAAGTCTTTCTTAAAATCCAGATACGGGCACGAAACTGGCGGATCAATACCTTTTGTTTTCCATCTGATGCAAAAAAAGAAGAAGAATTATTTATAACATAATTAAAAAAACGGAAGTTTAGTTTGAAAACAATTAATCGTAAAAAAGGGAATCTCTGGCTAGAATATCGCAGTTTTTTTATTAAGTGGATATCACGGTTCTATATTATCCGGGACTCATTTGGTTGCAGCTTTTAACCACATTAGCTGGGATTCTTGAGGTTGGTGGAAAAGTCGGGACCATTACGTGTAAACAGGCTTTCTTAAGCCAACAAATCAGAAAGGATCAGCTTCAAAAGTGATCAACTAAATGCACTTCAACTTTTTAAGGGAGAAAAGCAAAAGAAAGATAGCTTAAAAGCTGTTAACCAGTCAAAGTCTCTTTAATTTTTCTTAAGAGACTTTTTTTTTTTTCATTATACCTGTAATTGAGGACAAGATGATGGAGGAAAAAAGAGATCTCTACTTTAGCAAATTCAATCCCAGGACAGAGTCGCGTCCCGCCGCCAAAAGGCGAAACCTTTTTTGTAATTTCTTGATCCTGTCGGTTTGAGTTCATATGAATGGTAAATGTCAATTTTTGTCAGGGTGATAAGAATTATAGTTATATTAGTAAAAGAATAAAAGTAACATACAAGCCATCTTGAAGGAATAAATTCAGAGGGATTTGGATGAAGAGCTGGATCGAGATGTGCTCCCAGTAGTACAGGAAGGACTCTATATCCGGCAGGAATAACATATTCTGCAGAATTTTGTAAAGTTAATAACACAAAAATCTTGGTATACTTACAATTATGAAGCCTAAAAAAGTAAAATTAAAATTCATGTTTGACCTTTAAATTTAACATCTTGAAGAGCTACTCGGTGCAAGAATTTTACTACATTCCCACATCTTTGAGCTTCAGAAATAACCTGCAAAATTACATTTTATTGTATCATTTGTAAAGTTTTGCAGGATATCGGCCAAAACAAAATAGTTAGTAAAAAATTGGAAAGGTATTAGTGAGAATACATACATTGGAGGTGAACTTCATTTGGTTGAAATCTTCTAAATTTAGATGCTCCCCAATCTTTTTTGTACTCCTCAGAACTTGGTGCTCTTCCTGAACAATAAATTATAAAATGTAAACATTAACATTAACATTAACATTAACATTAACATTAACATTAACATTAACATTAACATTAACATTAACATTAAATTTCTTCATGAAATACTAAAGGCTTGTTTACTAGCAACTTTTAAGTTTGGGTTCTGTGTGTTTTGTTTAGAAGCGGTATTTGGTTGACCAGCTTAACAATTTGAGTTTGGCGTTTCGTTTTCGAGCCTATAAGATGTTACAAGTTTGAAGCTCGATGAATCACATTTAATCCTAAAATAAAATAACTTATTTTTCCAAACAAGCTCATCCATGAAATGTACCTTTAATTGCTCAAGAATATAGGGAGGTGCTTGAGCAATGAAGTAGACTACTAAGCTAAGAAGACCCGAGGTGGTTTCATAACCTGCTAGCAACATGTCGATTGCTATGCTCACCCTCTCTTCATCGTTTAAATTTTCCTTTTGTAGCATGTTATTTAATAAATCTCTCTTTTGTATCCCCACATTATTCTCCTTTTGCCTTTTTCGTAATATCTCTTGAATTGTTCTAGAAAGCCTTGCTCTTGCCTGCAAATAATTAACAAGTAATTTTCTAGCAAGCAGATAATGAACAAATCTATGTTTGTGGGAACAAATCGTAAATAATGTTTGTAAAAAGAACCTTGACAGCCTTGAAAAAAGGCGTTCCTGGTATATAAAATGGAAGTGAAACAAAGCCTTTCATGAAAGTGAGAAAATCTTCAAGTATTTTTGGAGCTAGTGGGTCTTCTGGTTCAATATCCAGCACAAATTTCACCATTACGTACAATGTAAACTGCACACACACACACACAAAAAAAAACAAAGAGAGATGAATAATGCATAATTAACAGTATCGGAAACGGAAAAAGACATGGGAAATGGAACATCAAAGAGTGACTAATTTTATTTTAGATATACACTTGCAAAAAAGTAGGGCAACGTGAAATAAACGGAAAATAGGAAACAAGGTTTTTAAAACGGAAAACAAGTTTCACGATAACTATGGGTATGAGATAATGTATTCTCTGTACATTACATAGTTATCCAGAAACTCGCTTCAAAAACTATGTTGCCGGTTATTCGTTTCCCTATCATAATTAAGTAAATCTCTGATTGTTTTTTTAACGTCAAGTTTCACGTGTCTCGTGTGTCTTCCTTTTCTCGTTTCCTATTATGAAAATTATGATACATTACATCACCCGTTAATATAAGAATAATTGAAGGGCTCCAATCGTCAAATTTCCAAATAGGTGTTATAATTACGATTATACACACACACACACACTATCAATATGGTTCTCATATTAGATTGCTAACATATAAATAATGATTATAAAAACACCAAATTGTTTTGGAAAAATAAACAAATTAGTCATTTGATATATTTTAAATCGTTCGAGGTGGTTTTCATCAGTAACAACACTACCAATTCGGAAATGTAGTTGCAAGTACAGGGACCATGAAAAATTTGCAAAGATAATAATATATTTTGCATACCTTTTTAGCTTCGTTAAAGAAGCCAACTTGTGTCCTATATTTCCAAGTCTCCATTAGAGAAGATGAGAAATCATCAATATAGTGAAGAAAATCAGGAGTAGACCTTGAATTTGCAATGAAACTAAGAGCAACTGATCTCAATTTCTTGTGAAGGACACCATTTACAAGAAGTATACAGTATTTTCCCATAATTTCATGAATAACCTTAGGATAACTGCTTTGGAATAATCTCCCTTCATTATTCATAACGAATGTATTGAGCTCATGATCACATGATACAATTGTTGGGAAACCAAACAGGTTCGATTTGAACACCCTTCCATACCTAAAAAAATAAACTATTTTAATGACATTGAATGATAAAAGTATAGATATATTTTCAAAATGAGAACTTGGTTCAAAGTGGAGATTAAATCAAACTTCATTTACATAAACTATGCCGAATATTAATCAGAATCTTTACTTTTTACGAAAATGGAAAGCTTATAAACTATGCGCGGGAAGCTTAGTGTTACGTGACTATTGAGCGCACAACACACTCTCATATTTTTTTTCCATTTGAAATTGTGCTTTATTATAAATTTGACATCCCATGCCTGATCCATATATATCATTCTCGACACATACGCCACACGAGTTTTCCTAAATGCGTAAAAAAGCAAGTAAAAGAAAACGAAAAGATGATTTATATTAACAAGAATGTGTGCCAGTATATCATCTCTGAGAAACACTTACGTCGTAAAATACAGAAAATCACGAAAAATACAAAGTATTGTGATAGATTAGTGACCTTGAGCAATGTTGTTCTAGAAATCTTCCCATAGAGTTTGATGAATGAGGCTTGAGATATTCTAAAGTTTCTCCCAACAATGGCCATCCCATGCTCCCTTTAGGAATATTGTTTGAGGACTCGTTTTTCACAAAAAAACACTTCAATACAATCAAAATTAGAAAATTTCCTACTAATATTGCTAACACCACTTGAAAAAAATACCCTTCAAACATTGCAATAAAAAGTGAAGCACTATTTTAACCCTTATATCAATAATTAAGATGCAGTACACTTTGTCTGTTGTGTATCTATGCATTCGTGTGCATATATATATATATATATACTGTGAGAGAGTTTGAAATAAATTAAGTATTGATTCTTTATTTGTTACCAAAAAAAGATGTGTATCAATGGGGGGACGTTTTTATGAATATTGCTCTACTTGGAGAAATTTTTATTGAACTTGAAAGTTGTAGCATTAATTGTTATCACTAAGATTAATTCATTTGAACTCAATCTATAGAATGATTTCCTAATATGCCCAAGTTTTTATGCATTCATGTTAAATTGGTGCAAAGGATAAAATTGATCATCTTAATTACTGCAAATTTTCACCATAATTTATGGAAATTCATATTAATTGGTCGTTGATCATGCTGTTTCTGGACAAACACCTATACACTGTACAGTTGCATATCCTTATATGGTCTAAAGTCGATGTCTCTGTTTAAGCATTAATGCTATAGAACCAGACTGATTATCGTACAGTCTTTTATGTAATTTTTAAAATTCTTTTGACACCCAACCAAAACAAAAATAAAACCCCAAATATAATATTTATGAAACCCTAGTTGAGACTACCCTAAACTTAAATATTAATTAAAAATATTTAAAATTTTAATGATTTTAATATATTTTATTTGACGATTCAACAAAATAAAAACTCAAATATAATATTATAGAACCCTATTTGAGACTATTCTAAACTTAAATATTAATTAAAAATATTAAATATATGGTCGAATAGCAGACTTTTAAATTTCGGGATGAAAATGAAATTTTAAATTTACATTAATGACTAGTGTGTTGAGAGTCTGGTTGAGTTTATCTGACTCATTAGCATTATTCCTATTTAAGTGTCATGCTCTCATGCGTTTCAAAGTAAGTGTCACTTTTATTTTTAAATAAAAAATAATTCAAATACCATTTTTTGTTAAAAAATTTACACCTTTAGCCTCATATTTAAGAAGTAGTTTTTGAATGAAATTGTTTCATGTCATCGAATAACACAGTTTTCAAAACATGAAACTGTCAAAATATATTTTTCGACTCCACAACTCTGCCTTTGATTGGTCGGCTCCGTTTTCTTCCTAGCAATTGAGAGATTACTTAGTCCTTGTAGAGAAATAATCCAAATTTAGAGACATGCATTTTCATTACTAATAAATCATTCTTATACTCGTAGGGAACAAAGAAAAGACAAAAATGAGATTGTTTATTTTTTGAAGTTCAGAAAAAAGGCTATTGGCTCCTTAAACTAGAGCATCAAAAAACCAAACTTTTAATATATACTACTAACACAATTCTCATTAAAAATATATAGAAATATGTAAAACAAAATTGATTTGATGTAGATGTTTGCATCCGAAATCCCACCAACATACATAGGTTTCTAATAAAATTGATAAGAACGTAAAGATAAATATTAATAAAACAAATAAAACAAATTTTCAAATTACTTTATTTGTTAATATATGTGTATAAAGTTAAAAAATAAATAAACGTGTACGTAGTTTCTACATGTGATATATCTTGTCCATAGTTTTCTCAACTAATCATTCGTATTGTTAATTATGCAACGTGCAAGATAAATAAATGAGATAGTAATTAATATTTATAATCTTGTTCCAATGAAAAGAAAGGTTATTTGTAATAAGTTAAGTTGCTCGTAATTAAAGTAACTCATGCTTGATCACCACCTAATTTATTCGCAAACTATGTCAATTTCGAGAAACTAGATACCGATCGAACTTCTTTTAATTGAACCGAAAAGTTAATTAAACTACTCTTTCCCCTCAAAATTGACACTAATAAGACGTGATAAAACTAGCTATATGTGTATTCGATCGATATTTATCATGCTAAACTCTTTTCAATTGTTAACTTATACACAGTATATTTATTCAGTCATTTATATATACATGCCATATTATAAGTTCACGTTATAATATAGCTAGGTTGGTTCACATGTCTCTTATAACTTATAAGGGGTTACTATCACAGGTAACATTTTTTTGAAATTTTTAATTTGGAAATATGGTTGTATTTGCTTTCTAAAGGGGCATATTTATCGCACGTTTGGTGCTGGCTAAATCATCACCTTTTTTTTTTGTTACTTCTCTTGAGCATATGAATTCTTTTGGTAAATTGTCACAATCGAAAAAAACTCTTTAATTAAAAGTGGACTTTGGTATAAGTACTCCTGGATTTTGTTCAATATATGTTCAAAGATACTTTATGAATAGCTCGTAAAAAATATGCATTCATATATATATATATATATATATATGCTCCATAAAACGAGACTCGTTGATTTGTGTATTTAACATTTTTAATTTTATTTAATTATACGCACCCTAGGGAACTTTTTAAGTTCAAATGTACACACACCTAGGGAATTTCAATTATCATGTGTTAGTGTAGCCTTGGTACGTATCGATATCACGTACGGGGCGGCTCAGCCCCAAGTCAAATAAGTCTTGGTTCTGGGGCAAAGACTTGGGTTGGGGCAAAAAATAAAAATAAAAAAATTGGTGCAATGGTTCAGGCCAATATAGTTATATAAATATCAGTTTATTATAAACTCAGTTTTAGTCCAAATTGGCATGGATTAATTCAATATTTGTAAAATAAAACACTCATGTGTGTGTGTGTGTATATATATATATATATATATATATATATAGATATATATATATATATAGATATAGATATATATATACATGAATTAAAATGAAGTTGATTTTATTTTATTTTTGTTTGATAAAAATGTTACGGACAACCGAATATTTGAGTTTTGGGCAATCCGTGGAGTCGGGCTGCCCCTGATGACGTATACCATTATAAAAAAAACTTTTAGGGTTTCACTAATACAAAACCATGCATCAGTACTGTTGTCGCTCCTCCATAAGACAACAACAACCGCGTTGTAAGCCAGTCAGACAAGGTTGGCAGTGATTTTCCAAGAATCAGAGCCGCCCCTTTGGCTAGCCAAAACAGGCCTGGTCGGATGACGGTCCGGGAATCATTTTTTCTTAGAAAAAAACTATACAAATGGGTGTATTTTTTTGTCCAATAAGATGTAAGAGTGAGAATATTCGGTCCCGGACTAAGGTATCTGTAAACTTTGGGATGACACTACCAACAAGATCAGCTAGCAACACCGAACTTATCTTATAATAGACAATCCGCATAAATTCCTCATCAGCAATGACTATTGCTCTTTTTTTCGATAAGTTGCCCTAGAGGAAAAGAAGAGCAGCATTTTTCGTTCCACGTCTTCGGGGTTTTCCCTGCCCGCAATATCCTTTCTGCAAACTAAACTCGGAACATTAACCACAACACAATAATATCCATTCACATCTTTTTTTATATATAAAATTACTGGGGAAAACACCATTTTTATTATATTGATATATCCATTCACATCAATTACATCTACATGATCTGAAATTGTTTCCTTCCAGGTTCTTTAAAAGACCACCGAACTTTGAGAGCCTGATCGAGGATCTAACCACTAAAGTTCCGCAGATTAAAAAACCAATGGTCATTAATATTATCAAAGACGAAATGCACAACTTCATTACAGTTTACTTAAAAGCATTCAAGTTTTTGGTCGGCCTCAAAATTTGAAAAGGCCGCAATCAAGGAAACCAAGTAAATTAAGAAAACTAAATCAAGCAATTGGATAAATACGCATGCCACAAAGATCGAGCCTTGTCATTCACATACCTTAGTTTATATATTCGATTTTGTATTGATGAGTAAGGATAATCCTTGACAAATTCCTTAAATTTCTTTTATTTCTTTCACAAGCTTCAGAATAAATTTAAGGTGCAATTATTATTAAGAATTTTTCGAATCTTTAAACACAATTGTTATGTACAGAGATACCAAGCTTAGAGATTTAGTTTAGCAAGGACCACTTAGTTTTATAAAACTAAATAATTTCTACAATAAGTAGTTTGTTTCGTAAGCCACATATTTCTATCTTCATGATCCCTTTAGCTTAAGCTATATCCATTCAACCAAAACTTGGACACTCTCATAAAATTTCAAAACCAAACAAAACAATGCTTACCTTTCACCCAACTCTCAAACCATGGATACCCGAAACTTCCAAAACACAGATCATCTCGAACTCCCTAAACGAAAACAACCAAAACATTACCAAAATCAAGCGCTTAGTCCTGACCCCAGAAAACCGAACAAAACTAGACCCATCTTCCGATAGAGACTTCTATGCGTTCCCTCGTTTTGTCACTCACGTAGACAACAATTTCATATCGACTCTAACACGCCTATACAGAGAGAGATTAACCCCTGGGTGTGAAATTCTAGACCTTATGAGCTCATGGGTTAGCCACTTACCAAAAGATGTGCAGTATAAGAAGGTGGTGGGACATGGGCTTAATGCACAAGAGCTGGCTCGAAATGATAGGCTCGATTATTTCTTTGTTAAGGACCTTAATCAAGACCAGAAACTGGAACTTGAAAGTTGTAGTTTAGATGCAGTTTTGTGTACTGTGAGTGTGCAGTACCTTCAACAGCCTGAAAAGGTCAGACAATATGGTACTTTTCATGGTTTAAGTTATAAAATTTTATCATCACATACAACACAGGCCTTATAATAGATAGATTTAAGCATAATCTCAGTGAAGTACAATTTACTACACGTAAACGTCGTCACTATAAGAAAAAGTTAAGATAGCAACAGTTTACTTTTTGAAAACTGTTGGTAAAGTGAGTGTCGCTAAATTTTAGCAACATACGCTCTGATGGTAAGCTGACATTTTATTGTAGTGCGTGTTGTTGGAAAGCTCAACCTTGTATGTTTCTGTGTGGAAAAGCTGAAATGAATATAATCATTTACTACTTTTAGGCCTTTTTTAGTTTGAGTTTTTAAGCTTGACTTTTTTGCTCCTTTGTGTAAAAGTTGGAAAACCAAAAAACTCATACTCTATCAATACAATAGTTATTAAACCTCAAAATGACTCTGGTTTATCTGCTTAAAACTGCAACCAAACAAATTCTTATTTAATAGAATGTATCAAGACCCAGTATTTATTTTAATTTAGCCATGTTCTCACTAAAAATGGCATACAGCAAAATTGCTGCAGAAGACTCTTTGACGGAACCATTTGTGGATATCCTCACTTTGCATCGTCTTATACTAATGTCAACTTATATTAGATACTTTGAATATGTATGACTTAAGTTAAATAAAGTTCTCCATCCGAACTTGTTACTAAAAAGGTTTTCTAAATTGTATTTTTTTTTTACTAATTTTCCAGGTGTTCGCCGAGGTAGCGCGGGTGCTAAGACCGGGTGGGGTGTTCATAGTCAGCTTTAGCAATAGAATGTTTTACGAAAAAGCTATCACAGCGTGGCGAGATTCTACTGCGTATGGTAGGGTGCAGCTGGTTACACAGTACTTTTAGTGTGTCGAAGGGTTCACACAACCCGAGATCATTCGAAAGTTGCCAGCTGGCAGAGACGAAACGGAAGACAACTCTCCATTCGGTTGGGTTAAAGGGTTTTTCGGGCTGGTTTCTGGGTCCGACCCATTTTACGCTCTGGTAGCTTATAAAAGTTATAAACCTATCTATGAATAATGAGCAATGATTACAAGGTATCAACAAGCAAATTTGATACAAAACTTCGAGAAAACCAAGTCAACTGTGTAATTCTGATGTAGCGATTCCAAAATTCTGTACAGATATTTACTATATTCTCAACGGAATAACCTAGTCAATTAACATGTTGCACTCCTCTAAAAAACTTGAAGCAATATCGCTGTGACATCGGTGCTTAAATTTTTGGTACAAAAAATTATCGAACAGGAAAAATCGGCTAAAAACCTAAGAAGATACAACCTTTTATGTGCGAACTGCAACTTACAGGCTCAAAAGTATATCTAATTCAGCTATATATGGGGGCGAGATCTTTGCAATTGACATCCCTCGGAAAAAAGAATATGTAATCAGTGTTGTTATTGTGGTCGTTTAACAGCTAGCAAGCTTTTTGGCATTTTCAACGGCTTTCACATAGATATACAATCGCCAGAGAATTGCATCATCCTACATATTCCATTAAAACAATGTCAGTAACATAGTCAAATATGAAAGATGTTTACATAATCACCGGAAAAACAAAACAAAACAAAAATCTACTTGCCTCTTCTTCAAGATTCACGTGAACTGTCTCTAAAGAATCTTTCTGTAATGGTTTGTTTTTCTGAATAATTTCTGCAACACGGTCAAGATTTCTACGAGGTAACTTTTGTATCAGTTTTTGAAGCTGTTGTTTCTCATCTGGAGTCATCAACCTGTTAACTAGAGGAGAAATCCTTGTTATCACATAATCATGCAAGATGAAATACATATCATATTCATCCAACACAAAAAATGCAATGAACAAAGACGGCAGATAGGCGCAACACTGCACTGAGTGCTATCAGACTTGTTTTCATAAACTAAATGAAGCAAACTCATCAATACTTAGAGAACATGCACAGTCATCTCTCTAAATGATAGATCATAAGCATGTATTTTTGCATTTAAAAACCACTACAAGGCCATAAATTCAAAAACACAATGTTAGCTGCAAAAATATGTGAGAAAATGGATGCTGAAAATGGAAGCATAATTTCCATACTTGGATTTTAGATGTACATAATTTTCTGTCCATTTGCCTTCAGAATATCCTTATTTAGGAAAGCCATTCTCAAAGGCATCCATTTTGTTTACATAGATACGAAATATTCTTTTGTTCGCTAACAACTGGAAAATTCTGGATCACTAAGCACTTATAGTAATAGCAATGTTTTAAATAGCGTTATCGCTACCGTAGCGTTTTTTCGAGAGAAACGCTAAAAGCGCAAATAGCGTTGCTACATAGCGCTTTGCGGTGTATTTTTTTTTGCCTAAATACATATAAATATAGCATTAAATTCAAAACATCTAATAAAAATTAACTAAATATATATAAAAAAATTGTAACTAATAATCACAAAATGATTATACTTGAGATGTCAGAGTATTTACTTTATTTGCAAGAGTTTTGGGGTTTGATTCTCTTTAAACTCCAATAATTTCATTAAAATTTTGAAAAAAAAAAAAAAAAATTATTTTTTTTGAACTGCACCCGCTATAGCGTAAATAGCGTTTCTATAGCCCGAATTTAGCGTTTTTCTATCCAAATAGCGTTTTAGCGTTGCGCTTTTCTTTCAAAAATCACTATCGTGCAACGTTACGAGCTCTTTAAAACAGTGAGTAATAGTATAAATGATTTTTACATGCACGTAAGATTAATCTGTACACTTCCCTTCACACACATTGATCCAACCATAAATATAACGAAACAAATGAGTTTTGATTAGGCAAAAACAGAGTTAAGAGCCTGCACAAATCTTCAATCAACACGTAAGCACAAATCCGGATATCAAAAGAAACGAACTTATGTCTCCAATTGCAAAAATAAGGCAGATATTACCACCTGTTAGAAGATTGCAATAGATCAAAAATCCCTTCAAGCTGCTGTTCCATGTGCTCTAGCTGAAAATTGAAGTACGTACCCTCATTATAACACTATGTATATACTGTCATAAAGCAACAGCATGATGATGTATGTACCTTGTCACAAAAAAATCGAGAACTTATAAAAATTACCGTTATGAGCAACTCATCAGAACATTTCTTGATTGAATATTCAACAGTTGCAGTGTCATTTTCTAGGAGGAACTGTAAATCATTATCTACCTGGAACAAGTAACCCAAAAACAAAAACAAATATAACTCATAAATCCAACTACGTACATAATAGGTTTAGATCGAAATCCCCGACATAAAATAGCAAAGTTTGAAAGACCAAACTGACTAAAGGCTACAAGCCTACAACTACACATCCCAAACAAAAAATCCCCCTAAAAAGACGGATTTTGCTTTATAACTCTCCAATGTTCTGTCTTGCATAGCAAGAACAAACATTAAAATGATTCAATGAACATCAGTTAACAAGAAGGATAAGAAGTGCTCTTACCTCTTTACTTTTCGCGTTTGTCTCTGAATTAGAACCAGAGTTTTGGTGCCCACAACGGTTGCATACGGACTAAAAAAAAAACACCAAATAGATAAACAAACAACTACAATATCTATAAAAATAACAGGATAGGCTGCATTCAAAAACCTGCGTACCTTGGATCGTTTTGGAACAGTTCTCTGTACTGTGGCTCCTGTGCACCTGCAAGAACACCTCTTAACAATCTTATTTCTCTCATCTCCATCATCTAACTCCTGCAGGCAATAAATCACTCACACATTTTTGTAAGGGAGTATTTTTCATAACAGAATATATAAAGTGTTGAAATTATAAGTTGTTTGGTTTTATTTGGTCCATTAGTTTATTTTTGTTGGACTAATAAGTTTTTGGGGCTTCTATGTAATTAGAATAAGCTAGCCCAATTTCTAGATTATTCTACAAGTTCTAAAAGTATCTAGAATAGTACTTGAGTAGAATATTATAAAGAATATGCTTAGAAAATTCTAGAGACGATTTTGGACCGTCAGATTGTTTTGATCTCCACCGTTGTTTGTGGTGGAGAAATAGTATAAATAGGTGCTACTTCCACCATTTGTATAACCACCAAAAAAAGAAGAAAAAATATATATATAAAGTTTTTTTCCCCTTTTATATTTCGGTTCGTGTGTTTTCGTTTTTAGCCTTCCCGATCCCTTTAAATACTTTCCAACAGTGGTATCAGAGCCTGTCGGTCCCAAAATGGCCGGAGGTATGACCCCCTTCATCCCCACACTTAAGAAGGATTTTTACGATAATTGGAACATACGAATGAAAGTGTTCCTCGGTTCCCAAGACGTATGGGAAATCGTAGAGAGCGGGTATGACGAACCTGGAGTAGGCGCCACCCAAACTCAAGCCCAAAGGGAGACGTTGAAGGAATTGAAGAAGAAGGATCGGAAGGCTCTCACCATCATCCATCAAGCTTTGGATGAAGTGATGTTTCAAAAGGTGGCGTGTGCAACCACGAGTAAACAAGCATGGGATATCTTGGAAAACTCTTTTAAAGGAGTTGACAAGGTGAAAAAGGTTCGACTACAAACCTTACGTGGTGATTTTGAGGCGTTACGTATGAAAGCCTCTGAATCGGTTGACGACTATTTTTCTCGAGTTCAAACGGTCGTCAATCAAATGAAAAGATGCGGAGAAGATTTAGATGACACTCGTGTTGTCGAAAAAATTCTACGGTCTTTAGATTCTAAGTGGGATTATATTGTTGTGGCCATCGAGGAATCTAAAGACGTAGAATCTATGACCGTGGATCAATTTTTGGGCTCGCTCCAAGCCCATGAAGACAAACTCAACAAAAGAGTTGTCAAAGAAGAGCCGCTCGAACAAGCTCTCCAAACGAAGTTTAGCATGAACAAGAAAAGTTTTGGCAACCCGAAAAGTCAACGAGGAAGAGGCCGAGGTCAAAGTTATGGCCGAGGTGGTTACAACTATTTCGAAAAGGAAGAAAGGAGACAAAACTCTTACCCGACGAGAGGCCGTGGAAGAGGGGGAAATTTTAATCAAAGTGGGAAACCGAGGTATGATAAATCTCAAATAAAATGTTATAATTGTCAAAAATTTGGTCATTACGCTTCAGAGTGTAGATCCGGTTCTAATAAAGTTGAGGAAAGGTCCAATTTTGCTAAAGAAAATGATGAACGGTCTACACTTTTATTTGCGCATAAAGGAAATGAAAATGGAGAAAATAATACGTGGTATTTAGACACGGGGGCTAGCAACCATATGTGCGGAAATAAAAATATATTTACCGAGCTTGATGAAACGGTAAATGGGGATATATATTTTGGTGATGAATCTAAAATTCCGGTAAAAGAAAAAGGGAAAGTTTTAATCCAATTGAAAAATGGAGAAAATGATTTTATCTCAAATGTTTATTATGTGCCAAATATGAAATCTAATATTTTGAGTTTGGGACAACTTTTGGAAAAAGGCTATGATATCCATATGAAGAATCTTAGTCTTTTATTGCGAGATAAAAATGGAAATTTGGTTGCAAAAGTCCCGATGTCGAAAAATAGAATGTTTTCGTTGAAAATAAATAATGGTGGGGCTAAATGTTTGAAAGCGTGTTTTAAAGAAAAAACGTGGCTTTGGCATTTGAGATTTGGCCATCTTAATTTTGGGGGATTAAAGTTGTTGAGTAATAAAAATATGGTGAAAGGTCTACCCCATATCGATCAACGAAGGATGCTTGTTTGGAAAACAACCGAGAAAAAGTTTTCCGAAAGAAGCAAGTACAAGAGCTAAAAGGCCGTTAGAACTTGTACATACAGATATTTGCGGCCCTATTAAGCCAAGTTCTCTCGGAAAAAGTAATTATTTTGCCCTTTTTATTGATGATTTTAGTCGAAAGACTTGGGCTTATTTTTTTGAAACAAAAATCCGATGTTTTTGATGCTTTCAAAAAATTTAAAGCACTTGTTGAAAATGAAAGCGGCCAAAAAATAAAGGCTATGAGATCGGATCGAGGGGGAGAATTTACCTCGAATGATTTTGAAAAATATTGTGAAGAAAATGGAATCTTTCGTCCTTTGACGGTTCCTTATACCCCACAACAAAACAGGGTTGTTGAAAGAAAAAATCGATCTCTTTTAAATATGGCCTGTAGCATGCTTAAAAGTAAAAATGTTCCAAAAGAGTTTTGGGCCGAAGCGGTTGATAGTGCGGTTTATCTATCGAACCGTTCCCCGTCTCGAAGTGTTTGGGGTAAAACCCCCGAAGAAGCATGGAGCGAAAGAAAGCCGGTTATATCTCATTTGAGAGTTTTTGGGAGCATTGCTTATGCTCATGTCCCGGACCAAAAAAGGTCCAAACTAGATGATAAAAGCGAAAAGTTTATTTTCATCGGTTACGATTCGAGGGCGAAAGGCTATAAGCTATATAATCCGGACAATGGGAAATTTGTCGTGAGGCGAGATGTTGAATTCGATGAAGAGGGAACATGAGAATGGTACAAAACGGATGAAGACTATGATTTTTTCCCTTATTATAGCGATGAAGATGATGAGCAAGTTGAAAGAGAAGAAGAGCCAAATACTCCACCTTCATCACCCCAATCACAAGGCCAAGTATCCCCGATTGATGAAAGTTTGAGCGAAAGACCACCGCGTTACCGGACCTTACAAGAGTTATACGAGGTAACCGAACCTATTGATAATATTACTCTTTTTTGTCTATTTGCGGGGTGTGAACCTATAGGTCTTGGAGAAGCAATGCAAAATAAAAATTGGAGGAATGCCATGGATGAAGAAATGAACTCGATAATAAAAAATGATACATGGGAATTGGCGGATTTACCGAAAGGCCACAAAGCTATTGGCGCTAAGTGGGTTTATAAGGAGAAAAAGAATGCAAGAGGAGAAACCGAAAAATATAAAGAAAGGTTGGTCGCGAAAGGATACAACCAAAAGGCCGGCATCGATTATGACGAGGTATTCGCTCCCGTAGCCCGTCTTGAAACTATAAGATTTTTAATTTCTTTAGCCGCTCAAAATAAATGGAAAATAAATCAAATGGATGTGAAATCGGCATTTTTAAATGGCAACTTAGAAGAAGAAGTTTATTTGCAACAACCACCGGGTTATGAAATTAAAGGGCATGAAAATAAAGTTTTAAAATTGAAAAAAGCGCTTTACGGTTTAAAACAAGCCCCCCGAGCTTGGAATACTAGGATTGATAAGTATTTCCAAGAAAATGATTTTATAAAATGTCCCCATGAGCATTCTCTTTATGAGAAAATGGATAAAAATGGTGATGTGTTGATTGTTTGCCTTTATGTTGATGATTTGATTTTTACGGGAAACAATCCAAAATTATTTGAGGATTTTAAAAGGGTAATGAGTTGGGAATTTGAAATGACGGATATTGGGCTTATGTCGTATTACCTTGGAATTGAAGTGAAACAAAACGAAAAGGGAATTTTTATTTCGCAAGAAGGTTATGCAAAAAATATTCTTAAAAGGTTTAAAATGGAAGGGTGTAAGCCGATAAATACGCCGGTGGATTGCGCTACAAAGTTGTCGAAATACTTTGAAGACGAAAGTGTGGACCCAACATTTTTCAAAAGTTTAGTTGGAAGCTTACGATACTTAACTATTACGAGACCGGATATTTTGTATGGAGTTGGTCTTATAAGCCGCTATATGGAAGCTCCATCGTTTTCTAATAATTTTGAGTTGATTGGCTATAGTGATAGCGATTGGGGAGGCGATATAGACGATCGAAAAAGTACTAGTGGATTTGTTTTTTATATGGGGGATACGGCTTTTACTTGGAGTTCGAAAAAACAACCCATCGTGACACTTTCTACTTGTGAAGCCGAGTATGTTGCCGCTAATTCGTGTATTTGCCATGCAATTTGGTTACGAAATTTATTGAAGGAATTGGGGATGCCACAAAATGAAGCGACAAAAGTATTTGTTGATAATAAGTCCGCGATAGCCCTCGCTAAGAATCTCGTGTTCCATGACCGAAGTAAGCACATCGATACGCGGTATCATTTTATTCGTGAATGTATTGAAAGAAATGATGTTGAAGTGAAGTATACGAAGTCCCAAGATCAAGTTGCGGATATTTTTACAAAGGCGCTCAAGTACGAAGACTTTCGAAGATTGAGAAATTTGCTCGGACTTACCAAACAAGCTTAAGGGGGAGTGTTGAAATTATAAGTTGTTTGGTTTTATTTGGTCCATTAGTTTATTTTTGTTGGGCTAATAAGTTTTTGGGGCTTCTATGTAATTAGAATAAGCTAGCCCAATTTCTAGATTATTCTACAAGTTCTAAAAGTATCTAGAATAGTCCTTGAGTAGAATATTATAAAGAATATGCTTAGAAAATTCTAGAGACGATTTTGGACCGTCAGATTGTTTTGATCTCCACCGTTGTTTGTGGTGGAGAAATAGTATAAATAGGTGGTACTTCCACCATTTGTATAACCACCAAAAAAAAAAGAAAAAATATATATAAAAAGTTTTTTTCCCCTTTTATATTTCGGTTCGTGTGTTTTCGTTTTTAGCCTTCCCGATCCCTTTAAATACTTTCCAACATAAAGGCAATAAAAACGGTTCAGGAAATTCTATTTCATGTTGCTGGACAACTTACAGAATCAGCTACAATAATGTGGGAAAAATGCTAAAATGGTACCAAACTTATTAGCTTTTAGTGATTTGGTATCCAACTTAACACACTTTCTAATTTGTTACCCAAGCTATACATTTTCATATACATTTTCATTCCAATTAAGGGACTTAACTCACATCCGGTCTTTTTTACCTAATTAACTCAAGCATATTAATTAGTGGTTTCACTTTAAATTTTTTAATACAACAATTGAAGGTTTCACATAGGTTAATCAATAGTAAAGGAGACTTGGTATGTGTTAAAAACCGATGATTGAAGACACATTGAGTCACTTAATTGGACTGAATACGTATAGGTTGGATACCAAATTAGAAAAAATGTTAGGTTGGGTACCAAATTAGAGCGAAATGTATAGGTTGGGTACTAAATTAGAAAAAGTGTTAGGTTTGGTAACAGATCGCTAAAAATTAATAAGTTGTGTATCATTTTAGCAATTTTCCCACAATATATTTTCCTGTAATCTCAACAAAAGGCTAGCTACTGTTTCAAAAATATCAAGATGGCATAAAAACCAGATTCTTTTATTTCAAAATTTCTACTGAAAAGCTTCAATAAACGGGTACTTTCCTAATCACTCGCTCTTCAACTTCAGTGTGTAACTACAATTAAATTACACCTTAATCTATTTTTTTTTAAATCCCCAGATCTCAAATCTATTTTTTTAAAAATCCCCAGATCTCATATGCTATTCATGTGCTTACAATCATAATCTCTATCCAAAGCTTCAACAAAACGAGTGCTTCTAAATCACTTGCTCACCAACTTCAATGTTTTACAACAATTCTATCGATAATTTATGGATTCTTATTCCTCATTACTCTACAATTCTAAACTTTATTATTAAAAAAAGAACTATTCTTTTTACACTTCTCCTCTAATCTCAAGGAAGAGCTTGATACAAACCAAATGTTTATAATTCATAATTTCTATTGAAAAGCTTCAATGAACGAGTGTTTACCTAAATCACTAACTCATTGATGACAATGGTTCACTACAATTATATCAACGATATTTAGATCCTCGCTTATCTTATATGGAGTATAAAGCAAAGGAAATGGATTTACGAGAAATGAAGACATAGAATTTGTATCATTACATTTTCTAAAAGGCAGAAAAAGTATATGAAATTTTCTTTCATGTTCCATCGCTTATGCCTCTTAAGAGGGTAGATAACTTGCAATAACCAGCTACAGAGAAGGGCGTATATGTCAAAAATTCTACGGAAGGCATAAAAATCACAAGCGTATATTTAAATTGAAAGTTTCGACAAAAACGCATACTCATCAGCTGCAGTGTTTCACTACAATTATACTTCGTATTACTGATATGGACCCTTACTTCCTCATAAATCTTATTCAAAACAAAGGAAAGGGTATCTAGCAATACAAAAAAGAGCATAGAAGAGAATCAAAACCAGATGTTGATGGACAAACTAACCGAGAAAGATGATGATAACATCCTTCTTTTTAGGTCTTTCTCCCACAGTACCACTGTCACATACTGCAGTTAATCTATCAATTAAACTATTTTTCGTCCTCAACTCTGAATGTAACTGACAAAGTGCAAGAACGGGATCTAGCATCTGCATTAAAACAGAATAAAGAATTTTATAAAATAATTGAATCTCTTTACTTCAAACTACCTAGGTTCACAGTCACGGCCACGAGCAGAAACACGCATCTAATCAAAAGGCTATTTGAAAACACTAGAGGGGGAAACTGTAATGCTCTAATTAAGTTATATACATTCTCAACTTATTTATTTATATGGAAAAGTGAGTACTTGACATCCCATCTAGTGGTTTTCTGCCGATCAGAATCAAGTTCTTTCTTGTCAATGAACTTTCTAAGAATTCATCAGAGACTGGTATGAGACTATATATTTGGTTCATATTACAATTTTGATGCAAAAAATGGTCTCACAAGTCACAAGTAGCTTGTTTTTAATAAAAAAAATTCTTTTAAAATCAACAAAAAAAAAAAAAAAGGCCCCTATAGCTCAGTGGTAGAGCGACGTATTCTGTATTCTCTCCCGTTATTTACAATAATAATGAACTTTTTTTTACTATATAAAAAAAAAGGGCATTTTTCATTTATATTTTTTCTTTTTTGGAAGCTAATTATATAGAAACTTTCCTTAATTAGTCTTAAGACTCTTAACAAGAGTTCTATTTGGTTACAATTGTTTCAGTTAAAAGAGTAAAAATAATACTGTAATATATATATATATATATATATATAGTCTCCAAAACTTGAACAAGAAACATAATTTAACGGGCATCTTTCTAGTGATTTGGTTATAAAGTTGTAAATCATCGTAGCAAATTTGGTTATAAAGTTGTAAATCATCTTAAGGCCAAACGTTTTCACTTTTTTACATTTTTTGTTCAGTTTTCTCAAAATATTATATAAACTATTAATTATACCATTTCGTCCCTGTATAGCTTCAATTAAACGAGTAAAAGTTTTCTAGGGTTTGAAGGTTTGAACGAGTAAAATAAATTAAACGACCAAAATGTATCCTTTTCAAAAAAGAAAAGAAAATGGGACCAAATTAAGCTAAGAAAGCTATATATATACAGACTCTTTACTACTATAATTGAAAGAATTAATTAATAAAATCTAATGTAATTATGGGAATGCAACATATATACTCTTTAATTAACAAGTTATGAAAACCAAGCATTTTAATATAAAATTCAACTATACGTTTATTATCAACCATTCATTTCCATGTTTTTTAAGTAGTATTCCTGCATAAATTTGTGAATGAATTGAACTATATTTCTCATTTTCATATGTTCAATAATTCATGTAATGAAAATATATGTTGGTACTTAATTATGGGGGACATATATGTCCATAAATTCATGTAACACTGTTGTTTATGGTGGGGGACAACTTACTTAGATTCTGTCAATTTCGTCAAACTTTTAATCTGTAATTTATTTTCAAAAAAGAAATTCTAGAAGTTTGTTATGATTATTACTTTTTTGACTACTCATTTGCCGCATTGGAGATAAAAATAATATATTACGTGCAATAGGGTAACCTTTTTAGCATAAAAAGCATTACTTGTGGTTGAAGTGTTCGTATTAATTTAATGCAAAATTATTCCCATTTATAATTTTACTTATAAGCCAACATTTTTTTTGGAATAAAATGATTAAAAGTTGTTTCATTCAAATAATATTCATTTTCTATAATTTTGTAAGTGAATGGAGGCTAAGGACTTGTTTATCAGCTTTGAGCAAAAAAATATGGTTTATTCTATACTATAAAAAGTACTATTAGCTAGGTTCACTTTACTTACAACTTTTAATTTTTCCAGATTAGAAGGAAAAAAAATCAGTTTTCTAAAGTTGATTAATTAACCAAATTCATTTTCTTCATGTAGAAAGGCATATGTTTAAAAAATGAACCCAAGTGTTTTACAAGAATCGTATCTTTTTTGCAGGAATAAGCTTAAATTTATCAGTTAATTAGGTCGACATTTTTTTCCTTTTCTTATTCTTAATTATCTTATTTAAAAAAGATAAAATACTATCATGTAATTAAGCATCTCGTTATAAGATTTGAAACTATGCACCTTTTATTTGATAGTGCGGGTTATGGATGACTCTAGGCTAGACCGAGTTGATAGTATATTATTACTCCTATCCCTTTTATACTTTCTTATATAAGCATGAATTATAATCAAATATATATATTCATCAATATAAACCATGTGAATGCAGTACTTAAATGCAGAACATTATATTCCAAAAAAGGGAATTGGCCATGTGTAGCCATTATTTGTGTTTCTCTCAAGTCATTTTCAGTATAAGAATGATCGTGAAAGAAAGGGAACATGTTCACAAGCTAGCACGAGTATTGTGATTTTATGAAAAAATGCCACCAAAAGGCAATTACTATTAACATGTGTATTTATTTATAGAATTAGAAGATTGAATATTGAATATGTGTGTGCTTATATATATATATATATATATGTTTTATCAGCTTGTTTCAAAGCATTGTCTTTTTTGTCTATCTTTTATAATTAAGGCAAAGTTCGAAGAATAAATCAATAAACGTGTTGCTTAAGTGTAATCATTTTATAATAATTCTTAATAAAACCGAAAAATGATAGACTTGTCATTTATATCAATAAACGTGGTAATTAATCATTGGATCGCTAACATGAATACTATAATTGTAAATTAATTACACTGAAAAGCAAAAAAGAATGGAACATTATTTTATATATATATAGATGCCTCTATTGGGCGGTAACCAATTTAAATTTGCATGGTTTGAGCCACAAAACAGGTGTCCAAAACTCAAATGAAAACTGAGTTTTTAAAGCAAAAGTCTTAAATATACAAAGGCAAAAGAGAAGAAAAACAAAAGGCATGCATTATGTGGCTTTTGAATTTGTTTTAATAAAGCATCTTAGCTTAACCTAAACGATAAAACAAGCAAACTTATTTTATGTGATAACACTAAAAACTGAATATATTAAAAATAAAATAACAGCTCCACCATTCTTTGTTGCGATTACAATCTCAAATTCTCAGTTCTCATACTTTACAAAAATATTATTTTAACTTTTAAGGCATTTTTTACTTGCATTGTTTTAATAAAATCAAAGGTACTGTAATATATTTCGCAATTCTTGCTAAAGTTAATAAATCATATTCTGGCAATTAACCACTAAAAAAGTTGTTGGATCCTGATCCGTTGTAAACAAACAAACAATGAAATGTTGACACGTTCAAGATATATAGATCCATGCTACAAAAAATATACAAACAGTAGAACTTATGCCTTTATCAATAAAATAAATTATACTACAATATTGAAATATCAAAATGAATTCATCTATAACCGAGTTTATCAAATAAACTTAATTTAGTGTAATGTGTTTTCAAGTTTCAATTTGGTGTTGTACTGATTTTACCAAATAAACTTCATCTGGTGTATTTTCGTTGATTTTTTTTGACGAAACATGATATCTCACCCGGAACTTGTTTTATTTTTTACATACCATTTGTCATTTCAAGAAAAGAAAAAAAACATGCAATTTCACTTGGTTTTTCGATTTAACGTCTACCTGATATGTCCCATTATCATAACTCTTTCACTTATTCGAGACCGACAGCTCTTCTTGAGAGTTTATATATTTTCAAACCCTTAAAAGTAATTAAGTTATTCTCTTTTTTATTATTTAATTTGATTACATTTCCAGTTTGGTATTCATAATTAAGTTGCATATACTTGATGAAATCTATATGACGGCCACATTATTAATTTATTTGCATATTTTTATTTGAATATTGTTTGTTGTTATATATATTAATGAAAATGAAGAAGTGGAACATGGGCAATTAAAAAGACAAACTTTTAGAGAGTGATGTCTATTTCACACCAAAATAACAATAATGCAACACCTCCATGCGCAAATTCCTCACTTTTACATCAAAATTAAATTAAATTAAATACAAGGATACTACATTAATGGTCTCTATAACTCTTTACAATTTTTTTTTAGGGTCATTATATTTTCAATTACAACAATATGGTATTCCTCCAGCGCGCTGTTATAAACTTGCGATTATTAATGTATAAAGTCCTGAATTTTAATTGTTTAATATAGTTAATTAATCAAAAGTGTCGTTTACAAATCCGAGCTCATTTGACTTTAACTTTTAAGACAAACACTAAAACTGTTCTGAAACCCGAGATGCTTAATATTTTCTAATTTTTCAAGGTCAAGATGATATACAATTGATCCATTTTGTAAAATTAATTATTGTGTATTTTTCAAGCCGAAATTAGAACATCGTATGGTAAAAGAACAAGACAATTTGCTCATAATTTCCAACTTAAGCAAGCCCAAAAAACTACTCCGTAAACTAGTTTACTCTTTTTGTTATCCTCTCATTCTCGAGAGAATAAGAAAAGAATGCACCTTACTTAATATTGTCTTAATTCTACTAACTTATGTTGGAACTAGTGTCTTAAAAAGCGAACTATATAGACGGAAATTAGACGTAACGTAAAAAAGTAACCCAAGATGCTTAACAAATTAAGCGAAACTAAAAGGATTAGATAGTGATTAAGCGTAATTAGACAAGATTAAGTCTTAACGAGACCAAGACTTTTGAACTACTTTTTATTACTTACGTATTAGAAATATGTATTAGAGACTAAATCTTTAGGTATATTAAAAGCTAGAACTGTTAATGTTGTTTTTTGATATTACAAATACCAAATAAAAATCTGTTACATACTTTAAAAAACCGTTAAATGTACTTTTATCCAAACCAAACCAAAACATGACATATACATATACATATACATATACATATACATATACATATACATACATATACATACATATATGTTATAAAAGCCACAGTGATAAACCACTTTTCCAAATTTTGAAATCTTGTTTTTTTTTTATTGAAAAAATGGGTGGGATGACGTCATCAATGGCAGCAAAGTTTGCATTTTTTCCGCCATCTCCGCCGTCGTATAAACTGATAACCGATGACCCGACTGGGCTGTTGCTGCTCAGCCCGTTCCCACACCGTGAAAACGTTGAGGTAGTTTTATTTTTTAAAAGAAAATGTTAAAATGGGATTATTGTAAGTGTACATTTTTATGATATGAGATTGGAGCTTGTGTGGTGGTTAATAGTGTTTAAGAAAAAAGGAAGAATGAGTAAATCCAGCTTAAATTTTGGCCAAAATAAGCTTAGTTTTAAACTATATACGCACAACAGCTTACAAGAAAAAAGCGAGAGCAAATGAAGTATAAACTGTGATCAGAAGAAGAAGAAAAAAAACTGCATTCGGGTAAAAATGTAGCATTGCATTTGTTCTAGTTTGAGTGATACATAGTGTTTTCTCATTGTTTCTTATTAATGTTAAAAGTAATTTTATAAACCAAGGAAAATGAGGAAACAGTAGGTCAATCCAGCTTAAGAAACTCTTCACTTATTAGTTCTGCTTTAAAACCAAAATGCCAGTTTTTAGAATGAAAAATATGGGGGAAAATTGGTCGATCTTGCTTAATTTTTTTCACTCATTTAGGCTGAAACAACAAATAAGCTCAGTTCTATGCAGAATAACCAAATCCAAAGCAGCTTTTAAAAGTGATAAAGGCAAAAACAACGAGATTACAAGCTGCAACCAAGGAAGTTTTTATCCTATATATACTAAAGAGTTCCAGTTTTAGTCGGTGTTCTTATTCTACTCCGAATTTTAACCAAAAGAGCTATCTTTTCTCAAAATGTAAAAGATGTTGGGTCAATCTTAAGCTTAAATCTTTTAGCTTATTCGGGGTAAAACAACAACTTTATAGCTGGACAGCCAGATGCAAATCTTCAACAACAAAACTGAGCAAAAGTATGATATATATAATTTTCACTACAATAATAATATTTTACATATAGGGGTGTACATTTGTTTTATAATTATTAGAAGTACCGTAAGTTTTACTCTAAAAGCCTCTCTTTTCAGGTGCTAAAACTGAACACTAGAAAGGGGAATGAAGTTGTGGGGGTGTACATTAGACACCCTATGGCGAATAGCACCATAGTTTACTCTCATGGAAATGCTGCTGATCTCGGGCAGATGTATGAGCTCTTCCTCGAATTATCTATCCACTTGAAAGTTAATATCATTGGGTAACACAACTATCTTTCCCTCTGCTTGTGAATTTAAGTTCAGTTTCTTTATCAGCTCGAAACTTATGGTTGAATAATGTTTGTGTATGAAATCTTGTCATTGTGTTCATGTTTTGCGATTCTAGGTTTTTAGATGTTTTATATATAAGAATGATGCTTCTCTCAGGTCACGAATGGCGGATGACACTGTTTGCGCAATATCGCTGAAAAATTAAAGATTTTCAAACATTTAGACGCTTGATAGAGTGATAAATCTTCTAGCTTTTAGGGGGAATTGCGAATAATATGAGCTTACATAGCTTAAATGTTGTAAGCAAATATGTTAAGCCTGTCTGCTCTCCAAGCAAACTTTGTTTGGTTACAACTTTCGAGCATTTAAGCTGCGTGAAGGGAAACATTGGGTCTTTTGACCCTAAAAACTTCCATCCTTCACTGGTCGAAAATGAAAAAAGAGAAACAGCTATTGAAGTTGACTTACCAAATGCAGTATAACTTCTTAAGTGAAAAGGCTAAAAGATTAAGGTTATAAAAACTACAAGCAAGCCTGTCATTAGTATCGAGCTAAATCAGTCTGAGAACTTTTAACTTTTTTCTCTCCTTTATGATCTCTTAAACGGCAATATGGTATGGAAATGTTTCTGCACTTTCTATAATAAAAAAATAAAAATAAAAAGAGAATACGCTTCTGCATATAATTATGTGTAGTTTAGATGATTTGATTATCATATGAAAATAGATTAGTATCTTCTTAGTCTGCGCTTTGTTTTGAGCATCCACTTTGAATGCAACAATCCTACTCGTCGTCATCTCTTTGTATAATTGTGATGTTCTGAGGTCTGGTGTTTGGTTTTGAGTTCATAAAGCTGAGTTTGGATATAGAAACTTCATTGCTCTGTGTGATTTTGGGAACTCGTTTTCATTTTTTTAGGCTTTTAGCTATTGTGTGATTTTAGGAAATCAAATTCATTATTTTATCTATCATGATGCTTCTTTCTTTCTGCAATTTTATATAATAATCGCCATGTTGATATAGAATCTAGTGTACGGGTTTATCTGTCCTCTCTAGGATCTCAGACTTCATTAATCACAAGTTTACATCGACCACTTCCCCGTCTGAGCTTTAACTAATATTCCTCGGCCCACAATGTACTTAATACATCAGAATTGCAGTGATTTGATTAGTATTACTATTAGTAAAAAGAGTTCAAATACAATATTAACTATCAGTTTGTATGTCCAGGTATGATTACTCCGGATATGGACAGTCCACTGGCAAGGTTTGAGAAAAAATATGAACATTTTCATAATAGTACTTATAATTTGACTCCGACTTGTTAGGAAGAGTTTTACTAACAACCAACGTATTCAATTATGTTTGCAGCCAAGCGAGCAAAATACCTATTACGATATAGAAGCCGTATATAAATGTTTAGGTGAAAGCTACGGTACAAAGCAGGAGGATATAATATTGTACGGACAATCTGTAGGTAGTGGACCCACGTTAGACCTTGCAGTTCGTTTGCCTCGTTTGAGAGCCGTGGTTTTACATAGCCCTATACTATCTGGTTTCAGGGTCATGTATCCTGTTAAACGTTCATACTTTTTCGACATTTATAAGGTAACATAAATCAATTCTATGTAAGTATTTGAAACATTTTTTTCCGGTTTAAAATGCTTACTATCGCGGAATTTAATTCAACACTCTGTATACGGAAATTGATATGGGTTGGAGAAACCGCATCCTGTCAAGCCTTAATACCTTTTCAATATTTACAAGTTTACAATACATATAACGTAACTCAACAAGTGAGGGTCCCCATGATTTCAACGGAACTTCGACCTTGATCCTTTTTGTATCAGTTGCAATATCATGAGTCTACATAGTTTGAGTAAGTTAAAACGCTGGTCCCTATATCATTTACAGCGATGAAGATGACCAATAGTGTAAAACATAAGATCCACAGATGCACTTTATACAGAAAATGGGGACTAGGGCTGTAACTTATTAAAACTATGATCAACCAATGCTTCTCCCAAGTTATGGGACCATTACTGTAATTCACCGGAATGGTCGATATGCATATGTTTGAGTTTCGTTCGTGTGTTTTTTTACTAGTTAAGCGATAATTTTTTGTTCTGATTGGTGCAGAACATTGACAAGATCCCCTTGGTGAAATGTCCTGTGCTGATCATTCATGTATGTAAACTTGGCTTTCTTTTACTCTGATATAATTATATTAAACAAAATGCAAACATGTAGTTATATCTCTATGTTCTGAAATCATAAAAAAAACTAACAGGCAAAAGAGAGACAGATTCTTAGATCTGTTGTGCGTATGTTAGCAATTTTGATAAGAGCAACGATAGGCAAACAAACGTGGATAATTTTTTTTTACATAGTTTCTGAATTATCAAACTGGCAACTACTCTACTACTCCAGAAAAGAAACCACCACGGGATTCCTCAAAAATGCAAATCTAGAAAATTTATAAGATCAAGGCCTTGTGACCTTGTCTGGTTACTGCTTTGATCTCAGCTCTTTTGCTGAAAAAGTGAACTATATATGTTTGGCTAGCGTAATAGCTACATTTTTTCTTATCTTGTACTCTGAATAAGCTAGAAGTGAGCTGGACTAACCATAGCTTTTCTGTCTAACGCAAAGATTCCAACTTATTTGCTAAAGCAGTTACATCCAAGCAAGGCCATTTGTTCATAACTTATAAGTAGACTGTGTTTGGTTGTCCAGCTAAAAAGCTTCGTTGTCGGTTTACAATAATGAAAATTTTGGACATTTTGAATGAACTTAGCTTTTGTTTCCATCTTTAAAAGGTGCAGCCAAGCTAGCCCTAAAGAAAAGATCACCGACCTATTCGTCATTTTCATATATTCCATTAGAAAACTGATATATATATAATTTTTAAAACATTTAACAGGGAACTGCAGATGAGGTAGTGAATTGGTCTCATGGGAAGCAACTATGGGATTTATGTAAAGAGAAATATGAGCCACTGTGGCTTAAAGGGGCAAACCACTGCAATGTAGAGCTATACCCAGAATATATAAGGCACTTAAAGAAATTCATATATACTGTTGAAAAATCACCTTCACAAAGATACTCATACAGAATGAGCACAAGCACAGATTTTTCTGAGACCTCGAGGAAGAGTACCGACCGAAGAGAAAAACCACGAAAAAGCACCGAAAAAACAAAAAGTTTGAAAAATGATTCAAATCATAATGGTGTTGATAAGGTGGAAAGAGTGAGAATGTCATTTGATCAAATGGAAAGGTCTAGGAGAAGCATTGATTGCTTTGAAAAATCACGGAAAAGCGTTGATAAGATTGATAAAGGTAGAAAGAGCGTTGATCAGTTGGATAAAATGAGACCCTTGTAAAGTTTTTGGTGCTGGAAAATCTGCATCTTTTTTTGTTTCGAAATATTTCCCAGCAAGTTATGGTCATGATCCATTTAACTTTGCTTGTGCAAGTTGTGTAATAATTATAGCAAAAGGAAAATGCAAAAGTTGTGGTTTTTCTGAATTTCGGGTGTGCCATACTAGATGAGTATATATACTATCCATGTTTGTATACTTCGACTAGCTCATTATTAAGACAGTTTCTACTGTTCATTACGGAAAAAGTTAATCCTTCAAAAATTAGAAAAATAATCCCTGAGTTATGGTCATATGATTCTTTCACTTTGCTTGTGCAAATTTGTTTTATATCAATAAAAATAAAAATGAATGATGGTTTTTCAAGTATCTGGTTTGTCATTTTTTATGGGTATAATTTTCATTCTTATTGACACCAGTTCCTGTTATATTTATAATGCAAAATCATCATTCTTCTGCAAAAAGACCTCCACTAAAAAAAGAAACTTTATTATCTTTAAGGAGTGTACAGAAAAACATAAACATACAATTCTACTTATTCTAAGCACATCCGTGTTTCCTTTCTCTTCCTATGACGGTGCAACATTCTGCATAATTTGTGTGCATAAGGTATATAAAGCGAAAACAAAAACAAAAGGGTAGTTTACTAATTTGGCTAACTTCTGCTGTATTGGACGATGGCAGTAGGGGGAAGACGACCGATACAGATCTCATGAACGATGGTAAACAATGGGAACAGATCTAACCATCCTCTGTATCTCAACACCTCGTACACCTCCATCGCAGTCGAAACGCCCTTCAAAATAAACATAGAACAAAATTTTAGTTTCCTGTTGGCTATAGCTTCACTAAAATAGTGAGAACAGAGACTCAGCAGATGTGTTTGGCGAAAACTGAAGAGTTACTACTTTTTTATAGTAGTGAAACGTATACTGTTGTATAATGATCATAAAGGAAATAATTTTGTTGTTATACCACACTATTTACTCCAATAAAAAGAAAACCAAAACTATACTTTTGCGTGCTAATCAACCAAAAAATTGTAATTGTAAAAAATTCAGGTTAGACTTTTCTACAAGCGTTGTAACAATGTTTAAAAGGAAATAAATCAACTAATTTCAGGTTCATATAACTTAAAACTTCTACCTGTTAGACTGACCAGCAAAACTCAAGGTACAACTTAAAAGAAAATTGAGCCTAACAACCGAGGCTGAGCAACAAAAGAAGCCAATTTATGTAGTTTTACACTCTAAACAGTACAAAATTTTGTAACTACCTGCAATTTCTGGCCCTGCAGCATCTCAGCTTCGAGCTCATCGAATGACCTGTACATGGATAAGATAGGTTATCATCATGATTACTACTAAAGATGAATTTCACTAATAATTACGAAAACAGCTAAAAGAAAAAACGCTTATAATAGACCTTTTTCCGCCGCTTCTAGCAAAAGCCTCGGCACATTTCCTGTTTCTTCCTCCTACTGCCATATTCAAACAGCGTGTTAAAAAATAATTGATACACAAAATGGGTCATAACTCTCAACTTTTTAATAGAAAAAAACATGTAATTATCGTACAGCAAGTTGTAATAAGATCACCAACACCACAGCTCTCGAAAAAAGTGTTGTCCTTCACAGATGAGAAGAGGAGCTTCGAGAACGCCTTCATTTCTCTCAAACCAATCCTCATTATTGCAGCCTATATACACCAAAAAAGAAGTTAAATACACCGAATACTGAATGCAATGGGATTCAAAAAGTATGTGTTTGGTTGGGTTACAGAATATGTCATGATAGTAATGTTTTTCGACAAAATTTGCAAAATAAAAATAAAAATAGGTAAATAAACTCGCTTTTGAACCAATAAGTTTGCCTTTTGAGTAAATAAGCTAGAGTTTAACAACTTAAAGAAAAAGATATGAATACAAAAAAACTGGCATTTAAGCCGAGAAAAAAACAGCTCTTAAGCAGTATAACATGGGACGTTGGATTTGGATTATCACTTTGGACTGTTACGTTCACTGACAACCCAAGCACGGTCCAACTTGGACACTTAATCCCAGAACGATAAAAGATGTGACCGGACTAGGCCTAAGGGAATACAACATGTCCGTGATATAAAAATGCACATCAATTTTTTGGTCTTGCCTTTGTGTTATTGCCCATTTCGAGGCCATCCACAAAACCTGCAGCTAAAGCCACCACGTTTTTAAGGGTTCCGCATAGCTCAACTCCCTCTACATCTTGAACCTGTTATTCCACATCATTAGTAGTTCTCTTAAATTAGAAAATTTTAATTAATCTTCACTAGTTGTGCAAAAAGAGGTGGTCAGAAGGATGGTTTATCAGTTGCAGATTTTAAGCAAAAAGAGGTGGCTTACTTGAAACTGAGGCCTTGTTCATTGCAGCTTTAAGCTCACTTTGTTTTCCTTTTTACGGAAATGTTGGATTGCATTTGGTTGATGAACTAATAAAAATTGATATTTTCAGGTGTTTTTGCCTTGAAAAGCTAGCAGCTTTACGCTATATGAATACGTTCAAAATATAAAAATTGCTTAAAAGCTGCAATTTAGAAAACCCTGGAAGAAAACTGGCTTCGTTAAGCATAAAATTCTTAGTTTTTCAGCCAACAAAACCATTAAAAATTTATGTTTTGAAGTTGAACAACCGAATACACTGCAACTAATAAAAGCGAAAAACATAGCTGAAAGACTTGCAATCAAACAAGGCTAGAATCCGAAGCTGTAATACAAAAAATGCTCTATGTTTGAGCTATTGAAATTACTAATACAAAGAAAAGAACTCACAGGTGAAACCATGAAATAATTAGTATTGAAAAGCTGAACCCATTTCTCAGCTATCTCTCGGTGGTTCTCTCTGTATCCAACCGTCGCTTCACTGAATTTCTCCATTGCAATCTACAGTCAACAATGTCTCAATAAGTATTATACTAAAAAAGTATGTTAATTAAGCAAATGTGCAATTTAGAAAATTTATGTAGCAATAAGTCAAAAATGTTATCCATCTTGCAGTTTAGTTGTATATACTGACAGTCTACAACATAACTTGAAAACCTACGACACCAGAGAGCACCCACCATAATATCATAGTATACCATTTTCGCAATACAAGTGATGGAATAGAATACCTAACAAGAAATCTTCCAAAAAAACTAGAATTTTATTATAACTACCTCATTAGCAATATTAGCTCCCATTAAAACGCAACAGTTCACCCCGAGCTGGTCCTTAATTAGCGAAGAGACCATACACGGACCTTCCATTTTGACCTCCATTCCTTTTATCAACGAAATTGCTTCGGCGTCTTTTCTCAATTTTCCAGATATACTTTTACATATTCCTTCCATGAACTGATGTGGTGTCACAAATACTAACATGTTTGCATCCCTAACTGCATACAATATATACATATGAATTTCCATAAAAGGATTTGAAAATGGATTAAGCTTGTTTGGATGAAGCTTTTAGGAAACAGGTTGACTTATTTTAGGCTGATGAAAAATCTAGAATAATGCATCTTAAATCTTCTAGCTTTCTCAAGCAAAACAGCCAAATGAAATAAAAATATACGCTAAATGCAGTGCAACTTATGAGCACATAAGATGGGTTGAAAACTATAACCAAAATACCAAATTCCCTATGAAAACAGGAAAATGGAAACAAAAACGAAGTTTAATAAATGGTAAAACATGGTACATCTTAGTTTCTCTAGCTTTTTCGGATGAAAGGACCTAAAGTTTCAAACTTTTAAGCTGATCAAACAAATAGACTGCAGCTTATGAGCAAGACAAAAGATAAAATTTGCAGTTTATCTACAACCAAATGCACTGAGGAAACAGGAAAATTGAAGAGAAAACGAAATCACTTTCAACAACAAAATACCTGCATGTTCAAGATCAGGATCAGCAACAACATTTTTTCCAAGCTTTATACCAGGAAGATATTTCACATTCTCCTGTTAAAAAATATGGGTCAAAAAACGATTTAACTATTCACTTGAACTTAACAAAATTAAAATGTGAATAGAAGTTACATTGGCTTCATTCATGACTTGAGAGAGTTTCTCCCCACTAGGTAATGTCTCCTCAAATACCCACATTCTAACTTCATCTGAATAAGAAAGTAAACAATATAAATCTCAAAAACACTATAACGTGTTCGGTAATAGCCTCTAAGAACAAAAAAGTTAGTGCTTTTATTAGGTTTTAATAGGAGTTTAGTTAGTAAAACAACATATCTTTAAAGTTTTCTCAAACAAGTACATTACAACAAATAAATAAAAAACAATTAAAGTTGGTTCAGAAACTACAATCAAACATATAGTGTGAACTTAACAAATAAACTGCCAATTATGCACAATAATGAATGAATCAGTGAGAAAGCCAAATTCTTACCAAATATCCACATATAGGAATATATAAGTAAAATGATTCAACCCTCAAAATTAAAAAAAAAAAAAAAAAGATCAAATTTTTTTCACACTCAATTAGCTACCCAAGAACAACAATAATGATGTCATAAAAATGAAAAGAGCAAACCAAAGAAACAACTGTATACGGTATCAGGTTAATGCATTAATATACACATACAATCAACCAAGAGTCTTTCTTGAGTGCTAAAGCTCCTGCAATGTGCGGGTCCGGGGAGGGGTCGGTCCACTTTGGGCCTAATGTAGACAGCCTTCCCTTGCATTTCTGCAAGAAGCTGCTTCTACGACTCCAACGCCTAAAACTACTTATTGTGGAAACATAAAATAAAATAATAAAAAAAAGGATGAGAAATACCCACATTCTAATTTCATAGGAATATAAACTAAAGAGACTCAACCCCCCAAAAAGATCAAATCTTTTTCACACCCAAATAGCTAAAACCCAAGAACAACAATGTTGATGTCATAAAAATGAGAAGAGCAAACCAAAGAAACAACTGTATACAGCATATGGTTAACGTATGGATATGGCAGGAACACGTGCATCCAGCAGGAATCGAAAAACATACACAAAGAAGCAGTGGCAGAACTAAAACTGTTTTTTTCATAAATATGGAGATGCAAAAAGGCTAAAACCAATAAAACAAAACAAGATACTTGGTAAAAAAATTGTTTTTTTCTTAATATGAGGGTGGTGAAGTCCCTTTTAGCCTACTAATAGTTCCTCCCCTACAAACAATAAAACCAAGATTCTTTCTTGGGTTGGCCTAAAAAACTAAGGACAAACCCGGGGAGGAGTCGGGCCACTTTGGGCCTAATTTACATGAACTAGTAGTAGGTTAAAAGGGACCTCAACACCCTCGTATCGAGAAAAAAAACTGATCTTTTTTTACCATGTATCGTGATTATTATTTTTATATCGATTTTAGCATTTCAGCAACCCATAATTACGAGAGAGAGAAAAAGTTGTAGTTCCGCCATTGCTAATAAAGACGGTCTTCCCTTGCATTTCTGCAAGATAAAACTACTTATTGTAAACACAAATTCTCTTCAAATACCCACCCACCCACATACAGGAATATAAAAGTAAAGAGATTCAACCCTCAAAAAAGACTTTTCACACGGAATCCGCAAAAACCCAAGAACAACATTAATGATGTCCTAAAATAACAACTAAATAAAACCAAGATATGTTTATTGGGTTGGGCTAAAAGTAGTTAAATGTAAAAACATAATAAAATAAAATAAATAATATAAAAAAAGGGGGTAAGAAATAATATAAAAAAAGAAAAGAGAAAGAACCATGAAAAGAGTGGAGTTGAATGGTGTTAGAAGCAATGAGTTTAGCAGCAACACTTCCCCAATTTCCACTCCCAATCACTGTTACTCTTCTTTTATTATTCTCATTTCTATTATTCTCATTCTCATTTCTAATATTCGCATTCTCATTCTCATTACTAATTTTCTCATTTCTAATTTTCTCATTTACATTGTTGTTGTCAGATGCAGGTGCCATTCTGTTTTGTAAATAATAATAATAATAATAACAGAAAATTAAATAAACATATACAGAGAGAGAATATATATATATATATATAGTATATATATATATGTGTTGTTGTTATACACGAAGTATTCGGAGGGACCAAAGTTTTTGTTTTTGTTTGTTTTTGTTTTTTTTAATTTGGCGATCTTATCGATGTTAACAAACATAATAAATTTTTAACCGGCTTATAACCTGTATAAAAATTAATAAGATGATTTTGTTTTTTAAATCTAATTATAAAATTTAACATTTGAATTATACGATCAACTTTTTAAAAAAATTATTCCGATATTCTTGACCGATAAAAATTACACACAATTTCGTAAAATAATAAACAATAGAGTAGTAGTACCTCTTTATTTCTTTTAAACTTCAATAAATTTCCATTTTCACATACTAACAAAATTATTGACATTGTTATGCACACATGAGTACATATTATTAATCAATAATCATAGCTATACATTATTTGTATGTGTGGCATGATCAACATCAGGTATTGAAATACATTTTGGTTAGTAGATGTCACTAGGGGCGGATCCTTTTATGTGCAACGGAAATCAAGTACCCCCTCCGAAACAAAAAACGAAAAATAATAAATGTTTTCATTTTTTTTTCAGATAGAGTAGTAATATTTAATGTAAATATATTCTAATTTATATCACTAGCCCAATGGAGAAGTGTTTGTTTTAAGTGTTAAAGATTTTGGGTTCAAATCTTTTTAACTAATGTTTATTTCTTTTAAAACAATTATATCGCTAATACAAAATTATACCCTTACTCTTACTCTTATCAATTTTTTTTTACTATATGTGATAGGTTGGATTTTAGTACATATATAAAAAAATATCGGAAATTTGTATAATTCCGCCCATCCTTCGTTTGAAATCAGGTTACGTGCCTGGATGGCAGTTATACATAACGGTGTATGTATCTATCTACGTATCTGATCATTGATTTGTGTAGCATTATCGATAACGAAACCCGGGATCTTTTCTTTTTACTTAAGTTACTATAATATTCTGGTACAATTGAAAATTGTGTCTCATGTTGAATTTGTTTTTGAAACTAGGAGGATTATAGTGTTATGGTAATTCATGATTGAAAATAAATGGTGATGTGTCAAAATATCATTATTTATCGGCCAAATTATGCCTCTGTTTTCTGAAATATTCATTTTTGTAAATGCAGACCATACTTATATGAAATCGTTATGAAACAATTATAAATTGTAAAAATGGTAATTAACGTAAGTATAGCTTATGACTATTATATTAACAAAAATATATCACCAAAATGACTTTTATTGATGATGGTAATTCGATCTAGTAATAATAAAATGACTTCTTTTGGGTCCCTATTTTATTTATTCAAGGCTTCAAGCACCATAATCGCAAGAAAAATTAATGAATTTTGTCACATGTCTGGTTGTCATTATCAGATTTTTATTTATTTTTACTTTGTTGCATGCTTTATTTGTTTCCAATGAATTGATCAGATTTGTATAAATCCAGATTTGCTTCTTTTCGTCAACCATGATTACGACACCCATCACAAGAAGCGGGTGCAATCATATTTTTATCACGGGCGGAAACTATATTTTTACAAAGAGGTGCACTCTCACCTTCAAAATTTACGAAAAGGCTAATTTTTCAGTATGAAAAATTTTAAATTATTAAAAAAAAAACAATAAGTTTTGCGGACCAAAAAAAAAAACATTTATTTTTGATTAAAGCCTATCTTCTAATTTCACAAGATTAATCGCAGATGCAGTAATTCAGTAGTTCGATCAGATTTATATGAATCAAGTTCTGCTTCTTTTGAGCAACTGTGATTACGAGTGTCACGGGTCTATGCCACCCATAATAAGAAGCGAGTGTCACATGACGTCGATGGCGATTATTTTTTTTTATTTCAGTTTAAACAAAGCTGTAAAGTTTTTTTTTGAAAGTTGCTATGAGCCCTGAGAGACATACGTAAAAAAAAATTGTTATATCTGCAAGGTGTACGCCAGGCGCAACGGAGTATACAATGATCGATGCAACGTACGTAAATGATCGGTTCATAACATAGTCTCAAATTTATTTTTCGTTAAAACCTACATTCTAGTTTCTCAATCGCACACCCCCTCTATTTATGGAAGAGCTATATTAATTATGACACGTTTAATGTTACGTGGACCTAACTAAATCAATAAGAACCCATTTTAATAGCTGACTATATATGTCTTATAAATTACGCATTTCCCTTTTTCCCTGTAGATAATAATAAGAGTTCACTTTACTTTATTATATGACGAATTGTTTTTAACGGTTCAGGTGAAAAATAACATTTTCTGTGTTATAAAATCATGTATCTTTAACTGGAAGAGAATGAATCAGTCGTATACGAGAGAGCGTTACGCTTTGGAACAAGATGGCTATTTTTTTTTTGTTAAGCATTGTTGATACGCAATAATGTATCTTTGCATTGTTCTAGTTTGTCACCAATGCGAGACCGATTAAGGTCATACGATTTTTAAGAACTGAACATTTGCTATTTTGGGGGACGTTCGTTCAATCATGTAAAACACAGTACTTGATGATATTTTAAAAGAAAAACTGACAATTGTCCGAGTAATAAACAAGAATCATGTGAAACACCTAAGCTTAATGTTTAAAGATTTTCAATTCAAAACAATCAAAAGCTGGGTGAAATGTTGCTTTTAGAACATGGAAGCAGAAAGCTCGAACAGAAAATGAAATAGAAGAAGCGGGACGCAGCACAAATACACAACTCAATAATTTACAATTACTGTAATACCTAAGTAGAGAAGTTATCGACATAAAAAAAAAAAAAAGGCACTTTTACTCGGTCTCACACACAGTAGTTCAAAGACAGATTACGAAATCCTCACCCCCATACATACAAGTGGGTTTGCGTGCAGGCTTAGACCCGAGCTCTGTTGGAACCAATAGGTGGAGGGCTCAAGTAAATGATATTACTCCTTGTAAACTAGTTTCTATCGTTTTAAAAAGTTTCTCCTTTCTAGGCTTGGATGCTTTCTATACTGATGAACGAGCCGAAATTTTCACTTAACGAGCCAAACTTGAGTTTTCACTTGAACAGCTACATGTTCATTTGAAATCTTATCTAGAAGTAAATGTCATTTTTGCTCAGTTATTGATCACATTTTCCAACTTATCTTACAGTTGTGTTTGTGAGATCATCTTCAATATCACCAGGTCAGCTAATATAAGCAACTCGACATACACCCTTACATGAGAGAGAGACGCGGTCATCATGGTTGTAAATCATTGTGCACGGATCTTCTTTTCCGAGCCAGAGTGTAGTCTTGTGCCATCCACAAATTCGATACCTTTATGCTTTCTCTTCCAATTTTCCTCGGCTGCTGATTCCACAATCTAGTATCTCCTACAAAATTCATCACAGTATATCATGTTGGTTAGTAAACGTCAGAATAATATCATTGACATTATTCTACTAAGAATAAGAAAAGATGGAAATGAAATTAATAAATGATACCTGACTGATAGTTGTGTTCTAGGGAAAGAGCAGTAGCTTTGTCTACTTCAATATTCATCAGCAAAACGAGATAAAGCACGACCCTCATGAATAAACCCATTTTCATGTTAAAGACTAGCACTTATATAGCTGCCTTTGTGTTTTTAAACACACTCAGCTTACTAATGACTTCTAATTTATATCATGCATATTTGTGTCTACATAAAGAAATCGTTCTTTTTCGCCAGGTGGAGATCCCGGTGGATATTGAATCAGATTGTTCAAAGCGAGGCTACTTGAATGGGTATATATTGAGGTACGTAACAGTAGTATATATATATATGTGTGTGTGTGTATGTATTATATATAATAGACCTGTTGCAAATCTAGCTGAAATTAATGGGAACAGGAAGAATGTATAGGCATGCATGCTTGGAATCTTTGAGCTTCTTTTTGTTCTTTCTCTACTCAAAAGCATCAATGTTACATTTGATTTACTAAAAAGATTAAAGTTAAAGCATATCATACATGTGATGATGAGGATCGAGGCCGATTAACAAAATCTCTTAACAATTATAAACATCAAAAGGATAGCTCATTGCCTTCGGTCTAATATTTAACTCTCTATTGTTGTGGTACACGGTATATCATTGATCAAAGTCAATACCAAACATACTAAACAAATTAAAAGCAGTCCTTGCGTCTCGAACAGTTATAACTTTAACTAAATTATCTCCTAGAACGAATTTTTTTAATTCAGAAAGGACATTCTACACACTCCTATGTGAAATAGAAAATTAGACATTGGACTCTACTTCCAGCAAGCGAAACATGAATAAAATAAGATCGAGTGTAGGGTGTACAAGAAGAGAGTTTGCTTCTCAAAATCATGGGTCAATAGTGAAGAAATATCATAAAAAAAAATCAGTATCTTGTCTATATCTGTTGATAAAATGATAAAATATAAGAACCAAGATTCAAGGAGCTCTGTCAAAAGGTTGCGTATCATTGTAACAAACATCCCAGACGGCATCCATTGCATCCTTAGCAGCTGCTTCGGAGCAGTATGGATTTCCCATCACTGATTTCATTGCTCTTCTTCTTACGCACTCCTATGAATATCATATGAACGCGAACAATATTAATTAACATAAAACAAACCGTAATGTTTACAATTTTTTTTAAGGAGAGCTTAACCATCATCCCCCGGAAATGAGTACATGTTGATACATATACTGCAAGGTAAGTAACTAATGGCCTTAGATAGTAAGACTATACTCTGCCAACGTACTTATCACAAAAAACAAAAATGATAAAACAGAATAGAGCAAAGAAATCCTCAAGTAGAGATTTAAAGCAGAAAGTGAATATCCTGTTCTTAAAAATTTTATCACTCTTTACCTAAATTATATTTTATACTATTAATGTAGCAAGGGCTATATTTTCATCTTCTATAAAAGATCTGCGAATACATCGTTTGTTGTCACACTATGTGGGAGCATACAGATAAAATAGAATAGAACAAAGAAATGTTCAAGTAGAGATTTAAATCAGAAAGCGAATATCCTGCTCTTAAAAAATTTAATCACTCTTTACCTAAATTATATTTTATACTATCAATATAGCAAGGGGTATATTTTCATCTTCTACAAAAGATCTGCGAATACATCGTTTGTTGTCACAGTACGTGGGAGCATACAGACGTAGAAAATACCCAAAACCGTGGTATAATATGATCAGGAATACTAAACATGGCACATGTATGAAGGTAAAAACAGCAAACATGCAACAAAACTTAAAGTCAGACATAAAGTTGTGAGAGTAAACTCACTTGCTCGTGACCACGGATATTCATAAACCCACGCAGAAACTCACGTTTAAAGTGGCAATCACCGCTCAGATGACTAGCTCGAATCTACTTTACATGGAAAAAGAAAACAAAACAATAATCTTAAGATAAAAATAACTTAACATATATAGGAAATGAAAGAATTTATATTATGCATAAGCAACACAAACCTCACTACAAGCATGGTGAGCACAATTTCTCCACTCTAAATTAGCAGCACGACATTCGTCAAAGGTATGAATAAGCTCGTGGATAACTACTTGTGTTACCTCGTCTTGAATCTTCATATGATTACTACACACCACTATCTGAAAAGCATATAGACATGTCAATAACCAAACAAATTATTAACAAAATCGAAATGCTGGATTTCTGTAAAATGCAATATACTCCCTCATTCTGAATTGACCGTCCACTAGCCTTCGGGAATGTTCCAAATTAAAGCGTCCAGTTTCCAAAATGGGTACGGTTTTTTTTTCGTTGACTTGTCATTTGATGATACATAAAGTAAGGGTAAGCTTAGAAAGTAGCAACGACAAATGGAGTAAGGATGATGTCTCCTTAAATCCAAAAAGCCCACCCGGTAGTAGCCAAAAGTAGTTTTTTCTGGGTCCAAGACAAGTATTAACTATTTAAAGAAGCAAATAAACCTGTCTGAAGGCTGACAGTTTTGGTAAAATTAAAAAGGGCATTTTTGTATCCATCATTCTTTCTATATGCTAACAAATTATTTGTGAAAAAAAAACATGGCTGGAGGACATTGATCGAGGTAGATGGTAGCACAGAGGAAAGGAAAACATAGTTGAGATGTAGGTATCCTCCAAACATGGCTCAAAAAGGTTACACTTGGAAAAGGACAAAAAAAAAATCTCTTCAGTTTTAACCGTTGGTAAATATGCCGGTAAGGTTATGACATGGCATTCAATGTAAATGGAAATGGCTAATTAACTCGAGTTTTGAAAATTGAAATTCTTAATATTGTCCTCAATCCATTATGCATACTTGTTTTTTTAGTCCAGAGATTTGTTTTGGTCGTTTAATCAACTAGGAAGTTATTCTCCACATATCTTTTCTATCGGTCAACTTTTTTGCAAAACTGTAAAACAGTTCTACGTTTACTATGAATTTCAGATACTCATATTCTACCCCAATAGTTCTTCTTTCTGTAACTATTCTATTACAAGACAGACTTCTGTATTGTACTTGAAGATTACATTTGCTCTCTTTATTGTTATAAGTTAGTAACAGGATACATGTGAGTCCTTTCAAACTTGAACTTCTGTTCCCAGTCCACTTTAAATGAGGACAAACTAGCTAGTGATAGTATGAGTTACAATTTTGTGTGCCAAACAGAAACAAAATTGGAAACACCAATAGTAGAACAGTAGACATAATGCATAGTGATACAAAGTTCAACATTCAATAATGGAAAGCTCTCTATTAGCATGGCAAAGGTCATCACATATATCTTTTACAGTAAAGACATAAAATTGGATAAAAATGTGACATACCCCTTCGCCTGGAACATAACCTCCGCTGACCTTCTGGTCACATTCGATGGCCTTGATGAAATTATCACTTACACCGCATCCTGATTCCTCCAATTTCTCCCTCAAAAATTTCACCATTGGATCTGCAATTTCATAATCAAATATGTGCATGTGCATTGAAAATTAGTTGCTTTGTTTAAAAAGTAAGTCCATAAGTCTATAACGACCCTATAAATCTCACCATTTGGTGCAGCATTTACAAAACCCAACTTTTATATATGGATGCATGTGTTTTAGAAATTACGAATTTAATTACCAAATGAAATGGATGACGCAATGATGCCCGCAACAAGCTTAGTTGCAGGTTTTACGCATTTGAGCTGGATTTTTATGAGCTTCGGAAAAAAAGTTTGTTCTGTACCCATAGAACCTCAGCTTTGTAGCTGGTCAAACAAAGTCAGTTCATAAAGCTGGTCAAACACAGTTCATAAAGCTGGATTTTATATGGTTGATAAAAAGCTGGATTTTACGGATGTATAATGATGTTCCCAAATTGTTTGGCTGTAGATATTAACAAAGGCTGGAATTTATAAGGTTGATAAAAAAAAATAGGGTCCATCTCAAAAATGAGCTTATAAGCTGAACCAAACAAGGGCTTAGTTTAATTAATTCTCCAGTCTCTTTTAAATAGCAAGGCATATATATAGGGAAAATGGAAACAATAACATAATAATCTACTAAAACTGAACATATAAATTTGTCGGAAAAGACAAAGAATACGATGAACCGTTTTAAATAGAAAAAAAGTAGAATTACTATTAGCTTAAAGCTTCTACCTTTTTCAAGGCAAAAAATTAAAGCAGCTCTTAATTCAAAATTTCCAATTTTCTACGAAGAAACAGCAAAAAGGGGCTTATAAAGGGAAACCAAACAAGGGCTTAGTTTAATTGATTCTCTAATATCATTTGAATAGCACATACCAATCTACTAAAAAGTGAACATATAAAAAAGTTGGGTCCATACATCTTAAATTTCAAGGCTCTTTTTGCAGGAAAAAGAAAAAAAGGAAAAAATTTCAGCTTTTAAGCAAAAAAAGAGCTTGAACCTGTAGCATTTTTCAAACAAATAAGCTGAACCCTTTTAAATTGAGAAAAGGTAGAATTACTTTTAGCTTAAAGCTTCTACCTTTTTCAAGCCAAAACAAAAAATAAGCTCTTAATTCATTTTTTCCCAGTTTCAGAAAAGAAACAGTAAAAAGGAGCCTATAAGCTGAGACCAAACAAGGGCTTAGTTTAATTAATTCTCTAATTTCATGTAAACAGCAAGGCATGAAATATGGAAAATGGAAACCAGTGACGTAATTTACTAAAAGTGAACATATGAATTTGCGGGTCAGATTTGCTGGAGTATCGTAAGGAAATTGATGCGAAAAAAACATAAAACCTCAGCTTTTAAGCAAACAAGAAAATGAGCTTAAAATCTGTTGCATCTTTGAAACAAACAAGCTGAACCCTTTTAAATAGAGAAAAAAAGTAGAATTGCTTTTAGCTTAAAGCTTCTACCTTTTTTAAGCCAAAAAAAAAAAAAACAGTTCCTAATTCATTTTTTTCCAGTTTTCAAAGAAGAAACAGCAAAAAGGAGCTTATAAGCTGAAACCAAACAAGGGATTAATTTAATTAATTCTCTAATATCATGAAAATAGCAATGCATAAATAATAAGATGAACCTTTTTAAATTGCAAAAAAGGATTAACTACTTTTAGCTTAAAGCTTCTACCTTTTTCAAGCCAAAAGAAAATTTGCAGCTCTTAATTCAAAATTTCCAGTATTCTAAGATGAAATAGCAAAAAGGAGCTGATAAGCCGAAACCAAACAAGGCCTTAATATGATTCTTTTAGCTTAAAGCTTCAATCTTTTTCAAGCCAAAATATAAAACAGCTCTTAAATCATTTTTGCCAGTTTTCAAAGAAGAAACAGCAAAAAGGAGTTTATAAAGTGAAACCAAACAAGGGCTTAGTTTGATTAATAATCTATTATCGTTTAAGGATTAAACACACACTTAGCTTATAAGCGATATAAATTGGGAAAATGGAAAGCAATTACATTAGTATAAACTGGTTAAGTATTTAGCTAGGCAAAGAATCAGCTAAATATATTATAAATCCTAAACTAAATGCTAATCTCTAATATTGAGAAAAAATAGAATAACTTTTAGCTTGAAAGCTTCTACCTTTTTCAAGCCAAAAAAAAACAGCTTTTAATTCATATTTTCCAGTTTTCTACAAAGCAACAGGGAAAACGAGCTAATAAGCTGAAACTAAACAAAGACTTAGTATAATTCATTTAGCTTTTAAAGCTTCTGCCTTTTTCAAGCCAACAAAAAAAATCAGCTCTTACTTCATTTTTTTTTTCCAGTTTTCAAAGAATAAACAGCAAAAAGGAACTTATAAGCTGAAACCAAACAAAGCCTTAATATAATTCTTTTAGCTTAAAGCTTCTACCTTTTTCAAGCCCCCCAAAAAAAGCATATCTTAGTCCTATCAACTAAATTCATTTTTTTCCCAGTATTCTGAAGAAAAAAACAGCAAAAAGGAGCTTATAAGCAGAAACCAAATAAGGGAACAGTTTAATACTTTAATTCATTATCCAATACAGGGGGAGGAACTAGGTACGGACTAAAACGGGCACCCCCCATATTACGGAAAACACGATTATTATTTATTTTTAATGTATTTTACTGAAAATTGGACGATTATAGTATTTGAGCAACCCCCATAATTAGAAAATAGTACATAAATCCACTGATCCAATACTGTATTATTTAATTAATTAAGCAAGGGATGAATTAATAGAAATAAGGGTAAATAATATTTACAGTATTTAGATAATGAATTTTACCACACAAAGAATATATAAAAGCTAAATGATTATTATACTTAATTCTTATTAAACTCAATACTAATCTAAATATTTAAACATATATATAGAAAGAGAGAAAATGAAATACTTTTGAAGCTTCTTCGAATCATGTTTTGGCAGTCTTTCACCGTCATTCCGTCGTCCGACGTGGCATTTTCCGCCATTTTTATGCCGGCCAAATATATATATTTGTTTATTTATTTATTTATATATATATATATATATATATATAGATACAGATATATATACAGTTTTATACTCCATTATACAGGTGCAGAGCTGCTAATTATACTAATTAGTTAAATAAATAAATAATAACTTCCGTTTATATTCCGTCTATCGACTTTTATAATATTACGGAATACGGTGGCAAAATTGCTCGTTTTTTTCAACTATTTGTTTCTTATTAGTGGTTTGAGTTGCATTTTCTGATCGATCGTTTAAATTTCGCCTACCGACTTTTATAATATTACGGTAGCGAAACTGGGTTCTATCGATCGTTTTTTTCAACCGTTTGTTTCTTAGTGGTTTGAGTTTCGAAATTAGTTTGTTTATAAAATCTGAAATTAATCAATTAGTATCATATAAAAACTATCTTAGTATCTTCTTAACTCATACAACTGTGACGATAAGTGTATAAGTTCATTGTATTTTCGGCATAAGTTTATATGTATAAGTTAAAAGAGAATTGCATGTAGAAATTACTTATCTTTTTATAGCGAAATATACAAGATAAATCTACTTATACAAACCCTATTTACATAATTTAGAATCATAAAAAACCACGTAAAAATTAATTGATTGCCGATTTCTTTTGCATAATCACGGTTCCATTCATTTCAAATTCTCTTACTTTTGCGTCGATGTCGGACAACCTCGTATTGGTAAGATTATAAATAGTACTAGTCGTATCGTTACGGTAACATGCACCACCATTAGAGTTAATGATATCCAATTAAAAGTAATTGGTTGGTTATGAAGTTCAAAAAAAATCACTTTTAAATCATTTACCATCCAAAACAAATATTAGCATAATCTTAATTAAGCATTTAAGCTTCTCTCCCTTAATTTCCCTATCTTTTCTCCATAATTTCCTCTCATGTTTTCCTTTTATTAACCTCTCCATTCCCTTCTCATTCTCTAATTATAAATATATTTGAAACCTTTTTTTTTTAATCTCCCTTCATTCTTTAATTAAAAGTTGATAGTTTTTTTTTATTGTTCACAAAGGGAAAAAGAAATCAAAAAGTGTCTCATTTGCACCCCTAGTTTTTAAAGCAATTAAAAAAATGGCATGCAAATTGCTCTCCGTCGCCCTTATCTTCATGGTCGTGACCGCCGTATTCGCCGTCGACTCACCGGATCCCGCCCCTGCCACATCACCATCCACCGCCACACCTATAGCGGCGACACCCAATGCCGCCGCCACCGCACCAACAACATCAACTACGCCAACAATATCAACTGCGCCAACAACATCCACTGCACCAACAACGTCCACCGTTGAAGCTCCTACTGTAGCTCCGACTACCGCCTCCCCCACCGAGGCTCCCGATACCTACGAAGTTTCATCTCCACCAGCTCCCGATAGCGCAAGTGCACCAGGCCCTGACACTGAACTCGCCAGCGATGTTCCGGCACCGGCACCAAAAAGTGGCACGGGTATGCTGAAGGCGACTTCAACTGCCAGGGCCGTTGCCGCGATCACAGGCTTATTCTTTTTTTAACTTTATAATCAAAAAAATTAATAGTTGATGTTTTTTTAATTCAATTGTTAAATTCCGTGAGGAATTTTGTCAGGAAAACACAAATATTAGTATCATAAACAACATAACAATTTACTAATGTACGTATTAACCAAAAATATTGGTACATTTGTAGGTTATGTAATCAAGATTACAACAGTACAATGCTTCGATATATTTTATGGGAAATTGTTTTATGTTGGAAAAGATTCAACAAATGTCATGTCATGTCATGCTGTGTTATAAATTGCCTTTTTTGTCCTTTTCTTTTTTGCTACTAAGTAGGTTAGTAGCTAGTACTAGTTATATAACTCATAATCTCCAATAAATTTATAGTGTGACATTTTATTTCATTCTTATATGGTCATGTGAGCTGGTATATATATATATATATATATATATATATATATGACCTTGTTTGACTACATTTCATAAATTAATTGTTTGCGTTATTAACATTAATAAGGAGTTTCGTAATCTGTCCATATTGAGCAGCATTTCTTCATACTCAAATAAATCACCACATTTTCTTAGATATTGCAATCAAACCATCCAGTAAAATACTACAACGATTGCGTTATTAATATGTAATTGTTACACTTCAACGATACTAATAATACATATGCTTTTTTATGGTCAATAATTACATATTTCTCTGAAATAAACATATCAGCAAAACGCACAATATCAAATAATTATCACGTCATTATCAAACCGTAATTGATGGTATGGGTTGCAGGATCGGATCGGCTCTAGTCACATTCTCTATACCATCACTGGTATGTTATTAACCATCGATTCCATACCATGGTAGTATAAACTTTATTTTCGTTTTCGTCTATCTGAAACGAAAAAATATTGGCATGTGTTTGTATGTTGAAATGTATAAATCAACATATATATTAATGTTCAATATAGCCCGAGCGTTTGTTTGATTTCAATTTTAATTCACCATTTGGTTCTATGTTGGTCTATTTGATTGATAAGAAAATTGAGTTTCAAATTCTAGTTTTTAATCAACAAAAAGAAGCAGCTTTAAGCTAGTAACTAAAAGTCTAAAACCATGTAACAAAATATAATTAATATTTGTAACATTAGGCCTTAACAAGCCAAAAAATAAACAAACCTTGTAAATAATAAAAGTAAAAACCATGCATGATGTTGTTATTAGAACTGTTTTATTTTACATTCAAAGTAGTAACTTTCTCCTGTACAACTTTAATATGATATTAGGATATTCAGTGAATAAAGTAACGCAAAAATGAAAAAAGAATCTTACATTACACAAAGTTTGCAATAATCAATTATTAAAGTCAAATCTTTTAATATCCCTGCCCCTCATTAAAGGGGAGCCTATTATAGACTATGGTGATCACGTGATTCCTATTTATAATTTATTAAACAAACCAACCAACTCAAACTATAACTAAAATTAAAATTTTTACTTTAAAATTTTAAAAAAGTACAAATAGTGTCGGTTTTTAGCTGTTAAAGCAACATTGTAGTGACAAAATTGATCACAGTTTATTCCATTTCTCACAATTTTTTTTGACATATTATTTTGTGATATGTTATTTTATTTGGATGAAATCTCAAAATATTGAACATTCCAAAATATTACCTAAAAATCTTAACCGCTAACGTAATCGATTTTTATGTGAACTAATTGTAATTTAAATAAAAATATTTTTTAAATATCAAAACGAAACTAATTACTATACATGATCCGCCACGTGAGCCGGTAATGTTTTTTATTAATATTTTTGAGTACCAATATCATTTATCCTTGTAAATTTAATAACCTCATTACCAAAACTAGGTTTGAGTTCGGTCCGATCCGGTTCAATTTTTGGCAAAACCGAAACCGAAACCGAACATATTTTTCGATTATGTTTTTTTCGGTTCGGTTTTACAAAAAACCGAAACCGATCCGATTTTTATTTTTTTTTCGGTTTCAGTCTTTTTCGATTTTTCCGGTTTTTCACCCCCACTGTCCATGTCCAAGAAAGAAAAAAAAAACCTTGTAACCAAAACAAAACAAAAAACATTGAAGGAAAAAAAAGTCGATATCCAAACGAAATCCAAGATAACAAACACCATCATCCCATTAGACAAATCCCAACCCTCCACGTGGCAAATAATCCCAAAACATGAACCACGTCATCACCCTATCAATTTCACTTTACTCAAAAAAAAAACACTCACTTTTTCACACTTTTCAACACACACACACTCACTCACTCACTCACTCATTTACATACTTTCTTCTAAGCTTTTATCAATAAATTTAATTGAGTTTTACAAAACACATTATAATAAAAAAAATCCAAAATGCCACGCAAAATACACAAAAAAACCAAGAAAAAAAAGAAGACTAAATTCCTTAGCTTACGCCACCTTAACCTCAACCACACCCCCGCCACGGATGAAGATTCCGTGGCGGAGGATTTTTTCAACGCAGCTGTCGAAGACAGCTGCGGTGCTACCCTCGCAGCCCTCTTTGGCGCGGTGTCTCCTTCAGACACTGCACACGAGTCTTTATCCTTATCCTGCGTTGGGCAGGACCCAACGCAGGATAGTGGGACTCTCTCCCCTTCCCTAACATGTGCCCCGCGAGACCCTTTCCGTGGGGCGATGAAGGGGAGGGAGGAAAGGGAAGACGAGAAGTGGGTGTGTTACGATGAGGTTACTAGCTGCGACGCGGGTGTGAAGGTTGTTAAGGTGCTCCCTCATCAACACGGTTTGTCGTTGAAACTCGACTATCAAGAGATTATCGACGCTTGGTGCGACAAGGGGTCCTTGTATATGCCGGGCCCGCAGACCGTTCCTGATTTATCGGACGATTTCTTGAATTTTCGCGGTTGTGATGTGAGATACTTTTTTTTTAAAATTTATTCAGTAGAATTGATTTTAATTAGCATGTTTCTTGTAAGTTTAATTGTATTTTACTAGTACCATTTAGTACTCTTTCCGTACCAAAAAGCTTAAATTTTTGAAATATAAATTTTTAAAATTTGTTCATATAGTGAACTATTTGATGAACTTTTGAAAAATTCGATTTCGACAAGTTAGATATGAGTTATTTGTCGGTCAAAACTACAGCTAATTTTCGTATATATACCTAACAATTTGGTATGGTTGAGCATGTGGTTAGTGCGTGGCAGGTATGTGAATGCAGTACATTTGGATCAAGTAAATAGTGATGCTTTTTAAATTTTAGAAAGAAAAAAAAGACAGTGGTATCCCCTAGTTTTAACAAAAGATGTACATTTTATTTTTGTATAAATTTTATGGCTTATTTCAAAAGAAGAAAAAGTATAAATTTTATTCCATAGGGGTCAGAGGTTGTCAACCGACACGAATACTTTTCTTAAAACCTAAGTGATTAAATGACCATATGGATTGAATCATTAATCTTTAATTATATAACATGTGTTTTTTTTTTTTAAGTTGATTGTATTTTTTTATTATCAGTGAGCATGTGGTTTATATGTTGATGCACTACATTGGTCATTGGTGAATTATTTAATTATAGGAGTGTTATGTCAAATAATTTCTCTTAATAATAGTAATAAATAATGGTTCTTCAAATTTCCTTTTGAGTCAGTGATGGTTTTTTTTTTAGGAAACTTTACAAATTGGGATCCCCTTGTTTCAACAAAAGTAAGTATGTTTTGTAGTAGTTTCCCAAAAAGTTGTATTTGTACGAAGTTAACATGTGTATAAAATAAAAGTTAAATGTACATTATTATTGTATCAATAAGCATGTGGTTAGAGTGTTGATGCACTTACCTTGGGATCAGGTGAAATTATTTTATGGATTTGTATTGATTCTTGTAATTTTTTTTGGAATTGTGTACTGACTTTATTGTTTCACCAAAAGCTGTGTTTGTGAGTTTGTGAGTTTGTGTTTATGTACCAAAAAAAAGAAAAAGAAACTGTGTTTGTTCTTGAGAGGGATAATATTCTTAAGACCAATAATCAAATGTACTCCAAATTAAGGGAGTATCTTTCTTGAGATATATGCCAGTTTAGCTTTTCAACAAAATTGATTTTCCTTTTAGCAAATAAAGAAAATTGATACACCTTCTGCCATTGTCCATGACACAATGTGCAAAGTTTTGCAAATGCAGTACATGCTTTATATCATTAAAACAAGTAATTCCGATGAATAATAGTCTCACAAAGTCGTGTATATTGATTGTTTGTCGTGTTAGTTCTAATACTTAAGTTTCTTTTGTTGGCAATTTTGAGCAAATAAGTTGACTTGTTTTAAGCTAACAGAAATGTTTGGTTGGTCTTTCCTTGAAACTTTAATTTTTTCAGTCCGAATGACCAGAAAACTCGTATTGGATCCGTATTGTGTTAGACAAATAATTGCTATAGACAAGAATTAAAAGCTAAAACAAGTTAACATCCATAGACCTTATTTGGTAGATCACTATGTAGATTTATTGGAGTGATTCGCTAGATTTCTATCTGATTTGTTTTGTGTATTGGGTAGGGGTTTAATGATGGATGGAGAAGTCATGGGTCATTGTGGACGGTCCCTGAGAACACGGTGGGTAAAGAGGGAGTAAAAGTGGAACAAGACCTCGAAGAAGAGCTAAAGCTTCGACATAGAGAGGCTAGTGTTTTGAGATATAAAGAGAAGAGGCGGAATAGGCTCTTCTCTAAGCGGATACGTTATGAAGTTCGCAAGATCAATGCTGAAAAACGCCCTCGTATGAAGGTACATTATCAATTTTGTAACTTTCTAACTCAGCAGTTTGAGATTTTAATAACTTTCTAAATCAACAGTTGGCGATTTCAATAACTTTCTAACTCAACAGCTGGAAATTTTAAAGCTTTTTTCTCACAAAAAACATAGAATCAAGATTCTCATTATAATACGGAAGCAAATAACTTTCCGTAAATGCGTGCTTTCAGTAAGGGGTTGCTGTTTCTGGTTTCATTTGATTTTTATCATCCCTATTTGCAGGGGGAAGCTAAGTGGTGACCATGGGGTGCCACAGCATCCCCATAATTATAAAAATCCCACGTAGCGCAATTTTTTTCTAATACAAATATTTTAAAATTATACATTTTGGCACCCCTAAAAATATTTTGGCACCCCTCAGTTTGTTTATATTTTGGCACCCCCATTTCCAGTTCCTGGGTTCGCCCCTGCCTATTTGCGCATATTTATTACAACTAAAGTTTTAACAATCATTTAAATCTAGAAATTGGAGGTACTTTGTTTATGATGGAGTGGTTTTCATTGTTTGTATCTTACGTTATCATGTCGATACAGCAAGTTAAGTGCTTCATTTAATTCCTTTGCAAGAGAACTAATGTAATTTTGTTCATCGGTTATTGTTTTGCAGGGCCGGTTTGTGAAGAGGAATTAGACGCGTGTGCATATTATTGTAATCGTTTGCTTTGTAGTCGATTGTCACATTGTAAAAGAAGTCAACAAATCATGGCCATTCTTGAACCTGAAAAGGAAAAATACTCCGTAACAAAGATATGTTCAATACAAAGTTTGGAGGAGATGAACACGGTGCAAATTTAGTTGTTTAGACTTGATATAGCATAAGTACGACATTATTAAAGTGATAACGTTTACACAAAGCAGTTAAGCACCGAGTTACAAACTTCCTTTTTCGGTTTGAGTGGTAATGTTATACCCAGATGGCTTGATAAACTTTATTTCTAAAGTTCCATTTTGTTTACATGCTACTTGAGTATCAAAATTCTGCAATCAAGTTGAATAAGTTGCAGTAAACAGGTGAAAAAGATAATGAATTTCATATCAGATAGAAAAAGACCAGCAAGAAATGGTGCACTATATGTAAAGTGTAAGAAATTTGGCCATTTAGTGAGCTAAACTGAACCTAACATAAAGGTTCAAATTTGTTATGATTCTTGTATATACTGATATAATATAATTGTCATGCGAAATGACATTGTCACTATCAATAAGCTTAAACATCATTTTATCAGAATGTGTAATCTTAAAGATCTACTCCAGATCTGATACTTTTGCCCTTTCATTTCAATAAATATTTATCAACCAGAAATTAAGATGCACCTTCAATATTATATCAGACTCTAAACAGTTTGGACATCAAACTCTACTTCTTCACCCATGTTACTGAAATACACTTTCTTTTCTCCAAGACTTTATGGAAAAAGTAAAATTCACCTTACATATCTTTTGGTTTCTTGATCAGAAACTGCATACGCCTTCGACCTTCTAAGTTAATTCATGCACAACCTCCCCGACTTTGAAACGACTGCTTGTGTCTTGTTTCCATCTGAAAATGCTGTAATTCAATCTTAGGCTACACCATATTTGATTGGTCAAGTTGTCCTACATTGTCTGATAACTTCCTCACTCATGGGCAGACAGTTAAAAAAGCCCGTCAAGAGAATACGATAAACGAGTGGAAGTGAGCGAATAAACGATAGTCTGTTTGGTTTGGCTTTTATAAGTTTGATTGGTCTTACATTCTAGATAGTAAATGACACTTATTAATTTATGACCATGAGAAATACTTCAAGGATTAGATAAAGTGTTTTCAGGAAACCAAAAATAAAAATAATAAATACTGGCATTCTTTGGGGTTTGCTTAATCTTTTTTGCTTTTTAGTATTTTCTTCTTTGTTCAATTATTTGTTTCTTTTTCAGTAGTACCAGATAAATTATTTTTACTAAATGCTGCAGAATTACAGTATATTTAAACAAATAACATAATTATATTATTATCAGTTGAATCTATATATCTTCAAAGTCAGGAATAAACTAATAATACAACATTTAAAAAAATAAATTGAACTAAACGAATAGTTCATTATTTAGTACTTACTACAACTAAAGAAAATATAAATTTCATTCATACACAACAAATAAAAAAAAAAAAAAAAAGGCAAATGATATGCCACTGAATTGAATGGCTAGTAAGAGTAGCACCAGTTCATAATCTTGAACTCTCTCTCTCTCTCTCTCTCTATCACACACACACACACACACACACACACACACACACATATATATACATACATCCTCCAAGTTCAGGTATGAACCCTCTTCTGTTAATTCATATTACTTCTCAGAGACATTGTAATTAAATTCAAGTTTTTTTTTTTCTTGAGAAAAATTAGTATGCCTTGAATTTTAAGAATGCAAGGTTTAAGTACTTGGTCTCACAAAATGGAACTTTGGGGGATACCCAAAACGGAAATTTGCGAATCCCGTATGGGTTTTTGTTTTAAAGGAAAATGGAAAAATGGATTTTGTTTAGAGGGACCTCGGTTTTCTCAAGAATCTAGGATTTTCTTGTTTGAGCATAAACGGGTTCATTTTCGGGTACCTAAGGCACTAGCAATTCATCTAATTTCATTGAAAGTAAAGAATGATGGTTGTCAAGATAACTTGGTAATCAATGAAAATGAAAGTGGAAATTTAGAGAACATGGAAAAGAGGGAAAATGTTGATAATGTGAGTGTAAAGAAAGATAAGGGTGATAAGGTAGATGTGCGTGCGTTAGCACGGAGCTTACGGCTTGTTAAAACTGTCGATAACGTGGATGAAGTTCTTATGGACATGAAGGAATTACCGCTACAAGTATATTCTACTATTATCCGAGGATTTGGCAAAGAAAAGAGGCTAGATTGTGCTATGGTAATAGTTGAATGGCTAAAAGAGAAAAGCAAACAAAAGGATGGCTTTATCGGCCCGAATATTTTTGTTTATAATTGTCTTTTAGGTGCTGTTATGCATTCCGAAAACTACTTGGAAGCAGAGAAGGTTGTAAGTGATATGAGTGTGGAAGGAGTAGAACCTAATATTGTGACTTTTAATACTTTAATGTCGATTTATATTGAACGAGGGGAAGAAAGAGAAGCTCTTAGCCTTTTCGAGGAAATAGAAAGAAAGGGTTTATCTCCATCTCCTGCATCATATTCGACAGCTTTGCTAGCTTATCGAAGATTGGAAGATGGGTTCGGGGCAATAAACTTCTATGTTGGGTTGAAAGAAAAATTCAAAAATGGTTTACTAGGGAAAGATATGTCTGAAGATTGGGAAACTGAGATTTCGAAGCTTGAGAATTTCACAGTTCGAATATGCTACCAAGTGATGAGGCGATGGCTTGTTAAAAGTGAGAACTTAAGCACTAATGTTTTAAAACTATTGGCGGAAATGGATAGGGTCGGGCTACAAATCAGTAGAGATGAATATGAGCGCTTAGTGTGGGCGTCTACTCGGGATGAGCATTACATAGTGGTGAGGGAATTGTATAATCGGATAAGAGAGAGATATTCAGATATAAGTTTATCGGTATGTAATCACGTAATTTGGTTACTGGGCAAGGCTAAAAAATGGTGGGCAGCACTCGAAATTTACGAGGATTTGTTAGATAAAGGTCCACAACCGAATAACATGTCATACGAATTAATTGTATCTCATTTTAATGTTTTACTAAGTGCGGCAAGAAAAAGAGGAATTTGGAGATGGGGTATTCAGTTACTTAATAAAATGGAAGAAAAAGGACTGAAACCAGGTAGTAAAGAGTGGAATTCGGTTCTTATAGCTTGTTCGAGAGCTTCGGAAACTTCAGCTGCTGTTGAAGTATTTAAAAGAATGGTTGAAAAAGGTGAAAAACCGACTATTATCTCATATGGGGCATTGCTTAGTGCTCTTGAGAAAGGGAAACTTTACGATGAAGCCCTTCGTGTTTGGCAACACATGATTAATGTTGGGATTGAGCCTAATTTGTATGCTTATACGATTATGGCTTCGATTTACACTGCACAGGGGAAATTTAATATTGTAGATTCGCTTGTTCAAGAAATGGTCTCGTCAGGGATCGAACCAACTGTTGTCACGTTTAATGCGATTATAAGCGGATGTGCAGATACTAATATGGGTAATGTAGCTTATGAATGGTTTGGGAAAATGAAAATTCGAAATATTGTACCAAATGAAGTTACTTATGAAATGTTGATAATAGCTCTAGCAAATGATGGTAAACCAAAGCTTGCTTATGATACGTATTTGCGGGCTGGAAAGGAAGGTCTAAATCTATCTTCCAAGGCTTATGATGCGGTCTTGCGGTCTTCCCAAGATCATGGTGCTTCTATAGATGTAAGTATTTTGGGCCCTAGGCCACTGGAGAAAAACAAAAAAAAATTCACTCAGTCCTCTGATTTCGCTGACGTTCCTCGGAGAAGTAGACCATTCCAGAGAAAGGAAATTATGATGAAACAAAAAGAAGGGGTCTTGTGAGGGATATATATCTTTGATGTAATGTTTTATTGACCATTATTTTTCATAGTCACAGGATTAATATAGTTTTCTGTTTATGGGATACAGATATAGGAGCATCTTCTATTCAAAATGTTGTCTGTTTTCTTGAAATTGTAAGGTCGAATATTTGTCATATTATTGAAAGATCATTAGTGTTGCATATTCTCTAAGATCCGGTCTTCTCCAAAATGTAAAAATGTTTTTTTAAATATTAAGTCTCTCAAGTAAGCTTGATTTGCAATCTTGCAAAGAAACAAAGTTTAGATTTAGTGTCATTCTAACAAAAAACAACTGCTAGAAAAATTAAGCGAGTTGATAATGTTTCTCGAGATTGTATGCGGTAATGTGGATGCGGATGTGGTGCTCAACTGTTGAGGATTGTTTGGCTGCAACTTATTAGCAAATTAAACTGACTAATTGAATATCTTAGAAAATGATAGTGACACCATATCTGCTGAAGTATTTCTACTACAAAGCCATCCAATTTTCTACCTTTTAGTCTTTTAGATGGCATTCACCTGCGTTTCTGAATGCTTATAATACATTTGACGAGCGAGGGGTTATCGTTTGTTCACATGTAGGTAGTTCTACTGTACCAGTCTTTGCATATTCATGTACTGTAAATTGATCGTCGCGTATCACGATTTCGTTTATATCATTCAAGGTTAGACATCTCCTCAATACAGCAAGAAGGTACAAGAAGATGGTCTGTATCAAAATATTTCATACTTTAGTGTTAATTTAGACATTAAACGAAAATTGGCAAACTAATTAAATGACAAGGAAGTGTACTTGAAAGTCCACAGTACCACCATCCATATCTGTGATTTTCCCAACTACTAACAAGTAACAACTCCAAGTAATTAAAATGTTAGGCTTATCAAGATAAATAAAGAAGTAATCAAAATGTGTTGTAGTGATTCCAAGTGTAACATTTCTCTTTCCAAGGAAGTTTTGAAGAGCCATATCAAATGTGGCATAGGAGTTCATTAATTCGATGAAGTTCATTAACTAACAAAACTTCAATATCACTATGTAACGTAATTCATTCACATTCAATAAATAAACTTATTAACTGTTAAACCCTTCTATAAATATTCATCAATTTGCAACTTCTTAGAAATTTACTGCCTTTCTCTTCTTTAATCCAAAAGCCTTAGGAAAACAAAGTTTATAATAAAAGTCAATAGCACCAAATGGCTTCCAATTTGAAAGCGTTTTTACTTCTCATGACCTTCTTCTCTTTTAATATCCTCTCCCTCGCTTCTTACGAATACCAAGTCGGTGACGATTACGGGTGGAAGGTTCCACCTTCAAATGAGGCTAAATTCTTCAATGAATGGGCATATCAAAATCGGTTCAAAGTTGGGGATACCATTCGTAAGTTCTATTATTCTAAACTAAGTAAAAATGTAAGTATGTGAATTGTGGAAACATAATATCTTCTACCAATATTGTTGTTATCAGTTATCACTTGATATTCATACGGACTCATTTTGCTAGAGATTTCTCATTGGAATGAAATGTCGATTTCGCATCTCGCTTTTCATAATATGTATACGATTTTGCTTTTGGCCAAATGGATGTATGTAACACATTTCGAATTCCTATGGTTGGTTTGATCTGTTTTCATTTGTAATACTAATAGTTACGACATTCAAAATGTATACTTTTAATTATATTAATGTCTTCAAATAATAAGATCTAGTAACAATATGATTCATGCTTTTTTTTTTTATCGATGGAAGGTCAAAAGTTTTGAAGTATATATTTACTACGTATTTCTTTTATAGGCTCGTAAGTGAAAATTTCAGATCTTCTGCCATAATCTCATTTACTTGTCGTTTATTTGCCAGGCTTTAAGTATACTCATGAAAAAGAGTCAATATTGGAGGTGGACGAATCGGAATACAAAAACTGCGACTCGTCAAACCCCATGTTTGTTTCCACCACTGGCAACACAGTCTACAAACTCGACAGAACTGGGTCTTTTTATTTCATTAGCGGAGCATCAGATCATTGCCAGAGGGGACAAAAGATGACCGTCAAAGTCACGTTTCAGCCTGATGGTTCTAAATCCGACGGTCACAAATTATCTGGCTACGTAGCTACGGTTATGTTGTCTTGCGGTGTCGTTGCACAATTTCTTCTCACGAACTTGTTCTAGACTTTTTAAGGCACTTAGCAAAGAATTTACATTTAGCTAGCCCCCTAGATTTGCACTTGTGTCGATTTGTTCTTAATTCTTATTATGATTTTACCAAACTAGCATAGCTTGTGAACTTTCCGAGTTCTCGATTTTTATATTAACCACTTTTATTTGCGTTTCTACGAAAATCAACAAAACTAGAATCACATTATTGCACAGAAAAGTGAAAAACAAAACAAGAAATGAACAAAGTTTTAATTTTCCTACACTAACAACACCCTATATATATATAAATCACAAATATAAGTGTTTTCCAATAACACCAAAACATTGAGTATTGAAAGTCTCTCTTTCCTAACTCTCACAATTATACGAAATAGAGTGGAAGATATTATAAGTACATTATTGAAAACGGTATATATTGAGAGAGGTAAAAGGGACCATTGACAAGCAGGTTAAATTGTGCACAATTAATCAGTGGAAACAGCACATCCACTTCTTCCCCTACATTTTGACATTTAACCAAAACACAAAAAACATCAATATATATATATATATTATCTCTATAATATATAGTAGCGTCTTTATACGGTCATCATAATGTGAATACAGTCTGAGACTCGTAGTTCTGAAGTACGAGTCGTAGTTCTGAAGTACGAGGCTTGACTTTTTTTTTTAAAACGGTTGACTTTTCTAAATCAATCTCGCACTTAAGAAGTATGAGTCGTAGTTCTGAAATCAACCTCGTACTTCAAAACTACGACTCGAGTCTCAGACTGGATTCAGATTATCATGATTGTATAAAGAGGCTACCATAATATATTTGAACTGCACTTTTCCGTAAAAAGAGTCCGAACTTTATTTTGTTTCAGCTTGAGATGTTAAAACAAGTTGTAGTGACATCGGCATGATTGTTATTCGATCTCAAGTATATATATTATCTCTATATCAGGGGGTACGCGTTGAAATGGATGAATACCACTTTAAAAGAGATCAGGAAAAATGCGGAGTTCAAACAATTGGTGTTTTGCGGCTTTCGCCAAAAGCATCATGGTAGATTCAGAAAATTACTTGGAGCTCAAAGAATGTAATTCGCTTATTAGACATTCTTTTTTGGATGAAATTAATGATCCAAATCAAAATGTGATGAGAATTAAACACTTGTTGTGAAGTTTTAATTCCACTACTTACCCAAAAAATTAATCTCCTCATTATCTCAATAAAATTTTCCTGAAACCCCTACGACGATACATCTTTCGAGCTACTTTTAGATCTTGAATTCAAAGTGTTTTTATAAACCAATGAGATTGTGAAAAAATATCATCAATCAGAAGTATAAGAAAATGGAAAATTTCAAACATCCATGCATTTTCTATACATTTTTGAACTTATTTAGCAGTACTTTGAGCAAACAGACTTCATTCATTTGTGCATTTGAAAAAAGTTGGATGCATCCACCTTTTTACTTGAAAAAATTCCGAGCTTATTTAGCAGTATAATTGAGCAAACAAACTTCGATTTATTTGCATCTTTGTACAAAATTAGATTCATCCACCTTTTAATTTCTAACGTTCCGGAATTTTTTTTTTTATAGCAAAACATTACCTTAAAACTGTCAACAAAAGCAATAGAGCATCTTATAGATCAAATGAGCTTAAAAGTCGCAACGAAAGAAAAGCCCTTTGAAAATAAAATGATTTGACGATGTCTATATTTTTTTTTTTGGCAATTAAGAATGTAAATGGAATAGTTTTTTCCTTTTCTATATATAAAACAACAAGGACATCTATTTTATTTTTGTTCATAAAGCAATTCATGCGAACATAATAACATATGCATGATATACTTGTAGCAATATATATATATATATATTAGAACATTATTATTATATATAAATTACATAATATAATTGAGAAGTTAGGGAATATTTGTTACCTTGGCTTTCTGATCATGTTGAGGTCTGGGTGGATTATTGTTGTTATAAGGTGGCGGTGCTGGCTGACCGGATGTATTAGCAGCAGTTCCGGTTGTTTTCTTGTCATCTCTAGCTTTCGCAAATATCACCGTAAATCCGTCAGCTGATGCCGGATTATTTACATCCCATTCCCCAAATTTAGGCAATGGCCTTCCTCCCTACACATTAATTAATTACATCCATGCACATTAATTTATATCACATTTTAATAATTATCTCATAAGTTTTATCAAAATGCATGCATTAAGAAAACAAAATTAAAATATATGAATTACTTAATTATGGATCGATCGAAAAGAACGAGAAAAACGTACCGAGGCCATGGAAAGATAAATTTGCAGGAATTTGGTATAGAAAAAAAATGGAAAAGAGAGAAAATGGAGAGGAGGGAAAGAGATGGTTTATAATTAAGGCTATAACGAGTCTTTAGGATCTTACAACACACAATTATTAATAATATATCAAGTTAATAATTACAACAAAAACAAAAAAAAAGGAAATTGTTGTGATAAAACGAAATAGTTTGCATGTATAATTTTTAGACGTAACTAAATCCATCTCATAATATTTGACTAATTAACAAATATGACCTTAATTACCTTCTGTCTTTATCTAATAGTAGTTCGTTATATATATATATATATATATAAAACATGGGACGATATATCTACATCATAAAAAACACCCAAATGGATACTTTTTTTGTAAAAACGCTCCAAATCAAAATTTGATTAATGCAAATCTCCACGGTTTCACGACAACAACACAAATATGCGTCTTGTTTTTTTTTTCCCTGAGATGTTTAATGACATGTTTTGAATTTTTAAATTTTATACTAGTCGGAATATAACCGACGGCTTGGAATATACTTGGGACAGTAACTTGCACCGAATGATACAAATACGGGATCGAATTAGTTGGATTGGTAAGCACGAGTTTGTAAAAATATGTCGCAACAATCCTTGGAATATTGGTTTTAGCATACCGGCCGGTTTGAAACTCTTTCGATACTGTACATAAGGAAAGTTGATGTATTATCAAACCGGTTTGTCTAACCATTGTTCCGGAGCATTATTTAATTCTTATCCATAAGTTAAATTTATGTAGTTATTTATGGCTACTGATTCGTTAATCTATCAATTAATAGTTTACGCTAATAGTTACTTACAATTGATATATTTCATGATTTAGTAAACTAAAAATCACTTTTCTAACACAATAAAACTCCAATAAAAACATATAATTCTAGTTGTAACTGGCATAAAATTAAATACTAATTGAATATAAAATAAAAAACTACTTTTTCAACACAATAAAAAACAAAAAAAAATATTGAACTCTGGTTGAAACTACCCTAAAATTTTAAAAAATAAGAATATTTAGAATTTAAATATGAAAATAAATAAAATAAAATATTGGTACATTCGTTTAACTTTAACAAATTATTCACTATAGAATTACATACATTTCCTCCGAATCTCCCTACAAAAATTACTTTCATATATAATTACAAATATTAAATAATTATATTAGTTGTTAAATATGTTTTTTTAATTGGATTTTTTATCTAATGTCTTTGGGCATTTGTTAGTTTTACCCTCATCAAATTTACTCATTTTACTTTGGGTGAAAATAAGCAAAATTTCAATAAGATTGAATGTGTCCTAAATTGAAAATGCAATTGTTAAATATGTTACTTTAATTAGATTTTTTTTTTATCTAGTGTAGGTGGGCATTTATTAGTTTTACTCTTATGAAATTTACTACTTTATTTTACTATATGGATAAAAATAAGCAAAATTTCAATAAGATTGAATGTGTCCTAAATTGAAAATGCAATTGTTAAATATGTTACTTTAATTAGATTTTTTTTTTATCTAGTGTAGGTGGGCATTTATTAGTTTTACTCTTATGAAATTTACTACTTTATTTTACTATATGGATAAAAATAAGCAAAATTTCAATAAGATTGAATGTGTCCTAAATTGAAAATGCAATTGTTAAATATGTTACTTTAATTAGATTTTTTTATCTAAGTGTATGTGGGCATTTATTAGTTTTACTCTTATGAAATTTACTACTTTATTTTACTATATGGATAAAAATAAGCAAAATTTCAATAAGAATGAAGGTGTGTCTTAAAATAAATATTGAAAATGCAATTTGTTAAATAAATGTTCGTGTTGCCAACACAAGCAGTCCACGGTACCCCCAAAAAAAACATAGGTCCATAAAATTGCCACGTCACTTATAAACAATTAGACTACAATTTGTCCACCACCTCAAATTAATCAAATTACACACGATTCCAAATTTCATTTCACTAATAATTAACATGATCAAATCTCCCAAAAATACCCCTTAACAAATATTCTTCACCAACTTTATTAATAGACTGCATTTGGACACGACTATGTACTATAAAAGGTGTATTATAAAACGTATAAAACTGTTAAAATCTCGATAATAATCATCGTAACTTTCAGTTCGAGTTAAACCATTAACGGAGAATGTACTAAATAGAACGTATTAAATAATCGTGGGTACTAAATTAGAATCTCGTTTCCGTCGCCCGTTTCGGTTTCCATTTCGCCTATGTTTATAATAATTTCAAAAAGAACAAGTAGCAGACTCGCTCTTCTTTTTTCAAAATAGAAACTAACTTTTCGTTACTTTACATCTTTTACCCTTTTGCAAACATAAAATAAAAAGAATAAAACAATAAAAAAAAGGCAAAGTAGTCAATTTAAACCAAAAACAATGTAATCATGATGCTTTGTTAATATTTGATATTTCTCGTAGTGCAGATAAAACGGGCTAATTTTATATCAAAATCAAAACAAGGACCAAATTGATAACAAATCAAAACCAACAGTCCCCAATTTATAAATATATATATATATATATATATATCTATCTAATTAATCATCTTCTCCAAAATAATCTGTTTCTCTCTCTAAACTCTGTTTCTCTCTCTAGCGATGGCGCTCCTCCTCCGCCGAACCATCTCACGTGCGAAACCATCGTCTTTAATATTCGCACGTGCACACGCCTCAGAGCCGCAAACACCGGAATCAACACCGAAAGCCGACACGAACGGAACAATGAAAACATTTCAGATCTATCGATGGAGTCCCGAAAACCCATCGAAACCAGAGTTGAAGGATTACACGATTGATCTCAAAGAGTGTGGTCCAATGGTGTTGGATGCTTTGATTAAGATTAAAAATGAAATCGATCCAACGCTTACGTTTAGGAGGTCATGTAGGGAAGGTATTTGCGGGTCGTGTGCTATGAATATCGACGGATGTAACGGCCTTGCTTGCTTGACTAAGATTCCCGAACCCCCGACTAACTCTACCGTAATTGTTTATTTATTTATTTATTTATTATTATTATTCTCTGTTGGTTTGCGGTTTTAGGCTCAGCTTATCATGGGGTTTGTTTTGTTCTGGGTTTTTAAGTTAAATTATTAGGATTGGTTGCAGCTTCTTAGCTAATTTGCGTATTAAGAAATAATCAGGGGCTTGTTTGGTTTCAGCTTCTTAGAATCTTATTAGCTTTTTTGGGTAGTTATGTTCTGATTAGGAGATAATTTGGGGTTTGTTTGGTTTCACCTTTTGAGTCAAAAAGTATTTGAATTTAGAATTAGGGGCTTGTTTGGTTGCAGCTTTTTTGCCTTTTTGCTTGCATGGATTTTTGAAACTTTGTTTTTTTTTTTTGTTGGCAATTAAATTAGAAGCTTGTTTGGTTTCAGCTTTTTATAACCTTAGCTTATTTCCATTTTTGCGGGAAAAATGCTAAAATGGTACCCAACCTATTAGCTTTTAATGATTTGGTACCCGACCTAACGCACTTTCTAATTTGGTATCCAACCTATACATTTTCGCTCCAATTAAGGGACTCAACCCACATCCGATCATTTTAACCTAATTAACTCAAACATATTAAGTAGTGGTTTCACTTTAAATTCTTTAATACAACAATTGAAGGTTTCACGTAGGTTAATCAATAGTAAAGGAGACTTAGTATGCGTTAAAAACCGATGATCGAAGACAGATTGAGTCCCATTGGACTGAATACGTATAGGTTGGTACCAAATTAGAAAAAATGTTAGGTTAGGTACCAAATTAGAGCTAAACGTATAGATTGGGTACTGAATTAGAAAAAGTGTTAGGTTGTGTACCAGATCGCTAAAAGTTAATAGGTTGGGTACCATTTTAGCAATTTCCCCCATTTTTGCTTATATGGATTTTGGGAAGTTGTTGGTTTTTTGTGTTTTGATTAGGAATTACTTAGGGGCTTGTTTGGTTGCAGCTTCTTATAGCTTTTTTGGATTTTGGAAAGGTTGTTGGTTTTTTGTGTGTTTTTTATTAGGAATTAATTAGAATTAGAATATAAAAGGAACTCTAAAGACGCTCCAGATCTACAGATGGAACCGCGAGGACCCATCCAAACTCGAACTCAAAGACTACACTGTCGATTTAAAGGAGTGTGGGCGTGTTGGACGCTCTTATTAAAATTAAGAACGAGATTGATCCGACGCTTACGTTTAGGAGGACTTATAGGGAAGGGATTTGCGGATCGTGTGCCATGAATATTTATGGCTGGCTGTAATGGGCTGGCTTGTTTGACTAAGATCCCTGATGCGGGCTCTAATTCTACGGTAAATTGATTTTATATGTTTATTTGTGTGTAATTGGAATAGATGGTTTGTTATGGAATATTGTTTGGTTTGCGGTTTTATGCTTAATTCATTTGCTTCGTTGCAGCTTATTTGCGTTTTTCCTCACATGGATATTGGATAGGTTGTTGTTTTCTGTGTTTTCATTGTTTGCATGTTAGGAAATAATTAGGGGCTTGTTTGGTTGCAGCTTATAAGTTAAATTATTAGAATTTAAAATTAGGGGCTTATGGGGTGCACCTTTTTAGCTTGTTTTCATTTTCGTTTCCATGGATCTTGGAAAGGTTGTTGGTTTTTTGCGTTCTTATTAGGAATTAATTAGGGGCTTTCTTGGTTGTAGCATTCTAAGTAAAAGATTATTAGAATTAGGAAATAATGATTTCCTAGGCCCTACCAAACCACAGTTAAAGGAATACACGATCGATTTAAAGGAGCGTGGGCCCTACTAAGATCCCTGACGCGAGTTCTAATTCGACGGTAATTTAATTGTATCCGTATGTTTTTATATATATATATATATATGTTTATATATATGTGTGTGTGTGTGTGCATACAATTCATTTGTTATTGGAAGACAGGGTTTGGTCTGCGGTTTTAAGCTTAATTCATTGGCGTTTTTTCTTATAAATTGTATGAATCTTATAGGGTGTATGTATATATACGTATATGTATATGTAGATTTTGTGTATACAAAAATTTTCTGATTAGAATAGACTCCAAGATCCCTGATGCGTGCACAAATTCGGCGGTTATTTAATTACACGTGTGTGTAATTCTGTGCATTCAATTTATTTGTAATTAGAATAGGGGGGGTTTGTTATTGAATATTATTGTATTTGGATTTTGTCTGGTTTGCTGTTTGAAGCTTAATTTATTTTCATGTTTGCTTATAAATTGTGTGAATCCTATAGGGTGTATGTATGTGTGTATATATATATATATATATATATATATATATATTTATGTATGTATATATGTGTATGTAATTTTGTGTATACAATTCATTTATGATTAAGATAGAGGGTTTGTTAATGAATACTGTATTCGGGTTTTGTTTGGCTTGTGGTTTTAAGCTTATTTTTGTTTGCTTTTCGTCGTTGGAGTACAGGGTTTATTTGAGAATGTTGTATTTGGGTTTTGTTTAGTTTAAGCTCAGCTTGTTTGCATTTTTGCTTATTGTTGCATAATCTCGAAGATGGGTTTTTTTATGTTCTGATTAGAACGAATAAGGGGATTATATGATTGTAACTTCTAATAAAAAGGGTGAGAACTTAAGATAGAATTTATCATAAATGATAAGAATTAGGGGTTTATTTGGTTGCAGCTTCTTATCTTATTTGTATTTTTGCTTACAAGTTGTGATGAACTTTGGAAAGGTGGTTGATTTTTGTGTTCTGATTAGGATTAGAGGATTATTTAGTTGCAGCTTCTTAGTAAAAGGATTAAAGTTTTAAGATTAATTAGAATTTAGAATTAGGTGATCGTTTGGATGGGTTGATTAACATAAATAATGAAATTGATCTGATGCTTATGTTTAGGAGGTTGTGTGGTAAAGGTATTTGTGGGTCCTGTGCTATGAATATTGACCAAGATTTCCGAAACGGGCTCTGCCTCCACGGTAATTATTAAATATAAATATTAGATAAGATTATGTGTATATATATATTTTCTTACTAAAATATAAGGTTTATTTGTGGGTCCTGTGCTTATGAATATTGACCAAGAGTTCCGAACTTTGGATTTTTGTCGGTTTGGGGTTTTATGGTACGCTTATTTGTTTGGGCTTCCTCGTATTATAAATTTTAGAAATCTTTTTTCTTTATTAAGTAAAACTTATAGAGCTGCCACTAAAAGGTACACTACTACAAGAATGCGATTGATTACTAACCGGCAGCTAGGCTGGCACGACTTTTTAGACTGATTAGAGTTTAGAAATAAAAGATTAGGGGCGAAGATTTGTAGGCGGTCTTGGCTTCAACGGTAATGGATATATTTATATATAATTTGTTTACTGTATGTATAAATATGGTTATGTATACCGATTAAGTTACAGTAATATGATGACCTAGTGTGGTTTATACACGGTTATGTATGCCTATTATCGCAATTTAAGATCGATAAGACTTTGAGGATTAGGGGTTGTTTGGTTGCAGATGTAAGAAAATAAGTTGGATTTATCGGGTTGAGAAAGAAAACTAGGGATAAATTGAATAGAGGACAATGGGAATTCAGTTTTAGAAATAATTATGTTTGTATACAAGTTTGGGTTTTGTTGGTTTCGATTTAAAGCGTAGTTTGATCGCATTTTCACTTGCGAGTCGTGATATATGTGGATTGGCATTTTTAATCATTTTTTTCATGTCCTGATTAGGAAAGAATTAGTGGCTGGTTTGGTTGCAGATCAAAGTAAATGGGATGAGTATTTTTAGATTCAGAAATAAGCTAGGTTCACCCAGGGTAGAGCTATTCTGTAAAAGCTTTGCTTAGCTTATTCAGGTTAAGAGACTGTAAAAGCTTAGTTTGGCTTGTTCAGGGCAAGGGACCGTATAAACTCAGCTTAGCTTATTCAGAGCAAGAGAAAGTAAAAGCTTATAAATCTGGCAGTTCTTGGGTCAATTATTTTAAATTAAAAGGACCTTTTTGAAAAAATAAAACTGGCACTAAAATTTGCAACAATGTGATAGCTATCTCATATTTTACATTTATAAATGCAGTTTCAAGCTTCTAGATGTTTGAGGCCAAAATACATACATACATACATATATGCTCAGTTTTATAATAATTTTTTCAATATTCTCCAAAAAAAAAGGGTCATTTATCCAATGCAGTTCAGTTGTTAAGAAAAAGAATCCACATAACTGAGCTTACGAGCGACAAAGATACAAGTCCAGTATAAAATTGATTATGAAGTACTTAGATTAGTTTATTTGCTAGTTGGTATTGTTCGAATAGATTTAGCCTTGTGGCCTTTTTTTCGCAGTTGAAACTATCAAGCATATAAATGTGCTTGTAGAAAAAGTTAACGATTTGTCTTTTTGTATCGAGAGTGAAGGTAATTGATTGGTTGCACATTGAATGTATGAAATAGTATTTTTTTTGAAAAAATATATGGGAAAATTTGCTTAAGAGAAGTTGTTACTGTGATGTTTTATATTAGATTCTGCTATCTCACTTTTGAAATGAAACATTGCATTGTTGTGGGCATTATATTGAAAGGAAATACCAGTTAATGACAAATTCGAAAGGTTAACACAGAACAACGTTTCAATGAAGATGCATTACACACTCAAGAGTATAAGATTGATCAGAATATATATATTTTAGTTCCTAGATTATAAAAGGATGTACCCAAGAGAATGACATGAGAATTATGTATCACTACAGTTATTCAGCTCGCTAGCATAGATTTACTCTGGGAAAACTGAAACTTCGTTTGATTTCATTAAATAATTAATCTTCCAATCTTCTTCGATGTATCAGGTGACACCATTGCCTCACATGTTTGTGGTGAAAGATCTGGTGGTGGACATGACCAACTTCTATAACCAGTATAAGAGTGTCGAGCCGTGGCTGAAGAGGAAGACCCCGAAAGGGGATGGGAAAGAGATTCTACAAACGAAAAAAGACAGGGCGAAACTCGATGGGATGTACGAATGTATCTTGTGCGCTTGTTGTAGCACTTCATGCCCTAGCTATTGGTGGAATCCCGAGTCTTATCTCGGACCCGCCGCTCTCCTCCATGCCAACAGGTAATATATATAGATATGTGTAATGTGCATTATGCATGTGTGTGTTTCCTGGAAACTTGTTTCCATGCAGAAATTCTTTGCTTTGGTGAATGTTTTGCATTGTTTGGTTCAATATACAATCAGCGTTGCTATTGTAGTAAGACTTGTTGAGTTCACTTGCATTGCACTTTGGAAACATTCACTTTAGAAAAACCTCAATACTACTAGGACTATCTTAACAAGAAGTTCATCATGTGTATGCTATTCCTTTCTCTGTGAATGCTGCATATAATATCATAAAATGTATTGCATTTCAAGCTGTCTCTGATTTCATCTATTTTCTTTGCACAACTTATGGAATTTCAAGTAGAGATCATTCTATGATTCATTCGAGTAATTAACCTTAAATTCCTGTTCCCACTATATCGTGGTTGCCACAAATTTTTTCAATTTCGGCAGAAAGCACTGTTCTGCGTTGTTTGTTTTTAACATACATGCATTGTAGTTATAGTTGTATAAAAAAGCCACTAATGGGAACTCTTTCTTCAGAAAATGTTAATTTAGTACTAGGATAATCAGAGCGATATGAAATGATATTTGTTACTGATGAAGAAACTTTTGCTTTTGGAACTCGTCGAGACGGTTATGAAAACACTTCAGAAAAATAATAGATAACAGTAGCATGTGTGTAGCTTATTTTGTACACTTGTCATTGAACTTATGTTGTGTTTTTATCTTTTTTTGTTTACAATGTGAAGGTGGATAATGGACAGCCGTGACGAGTACACCAAAGAACGTCTCGATGCAATCTGTGACGAGTTCAAGTTGTATCGATGCCATACAATATTAAACTGTGCTCGTGCTTGCCCCAAAGGCTTAAATCCTGGAAAACAAATCACTAATATCAAACAGCTCGAGCTGAAGAATGGTTCATTGATGTAGTATCTCAAAACCTCAGTTGCTTGTTCAGGATAATAATGAGAAACAACATTAACCCGATCATTCTGTAATGTTGTGATCAAGGGAATTTGTTTAAAATAATTTCATACAGCCGCCTTTTGTTTTATGTGCGCTTTTGTGATCGAGATATATACCCATTTTCAGTCTGTTAAGATTGAGAACTGTTTTTATTGTTTAGAGGTTTATTTGTGTCGTTGCAAAATCTTGGTAAAGTGAGAGTAACTGGTTAATCTTTTTTCTGCGATGGTGAACGTCATTTTTTGCTTGCTCTTAGGATGAACACTTTCTGGCAATGTTAATTTTTTTACTTGTAGAAATCAAATTTGCCTTATGTTTATTGAAATGAAATTTGGTACCGTGTCAGTTAAATAAATATCGATGGAGGTTATTCCGATTCGAAGTCTTCTTCTATGATAAGAGGATTACTGATCGAATCTTCACCATATAGGATACTGCTGATTGTTTGATAGGAGAAAAAGTATTCAAGATTTATGATGTATTCATCACTTGTTCATACATGTTTTAACCAGACAAATGAATTCATTATTTGTTTGGTTACATGTTTAAGGCTCAGTTCGTTTCTTTTCGGGTTAATGAAACAATGTGTCTTAATTAGAATGAAGCAACTTTTCTTTCTCCAGGCTTTTCGATTAATTTACTTTAATATTGGAGCCAAGCAAGTCCTCTTTTCATTGGATAATTATATGCTCAGCACACACTTTTTACGTTCTCTGTGAGAACTAAAACACAGTTATATTCCGTAGCGTTTTTATTTTCTCTTCTCTCACGACGAGTGCGTGGAAGAGCGTAAGAGATGAGAGATGTGTGCATATCCGTTACCCATTTCCACATCATCTTGCACATATGTACTTGGAAATTCGTAAAATGTTGGTTTTGATTCTTAATTTTGAACGGTACAAGTCAAATTTAGAAATTAGTGTTTGCTTAATATCAGAAAGTGTAATGTGTTAATGAGGTAAAATATAATTAAATCCCGAAAGCAGAGTACCTAACTCTAAGTCAGGGTTACTCTGCTTTCCACATCCATTAGATCTGTTATTTTATTAATACTATAGCAGATTCAATGGCTGTGGAAAAAAGAGTAACCCTGACTCAGAGTCAGATACTCTGCTTCCTTAAATCCCCTGCTTTATATGTGGGGTACCCCCAAACGCAACAAAGTTTTTACAAATGGTACCTTATATAAATTTAAAAAACTGAAGGTCCTAAATCACAAAAATTAAAAAAAGAATGATACTTGAATCCAAATATTTCCAAGTATGGGGAGTATTGAGTAATAATCTAAAATAGTGTTGATATTTTGAAAAGAACCATAATATTTTAAAATAATTATTAGGTCAGTGAATTACTTTTCCCACTGATACAAAAACTCTATATATTGTGTACTAGCGGAGCCAGAATCGGTAGACGGGGACTGAATTTTAAAATTTAGCCAATTGGGATGGTAATTAAAATTATTAGTTTTGCGATTTAGAAGACTAGCGGAACAGCTTGTTTCAATCTTAATGTAATTATTTCATTGTTTTAATTAATACGTAGTAAAAAAAGATGGTTTATTTTCAAGTAAATAAAATGGACCAAATAAGTCCCATATACAAAACTCAAGGACTAATTGTATTTACAAATTAAAACAAATATTGGTTCAACTATAAAAAAATGAAACTATGATTTTTTATTTTATTTTTTTTCCTCACATTTTAACAATTATTTGTTAGTTCTGGCCGTGGTGCCATAATTTGAAGGCCTTTTTATTATTATTATTATTACTTTTTGTAACTCAATTTAAGGTGCGTTTATTTATTTATTTATCATAATTTGTTATATATTAGTGTCTAAATTCCTGTTAAATTCAGCTTGTTAGGTTAAGGTTTTGGGTATTTTTAATAAAATTATTAATTCCCCATTTGGTTTGTTTTCCTTTTATATGCCCAGAACTTGTTAATGGTTTAGTTTATTTTATTATATTTTTAATAATATAATTGTTTCAAAATTCTGCTAAATTAGCCTGATTCTCAAAGCAAAGATTAGTTTTTTTTATATATATATAGTAATAAGACTATTAATTACCAGTTTGGTGTTTTTTTTTTCCTTTATATGCCCAGAACTTGTTAGTGGATTAGTTTCTTTTACTTGCTTTGTGAAAAAAAACAATCAATTCCTGATAAATTCGGTTGATTAGGTAATATTTTCCCCCCGAAAGAAAAGATCAGTTTTTTTTTTTCTTTTAGAGCTTGTTAGTGGATTAGTTTCTTTTATTAGCTTTGTGGGATTTTTTTTTAAATTCCTGATAAATTCGGTCATATATTCCCCGAAAGATCAGTTTTGTCTTCTTTTATAAAATTATCAACTACCGTTCGGTGTTTTTTTTGTTTGTTTGTTGTTTAGTAGTTCTTTTATTAGTGAAAAAATTATGGTTTGAAATCCTGCTAAGTTTTGCTGTCCAGGATACAACTTACATTTGTTCTCCAAGCAAAGATTAGATTTTTATATAATTTTAAGAAACTAATTTGGTGTATATAAATCATGGTTTGTAATTTTTTGAGATATATCTATGTTTCTTCCTTCAAATATTGTTATTAGCAGAGGTATCTATTGACAAATAGTAGTAAAACGTATGTATTTTCTTTAGCTTTGATTTATCAGTGTTTTAGTAATTATGCTGTTTTTCATTTAGTAGTGCTTCTTCTCCTATGAACTTCAGCTGAGTAGGGCACATTTTCTCTCAAAGCAAAGATTGGGTTTTTGTATTAGTTATTAAATTTCTCAGAACTGATTTTATGAAATCTTCCTGATTATTGTGCTTATTAGTAATTAGAAGGAAACATTTGAGATAGTTTTTCATTTCCTTCATATCCGATCATTATTGATTTGTCTGCTGATACGGTGAATTAGTTAATCTTTTAATTTTTCAGTAAAAGGTTTTTGTTTCCTGCTATATTCAGTGTGGAGGCTACACCTGCTCTGAAAACACAGATTATGTTTCTACTATACACTTCTTTATTATTAATGCGGTCTTAATATTGTTTTCTTCCCGTTTTACACTATACGAATATTTTGTCAGTCTTTTGAGATTGTTAGTTTCTTTCTTATTTCCCCTCAGCATATTAATAAAGGTGAATGATTTTATAGGGCTAACCACACATAGACCTCAGTCCTTTGTATTGAATTCTATGCTTATAAACATTTCTTTTCAGTAAATGAATCCTTCAAAGACATTAATAACCCTCCTCATTAGGATTCTTAACTATGTGTTATTGGCTCGACCTAACAGTCTTTTTTCTTTTCCTTTTTACTTACTTTCTTCTTATTTTGAAGATCCATGGTCGGTAACGAGGCCAACACATGCCACATGGCTGATGAAGAAATGGAGAACGTGTCAGATTCAGAGAATGATTGCCAAATTCTGAATATCACAAGCGAAACACCTCCCAGTGCCGAGAAAAATAAATCAGATACTAATGCTGAGTTAGCGGCTAGTGGTGAAACTACGCCATCTGATAAGAATGTGGTTCCTGTAGAAGGCGAAAACCATGAGATAGATACATATATCCAGAGTAGAAACGAGAATTCAGTCAGTAACTTAGATAGCATAAAACATAACGTGCTAGGACTCGGGAAGGAATTCGAAACAGAAGAACAAGCGTACTTATCCTATCTCGAATACGCTACTTTAGAGGGTTTTTGTATCAGAAAAGATTTCATAAATAAAGATTACGATGGTATAATAAGATCGCGAAGGTTCACTTGTTACAAAGAAGGCCATCGTCACCCTAAACGTGGGTCTAAACCGAAAAAGCCTCGGGAAGATACACGAACTGGATGTTTAGCACACATGACTATCTCACTAAGGCCTAACGGTAAATACCGTGTTATGCGTTTTGAAGCAGATCATAACCATGAACTCGATAACTTATTGCCCTCTCAAAATATAATGAATTTGGATGATAATATCGAATCTATAGAAGACGAGGCTCCGAAAGTTGGAATGAGGTTCAATTCGGAAGATCATGCATATGAGTATTATAGTACGTATGCTCTTTTAGCGGGATTCAGTATAAGAAAAGATTATGTAAATAGGAGTAAGAAAGACGGTGAGGTGTCGTCGAGAAAGTTCACTTGTTGTAGAGGGGGGTCAAATAATAATACGAAAAATGAGTCTAGTTCAAAAAGGGCTAGAAAAGAAACAAGAATTGGGTGTTTGGCACATTTGATTGTTGTTCGACATCCTGATCGTATGTATCATGTGGCTCATTACGAAGGTAACCATAATCACGAACTTATTCCTGCTTGTACGATTCGTACTTTACGATCACAAAAAAGGTTAGCTTTAGCTCATTGTGTAGAAGAAGCAGCTGCTATTGATATGCCTATGGTAGATACAGAAAGAGAGTATAATCCGATAGATACCAAAAGTACGTTACCAAGAAAACGCAAGAGCGATATGAAGGAGGGAGAGTCAGAAACTATTGTTCAGTACTTCAGTAACAGAAAGAAAAAAGACCCAACTTTATTTTACAGTATACAACTTGATTCGGAAGGCCAAATGGCAAATATTTTCTGGGTCGATGCTAAAATGATAGAAGATTACCATTTTTTTGGTGATGTGGTGTGCTATGATACGAATTACAAATTAGACAAAGACTGTCGACCTTTTGTATCGTTTACTGGGATCAATAATCACAAACAGCTGCTGATTTTTGGTACAGCACTTATGTATGATTCTACGTTTGAATCTCTTGAGTGGCTATTTCGGATGTTTCTCAGGGTAATGGCTCAAAAGAAGCCCAAGACAATATTGACCGATCAAAATTCTGTAATAGTTGAAGTTATTGATTCACTATTTCCAGACGCAAATCATCGGTTGTGTGCTTGGCACATGCACCAAAAAGCTTTGAAAAGTATCGACCAAGAGACTCAAGATTCAGAATTTTCTGCTGATGCTGATGATTTAAAGAGTTTGTTTTTTAATTTTGAAGAGGAAAAAGATTTTGTAGAAGCATGGGAAACCATGGTGGAAAAATCTAATCTTTGGCATAACGAGGTGTTCACTGAAATATTCAGAGAAAGAGAGAAATGGGCTATGCCTTACGGGAGACATATTTTTTGTGCTGATATGAAATGTGCTCAAATAGCTGATCATTTGCTTCCTAAAGTAAGGAAGTATATAAAATCGAGCTTTGACATACTTTCGTGCTTAAATCAGTTTTTAAAGCTGTTAAAAGATTGGCGTTACAATGAGATACAGGCTAATTATGATATGAGTGATCAGTTGCCAAGATTGATGGGGGATATAATTCTGTTGAAGCGTGTTAGAGATATCTACACCCCGACAATTTTCGAGTTATTCCAAAAAGAATACGAAAAGTTCCTTGATTCTCTGGTGAACCAATGCAATGATAACGAGGCAACGATTGAGTTCAAAGTTGGCAGGCTTGGTGATTTGCATGAATATACTGTTATGTACAGCTTGGCTGAAGATTCGGTTGCTTGTAGCTGTATGAAATTCGAGTTTGAGGGGATTTTGTGTAGCCATTCTATGAAGGTACTTGATTATCGGAATATAAAAGTGGTTCCGACTCAGTATGTCTTGAAGAGGTGGAGTAAATCTGCAAGAATTTGAACTTTTGGTTTCTTCTTAATGGAAGACGTTCTTGGGCCATAATTGATGGAGAAAAAATGTTGAACAAACGGACACAGAACCCAAATCTCAATCCGGACAAGTTTTTCTGGTATGATTTCATAAAGGGAGATGACAATGATGAGCAAGTTGAGCAGTATAACATCATTGATAGAAAAATGAGAGAAAAATTTAGTAGTATCAGATAATGCGACTGTAGATTAGTGTAAGCGTATGTTATGATAGAATTTGTTGACACATACTGTGGTTTGTGAATTAGTGTAAGCTTATTCCCAATTTGTTCGTTTTTCTTCCCATATACCAGTCGTTTATAGTCTTATAGACCGTCTGCAAATCAACTAATTTCAGCAGATTGTTTGCAGGACAGAAATTTCAAGTTTCAACTCCTGTTGCTATTATTCAATGTCCTTTATTTAATAAAGCTAGTCCCTGCTATTTACTTATGATGAGAACACAACTTTTGGTAACCTGATGAAAACATTACCCTCTTTTAATTGTTTTTTGTTTTGCTACCTCCTTTTGTATTTTTCACTTTCTTGAAGTTATATATTTCCATTATTTCTTGGTTATTTATGCTATTTATTTTGACATCCGGAGTTTTACTGACGTGTTCAGTGTAATCAAGTCGAGTTTTAAACCGATAGCCTTAACAAGTCTCCAGAATCTTACACCATTATAATCTTTCAAGTCTTATACATTGTTGAATACCTAAATCCTTGCATAACACAAATTTAAAAAGTAGAATTGATTGCTTTCAGTACTTAATTTTTTTATGAATTTAATTTAAAATGGTTTATTGCTGCTATCCTATCCACATCGAGTATATTTGTTGCTCATTCCACATCGAGTATATTTTGAATTATTAATAAAAGTTGTACCGTGATTATTAAAAAAAAATAAAAAAAATATACATGCATGCAAATGCAGAAAACCGGACTTCACATGAACTGTTACATGGCTTGTAATATGTCTTCTTGAATGTTTCTTGTTTGGCGCGCATAAAAACAGATACTACTAGCTTTCTCTGATAAACAGTGATAAGTGGATAAGTTTGCAACACTACCTGCAGTAAAAGATTTCTTCTGAATATACGATAGAAAATACAAATATTTGTTACAGACCAAGTTTCTATTGCCAATATTAATTGATTGAGTGCTTGTTTCATTGCAGCTTTTAAGCAAACAAGCTGATTTTTTAAGTTGAAAAGAAAAGGCTCCGCTTAAAGTTTCTACCTTTTCATTTTGTTACCAGAAAAGCTCACATATGCAGTCCGCTTTTTTAAAAAAAAACTTGAGACTGCCATTGCATTAAGTTGACAGTAACAAGAATATATGAATAAGCAAATAGCTAAATGTTAACGTGTATCTCGAAGACTTGGGGTTTCTCTTATTACAACAGAATCATCAACGCGGACATGCTACATAACATCTAATGCTCAATTTCACAAAAGTTTAAATCAGTGTAAATTTAACGTATCATAGTATTATTTTTGGTGAATAAACGATTTAATATTTCTCTACCTAATCTTGCCAACTTTTCTCCCTCTAGTTCTTCCTCCTGAGCAAACTCTTTATCGGCTGCATCTTCTATCTCTGATATAAACTGGCCGAGCTTCTCTTGGTCACTATCATCTTCTCCTTCATAGTTAAGTACAGATCATGTCAAGAGAGAAAAAAAGTAAATGACAGTAGCATGTCGCCTGATTTATAGCCGGTATACATATATTCAGTAAATTTTGTTTAAAATAGTGATTCAACACACCTATAAACACAGTAATTTGTCCTTGTGGACAGTTGTAGGTGTAACTTTCCAGTGGTTGAAGATCTTAAGCTCAGATGGTATGCTTTTTTCCTCAACTGCTAGGTCGTATTTGGTTAGATAAAGAGGCTAGACCCATTCTGATTTATCAGGTTAAAAGCTGAGGTTGTTTTGTTTGTTGGTCTGAAAAAACTAGAGAATCAGTAGGGTAACATCACACCTCCATATTTATAAAACAAGTCTCATTTACCCTTCAGAAAAACATTTCTTTCTTCTTTTTTTCCATGTGAAGTGTTGTTTGGTTGTAGACGTTTCACCTTTCTGCGTAAAAGCTAGATAGTCTTAGCCTCTTAGGTTTAGCAGCTTAAAAACTACGGGTTTTTATAGTTTTCCGGACGGAAAAATATGAATTGAATTATTGAACAAACCTAGGCCTTGAGGAGTAGTTCTAAGCTCTGCCTCTTTAATTAAAAGCTGGACTGGATTTAGTTGATTAGCTTAAAAGACGACCTTTTCAAGTTTATTCGACTGAAAAAGATGGAAGCTTTAAGCTAAAGATAAATCCAAAAATATATTACAATCTCAAAAGAACTAACTTCTTTGTTTAAAAGCTGCAACCAAGAAGTCCACTAGCCATTCCTGAAACTATAAAAAATCCAGCTTGTTTGGTTTAAATATCCAGTCAGCCAAGCTCTATAAATGGCTGAGATCTTGTGATTCAGCTATTCACTTACGTGTCCGATGATACTGACCCAACACATATTTAAGTGTAAATTGTCTAAAATAGTGATTTGAAACTCCATACAAACACTTACTTGGAGTCTGTTTGTTCATCTAAATTTCTGTACCCTGATAAACTATACCTGGTTCTTCCAATAACTTATTCTGTCGAAAAACTTAAGGGCTCCCTTCTTTCTTATCAATCACATTAAAAAATGTTGATGCAACTATTTGTATGCTAGCCACATTGGTAGGATCATCGGGATTGATACCCTTTCGATGGAGCTCTTGCTCGTATTTTATATATTAAGCTTTTGAAACTCGAGTGCTTGTTCAAATCTCGCTTTGAAAAGAGCTTGCATATAGAAGACAAAAGGACCGTAGTTTAAAACAATCTGCAAAAAGGGGCTACTTTAAAAGACAACCTATGATGAATTATGGAACTTTAGTACCTAAAGTTTTACTCTCAAATTGTGTTTGGCAATGTGATTACAGATTATGAGATACATTTCAATGATTTTTAACTAGTTTTAACCCATATGACAAAAAGCTATATTCGCGTGTCAATTAAAACAGGCTAGTATAATACTCTAGCAATTTTAGCGTGTAAATTAAAACTGGGAAAAATCCATTTCAATGATATTCAACTACTAGAATCAATCCTTCAAGCAACGGTGGCATTAATCGAGCAACTCCAGATAGCAGCATATGATGAATTATACATGCCTAGTACTTCAATTTACTCTTAAAAAGCTCATGGTAATTTAATATTAAATTAAGAACTATAATTTAATTATATCTGATCAACCTCATAGGCTTTATATGCTCATATTCAACATATGAAAATAACTTTAATATAATAACTTTACTCTTATGGCATCTTAGATCAATTGTAAAAGGAACAAACTCTTACTAGCAGTCTATTGATGAATTATGCCTGCCAGAATTATTGCAGCTTTGAAGCTCGCCATTTTTTCCCTTCTCGTAAATGCCATATTATGCTTCAAAGGAAAGTAGAAACTAAACATATACACCAGGGCCAGAATTACTGCCTGCCAGTGGAATCAAGTTTGCGAGTTTGGATATTAAATATGGTAGTCTAGTGATATCCCATATTCCCATGTTCACTAGCTAATAATTTTACATTTCAGGTTTTCTCAACCAGAAAAAGGTTTTAAGTGGGTGAACCCAGCTTCTTCCTTAACCTCAAAGAATCCAGCTTATTCTCTGAAAAGCTGGGGCCAAACAATCCCTAACTTGCCTCATATGACACTCTTTAAGCAATATCTACTAATAAATCCAGACAAGGACAAGCTAATAAAATAAAAACACAATCTCTCTTTTCGTGACGGTGTTAGTTGGTATCAATACCTTAAACCTCATGTTCAGTGAAATTTGATTAGGCCATATTCAACCAGGGTCTTGTTTGGTTGCAAATTTTAAGATTCACATTTCTCTTCTTTCAACTTGCAACTGATGTTTGATTGACGAGATAAAAGGCTGATATTTTCTAAATTTGCAGCTTCTAAGCTCGGATATTATGTTCTTTTATTTTGTTAAAAGCTGAATTTTCAGGTTTTGGCATGAAAAAAGTTGAAAGTTTTAATCTGTATGAGCTAGTTTTAATTGACCTCAAAACAACCCAGCTTACTTGCGTAAATGTGAACCAACCAGAATATGCAGACAAGTGAAATGCCTTGCACAAATAAACTGTAGCTTTCTAGTAAATGTCTAGATGATTCTTTCCGGACAATAAAACTTGTACTTAACAACACATCAACACCATATGCTTAGCCATTGTGCTGTTTCTACATGCCTACCTTGTTACTTGCAGTTTTTTAACATAAGGTTTTCAGATAATTTTACCTAAAAGCCAGACTGTATTTGGTTTAGCACTTTTAAAGCTGTGGTTTCTAGTTTTTCGGCCAAAAAAAGCAGAAGCATTAAGGTGGATGAACCTGGTTTTTTTCTCAAACACAAAAAATTAGCTAATTAGTTTAAAATCCGCAGCCAAGCAAGCCCATCATAACAAGCTGCACTACCAAATAAACAACCTGATGCAATAAAGCATTTGAATTGAAACTTTCCACTTTAATTTATTGAACCAACTTATTTACAAATTAGAAACAACAGTTATAAATCATACAATACATACATTTTATTACGGATGATTGTTTAACATCTATCATACAACACTGTTGATTGTCATAATGACAAACCAAAGTCCTCTTAAACACATGAGAGAGCTAGTAGGCGAAGCAAACCAAAAAATTAGAGCTAATAAGGCATTCAGATGTGATATTGGAGTTGATTTTATTCTTATTATAGCATTAAAGCAAACAACTTATAATAGGAATCATACATCATGTAATCTATATATTTGTATATAACATAATTGATCGTCAAAATGACAGCAGAATCATCAACACATGCAAAAGCTACTTACCTAATCATGCCACAAAGTAAGAGAATATAAGAACTTACTCTTTGAAGTTATAACCATGCGTTCTTCCTCAGTCATCATTTTTTCTTCAATTTTTTAGCTCGCCGTATCTCCCTCTGTGTTTCACCCGTTTCTTTTCGCATACGACTCTCTACTCTGCTCCTTATACACTTTCCACTCCCTGTTGACATATCCCTCGACCCATCAAAGGAATTCAAAATTTTAATGGGGGGTAAAAAAGAAGGAACACTGTTTGATTGAGTTAGATGCAAATTTGTTCCAACTTCTCTCGATAATAATTACAAGTGGAGAACTGAGAACTGTAATAAAAGAAGAAAGAAGGAAGAAAAAGCTACCTAAATAGACCTAAGGAGGACCTTGTTTTCATGGAAATTTTAAGCTCAGAATTTTCATTTTCAAGCTAGACCATATCTGGTTTAGCATCTTAAAGGATGATTTTTTTCCTCTCGTTTTTAGCTTCAAATTGCTAGAAGTAAGCTGAATGAGCCTAAAACTTTCTTCACACTTGCAAAAGTTCAACTTATTTATTTTGAATCTGCAGCTAAACAAGCCAAGAGTGCAGTACCTGGAAGTGCTAGTGATAGTAAGCAAAGAGATGGTCTTCAAGTAATTCTTTTGCCTAGCTTCTAACATTTTATTCGCATTGGCCTCCTCTCTTATCTCATCAATTGATTTCTTCTGTGATTACTCACTTTCACCTAAATAGTAAGTATTTGTCAAAAGTGATGAATATAATCAAATAAAAGTAAGAAATGTGCAGTTTTTGTTTGACATTCAGAAACAAGACAAATGCACTTACAAAGATAACTGTATAAAGGGGAGAGAAACCCACGTAGTAAGAAATTGCAAACGCATGAAGTAATAAAGGGTAGACATGCATGCAAAATACATACATATAAGGGGACAAATCAAGAATGCTAAGTTATAAACTAGTCTAACTTGGCTTTTGCGAAATGGTAATTTGTACATATTAGGAGAGAAATGATGAGATAGCATATTTACCACTTATTTGTTTGTTTTTCCTCTAGCGGTGCTAATTATTCAGTTTGTAGAAAGAAAGCCTTTAATGTAAAGAAAAGGGTAATAATAAGCAATAAAGAAAAACTAAAATAAACTGATGTGTGGTACCTGCCCAGGCACTGGTTCTAAAACTAAAGTTTTGAACTTATTGTTTCCCGTAAACCATATCAGTGTGACACCATAACCTATAAGTGTTACTAAGTTAACATTATTCTTCAATAAAACAAAAGCAAAAGCAAAAAGTTCTGAAATCAGCCAAAACGCAATGTATTAGACAACGATTTTGTATGCACAGTGTTGAAATGGTTAGGCTTTAGGCTTTGCTTTAACTTTAGGAAAATTAATACAAAATCATACATAAACTAAGGGATAATGATAAAGAGTTGCAAAAAAAAAAAAGGGAAAAGTGCAAGCTTTGATCGTTTTTCACGCAATAAATGCAACAACAACAAAAAAAGTCACCTTTTAAGCTGACAACCAGATGAAAGCAACAAACCTAATTAGGGATAATGAGAAGGAATTATAGCTACCCTATTTTTCATTAATTTTCCTTCGAGTAATAGAGGCATTTCGAATTTCAGAAAAAACTAAACAAACCATTATTTCGGCTTGCTTGGTTGCAGTTTTTAAGCAAATAATCGGATTCGTTTTGAATTTAAGAAGAAAGATGGGTTTACCCTGTTAAGAATCTAGCTTTTTCATATCAAACAACAACAAAAACTCGCCTTTTTTAATTTCATGAACCAAACCCATTCCGGATTTCAAGAAAAAAAACAGAGCTTAAAAGTTATAACCAAACAAACCCATGCCCATAATTCTGCAGACTGTCTAAAAGACTAAATATCCAAAACCCATAAAACTATGAAATAAATTAAACTCACTCATAAACAAATATCCAAATAACATAAGCCTCCCATGTAATAAATTAAACATGAATTGTTGAAATATGAAAAGAAACAAAAAAGACATACCCATTAATTAATAATCATTTTCCTTGTGTTTGGAGTTTAAAAAAAAATCACCCATAAATAAATATCCAAAACCCATGAAATCTATAAAATTAAATAATAAAAAAAAAAATCATTCATAAATAAACATCCAAATAACATATCTCTCCTATTCTATGTTAGTAATAAAATTAAACATGAAGTGTTGTAATATGAAAAAAGAAAAAGAAAAAGAAGAAAAAAATGAAATACCCATTTAACAAATAATCAAATTTCCCTTGGATTTGGAGTTTGCCTGAGTAAAAAAGGGTTTTTGCAGTGAAGAGAAATAAATTCTAGTTAAAACCCTTGAATAATTAAGTATTTATTTATGATTATAAAATATTTAAATATATGTTATATAAAATAAAAGATAAAAAAAAGACAAATAAGGGTCGTTGTAGTATAGTGGTAAGTATTCCTGCCTGTCACGCGGTTGACCCGGGTTCGATTTTTTTTTTTTTTTTTAAATATCATGGTGTACGGACCAGCATTGTTCATGCGCTAAATCCACGAGAGAGACTAGTGTAGGGTCCCACCGCCATGGTTCGATCCCCGGCAGCAACGTTTTTTTTTTAATATCGTGGTGTCCGGCCCAACGTTGTTCACATGCACATTGACTTAATCCACGAGAGAGAATAGCGTAGGGTCCCACCGGACTCTCACTCACAAGTCACAACTTGTTTTTCTTATAATATTATGTTTAACGGTCTTGTTAACGATCGAGTGCCCCTCGAAACACTATTTAACCATTAACTCTTCACACTTGTTATCATTGACCTATGTTTAATACTGTATTTCATTTTGTGGTTGTAATACTTTTTTCTTTGAATACAATTTAGTAATGAATGAGTTAATTGGGTTATTATAACATCTATTGTTGTGTTTATATTGTTTACTACTCTTTGTTGTAAATTTACCTGTTTATCTTTTATTTTTTTTTGCCTTTCTTTAATATTGTATTCCGTTTTGTAGTTATAATTTTTTTTTTTCTTTAAATACAATCAGTAGTAAACGTGTTAATTAGGTTCGATCCCGGTGACGACGTCTTTTTCTTTGTGCTTTTTGTTTGTTTAAGGGTTAATTCATGTTTTCTGTACCAAACTATCGCTGTTTAACAATTTGCATACTCAACTATTTTTTTTAACAATTTACATACTAAATTAACATAAATCGATCAATAAGCATACTATTGGTGACATGTCATCAATTAAACACACAGTTGGCAAAATTTTGCTTACGTGGGCTTTCTGGCCTATATTTGGCGCCAAAATCACTTACACCCCAGAATTCATTACACCCAGCCAATTCTCTCACTAACCCAAAACCCATAACCCTAATTTTCAGACAGCCATTCTCTCACTAACACTCTCTTCAATGGACTACCACTGCCATTGTAGGAAAACCACAAAACTAAACACATCATGGACTGCGGAAAACCCAGGTCGCAGGTTTAGAAATTGTAAAACCAACTCTTGTTCATTTTTCTTATGGGTTGATCCCCCTATTTGTGATCGTGCCACAAAAATAATACCAGGTTTATTGAAAGGAAAAAACACCTTGGAAGCTGACATGAAAGAAATGCAAAGAGAGAATTCAAAAATGAAGAAACAAATTAATGAATTGCAGAATGAAAAAGCTTGTCTAATGCAGCTGGTTGAAGAATATGAAGGTGCGAAGAAAAAAGATATGGTGAAAAACATGAAGCAAGTGAAGAAGAAAAAGGGAAAAAATAGTAATAGTTGTATACTTGCTGTTTTTGTGATTTTAATTATTGTCCTGTCAATGGTGTACCTGTTTGAGGAAGAAAAAGAATGTTTAATGTAATGGTTTCATGTAATGCTATGTGTATGAATGAATGAAGGGTTAATTCATGTAATGGTATGAGTATGAATGAATGTGTTGTTTTATGATATCACAAGTACCCAAATCTCAGTCAAAAAATGAACTATTCCGAGTTCACAAAAGCCCCATTCTGAGATGGCTATAAGTGGACAATAATCAGTCCAAAAATTGGTCAATTCTGAGATCATAAATACCCAAATCTCATCATAAAATGGACAATTCAGAGATGTTTTCATAAGAGCTCAGAAATACCTAAATCTCATCTCATTCTGAGTTCATAAGAGCTCTTTTCTGAGATCAAAAAAGACTGTGTTCTGAGCTGTTTTCATAACATCTGAGGATAAAATTACAGAACAAAACTATAACATCTCTCAGTACAAAAACATCATTGAGATGTCAACATTTGTAAGATCACAATGGTCATCTCTCAGTACAAAAACATCATTGAGATACCAACATTTCTAATATCACAATGGTCATCTCTCAGTACAAAAACATCATTGAGATACCAACATTTACTATACAAACTACTCAATAAAAACAGTAAATCAAATTACTATAGAAACAAAATAACACCATTAAATTGCCAAAATAGATACTTCATTCATAGGCCAGTAACAGACACCAAAGTGTTACTATTCATACAGTAGCAAAGCCATTATAGGCCACCAAAATAAAAACAAAAGCAATAAGTACATTACAGGTCATTCAATTCATTAGCAGGTCTTCTCAAACCAACAAAAGAAAATTAAAAGTACTTTGAAGTCTAATAAATAAAATATTTCTTACATAAATGTAGCTTACTACAAATTAGGGCCAGATTGACTCTGTTTTACTTTCCATTGTTTCTTAAGCTCCAACTCAAGTTTAAGAGCAGCAGGTGTGAGATACATCTTGCCATCCTTATAAATATGTCCCTTTGTTGACTTTCCACCACCTTTTGTTTTGTTTAAGATGCCAGCATGAAGTGTGTCACTGCCACTCTCACCATACTTGGTTAAATCCTCAAAATCCACAACAACAGGCCCTTTTTTTGGTGAATTTAATATTCTCATGCTTCTTCTCATCTTTAAACAATCAATAAAAATAGCAGTTAGAATATATTAGCACAAAAGCTACTAATAAAAAGCAATAATGGTTTTAATAAAATAAGAGAATTTACTGGTATTTGAGCTCTCTTTTTTCCAGTAAAGACTCCCAAAGGTTGACTGGACACTACTCTTGATGTTTGACCCACTTCATCCTGTTTTTCAGCTATATCATTTGCACTAAGGACCACATTATCACAGAAATCACCACTCTTATTCTCTCTCACAGTAGCAGGGCCTTTTTTTGGTGAATTTATTATTCTCATACTTCTTCTCACCTTTATACAGTCAATAAAAATAGTAATTAGAATATATTTTACAGTACCTAAGAGTAATAAAATAGCAATTAGACCAAAAACCACTAATAAAAAAAGTAAATGTTTTATGAAATTAAGAGAACTTACTGTCATTTTAGCTCTCTTTTTTCCAGTAAAAGCTCCCAAAGGTTGACTGGATACTACTCTTGATGTTTGATCCACTTCATCCTGTTTTTCAGCTATATCATTTGCACTAAGAACCACATTATCACATAAATTATCACTCTCATTTTCCCTTTCATTACTCACACCATTTCCACCATATCCCACACCATCATTTTCCATCATATCTTCCACCACATTAGTTTCAACACCATCATTTTCTACCATATTTTCCACCACAGTTTCAACACCATCATCATCTTCCTCATCCATACCAAAATCATCATTGTCACTGTTACTTTCATCAACTAAATGTGGAATTGCTTTTGGTTTTCTCTGCCTTGTTCCTCTCCCCTGTCTTTTTTCTTTTGGAGGTTTACCACATGTTCTGGAGTTATGACCAGCTTTTTTACACAGTGTGCATGTAATTATAGTACCAACCCTACCTATCTTATGAGAGGGTGTCCTAGGCTCATCTGCAGCTCTTTTTCTATTCTTTCTTGGTCTACCAGGTTGTGTAGTAACCACTGGTGGTAAAATTACTGGTTTGTTGGTTTTGGGCCATAAATCAATTCCATTAATTGGTACCAAAGTGTTACTATAGGTTTTGAGGTAAGTTTCTCTTGTATAACAACTATGTATATAATCCTCTGGTTTGAGACCTTCACAATTCATGGCACAAATACTATGAACACATGGTATCCCAGTTAACTGCCATACATTACAAGCACAAGTTTTCCTAGCAAGGTCTACTTGATAGCAAGAATGACCACTATCAACCTCATAAATGAGATTACCATTCGAATAAGGTATATAATTATGTGATCTAAGTTTAAAACCTTCAAGCTTTTCCTGAATTTTAGGACATATGTGAAGTGCATTTTTCTTTTCCATAGCAGTTTTTTTTCTCATAACTAAATCCATGAGATACTTCCTCATATCCTCAAGCATACTCAAAATAGGTTTTCCCCTAGCTTCTTTTATGCAAGCATTAAAGGATTCACACAAGTTGTTTAATAGAATATCTGATTTTGGTTGAAAACAGAAATGAGACCTAGACCAGTTCTTACCTGGTTTGGATGACAACCAAAGATAAGCTGGTTCATTAAGGTTTTTCATCTCTTCTAGGGCTTTGGTAAAGTATTCCTTAGTGCTAGCTCTAGCACATTTCCAAAGTAGATTCTTTAATGCCAACCCTTTGTGGTCCTTTTTGAAGTTATTGTAGAGATGTCTTACACAAAACCTGTGCTCCACACCAGGTAGCACTTCCTCCATGGCAGCAATAAGACCCTACAGAATAAAATTAAAGAATAATGACAAGTTATTGTTGCAAAATAAATAAATGATAAATTAATAAATGAAAATTTTAATTACAAGCCTAACCTTTTGTTTATCAGAAATGAAGGTATAGTCAGCTGCAGACTGAATGTTTAGGTCCTTAGAGAGCAACCTCAAGAACCACCTCCAAGTAGATTGTTTTTCTTTCCCAACAACTGCATAAGCAAAAGGATACATGCAGTTGTTGGGGTCTATTGCCACTGCAGTCAACATTATACCCTTGTGTGGCCCACTTAGATGACACCCATCAACACCAATAACTGGTCTACAACCTTCTAAAAACCCTCTTTTCAAGGCCCCCCAACAGATATAAATCCCTCTGAACACATATGGAGCATCTAAACTTGGTCTATTCTTGGTTTTCACCAAAAAAGTACTACCTGGGTTAGTTCTTTTTAACTCAGCAATATAGTCCCAAAGTAGTTTGTATTGGTTAGCAGAAGTGCCCTCAATTTGAATTTTTGCAAGTTCAAAAGCCCTATATGCTTTGGCAATAGTTACCTTACACTTTGTTTTTCTTGCCACAAACCTTTGAAATGCTTTTGCATCCCACTTAGGATTCTCTCTAATATCCACTTCAAATTTTTCAGCAATGTATTTTGGTGTAAGATTTGAATTCACCAGTGTGCTAGAACATGTGTGTCTGTCCACAAAAGTTCTTATCTGTACTGTCTCTTCCCATCTCATTCTTGCACCATATATCAACCAAGGACATGGGTTATCAGTACTTCCATTTCTACAAATACCATACATTTTTAACTTGCAGTTCACATTCAAATAAACATCCTTTTTTCTTTGAATTGCATATTCCCTTACAGCTTTTCTAAACAGAGCAGCACTAGGAAATTTCATTCCAAGTTTAAACTCTATAGGTTTATCTAAGTCTGCTTCACCAAACACTGAATAACTAACTTTAACTCTACTTTCATCCTCATCAGACCCTACATCACTATCAAATTCTGACTGTGACACATAACCCTGATCCATGTCCTCATCATTACCCACATTATTGTATGCAGCTGCAACTTTAGATTTCATAGTGACACTAGCTTTGTCTTTACATCTAGCCTTACTAGTACCAGAACCACTAGCTTTGCCACTGCTGTGGTCCACAGTAATGTCAGTGTCAACTAAAGTATCATCTTCCCCACCAATATCATCATCAGTACCAAAATTATTTTCTAAATCAGAACCAACATCATTTTCAACTTCAAATTCATCACCACTACTGTCTAAGTCTGAATCTATTTCATTGTTATCACACTCAGCATATACTTCCACAACTCTAGTAGCGCTATCAACATAGTTAACAATATGATAAGCATCCCTATCAAATCTAATCTGAAATTCAGTTTCCTCAAATGAAGTTCCCACTTTTTTACAGTATAACTTGTTAACATTTAACCAGCCTAATTTGTAAGCCATTCCTACAAGTGCTAGATAATTGATTTCTTTTTCATCACAAAAATCAAAGTAATCAACTCTACCATTCAAATATTGTGTTCTGTTACCTCGAGACATTATATCATCATGATGATAGGCTACGGTGAACATGAAATTGTTATCTGCAATTTAAAAAGTATACATAATTAAACCCCTACTACTCAAATTAACCACCACTAATTAACAATATTTAACCATAATCCCTAAGTACGTAAACTGAATAACTCATCTAAATAAATTGATAAAAAACCCTAATTATAAAATTAATTAATATACAATTAAAAATCTCTAATAATTAAAAACTCGAATAATGTAAACTGAATAATCCAAAAAAAAAAAATTATAACAAAAACCCTAATTATAAAATGAAGAAATATATAATTAAAAAACCACTAATTATAGATAGATAAAGAAATTGACTTACCGTATTTTGGAGGCTCTGTCCCATCACGAAGCATCCAACTCATGTTTAAAAATTATTTATTTCAGTAATTGTTGCTTAATTTGGACGTTTTTTTGAGAGAATTATACGTATAGACAGAGTTATACGTATAGAGAGAGAATGTTTTGGTTTCATAGACACCTGTTCGTTCCTTTGCTGCCGTGTAATATTGATAAGCCCACGTATGTAAAATTTTGCCAACTGTGTGTTTAATTGATGACATGTCACCAATAGTATGCTTATTGATCGATTTATGTTAATTTAGTATGTAAATTGTTAAAAAAAATAGTTGAGTATGCAAATTGTTAAGCAGCGATAGTTTGGTACAGAAAACATGAATTAACCCTTTGTTTAATATTGTATTTAATTTTGTAGTTTTTTTTCTTTTAATGTTTCTTCTGTTTGATATTGTATTCCATGTTGTATAGCTGTAGTTCTTTTTTCTTTAAACGCAATCAGCAACGAACCAAAGGTGTTTTCTATTCTTATAGTTTGTCGGGTTTTTTGTTTAGTGTTGTGTTCCATAACTCCATTTCGTAATGATGTAATATTTTCTTCTACTGTATGATGATACGATTGGTAATGACTTAGCTACGAAGGTGACGTTAAAGTTCACTCGGTTTCTGGTGATTTTTTTTTTATTTTTATTTCAGTTTTTGTTTGTTTAATATTGTATTCCATTTTGTATCTATATATTGCTTTTTTTTTTTTAAATGCAATCACTAATGAACCAGCGGCGATTTCAATTGTTTATCTTTGTCGGGGTTTTATTTATTTATTGTTGTGTTCCTTTTTGTAATGATGTAATATTTTCTTGAAATGTATTATGATACAGTTAGTATCGACATAGCTACGTACGAGCGTGACATTGAAGTAGTTCACTCGGTTAATTCCCTCGTTGTTTCTTTATTTTTGTTTGTTTAATATTGTATTCCATTTTGTAGTAATAATATTTTCTTTTAAAAATGCAATCAGTAATGAAGCAACGTAGTTTTCTATTGTTTTACTTTTTTTATATTTTGTTTGTTTAGTGTTGTGTGTTTCATTTTGTAATGATAATTATACTTTATTCTGCTCTATTATTATGATACAATTAGTAATAACCCAGCTACAAGCGTGACATTAAAGTACTTCACTCGGTTATTTTATCGGTGTTTTTTTTTATTTAAATATTTCATTTCATTTGTGGTTATAATGAACCAAACATCATTTTTATTATTTTACTTTTTAGAGTTTATTTATTTAGTATTAATTGTGTTCCATTTTGTAGTGATACATAATAATTTACTTTGTTGTACTATGTTACAATCAATAACGACTTACGCTAAAAAAAAAATGTATAAATTAGGAAAGGCCAAATTTGTTACAAATATGTCACTAAATAACCAAATCTGTCAGCAAAATAGAAATCCGTCATCATGTCTTCCCGATTAGGACGTTGGAAACAAAATCCATCACTCTTTCCGTCCGCGATCTAACATATTTTTTGTAGTATATGAGGGTGATATTGAAGTTCACTCGGTTTCTCTCTATCTCTCGTAGTAGCGGCAGAGCAATAAGTATCACTTGGACTTCACTGAAAAAACGAAAATATTACGTGAATTTTCTTCTTAAAAAAACGAAGTTATGATGAATAACTTGGATATCACAATACCATATTGCCTAGTGTTTTTAACATGTATTCACTAAGAAAAGTTTAGTCACGTAAATAAAAATAATGTCACGTAAAAGGATTGAAATAGTCGTTATAGTAATACATCGCCACTTAAAAAACAGTTCAAAGACACTCTTTATAATATTATATGTTAATTTTATTTAATAACTATTGAATTCAAACTTTATATATTCTATAAAAAAAAATCTCAAGAATGTTTTGTTTATTGACAACCAATAACCCTACGTTATGAACTTCAAGATTCAAACTTTGATGGTAAGTATGTGCGATAAAGGTTTCAACCACTTAGAGCAACCACATTATTCATCAACAACACGTGGAACGTACTCATTGATAATTATTAGTTTTCTCTATTAGTATTCTATTTTTTAGTTTTTTCGCACTCTTATGAAAATATCATTGATGGAGATACAATAACAGGAAGCTAGATATCATTCATGGTTAATATTGAAATTTTGGTAGCAAAACTAAATATTATGAAATAATGTTATAATTAACATCGAAATTAATATATCTCAACCAATTGCCTCAGCTATCATAATAATAACAAAATGTATTTATTTTAAAAGAAGTCAATATATCATTTGTTGTGCCTTGTTATTCTCTTACGTACATTTGTTATGAATTTTATGTCCTCAATTCAATAAATATATAAAGCTATAGTTTCAAATTAGTCTCTAACTTGGTCGTGATATATAAATTAAGTCATAACTAATTTAGAGTGTGAAATGTAGTATGACCATATTCCATAAAATTTGATCAGACATCGTTCATCAGTGTATCACTAAATTTAATATGCAGGTAAAACAACATTTATAAGCTAACATACAAAAATATAACATATGATCAAATTGACCAAAGTGCGGGATGAGTTTCGATAATTTTCAATTCGTGAAAGAGAATTCTAAAACATTCTATGTTATTATCGAGAATGAAATACATGTAGAATTATCTAAACCAATCTTTACGAGCATGAATTTAGATCTCTCATCGCGATTATAAAATCCAACGGCAATACAAAAATGCAAGATATATTTTATAGTCTGAAAAGATGCTGAAATTCCTATCCGTTGTTCTAGTTGCAGTTTTGCAGTTAGGTTCCAAGTGAAGTTGCAACCACAGTTGGAACTAAGTATATTAATGGACAAAACAGTATAGTTAAATGTATTTGAGTTAAATCACACGCACATTTAACAACGGAGTTCACCCAACTGGGCTACGTCTCCGGGACACTCACCCAGATTATGATATTATAAAAGTTTACAATATATGATTCAAGTCTTAGTGAAAAACTCTCAGACTCCCTCTAGATTTTTATGCCTATCTCTATATTGCTCATACTTTATAACTATCACTTAAAAATCAATGGCATCCCACCATTGTTTTCTTTTTAAAGCTCACTGTGTATTTTCTCAAGAATGAGTTTTTTATAATTTAGAGCACACACCTTTTACAAGCTAAGTTATCAACTATTTATACAAGTAAAAACAATCTTATTTCTTCAAGGTCTTGATGATTGCTTTTGACTCTTTTGACTAGCTTCAATCTTTCCATATAGCACAAGATGATTCAGCGTAGGATTGACCTCAATATTCATAACATAGTATCTGTTAATAACTAGCTTGAAAATAGGAGTTAATCTATTCCTTAAATAAGGAACATATAAGATAGTATCTTTTAGATATAAAATCTTTCTAAATATATATATTAAACATTAACTCCATATTTTATTCAATCTTAAACGTATCATACTGATTTTGATAAAGAACAAAAATTGAAACAAATGATAAAGATTTGCATAAGAATAGAGATATAAATTGCCTAGTTTAAAGTAAACATCTTTTAGGAAACATCTTTCTTATCACTTTAATATTCTCAATAGATATACACTTAAGTCTTTTAAGAACATATGGGAATATATCCTGCATACTTTAAAACAACTAATCATCATTTAAAGAATAGTAATGCAGAATAAAAGTACTAAACAGAATCCTGCAGAACAGCAGGTTGCAACTGAGGTTGCAACCTTACTTGAAACCAAGAGACTGTTTCAATTCTTAACATTCAACTTGAGTTATTAAGTTCAAACCAATAGATATAAGGTCCAGAAATCTGGTCCTAACAGATGCAGAGGCCATTGTATCGGCTATTGATTATTCGGAGGCGGGTCTTTTAGTGGAAAACCATGTCTATTGTACGTTGGCCGAATGGATCCAAATGAAGTAAAAGTTTTCCTTCAAATACGCTCGGATACTATTTGGATTGATTTTATCAAAAACGATCTCTTTGTTATATTCAGGTAAAGAAGAGTTGTTCTCTCGGCACATTTTATTCTGTTGATTGTTGATAATTATTTTAATGACTTATTTTTTGGTTAACAGATCCATTTTTCTAGGAATAATTTTCAATTAGTGAAAGAGAATTCTAAAACATTCTATGTTATTATCGACAATGAAATACATATAGAATTATCTAAACCAATCTATACGTACGCTTTCAACGAATCAATCATTTTGTTGAAATATCATGGGATCACAACAAATATGATGAACGCAAATATAAATAGATAAACAAATAACCTTACCTAACTAGATGATCCCAAAGTAACAATAACCACAAGACCAAAATATAGGGAAGTATGATCCCAAAATAACAATAACCACAAGCTACTCAAGCTAGATATATACATTCCTTAATTAACATTAGTAGTGCTACTTTTCAATTCTGCACCACTATTTTTTTTTTTAAAATTGTCATGAGTCGATTACTGCTCATTTAGCAAAAAGTTAATTTAAATTTACTTGCAACATTAAATTTGCAGAACTCATATATGATGCGGACTTTTCCGCTCGATGAAAACCACCGGGACTGGCACCATGAGATGGAGGACAGTGATAATCTTTATATTCTTCGGTATTATGTTACAATACATATGTTACAATATATTAATGTTCGATATTTGGGAACCAATTTTGGGATAACCGCATCTTGTACCCAGAGCAATAACACAAATACTCTTCCTCCATCTTCTAACACAACATTTAATGAAACTACAACACCTGACCCAACTAAATACCCGGACTCTTCTAACTCAACCTCCCAAAAAAAAGATTAATTGATGTAAAAATTTATTCAAACTATTATGGTAAAAAAAACAAAAAAAAAACCGTGTGGTTATAAATTTATTATTTTACTTTTTAGAGTTTATTTATTTAGTATTAATTGCGTTCCATTTTGTAGTGATACATAATAATTTCCTTTGTTGTATTATGTTACAATCAATAACGACTTATGCTAAAAAAAAAAATGTATAAATTAGGAACGACCAAATTTGTTACAAATCTGTCACTAAATAACCAAATCTGTCAGCAAAATAGAAATCCATCATCATGTCGTTCCCGATTAGGACGTTGGAAACAAAATCCATCACTATTTCCGTCCGCGATCTAACATTTTTTTTTGTAGTATATGAGGGTGATACTGAAGTTCACTCGGTTTCTCTCTATCTCTCGTAGTAGCGGCAGGGCAATAAGTATCACTTGGTAAGTAAGTGCGATAAAGGTTTCAACCACTCAGAGCAACCACATTATTCATCAACAACACGTGGAACGTACTCATTGATAGATATTAGTTTTCTCTATTAGTATTCTATTTTTTAGTTTTTTCGCACTCTTATGAAAATATTATTTATGGAGATACAATAACAGGAAGCTAGATATCATTCATGGTTAATATTGAAATTTTGGTAGAAAAACTAAATATTATGAAATAATGTTGGTTATAATGAACATCAAAATTAATATATCTCAACCAATTGCCTCAGCTACCATAATAATAACAAAATGAATTTATTTTAAAAGAATTCAATATATCATTTGTTGTGCCTTGTTATTCTCTTACGTACATTTGTTATGAATTTTATGTCCTCAATTCAATAAATATATAAAGCTATAGTTTCAAATTAGTCTCTAACTTAGTCATGATATATAAATTAAGTCATAACTAATCTAGAGTGTGAAATGTAGTATGACCACATTCCATAAAAATTGACCAGGCTTCATCAGTGTATCACTAAATTTAATATGCAAGTAAAACAACATCTATAAACTAACATACAAAAATATAACATATGATCAAATTGACCAAAGTGCGGGATGAGTTTCGATAATTTTCAATTCGTGAAAGAGAATTCTAAAACATTCTATGTTATTATCGAGAATGAAATACATGTAGAATTATTTAAACCAATCTTTACGAGCATGAATTTAGATCTCCCATCGCGATTATAAAATCCAACGGCAATACAAAATTGCAAGATATATTTTATAGTCTGAAAAGATGTAGAGGCCATAATGTTGTATCGGCTATTGATTATTCGGAGGCGGGTCTTTTAGTGGAAGACCATGTCTATTGTACGTTGGCCGAATGGATCCAAATGAAGTATAAAGTTTTCCTTCAAATACGTTCGGATATTACTTGGATTGATTTTATCAAAAAAGATCTCTTTGTTATATTCAGGTAAAGAAGAGTTGTTCTCTTGGCACATTTTATTCTGTTGATTGTTGATAATTATTTTAATGACTTATTTTTTGGTAAACAGATCCATTTTTCTAGGAATAATTTTCAATTCGTGAAAGAGAATTCTAAAACATTCTATGTTATTATTGAGAATGAAATACATGTAGAATTATCTAAACCAATCTATACGTACGCTTTCAACGAATCAATATGATGAACAACAAATATCAATATGATGAACAACCAATCTATACGAATCAATCATTTTGTTGAAATATCATGGGATCACAACAAATATGATGAACGCTAATATAAAAGATAAACAAATAACCTTACCTAACTAGATGTGTCTTCATTACATGCCACTAGTTTCAAATTTCAATTATATTCATTTTCAAATGCAATAAAACAAACAATGCATTATCAACTCATAACATTCATAGACTTCGCACCAAAATATAGGAAAGTAGGATCACAAAGTAACAATAACCACAAGACCGGGAAGTATAATCCCAAAATAACAATAACCACAAGCTACTCAAGCTATATGTATACATTCCTTAATTAACATTAGTAGTATTTTTTTTTTAAATTGTCATGAGTCGATTACTGCTCATTTAGCAAAAAGTTAATTTAAATTTACTTGCAACCTCAAATTTGCAGGAACTCAGATATGATGTGGCACTTTTCCGTCTCGGTGGAAACCATCGCGACTAGCACTGAGATGGAGGACAGTGATAATCTTTATATTCTTCGGTATTATGTTACAATGTTCGATATTTGGGAACCAATTTTGGTATAACCGCATCCTGTACCCAAAGCAATAACACAAATACTCCTCCCCATCTTCTAACACAACATTTAACGAAACTACGACACCTGACCCAACTAAAAACCCGGACTCTTCTAACTCAACCTCCAAAAAAAAAAGATTAATTGAAGTAAATTTTATTCAAACTCTTATGGTAAAAAAAAACAAAAAAAAAACCGTGTGGTTACAAACTTGCAACTCGTCATGGCTTGGCCTCCGTGAGTTTGCAATGTAACCGGAAAATGTTGGGAAGAAGTAGAAGAAAGAAGATTTTATATTCATGGCTTTGGCCTGCTGACGAACAAGGAAGAAATAATGTAGGCTGCTTACTTCCTTTCAGTGAGGAAACTTTTCCCACAGAATTGCAAAAAGTAAGTGCAATCTCTCTTTTGCCGATTTTATATTTCATATAGTAGGTATTTGAAATAAAATTTTGTTTACCAAACACCATTTTAACATGAAAAGTATAGTTTTAGTTATTCACCAAACAACAATATATGATACTTAACAATATATGATACAAACAAACAAGGCTCATAGTTTTGATATAATTTAGTGTATATGTTTTAACAAAAAAGATGTAGTTTTCTAGAGGTTGAATTGGTAATAATTATTTGTTTAATAGAAATATGTATTTATTTCTACAGCTTGGAGTTTGATGATACACCAGTTACATGACACGTGGCCAAGTTACCAAAGGTAAAGAGAAAGTGGAGAAAACCAAATGATAGAGTCTCCTAATTTTTGGAAGCACCGGTATAGAAAGTGGAGAAAACCAAATGATAGCGTAGTTTCGTATAGTTTCAACAATTTGTGACGGAGGGAGAGTAATTATAATATATATAATTGTAAATGAATACTTACCATTAAAAATTGGGCCGGAAAGAGTGCTCTCGTGGAAACGAAGAAGACACGATAGTTTGTTCCTGCCTAACTCATCTGCTGGCCAAAGTCCATGTATAGAGAATCTGGTCATGTCGAGTTCTTCCCAGCACATTTCCGGTCCGACGTAATACCCGGAGCCCAGCACATCACAAGTTGCATATGTTATACAATATAACCCTCTTTACATTTTGTTCGTCCATAAGAGTTTGCGAAACGCAATAGGCTAGATGATGAGGACCCTAAGATTGTTAATTGATCGGTAGATGATTTGAAATTTGAAGAGTCGGGATTAGTAAATGAAGAAGGATCTCTTATGTTTTGGGAGGATAAGGGGATCATTTGATCAATATGTGTGTTTGTGGCTAAGTTAGTGTGGGGTGGTATAGCGGAAGTAGTTTCATATAATTCGTTGATATAAACTATAAGGAAGGATGCTAGGGTCGATATCACAATGAAAAGTATGTAAGATATATTGGATTTGCATGTCGTAAACTCTAAAGGACGGACCATATTACTATTGCATGACACATCCAATTTAATCATATCTGTAATATAATAAATTAATAACATTAAACATATATAGTCAATCACTCGGCTTCTCTCTATCTCTCGTAGTAGCGGCAGGGCAATAAGTATCACTTGGACTTCACTGGAAAAACGAAAATATTACGTGAATTTTCTACTTAAAAAAATGAAGTTATGATGAATAACTTGGACATTACAATACCATATTGCCTAGTGTTTTTAACATGTATTCATTAAGAAAAGTTTAGTCACGTAAATAAAGATAATGTCACATAAAAGGATTGAAATAGTCGTTATAGTAATACATCGCCACTTAAAAAACAATTCAAAGACACTCTTTATAATATTATATGTTAATTTTATTTAATAACTATTGAATTCAAACTTTATATATTCTATAAAAAAATCAAGAATGTTTTTTTTATTGACAACCAATAACCCTACGTTGTGAACGTCAAGATTCAAACTTTGATGGTAAGTATGTGCGATAAAGGTTTCAACCACTCAGAGCAACCACATTATTCATCAACAACACGTGGAACGTACTCATTGATAGATATTAGTTTTCTCTATTAGTATTCTATTTTTTAGTTTTTTCGCACTCTTATGAAAATATATTATTGATGGAGATACAATAACAGGAAGCTAGATATCATTCATGGTTAATATTGAAATTTTGGTAGCAAAACTAAATATTATGAAATAATGTTGGTTATAATTAACGTCAAAATTAATATATCTCAACCAATTGCCTCAGCTACCATAATAATAACAAAATGTATTTATTTTAAAAGAATTCAATATATCATTTGTTGTGCCTTGTTATTCTCTTACGTACATTTGTTATGAATTTTATGTCTTCAATTCAATAAATATATAAAGCTATAGTTTCAAATTAGTCTCTAACTTACTCGTGATATATAAATTAAGTCATAACTAATCTAGAGTGTGAAATGTAGTATGACCATATTCCATAAAAATTGATCACAACATCTATAAGCTAAGAAGAAAAAAAGTAAGAGAACAAAACAACATGAACCTTGTAAATTGGATAAAACTATAATGAAACAGTCTAAAAATACACAAATTTAATTAATTCGCTAATTAAGAAGCTTGTCCATATTGATCAGGCATCGTTCATCAGTGTATCACTAAATTTAACATGCAAGTAAAACAACATCTATAAGCTAACATACAAGAATATAACATATGATCAAATGGAGTAAAGTTCGGGATGAGTTTCGATAATTTTCAATTCGTGAAAGAGAATTCTAAAACATTCTATGTTATTATCGAGAATGAAATACATGTAGAATTATCTAAACCAATCTATACGTACGCTTTCAACGAATCAATCATTTTGCATCAGTGTATCACTAAATTTAACATGCAAGTAAAACAACATTTATAACCTAACATATAAGAATATAACATATGATCAAATTGACCAAAGTGCGTGATGAGTTTCAATAATTTTCAATTCGTGAAAGAGAATTCTAAAACATTCTATGTTATTATCGAGAATGAAATACATGTAGAATTATTTAAACCAATCTTTACGAGCATGAATTTAGATCTCCCATCGCGATTATAAAATCCAACGGCAATACAAAATTGCAAGATATATTTTATAGTCTGAAAAGATGTAGAGGCCATAATGTTGTATCGGCTATTGATTATTCGGAGGCGGGTCTTTTAGTGGAAGACCATGTCTATTGTACGTTGGCCGAATGGATCCAAATGAAGTATAAAGTTTTCCTTCAAATACGTTCGGATATTACTTGGATTGATTTTATCAAAAAAGATCTCTTTGTTATATTCAGGTAAAGAAGAGTTGTTCTCTTGGCACATTTTATTCTGTTGATTGTTGATAATTATTTTAATGACTTATTTTTTGGTAAACAGATCCATTTTTCTAGGAATAATTTTCAATTCGTGAAAGAGAATTCTAAAACATTCTATGTTATTATTGAGAATGAAATACATGTAGAATTATCTAAACCAATCTATACGTACGCTTTCAACGAATCAATATGATGAACAACAAATATCAATATGATGAACAACCAATCTATACGAATCAATCATTTTGTTGAAATATCATGGGATCACAACAAATATGATGAACGCTAATATAAAGAGATAAACAAATAACCTTACCTAACTAGATGTGTCTTCATTACATGCCACTAGTTTCAAATTTCAATTATATTCATTTTCAAATGCAATAAAACAAACAATGCATTATCAACTCATAACATTCATAGACTTCGCACCAAAATATAGGAAAGTAGGATCACAAAGTAACAATAACCACAAGACCAAGTTACCAAAGGTACAGAGAAAGTGGAGAAAACCAAATGATAGAGTCTCCTAATATTTGGAAGCATCGGTATAAAAAGCACCGGTATAGAAAGTGGAGAAAACCAAATGATAGCGTAGTTTCGTATAGTTTCAACAATTTGTGATGGAGTGAGAGTAATCAATATATGATATATCTAATTGTAAATGAATACTTACCATTAAAAATTGGGCCGGAAGAGTGCTCTCGTGGAGACGAAGAGGACACGATAGTTTGTTTCTGCCTAACTCATCTGCTGGCCAAAGTCCATGTATAGAGAATCTGGTCATGTCGAGTCCTTCCCAGCACCTTTCTAGTCCGACGCAATACCCCGGAGCCCAGCTCATCACAAGTTGCATATGCGATACAATATAACCCTCTTTACATTTTGTTCGTCCATGATTGTAAGAGTTTGCGAAACACAATAGGCTAGATGATGAGGACCCTAAGATTGTTAATTGATCGGCAGATGATTTGAAATTTGAAGAGTCGGGATTAGTAAATGAAGAAGGATCTCTTATGTTTTGGGAGGATGAGGGGATCAGTCGATCAATGTGTGTTTGTGGCTAAGTTAGTGTGGAGTGGTATAGTGGAAGTAGTTTCATATAATTCGTTGATATAAACTATAAGGAATGATGTCAGGGTCGATATCACAATGAAAAGTATGTAAGATATTGAAAAAACATATTCCCGAAGTTCCGAGTGCAGTTACGCGTTTCCAGTTGCAACTACAGTTGTAACCACAATTGCAACTGACGAATATAATGAAGTTAATAAAAAACATTGAACACGAGATGTTTTTAAACGGAGTTCGACATGATCAACTTGCCTACATCTCCGGAGCCCTCACGTAGTATTTATTGATATTGAAAGGAACAATGATAAGACTCGAGACTTACAATATCATGACTCACTCATGTATATGCCTATCTTACCATCTCTAACTCACAACTATCAATCTCTGATGGCATCCCGCCACAATCTTTTTAAGTTTGTTTTTCTCTCATGTACAACGGGTGTTGTTGATCTATAATATCAGTATATCTATATTATATTCAACACACGAAATACTAAACGATAATAGGCTTTATATAAAGCCTTTACAAAAGATCCTAACTTGATCATTAAGGAAAATATTTCCTTTATCTTCTTTCCTTACCCGACTTGGAGATCTTCAAATATATATCTTCTACTTAATTAGTCTTTGTCTTCTAACAAATCAGATCTTGTTTAATTCAAAATTATACAGATCTTTAATTTAATTGTTTTCAAGATATCTCCAAATGATTTTTCTTTCTTTGATGTTTCCTTACTTGATAAGGAGTCTTCCTTTTAACTATATTTTCCAATAGTATGACAAACAATATGTCACTAGAATCTCGGATCTAGAACCTAACAATCTCCCCCTTTGTCATTATTTTGGTAAAATTTTGAATTGCCGAATCGATTATAAACAAAACTCCCCCTCAATTGAACATTCTCATCTCTTCAGAATAACCATCTCACACATGTAATTATTGCGCTTTGATATACACCAATATAATATTTCATAACGCATAATATTTCAGTTTACCTTCAAATATGAGATTTATAGAAAGATTCTCCTTCGCTTCTTAACTTCATATTCCCAGAACACAGGATCCACATCAAGTATATCTGATGTGAAGCTCTGATACCAATTGAAAAAAAAACTAAACTACTTCTATAAAAATAAAAACTGAACTAATTCTAAAAAAACAAAAAAAAACTGTACTGGTGAAAAAATCTAGATAAGTTAAAAACGAAGCAATTAATATATAAATAATGACGTAGAAGAAAGTAGAGTAGTAATAAATTAATACCTGAACAGAGAATTTACGTAACACAGATTAGCGGGGCCGTTTTTATCACGAATTGTAATTATTAGTTAATAAAGTATTAGTAATAAAGAAGTATATAATTACTAGTATTAGTAATTAATAAATACTAGTAATCAATGAATAATATCTTGGCTTTTATGGTGTAATATTTGAATGTGTATGATATCTTTATTTCAGGAAACCTAACTAATATTTACTTAATAATACTAGTTATGTAATGAATATAGCTTAGCCGCTTTTCTAAGATTTTCCTAACGGGTTTATATCTATATTTCCGGATTTTTTTTTTTTTTTTTTTGTTATAATTATATTATACCACGTTGAATTCAAATTAAATTAGCTATAATTACAACCAACCTCCTCTATTTCATCAAACTCTCATCTACCCATCTTCCTACATAACAAAAAATATCTTATATATATATATATATATATATAGTAGAACCTCTATACACTCATAAAATCCGAAACATACAAAAAAAAATTATTATATAGAGATTATTTTTAATTGGAGGTTTATATATAAAAAATAAAAATAATTTAAACATATATTTTTGCACAATAAAAAATACATATATACAATGTTTAACAAACTAGAACAAATATATAACAGACAAGTATACATATATTTAGAAAATCAAGTACGAGATGTATACGTGGACGATATATTATGTACGCGCAAGTTAAAGTATATGGTAGCGACCCAAAAAATTAAATCATTGTCTCAAACTATCTTAGATAAATATTTTAAACCGTCTTGAATTTCATGTAACAACATATATATAATTTTCCAGCTTATGTTATTTATTACTATATAGAGATACATTTTCTTAAGGCGAGACCGTAAAAATTTACGAAATATTAAAATGCATGTGGAGATTAATGTTATTTATAATTGGTCCCGAGTTGAGGCCGAAAATTTTTATTCTTATATAGAGTTTATTTCTATACGACATATTCTTATAGAGAGGTTGTACCGTAATTAGTCTATATGCTTACCCAACTTTTTAGCTTTTCCTTTTATGTTATCTTGTTTTCTATTAAAGATCTAATTTTTACTAACAGTATCGATATGTTTTCCCACTTACCATGAACTCAAACTTATCAAATTACCTTGGGCTAAATAAATCTGTATAAGGAACTATGACTTATACAATATTGTTAATTTATTTGATTTTATTGTACATATGTGTTAGACCATGTAATTTATTTATCTCTATCGTACTTAGAAATTTAACATTTTTAGTTTGATTACTTTTGTTTGGTTAACGGACATAAGTAAAAATAAAATATGAAGGGCCTCCATTTATTTATTTTGCAATGACCTCTAAAATGTTGGAGACGGCTCTAAAGTGTTCTCTTCCGGTAATTATACCACTAGTGTTGCAATCGAAAGTATAGGGATAAATGGGGGTAATTGGCCGTAATTATACGATTGAGAAGTTATTTATAGTATAAACTATAAACGTTGGTGTTATTACTCAAATGAGTACAAATTTAATATAGTAAAGCATTTATTTTCTTATTAAATTCAACTGAACTATAGTTTGGAAGTACTTATTCACTTACCAGTTTCCACATATATATATATATATAGCTTTGTCTAAATAAATCTATACAATTAACTGTCCAAATCTAGTTCATGTCTGTTTCTTTTTAGGGATCAATGTTTTTTTAATTAAGGCCAATTACATGTGTTGTTTTTAATATTGAGAGATTAGTAAATGTTTGAATGATTATTCAAATGGGGTGATGTCAACATTGACAACAATCATGTATATTTTATTCTGTATGTTAAAATTTTATATTATTTTAATATATTTTCATCATTAATCAAATATCTAGCTCTTTGGACCAATCACTTCATTATATATATATATATATATCTTTCTCAAAACCTCTACTTTCACTTAAATTTTGAGGAAGTTCATCACCTATATATATATATATATATATATATAATGATTTTTTTTGTTTTGTTTTGTTTCACTCGTTCCTTATATTTTTCCTTATAAGATCGATGACACACTAATTAATTAAGAGCAAACACTATAGTTTTCCTATCATATTTCTAACACAAAAACTCATCGTATAAGCTTAAAAGATTCAACCAGCTCAAACAATGTTGTTACTCGAGCTAAAATCAGAGATCTTGGGTCTAGACTTAATTTAGAGACCGGGGATATTGTGTTGCCTTTATTACGAACAAGTTAATTTAGTATATCTTTGAGTAGCGACACCGTCAAGTACAACGGTGATGACAATGCTTATTTCTTGGACATGGGTCTGTAATATATTTTGATCGATGCGATTGACAATGAAGATTCAACTGACTAAATGAATAATCTTTGTAATAATAATATTGCTGCAGAGAAGAATTAGAGTCACCAAAATTCCATCTTTCATCACTTTTTTAAGAAACTGTTAATTATGATTTATGATCGTTGAATTAATTTTCAAATGAATATGGAGATACACTTTCCAGCTTATTTTTGGTAACCAAGTTCTTCCAATCTAAGGTTCAGTACTGTTCATGGTAGATGCCCTGTCACTGTGCAAACGAAAATCTGTACCATTATTAGTTCAAATAATTACAGTTTCTATTGATCCTTAAGTTGTAAATTATCGGATCGTAACTTTGGTTCTTCTAGTCAAAAAAATTAAATAGTTAATTACTAATCATGCATTGGCCGGGATGCTTGCTCATCGGGTTGTGCTCGTTGGGCCTTTTTGAAGATGTTTATAAAGCAACTGTTGAGGCAATTGAACTAGTTTTGTCATTCTAGTTTGAAAATATAATAGCATGGGGCTTCTTGTGCCCTTTGCTCGATATCGCATAACACATCAGACTCACCAACAACAACTGTGTTATAATTGCCAAATTTGCCATTTTGAACTTAATCTCAGCATAGTTATGAGTTTTTCCTCTAATGGGAATATGGGATATCACTAGATTACCATATTTAATACCCAAACTCGCAAACTTGATTCCAGTGGCAGGCAGTCATTCTGGCCCTGCATATATGTTTAGTTTCTACTTTCCTTTGAAGCATAATGTTTGTTTCAGAAAGGTATATATGTACATGATCTTACATACGTTGATTCTGTCAGCTAAAATAGCCCAATACTCAATGAGATGGTATGAAGTCTAAAGTGTAGTATGAGAAAATAGGCAAGCAGAAGATTTAATTAGCTCTTGAAGAAGGAATCCACTTATGTGCAGATAATAACTATTTCTCGTTATTAATTATGGGATCAAGTAGTGATATGAAAGTGAGGTTGAATGATGAGATTTTGTGATCTCGTCATATCTGCAGAGAAGCAAACTATGTCGCTGATGCGCTTGCAAATTTTGGTTGCAGAGGAGCTAATATTATTTCGCAGGAACCGGAAGATCTTAATCATTCTCGAGAAGGCCATGATATAGATTAGATAGATTAGGCGTTCCGACTTTTTAGATTTAAATAGATTATTTTCTTTGGTTTTGTAATATCGTTGGATTCACTCGTTGTAATAAGCTACAATGGGGCTTTCTCGCTATGTGTATGAACGAATAATGGCTACGTCCATCTTCATAAAAAAAACAAGCAATAAATAAACAAAAATAAAATTTTGACCATATAATAATAGAGTAACACAATGATATTTTCGAGTTCAACTGCCTACTCCAACTTAAACATATTCTATTGGGTGCCAGAATGTACCTACAAAAAGTAGCATAAACTGAAAGGAAGAGGAAAAAGAAAAAAAAAAATTTGTTCTTTTCAATAAAAATATTATACTACCAGGACCTGTTTTCCCATAATTTTCTGACTTTTTAGGAGTGTTGTACGAAAACTTTTACCAATAAAATTGTTTATTTATGACAATAAAATTGTTTATGTTTTACAATTTAATATAATCCCCCTTAGACATGTTGCTTTTACTTATTAGAAACTTTCTAGTTCAAGTTAGTATTTTATATGTTATGAGTTATTTTTTCTTTATACATATTAAGTTAGCTTTTTTATTATTTCTTTATTTGTTTTAAATACACGAATAGAAAAAGATGATTCGAATTGAAAAAGTTGCTCACAAGGTTAACTTGTAATTTTTCATTAACATATAAATAATCACTCAACACTATTCACTTAGTGACAGAAAATAAAACGTGAAGAATGGGGTAAATGATTTTTTTAAAATTTTTTTGGTAGTGTTGTGGAATTGAAATCGTTACGGTCAAACTATGGGAAATAAAATGTGTTATTTTTCAAAATAGATGGACCATTTACAATCAAACTATTTGACTAAAAAACATAAGTTATTGGAAAAATTCCTTCCTATACACGTAAAAAACCAATGGAAAGATATGCTAGTGTCGCACAAAATTTATACGAAAGGAAACATAATCTGTTGTTAATTAGTGTATCACATATTTCCTTTACTTTATTTTATTTTTAAATTTTTGTTCCGGATCAATGGGCACTTGACCCCATTCGTACAAATAAGAATCCGCGCCTGCATCTATCAAACTAATCGAGGGGATGAGATGTAGGAACGTTTATTAGGATATAGAAAGTTCATACTTCAACTCTTTTGATTGTTGTTACCTCATATTTTACAAGATTATCACCAAATTGTATCGCTAAAAAAGTATGACGGATTGTTTGGTTACATGCTTTTAGGCCATCGTTTCTGTTTATTTTGGCCTATAAGAACAGTGTATTAAATCAACTAGCTTAAATAAAAGACACTACTTGCTACATTATGAAGTTGAAAAAGTGAAAAGTTTAAGCTGAATAACCAGATTCCTTCTCCATCTCAAATCTCAAATAAACCAACTCATTTTGCTTGAAAATTACCAACACTTAATCTGCTATAACAATTAACACAAACATCATAATGCCAAATAAGACTTCATCTGCTCCCAAGAATGGATAAATTATATGTTCACATGTTTCATTTATATTGTAAAGAGCTAACATTCACAGAAGACTCAACTTCAGGAAACTCAGTTCGTGGAAACGCAATCGAAAGATCAATCGTTTCTCATTACAAATCTAGTACTTTAATGAAAAAAGGACTAGCACTTCATTGAAGTCATCGGTCACCAGAAGTCCTTGCAAGAGCACATCCCGTTTTCAAAATGATGAAATCTGTTCGTATCTCGCAACGTAATGACTCTCTCTCCAACTCTCGATACCATCTTCATCCAAGTATGACAGTCCCTACAAACCCGTAAATTCTTAGTAATTCTAATAGGCACTTTACTCCCAGTGTGAATAAACCCATATATCGTCGCTATTCTCTCACTATGCCCACAAACCCACATCACTTTCGTCTCCTCATTCACATTATGAAGCACTTCTTTAGTATCGGTCACGTATCCGTTCTCTCTCATCTTCTCCGATAACTCATCCCATAAGTTCTTATACTCATCCGAGCTGCGAAACTCAAGTGCCCCGTTAGCAACAAACGCGTGTATTCTACTTTTTATTTGTATCCAACTACACCCGACCTCTTTCTTAACACCGTGTTTCTCCATCATCTCTCTCATCGTATCGACGCCTTCCCACATTCCTGCATTGGCGTATATATTTGAAAGCATTACGTAGTTTCCTGGATTATTCGGCTCAATGACAAATAAGTGCTTTGCGATGGCCTCGGCTAGAGGAACATTTCCATAAAGCCTACATGAGTTCAATAACGAACCCCATACACTACCAACAGGCTTCATTGGCATACTTTTAACTACTTCCAATGCTTCCTCTAATTTTCCCCCTCTACCCAATATATCTACCAAACAAGCATAATGCTCTAGTTTCGGCAAGATGCCAAACTCCGAGCTCATTTTGTCAAACATAACACGACCCTCGTTTGTCAGACCCGCGTGGCTGTAACCCGACAACAAGGCAATAAAAGTTATCGAATCAGGCCTAAAACCACACTTAACCATATCATCGAAAACTTCCCTACCTTCTCTCATACTCCCGTTTATAGCAAACCCCGTAATCACAGTATTCCATGTAGTCAAATCTCTATTCTGCATCCCGTAAAACACTTCCATACAGTAATCCATGACCCCACATTTCGCGTACATGTCAACGAGAGAGTTTAGAACTAATAAATCTGGCATTTGGTCCGATTTAATCATCCGAGCATGTACCTCTTTACCGAAATTCAATGCGGTTACTCGAGCACAAATAGACAAAATCGTCGTTAACGTAACCCAACTAAACCCAATTTCCTCCTTTTGCATCCTCCTAAAAACACCAAAAGCCTCGAAAAGCTGGTCTCTTTTCACAAACCCTGATATCAACGAATTCCAAGAAGCTACGTTTCTATCCGGCATTTTATCAAACACCTTAACAACTTCTTCAAAACACCCACATTCGCTATACAATCTCAACAACGCGTTACAAACGACTTGATCGGGCTTTTCGCCACACTTAATTATAACCCCATGAATCGCTCTACCGATACCACATTCATTTATCTCAACGCACGATTTCAAAGCTATAGAATACGAAAAATCGCTAGCTTTCACAAAACTACCCAACATTTCACAATACAACAACAAAGCCTCTTTTGGGCGCTTATTCTTCGAGTACCCGATCATCATCGCCACCCAAACTTGCTCCGAGACGGGTTTTCCCCCATCTTCGAAAACCCGTCTAGCCTCGTCTAGACGGCAACAAACGGAGTAAAGGGTGATCAATTTTGCTATCAAAGTTGAATCTTGGAGGTGTTTTCTACACCCTTTGGATAGGATGAGGTAAAGGTGGAGTCTTTGACCAAATTCAAGGGATTTTGATGAAATGCAAGAGTGTAAAAGGGAGGAAAAAGTATCGAGATCGGGTAAAATGGGTTCGGGATTGGTGGGTAGGGACTCGATTAGGAGGAGGGCATCTTGTAATTTACCTGATTTTGATAGAGATTTTAAAGTAGAGTTAATTAGGGTTTTTTGAATAATTGGGATTTTTGGAATAAAATTGTTAGTGCAAATTATTGGTTGTAAAATAAAAGTGGCGGCAAGGGCGGCCATTTCTCTCTCTAACTATCCATCTTTATCTCTCTCTCTCTCTCTCATTTTACTAATATATTATTCCCTTTCCAAATATAATTATCCCCAAATAACCAAATTCGTCGGCTACAACTAAAATCCGTTACAAATTCATCTGTGACAAGTACGTTGAGAAATAAATCTGTCATAAAATCCGTATTGAACTTTTTTTTTTAGTGATAGTAATAGTAATATGTTATGTAACATTGTTGTATTTTTTTAAAAAAGAATTATAGAAGTCTCGCTAGTGTTTTTTATTTTTATTTTCTGTTTTAACTGGTTGTGGCATTTTTTTTTTTAGTACACGGGTCAATTTAAAAGTTACTCTGCCTACCGTATACGTACTCTGTACCAAAATAAGTGTTCTTCTTCGAAAAACGTGTTATTTGAGAATTTGAAACAATTTCAATTAAAACTAAAAAAACAAACATTAAAAAATCAAAAATTTCAAATAAAAGTTATTTTTTAATTAAAACGTGAGGTTTTTAGTATAATTTTGTTATGTTTAAACTAACAAAAAGATATATTTTAAAAAATAAAAAAGAGAAAAGAGAAAATTTATTAAAAAAGTAAAACGTACACTTATTTTGAAACGTCTCGAAAACATGACACTTATTTCGGAACGGATGGAGTAAGTTACAAGCAGAAACGATTAGGGAACAGAGACAGAAAACGAGGACGTGAAACATAAAAAAAAATGTTTTTTTTTATAATGTACACGTAAAATAGTAAAATAATAAAGATCGGAAACCGAAAATGAAAAATGAGATTATTTAGACTAAACCAACTTCCGTAACTATGATACATAGTTTATACTATAGGATATATGTTTTTTGTTTTGTTTTTTAATATAGGATAATATGATATCCTAGTATTTTACTTATGTGTTTTAACTTTAACTCATTTCATGATATGTTCTCTTAATTATCTAGCTTATTTTTACTTACTCTATATTGGGAAATTAATGTGGAGACGAATATTCATCACATTTTCTCAGAACTTGAAAAATAAATTACTCTTTTATTATATTGATTTCCCTCTATTATATCAAACCATTTAGGTTTGGATGAAAGACTATTATTCTCTGAACTTTGTCTCATACTTAAGTTCGTTTTTAATAATTTAAAGAAATGTTGGTTACAAATTGCACTATTATTTTGAATGGAGTTGAACTAAATTGAACTGTTAATGGGATATAACTAATTCAATTCTATGGTTTTGTACTGAAACAAATCCATATAAATGAACTCAAAATTTGGAATAGCATATCATAATCATATAATACAGCTCAAGCTATATCACAAACAAATACTATGAAATATCAATAAGCAAAAGACAATAATGAACGAGATGAAGAAAAAATAATAGGAGTATTAAATATTGACTACTTTCCAAAATAGAAAAGCTCTTTAATTGTCTTCATTGTTAAAAGCTTTCCAAGAGAGCATAAAATCCACACTATCAACCCATTGTTTTATAGTGTCTTCTTGTTGTACTGAAGATGAATCACCCATTGAAAAACTTGAATAATTTTCCAAGGAAAATGTTGAGCTAATTGAATTTGATGAACTTATTTCTTGGTTCATCCACAACTCTACATCCAAGCTCTTACAAATCATCTCATAGTTGCTGAATAGTGTTTCACTTTTTTCATCGTGTTCTTTTGTGGGACGTCCCTCGAAGTTTTCCTCTTGAACCGTAGACGAATTTGGCTTTACCTCTTTTTCTTCTTGAACAATCAGTTTATGAGTCACTGGATCCAACCCAAGGATCTTTAATCTCTTTTTTATTCGAGTGTTCCAATGGTTTTTTATCTCGTTATCTGTTCGCCCCGGAAAATATGAGGCTATCTTAGACCACCTACAAACATAGTTTTTCAGTGGGTTAGATTAAACAAGTTAGTATCGTTTTTCTAGAAGTGCTGTGGGGATTTGGTCTGCAGCTTTTTCTTGTTAGAATATGATTAGACACCAATATTTAAGCATGAACTACTATTAATTTAGCTTTAGAGTTTTTTTTTTTTTGTCGCGCACAGTTGTTTCAGCATCGATATGTCATAGATGATCTGAGATAATTAGGGCATGCATTTGGGTTTCATATCTCATAAGCGACTAAAACCAGATTTACAAGAAGTCGCATCTCACTGCTTAAATTTAGATACTTTAATATGAAGGCATATACTAATATATCACGGTTTTACCTGTTACCAATACGAGCATGAAGTTGTATCATTTGATCCTCTTCCGCTTCCGAGAATTGACCTCTTTTAAGGTCGGGTCGTAGATAGTTAATCCATCTCAATCTACAACTCTTTCCACATCTTAGTAAACCTATAAATTCTCAGGAAAAATCTATCATTCATATAGTGAAAAACCCTATTAACAAAATGAAAACATTTTGCATGCAAAAGAACATGTCTTCACAAAGTTATTGAAATATTGTACGGAAAATCGTAATACTACATATTTAGCATGCATATATGCATGTCACAGAATCACAATTAGTATGGCTTATTAATTATGTGTCAATTGTCAGTAAACATAAATTTGTACTATACAAGCATAAATATGCATGCCTTTGGCAATACCAAAAAGATTTACTACTTTTTATACTTGAAGGTTGAAGCTATCACATATTTATTACTGAAAATTCATAATTTAGTGCTTTGATCTAAAAGGAATACATTCCAGATTTCCAGATATCTCAATATGCATGCAAGGATCAACAGTACATTTGAAAGTATATATATTCTTTTCACAGAACTTGGCAAAACTCAGCCAGTAATAATGTCTACTTATAAGATCCAACCAAGCGAGTTCGTATATAATAAATAATTAAAAATCTGCACATATATGTACTTTGTTGCGTAAATTCACCTGCCAGCTTAGGAACGGTTCGCCAACAATGTATCCCGTTATTGAGTATGAAAATCATGAGTTTTCGATCTTCTTCGATAGTCCATGGACCTCTCTTTATCCCTTCTTTATCACAACAAGGTTGTCTTCCCATTTTTTTTGCAGCATTCAAATTAATGTGTACGTAGAAAATAACTTAAAAGAGTTTTTATATGGAGACAAAGATTCTTACAGATGATCATTTTAACAAACCAATGATGAGATGTGCTTTAGCTTAGCTGTTCAAAAAAGGATGTGTGTACAACTAACTATACAGGATTAAAACATCGTATATCTATACTATTACTTTATGTAAACAGACGTTATGAAGCCTTAAAACAACTATTTATAAAAAAGCTCCTTCAATTAAACAAATTGCAAATAAAATAAATACTAAATAAAACTGATATCTTACGTTAACTGCCATCACACTTTCAAATTCATTTTTTCTCTCTCCTCTTCTATCTCTTTTTCTCTCCCTATCTCTCCAATTTTTTTTACTATTTCAGGTATGAAAACTTCCTTTTTTTTCCAATAATATTATTGTTATTAATTTATGTGATTTCAATTTTATGGTTGTCAAGTTTATATTCGATTTAATTAGTATCTATGAATATAGGTTACGATCAGACCAACGCATCGTGTGGACAGGTTCGCTATATATATATATATAGCCTATAAAAGTTGACACCAGACGTGGGTCGTCTAATTCATGAACATATATAAATAAATACACATTCAAGTTTTACCATATCTTAAACCCAAAAGTCTTCACTTTTTGGACTTTTTTTCCCGTATATAATTGGAAAATTATTGAACTGGAATATGATTCCTTGGTCCCCTAAATGCTGGCAAGTTTGTCATTAACCAGTTTTTTTCTTATCCTTTAACTTAAATGGACTTTTTAAATTTTCTTGCACAATTTATAATATTATAATACCCATGTGAAGTTGTTTTACGTGAACATATATATGTAATATGTACTACGTACACGTTGTGAAATAAAATGTAATCGTTATTGCAGTTTATTGTTTATATCCAGTATTACAAAAACATTTTGTATACTTTATGTACATGAAATCATGCCATTTTTTAAGATTGGCTTTAAACTTCACCAAAAGGAGTACCAAACGAGTAAATCTTCACTTGTTAATTTCTTGATGGTAGACTAATAAATAAATTGTAGCATCAACTTATTTTTGTCGTTAATCCAGAAAAATGAAAATAGGAAATAGCATAAAATCGAAATATATCCATTTAAATCATTAAATGTATCCATGATTTTATTTCATAGTCGACTCGTGAAACGAATATGAAAAAAAAGGTAAACATAACATCAATTATTAAGTCAGCTGGCAAACTAGCTAGTTATATATATATGATCTTATGTGTGATTCATTTAATTATTTCCACATTATGACATTAAGGAATGCAAGCTAGCTAGTCACAAATATAATATAATCTGTTTTAATTTAATTATGTTTTTCTTATCCCTTTGATTGTAACCTAAACTACCTTAAGCATTTTAATTTCTTGGAAGATTCATTGCACACGGTTCCAATCATTATAAGAACAACTAATAAATATAATATATTTCATACCAATAATTTTATTAGAACGAATATAGTTGCATGACATATTAGCTAGGTTGTCTACTTCTGGGGCTGGGGAATAATTACAAAAAATAAAAATAAAAAATATCGGGATTTTGTAAAACAACTAATTAAAAATTGTATATATATGATCTATACCTACATGCTATATAATATGTTCTTATGTTATTACTTTCAAATTATTCTTATCAGTTATCACCAACCATTTTTGTGTTGTGCATTAAGTAAAATATAAGTAATATTATCCCTTAATTTTGTTCGACGCAATTTTGTACGAGTGTTAATTAATTTTGTGAGTTTAGGAAGTGTTGTTTGGCTTGTTGTTTTTCTCTTTATAACTTTTAGAAAAATCTCTTACAAAGTAATTAAATTTAAAACACTTGTTATCTGTATAATATTAATTCTTCCGGTATAAATGCATATTCACGTCTTATATAAAGTAATTAAAACACTTGTTATCTGTATATTAATTCCTACGGAAATAAATAAATACTAATAAGTATTTCTTTATTACACTCATATATAAATGCATATTGATCAAGTCTTCTGAATTTAAAAATAAAGGTGCCAAATGATATGCCCATTGTATATGAGTTATATATGAGTTTAAATCTTCTGCCCCATTTCTCTACCCTCTTTCGTGCCCCCTTACTTATTGTATCTAAAAAAAAATTCTAAAAAATTTGAAAAAAATTGTACAATTACTATAATACATGTATCAATACATTCCAATAATTATTTTTAAAAGAAAATCCACACAAAATTTATTTTGGAATAAATGTATAAATTAGTGTAAATTAAACATTTAATATTAAAAAAAATTGTCTAAAACAATATTATGTTCAAATGTTTTAAAATTTGAATACAATATAATATAAAAGTTTATAAAGTTGCGGTATAAGTTATGAAAATTTAAAATTTGAGTGAAAATAAGCAAGGAGACACAGAAAGAGATAAATATATATTTAAAACTTGACGTTAAGAATTGGCAAGTCTAGCATGTATATAGATAGTTGTTTGATATTTCTTAGGAAGTTCATTGTACATATTCTTCTTCATAAATTATATATATGGACGCAATTCATGCATAATCATATGCATGATTCATATTTAAATCTAATCAAATTAAGCAAATTAACCTTTATTCTAATAATATATATATACATTCATCTGCCGTTTAGTCTACTTCCACATGTTAAATACTCATCTTTCTATTTGTAAAATTATGTGAACCATATGCAAAAATGTCACAAAATAAAAAAGAAAATACCGTTCAACTGTACTATCCACGGTAACAATTGGTAAATTTTGCAAACAAATATTTACCTTATATATATATATGCATATATATGTTATGCGTGACTTACTATATCTTTTAATGGCATGCAGTGCTCAATCGATCTATCGGCCTCGGATGATCACGTCGGCATGTAGTATTACTAAACTCAGGGAAGAGCTTTCTTGCACGGTGTGTGAAATTTTCAACTTTTTTGCTAACTATTTTATATGAAGTCGTGCTAATAATTAATAATTATACCTCCTATATGTTTTTCGTAGATTTGTTTATCGCTACTTTTCGAGCCCACGACAACTTCATGTGGACACAAGTAAACCTTTTGTAGATTAGTTGTTTTCATCTCATGAAATTACATAGCATTTGGTTTAATATATCTCGATCCATTTTTTCTTCTAGTTTTTGCAAGAAATGCTTGAAGTCGGCTGCTGACAAATGTGGAAAGAATTGCCCAAATTGTAGACAACCTATAAGGTAAAAAATTACTAATTTATTGTTTTCGACGGTTTGAAAACCAGTCTAGAAGTCGGGAGATTTTGGGAACACGATGGTTTTCTTATTTATCCTCGCTTTTTCCCCAGGCTATATTTCTTTCGAAGATCCTGCAATCAAATCGATAAAAATTACATGTATAACATATCTATGGTTTGTAAAAAGTGATTCTTACATTTTTATTTTATTTATTCTCTTTGGCAGCCAAGCAAAGATCAAATCCTGTGAATACTGCTTTATGGAATACAATTTTAGCCTTCTGTTTCCGAAACAAGTGAAAGCCAGAAATGAAGCACTATAGAGTCGAAAAAAAACCAAGGTTTTAATCACATACAAGTGGAACTAAAAAAATTATGTGACACCAAAAATAAATAAATAAAACAACATTTCTGCAGTGTAAGTACTAGCACCTAATTTGTTTGGGACATTAATTAATTATGAGATTTTGTTAATCTTAGTGCAAGTAATGTCGATCTATTGATTACTATATTTTAGCTCAATCTTAAAAATCATTATGCCAACAATGTCGTGTATAACAGGACTTGCACAATAATCATGCACACCTACTTACAAAGACCGAAAATCTTCTCATTTAACCGAAAGAACACTTGACGGAAAAACCCAAAAAATAATATGGTTTTTTTTGCTCTTATCATTTTTATAACATTGGTGCAACCATATTTTTATGCACACACACATGAACAAATTAATGCGGAAAATGATTTTGGAACATGAATCACTCAAAACAGTCACAAAAGGACTCAATCTACATTAATTCTCCCTCAGATACGATCACAAGTTTGATTACAAAAGGTATTTCCACTGTCTGTGTTTTTTACAAATAAAAAAAAGGCGGGTATTTTACAAAGAAAAACTGCAAAAATGAAGCCGTATGGATGTCCCCTCTAACTCATCTAATATCACAAAAGCTTATCATACAACAAGATACAAAACACATGATTATCAGTGTCTATGAGAATGTTTACGGTTGCTGAAATAAGCCTCGCCTTTTTCTCTATTTCTTCTCTGTATGATTCTGAAAGCAAACGAAATAACTCCGATTGCAGCCATAGCATAAAAGGCTCTAGAGGGTGTTAATATCAATGCCGAAAAATAAGTATAATATCCAGCAAGCATATAAGCACAGCTCAGTTTTACTTCCCAATTGGGGTTTCCAAGAAATGGAAATAAGAAGAAATTAAATTCGGGCTTCGTATCACACATGCCATGTAGGATCACCGAGATACATAGGACCGAGTCTATAAACCACGGAAAGCTCTGGCTCGAACCATTTCTCTGCATACACAAATTTTAAGAAAGAGTAAAACCAAGTTCGCGAACACTATTAGAAAAAATGCATCTGAAAGTTGCTCGAGAAGTAATTAAAATCGCCATGACATGATCCAAACAAAGCTTAAGCTATCAATTTTTCAGTTGTTCAAATCCCATCTTAGCTCTCGCTTCTCATCTTAAAAGAGTATCTGTGGCATTTTGCTCAAAAGCTCTAAACTTGCAGTTTTTCTGCTTTGCAAAACGCTTTTTGTACTTCAAAGCTTAAGCTTTTGCTATATTTCCAAAAAGAAGCATAAGCATCAATATGCTGTTTTTATAAACATGAAACCTATATCACTAAAGCTTAAGCTTCGTCATAAATAATTTCATAATAGACTATTATGGTTCTTGCTTGAATTTCAAACATGAACTTGATAGTCATTTCATATTTGCATGATTTTATCAAGTCATGAGCTCTATAACTTGTAAGCTTCCAACTGAAATGGATATGAAATATGCAGTGTCGTTTTAGCTATCTAGTTACTTTTATAGATCTAAACATATTTTTATGCAAAACCCAAATTTACGTGGCTTCAGCTATTAAAATTTTAAAACAATGCAAAAATTACATGATTGACGAAGAAAGGGTAATACAGAATACCTGCAACCAAGCCACGAGCGAGGGTACAAACATAAGTGTTGCGAGAAGATGCAAAACAAACAAGCCATGACGGTGATGGAAAATCTCTAGTTGGGTTTCGCCGAAGCTTTTTGCAGATCCTGGGCTACTTGAACAACTATCTTCTAGTGATGAACAATGGTCAACATCCCCGTTTTGTTTATGGTTTCCATTGTTTTCAGTAGTGAAGTCGGATGACTCTTTTCTTCGAACAGTGGTAAAACTGTTGTAAATGGAGAAAAAATAAGTTTCTAAGCAATCAGATTGAGATGAAATTTTATAATAATCAAATAAGATAAATCTGTCAATGGTCGTAAAAGAAAAAGGAAAGTTCATGCAGCAAACAAATTTTCAAAATGATCTATCAGCATATTCCTTGCAATTTTTAGTCAGGAAAACAATTCACTAGCACAGTTTTGTTTTTTTATCTAGTGTATTAAGGGTTTATTTGAAATCAATTACTATCTAGCTACATCTGTTACTAGATTGAAAGAAGGGATATATCAGTATTTTTACGTTTTTCGTAACATTTAAGTAATAGTACATAAGTGGTCTTTAGATAATGACTTTAGAATTTCTTCAGTCTTCTAAACCAGAAACAAACTTAAGGACATTTTAATCGGTATACAACAACCATGTCTACAAAAACCAGATGAATATGTTACTCGATTTATATAAATAATTAATGGAAATGCAGTGAAGCAGTTGATTACCTGGAGAGTGCACTATGACAGCTGAACACATGAGAAAGAAGCAATATGAACAGACCCAGTGATGGATGAATAAAGCACACCAAGGTAACAGCAACAAATGTTATAACCATTGATGGATTAGCTCTTAAAACACTTAGCACCTGTTACATAAATAATTAAAAAATTAAAATAGAAGGGAATTTTTTTTCTAAACTGAGATAAGAAAACAACAGAAAGCTTACCTTGAAGGATAAAAATCTGGAAAATACATCGAGGAACCAACTAAAGAACACAAACTGGCACCTGCAATATAACAACAGATGTTAACTGACAAAGAGTGTCTCTGATTTTTTGACCCAAAAAAAATTGGAAAAAAAACAGAAAACCGACCTTCTCTTGATGAAAACATGCGCATTTGCAGCCATATAGAACACTGAATGGGAGAGGATTGTTATAAGTATAATGGACCCGTTTGAAAATAAATAGCAAACCATTGAAACAAGGAAAAAGGTTATAAATGCAGAAACTTGTCGAGATATTAGGAAGGAAAGGAAGGGAGCGGTGAAAAGGGGAAAAACGGCTAGGGACAAAAATGGTAATGAAAGTCTTAAATTGGATTCTACAGATGATAACATTGAAGGTATAGGTAAACCAAGCTCCCAAGCGTTTGCTTGTCGCATTAGAGCAAAAAACGTAATCGCAATGCACAAACCCGAAATCTGCATAAATTAATAAAATAATGAGTAACCGTAACAAAAAGCAATTTTTCAAAATGCGAAAGCATCGTCAAATTTTGCATTAAAGCCTAGGTTGCACGTAAAATTGTATTTATATCCATGAAAATAACTATATTGCTTGAACTACACTTCATGATGCATACCTATTAGGTTAAAACTTGGAAGAAACAGCAAACATGACTCAATTAATTATGAAATCCAAGGTACACTGTTCAATTTTAAAAAAGAAACAAAATTGCAAATGGTCATTTTTTTTAAGACATCATGACTGTCATCTACAGCAACAACAAAAAAGTATATTTATGCTGATGCATTTAAAGAAAAAGTAAATCTTAAGCTTTCCTGGTATAATCATCTTTTTGAGCTTTACAGCAAAAACGTCAAAAATCATCCTGCCTATATGATGAAAAGCTATTTAAGGTTCGGGTCTAGATTTTGAAGGCACTGCAAAAAATAGGGAGAAAGCTGAGAATATTGTAACAAGAAAAGGATGCTTTGGAACTATTTACCTCTGACCAGTACATAAGCAAAAATCTCTTAGCAGCTACAGGGAGAGAGACGGATACACTTGCTTCATATGAGCAATGTGGATCCACCTGCATATAGATATATAGAATAAAACCATAAATAAGACTTAACTAAAAGATTATGTAATGGATTTCAAATAATCCAACACGTTACCAATAACAAGACAGAAGTCTTTTCCGACCCTTGAGTGGAACTCCAAAGACCTGGTGATGAATCCACATATATATTTTTCGTAAATATATTTGGAAATATGTGAAGCCCTGATGTTGTATCCCAAGCAAGTGCTACAGGTGGAAAACATCGCAGTTTGCATAAGCCTGCATTACCAAAAGAAATTACTATTAGAGAAAATAAAGAGATGACTGAAAAAGGCTAATCAAATTTTCAAAGTGTTTATATATATTGATAACCAAAACTAATCTCTTACAAGGGAATGAAAAGAGGTGTAATGTTATGCCAAGAAATTGATTACTTCTCAGCTATGTTGCACGGATATGGATTCGAGTATCGTATCTGATACGATACGGATATGCGGATACGGATTTTTTGAAAAATTTAGGATACAATACGGCTAGGATACGTCAATCATTAGAATATTAATATATATTTTATATATAATAAAAAGTAGCAACAGATATTCAAACTAAAAACTAAAAGCAGCTAAAATAGATAGCAGGATAGGGGGAATAGAAGGAGAGAATTGGTATTAGAAAAGAGTTTTTTCCGTCAATACACCATTCTCTCTCTATATTAATGTGTATATATATGTTTGTTAATGGGTATCTACCTATATATTTATGTGCATTAGTAAAGGTCAAGTAGATATGAAATTGGTAAAGTACTTTTTGTCCCATAATTACATGTTTAGAAACAAATATGAAAAAGAAGAAAAAAAAACATTTTTTTTTACCCAAAACGTATCCAAGACACTTATCCAAAACGTATCCAGATTGGTCAAACCTCAAAAAAGTCAACGATGCTCCAAATCACGTATCGGATACCGTATCCGTATCCTATCGGCGAATCCGTATCGTATCCGATACTCCAAAAAAAATAAAAACTAAGTATCCGTGCTACATAGTCCATAACTATAAATTATGATTTTATGGAAAATGAGCAAGAGAGACTTACTACTAATATCTAAATCTTCAGCTTCTTCAATAGGGAGTGCTGATTTTTTAATTCCACATCCTGTAGTTTTTAACAACAATGTAACAGGGAAAAGACCCAAGCTAACAGAGAACGACATATTCAAAGCAAGGGGGTGATCCTCTTTCATAATCATATCCTGTACAATGCGCCAATTAAATTGAGTCAGCAATTGTGAAAAACAGAAAAATCAGCAAATAAGTATATGTATAGGAAATACCTTTGGAGAGTAGATTGACAGAAGGGAAGAGAGTGGAGAGAACTGTACTTTTGCTTGATCAGGATTAAAAAACTGCCCCACTGCCATAGAAGCAGCTGGAGGAGGCCTACCTGAGACTGTCTAAAAACAAAAACAAAAATCATAATCGGTACATGCAGCCATAAATGATATTATTTGTACCCAAGGGCTTATCATATCCGGCAGGTAAAATATCACTTTTGTACATGAAACTTATTTGCTTATAACAATCAGTACTACCTAGACTCTAATGTACACAATATCAAACATAAAGGAATAGGATGCTAGATTAAATATTTCAACTAAAAAGCACTAGTTATGTACTAAATTCCATGCTGGCATACTAAGACCAGTCTAAACAAGATCCAACAATAGTATGTATACCTGCGCTAAAATTTAATTGTTTGATAAATAGGTGTATTAAGGGTGGTGAATTTTGAAAGGGTGGTTTACTAATGGTGAGATTGTACAAAGATTGGTGGTTATATAGTGACTATTTAAAGGTTGGTGTAGTTAATGTTCGATTTTCTATATACTGGTGCGTAAATTGTGATATTTAAGGGAAAAGGTGTAAGAATCATTAGAAGATCATAAGTTGGTGTATGAAAGTATATTTCCCCTATTATGCAAATTAAATAACAATCGAGGTAACTATACCAGGTGAGGTGCAACTGAGATAGTCAAGAATCTGAAACCATTTGTATCTTGAGAAGTTAGCAAAAACACAGAGGATGGAGAAGCTTGCTCGGTCTGACTACCAGGTTCAACCTGATTGCAACAAATGTACAGTAATGACAAACAAGAAATCAGTATTAACTGCAAAAGCAGTACAAGAAAAAAAATACAGATTATACGTTAGTAATCCAGACCAAGAAGGGCTTTGGATACCAAACCCAAATAACAGTTACCAAGTTCTCAAATATTATTCTATTCCTAAAGCAAAATTTTTATTATAGTAAAACCTCTATTTATTTTAAACAAAAAGGCACAACTTTAGAACCCTAAATTTACGATATTTCCAAGAGACATAATAACGAAATGTGCACAACCTTTAGAATGAAAAGACGCAAAAAATGGGAAAAATATATTTAATGAATAAATAAAAAAATCAATTACTCAAAATCTGCATCAAAGATTATATACCTGCATTGGTGCTGGTCCCGATGGAATATTCACCATTTTTTGGGTCACTTCTACAACTCTTTTACTAAGAGGCAATTCCGGAGTTGATTTTGCTTTTTCTGGCCAGAGATGAATTCTAATCCCCGTACATGGAGCGAGATTAGTAACAAGTATGAAGTGGTTCCTTCTGTTTGACCCCTAAACATTTCAATCAAATTATGTTTGAGATACACAACTAAAAGAAATTCAACAAATAACATAACGTGTCTAACTAATTGAAGGCGTTTATCAAATATATAGCCAGGGTAACATTTACTCTATAAAATGCACCACCAAGAGAAAATGGAATGAAATAAAAAGAATGCAAATTAAATTTCTAAATTCCTTAAAACTGAAAAAAAAAAAAACATCGGTATATGAACATCAACTTTATCAAAGAATGAAGGCTAGTTTAGCATCCGCTTTTTTTATTTGTTTTGTTTAAAAGAGAAAAGGGTGTTTGGCTAGCTAGCTTTTCTTGCTAAGGGGAGCAAGCTTTTTAAGTGAAATAGCAAGAAAAGCAAAAAAGGGTAGTTTGATTTTTTTTCTAGCTTTTTCGGCATGTTTTTAGATTTTAAATCGAACATCTCTCTACTAAACGGTAATAACCTCACTCTTTCATTTTATTAATCTTCTCAGTCCTTTCCACCTATACTGAACTAGTAGAACTTTTCACCTGCAATGCCCTATATAAAGGTCAATGCTAAGGATGTAATTTTAAGGGGAGAGTTTACGAGAATCTAAATAGTTCCTCAACTTAAGAACAGTTATGACCAAGCTTACCAGTTTTTTAATGTCTAACCACCGCCTCTTCCCATCCATTGCTAAAACTGTGACGGTATTTGTGCGTATGTATAAGTCTTTTTCCAGGTCAGCATCGTTCCAGTGAACATTGCCTGGACAAGAAGATAGAGTATTCCCACCAGATCCTGCAAGTATCACAAAAGAAACCTTTTTAAAATCATTTTAACTCTGTAAGTCAAAGAGAGGCAGACATTAATCAAGAAAAAAGATTATGGAAATAACAAATATGTAATAAATGTTTGCGTACAGAGAGAGAGATTTGTATTACCTACAACATCTTTTCCCTCTTGAGTATTTTCTTGATTTGCCAATTGAGACAATAATAATTTTTTCGACCAGTTGAAGTTATGTGGAATACCACTTTGAAGCATTTTTACGAATATTGCAAGTCTCTTTGGTGTATCTGAAAATGGCTGACCCGTATGAAGATCTACCAGACTAAGTAGAGTGTGAGACAGCTGAAACAAAAACAAAACCGTTCAAAAATTGGCTACCATAGGATGAAAAATATATGTATATATTTATATAAGCATTTCGATTACCTGTACGACGAGTTGATTACACCATAATATGACTTGATGTTCCATCGACAACCATACATTTTTCATAGCTGTACTGCTGATTAAAAAGCCATTGGTACGAGGCACAATACCATCGAGGGATACTAACTGTGTCCTAACCTATCAGAAACAAAATTTATGCACTTCAGAAATAAATATATAAATCTCAGAGATAAAAGATTCTTTTGGAAAAAGAGGTACCACCTAAGTTAGCATTCAATCTGAAGATAATTGCATAACATGAATGCGAAAAGAAAAGAGTTAAATGTAGACATGGCTAAGAGTAGAATAAGATAAGCATACACACATAATCATTATTCTGAGCTTGTACAGTAGCGCGTTAAATGAAAGGAATATCAAAATAGTAATACAGGATGGAAGTAAATAAAATTAGTTTTGTTACAGTACTAGTCACCAACCTATCATGTCTCTTGATTTTGTACACTAACCTAAAGTTTAGTGCTCAATCAGTACACTTACTTCAATATTAGCAAATAGATTAGTCCTAAAGTAATATTTGACGAATTAGTTACCATAGAAAACCGACAATTATCAAAAAGGTAAGAGTTATAAGGTGATTATAAAAGAGTCAGGTTTTTCGTTAATTCAGATGGAGGTACCCTGATTGATCTATTTACAGTAATTTAGTGCATTAAAAGTAATAATGATAGGATGGGGTACAAAATAGAAATTCCAATGGTAAGTTCGTGCAGAAAAGAGCAAATAACCCAAATAAAGGCAGTTGCATGTTTCCTAATATTTATTAATTTGGCCTCAATCCTGCATAAGTGGCTTGATATGAGAGTTTCAGATTCCCACTTTGCTTTTACCCATTTCGATCACTATTTCAAATTGCTTTTAAAAGAATATTGCATAGACAACCGGCAATACCCGGGTAATGACTCTAGTAATATTTCCAGAAGTAAAATACGAGACCGAAAAAAAAAATGTACCTGGTAATCACGAAATCCACCAGAGATAGATAGAACAACAATACGAGATAGGGGAGGATCAGACATATAACGCCCAGTTCGAGAAGTTTGAACCTCATATCCCCTTCTCCATTCTTCATTGACTCGTTCATAATAGAGACTCAATGATGGCTGCAATGCCACAGGAGGTAACCTGGGAAAGTGAGTAAAGATTTTCACATTTTCCAAAACATAAGTAATAATGCAGATAAGTCACTGAACAAACATTAAAGCTTACTGGTGTGGGGTGGAAAGTGTAATAATGGTTTCAACAGCTGATTTTCGTAAATTTGGGTGTATAATTGCAGCTCTAGCAACAAAACCACCCATCGAGTGACCAACCAGGATCACACTTTTCGGCAAACTCCCAGAGAGAGAAGCTCCTTCTTTTGCCAGAGAATCATGGGAAGTTTTATAATGATCTAGAATCTGTACTTATAAATAAAATGGAGTCAGATTTTTAGGAAACAAGATAAAAGATTAGCTTTTTAAGATGAGTAGTTTTCTAGTATACGATGTATTCAATAAGAAATTAAATAAACCTTGAATACATGGTTAACCAATTTAAACAAGCTATCTAAGATGGCACCAAAGAAGTCAAAAGCCAATGCCTAGTTCTGTCATTATACAATCATATTCGAGGATAAATTCTAAGATATGCTTCAGCAAATAAGCAACCAAACTATTTGGCAGTGTATAGTTTAACTTAACTAAAGAGAGTTTATTTGTGTCGATCAAATCATTTTGTGACGAGGAAAGATGAAAATCAAGGACTGCTAATAAGCTTTCAGCTACTAATAAAATAAAAAGGCTTCTAATCCAATGTGGTAATTAATAAAGCAAAACTATTATTTTGCAAAACACTACATATCGAAAATACCAGTCTCTGCATAGTAGTTTTTTAAAAATAAAAGTCATAAGTTTAATACCCTGTGAATGGCTTGTACAACATATTCAGTGTGTTCTTCAAGTATCTGACCATCCATTGCAGAATGTTCACCTTCAAGGTCCACAGCAAACCAGTCTAGCATAGATACATATTGATTGGGCAAACCAACGCCACTTAAATTGATATTTACTCCATTTTCGAGATTGTACGAGGCATCTTGGTAAAATGTCCGGTCAGGTGGACCACCTTGATATGCCCTGTCAGATTCCGCAGCCAAAGACCTTACCTGACAGGAGAAAGAGATAAAACTTAAGTATCGACAAAACCTGGAAAAAAAAACGAACAATAAAAAGAAGAAAAATATCATTTTTGTAAACCAATCTACCAGCTTTTACAATTACTACAGAATACTATTAATTTTTTTACTCCAATCTGTACAAAATCAAACAAAACAATTAGTACACCAAACTATAAATCCGGAATTTAGACACCAATCTACACAGCTAGGCGGATTGTTTGACTTTGTGTACGTTGGCATATATGTTATAATACTAATTTTATGGTACGCTGCATTAATTGTAGATTGGTGAACTAATATGATACAAAAGAATAGGCTTGCCTGTTTATAACTACCACCATTTCCAGGAATAAATAGGACCGGCACGCCATTGAGCTTCTTCAAGTGATCATTATAATCAATATTCTTCCATCCTTCATGATATAGATATAATCCGTATTTTGAAGACGATACGTTTGCAGGCGCGGATACAGGAATAAATTGAGGGTACATATATGTCATTACGCATCCATTAGACATTGGTTTTAATAAGTCATATAACCCAGCAAGACCAATGGATATGGAAATAACTACTAGTGTTGCAATTCTAATTTTGGATTTAAAATATCCCATGGTGACATAAACCTTCCTCCCACATCAATATCTATCTGCAAATAACGTGGAGCCAACGAAAACTCAGCAACACTACAGGGACAAAAGTGTATTTATAAGAACTGTTACAATTAAGATAATAACCGTACAGTGGAAAATAAAATAAAAATATATCGTGATAAGTTTTAAACACATAATCTGGGCTGGGTGTTTAGCATTACAAAATCATAAAGCTTAATTTTAATGAAGTTGAACAGGTGTACTTTGAAGTGGAAATTATATATTTTAGATGGGTTTGGTGAAAGTAAAAACTTTAGAGTAACTTGTCTACTGAAATAGTAAATAATAAAAGGTAGTTGCTGTAGGAGTTTAAATAGGTAAAACTATATTCTTCGGAGAAGACAAGATAATACTTGAAACGAATTTTTTTACTTAAATGATACTAGCATACAAAAAATTGCAATCATAATTTAATAGGATGGATATATAAGAACAAACCACACCATTATAATTTTGCCATGACAGTACCAATGGAGCCTCGCTGATGTAGAAAAATTATGGTATTCTTGCTATATATCACACATAAAGATTTGAAACCAGAACCTAACCCAGGCCCAACCTTTTACGAGCCAGAAGTAAATGGGTCGTTTTGTCAAAACCATACAAAGTAACAAATCCACCCAGAATTCCGAAAGCCTAAAATACTTGAATCTCCGGAAATTTACATACTAAACGGTAATTTCATCAAGTAGAGAATACAAGATTGTTCACTTTGATTTCAAGTGGACTGAAAGGGATAAAAACTATAAACTTTATCCATACTTTACCTAATCTTTTCCTCATCGATATATCCAATTCACTGACCACTATGCCTTCTTGATAAAACTACGTGCAAAATGAACCGGCTAGCACCTTGTATCAAAATTGTTAAAATTATGTTTTTCAAAAGTTGATTATATATTTAACTTTTGAAAAATTTCATTTCGGCAATTTCGATAAAAGTTCTTGACCGGTCCAAATGCATGTGGTTCCGTATAGAAAAATTAAATGAGAACGGGGGAGGTTTAAAGGTAAAGCAAACTTATAAACAAAGTGGACTAAAGTTTGGGACACAACAAAAAAGAAATGTAAAACATCTTATAGGAACGGAGGAGTATCTTTTTTTAGGAATGGAAACGACTGTAAACAAGCAAAAATCTAACTGAATTATCAAATGAACATTAACTCTGAAAGTAAACTATCTAAACTGACGCTTTAAGTTGGTATCGTTCGGCTTTTTTCTCGGTCTCAAAAAGGAAGCTTTTCGCATAAATCTACAACTAAACTGAGACAAATTATAAACATCCATTTATTCATAACTAATTGTTCAAAACTGAATCACAACCAAATCAAATAATACGAACTCATCCGCAATATAAAATCCTTAATTCAGCGACTTTATGCAATAATGGTAAAGTGATTTTATAAAAAAAAATGGATCATATTTTGGGAAATAACAAAAAAGAAATGTAGAATACCATTTACCAGCTAACACAATGTAAACAAGCCAAAATGTTACTGTAACTTAACACCATTTTTTTGTCAGGTCCGAAAAAAGATATATTTTTTTCGCACAAAACTGCAACTAAATAAAGTTTTTCCAGCAAGAACAAATTATCTCTAACATTAATGACTTCATGTACAAAATCCAGCCAAACCCAAATCAAAATAATTATTATGCAAATATAAAAAACAGTAATTGAGATAGTTTCAAAAAACATTTAAAAAAAATGACAAAGTACCCAAATAAAAAAAACAAGTATGCAACTATAAAAAACAGTAATTCAGGTAGTTTCAACAAATATTTAAAAAAGATGACAAAGTACCCAGATCAAAAAAAAAAGTATGCAAATATAAAAAAACAGTAATTCAGGTAGTTTCAACAAACATTTTTAAAAAATGACAAAGTTAGATCTAATAATTAACATTAAAGGGAGTAAATTAACAAAATACCTAATCAAAGATCTGCCAATAAAGTTTGAGCTATAAATATAGATATATATAATATATATATATATAGAGAGAGAGAGAGAGTTAAACCTGAGTGAAGAGTGAGAGATTAATATTCAGATTTTATTTAAAACATATATTTGTATAGAAACTATAAATTTGAGAATGTTTTTTGTTTTTTCTTGCCACGTGTTCTTTTCTTGTTGTCTTTTTTCGAAAATTGAATTTTTTGTAAAAGTTTTCTTTGTATTAGAAATATATATACACTTTTTTTTTTTTTTTGTATATTTAAAGAAATGAAACCTTGAGTTAATATAGCAATGTAAATGAATATTTTGAACAAAACTTATAGTTACTACTTTTAGGTTTTCACCAGACCCAAAAATGGTGATTTTTCTTCAATTTTTTTGGGGGTTTGTCTGATTAGGTAACTTATCATTTATGTATCCAATCATTAATGTCATTTTTTTATATATAAATTTTTGATTTTACCAGTTTTGGTTAAGAATCTGTCAAGAATGCAGGTTAAAAGACTGTTAATTCCAACGAACAACAAAACCAGTTTTTTATTGACATTGACATGTTTTTAATACCACAATTATGCAGAAAACTTGTCATAAATTTGACTCCATTTTTGTTAAAAGTAATAATAAATACATATTTTGTTGTTTACTTTATTTGGTTAAAGAAATAGATATTTTGCTATATACTTTAATTACGTTTCTCGTTAAAAGATAGCGGGTTGGTTGTAACTAGCAACGTCCGCATTTTTAACACGATCATGTCGACGACAAGAATTATTACCCAATGCCAAAACTGCAATTAACATTGCTGTATAAATATTTGGAACAACCATTTTGGATATTACACGAAAAAGATTGCATCTCACTCGGTTAAACATCAGAAGAGAAAGTACAATGAAAAAAATAAACCGATGAAATAATGAGGACGAATACATCCACAGTTACTCGAACAGCCGTAATATCATCTCACAACTCAGACTAATCTTTATCTGGACTAGTAATCTATATTACAAGAGATGAACTGAATATTTTCCCGACAAAGATAAAACACAACTCAAAAAACAATTACATACAAGTTCCGAGCAACTGCCATTCCTTTTTAACCTCAGTGACAAATTACACCATACAACACCAAGGAATTTGCAGCTTTTTTGTTTTTAAGCTTAAAAGCTGGACTGCATTTGACTGGTTAGCTTAAAAGCAAAGATATTCCGGTTCTTAGCCAAAAAAGAAAGCTTTAATCTTTAAGCAGGACGAACCCAGTTTTTATCTCATCAACCCAAACAACCCCTCAATAGGAAAACTCGTGACCTCGGAGCGAAATATACTTTTTTACCCAAATCGCAATATCTTCGGCACATGCCTGAGCTTGAGGTGTCTTAAGAAGCATATCAAGTGTTGCGAACTCATGCACCGCGTCTTTATATTCTAAAACCGGCGAATCAACATTAACTCTACGTAACTCTTCGGCATAAGCTATAGCTCTATCTCTCATCCAGTCGAGTTCCGCCACAATGGTTAAAGTGGGTGGCATGAGTTTTAAAGGTGGGCCCCTGTTAGGTATGAGTGGGTTGGCGGCAGGGTGGTCGAGGCTAAATTCACCCTCGGGAAGAAATAGCTTCCATGCTAATATACACATTGCTTTGTCGTAAAAATAGGAATTTGCGAGTTTTATTTCAGAATGTGTGGGGACAGTTCCTATGAAAAATGGGTACATCAACACTTGTGCGACGACTTTTACTGGGTCGAGGAGTTTTCCGGATTCGACGGCTTTTCGAGCCACGTAATCTGCAATGTTGGCGCCACAACTTACTCCTAGAAGAACACATCTGTTTCAACATATTACGAAAAATACTATTTCAGTAGAACAACCATACGAGGAATAGATATTATAACACAACGTAAAAAATAGATAACGGGCAAATCACATGGAAGCAGTCAAAACAGGAAAACTTATTATCCAGTGAACTACTCCATTAAATTAAGCAACCAATGATAAGGGGAAAAAACTACTACAAGACTCATGGAGACTTATCCTTTAGAAGTTTGGTGGAATTTATAATTTTAGAATTAGGGGCAGTTGATCGAATGGTAGCATCATGTTTGACTAATTATTTAACGAGTACATTATTTGGTGAGTGGGTTAATTAATTTGATGGTTATTACTTTCTCACCTATTGATGGGCACATCTGAGCAAAATGCTTTTTGACTAATTTCAAAGCATTACTTCACCCTTGTGTCATCCCTAACACGCCCCTATTTTAAGCATCACTTGACTTTTCAACATATTTTCAAGGTAAGTTTTAGGTACAAGCATTTACATTAGGAGTCTAACGACACAACGCCTAAGCGGAGGAACCAATGAAACCACATTATAAACGTTGACAACACGGTACCCCTGACCATAGAGCAATAACAATAGAAGAACTCCAAAAATTGTCCTCTTGTAAATTCGAGGAAGTTAATCAAACGATTCTATCACGTCGCACTTTGTGATGAGCAAATTATCGATAAGTTGGGTTTTACTTTCTGACCTGTTGATGAAATGGGGACATCTATTTGTAACAATCCTCCCACACTTCAAGCAAAAAAAAAGTTCCACTATGAACTCTATGTTTATTAGAACACCATGTTCACAAACGTTAATATTCTTACAGAGACAGAAATAGAAGGACATGTTACATTTCCTTGTTTCGGCGCACACTAAGAGGCAAATTAAACTAACATATACAATTTCTCAAACACAATGATAAAGAGCCACACTAAAAGCATAAAAAGAGTAAGCTTTATCAGCGTAAAAAGAGGGAAAGCAAGCCTCTTCGGCTTTATTAGCTTTGAATCGAGCTTTTACACTACGAAGCAAGCTCTTTAAAACAGTGATTTCCGGTAAATTCACTCAATCCAATAATTCTGCATGCAGCTACTTTACAAAGGGGATAATAGACAAACAACCAACTAATGATGGCAAGTGATTTCTAAATTTGACTTGGGTTTTCTTTAGCTTCAAAATGTCATAAACAAACAACACGATACGCGCTAATATGATATAATTAGGAGGCAACATCTTATGCAAGTTCAGGAGGCTATAGGACAAAGTTAAACACGTTTCTTATGCAACTCTAAACCCACCCCTATAGGACTCAACATAACTAGACTAGCTATACTATAAAGCACGCAAAAAAATTAAATAATAGCGCCCTATAATCTCTCCAATACCATATTACCATGGAAGCTTCTACCAACACAAGTCACAGGACACAGAAATAGCAGGAAAATAATCAGTCAAGTAGAGCATTTAATTGCATAAGAATTGTGTTGTTGTTCTACCAAGTTCTTTGCCCACCCTATCCATTACCTATCTATTTCAAACAAAAATGACTAGTGTTAGGCATAAAATTTTATGTATTCTAGATTATAGTTGGCAAAAGATCATCCACTTAGAAAACACTCGCATAATGCCTGAAATAAGCCCCAACGAGGTGAGTGAGTCTAATCGCCACTAATATTATGATTTGTTGGGCTAAACTTTCGAACAGACTTAGAGATGTGTTGGAAGAGGCAATATATAGACTCGTCTAGTTTATAACTCCTAGTATTTTTCCAAAACAGAAAACTAAAAGATCCACAGCTTTTATATTGTCCAACAAAGCGTGTTGCATCGTATAGGCGAATATCTTATAGCTAAGCTTAAAAGTTGCAATCAAACTAGACCATTCAACATGTGAAATTAGTTGGCAAAAACCCATCCACATACAAAAAGAGAACAGTCACATATTACTAGATAATTTCCGCCTAAAGTTAAATGAAAGTGTAAACATCAAATGATTTTGTAAGTTCCAACTTTGCACAGATCTTGTTTCTCTGCAACTTTTAAGCAAACCAGGTAGCTTGTTTGAAGTTGGAAAAGAGCTGGACTCATCCAGGTTATAATTTTTAGATTTTGCACCCTTAAATAAGAAAAAACCAAACTTTTATAAGGAAAAAGGCAGAAAAGATATGCTCAAAAGTTGCAATCAAACATGACCTTACTAAACACCGTACGCTGCCTACTCATACGATCCTCACTTTTCTTTTCTTCCCGCAGAGTTTCAATTTTCTGATTGCCAAATCATTATGTAGAGGATAAGTTTAGCACGTGTAGGAGTTGGACATCTAACTAAAAAGTTCTGGCTTTCTCACACCAAAAATAATCCATAAACTGTACAACAAATGCATTGCGTCTAATAACCAAAAAAAAATAAGAATTCACTTGTTTCCCCAAGAATTCACTTAAAACTAAAAAAAACCACCTTTCAAGTTGTCCAACCTTATGCAGTGCATCTTACAAGCAAGGAAATCAAGATATAAGCTTCAAACTTGCATCTATACAAGACCAACTTTCGATTACCAAGAAATCCAACCATATGCATTACATCAAAACTAAAATCTAATATAAACAATTTGCATGCAAACAAGATCAGAAATATACTTTTTCAGGACAAAAGTTTCAAAAAATCACCTGGAAGGGTCACCATGAGCTGCAAGCCATGGCTCCACCATAGACGCCCCAAAAGGATCCACAACATGCCTACTCACATTATCCGACTTTTTATTCCCTTCAGAAACAAAAGACGACTTCCCACACTCGGCCAAATTCGCTTGTTTCCCCAACCAATGCAAAACCTTCATTCCATCCTCAAAGGCCGCTGGGTACCTGTAAATATCCACTTTTATCATGGAGAGTCCACATGATTATAGTGCGTAGTTACGAAAATAGCCACAATTTCACAAAAGGACAGATATTTAAACCATGCTTTTTCTATCTAAATATAAGAGTAACAATAAAATTTAACCATCTTAAAAATTATAAAGAGAAAGTGGACGCTTAAATTGGGTTGTCCAAATTGGCATAATAGACGCTTATTTAGGGGTGGACAGGGAAATTTTCAAGACTTAAACGATCGAGACTTCTTTTACCTAATTTCCACAATGATAGGGGAAGAATGTCTCAAACATTGTAACGAATTAGTTGAATAATTAACAGTGTAAAAGGATTTGTTGTTTAGAATGCTTTAATTTTAAATTTAATTTATCGCAAACCTGTTCTCAGGTGCCAGTCTGTATCCGACACCTAGGACGATAACGTCACACAGCCGAGCAATACGCTTGCAAAAGAGGTCGTTTGCTACTGAGTCGTTGCTACCACTCACAAAGCCTCCACCATGGAATTGGATCATCACTGGGAGCTTACGCCCGATCCCTCCTGATGGAGAATAGCCTTTGTACCTGTTCGAGAATAATACATATGATTAGCAAGTTCTCTACTAAGAGTGTTCGGTAAAATTGGAAACTGAACATGGTATATGAACCTAGATCATGTCTCATGGGTTTGATCCTCCACATATACATAACATTACTCCGCTAAACTTTTACATTAAAAAAAAATATGAAAACAAAACTTGAAAGGCCTCCCTATATTGAGTTGGTTTAATGATCCAATGTTAAGCATTACTAGTCAATTTATCTTCCTCAGAACAGACCAACATGAAGGATCCCAAACATATCCTCTAATGGCATAACACGTTACCAGGACCATGTTAACATCATCACTATACGGAAGCCTTTTACACAAGGTGTTAAAGTATGTTGTAAGGGGCATTCTTAAGCGTGTAGCATCGGTAACTTCCACCTCACTAGTGTTAAAGACTCAAAATACCATATTGGGTGACGGGTGTATATCATTGTTCCAATATAAATAATTAGAAAGTTTCATCCAGTAACAACTTGGGCTTTTTAGTAATATCGGTAACTAACATTGTCCCCTGGAAAAAGTAATACAAGCAACGAAAGATTCAACAAAAATCAAGGCATCAATTGCAGGTATAAGACAAAACCACAATTCCAAATCTCTCACAGAAAAAGAGACGGATAGACTAATAAGAGTGACACAGATTTCATCAACTAACATATGAAGCTTTCAATCAGAATTGGCAACTTACTGTTCCTTGGAAAAAGTAATATAAAAAAGATGAAACTCAACATAAAACCAAAGAATAACATTCAATGATAAGATGAATGCATCAATTCAATCAGAACTAGAAAATCAAAAGTACCCATCAGAAGAATTAAAAGTAAAATAGAAACAACTAGAAAATTCAACACAAAATTAAAAGCATCAACAGAAGATACATAACAAAATCACACTCCCAAAACTTGTCCCCAAATAGCGAGAGGAATGTGTAATAATACCACAAATGATTTCAAGATTGCATCTTTTTAAATCAAAAACTGGTGAAAACAAAGCATCAACAGCAGACATATAACAACACTGCATTTCCCAAATTAATAACACCAAAAATGACTAAAAGATTGAATCTTTCTGAAAACAGAATGTCTTTAAATTCTAAAAAGATAATTGCTATTATCCAGCTGAAAAATTATTGGCTTTTCAGAGTCAAAAAGTCTGGATAATTCGGTTTATAAGTTAATCGGCCAAATGCTACTTAGATTTAAGCAAAGTAACATAAAAGCAAATAATAACACCAAAAATGATTTAAAGACTCCATCTTTTTTAATCAAACAAAAAGCTGGTGAAAGACAAAAGTACCCATCAGAAGAAGAGTTGCTCACGCCGAGGCTAATCCTACGTCCAGGGTCCGTCCTCGCCACAAACCCGGGATCTGAAACACGAACCCTAACCCTAGGATCCGACCAAGCAGGCTGCGTATTCGACAAACACGTATCTGGCAGAAACACACGAACGGACAACGATGTCAACGGATCAATGTGTATGTCTTTTGTCGCCACACCGTCACCTGAAAAATGAAACTTTTATCTAAATATCAACGGCAGTCATGTAACAAGACTACATTTCCCAAAATCAGCAAACAGACTAATAACAATACTAAAATTACTAAAAGAACACATCTTTTTTTAATAAAAACTGGTAAAATCAAGGCACCAACTGCAGACACATAACAAAACAACATTTCCCAAAATAACAACACCAAAAATGAGTAATAACAACCAAAATGATTTAAAGATTGCATCTTTTTTAATCAAAACTAGTAAAATTAAAAGAACCCATCAGAAGATTGTACAAATAAACATTATTATTTTTGTGTAACATAAAATTTAATGACCTGAGAAAGAAGGGTTGGCTGCTGCAATAGACTCTTCGGGGCGTGACGTGACACCGAAGGAATCGTCTTCTCTCTCCCTCTCATCCGATTGGATTCGGGATTGAAGACGGTGTTTTAATAAAAACTTGAAGAACACACTGTACAGCTTCACTCCCACACTCGGCATAATTTATATTAAATATATATATATAGTATATAGAGAAAGGGGTTAATGGGGTTAGTCCAAATTAAGGTTTTAAATCATGGGTTTGAAGGTATTTTTGGGAAAGATGATATTTCCTACACTTTGGCATTATTTTATATGAATATATATATATATATATATATATATATATTGGTTATTGGGGAAATGGGTTTTATGTGGAGATTAATTATAAGTAAATAATAGTATTTATGTGGGTAGAGATCTGTGTATTACTCCAATTTTAAATAATGTTTTTAGATTTGGGGTTTGAGATTAAATTTGGAGATGGGTTTTGAGAGTAAAGTATTATATATTTATATATATATATATAGAGAGAGAGAGAGAGAGAGATATGAAAAGTGGTGAGGTGTGACATGGGATTTAATTTTAATGTTCATAAAATAAATAAATAAATAAATTTACACAAATGGTGACCAATATTAACAAAAGTTTAATTTTGGTACTGATGATATAAGTTGTACTTGGATTGGTCTACTGATCCGGTCGGAAAACAATATATCGATTCGGGAAAAAAAACAACGTTGCTTCTCAAATCAGAGATGTCTTTTATTTGATTTTTCTTTGTCGTCACGTTTATATTCTAACATTTTATTTTTGGTGTGATGTGTCATACGAAATATGTGGTTGAACAAACCGATTACATTGTAGCGGATAGGGTGTCTAAATAATGGGTTACTATGATCGAGCACTCTATTTTTCTTGAGATCAAGAAACTTGAGATCAAATTGATATTGAAATTGAAATTGAAATTGAAATATAGACTGCATTTCTTTGCTTTTGTTTGAAATGATCTAATAGACTAATACTGTATTTCATTTACATGTTAATAAATATTAGTCTGCGAGGGTGGTTTCATGAGGAGATGGTGATTAAGAAGAAAGAAACCAAGAGAGGGATGAGGACGAGGAGAAAGCCAACGACTGGTATTAACAAAAACAGCAGGGATATTCTTCCTTCCGATATGGTTTTCGAGATATTAACAAGACTGCCTGTTAAAACTCTACTTCGGTTCCAAACCGTATGCAAAACATGGTACTCACTTGTCCAAAACCCGATCTTTGTAAAACTGCATCATACAAGATCCAAGCTAAACACTAATAATAACCCCACTCTCACCTCTGTACTTGTCACTAGCTCTTCTTATAAAAACTAAAAAGAGGCTTCATATACTACTAGGTTGCAATCTAGGGACAACAAAAACCATAACCCTGTTCGTAATCCTCATCCTAATCTGATATTTTCACTTCCTCCTCGTATACTAGGTATTTGTGACGGATTGGTTTGCGCAACCTTTTTCGAAGATTCCAAAACTATTATTTGTAACCCAACCATAGGACGGGTTCGTGGTATTCCTCATTTTTGTTTGTGGGCGGATATTGAATTTTATGGGTTTGGGTTAAAAGATGATGATTACAAGTAGTTTAGGATTGCCTATGAAAAATTTAGTGAAAACAAGGTTGTTGTTCGTGCTGAGGTATATCTAGTGAGCACGGATGTAATGAGAAAGATCGAGGTAAGGGTAACAGAGACTCATATTCGTCTCCCTTCCCTCGGTTATCGGCTATTTGAATCTGCACCTGTCACTATAGATAAAGTTTTCCACTGGGTAGGTTTCAACTTTCGTACCACTTACCTGGTGTCTTTTGAAATGAACGGATACGTCTTTAGCGTGATAGAATGCCTAGGATTGATCAGTCCCTCTGTTGGGAATTCATTGGGCTTCATCATGGATTTCAGAAGGCAACTTGCCTTGACAGTTGTCTTAAAAGATATTTTATTGACCGAGTTGTGGGTGTTTCATGATAAGGATAGATCATGGGTGTTGAGTCTTCGGACAAGTTACAATCCTCCGATTGAACGGGGTCTAAGATTTTGGGGCTGTGACAGAAATGGCAAAATTCTGATGCAATATCACAAGGAAAAAATGTCACTACGGTTCAAGGTGGACATAAGGCCATTTTCTTATGATCCTGAGATCCCTGATGAAATGGCTCTTTCTTTTGGCATCCTTGACGCACATCACGACAAAATTTATTTCTACACGGAATCAGTGCTCTTGGTCGGACAAGATATAAGAATCGGAACCAACGGTTTTGCAGGAGAGACGTCGCTTGTGCGAGGTTAGTTATGGGGTTTCAAACTCATTTCTAAGTTGTTTGACTAAAAAAACTTCCTTGGGATTAGGCTCTGTAATTAATTTTGCAAAATTGAAATGTGATATTTGGTACTATATAATATTTGATATTTTAATAATTTAGTAAACTTGATTTATAGCTAGGCATCGTTGAGACTGCAAGTGTTGATCATGTATGTTTAACAACAAAATACATGCTAGGATATGAACTTATTTATACCTGGTATTATGTTTGTTGTTTCCATTTTATTTAGTCTGTTTGAATCTTAGAAAACCAGGACACTACATAAATTGGGTAAGAGATAGGCTTTCGGTTAAAACTTGACTTGTTAATTACTTCAAAATTGCAAATCAAATATTAGATATGTCATATGTTTCTACTTTAATTATAGAAACTGGAAATAAGCCCTATGAAAAACACGTTTAGTTAATTTATATTATTTAAATTGTTAAAACTAACTGAAGCTCAGGCAAACATGCTTGCTTAATTGGTCGAAAGCTAATTAAAAGGTAACAATGACACTGCTTCTGCAATTTAAGTTATCAGCAAACTTTATGTGACACTTTTTCGGTGTGTCAAGTCCAAAATCTCTGGGAGAAGAAAAAACATAAAATGATGATTAAATCCAAAACAGGAAATACACAATGAGGCTATGAGCAACAACTTGAATCGGGTCTTTTTAAAGGTGCACCCGTCTCTGAGTTCTTTGCCGAACTGGCCATTAGCTAAAAATACCTAGAATTAGAAGGAAAATTAAGAGTAAATACAGTGGTTAAACAACGTTTATGCTCATAATTTAGGTACCCTATCTTCTGATTGGTCTGTTATCACCGTATTAACGTGAATCGATTACTGATTTTCATTTATGTTTCCTGTCCTAACGAGTTGAACATCCCTCTTCCTTTTTTCTAGGCTTTTGTGCTTCTCTTGGTTAAGTTGTTTTCTCCGTTTCTCATGTCTGGTGACCGTTTCTCCTGATACAAATTTAGAACATATTTTACGCAATGTATGTGCAAACCGGATAGGAAATTAAGATTCTACAAAGTGGAATATTTGTGATCGATCTTTTTATGCAACTCAACTTCAGGTAGTGTGTTGGTGTTTTTTTTATTTTTTCTTGGTATCTAATCTGTCTGCTGATTAGGTGTTATTTGTGAACTTTATATCCTACACGGGTATGAACTTTATGTTGCACTTTTAAATATTGGAAAGCACAGGATCCTCTAACCCGGTATGAACTTTATGTTTTTGAAGTGGTTATTTGCTCATGGACTAAATGACTGTTACTATGCCACCATGCATGTACAAATTTTGCTTAGAATGCACTCCCACCAAGGGTTCGAGTTGTTGAAGAAGCCACTTGTAACAAATGCAACAGTAGGCTAATTACAAAAGGCCCGTTACTGTCCCGACCCCTATCCCGATCCTGCTCATAACAGGAGCTTCGGGCACGGATACTACTATATTATAATTCTATTTTAAGTAGCAATTCATCTCCTCAAATTTGTTTTCTGATCTGATATGAATTGAACACTAAAATGTTTATTGGGAAAGTGTTATTTGATTGTTAATTGTATATACAAACGAAGGTTATAAGCTTCATTTTCTATTCTATAATTAAGTTCACTTATCATACACATTTACGTTTCCAACTCAAGTTATTTAGTGTTGGTGTTGAGGAAAAACCTCGAAATAGGGGTTCGCTAGATTCTGTCGAACAATTGAAAACTTTTTCCCCTTCAATATTTTTTAGAACAACTCCTAATATTGGTCAGGAAAGTAGTTGCACCCATGTAATTAGTTTGTAAAAATGTAGAGCTGAGTTGATAAAATATGTAGAGCTAAAGTTTGAGTTCAACTCCAATTCTTAATTACAGAATCTCGGATCTCGGTTCTCGGTTCCGGTGCCAAAGAATGCTTTACAATGCTTCTACAGTACCAACCTTGAAGTTATATAAAGATATCAGTAGTGAGCCTAATATCTAAACACAGTTGTTCAAGTCAAAATCTGAGAATATATGACATGATGAAACGGTACACAAACACAGTAACGACACGACCACTAAATATTTATATGTTTTTAACTTTTAAAAAAGTCATTATGAACATACAAATCCAAATCTAGGTCATAAATATACTACTACTAAGTTCATGACCAAGATTGTTTATATATTTGTAGTATTTTTACATATATATATATAGACATGAAATATGTGATAAAAAGAAATTAAAATAATTAAACGAGACCGCACATGAGCAAAAGCCTTATTTATTTGTTAACTATCGATTCATTAGAAAATAAACGAACATCAATCCAGCACTAATAACACGATTTTAGTTTATTATGTATAAATTATACCTCTAAAAAAAGGCTAAAAACCACGTGTCGGGACTAAACTTCACTATAAAAGTAGCTAATTTAAGTTTGACTGTGATATATTATTATATTTAGTGATTTAGTCCTATCAAAGTATAACACCAACACTCATAAATTTATCATGGAAAATTACTAAAAAAATTATATAACTATTTTTTTGGATCAATTGGATGTTTTAAGAATAATTTGTTTGGCTTGTATATTTTGGTAATATTTTATAATACGTTGTATGCTTTGGGAATTGACTCTAAATGAAAGGTGGGGTAAAATAGTACTATTGCCATTCAAATTATGTTAATATGAAAGTACTATTATACACTGGTAGGTTTTAATTAATAGCTACAAAAGTGTCATCCATGCAATGTATAAATGTTTTTTGTCTTTTGTTTCAATTTATTACTTAGCTGTACGTGTTTCTTTCTCTCTCTAACGAGAACCCATGCATGTTAAGGTGATCTCCTTTTTCTTGTTTTTTTTTTTCTAATGGCAATAATTGTTTGGATATTATATTAAGAGATACTACTAGTATGTTGTTTATTTAAGTTTTATATCAATGCATTGTACACTGTTTAGAGATATTAAAATTAATCTATTTAAGTCTATACTGATTTTTACTTGGTTAGTTGGTATAATACTTTTCTTCAAAATTGGAATTAAAGAGTCGACCTTCACCACTAATTAAAGTTATTGCTTATGTAATAGCATGCCTAATATTTTGTTGATATTGTTTATGAGAGAAATGTAGTACTTATAGTACTATATATGATTGTCCATGTTGGGAATATATACATTTTTGTACGTACTGGTCTTCAAGTTTTTGTTCTTAATTATTAGAAACTAATATTGTATTAAACAGAATAAGATCATGGAACTAGAATTGCTTTTCATTTGAAATTAGTTTTTTTTTAGTTATACCAAAATTAGTTTTTTAAGCTTTTCATTTGACTAGAATTTCTTGTAAGAGCTCTTTATTTAACTACGTTCAGATAATCTGTGTTCTTTGTCAAGTTATTGCTGGAAAATAAGCATCTTATATATACACTCACACAACGCTTAGGAATTCGCTATCTAAAGACTTGTTTATCGAGTCTTGTGATATGTGCCCAGTTGTACAGTCCAAGTTATAACCTGAAGACTTGTTTAATTGAGTTATTGGGACGTTTATCAGATAAAACGTTGTTAACGTTCCGGCGTGTCTCCAAAGATACTAACTTAATGATTAATTAGCAGATTGTTTCTTCCTAAACTAACAGCGTGTGCGCCTATCTCTACTATCGCAGGCCTTATTATGGTTATGTTACTGAAACAGGTGACAGCTATGCCTACGGAGGTGGCAAATCAGTTAAGTCCTACCTGCCATTGTTACCGTTTAAGCCTAATATCGATGACTTCTTGGGCAGTTTCAATGGATTTTTCCTCGTCCGTAACAGCTCCGTTATCCCCATCCAATACTACGTCTATAATCCTTCCACAAGACAAAGTCTGTCAATTCCTCTAAATCCTGAACATGTACAGAAAGATTCCTTTGCTGGGTTGGTATTTGATCCATTCTATCCCTCACCTCATAACTTTAAGATTGTGCGAGTTGATTGTTTCACTACGACATCTTCTTTGGATTGTCAACCTAGGGAGCTGAATCTGTTCTCATCCGCTACGGGCAAGTGGGTCAACTACTCAATACCCCCTGAACCTGAGGTTATTGAATTCTTTTGGAATATGCGCTCTATTTATTTCGACGGAGTGTTTTATATGTTATCTATGCGTAAGTACCTGTTGTGTTTTGACCTCGACAATACCGAGGACAGTGCATTGAAAGTTCGTGCTGTTAGGCCGCCGCCTAGATCCAGGGATGATTGTGTTGGTCTATTTGAGAAATCCAACAATTGCTTGTACTACGCATGTAAGGTTGACTATGATTTGCTTGTTTGGACTTTCCAAGTCGGTAATGAAGCTTCTCCTTGGACATTAAAGTATAACATAAGTACTTCTGATTTGTTTCAACTTCAGAAATGCAGAAATCATCTATGTGGCGAGTGTCTACCAGGTGTCCGCTTATGATATTAAAAACAATAAGATTGAGCAATTTGGGGATATAGATGGCAGATACATTTTACATTCTACAAGTTTATGCTTCTTTCCTTATTCTTGCTGCCTAGTTGAGCGAGCTTTCCGATCAATTTTTCATATGTTCTTAATTGTTTTCTTCTGGTTGTATGTAAATCAGTAAATGTTGTAGCCTTGTAGCTAGGTAATAACCTTACACAAGCAGGACCGTTTTCCGAGTAGCTTGTGTTCTTAGGAATGTACTCCGACAATGGCCCTCCGAGCAGCCAAGGGTTAATGATGGCCAGGACGAGGCCGGACTTAGAGCATCTAATTGAGTTGTATATTGGACTCATTTGCATTGCTTTTGTAGCACAAATGTAACTTGGATCTTTTTGTGTTCTCTCTTGAAAACTTTATACTAATTTGAAATTTCATTACTAACAATTAATTATTGGTTAACTTTGTTCTTTTTTGTTTTTTTTAATTCAATAATGTAATGTGTGTGTTTTGGTATTACGTTTGTCCATGGTAGCATCTATGTATCTAGAAAATTGTATATATTTGTATCCATTTCGAATGGTTTGTATGTTAAATTAGTGCCTCGTGCTGGGCATATATGTGACTCGTCTGTTGCTTGAAAATATTTTCCAGGGATGTCTGTTGATTTAATCCATCATGGTCTGTCTCCTTGAAGGAAACTCCGCAACAAATTTGCGATTTATGATCATGTTCGTCTTACCATCAAATCTACAATAATGTCGGAGCAGAATAGTTTAGGATGAGTCGGATTTTCTTGTGGATTTCTCTTTTAGCTTTTGCCTCTAGTGAAATTCATATGTATACACCATTTGAATTTCGTTTGGTTGTGTTTCTGCGTGGTAATATTAATGTCGTTTCCTACGCATACGCCATAGTACCTTTTTGTCTAATACCGCTTTCATGAAAGGGTCCACTTTTATCCAGATTAGTAATGTCATTTGGTTGTGCCATATTTAGTTCACAAGGTTTAGATTTTAGTTTATTCGAGGTTTTTCGATAATGACGGGGATATGTGCCCTGTCCAATTTACCTTAGGGATTGATAGTTGAGTTTTGCCTCGTTTGCCAAGACAATCGTTGTTAATATGTGTTGGAAGTGTGTCTCCAAAGCATTAATTAATATCATTTCGGTTTTATCAGATTAGTTCTTTCTAAATTAGCAAGTCTGCCCGGAAATGCCATCGTTCAAGCTGAGAAGGTGGAAACATAGAAAACGAGATCGATCCGCCCCCACAAAGCCTGAAGCCTTTATTATGGTTTTATAATAATAATGCTACTGAAACCGGTGGTGCAGCTAGCTATGACCGTGAAAGTGGCAAATTAGTCATCAAATTCATCTATTTTATGTTTGTAACCTTTTGAGACTATTAATTATAGGGATGTCAATAATGAATTTTTGCTAGTTAATAACACCTCATTGAGGGAAAAATCTAGGTTCTGCTAAAGGTTAGCTTTTTCACACATAATAATTGTCTTTTGCCTGAAAAAAACGACCAACCCTAACAAATAACCTTTTAGCTTGTAATATTGATTGTAAAAAAAAAAAAAAAAAAAAAACAAGATAAGTGGAGATTTTGGCGCCTAACTGTGCCCACCAAATCAATATATAGCATTAGAATATTGTTATTTTTTTTTATTTATTTGTGTAGAATATTCTTAGTTTTAATAATTTAATATGCCAACTCCAAGTTAATTCAGTTGGCTGATTTGACTGGTGAGCAGGTGTCATTGAATAATAAAATAATAAATTTAAATTAAATCTTTATGAATTGTTTGACTAGGTGCAGGAAAAAAAAAATATTATACTAAAAGAATAAAACGAGGCCTTTAAATTAAATCTTTATGAATTGTTTGAGTTATAGGTACAGAATTAATAAACCACTAGAAAAACGGAAGATGAAACACGAATATTATATAAATACGCTGGCAACTGGGAAGATGATCAAATAAAAAATATTTTGATATTATTACTTTTTTTATATATTAGTTTACAAATACATTAGTATTAATACTATGATTTTAGTACTTTATAATTTATATTCCTCAGTTCTATTGTTGGGCAAGTGCAACAGAGCTGTATAAAACAAAACAAGTGTTTAAATGAATTGAAGATAAAGATTAAATTATAATGAAAAAAAGAGTTTGTAAATTGAATGTTTCTACTAAGTGGATTCTGGAATCAAGAAATCGGTCTATTCTCTACTATTTTATTGTATTAAAATTAAAGATAACACCGTTCAAAAAACTAATTCTCAAATTTTCTCTCATTCACTTCGTTAGTATTTCATTCATTTTGTGAATATAAAAAAAAATATTAAAAAATAAAAATAAAATATACATAAATTAAAAAATAAAAATACATTAAAATATAAAATGTAAAAAATCAAAAAAATATTTTTAAAATGAATTTTTAAAAAAAAAAAAACGTTCATTCACTCAAAGATTTTAGAATAAATGAAAAAAAAAACCTCATTCACTAAAAAAAAAAAAAAAAACTCATTCACTCAAAGACTTAAAAGTGAATCGATAAAAAAAAAATGTTGAATGGATTCAAGATTTTATAGTGTATGTATGCACCAAACAAAATACCACTAACTTAAAAAAAAAAACATAAAAAAAGAAAAGGCTCATTCAAGATTACTACTCCCCATTTAAATAGTTTAAAAAAAAAACTTGATTAAATATTCCAAAACTATGTGTGTGTGTGTGTGTGTAAGTATGTACACGACCAATTAATCAACCACCTAACCATTTTTGGATCAAAGCTCAGCTTTAAATATATACCCTTTTCATTCCCTTTCTCTTTTCTAGTATTATATTTTTATTCAAAAATCATTTCATTTCTAGTTTTTGACTTTTGCAGCTCTTTCTTTTTTTCCCGGCTACTGATCTTACAGGTTTTAACTACCTCTTTTCTCTAGAATTTTTAAATTTTCCATGATCAAACCTGTTTATTTATTTTTGTAAATGGTTCATTGATTTTTCCTATTCTTTTCATTACAAGTTGTTATCCTTTTCTTTCTTTCTGGAACAGTTAATTCATTAATTTTCTTATATATAATAAACCATCTTTGAGCAGTTTATCCTTAAGGGTTGCCTTGCTTTTTGGCTTAAAAGGTAGACACTGAAGGTATTATTGATTCACAAGCTTGAAAAACAAGCTTGTTTGCTCAAAATTTGTAACCAAACAAACTCGCTGATTTTTGCAGCTTTGTAAGTTAAAGATGTCTTATTTGATGCCCAGGAAAAAACTGGGATCATTCTACTTGATGCTTCGGGTATTTTCAAAACTAGAATGCTGGTGAGTCAAATAAAAGAGTGGCAGACTAATAAATTTTACCAAAATAACACTGTAACGCCTACTTCGTAAATAACAATGCCATTTTAGCTTGGTTGTAATTCTGAGTGCGTTAATGATCTCGGATCATGTTTTGATGCCGAAGCTTTCTAGTTTACATTTAGGTGTTGCTCTCTTTTCCTGCTGTCTTTTTATGCATTAACGGACCTTTTCTTAAAACTGAACATTCCGAAAAACAATTAAAAAAATGTTGCATGTTCCGGCCTTTTCAGAAAAGTAAGTTAGCCATTCAGTTTGAAGTATTTTCTTGTTGTAACTTCTTTGGTCAATCATTCAGTAGTCCCACGACGTTATATTGATACAACATATCAGTCAAAGACGTTTTATTTGGCTCGCCAAAGCCCCCAAAAGTTTACCTTTTGGGCCGACTAGCCAAATAAGTACAACTATAGACAAAAAAAGGTAAACTTAAATCTGCAGCCAAACAAGCCTGCATTTTCTTATTGGTGCAGATTATTGACTAAAGCAGAAAATAGTTCTCGTGATACAGATAACGACTTGTTGGTGATAACTAGGCGATGGAGACAGGGGAATGGACCATGGAGAAGAGATCAAATTTTAGAAATGATTCCTTTAAAAAAGAATATGCATCTATTCAAGAAACTGGTTCCCTCTCTATTATCGTACTCGGTGCTTCTGGTGATCTCGCCAAGAAAAAGACATTTCCTGCCCTTTTCAACCTCTTTCGACAGGTCAAATATTTTATTTCCTTTTCTCCAAGGAGTAAAATTATGTGGTCTCATATTATTTTATAATTTGCATCGAGTATCATCATCAGGTGTTAGTATGCATCCAAACACTGTTCACTGTGAAATGAATATTTCAAGATCGCTTTGGGCTTATTTGGCTGAAGCCATCAAGTACAAAAGATGGATATTGTTAAGCTGAGAAAAAAGCTGGGTTCATCCAGTATAAAGCTTCTAAGCATCTACCTCTTAAAGCCGAAAACCCCAAAAAACACAGCTCTTAAGCTGCTCTAAGTTGGTCGGCTAGGTATAGACTAGCTTTCTATAAGAATTCAAAAAGACGAGCTTAAATGTTGTAACCAAACAAGATGTTGATATTATTTATTTTTACATTTTTTTGTAAACTAATACAGACTAACTTGTCATAAAAGAAAGTTTATGCTTCTTTAGGTGGAAAAGTAATTGCTTGTTACTGTTTTTCATTCTATTTCGAAGTGAAAATCTCTGATTTCATATGAACGTTCATTGAGATAAGTCTACTGATATATATTTTTCTGAGATATTGGCAGGGTTTTTTGGTTCCTGACGAAGTTCATATATTTGGATACGCAAGGACTAAAATCTCAGACATTGAGTTGAGAAATAAGATACGTGGGTGAGTTTTTCTTCTTCTCTTTAAATAAGAGTATATTGATATGTAAGTGCTAATACATTTGTCTTGTAATTGGTTTGTTATAAATATGCATACTGACAAGTATTATTGGATGTTTGTTTGATAATTGCAGATATCTTATTTCGAATAAGAGCAGTTCTAGTGAGCAGTCAGATATGGTATCCGATTTTCTGAAGTTGGTTAGTGAAATTTTATGTATGTATGTATAGATAGATGTATATACATGGTACCTTCTCCGTTATATCAGTTTTGCCTAGTCTCTAAAGATTTGTCATTAACAATAAATGTAGATTAAATACGTAAGTGGCGCATATGATTCTCCAGAGGGTTTTCAGTCACTGGATAAAGAAATTTTTCAGCATGAAATCTCGAAAAACAGCAAGGAAGGCTCATCGCGAAGACTCTTTTATCTCGCTCTTCCCCCATCAGTATATCCATCTGTATGCAAAATGATTAGGCAAAACTGCATGAATAAGTGTGAGTATATATTTGTCACGTTTGGGTTTTAAATCATAAAGCATCATATTAAGTCCTTGTTTGGTTGCAGCTTCTATGCCCGGATCTTCTGCTGTTTTGCTTAGAAGATGAGGTGGATGGTTTTTTTCAGAAAATTGGCCTGGAAAAGTTTAGAACTTTTATGCTACCTGAAACTAACCTTTTTCTCAACTTTCAGAAAACAAGCTTATTTGCTTTAAACCCGGGGTTTTTTTGGTTGACTAGCTTAACACGAGAGATTTTTTAAGCTGGATGAACCTCACTTTTTTTTTAACCTAAAAAATCCAGCTTATTTGCTTAATATCCGAGGTGCACTTGGTTGACTAACTTGAAGCACGAGGTTTGCTGTCTGCTTGGCCTGAAAATGCTAGAACCTTTAAGCAAAAACTTTTTTTTTCTCAAACTTATAAAGGCCAGTTTATTTGCTTAAAAGCCGGGGTGCATTTGGTTGTGGGTCTTAGAACCTGAGCTTATGCAGTTTTTTGGCCTAAATAAAGCTAGAAGTTTTAACTTGGGGGGCCTAGCTTTTTTCAACCCAAAAAACCGACCTTACTTTCTTAGAAGCAAGGGTGACTTTGGTTGACTTGCTAAAAACTGAGATTTTCTGGGAGTGGGGGGTGGGGGTGGGGGTGGGTCCCTTAAAAAGCTAGAACTTTTCTTGATGAGTCTAGCTTTTTCCTGAACCTAAAAAAACAGCTTATATACTTAAAGGCTTCAACCAGACAAGCCATAATCCTGATAATATCCTTTTGTAAAACCTATTTTCAGATGATATTGGTGGTTGGACTCGTATCGTTGTTGAGAAGCCATTTGGAAGGGATTTGGACTCGGCTGAGAATTTGAGTAACCAAATTGGAGAGTTATTTGAGGAGCCTCAGATCTATCGTATTGATCACTATCTCGGAAAAGAGTTGGTGCAGAACTTGGTATGATATAAGCATCAAAGTTTATTTTGATAATATTTTTCCCCGTAACTGTTGAACCTGATCCTGAATCTCACTTTGCGAAACATTGCAGTTGGTACTTCGTTTTGCTAATCGTATGTTTCTGCCATTGTGGAACCGAGACAACATTGCAAATGTGCAAGTAAGCCTTTTACTTTTGTTATTAGTATCATTTTTCGTTTAGTCTTTTAGCTCTGCAGAGTGATGGAGATGTGCATTGTCAAATGGTTCGGTGCTATAATACTATTTCTGTAACATCCCAGACCCGATGGGTGTCACACGGCTGAATAACACGTGTGGCAGCACGTGCTAAACAAAGCCTAAATAGAACAACTATAAAAATCTCACTAAATTACTCATTAAAACGACTCAAATTTCTATCAAAACTTTCATTAAATATAATCTCGAAAATTACGTTCATTACAAGAACTTAATATTTTACAAGCTAAAATAAAAATGTAATCGCATCGGAATTAACACATAATCTTAAAGGTCTGTCTGGTCCCCAAACTGACTCGATATCAACTCTAATTAACTGCTCGTTAACCTGAAAACATTTTAAAAAGGAGAGGGGTGAGCCAAACGAGCTCAATGAGAGAGAAAGCCTCACAATATATAATACGGGTTAAAAAATAAGATTTTTCTTTTCAGTTTCTTTCAAAATAATATTTTCTTCAAATAAAATTCCCAATGCATAAGTATTTAGAATAAACTCGTCAATTTTCGTCCATCAAGATTTAAAAATCCACCGCAATAATTATAATAAAAATCTCTTTCTTTCTTTTTATGATAAAATCAAAATGATAGCATGTATATCTTAGAGTACCAAGCCCGATTGACTTCCTCAATCTCTTTACCGTCGATCTTTTTCTCAGGTGTATAAACCATACATGCACTACGTAATTAAGGTCACCACAGCATGACGGCTGAGTCTATTCCTTAAAACGTTCCGGTTAACAAAGCTATGTACAATCGCTAAGTTAGCCGTTGAGAACTAAACTCTTTCGTTTAGTTGTCAACGTCACCCCACTTTCCTCTTCCCCTTATTCGGGGATTCTCCGTTGGACTTATACTCATGGTCTCAAATACAAATCATAAAAATAATAATCTTGAAACCTTATACAGATACACTGTATATAACTTTTATCTTTATAAGATATAAACTCATTCTTTTTATACATATTCAGTGTATATAAATTACCTTTTGTTTTCATACTTTTCTTTCTTTCGATATTTCTTTATTTTCGTAACAATATAAAATCAATGTTTACATATAAAAAAAATATGAGCATGTAAAACATTAACAAAAGATGCAACGGGATTTTTATAATAGCAAGACAAAACCCACTCACATATATATGGATCCGGAAGGACCGAAACATATCTTTAACAGCAGAACCAAAATTATCTCAGCACCAAACCCAACTTGATAACTCATGCTCTTTCTATCTTTGAAGAATCCCTTTTTATATATCTACTTCTATTCTGGATCTATTGTTATGTACATATAATTCTAATATAGTATATAGAATAACCTCACTATATAGTATATACAAGGGCTATAGAACTAAATGAGTTTGGAAGAGAAGATAGGTAACATGAAAATAACATGAATATGGGATAGGATTTATACTACAGTAGTGTGTGAATTTATTAAAAGTCCACATGTAACCGAAATTACTTTCTAACTTTTCATATCATACTGTCTAATTTCAATACACAATGCTACGTAACTCTTATCAATGAATGTGGCCTTATAAATTCTAATTTTTATTATATTACCGTGTGATTATATTTAATAGCAATTAATACTCCTACATCTTAATCTTAATCACTAACACATAACTCCTACAAAAAAAAACGACCCGGCCCCACAGACCGAACCGCTACGCCCGTATCAACAATATTGTCCGCTTTGGCACAACTTCCCAGGGTGGTCACCCATCCTGGTACTACTGCAAGCTAAGCACGCTTAACTGTGGAGTTCCGTCCTCGCTATTGTGCCGCACGGCTTTAAAAGGCCTTGTTGATAGGAAATGGATCTTTAAGCTCATAAAACACACGAGTACTCTCATATCTGGGCGATGTGGGACTGACGCACAATACCGCACCACAGAATTTCCTCCTGGAAATCTGGGTCGTCACAATTTCAGTGACTAAGCTGTTATAAAGTAGTTCAATGACATCTTTTTATGCTACTTCAAAACACCATCATGTTAAATTTTCTCCATTCTTAGTTATGATGCTAAGCAGGGGTGGAAAACAAAACTGCTTCACATGTCTTAAGTCGATGCTTTTAGGAACTTGGTTGACTAAGTCAGTTGTTTGACATATTATTGTTTTTTTCCTTTTCGCTTCTTAAAGAGCTACCTCATGTTTTAAGAAAAGACACTGTTAAATGGGTTTTTTTTTCTCTTTCAACTTTTCTAAATTGACCGTAGTTGGATTTTCTTATATAGAGTTCATGTATTTTACCTTTCTTACATTCCCTTCTCACAATTTTCCTGTTATATCTCAGATTGTGTTTAGAGAAGACTTTGGAACTGAAGGACGCGGTGGATATTTTGATGAATATGGGTAATATTTTGTTGTTTGTATAAAATATATATATTGCAATACTAGAGAGATTGTGTTTCATTGTTAACTATTAAGAATTTGAAGAACCTTATGTGATTGGTCTATTATCATTTTACATTATCTATTTAACCTTCTTCTACCTCACGCAGTATCATCCGGGACATTATCCAGAATCACTTATTACAAGTGAGTCTAATATGCTTATTAAATACTAAATTACATTTAGCAATGGCATGCGAGTTGGATTATTCTTCATGATGCTTAAAATTTTGTTATGTTATCACACTGGACATTTCAAAATGTTTGTCTTTGTTGCTGTTAATTGTTGAATGCTAAACCTTACACTTACAAGTCTGCTGAGGTATACCTTCTAGTTTTTGCACTAATTCGAGACATAATCTCCCCAATAGAGATCTAATTCCTCTTTGGTTAATAAGTTATTCTATTTTATGGTTTATTTTCTGCTGGTTTAGCATATGGTTATGCTATTATATCTGCCGAGTGCTTTTTTGTTCTTTATTACCCTTTTCCTTTCTAGCATTAAACAATAAACAATTTTATTCAGGTTCTCTGTCTAGTTGCCATGGAGAAGCCTGTTTCTCTTAAACCTGAGCATATCCGAGATGAGAAAGTTAAGGTATATAACTGTACTTTCTTATATAACTTGTCAATTAAATCTCGGTGTGCGTTTCTCACCGTTTTTCTGGCAACATTTCAACAAAACAGGCTACCGATAAAATATTTTACAATATATTTTCAGGGCATAACTCTCCTGAAATCACCTTTTTCAAGCTATTACTGTATTACATAGTAAATACAAAGAGGGAATAAAACTTGCCTTTTCCTCGTACCCTTTATGGACATCGAAGGACGTTCGGACCATCCGGAAGTTAAAAAAAAACTTCTAATTATTTACTACTGCTGCAGTTTAGAGAGTGCTTTATTCGAACATTTTCTTTTCTTCAGTTTTACATTATGATATTAGGGTAAATGTATCAGGTTCTTCAATCCGTACTTCCGATTAAAGACGAGGAGATTGTACTCGGACAATATGACGGGTATAAAGATGATCCAACAGTTCCAGACCAATCCAATACTCCCACCTTTGCTACTGTGATACTTAGAATCCACAATGAAAGATGGGAAGGTGATGAAGGACTTGGTTTTTTTATCATTTATAACTTTATTTACCGGTTAAAGATAATAAAAACTTGGTCATCATACCTCTTTGTAATGTAGGCTTCGTTTCTCAGTCACTTACGAGATGATTTATGGTCTCAGGTGTTCCATTTATTCTTAAGGCTGGCAAAGCACTAAATTCAAGGAAAGCTGAAATACGTGTTCAATTCAAAGATGTCCCTGGAGATATATTCGGATGTAAGCACCATAATTTGAAATTATCGAGGATGATAAAATTGAGTGCTTGTTTTGTTTTAATCTTGTCACTCCTGTTTCACAAACTTGTGCTTATTGGCTAATCTTCACTGCTGTATTATTGGACATGAGGGAGTCGTAGTAATCTCATTAGGAACTGTTTTACTATAAAAAATTACCATTGTGTGACTTCTTTTGGTCTTGATTCTCATTTAGTCTTGATAAATAACTTGCTCCCTGTTTGGTAGTGCTTTCGATAGATACGGCTTAATTTAACTGAATGGCTGATTGTCGTACTTTTCAGTAAACTGGTTTTTTTCTTCTTGGCGTTCTACTCCGTATACGTATTTTGCATAAAGACCACCATGTCTGATGGATATACACTGTGTAAACTTACTTTCATATATGCATATATATACAATAGTATGCAGTGCCGCTACAAACGAATAAATCGCTTCCACTGACACCTGAGAAGTCCAAAATATGCCGAGTTGCCCCATTCTTTTGTTCTTTTATAATTCAGTAAATGGAATTGTATTATTCAGGTCAAAAGCAAGGAAGGAATGAGTTTGTAATTCGCTTGCAGCCTTCTGAGGCTATGTACATGAAACTTACAGTAGGTGATCTATTCATGAACCTTAAATTTATAGTAGACCGTTTATTCATATGTTTCCATTGAAAATGTGATTATTTATGCAGGTCAAGCAACCTGGTCTAGAAATGTCAACAGCCCAAAGTGAACTCGACCTTTCATATACACAACGTTACCAAGGGGTCACCATCCCAGAAGCTTACGAGCGTCTTATTCTTGACACGTAAAATCTTTTCTCTCCTTTTTTATTTACATTCGGGTTTTTCTTTCAGCTGTTACCTTCCATCTATGTACCTGATATATCTTCTCAAATGTCGAAAACATAATTCTTTCATTTTGGATGCAAAATTAAATGTACTAAAAACACCAATATCATGAAAGGCATGCTTTGTAATAATAATGTTGACGATCTCTAGGAATCACTTGTGACGAACTTCATAATATACTCGTGCCTTATATACTTGCTGAAGCTTTTTAGCTCAGTTTTTTTTGTTTTAAAACTGAACTGTATGGATGTTGACCAGCTTAAGAATTGAGGTTTTCTGGAAATTTGGCTCGATAAAGCTGAAAGCTAAACCACTCCTCAAAGGCTATCCACAATCTTTATATAAATTTTTGTTTCCTAAAGCTTATCTGCTTAAAAGTTGCTATCAGACATGCCCTCAATTTGGAACTCACTTAGAGATAATTTGTATTTATAACCTTTTCTCTTGTTCTCAGAATAAGGGGAGATCAGCAGCATTTTGTCCGAAGAGACGAGCTAAAGGTTTATCACATAACTATTCTACACACATCTTATAATAACTATCATAAATGGCGATTTATTCATCTAATGTTAATTTAAATATAAATTCGTAGGTTGAAATTTTCTTCTTATAATTTGTCAGGCTGCTTGGGATATATTTACACCAATGCTTCACAGAATAGACGACGGAAAGTTTAAGCCGATACAATATCAGCCAGGTAGCCGGGGTCCACGAGAAGCTGATGAGTTGCTCGAAAGGGCTGGTTATGTTCAGACACATGGCTATATATGGATTCCTCCGAGCTTATAAATAGTGTTTCCGTTTCATAACAATGTCGTAATAGTACGTTGTATAAGATAAAAAAGAAACGGATTTCTCTTTGGTGTGTTTACATCCTTATTGAGCTTGTACTGAGGCTAATAATGAATCATTGTGATAAACTTGGTTTGTGGCCAGTCTAATAAGTTGAAATCTTATATATTTTTAAAGCTTCTTTTAAGTCGTTTTCAAGTAACATCCTCCATTTTGTCTAACATATTTATTATTTATTATTTGTTTGTGTAATTATGATTAGTGATAGCTATTAGGCATGTGTGTGTATATATATAACAATTTAATTATATTTCTTATTTATTTTATATATAAATAATGTAACGTGTCGAAGACTCGAATGCCCTTGACACGGTCTTATTGGTGGTAGGTCATATTTTAATAATATTTTTATTTATAGGTCACTACTCTTATAAGATTTTTAAGTGTAGGTCATCTTATAAGTGATAAAAAAAATATTTTTTTCGTAACTTTTTGGTATATATTTTTTTTACTTAATAATTAAAAAAAAATAAAAAAACAGCTTTTAAGTTATTTTGTTACATTTTAATATTCTTCGCGTGTAGATTATAATATTTTTTTAAGTTTAAAAACAACTTTTAACCTATTTTTTACATTTTAATATATTTTCCGTATAGATTATAAGTTATTTTTTAAGCTTAAAAACAGCTTTTAAACTCTTTTTTATTGGGCCGGATAACCGGAACTTAAAAAAGTTTCGGCCGAAGCTCCATTTAAAAAATCTTGTAAGATGTGATTTATAAGTAATATTTTCCATTGACACCATGTATTTAAAACAGTACACGGCATTAGAAAAACTAAACACATACAGTCCAAAATTACAACAGAAGAAGTATTTCTCTTAATAATAATGGTGTACCGTGTACTAATTAAATCAAAATTTTGAAACGTTAATATACCAAAATGTAAATTGCACATAACCGAACAGTTGAAAAAAATCCTTAAATTATGTGTATTTTCATTTGATATAAGAAAGTCAAGGTCTATATATACTGTAATTGCTGGCTTATACCATCTCGTGAATGAAATCTCAGTATATGTTGTTAATTTAACGATGCGTCTGTCAGCGTCCGAACAATAAAAAACCTGCCGGAAAAAAAAATCATCTGAAATGGTTGTAGCATCTGATATTGTTCACCGTTGGGGTGACGACAAGGATCGATGAGCATAACACTATAACATATCATTGAAATTTACATAAATCCACTTGAAATGAAAACTTACCGGACATGGATATAACTCGTCGAAATCCTCCCGACTAATTCAAAACAGAGACTGCTCATTGAAACTCAACGGCTCTTCCGAGCTTATCAATATATATATATATAAGAAGGTGTCCGACATCTAATTTGGACTAATATTAAATTAACGTAGTAATAAACAAGTCTCAATGTCCATAATTATTAAATCTATTAGAAATATATCATTACAAAAGTTTATTGAGATTTATATTTAGAGCATAATAACATATGTGACAATTGACATAAGTGAGTGAGTAGTGACTATAGGAGTCGAGTTGAAAAAAGGTCAGTTAGGGGGGGGTCAAATATTGAAAGGGCAACAAAAAAACAAAAAAAGTCAATTCACAATTATACTCCAATTGAATATATGGAATTAGCATATACTTTGGTATATGCTTTGGGTCATTCTAGAACAATATATTTGAACAATTAGTAGTATTATTATATTGGGAAACAAAATATATTCATTTAGTAATTTACCAAATTTAGTATTATTTGTACCCTGTTTTGCAAGAAAAGAAAAGAAAAGAAAGGGAAAAATAAGAGAGTTTAAATTTTATATTATATTATGGTTAAATAAAGAAAGGGTTGTCCGTTGGTCACGTGGTTATCGATCTGATCTCCATTTTCCATTCAACATTCCTCGATATACCCGCTTACTTACTTCATTATTATTAATTATTATTATCTTTTTTCCATTTTGATTTATTATTATTATTATTATTATGCTCACCCATTGTTCAAAATTTAACTCTATTTTGCTCACTTATTCTTGACTTATAACACTAAAAGTTCACATTAACTTTATTTTATAACATTATTACATATCATTTACCAAAAATTTGAAACAATTTTATCATTCCGATTTGGTCTTTATCCTTTTTCTTATTGAATAACGTGTGTGGTCATGATTATTACATATGGTCTTCACTATATCCGAAAAAACAGACGTCGATAGAGAACCTATCAAGGTTGTATCGATTAATGGTTTAATCTTTAGTTTTTTTTTGTTTTGTTTCTCCTCTCATTCGTTTGTTATTGAAAAAATAACGTTCATTCTTTTAAATAGGGTTTTTCAGGATATGAAAACAATATAAATTTGAGTGTAAATAAATAAATTTACAATTCGGCTTAGTTATAGGTGAGACCCAACGAAACCGAAGCATTCCAAACACTAGACACATTAGATGGCGACAAAAACTTTAAAAAAAAAAAAAAAAAGGTATGAGTGAAGCTAGAAATCAGAAAATGAGGAGTGTCAAAATTTTAAATACAAAAACGAGGATGCTAAATTATTGATTTTTTTAACATAGTTTAGTGAAAATATATAGTAAAAACCTTAATGATTAGAATTAATGGGATACCGTCCCCCGATAGTAGCTTGGATAAAATAGATGGCTAAATAGAAAATCGACACATTAGAAAAAAGAGAGAAAGCAAATAGGAATAACAAAAAGTAGAAGGAGGAGAGAATAAACAAATAAATAAACAAAAGGATACAGTTCGTAATTATAATAAATACAAGTTAAAAAGATTTAATCGAATAATAAATAAATAAATAAATGGAAAACCAGGGTAACCATACATAATATTTCTCATTCACCTACTTTTTGAAAAACAAAACCTAATCAATCACACTATTTTATCTCTCTAGCTTATCACTAACTATGGCCAAGATCAAGATCGGAATCAACGGTATTTATAATACATATATTTATTACTATTTTGTTTATAAATTAAATTAAAATTGAGATATGGTTAATATTGTGTGTATGAATAGGATTTGGAAGGATAGGAAGATTGGTAGCAAGAGTGGCGTTAGCAAGTGATGACGTGGAACTCGTCGCCGTTAACGATCCTTTTATCACCACCGAATACATGGTTTTATTATCTCTCTTTATTATTCACTTACTCATCTTCGTTGTTTTAGATCTGTTTTGATTTATAAATTGAAGTGGTTTTGTGTTATTATCTGTGATTTCTGTTTTTAATCCATTTATAAATCGACTTTATTTTTACTTTTTTTGATAATTTAATCAATTGATAATATCTTTGACCACTAATAATTGGATTTTTTTAATGTTTTTTGTTTGTTGTTGTAATTTTTAGTTGATCTAAATTGAAATTCATATACTGATTTGACTTAAGTTTAAATGATTGTTATGAGTTGTGGAATTGTTTTGTTCTCTGATAATCGGATCTCTAGAGTGATATATGTTATTTTTGTGTGATTTTGGTGGATCTGTGTGCTAAATCGACATAAGATGGATTTAATTGTACTTAGTCATGAGTGTGGATTTATTTATCTAATAATTGGATCTGTGTTCAAAATCCATACATGGATCTGTTGTTTTAAATATGTGGCGACTAAATACTAATATATATTGATTTGATTTTGTGTGATTTTAGTGTATCTGTGTTGGAATTAAACTGATGAGTTTGATTGTTATTGTTAATAGAGTTTTAAATGTGCTTAATTTTTGTTTGTTTAGATTGTGATGATCTGTTTTTGTGTAACGTGATCTCGAATTTAAAATAGAAGTATTAATTACTGGCAATATTTACTTAGTAAATCTGGAAAAATGTGCATTTAGATAATTTGATTGATTGTATAAAATGTTTTGAGTTCTGTTTTTTTTGTTTTTTAACATATTCTTATCTACCAAGCATCACATAAGTTGAATTTGAGATGATGAACTTGATTGTTCTTTGTTAAGAGTGTAAAATGTTTAATTTAGTGTTATTTAATAATAATAATATTTAAACAGCCACCAACTTCTAATTGATTGATTGGATCTGAATTAATACGATATGTTGGCATTTTAGTAACTTAATATGCTTGCGTTCACAAATATCGACAGATTCCATTAAAAAAATAAAGAGTGACAAATAATGATTTCTATTGTGTTGACTATTTGTGCTTAAGTACATCATCACCAAGTATATAATGTATTTACTAACAAATTCACTAAATAATTGTCTTACTTAGGACCGACCATACAATCTTCTGATATGTTGACCCATTCCATAATGTAGATATGCTCGTATAAGTTGATGCGATTTGTCATAATTTGCAAAAATGTAGATATACTCGTATAAGTTGAATAATTTTCTTTATTCAGGTTGTAGGAAATTAATTTTTCTTCGATGCTGTAATTATTGTATATTTATATGCTTGCAGAAATCATTTGTAATGGTGTTTGAAACAGTTGTATATTCTATTGGTGCTCACAAAAATAATTTTCTTCTGTTTGTTATTTCAATTTGTTTTTAGATGAATTGTGCTTATGATAGATATATAACTAATTTGGCATATCAATAAATGTGGTGCAACACACACACTGCTGTTAGTTTTGTCTATCTATCTGTATACATGTATTTTGGAGCCTTTTTAATGTACACGGAATGAGAAATTTGTAAAATTAAGAAACTGTGCATTGACATGAATTGGTTTCGCCCTTGCCCTCTTGGCTTGTTTTTGCAAAACCATTCTTGCAGACAACTATTTTTTTGTTACGTTTTTGCAAAACCATTCTTGCAGAGAACTATGCTTTGTTTTTTTTTTGAAAAACCATTTTTACGTACTTATAATCTCAAAACTGTGGTTGTCTTTTCGGTGCAGACCTATATGTTTAAGTACGACACCGTCCACGGTGTATGGAAGAAGGACGAACTTAAGGTTCACGATTCCAAGACTCTTCTCTTCGGTGAGAAGCCAGTTGCAGTCTTCGGAATGAGGTTGATTCTTCAACTTCTTTCTTGTTTTTCCTTGAATATTTTGTACAGGTTTTTGATATTATACTCACATTTTTCTTGTTTTTCAGGAACCCAGATGAGATCCCATGGGGTGAGGCTGGTGCCGACTTTGTCGTTGAGTCCACTGGTGTTTTCACCGACAAGGACAAAGCTGCTGCTCACTTGAAGGTCTGTGTCACTTTTCTTTTGTAGCGAATATAATATCTTTAAATTATGTGAAGTTTTGAGATGAGATTATCTTTCTATCTATAGTTACTCTGTAGTAGCTGCTATATAAACTGCTTTTGCATGGTTATGTGGCTATGCCTGCTATTCAGTGTCACGTAATCTTATTAGTGCTGAACATCAACACACTGTTACGGGAAATTCAATTTAAATATTGGACTGGTCATTTAATTTGGGTGTTTATACTCTGATTATTCTTGTTTGGTCGTTGGGTATCGACTATATCTTAATAGTTTTGCAATACGTAATTACACAAGAACAGGGCATTGCTTGCTATTCAGTGTCACGTAATCTTATTAGTGCTGAACTTCAATACACTATCACGTGAAATTCAATGTAAACTACCTGATTACTCGTTTTATTTGGGTGTTTATACTGAATATTCTTGTTTGGTCGCTGGGTATCGACTATCGTGCTTATGTAGAGATAGCAAGTTATTAGTTTTGCAACAAGTAACTACTCAAGAACAGTGCGTTGATTGTTTGTTATTTTTATTGAATATTGCTGCAGGGTGGTGCCAAGAAGGTTGTTATTTCCGCACCAAGCAAAGACGCTCCCATGTTTGTGATGGGCGTCAACGAGAAGGAATACACATCAGATATTGATATCGTTTCCAATGCTAGTTGCACTACTAACTGTCTTGCTCCCTTGGCCAAGGTTTGTTTCTCTGTCCACTCCCCACTCACTTTTCTTTTTCAACAACTGACAATTGCAGTTTGATCAAAAGATTACACCGAGTCTCAATACTTTTTAAATACAAATTTGCAGGTTATCAACGACAAGTTTGGCATCCTAGAGGGTCTTATGACCACTGTCCATGCCATGACCGGTAAGGGGCTCATCCTTTTATTTATTTATTGTATGGTTGATAGCAGGTGTTGATAATTTTTAAAAAATATGGAATATCGAACTTGAAATACGTTTGTGATTGTGTTTCAGCCACACAAAAGACCGTTGACGGTCCATCAATGAAGGACTGGAGAGGTGGAAGAGCTGCCTCTTTCAACATTATCCCCAGCAGCACTGGAGCTGCCAAGGTAAATATATAATATATGCATCCGTCAAGAATAATTACGTATTTAAATTGTTTATATTAATGTGAGTTTTTTTACTAACTTAATTTTGTTTTCCTTTTTAAGGCTGTGGGAAAAGTACTTCCGGTACTCAATGGAAAGCTTACTGGAATGGCTTTCCGTGTTCCCACTGTTGATGTCTCGGTTGTTGACCTAACTGTAAAGCTTCAGAAGCCAGCTACTTATGAAGAGATCAAAGCTGCTATCAAGTAAGTAGATCACCCTTTAGTAGCATTTTCAGAAAAAATAATAATTTATTTATTTTAATCATTTTATGTTAATCATGTTGCAGGGCTGAGTCAGAGGGTGCTTTGAAGGGTATTCTCGGATACACCGAGGATGATGTTGTCTCAACCGACTTTATCGGTGATAGCAAGTAATGACCGCTAATATATTTTATTTATTGTTTCTCATTTTGCATTTTCTGTTAAATAATTATTTTACTAATATCATTTCTTTGAAAGATTACTAACTGTCTAACTATGATGTTGTTGCAGTTCAAGCATCTTTGATGCCAAGGCTGGAATTGCATTGAATGACAGCTTTGTGAAGTTGGTGTCTTGGTATGACAACGAATGGGGTTACAGGTTACTACTACACTTTTATACTATAATTATTTTACTTTGATTACTTTTTCAAGCTTAAATCGTCACAATCTCTTTCCTTGTTGCAAATGAACTTTTCATAATTATATCTTTGTTGATACAGACATAATACTCGGCCTAAACAAGAAAACAAATTTCAAAAGCTCACCATTATTCTACTATTTTTTTTTGTAAAAATAAAATAAACTACCGAGCTGCTAGTACTTACTCGTGGGCATGCAAATATAATGCTCCATGAGCTCTTTTTCCCATTATAGGAACTCTTTTTTGGTCTGTGCGGCTAAATTTAAAATTTTGTAATTGAATGGGGGCCTTTTCATCATAACACGGACTAAGCAATTTGGAACTTGTTATGAAGAAAATTGTGTTTACCTAATTATCTGTGGAACTGTCTGTCATAATTTGAAGTGCATTTAGACAACTGATATTAGCCGGGGTTCAATCATGTTTAACAAGTCTCGATTGTAAATTATGCTTTATTATAATTTTGATCATCATGAAGCTTGACACACTTTCTTTCTTTCTTTTTTTGGCTGCAGTAACCGTGTGGTGGACTTGATTCGCCACATTGCCGCTACCAAGTAAGCAGCTTACTGAAGAAATCGGCTGGCCTTCTGTGAAGATTAGAGATGTTGTGTATGGGGAGAGTTTTATTTAAAATAATCAGCCTGCTTTCTTGAGACTTGATAGACTGTTTTCGATTTGTTTTTTGGGGTTTTGAAGTATCCCCTTTTCTCTCTTTTCATGTGGATTATGATCCCCTTTTATTCCTCAAGTTTTTGTTTCGAACAAATATTGATGAGGTTTTTAGATTCATAGAAGGCTTTTATCTATTGTGGTGTTGGTTTTCATTATATTAGTGTGTTTTTTACTCAACATTGCTTTTGGTGATTATTGACAAAATATTCCCCATGTGAGCATGTTGTTTTGATAAATTCGATGTGCATTGGCTTAGTTTGTCGAGATTTAAAACTATCACCTTGTTCACTTCTGCCTATCAGAAACGAGATTTTTGTTGTATTATACTCCATTCTGGCTTAAAAAATGAGCTGTTCTCGACCCTTCCGTCGTGTTATATTATATCTTAACGGTACTTATATCCAAATAAATTGTTTCCCTCGGTTTTTACGGAGTTGAATAAACATTTATAAAATGCTTGTTGTCTTGGCACCTATCTTGGTTGTATTTGAATTACTTTTTTAGTCTGGATTCTGGAAAACTCCCAAGGTTTAACATTTAATTCCGTGAAGGATTGGCTTCACTTGCTAGATAGTAATGTTGGTAGGTAATTAGTATTACAGCCATGGCGTTTCCTCTCGAATAATTGTTTTGATAATTATCAAAATAATTAAATAATGCTAATATTCGTCTTTTGTTTAACAATCTCACTTGTGCCGATGTAGTTGTAGTAGCACAATAGAATCCAATCTTTCAGAAGGTAGTAGATTAGTCCTGCCCGTCGGAAGGGATGGAGGTGGTAGGGAAGATAAGCCCTCGCTCTTTCGTAGTTGACGGTCTTACTAAAAGAAGGAAGCTCAATCTATAAACATTCCATCGCTCTCTTGCCATCATTTCAAGAAAACAAAACCAATTGAATGTTAAAAGAGTTTAATTAAGCATATAGAATATATCACATTATAAGGTGAAAGCTTAATCTCTTTAAAAGACCAAATACCTGTACTCCCGACAAGCAACTATTTTTCAAGCATATCCTACTTTCAAGTTCTCATGTAAACACATGAAATGGGAAAGACATTCTTGTAAAACAATTTCGAAAAGTTTAAGGGACCATCAATTTAACTCTACAAATAACTTAAAAGCACAATACAAAAATGAATATTGTTCAACAATATTATGCTGTTCTAAAATTTCAACAAATAGATAAGCAGTCCACCCGATGAACTCTAAATCACATGACCAGCCCTTTCTCTTCACTTGCCAAAAAAATCTTGCCATTTCCAGCTACATGACGCATGGTCCTTATCTCAAACATCCGCAAAAGCTTTTGCCGATTTCTTTTGTCAATATAATATATTTCTTCTTCTTTTTCTGATTGCCATGAACATGAAAGAGGTAACAGAACAAATCCGGAAAGTGTTGAGCTGGCGATCACAAGTAAAGAGACGCAGCAAAGACGATGTCTCTCTTAATTTTCAAAACAGCTTCCTCAAATTTAGCTTCGAGCTCTGTTTCTCCTATTGATTTTGCGGCTTGAATTAGCTGCTGAAGAACTTCTTCAAGTCTCCTAATAGCTCTGATCAAGCTGCCTTCAAACACTTGGGTGATTTCCATTATCTCATAGAACTTGGAACCTTTTGCCCAAGCATACACAGCTTCCATAATATCAGGTCGAAACTGACTCACAAAGTTCTCGACATCAATTTGAACCTGCGGCAAATGTAAAGACACGTTAAAAGCTTTTTCCAAGATAGAATGCTGTAAACAATATCCGCAAAAAAAAACAAATTATAAGACAGAGATCTGTTTGACAATACCCAATATGAAAACTACACATTACGTATTACAGGACATAAAAACCTTTTCACAATACCAAATATGAAAACCACATGTTACAAAAAAAACATACAATCCAACATGATATATAAACATAAAGCGTACTAGTTAGTACCTTGCATTCAAGTTGAACTTTGGCAACCCTACGGGCGGTATCTTGTAATTGTGTGAACAGCAGCTCAATTTCTTCCCTTGGCTTTTGAGCGTCCTTGAGCTTCTCTTGCCAAACAAAACATGAAAGAAGAGACACCATTTCTTCCACCTTGATGTCTTTAAAAACTCCGTTGAACATCAGTTCAGTCAAAGTCAACTCATCTGCACTACTAATTTCACAGGCTACCTTTCCCTTTAGCTCGACCACATCATCTCTTGTAACATATCTGCATAAATTTCACACGAGGTAAAAGCATGAAAAGTGCAGTGAGATTCAGAAAGGAGTGCTACAACTTCACGGCAACTTAACCAAGACAGATAAGAGGTAACCATGTGATGAAAAAAATGCAAACTACATAAAGAGGTGAGTCGGTAATCAGTTTGTAAATAAATAATGTACTCTCCCTAACACCTTAAGCTTTTAAATGAGATGGTAGCACACCACCCAACAAACAGCTCAAACAAATACATCCAAACAAACTAAATTGTCGTCAATTCATTGGTCTTATAACCCAGGTGGTGGACCACTGTTTTTAAACAAACCAGAACAGACGCATCAGTTTCTTTGAGAAAGTTTGCATATCATCAATAATAATCTAAGCTACAAGCTAAACCAAATGACCGGCTAAAGTTGCTTTCACCGACAACAAACTAAATAAACAAGATTGAACATCATTCATATCGTGCATATCCAAAACCATGCCCAATAAGAAGGGAGAAAAATATGCTCTCAAGAACATAAAAGGGGGGCCATGAATCTAGCAGCATAAAACAGAACAATAGTATTCAATTTGCCTTAAATATCAGCTATACAATGCATTAGTATTCTTACCCGAGTCGCCGAAGAACTCTTTTTCTTGCTTTAAGTTCATCTTTGAAAGCTAATGCTGTGGAAGACCGCATTGTTCTCTTAATAGATTTAATTTTGGCCGTAAGCTCTCTCTTCATGTGTAATACTTCAAGTTTTTGCTTAATAAGTGGAGATTTTGCTATTTCATGCTTTTCGAAGACGCCCTCTAATGCTTCTATTCTACGAACAGCTTTTTTGTACGAGTTACTCTGGACCTAAAAATATGGACAGAAATGAAATTAAAAACGACGAAAATGAAACACAATGTTAGGAAAAAATAGTAAGAAACCTACTTTCATGTCTTCTTCAGGATCTAAGAGGGGAACTCCTTTGGAGAATCTGAAGAGAACTTCAGCCACCTTTTTTATTGTATTTTCACGAGCTTCTGATGGCAAAAGATCCTTGGGTATAATTATCCGGACAGTACTTAAGTTACACATCTGTTCAAAGAAGAGTGTGCACTTAGGAAATATGGTAAGGTATCTGGCCCTCGAAAAGATTTTCATGTGCTCAATATACAACAGTAAACAAGATAGCATATGAAATCAGTAAAAAAAAATTGGTAAAACAAAAAAAAAAACCTTGCCTGAGAGATAGAAATAGAAATAACAACAGGTTCTCCGCGTTCTTTCAATGGAATGATTTTGATTTTCTTTTTCCCGCCTTCCGCCTTGTGCACTGCACACTTTGTAAGCACATCAATTGTGTAGTTGGCATCTTCCAGTTTTCTATCACCATCATCTGCATCAAACAAATTAAATTACCATCCTATTAAGTATTAATATGCGTTCTCTGCATTTTTATTTAATCTTTGCTTGCATTGTCTTTTAGACTGAAAACAATGAAACACTAGAAACCTCCCTGTTTTAATAACAATATAATCTTCGAATAACACGCTGATAAAACCAATTGAGACCGACTGTTTGTAGAACTATGAAGTCGTTTTCCGGAAAATATAAGCAAAGTCTTTTGCTACCCCAAATCCCATTTCTGTGTTAAACCTCAAAACCAGTTCTCAGAACTATGATAACCTGAAAATTTATGTCTAACCTTCTGTAACACCTTTTACTCTTTGGAAGTTGATAATAACTCCCCACGTAACTTGATCCTCCAAGGTGAAAGATGGAGAGTTTTCTTCACTTTTTGTACAATAGATAGATACAAGTCTTCCAGGTTGTAAGAAGGGTAAGCAGTACCGAGGAGCAAAAACAATGGCACGCACTTCTTTTCTTAAGCTTCTGTACTGCTCCAACAGAGAGTAATATTTCTCTAAGCCATCCTCCTCTTCAATAACAATTGAATCCCTCTCCTTCTGAAGGTTTTTTACTTGCTTCTGAAATATAACATTTTAGTTAGATTTAGTGCACATGTAAAAGACTAAAAGCCACCCAAAAGATAGCCTACCTCAAGGTCAGGTATGGCTCGGTCAGCTTGAAATTGGTAAAAAGAATTGCGAAGGAGATTTTCAGGGTCTCCATCTTCACTTCGGATTTGATTCAAAAGCATGTTGTAAGTCAAATGGAAGGCACTGGAAAAAAACACCAGAGTAAGAAGGTTTGGTATTAAAAACAACCATGGCATAGTGAAGAAACCACGGTCGACAGTGTCAAGCATTATACTAGATGGTTGTCATTAATTTGTGAAGCTCATATTGCTCTTTCATCTACATTGGCTAATGACATGGCTCTAAAATCTAAATTGAACAGCTTTTGTCGCGAAAAATCCTACCAAGAGACTGATTAGCTTTATAGTGGTTGACAACCAACCTAAACAGTAATTGGTTCTTCACTAAGTTTAAAAACTTGTGAGGTTTATAACTATCGAGATGAACTAAGGTTGCTTTGGAACGTACTCCGAAAACAGAACTGATCAAGTTAGAAGAAATGCAATCTAATTGAGAGTGGAGAATCTATATGCCTAAAAAGTAAGATTAAATATAAGACCGGATACTTTCAAGTGCCAACCTGTTTAAACTATCTGCGCTCCCTTTGAGCATCATTTTAGCAGTAGAAGGTTCAATCTTCTCATCCACCATAAGAATGCATATACCACGTTCATCAATGCCTCTACGACCAGCACGCCCACTCATCTGTATGTACTCTCCACTTGATAACCATCTAAACTTGTCTCCATCGAATTTACGCACATTAGTAAACACCACAGTTTTTGCAGGCATGTTTAAACCAATGCTGAAAGTTTCCGTCGCAAATAGACACTGCAGAAATAAGTCCAACATGAAACGAAAGAATATTTCTAAAATACACCAACATGAGACTTACCCCTCCAACCTACCCACCACCTAAAAAAAAGATAACCAAATGGAGGAATGAAAAGTAGAACATAAAGTTATCAACCGGTACAGAGCCCTCTACAAGCTCACTATTGCGTTGTAGTCTTGTAGAGAAAAGATAAAGTAACATGATAAATGTCAGAAGGGGCAATCAAACAAAAGAAGAAATTTTCCGTACTCAACCCCTTGCTTGTATATGGTCCAAAGATAGAAGAATTTTTAAAATACTTGGTGGTATTCACCAATGTCCATTCAGAATAACCTACTTTTAAAAAAAGTATGAGGCTTGAAGCCTTGAACCCCTGGCCTCCCATTCGAAAGTAAAAAAAAATCTCAATAGTTATGAGCAGATCGGCCAACAAAGAAAGAAGTTTTTCAAATAATTGTACATGTTACAACCAAAAACAAGATTTACCTACCTTTATTAGCCCTTCTTGAAACAAAATCTCAATAACTTCCTTCAGTATGGGAAGCAAACCCGAATGATGCACACCTATTCCACGCTTTAAAAGGGGCAGCATGTTTGAGACCTGAAAATTCAAGAACAGTCATAAACAAGAAGATCCATATCTTCCTTAGCAATTACTTTCAAAAGAAAGTGAGCAGAAAATAAAGGATGGACATAAATATTTGGATATAATGACCTAAGAAAAAACTTTTGAATAGTAGAGGACAGATGAAGATGGACACAAGATGTATATCCTTGACTCTCTTCTGGAAAGTCCTTTTATCCTTCCCTAGCGGTACGGTCCCCATCCTCTTTAAGATGTATACTTTCATTAGCTAACTATAACAAACAAGACAAAAAGTAGACAAACACTTGCCTGAGGAAGCTTCTTATCATCATCCGATAGCATGTCCATTGCACTCCAGAAAATCGTCTCTATATTTGCTTTCTCCACTTCTTCGCAAAGATCCATTTTCGCCATCTGCAGCACGATATGAAAATATAACCAGGGTTCAGAAAGAAGCTAATACTCCAACATAAAAGCAATTTTGCCAATAGAATATTCGGCGACAAATAATCAATCAGAATACTAAAGCTCAATAATTGCCAATATGTAAATGTTGAACCATAATTGAATTTAAATGAAAAAAAAATGTGTAGGATCTTTTGTCGTTATAACCAATTTCACTGTACACATAATTGACTTCACCGGGTACATGAAATTTCTATAATAAATTGACACTCAGGCATATCAGACATGAGGGACACTAATAATTCAAGGCTTGAATTTTTTTTAAACTAACTGCTAAATTTAAAACAAACTGACATTCAGGCATATCAAACATGACGGGGACTTAATAAGTTCAAGGCTTAAAAAATAAAAAAACTACCTGCATGGCAAGAAACTCACATTCCCTTTTGCTAAAGCTGAATAGTATTACAGGATCATATTGGCGTTGAATGATCATTTTTACCATCTTAAATATGTCACTGTCTTCACCAGCCCTGCCAGCTACCATACCCTTCTGCATTTTGCTACTATTTTTTTTCTTCTCACCTTCACTAGGAGGTACAAGAGCATTTAACGATTTTTGGAAGCTGTCCTCACGAAACTTTCCTCTCTCATCAACTACCAAATATAAGCCATCACCCCCACACGGGAAAACATAATGCTGGAGAGGTGTTGGTCGATAATCAGTATAAACAATATGACATGGCTGCTGATGAACCTGCATTTTTTGGATTATGTCAGTGCCATGACAGAATACTAAATTTGTACTTGTGCAACAAAATAAATGAACCAGGAAACAGTAAACCACCTTTGCAACCCAATCAGCAAACTCCTTTGCATTGGGCACCGTTGCTGAAAGAAACACAAAGCGGGAGTTTTTTGGTGCCATAACAATACTCTCTTCCCATACCACGCCCCGTTCCCTATCACGCATATAATGTACTTCATCAAAAATTACCCACGCAACCTCGCGCACAACCTCTGAACCTTTGTATTGCATACTCCTCCAAATTTCAGTCGTCATCACCTAAATTACATATAAAGTTAAGTTTTCCACCGCTACATATATACATAGGCAAAAGAGAAAGAAGGAAGGTATTGACAAAAAAAATGTACCAAGCAAGATGCATTTGGCTCAATGGTGACATCTCCAGTCATTAGACCAACATCAGAGAACTCTTCTTTAAATTCTCTATATTTCTGATTGCTGAGTGCTTTGATTGGCGAAGTATATATAACCCGTTGCTTATTGCGTAAAGACATGGCAATGGCATACAACGCGACAACAGTTTTCCCAGCTGATGTGTGAGCTGATACCTACACAGTTACAGTAATAAAAAAAGGTCAACATTTTAGAAATCAATTTGACAGACCTATAAAAGAAGAAGTGCATAAAAGGAAAAAAGAAAGGTGACAATTACCATGACAGATTCGCCATTATCAAGGCATTTAATTGCTTCGGACTGGAAAGGATCCAAACTAAAAGGGAACTGCTTTGCTGGTTTAAAATCTTCCTTTTGAGCTAACAACGGATTTGAGCAAGGAACATAACCCTCGGGATACGATATATCATGTACACACGCTACAGCTTCATCCGAAGCAACTTCAGTACCATTTTCTCCTCTCTGTTGTTTAGTACAAGGACCAGCTTCTTCCTCGGATAGATCCTCTTCTAAAGGCCTCTTCATCGACCCCATTTTGCTGTAAATGCAGTTTACGGAATTTTAAAAACTAAGCTGATAAAAAGGTCAATAAACTTATCGAGACTCTTGGAAGCCCTTTTGAACTATAAACACGTAAAGTAGCAAAATTTGGCTACAAAGTTGTTTATTTCATATTATACCAAAAGCTCCAACTTTATTCTCAATGGAATTATTTGACTTGCTGTTAACTTTAACCTGCTGAGCGTTTTCCATTGTTTTAAAAAGCGCGCTTCGTAGTAAGAAAGCTCGATTCAAAGCTTAAAAAAGCACGCTTTTCCGCTTTTTAGGCCGTTAAAAGCTCACGCCTTTTACACTTTTAGCTTATCTCTTAGAAAAAAGCTTTAGCTAAGATTTTACTTTTAAAAACAGTGGCATTTTTCCATTGTTTTAAAAAGCGCGCTTTGTAGTAAAAAAGCTTGATTTAATGCTTAAAAAGAACGCGTTTTTCTGAGGTTGTTTGATTTTTTTATGGTCTAAATAAGTTACAACTTATTGAACACAGACAGATTATACTAATAATACTAACAACCCATTTTAATGCTAAGCTAAATTTGTATTTTTGTACCAAGCAAGCAAATAAAGAAAACAACCTCAATAATATTAATACTTAGTGAAAAACAAAAACAAAAAAGTTATTGAAAACCCTTTTTTTTCTGAAAAAGAATACCTGCTTGAGGGAGAGAGAGAGGGAGAGAGAAAACCTAATTTGTTTCTTCACAATTTTGTATTTTTATTTATTTATTATTTGCTAAATATTATTTATAACTTCTGCTTTTTAAGTTTCAGGGACCAAAGTTGTGAATTAGACAAAGTTTTCAAAACATCACTAAATTTTTCTTTGTATTTCATCATTAGTTCCAAATGTGTTTAAAAGAAATGTTTTAACCTATTAATATTTTCGAAAACTTATAATTTCTACCCTTTGAAATATGATTTGAACATATTTAACCCAATGGTCTTACAACAAATTACCATGTAACCCTTTATTACCAAATTATAACATTATACTCCTTAAGAACAAACACTATATACTAACCTCAAGTAACCTTATCTAGTTTTTGGATTTTTTTTAAAATAATTTTTATAAAAAATTTGACTTTTTTTAAATAATTTTGTAAAAAACCAATGTTTTCATGCGAATTATTATACCATATTCATAGAACGGACCAAACTTGTGTATTTTTTTCCTTTTTTTTTTTCTTTTTCTTTTCTTTTTAATCTTATATAATCCCGTCTAATCTTATCTAATCGATTTGTATGCCTAATCCTGTGTGACTTTTTATGCCTAATCCTGTGTGATTTTGTATATTTAATCCTGTGGGATTTGTATGCCTAATACTGTGTGATTTTGTATCCATAATCATGTGTATTTGTATGCATAATCTTTCGGTGTGATTTGTATACCTTATCCCGTGTGATTTGTATGTCTAATCGTGTGTGATATTGTGTTAAATTTTTAGGATTAAAAAGATGCAGAACAAACAAAGGTGAAAAGTTCACATTTCTTTACTCAGATTGGTGTTTAAACGCGTCATCCAAAATTTTTAGGATATTGCGATGTTGTGGAGCTGCTGGACAAGCGCATGAAAACTCAGATTGGTGTTTAAACGCGTCATTCATGTCTGTGTCATTTTAATAAAGTTGTTTTAGAGTGTTGTTTGGCTTGACCATTTGTACTTACCATTGGTGACTTAAAAGTTTTAGGTAATACTGTTAACAGCTATGTTTTCTTGTTTTTACAAAGGTAAGAACAAAAAAAGTAAAGATGAAAAGGTTTGTTTTTTGATAAAAATTCTTTTATTTGAATTACTTGTTTTCTTATTGATTGCTTAAAACCATTGGTCTTTACTTTTCTAACGCAGGTTGATGCAAAGGTCTCGAAGAAAGCATGTCTAGCTTGAGTTACTACGAGGAATTTAGTAATGTTTTATTGCTGTCGTAGTTGTCGAATTTGGATATTTTTTTGCACAGGAAGTGCTTCGGCTAATTTTATACATGTAATATGACAACCAGGTCATTTATGACGGAATATTGGAGGCCCAAGTTAGTTACCTTGAAGTATATATATGATTTTTAAGTTATTTGCTTTCACCAGACTAAGAAAATGAAAAAAATTACAATTATTCTTTTTGCAGATTTTAGCAGATTCTTATGTTATCATGCATTGTATTTTTTTCTTTCAGGCTAGCAAGCGTCGCACCGAATATCTAGTTTAGTTTCAAAGTTCTCTGCTGCTGCTGGTAGAAAAAAAGTATTTTGTGTAAATGTTAACGAGACTTTAGCATGACTGCCCACTAGAAGTTTATACGGGCCTATCGTTGATGATGTTATGTAAGTGTTGTAAGTTGTAACACCTTTTGAGGTAATCTTGTGTGTCTCGAAACATCTCTTTCCTAGGTTATGGTATTCGGATTCGAAGTGAATTAGTAATTCTACCCTACATGATGAAGCAATTTTTGTTTCTGTCTTTGTCAATTTAGTGGAGATCCTTATAATACACGTATTAGTAGTTCGTAGTAAGGGCATCGGTCCTTGATTCGTTTAAGATATAATCCGATGTTTAGCACCCGCATATTTTTCAAGGTATTGTAGATGTTAAGTCCATGCTTATTTTATATGTTTCGCTTTTGGACTATAGTAAGTTGCAAAGCTCTTTAGCTTGTGTAAGGGAATGTATTTTTTTACTACACACCGAGTGATAAGGTGAATTTAGGAGGATTCGACTCATGAAAAGCCATAACAGTTTTGGAACACTTTTAAATCAGTAACAAAATAATTGAACAGGATAAGAGTCCTTTGTTCGTTAACTCGACTAACGGTTCGGATTTTCAGTCAATTGGATAAATAATTTACATGTGCAGATGTTGCGAGGAAAATGTGTGTATATTAATGTGTAAACAGAAAACGATACAGCATCCACAGTTCTAACCTTTGCTAGTAACTAAAACAAATTAATCTGAAAACATGAGATAATATTTGGATCGTTAAAGTAGCCACGTCTGTTATCATCTTTGCTTTATATTGAAAAAAGAAAGAAAAAGAATTTCGTTGATAAATATATGGAAGTTGTGTTGCTTTGCCATTCTTGCTCCATTCTCAAAAGAATGGAAAAAAAACTCCGCAAAATGTTACAAACATGCAAAATCTCAGTATGGAAAAACAAAAAAGATGAATTATTGATAGAAAATCATCTAGAGATAACACACTCAACTTAACCCATACCTGAACTTAACAAATAATAAAATTTACTGCACCACATTTCAGTTTTCACACATGCCTATATGTATATATATGCCTGGCATATTGACAACTATAACTTTTCCTATTTGAAATTTGCACATTAACGAGCAAGACATACCACAATACCAACAAAACAAATATACATTTTCCATCCTCGACCTCCGTTTGATTAACCGCTCTAGTCAAGACTATCCATACAGAATAAACTTACTGTTTTGCTCTAGTCAAGAGCAAATAATTTAAGAACCAACCTTAGGTAAAACAGATTATATTCCAACCAGTTCCATATTTTCACTAATACATTAATCAATTTCCCCTTCCTCTATATCATCAGTCATAGTTGGAACTACGCTAGGTGGCTCAGCTTCTTCGTCGTCATCATCCAGTTTCATGTATAATCCTAGTTGCTCCAAAGGATTATTTCCGCTAAATTTAAAGCTTCCAAGTCCATCGAGGGAGTGCTCAGGACTCGACTCATCCACAGAGCTTGGAAGTTGCTCCGGCAGGGAAGTACTTAGCATCTCTAGATCTTCAAGAAACCTCGAATTTTCATTAATTTCAACCGTCTTCTCCATCTGCGCAAAGACACACATGCTGAGAGATTTCAAAGTTTATAATTATCAGGTGCCTAAAGAGTCGGCCTTTTCCCCTTAAAGGAAATATAAGACAGAAAATGTAGAAATGCAAATATATTTGTACGCGCTAAAGCATCCACTACATTTCCAACTAATTTTTTGGACAAAGCATATGCATAAACAAGTCTCTTACCTTTCTGTCACTTGGGAATTGCGATTGCTAAATAATAAACTATTTGCCACATGAACCTGATTTAGCATGCTTAAAGTCAATATGTCCTCAGTTGCACGTCTTAGTCTCCTAGACATACAACTCTGGTTTTCCGTTTCAAAAATAAGAGGACAAACTGGTTGCGGGCATAGCGCTGTACAATTTAGGCCTCTTTTTGCCAATTACCTTCAGCAGAGCCTGCCGAGCTGCTTCTCTTTCTAGCCCCCTCTTCCGTTTCGCCTCCACTGCTGCTTCCGCCGCTGCTGCTGCTTCAGCACGCTTTCTAGCATCTTCGGCAACTTTAGCTTCAGCTTGTAAACGAGCCTTCTCTGCTTACAAATTGCAAAATACAAAATGAGAATAATGAAACAGATGTCAACAACTGACGTACATAATATGACTTCATCCGGAAATAAACATAAGAGAAAATTTAATTTCTGCAAGCGAATACCTCTCCTCTTCTGGGTTTCAAGAGCCTCCCTTTTACGACGTAGTTTTTCAGGATCCCCTTTTTCACCCTAATTCAACAATAGCAATGAGTTATAAATTACATCTAATCATAAATTATCGCAAAAGGACAAGCAAGTAAATATAATAAAGGATGTCAACTGCAGCACCAACCTGGCTTATAGTTTTTTCCTGAGCTTTTAAAATGGTATCTAAGAATCGGTTTTTTAACAAAGCGGCCCTGTAGTGCTTATCAGGCAAGACTTGACTCCCTTCTGGAGCACTTTCTCCTATTAAAAGGAATAAAATAAATAACCACACCCAAAAAAAAAACATTAAGACAAGTAGGAGTTTTTTTTTTCTCGATTCATGCTTACCATCTCTATAGCCATCTGATAAGACTGAATCTTGCTTCTGGAGAATTTGTTCAGAGTGATCCACCCCATTAACACATTCTGAAAAAGAGGACGTGGTCAAACTTGTTCATAAAATGAAACTGCAATTTCTCAATAACTTTGTCTTAGCTAGATTTATAAGCCTGCTGACACTGTCACATTCCCTATTCCGACTCCGCCTCACAATTATTGAATTGAATTTCATGCAAGTAAATGGGTTTCCTTAGTAAAATTCCGATTTTCCACCCAAATTACTGCAAGTTTACATGTATATTTATAGTTAACTTACCAATAGAACCGAAAACTTTAAGAATGAATAGAAAAAACTCACGATTTTCGTCGTGCATATCAACGTCATCTCTCTTTTCGCCAAGAACTACTTCTGGTACATAAATTTCCTATAGAAAAAATCAAACATGGAGTAAGGAAACATGTTTAACAGTGAACCTACCAACTTATATTCCACATGATCCAACGCCAAGCATGTTAACAAGTATACACAAATAGGTCCTCTCAATAGCCAAAACGTCGACTAAATAGGCTTAGAGACAAACACAAACCTTTGGTAATCTTGTTGACCTTGAAGCTTCAACAACATCCATTTCACCTATTGAAAAGCCAGAATCTGAAATTACATTCAAAATATACATCAGGCCAGTACGAAGTAGAACAACAAGGGCCCAATTATAACATTCACAAGTAAAAATGCAGATCACTCAAGAGAACGTGGAGATACAGGCACGGCATGTCTTGATAGAAGTAATAAATATTGCTAAAAGAACAAATAGTATAGCACCATAGCAGAGGGAAAAGGTCACTTGTATGCTTTTGATGAATGAACCGTAATAAGTAGCTGAGAATATAAACCACATCGACCATATTCTTTGTAGCCAATGTACAAACAGAACATTATTCGCTCAAGGAAGAGGCAGAGTTTATATTATTCCCAAGTGATATGCAGAAAATTATCAGTAATTATTAAAACTCACAATTAGACTACCAGTGAAGATGCATAGAAGTTCAACTGAAATTGGAGATACATGCAACAGTTACACAAGGTATACGATTATATGAAAAACAAAAAGTTAAACAATTACATATCAGGGAAAGAAATATTATTATGAAAAAAGAGTCGCAAGCGTGCTTTTGATACACAAAAACCATCAATGAAGATGACGATAAAAATCACATCAACCGTATCCTTTAGTGAACAATGCACGAAGAAAACATCAAAGTCAGGACAAAAGAAAAAAGAATTCTTCCACTTCACCGTTTAGGCACTTTCAAAACACAAACACGATTGGTCAAATGTAAAATTTCTATCCTATCTAGTAAATCTCAACTATGCAATAATTAGACTTGAAAAGGCCCAACTGAGATTCGTTTTGTATGAATTTTCAAAAAAGGATGCAAATGATTTGAGGCTTGTTCTCTTCAAATATAATTTAAATGGAAAATAAAATGATTTTGCAAACCTGCTAATTTCTCCACCTCGAGTGAAGGAAAGCTAGACTCAGGAGGCTCATCCCCTATACATGAAAAATACAGGATAAAATACATCAGCCATAAGTGAATTTCCAGATAGATAAAATGTTCTCATACAACGAAACGGCTTAAATAGCAACCTTTCTGCAGTTCCGTAGATGAATTGCTAAGACCAGGTTCATTTTGAAGCTGCATCACATAAAGACAAATTTCGATCAAAATCTGCATACTTTCTATTTAATTAAAAACCAATACCTTGTATCACACCGAAAAGGCAGTATCATTTTTGATATACCTCTATTTCGCAATGCTCAGTTTTTTCTTGGTTTTTCACTCTCATTTGCAAAAAATCGTCTAGAATCTTCCGTAACTTGAATAACGCGTCATTGCTAAGATCGTTTATATCGATTTCAATCTCATCTTCTCCCGTTTCCTTTGCATTTGAACTTTGTTCTCTAAGAAAATCAACTATAGAATCCGGCAAATCTCCTATAACACCCTCCAAATCACTACTTAACTTGACCTTCTCTTCGTCGGTCATTATTCTTATCTTAATTTCTGGAACAGCTTTATGTTGTACCGAAACTACTTTTCTCTTTTTTGATGGCATGATGGGCCTTACTAGTTCTTTTTCGAAATTAACACTTGGCTTTTCTTTCAATGGAATGGGATCCTTTTGGAGTTTCTTCTCAATACCACGCCACCTCACTTCGAAAAATTTACTTAAAGTATCTGCCATGGTATGTACATCATTTCCACGAGGATTATATGTCATTGCATTTGAAAAGGTAAGTCTAACATCAGCAGCAAAGTCCCACGGACTATATTTATTTGATCCCATCTTTTTCTTAATGGTTCCAAAATCCATCGGATGCTTAATAACGGTAAAATAATCAGGGATATTCAATTTCACTACATCAACGGGAGAATTAAACACCCAACTAAATTGATGTTCCATTAATTTTTTCAATAATGTGTCGCATTGTTTCATTAAGATAATTTCGGACGTGCTTGGCATCGACGGTTGACTCGAAGACTCAAATTTTCCTGAAGATCCACGGTTTAGACCTTGTGATTTATTCTTTTCCAATGTATTTAACTTCTTATGAACCACATCACTGGAAGATAATAGTGTACCAGGATTCGTCCTTCTCTTCGAACTAGCTCCTTTTTGAAAGTTACGAATCTGTTCTAGTTCAGATTTTAATCTCAATACAAGCTCTTTTCTCTCATACGATGACATTTCCGATACTGGCAAAAGCTGTGTAGGTATACCGAACCGATCACTTGCAGGCGGATTTAGATTAATGCATTTTTTCAAAAAGGCATTTGAGCCGTGCGACATAGCGACACCTGTATCTAATCGTCCGGAGCTGCCAGAGCCCTCTGATTCATAATTAGGAACAAACTTACCAGGCAATCTACCCTTCTTGGCCATCATCAGAACCTAAAAAAAATGTATCTCAGTAGTATTTTACCACCATGCTAAAAAAGGACTTTTATTTTGCAAAATAAAATTCAAAATAAAGCATGTTCCTATCTGCCTTACTGCATGATACATGTATAATATATGTAAATGTGTTGTCTTTCTGTATTTTCATTTCATTATGTGCCCTTGTCATGAAATCAAAGAAAATGATAAAGCTTAAAAATATGTATCAATCTGTGCATATCAGATATGGAAAAGGATATTATATATTAAAGTAAACCAAATGAAAAAATACGTTACGATTTTGACACATTTCTTCAAATAGAACTAACACAAATTTTAATAGAAAGCGAAGTTTTTAACAAAAAAACAAATACTTCCATAAAGTTGCGCCATGTTATACTTGCATCAAACTAAAAATTAATGGAGTTGGAAAGATCCACAACGGTAAGATTTTATAAAAAAACACAAAGTAAATTCTGATATACCCTGATTAATATAAAATCATAACTGTTCCAAATAAAAACCCTAATTGTAAAAATCACGAGTGAATAGACTAATAGTAAATCAAATTAAAAATTGAGATCAAAGGGGGGGACTGAATTAAGGATCATGAGTTGCTAATAAAACAACAAAAACACTAGCTTCAAAATAAATAAATAAATAAAACTTAATTCTGATGTTCAAATTTCCACAACCAAATCATTAACATGATTGCCCTAAATCTAAACTAATGGAGTAAGTATATAAAAAGCTCCAAAATCAAAAACCCAAAAGTTAAAATTAGAAACAAATAAGTTAAAATTCTTTATCACTCACACGAGAATCAATTACACTAATCTCATTACAAATAAAAAATACCCAAAAGTAAAAATCCTAAAATAAATAAATATAAATAAAAATACCAAAAAAGAATAAATATAAAGGTTAAGAAGTGGGTTTATTACAGTGTCGGAGATGACGATGATGTTTGTAGCGGCGGCGGCGCCGATTTATAAACAGATAGATATATAGAGAGAGACTCTGATTCTCTCTTTTTTATTTATTTATTTTGTTTTTGTTTTTTTTAAATTAAATTAAATTAAATTAAATTAAAAAGTCCACGTTTTTTTTTTTTGAGAGGAACACGTTTGTTTTGTTTTTGTATTTGTTTTTTGTTACTAAAAAGATTTGTTTTTATTTATTTAATGGTGAGCATTGGATGGGTTATTAATTTAGTTTAATCTGACGGATCAAAAATAACTTAACTCTTTTTAATTTGTCCCAATTCCCAAAATATACAATCAACCCTCACCATGTTACCAAAACATAAAACACCTAAAAATATATTTTATGCTATTTTTTTGCATTATTAGATCTTTATTTTATTCATGAATTTACTAATTAACCAGGATGCACACACCGAATTCGCGTGTCCGACACGACACGAATACAGAAAAATAATAATTCCTAGTTACAAGGGTTGTTTCTTCTACACATTGACATATTTTTATTAAATTAATATTTTTATAAGTCAATTTATGTTAAAAATTACAATCTAAACGTATTTTTTTGAGCTACCTTCGTCATGTTATCGTTGAACCATGTCCGACACGCGTTTTCAAATGGTCTGACACGCGTGTCTAAATGGATAAAACACAAAATATAACGGACATGCTAATATGTCGTGTCGGACACGTGATTTGCCGTGTCTGACTCTCAAAAAAATAAAAAATTGACGTGTCCGTGCTTTAGAGCTACTTAGTAATGCAAAATCTCAATTAAAAATTTACAACTTTGACTAGTTATAAATAAAAATAAATATATATTTTCCATATTTTATTTTATTTTTCAGGTTTTGTCTTTTAGAAATTTGCCAAGATTAATTAATACGAGACTGCATTTTAAGTTATAGTTTCTTCCCTGTTACTGTTTGTCACGAACTACAAGTTTAGTCTTTTGTATTTCTTTTATGAATTATTATCTATCTCCATTTTTTTCACTAATCTTAATTCTTAAACACGTTAGTCATCACTTTGATTGTACCTTACGAGCCACACTCACGGCTAGTCTTTTAAACATTTTTGCATCTAAGTCTGGAACCTTTTTTCGGACGTCGTTCTAACTTCAACCGTAAAAAATCATCATACGAACGACTTCATTTTGATTGTAGCATACGACCCACATCCACAACCAGTCTAACACCTTTTTACACCCGAGTCGTATGGTTTTTCGAGCGTCGTTCTAACTTTGTCCAAAAAAATATCATCACATGAAAGAAAAACCAATTTATTTTTTACAAAATTCACCCCATGTCATATCAAAACAAAACGTTGTCTTTTATATTACCCAAAATATGTCAATCAAAAAACGAAGGCTCTTCTTGCATAACATAGGGTGTGGAGACGACTTTGTGAGTCCGTTCTAAAAAAAAATCTACTCTTCGATTGATTAGGTCGTTGGATGATAAAAAATCAATTTTACAATTCTCATTTACAGATTTTGCTATCTCTATTAAAAAAAATAATCGAATAAAGAATGCCAATTTTAAAGGTATTTGACGGTATTCGAATATTGTCTCCGTTATCATCCTCTCAATATCCTGCACAACTGCGAAAACTGTAAACAGAAGCTTGATTGATAACAAGTTAATAATATTTTCTTCTTAAGGATCGATGTTTACATATTGAGTAGGTAGGCATAGAGATGGCAGAATTCCGGGTTTTGACCCGACCCGACCCGGTACGGGTTGGATAAAAGTGCAGGATTATTTGGGTCGGGTTGGATTGGTTTACTTTGCACTTTTGTGCAACTTTGTGCAAGTTAGAAATAAGTTCATATTCCCTATAGCTACCACTTTTTAATTATTTATTTTATTTACCAAAACGTCGTACACATATTTCATAAAAAATGAAAAAAAAAACACATAAAATTATATAAAATGCAAAAAATCACAAAAAATCAAAAAATAAATAAAAAAAATCACAAAGAAATAAAAAAAATCACAAAAAAATTATAAAAAATGAAAAAATCACAAAAAATCACAAAATTTTAAAAAAATTACAAAAAAAATATAAAAAATGAAAAAAATCACAAAATATTATAAAAAAAATGAAAAAAATCACATAAAATTATAAAAAATGAAAAAAATCACAAAAAATCACAAAAAATGAAAAAAAAAATCACAAAATCACAAAATTTTAAAAAAATTACAAAAAAAAATAAAAAACTATTTTTTTGGGTTTGTAGAAAAATAAAATATATATATTATATTTTGGTTTGTATGACAATTTAGTAAATAAATTAAATAATTAAAAAGTGGTACATATGAGGAATGTGAACTTTCAACGATAAAATATTAAAAGAGACTCATTCACCAAATTAATTAGTCATCTCTCTTGTGTACTAGCTTTCTCTCTCTCTATATATATATATCCTTATTTTATTTTAGCTTATTATTTTCTTTTTTTTGTCAGTTTTTTTTCTTTTATTTTTTTGAATATTGTTGTAAAAAATAATTTAGATTATTATAAATTTTTACCAGGTAAATATGAAAAATTTGGAAAAATTAAGATTTTTAGGCTTTTCTAATTTGATTAAATGGTTATTGTTAGATCCTTAATAATGGTTTGCACTTATTTGACTTATCAAAAAAATTTCGGGTCAAACGGGTCGGGTCGGGTATAAACGGGTCGGGTTATGTGCGGATTGATGTGCGGGTCGGATCGGGTCGGATTTCAAGAAACCCAACCCAATTACCATCCCTAGGTAGGCAATTTGAAAATGTGAGTTTTTTTATGGGGTAATAAGGAAGACAAACAAATCAAACTTGGACCAATTTTAATTCTAACAAAAACAACACTGAGAGACTACTGAAACCCTTACCATATCAAATTACAACAACTTTGCTTAAAAAAAAATGGGTGCGGACTGGCTTTCATAATTCTAGTTTCGGTTTTTGATTTTTTTCCTTTTTTTTCCCTTATTTTATCTTAATATTATTTTGAATATTTTTCTTCCTTGTTAATTAATTACTCATGTCACTATTTTTGTTTCCAAAAATAAGAATACTAATGTCACTAGCTAGTAGTTCTATTGTTTAATATTTTTGATTTTGTCTAGCACGTGCCGTCACACGTATTATTCGGCCGTATGTATGACTCTCAATCAACTTAGATATGATATGTTAGACACCGGACTCTCAAATTAAAGGAAAAATTAGGTGGTGAATTATGATAACTTTGGAGTGTCACATTCACCGACAACTCAAGCACATTGGACACTTAATCCCTGAAATATAATAGTGTATTAGATCTCATGACCTGACTAGGCTAAGAGAATTAATTGATACAACCTGTCCTTGATATAAAAATGCACATCAATTTGTTGGCCATCCACAAAACCTGCACGTTTTTTTAAGGGTTCTTTTGTTTCCGTACAACACTCTTGAATTCAGTAGTGTATATTTTATATATATATAGAGGAGAAATACGGCAGATTAGATAAGCTGGGAGAATAGATATATATATATATATAAAACATGTTATTTTCATTTAAATGATGTATTGTTTTCAGTCATTAATCCCTGCATTTTGACTATTGCATTTCTCTTCTTGTACGTACCTCGATCATCTTTATAAGTCCAAAAACTACATGTTGCTACTATCATATATATATATATATATTCTTTTTATTGCATCTTTCTCTTGGTTCTTCAATCGATTCTAATCATAGTATATATTAAGATTATTCCTTACAACTTAATTACAATGCCTAATTATTCCCAAGTGTTTGATTACTCACACAATTAATTCCTATTCTTTTGTTTGTATTCAGTTATCTTTCCGGGAGTATTACAAGTAGCTACTGTTTTCTCCGATCTATTTAGAAACGAGCATTAAAGCGTTTTGAGACGCGCTTTTACCTAGCTATTACGGTAAACAAAATGTAGATCTTAAGTGATAAGCTGAAAAGCACAAAATGCGGAAAAATTGTGTAGATTATAATCATTTGCATATTTATGTATGATCTTAATTATTAAGTTTTGTTTATTGTTTGTTAGTGTATGCTTAATTAGATTACATTGAGAAATGGATAGAGTTTTATCCAAATTGTTGTTATATATGAGCATTTGTTTTATTTTAGCTAAAATTTATATTTTTCATGTTGAACTTTTCCTTTAGCAAAACTCTTGCTAAAAACGATTTAGCGACACTTTTGCATTTCAGAACATTGGTTTTCAGCTTTTTGTCGTTTCAGTGCATTAAGATTTGAAAAAACATAAACATATGTTACTTTGGCCGTTTCTTTATTGAGGGGTTCATGTAACGATACTAAGGCTAGTACAAAACCGTCCACGTGACCCAAAAGGGGTGATGCCAAGATTACAGTGTTCGACCGATACTAGAGATTAGCACAAAACCGCCCACGTGGTCACATGTTGCGGAGCGTGCTGGATTGTAACGATTCTAAGACCTACTAATGTAGTGCAAGCTATATTATACCACATCGATAGTGTAATATACATTTTTGTTGTATGTAACTGTACCCTATGACATTGTTACAATATTCCATAGTGGAAAAACATCACAAGCGAGTAGACTTGTTTTTCTTATTTGGATGGGCTTGGACATTCGGTTGAGTCATGGCATTTCCCTGATAGAAATACAAGCGTTGGAAAAATGATTTCATCATCTTATCTTAGCTAATGAATCACATTTGAATGATCATGCTATTCATCTACTGTTTAGTGAAAATCGTTGGGAGAAAAAGGTTCACTAATTCTATATTTAATAATTTAACAGTCGTTTTCTAATGATTGTTTGATAATAATGTATACTGTATATATTAGTAATTGTTTTACATAATTGTAATTAAGTAGCACCATTTTTGGCAGGAATAGTTTTTATCTTGTCATTTTTCTTATCCAGTAATGAATTTTCCTGAAGCAGTGTTTTAACTTGTGGTGATTTCCGAAAATAAAATGATTTGTCTATGGTCGATCTGTTTGTTACACGTCAATTATATATATATATATATATTAATTGGTCCAGATTGATAAATATTGTTCTTCTCCATATATAACATCATCATTTTGTTGGAAGGTGGAGTGAGTATATATTTGTTAATTTGTTTTTAAAAGTATATCAAACTGAAAAATAAGATAAATTAGGACAACGTTACGTTATTGTGTGACTACTGTGTCTGGATAACTAATAAATATACTTTTTGATTATACTTTGAGAATGATATTTGAACAATTTTCGATGATACCAGATTGACTGACAATTACGTACACATATACGAGGCTCCTTAAATTACCTTAACAAACGCAAGGTTATATCGTACGCAATAACACAGGGAACTTGTTAGATCTATGGAATGGTGCTTTCAAGGCATCGTCCCCATTAGTAGCGGAACCGTGGACCCTTAGAGTGGCGTGCCAGTAAGCAAAGACGAACGGGTGGATCAATGTTGAGTTTGAATTGGACAATGTTGAATTGGACAATTGCCCCCATAGTTACGGATATTATTCATCTTACGAAAGGTATGAACTGGCCATTCTGTTGGCTGAATCGCTCATTAAATAATTCGGCAAATTGTCTAGCCAAGTTTGCACGACTAAGGTATATGTATATATAGTCGCTTTTCGGTTTTGTCGGACGAGTTACACTCGCTTTTGTACTCCGATTTGGTTTAATGATAATTTCATTTAAAAAAAAAACGCACGGTTATAGACTGATTGCTTGATAGCTTATTAGATCATATAATTAATTAGATAGTGTTTGTTCCAATAATAATTAATTAATAAACATGTACATTAGTAGTTTTTATGGTTGAGTACTGCTTTTAGTAAGTAATCTTTTTTTTTTTTTTTAATTTATGAAGAACAAAATAATAACGTAATCACTCGTCGACAGAGTACATACGTACGTTGATGATACATTTGCGACGTGTCGACCGACAGACTGATTGTATATATATAATAATAACTCAAAACATTTTATACAATATTTCTTATATATCTTACTGGATAATAATCAGAGGTATATATAATAAGTAAATAACAGTTATTTTGTTTTTTGTTTGATCCACATTTTCTATGATCAGCTGATATGGTGATTAAGAGTCTTAAGACAAAACCAAATGTTAATGGTGATTTTGGCTATTTTTAAATTGGTCTATTTTTACAATAGTGACAATTCTTTTTTATATATATACATAGGTTTTATACAGATAAGGAAGTATGACATTTTTTGTCATCTTGAAATTATTTATGACGTACCAGAAGTACAAATTTACTTCATATATATATATGCTTGAGAATGCCGTAGGTAGTAAGTGAATATTACTCCTTTTACTACAACTTCATTTGATAGAAAAAGTATACGTTAATTCAATTCAATTCTAATTCAATTCGTAAAATGAATGACGGAACCAGTTGGAGTAACTTAATAAAATTTAAATATCAAACTAATTCAGCTCAATCTGTTACAATTAAAACCAAAACACAATTCAACCCAAACCAAACCCGTAAAATAAATTGCGGGTTGGGACGGGTTGGGTTAAGATTTATTCTTAAATTTTCATTTTGGTTCTTATTTTCATAGTTTGCATAATTAACCTAAATTTTAAACTAAATTGAGTTTTTCAAAGAGAAATATAAATTAAACCAATTAAAATATATTTAGAACATTCGGGAACAAATAACAAAACTAAATAATATAATAAGAATGTAAGATTGGTATCTTGAAATACACACAATGTATATATAAAATATAAATATACATATTTATAATTATATATATTACGGGTTGAAGCGGGTTGAAACGAATTAACTCATGGTTTATAAATCTCAAAACTAAACCAACACGCAAAATATATAGAAAATTGTACAGGACAGATGGATTGATATTTTTTAAACCGTAAAACCGGCTCAATACATATACATTGGGCTAGGGGACCCTAGGTAGATGAATACATTAGTGTCAATATTATAAGCTGGTCATCTAACGAGAGCTAAGTAGGTAGGAAAAACAGGGATGCAGCGTACCTGACTCAGAGTCAGGATGACTTAGAGTCCACAGTCATTGAGTCATTGGATATTGCTACAGTACATTTCATATTTTAACTGTAGCAATATCCAATGGCTGTGGACTCTGAGTCACTCTGACTCAGAGTCAGCTACGCTGCTTCCGAAAAGCAGTATGTATGAAAAGACATGCGAAGTGTGCACATTGTTACACATTGATAGTCTAATATATACTATTATTGAAAAAATTAAGATCGATAGTTTAATATATAAAATTGGTAATTAAGATTGTTTATAATTTAAGTAAAAAATATGTTTAATGTATTATACTATTAGTGTTTAACGATTTATTCACTTGAGTATTAATTTTAACAATTGAGTTACCAAACTATAAAAAATTTCACAATTGAAGACTACCGCTAAACAAAATAATAAAATTCCACTCACATTCTCTAACCTATCAAATGTTGAGTGCAATTCTATCAACATATTTAAAAAATAAATACTCAAATATGATATATATTGACTGTAATTTCATCAATTTATATTGTTGGTCCCTTAATAAGACGAAATTTCGTAGTTTGTTACCTCAATTGTTAAAAATGATATTTCAGTATCTAAATCAGTAACCACTAATAATATATAGTATACTAAATGTATTTTTTTCCGCTATATTATGTTTATATTATGTTGTTTATAATCAAGGAACAAAACAAAATCACTTATTAAGTTTTTAGGAAACTTATTGGTTCTAAAGAATTACATTATCAAGTATCAACTAGCTATGTGTGGAAAGCACTACATCAAAAGATTACCAATTTAATTATGGATACTTCACTTCCATCAAGGGAATTTGAATGGGGTTATAAATTATAAACAATCTTAATTACTTGTATCTTAAATTTTCTATATGACATAGCCTCCATCTCAAAGAAAAGAACCCAATTAAAGTGCCTCAGTTCATCAGTTTACAGAATAAATTAATTTTCGTAATTCATAACAAAACAGCATCCTCGACAGCGCCTTTGAAGTTTAAGCTGTGCCTGCGTGCTAAGTGAAATCATCCCAGAGATAGGAAATCGTAAATGGACAATATTATACGTATATATGCGCTGATTCAAGTATCGAATATATATTAATACAAACAACTTCATACATTGCTGATAGAATTAGATAATAGTTCAACACGGCCGATTGCATAAGCAAGCAAGCAAACTCGTGAGAGCTGATCTTAAGCTCTCTGATTGGTAATTACATTTAGGTTAAAACTATAAATTACACTATATAACATTAAATTACCTGATTATTAATTATATTAACGTCCAAGGCTGAGAGCAGCACTAAGATCGAGCCTCCATGCAAGCCCTCCGAAATCCATCCTCCACACATCACAAGGAAAAACCTGCGATGTTGGCATGAGACACTTGTCCTTGTGCGTATCTAACAATTGCACGCGTACTAGACATACAAATGCGGGATATTCCATTGGCAACTCTGTCTTCATTGCTAGTGTCACAAATGATGTGTCCCCGTCACGGGTCATTTGAGTGAATGCAGTATTAATCCACATCACCCGGTTATAGGCGTCAGATAGGAATCCCGGGAACGTGTCAAGTTCCAGGTTCTTCACCCTCTCCTCGTCTGTTCGCCCAAATTCCCCTCCTGTAAATTACTTATAAAATTTATTACTTGCTTAAGCTGCATATGTAAATGCACGCAAAAAGTAGGTTAAAAGTACTTGATGTTCATAGTTTGTATGGATTGAAATAGTTAATTAAGGTAGCATTTTTTTATATATTATTATATTCATGTGAACTAACAAGTAACTGAAACTAGTATTTCTGTGAAAGTGAATTGATTCCTTCTTTCACACTAAACATATAGTATATATATATGACATAAATGATAGATTTGTGTCATTTATTTATTCTTTATTAGGGTAGGGACTAAGTAAAAACATAAAATGTTAAAACATCTTCAAATAATTCAATTTATAATGATTTTAAAAAATTAATTCTTCAATCATATATATATATATGTATATACATATATATTAACCCATTCATTTACTCTTAATTATTTATAGGCCATATTAATTAATAAAAACTAGTAATAATAATACTTGTAAACGATGTATTTCAAAAAAAAAAGTAAGTAGGAATTAATAGCTTGTGCAGCTAACTAATTAATAGTACTCCATACAACTTATTTAATGAAGTCGAGTATGAATATGCATGAATCATAAAAAAAAGAAAGATAGATCCACCACCTCCGGTTGTGCACACGTTCGTCACGCTTTCCACCGTGACAACAGACTCTGCAGCCCTTGGATCGAATTGATTTGTCTGAAATAATCCAACCATGGAGATGGAGCGGTTATCTAACAGTACAGGTAACCGCTCCACCTTTGGATCTGAGTGTTGTTGTTCTCCTACAACTGAACATCGGTCTGAACTTGAAGTATCCGGAAATAGTTGCAAGGTGGTAACTGTGGCCGTGGTCAGATCATGATCAATATCATAATATTGATCATGATTATTAGTCTTGATATTATTCTTTTTAGCTCTAGTGTATTTTCTTTTAGGTCGACCTTTTCTGATATTCTTCTTCACCGTTGGATCACCTGAGCTGGTTGATGATCCGGAGGCAGGTTTCGGAGCAATAGGACGGAACCGAAGCATTATATATATAAATAGTTGCAGATCATGTAAGTTTGGTTAATTAACCGGCAGATAGAGAAGTCATATGTTCTTCAAGCTTAGCCCTAATTAATTAAACTTTCCCATTCTCTATCCATGCTCATAATTAAAAGAAATTGTAGGAATATATATATATATATAATAGATATAGATTTGTTAGCTTATCTCTCTCTGTTCTCTGTTATTATCACCCACTTCAATATAGCCACTGTACGGCTGCCAGCAAATGTTTTTCATTTATATAAATTGATTTATTTTACTCTATTGTTTTGTAATTCACAAATAATTAATGGTACCATAAAGAAATGGTCGACTCTGTTTATTCCTACTTTGTTATTTTTTTTTATATATAGTACTACTTTATTTTATGTTGAATAAGATGTATTAGTATTAATTAGTATAGCTTTATGTTTAATTATAAACGAGTTTTAAATATTGCAACTAACATTTATTTACAATTTTACATCAATAGAAACCTGAGATTTTATTTTGGAATGTAAAGTCATCAGTTGTTCAGAAAACTTAATATATATAGAAGCCGATGTGACGTCAATGTGTTTAAATAACTTGTTGCTTAATTATATATTTTAAATGCTGGATCATTTTTAAGTTTGAGAATATTTTTATATTTATACATATATATATATATAGTAACTAACACATTTATCATTTGAATTTTCTCAAAATCGATGTTATTCAAATATCTCTGAACATGCTAAATTTTGATCTAATGCAACTTTGCAAAAGGTAATTGTTTTGGGGTTACTTTATACCAAAAAAGAAAAGAAAAGGGAAAATAGTTAGCTTGAAGTCAAAGAGTTTCTTAATTTGTAACAAAAGCTAAACCTATATAGTTTTCTACTTTGAGCTTATGTATGCATCACCACCAGTGTACTTTCTTAGTTCTTTTTTTTCGTTTTATTATTGTATATATATATATATATATGAATGTGACATTTTGTTGTGATCATAACTTAATATTAGTTTGTAATCCAATTCTAATTTAATATAATATATACGAATTATATATAACTTATCAAATTAATACAGGTGTGATCCTTCCTGGCTTCCACCAAATAAAACGACCGATATCATCATCATCATCATATATCCATTTACTAGATTTGTAACAATTATTATTTTATTAATTGGTGTCCCTTCTCAAATATTTGTAATTATAATATATGTTGGTACGCATAATATAATTTCAATTGTCTCCTGCTAATTAAAACACTCCCCCATCCGTTACAGATAAGGAGTCTCTGCCTCCTCATCTCTATCCGTTTGCTTATTTTTATTTAAATTTTAAATTTTCATAACTTATTCTATAAATTTATAAACTTTTATATTATATTGTATTCAAATTTTAAAACATTTGGACATAATATTGTTTTAGATAATTTTTCTTTTAAAAATAAAATTTTAATTTACACTAATTTATACATTTATTTCAAAATAAATTGCGTGTGAATTTTCTTTTAAAAATAATTATTGGAATGTATTGATACATGTGTGTATAGTAATTGCAAAAAAAAATCAAGTTTTTTTTAATAAAAAAAATGAATAGAAAAAAACAAGTGAACACGAGAGCGGTAAATAACCCAAGATTTGGACTGGCAATAAGGTGATATCCATTCATCTATGTTTTTTTATAATAATATTCCTAAAGAGTGCTTTTCCTTTTGTTTCTTTTGATGAGATGAGATTAAATTAAATTTAGTAAGACCTAAGTTTATCTGTTTTGAAGCCCAACACACATGATGTCTATAACTTCAATATTGAAGAGATGAACGAACAGTCCCCACATATTATAAAATCTTTTCAAAAATTCGTCCTCATATTTCCAATAAATATACTCACCACACTTGCTTCTTTAAACCAAACCAAACCAAACCAAACCAAAAATCATCACTCCATTTATTTTAAATTTTCTAACAAAGTTGACAAAATTTCGTTTCTAAAGTTAAAACTTACTCCATTTATTTTAAATTTTCTAACAAAGTTGACAAAATTTCGTTTCTAAAGTTAAAACTTACTCCATTTAGTAGCTTTTAATAACCGTCACGGTCAAGTTAAAAATGACTACAATGATAAATCGGAAAGTTCAAGTTTTAAGCTACCTATATTATATATATATTGTAGTATATACTGTAGTATAAAAATTTATACGTGTAATATATGCACATGAAATGCATTTAAATGATTGGAGTGAATTAAGATGTTTTTTTTGACTAAAATGTATATTGATAAGATGATATTTTGATTATATTGATGATTAATTTTGTTTGAGAGTTAATTTTTAATTATTTTATTATTAAAACATTTCATTAAAATTCATACAGCCGAGCTACAATTGAAAAAATGATCCTATTTTATTTTATTTTGCACCCGGGGAACAAAATTTTTAGGGCCGGCCATGAGTATATAGCCACACTGTCCAAATATAATTCAGCTTTTAATACAGTAGTAGATGAAAAGGTACAACAAAACTGGACTTTAAAAAAAAAAAGGTGTGAGCAAACAATAATTAAATGTAAGCAAAGGTACTACTACAACCTCACAATTCTATAGAATAAATTTCACTTAAAAAAGATTGACAACAACAATTATGCAAAAGAAGAAGAAAAAAAAGGGTGGTTTATTTGGAGAATGGAAGTGAACAAAGTTTATTATTAATTTTCGTGCTTAAAAATCAAACACGTGTCTGGTAAAATTGACAACATTGGAAGAATGTGATTGGTTTATTAGTTCAAAGATGGAGTGGAGGGGAGCCCACATTAAAAAAGCAAAAGGATGATTTATTTATAATATATTTGACGAATATAATATAAGATGTTTGATTGGTCGTTACTTGTAACCAATCTAAAAGGTGACACGTTTAGACACAGTGGACCAAATATTTTACACGTATAACATTGATTGTTGTGCAATTGACCCACTTTCATTCATTTTTTTATTTTTTTTTTTTATAATTGCATATGAAACTACGTGCAATTTTGACCGATATTTTTTTCATATCTAAATTGCCACAAAAAATAATTTAAAAAGTTAATCACATAGTTTTATGTGATGAAATTTTCAGTTTTTTTATTTATAAAATTTTAATAAAAAAAATTTAATGATTAAAATTACCCCTTATATTCATATATCACATTTATTTAAGCACAGAAGTTATTGGTAGCATGTTCCAAAAACTGGACGCGTGGCTCCATGAATTTATCAAAATAAACTTTATTTTATTTTATTTTAGATTGATGTTAAGTTGGCAATGCAATGACTTTGATTAATTGTGATTTTGTGAGTAAGACTTATACCTAATTATTTGAGGTGTATCGGTCTCTTTAGCGCGCGATAATATTAAACGTGTTGTAAGAACCTTTAAAACTCTGCTGTATGGTAATACAACCTATATATATATATACTAGTCAATCGGTTTGGGTCTTGCTTTTACAATGTTTAGACACTTATATATCTCTAACCAATCATTTTTTTGTGAAGTAAGACTTTACGTGTGTCTTTTTTTTCAGGGTAAGTAAGTGAATCATAAAAATAAAAGTGGGACATAATCCATATATATACAATGAAAATCATAAAATAATCAAAAGTAACAAGTTTGTTCGGACGAACAAAACAAACCGAGGCTTAATGATCTTCGCATTGCAATGGCTATAGAGTGGATACCTTTTTTTTAGTACTCCTTGAGCTAGTATTGTTTTTTGCTGAGGTTTATTTGCTAATATACCATGTAATAGTATGAATTATGATACATGGTTTAGTTGTAAATAGTTTTTGAACATAATACTAATCGGCTAATAATACTGGTCGAATAAGTAATCAATCGAAGAGACGATGGAGTGGTATTAGGCTCATCTTTCTTAATTAACTTATTGAGTACTACAAAAAATCATTCATTTTCGCATGTACATGCATGTGATACAACAACGAAAAAGTATATATATTGTCTTGTCACATGCATGGAGTAATCATAAGAAATTTACATGTGGTTCGAGAAAAATGAAAAAGAAAGTCTTGTAAAACAAAAAAGAAAATTAAAAGCTTACAAATTGTGAGGAGATAATTGTTCATTACGAAACTATATGTAATTTTGACCGTTCAATAACTTGTATCAAAATTATCGAAATAAAAATTTTCAAAAGTTAATCATATAGTTCAAACATTAAATTATATGATTTAGTTTTAAAAAAATTTATTTCGATAAAATTATGATATATATTATAAACCGATTAAAATTGCATAGGAAAGAAGGAGGATGCGGATGTTAAACGAGTCAATCATCCAACATCATCATATTAATTGTATCATTTCAAAAAAAATCATATTAAAGTACAAAATAAATTAAATCACAACCAACACGTGTATTTCCATATATAGTGATGGTACTCCACCAAAGAGCAGAAAATATTGGATAAATTATTTGGTCCTTATTTCAACCCACCTTATAATAACATATTTAGTGGGTTACAGTATTACATAATAAAATATATTACTTGTGTGGTTATAAAATTGGTTAAAATATTCCTCAAAGGGGACTAAATAATTTCTCCAAAAGATGAGACTTTTGTCTCAACGTAATAATAAAAAAACGAGGACATGAAATAATACACTGTATCGGTATTATCTCAATCAAAATTCAAATACAAGACTGGATGGAATTTCCAAAGATGCGTATATATATATATATATATATAAAAGTAATCATACCTCATAGGTTGTGTGTGTAATGCACAATGCAATTAAAATATAGATAATAAGTGTAGTTATAATACAAATATGTGGATAATATAAAAAAAACAGCATAACATGATAATACTTAAAAGAATATTTGATTGTTAAAGAGTGATAAATAGTGTTATTATTTATTAATTTTTATATTTTTTTATGTGATTATGGTATTATTGTAATTAATAAAAAAATATAGAGATATTTAAAAAAAAAATGAATAAATTGAAGAGCATTGGGTTGACTTATTATAATATAACATACATACATACATAAAATATGCATTTTTTATACATAAAATTTGTTTATTGGATGCCCAATAAAAGATTTCAACCATTAAACTTAAAACCCAAACAAATCACAAGACTTTCAAAAACCTCCCAATTCACCCATGATCATAGGCTTTTATGGTGTCGGTTTAAAACAGCAATATAATCCATGCTTCTTCACTTCATAGAATCCGTCTTTCTTTGTAAAGCTTTATAACATTAGTTGCAAAAGCTTATCGACTTAAGAACACACACATTCAAAAGATTCTTCTTTATTGAATTACAAGTTTTAGACCGGAGAACCAAATACAGTAAAATTTGTAGAGGAATTTGAAAACAAAAGACGTGGGCGGGCATTCAATCGAAACCATTATGACAGAAACAGCCTTTATTGTCTCAATATTCAAGCAGCAACCACCAGAAACAGGTTGCTGAACAAAATTAATAATTCATGACACATCGAATATCGACGCTATTATAGTACAGAGTTGCTTTCATTTAAACTCTTGATAGAAGATTAGTGTTAATGATAAACCATGCAATACCCCCCCCCCCCCCCCCCCAATCAAATTGTATAACAATATTGTAATTCGATACAAACTAAAAGCCATCCAGAAATTTTGTATTCCAACAACAATCCTCTGATAATTCCAGAGTAGAAAAAGAATATCCAGCCTATAATATGCAAATACTGTATTTATTCCCGAACAAAAAAAATTGGCCCTTCAAGACACCCATTTCTCGGTGCAGCCCCAAATAGAGTTTAAACATTACATTAAAGGTGCAGAATTGTTATGTTTAGTTGACAACATCAAGCACCAGCTTACGAGACTTGAGTGGGGACCACCTCAGGCGCCTTTGATAAGCGGCTTGTAGCAACGCCAATGAAAGTACGAAGATCCACTTGAATCCCATCTACATTATGCAAAGTGCAGAATTTAGATATAGATTACAAATGTAATATTTGAGATATACTACTACACAGCTAAGAAATGTCTTATTATACCAGTTTTCTTTCCTCCATTTCTGGTTCTGCAGCCCATGACAAGAATGAGACAATATCTTTTCCCATCTGCAAAAAAGCCATGTGAAAACCAAGATATTAGAATGTCATTCCCTGTAGAATGACATATTTTCGACTTATTTCTTATCAAAATCCAGTAAAAACTTTTCCTTCCATTTAGTACCAGTGAAAACTTTTCCTTCCATTTAGTAGCACCACATACAATTTATGGTGCATACACAATGTCAATGTTTTGAAGTGCATCTCTTCAAATGAGATAGAATTTGAATCGAAAATCAGTCCATTAAAGTGTATGCCCATCAAAAGTGAAATGAGTTTAACAGTAAGCATTGCCAATCAATGCACTAATGGAAGTATACCAATAAATGGGGAAAAAGTAGTCCTGTGGTAAAATGGAATTAGGTCCAAAATATATATATTCGAAATTTTCTAAATAAAAATTATATGTATCACGAGAGTGAATACATTGGTATGATATGTCTGTGTTAGACCGTCAACTGGCTCCACTCAATAGACAACTGCAACTTATATCTTCCACCAATCTTACCTTAACGGATGCATATTACGGAAATTTTCATTAGTTAATATATAATGTTTCATCCTAAATCCAGTTTCTGATGTCTAATTTTAAATCCCCTATAGAGAGGGAACTGACCTGCGCTTCAGTTGCAGGGGTACCATCTTCATACTCAATAGCACCATCATTAAGCATTTTGGGCATAGCAATGGATCCACCAGGGAAGTAAGGATTGTAATGCAATCCTTCTCGGATCTATACAACATTAAAGGACTTTTTAATTCACAAACTAATAGGTAATGACTTCAACTCATATTCCGAATGACAAAAACTACAAAGAGATGCCAAAGTAAAGTACCATTTGGTTTTGTAAATTTTGATGTCTAGCTTCTTTCAGTCATATAAAGCAAAGAGGGTTATTTCCTTTTAAGGTGTATAATCAGGCGAAAACAATGTATTATGTAAACCAGGTAATGCAGAAAGAACTAATCATAAAAAGATGCCAATATAGAGTAAACCAGGTAGCACTTTAAATTGTGCTTTTACTTTTCTTAGAATTGAATATTGTGACATAACTCCGAAATTAAAGCCCAAGTCCCCCCAAAATATGCAAACCAAGATTTTTTTGTTAAAAAACAAGGACAACCCAATGCACGAGGCTCCCGCTATGCACGAGTCCTGGGAAGGGGTCAGGCCACTATGGGCCTATTGTAGACAGCCTTTCTTGCATCTCCAGCAAGAGGCTGCTTCCACGGTTCGAACCCATGACCTCCAGATCAAATGGCAGAAACTTTACAGTTACGCCAAGGCTCACCCTCTAACATGCAAATCTAGATAAGGACCCAATATATTACAGTAACATTTTACACCAAGCCTTCAAAAACTAAAGTCAAAGAAGGCAATATTAACTAACTAATGCGGAATGAATAATGGCTCCTAATTACATCAATATATTTGATACTGTTAATTTATTTATTTTGTGTGCTTCAACTTTTCCTAGGTAGTGAAAAGTGCAACCTTACTTCAAAGAAAAGCGCAAAGTGCCTCAAAATAAGCCAAACTAGAAGGGGAGCCAAAATATATGCACCAACTACTAAAGTGAATAAAGCAATTTCTAACTCATGCAAACTGAATAACGAGACTATCACATCATAATGTTTAAAATTCTGAAGAAACAAAAAATCGCAATAACATCAGATCAGGTATAGCAATATTGCTAAACACCAGAAACTCTTCCACGGAAGACCACCTATAAGTGACTGCTAAATACTCAGATTTTAATTCTTAGAAATTTGGTGCTAACTAGCTTCTCTACTGCAATATCAAAGTGCATTTATTTTCAATAAAATAATCATTTCAATTTCCCCAGATCTAATCATCTGACACCAGATTAATTAAATATAAAAACACATCGTCTCAACAGCTACTTACATGAACACCAGCAGGAGGATCGCGGTAGCCAGTAAGAAGAGCGAAGACATAGTTCTGGCCATTGTGGCGAGCCTGAAACACCAAAAAGTATTAAATATGTAACAAATACCTCAAACAAAGGAAACAGTTAGAAGCTAGCAAGAGAAACTTACTTTGGTGATGAGACTTAAATCAGGAGGATACGCCCCTCCATTAGCAAACCTAGCAGCTTGTTCATTAGGATAAGGTTGAGGAAAACGGTCACTTAATTTACCAGGACGGGTGAACATTTCTCCCTCATCATTAGGTCCATCGACAACTTCAATTTCAGCTGCCATGGCTTTAGCTTCTTCTTCAGTGTATGCAACACCCACCAAATCTCGATACGAAATTAGAGACATCGAATGACATGAGGCACAGACTTGCGTGTACACTTGGTGGCCACGACGAACGCTGCCCAAATAAATTGTTAAAAATAAACACACACACACACACAAGATAAATATATTGGCAGATGAAAGCCTCACAAACAGGTAAAAGTCACAACTAAAATAATCCAAATGACCACTTATTATTATGGTAGTACATCCAAAATTTAGTGAGAAACCTTGACATTTTAAGTTAAACACTGCTTAAATTTCCACACTGCATATCACGGTAAAATTTAACACTTTTCAACTTCAACCATCAATATTAATAGTTAATCAGAAGGACACGAATATTTTGCTGTCAAGGTTCTAGGTATATGCCAAAACTAGAAATGGGTTCCAAAAAGAATGCAAGGGGCTTGCAATCTTAAAAGAAATCTATTCAGGACAAAACGTACACCTAGATATAGGAAGCAGAAAAACACTCACAAACGTAAAAAAACAAAGTTGATAGTGTTCAAAATTGGAGATCACTGTATAATGCAACAACTTTTTACTTCAAACCATTAACATTTGTAGCCAATCTCCTTCCTACACTTCCTAGTCAACGTCAAAATTAGACATATGTTCTAGATAGAGAACGAGAGGTTTGTAAACCTTGTATCCTAAGAACTTAAAACAAATAAAAAGTAGCCCTGTGTGGTGTGAAGTCTTCTGTGTTTACAGGTACGTCACCTTTTGGCATAATAAACGCAGTCATCATTCAATTGTAAATACAATTCATAAGAACTTTGACATTTTCAAACCCAGAAGTAAAAGAACTTTAAAGGTTAAACAAAATAGATACTTACGAAGCGTGATCATAGGAACTGAGAATTCCCTCGTGAGGCCAAGGGTAATTTGGGCATGCTAAACCATGTTCAGCCTCGTCAGCAGATGCCAGTGTTCCAAAGCTCAATAGGCCACTTACACCTGCTCCAATTAACGCTATTGCTTTTAAAGCCTTTATACCAGTAGCAGCCTCTTGATCTTGCTTTGAGGCAAGAGATGACAAAACTGGAGGACCCTGATAAGTAAAAAAATCAATTTTAATTCGTACTGGAAAGGAAATAAAGGAGGAAACGTAAAGGGAGAAGGATAAGGTATGTCAAGGATCTGACAAGTCACAAAACACATGCAAAGTAATACCTAGTGTAACATAATTTTGAGAATTCATTTTAGTAATGATATCCCGAGCCACTTGTAGATTTGTTTCAGGACTTCTGAATTATAAGTCTTGGAAAACAGTAACACTATAAAGGCTTAATAGTCACGTGATGCTAAAAAGAAATTCTATCATAATGCTTTGGACAAACCATCATTACTAACAAATGCACAAGTCACATGATGCACAACTAACCTATGCAAGAGAAAAAAACCCTGCCTCGATTCAATCTCTGTATTTCGTTTCATCTCTATGATACGATAATAATTGTGAAGGGAGAATTCCTTAAGGTAACATTAACAGTGAGTTGTTGAAAATGAATTATTCTAAACTTGGGGTTGCTTCCAGCATTTTGGAGGCTAGAAATGTTCGAAGCGGGGCTTATTTCATGCCATTCACGACTAAAACGAAAGGTATGGTTATCGAATGTAAAATATAGGGAATTCAAGACGATAGTTTTCTGTAATATGATAGAATTTGGAGGCCATTAAATTTAAGAGTGTTCGTTTTAAAGTTTAAAGTGTCTAGTATGCATAGCTTCAGGCTCCCCTAATATTATAAAATCAGGAACCAAACTAATTTCCCGCTTTTCGAGTTTCAAACTATTCACCTACCATTTATGGCATATATCTGCGGATATTTGGACCCAGTTCACTTAACCTCCACTAACCTAATCACAAAACTTTTTTCAAATATGAGAGTTCCTAAGATATAAATGACATAGGCCCATGTCTAGATGGCTTGTGCTTGTAACCTTATTCCAAACTCAGGCCTCGTTATGCCTACTGTATAATAACTTCGTAAACTGAAACTGTGTTGCTAAGGTTACATTATTTCAAGACTTCGGCCACTTCAAGTCTTGGAGTACAGTATGTAAAACTATAAAAGGCTTGATTTTTAGGTGACATGATGCATAAGGCTTGTTTCTTATTTTAAAACTTTTGCTTTGTTAAAACCTTTTTTAAAAGGTTGTAGTAAACATAAAAGCCCAACCAATAAGTAGTAGAAGCATTATTTGCTAGTTTGGGGAAATGGACTAATGAAATGGTACAACTCGGAAAAGAATGATGCCTTAGACTGTGGAGTGTAGGCAATGATTATTTATCAACCACCAAGAAAGAAGACAGTCATGAACGACTAAGGTGAATAACATGTTACTCCAAAGTTAGTTATGCACACAACTAGGGGCCATATATAACATGGTGTTGGGATTTTAAAATCACTTGTGGACATATAAGTTTTATGATAGGTGCATCCACAGGTAAACAAAAAGGAATTTGTTTTCTTACATAATGAAATTGAAACTTCCGTGTCAGTAATTGCCGGATTGCTCTACCAGCCATTCTTCCCAACCTGCTCACATGTTCACCAAAAAAACATAAATTAAGTGAAAATGAATATACAACTAGTCCTCAATTCCCGATATTCACTGTCACTTAGCAGAAAAAGAAAAATAACATAGTTTGAAGACATTTTATGTTTTCTTACTAGTAAATATACTTTCTCTGTACTTTTTCCTTATAAGTGAAATGCATGTTTGATCCAGCGTGCAAAAATATAATTACATTTACGAATACTTTCCACTAACCAGGTATAGAAGTATACTATGTTAAGTACAGCCACTCATATTTTTCCTACAAGCTATATAATTTCACCTATTAATCAGACATAAAATTAACTTCTAACCGTAAAACAGGTTAACACCTTGCATTGTTATAAAGACATCAAAAATATTATAAGCACCGCCAAAAAGCATTAAAATTCCCACCCTTGTCATAAAGTAACTTCATACTTATATAATGCAACCAGAGACCTGCCCACCTATCAGTAACCCACCATCATTTTATGCACCAAAAAGTAAGAAGCAACTGTAGTTGCCAGTTAGCACTGAGATTTATGCCACAATAGATTTTTCACATGAAGGATACAAAGACACGCTACTACCATAGGCCAGCAACTCAGAAATCGAAATCAAGTGTTTTAGATTGCACAGGCAATCGACTATCTGTACATTTTAACACCCGCATCTCAGAACTCTAAAATTTAGAATCATAAAAGCTTCACAGAGATCACTAATAGTCGATTGGCTCACTGTAAATAAAGCCAACTACATACTCACAATCTATAAGAACTGTCCAATGAGAAGGAAGATAAAAGTATTAGTCCTCTCATCTATCGGTCAATTCACAATAAAAAAAGGTCATTTAGAAAACGTATATTTCGGTACTAATGACTATAAATTAACGAATATATACATTCAGCCCATTGAGAATCTACAAACTTACGACTACCGTGTTCATCAAATTTTTCAATAAAAAAGGGGTCATCCAAATAAAATATATTTCTGAAGAAAATAATTAAAAAAAAGGTAAGAAAATATACGTAGCTCAAACATAGTAACAGAAATAGACTGACATCACCAAGACTCATATTAATCGAACCATTGACTATTAACATAAATTCATTTCACAATCTAATAACATAAGACTAGTGTGATAATCAGCATAATCAATAAAAGGGTCATATAAAAAAAAACTTAAATATTTAATGAAGAATTTGATAAAGCCGGATAGCCAAAATATATAATTAGAAAGAAAGATGAGAAATAGAGAAATTTCCCAAAGTATTGAGACTAAAAAATGAATGAATATAAAAGAGTAATTGAATTTCCAAATAAAATTGGACAAGTGTGTTAATGAGCTTATCTACGAATCGAAAAAAAAACTAATAAATATGAAGAATTAGATGAAAACAAATATAATTTATGAATAATGACAAGTAGCCCTAATACGATATAAAACAGATCAAATAACTAATGACACAATTATATCTATACTATTAGTTTATGTGAAGAGGGCTTACGAAGCCTTGAAACAATTATTTGCAAAAAACTCCTATTAATTTACAAAATTACAAAATAGTAGTAAACACCTTTTTATACGGGAATTAAAAGAAAAATAACTGTCATCTAATTATTAACTTCCCGCATATTTTCACAAATTATCTACCATAACGGGTTAATCTTGATTCACACCCATCGGTGGGCAGGTCCGCTAGTACATATATATATATATATAGAGAGAGAGAGATATAAAAGATGGAATAAATGAATACTTACAGTGACGAAACCGATGGAGAGAGAGAGAGAGAGAGAGAGAAAGAGATTGAATGATGAATAAGAATAAGAAATATTAGAGAAATGAAAATAATAATAATAATAATAATGAAAAATAATAGTCCACTTATTAATAATCGGTAAATTGAGTGCCACAAATTTAATTATATAATAATAATAAAAAAACCCATCCCATTTGGGCTTTCTATTTAGTAGCTAGCCCTCTTATCTTCCTCTTATCAATATATATTATTGGGTTTTTTTTTTTTTTTTCTCATTCATCTTTATTGATTATTAACTCACTCCTAATCGGCTGTCGGGTCCGGTCTTTTAGGTGCTGGTCGGGACGTAAGTGATAAGGCCATAACTTTGGTCGGCTGCGTTAGGCCTTTCAACAATGATATAATGATAAATAAACCACGAGTAAATGATACTTCCTGATCTCTATTATTGCTCGGATTATTGTCCTTATTCGGACTATTACATTTGCTCGGATCAGTATTTCGGTTTTACGATTATGCTCGATATAACTATTTAATCTCTCGTCTTGATCTTTCTCCTCTTTTATTCGGTGCTCGGCTGTCTTGTCTCGGTTTATTTCTCGAAGTGATATGCTTTGGTTAGTTTCTCTCTTTTCTTAACTTCTCTCTATATTTTTTGGATAGATTTTCTGGTCCTTTTCTAGGAGGGGTAGTTGGCTATTTATAGGCAACTGCGCCTTCTAGGATATTGACAAATGTCTTCATTCCAGGGAGTTTTCAGACGAGGGTCCCCCTTTTATTGGGCTTGGGCTTTAGGGTAGTAGCACCTCAATTCCTTATAAAAAGTATGAGATGACCCATTTAAGCGTTGGATACCCATTTATAAAGTGGGTTGATTATGACCCGAATAAAATATTCGGGTCTGATTTTTATGTTCTATCAAGTGCTCCCTGACTTCCTCGGCGTGGTTTCCATGTCGGGGGAGTCATGTTCGGTTTGTCGAGAACGTTACTTCGGTCTTGTTTTTCCCAATGCTTCATCGAGAAACGCAATAGACTCGTGACGGTTCCCAGGGGGGCATATTTAATGTTTCCTATCCTAATATCTTTTTTCGAGGAAAACTCCTATAAAGGGGTGTGCTCCCTCCATAATTAGGCATTTTACTACTAATTTGCCCTTGACATAATGGCTTCTTCTGGTTCTACTGGTGAGAGCTCCTTTAATTATATTTCATATTTAGAAACGGAAATCAAGAAATCTCGTACCGCGAATAAGAAACTTGTGGCCAAGGTTTCAAACTACAAGAAAAGGTTGTCTGACATGGATTCTGATCATCATGTGACGATGGCCGATCGGGATTGGGCCTATGAGCATATAAAGAAGCTCGAGGCTAATCTGGCTAAGCAGAAGGCAGCAAAAAGGGCCTATAAGCTTGCCTTCAAGGAGTTGCATGCTCGGTCCAAACCGAGTTCGGATGACGATGAAGAAGGCTCTTCCTCGAAATAATTAGTCTTTTGTAATTTCTGTCGTAATTTTTCTTGAATGGGGAGTCTTCTCCTCAGTTGTAATCGATGTTTTTGGAATTAATAAAACATTTCCCTTTCCTTGTTCTTGTCTGTTTATCTTCTTGATGTTTTTTTTGGATGACTTTAATTGGATTTGGGAACTATGGTTAATTTACCTTAAATGCTCTTGGGAAGTTCAAGAGGTTGTATTTATTCGAGATGGCCTTTGATCTACTCCTTGTTTCTTCTTATAAAAGGGGGCTGTCCCAGAATTTTTTATGCGGTTCATTCTTTATTAACGAACAAATGGCTTCTCCTCTTGAAAAATATGGCGACAACCTTCCTGAATACGTTGCCCGTCTGGAAGAGGAAGTTCAGAAGGTGCGTTATCTCGAGAAGAGGGTTGCCCGGCTGTCAGTGGAAGCTCGTCGGGCCGCCGAACTAGACGAGCGATTGGATGCCCTAGAGAAGGAGCACCAGAGGTCTTTGCTCGACAGTATTCGTGCTCGTGCCCGGATCAAAGAGCTCGAGGCCTCCAGAGATAGGCAGCTTGCTTCCAAGAGGGCTTACAAATTGGCCCTTAAGGAAGTGTATGCTCGGTCGAAAAGGAAGCCGAATGACGAAGCGGGCCCTTCTATGAAATGATTTTTTTTGTTTTTTATTCTCTTTGTGCTTCTTCTGTAACGAAGTATCAACCAATCAATAAAGATTTCTTTTTCTTGTTTATATCTGAATTACTTTCCCAACGCAATTTATTTTGACTGCGCACGCTTGTGGCCTCATTAATGCTTTTCTTGGGCCTGGCGTTTGATCTTATCCATTGGACCTTCTTATTCTTTATATCTAGGGATTAATAGGATTTCTTGAGCCTTGTGCATATAAAATCCTATTCACCAGAGTTTTCTTGAGCCTTGCGCAAAAGATCTGGGATATTTATTTGAACCGCTGCTCTTCCCAAAAACGACGCGTGTTTCAATGCCATTATTACTTACTCCCTTTAAATATTGGTAAGAATCCAAGCGTTTCTTGAACAGGTGTGGCTTTTAATTACTCACGCTCTTTAGAGTCTTTTGGGAATCCAAACGTTTTTCTTGAACAGTCACCTCTCTTGAGTGCCATCGTTTCTGAGTACCCATTGGCGAATGGTTGCGACTCTCAATCCCAGCCCTCATACAATTGATCTATAAATACCTGCTTACAGCATGGTTACATCTACACTTCTCATCATATTATTTTCCCCCATATATAGACCCTCACCTTATAATTTCCCTAAGATGTCTGGTCCTTTCACCCAATCAGCATTAGCTTTGCAAGTGGAGGCCTTTGAAGCCTCCTATAACCATGTACAAAGGCTGTTGAGGGATGCCGAGGAGGAATTGAAGGTGATGCGTTATCACCATACCGAGATGGTTCGGGAATTAACTTGGCTAAGATCCGAACTGGCTTACTGCCGACGTGCTCGTCAGGCTCTAGTCGAAGAGAATGAGATGCTAAGGGGGAACCCGACACTGAGGGACAGGGATGTCTCTGCCGGTCCCTCTCATCGATACCGATCGACTTCCCCCTAACCTTCCTCCTTCCTTTTTTCTTTTTTATACTCTGTTTTCTCGTACTTTTTATTCTTTTCTTTTTCCGTTTCTTTTTTGTTTCATTGACTTCCTTTTTAGTTGTCGGTCTCCTTCGTCTCTTTATCTTCTTCTCATCTGTTTTTCTTCTGTGCCTCCTCTTTCTTTTTCTTCATCTTCTCTCCCATCACTCTTTTTCTTTTTCTTCTTTTTTGCACCACTACGATGTAACAATCAGCCCTGTGATCCTAAGGGTTTTGTGTTACATCTAGGGTTTTTGTCATTTATCTTTTCGACTCTTCTTTCTTATCACTTCGTTTCTTGCACTCTTCTTCTTTTCCTCTTCTTGCTTTTCCTTTCTCTTTCTTCTTACTTTTTCTTTTTGGCGTCTCCTGCTCACTTGGTCAGCTGATATAGTTGATCCTTTGCCTGATCTTCTGTACTAGCTCTTCTCGGATGTAATAGATCTTTTCGGATGTAATAGATTTTTTTTTGGATGTAATAGATCTTTTCAGATGTAATAGGTCTTTATCTCGGATGTAATAGATTCTTATCTCGGATGTAATATTGTCTTGATGTAATGACCAATGATGTATTACATCTTCATTAATGAAAAGTGTTTTTGCCATTTTATTTTTGCATTTCTTTTTATATTGTACCTGTGGTTTGTTGTTTGTCGGGAATCTAGATCTTTGAATATCTCGTCTTTATTTCTTTTGCACTGTGGTCTCAGATGTCAGTAGATGTCCCCATCACTGTCAAACATAGGTGCATGCTCCCCAGCATGTCAGGAAATATGCAATTTCCCAAGCAAGGTCACAAAATATCATACTCTCCGTTCTATAAGTACTTCTTTTTTCCTTGATAGTTTATCATCTCTTCTTTCTTTTTGCTTCTCTCTTCCTCAGCCCCTTATTTTCTTCCGTACTAAACAATTTCCTAGAATGTCTGGACCTGTGGTGAGATATCATGCTCAGATGAAGGGCTTGGACTCTGATATATCTCGGGTCCGCCGTCGGATGGCAAGGCTTGAGAAAGAGTATGGCGTTTTGGCCTTGAGCTTATTCGGTTCTTATCCCGAAGAGACGGTGAAGTGGATCGAGATCTCGGCGCTGAGTCGCCAGCTTGATCATTTGTTGCTACAGAGAAACCATCTGGCCAACTCCTGGTATGAGGCCGAGGAAATTTGGGACCATTCTCAAGATGAGTTTGACAACTCTCCTCAAGGCCTAGCTAGCATAATGGTAAAGAATGCTCGGCTCGTGGAGCGCGTTAGGGTTCTTACTACGGAAAACAATAGGCTCTCCTCGGAGAATGACGATTTGGTCGCCATGAACGATTCCTATCAAGCTAGGTTGAATTGTTCTGCTCGTATTGCTTTCTCTCGGTCTGGCAGTTCGGTTTTTCCGCCCATTGATCCTTAGATTGAGCTGGTTTCCTTATGTATTTCCCCTTTTGCCATTTGTGTTTTATCTTCTGTATTTGATGAAACAGTTGTATCTTTTCGTGTCTCGTGCCTGTCTTGTGAACCATTGTAACGCTTCGTATTTTGTGCCTTTTGATTCTCTATAAATGCTCCCTATTGCCTGTATATCATTATCAATTTCTACCTCTCTCTTGTTTTATAATTTGCTTGTGTGAGAGATGGCTCCCATCACTAGGTCTGCCTCCAAAAAGAAAGCCCTTATGAAAGAGGAGCCTACCTTTTTGCTACCTCGTCCCCCTGGCTTTGGGGAGGAGGATTTGACTCCTCTTCAACTAAAAGAAATTGAGATGTCATGGCTGAAACATGATCTCATGTGTGCTCGGACTGAAGCGAGGAGGTTTAAACAATGTTGGGACGAGGAGGGCACTGCTCGTTTCAAGGCCGAGCAAAAATGCGAGTCTCAGTCTTACGCCTTGAAACAGGCTGAGATGGCGATTTCTCGTTTGGTTAGGGAGAAAGAGCGTCTGGAGGAACTTTTGGCGAAGAGGGACGTTGCTATGGGGGATAGTTCGAAAAAGTAGGATGGGTGTATTTTCTTTTTCTGTTGTATTGTTTGTGTTTCCCCCTTTGTGGATGAATAAAACTTGTCTTGCATTTGATTCTGTCCTATTTTATTTCCTGTTTGCTTCTCTTTTATGTTTCTGATCATACACCGAACAATATGCCCGGTTATCCCCCCGGAGAGCGTTGTTATACTTGATGCTTCCTGCCATCAAGCTAGAAACGGTCTTCGTCCACTTTGTTCGGTGTGCCCTTGTGTTAAGGATTGACTTGGGAGTTGAGGAACTTTAATCGGGGGATATTCTCGGTGTGATAGTAGTGGTAGCGTATGTAAGAAGCTTTTCGTGGTAGGGTCCATTGGCCGTTTATTTAGGTCTAATGATGTGAACTGCCTTGGGTAGTGGGATACGCGCTGACGTGGCGAAATCTGGAGCGTGTATATGTTAAAAAAGAGCAGCGGTTGTTGACTTTCGTATGGTTGGAAAAAGATAAACCTCTGTTACACGAAAGGACGGTTATTATTTTATTCCTTTTGTGACTCCACTCCTTTTAATTGTGCCAAGTAATCCTGTTTATTTTTATCACAGAATTCGCTGAAGAAAATATCTCTCTCTCTAAAGCATATTCTTCCCACCAAAAAGGGAAAGAGTTCGGCCGTTTAATCTAGGGTTTCGTGGTTGTGTTGGAAGACCTGCTGCTGTTCGCGCTTGCTTGCTCATAATGATTACTGTAAGTGATATTTGGCTTTCCCCTCTTCCCTCTTTTAGGAGTTGTATTTGATTTGTCGTTGTGGTCAGAGGTGTGTTGTTGGTATATGGTTCAGGTTATCTATATATGTCTGATGATTCTGATGTAATGTGCATGGGGGGGGGGGTGGTAGCTTTCGTTCTATTGATGTGGTTCTGGTGTGTGTATTTGGTTAGTATATTGATAAACTTTTGATGATCTTTGTATAGGAAATTTTGACCCAAAGTGTGGCCCAAGTTGGCACATTCGTGGAGAAAGATTTTAAAGAACTCGCCGGAATACCTGACAACATACGTATCCGGCTTCCTATTTCTGACGAGGAGGTGCTGGGATTTGTACCTGCCGGCGAGGTGGCCGTGCGTTCTTCGGCATTCTTCACTGGGGGTCTTCGACTGCCCTTTACAAACTGGGTGGCTTCGTTCTTTGAGGCCGTCCAAATTGCTCCGGCCCAACTGGCCCTAAATGGTTACCGTACTCTGAATGGTATCCAAAGGCTATCGGAGTTGTCCGGAATACCGATTGAACTGAAGGACGTCTTTGGAGTCTATAGTTTGAGCTTTGAGCGTCGCAGCTCGTATTTGAAGACTCTGCGTGCCTTTTGCCGGCTCGTTATCGGTTTGCCGGATACCAATAAAGAGCGTAATCTTGGTATTGTAATTGCTTCCGGTGCATGGGGTTGTGCGGGACACCAGATTCCTGGACCGGCGACCAATGCTCCCATCATGCCAGACCTCGGTGCCCCCAATGTAGAGGCCCTGTTAGCTCTTTGGAAATGGTGGGGGCCTGGACCTACGCCGGATCCTGCGAGTCGTACGGCTCCCATGTTGCTCGGTTACCCTATGGGGTCGGTGACCAAGGGAAATCCGGCACCCGAGATCCCCAAAGAGCCCGAGGAGGAATTCTTAAAGGTGGTCCAAGCTCGATGTGCTACTCGGCTTGGGAAAAAAGCCGTTCGTTCTAAGCGTCGTGCAGCTGACCCTGTCGTTGAAACAACGAAGAGGGCTAGGGGAACCGATACATCGGTTACCGAGGAAGATGCTAACGTTGGTTCGGGCGAGGGGGTGTTTGCCGCTGCTCAAGGGGATACCGCCGAGGATGCCGCTGCTCCGGGCGAGGTATGTGTATATGTATTATGATTTTCTTGTCTTTTGGTTGTTTGTCGTATGGGTCGCTAGTGCTTTGCTTTATTAGTCATTTTGTTTCAGCTACTGACTTCTTCATTGGTTACCCTCGCTCTTGCCCGGTCTATGGGCATTATTGTGTTTCAGGGGTCGGTCGACGATGTATTCGGATATATGAACCTCTTGACGAGCATGGGAGAGGGGACGATGACTTTGCCTGTCATCTCGCCTATCCCCACCGAGGGTCCGATAGATTTGCCCGTTTGCTCGCCCCTCCATACTGAGGAAGAGATCGAGCATAGGGCCCCTGAGATTGAGCAGTTGGAGGAGGACGTGGGGGTGGAAATGGAAGGCAGCGAAGAGATTGCCGGGGATGTTGTGACGGGTGTCGAGGATGAGGCTCTCGACGGATCCGAAAAGGTGTTGGTTGACGGGGTCGCAATGACCCGGTACATTGACCGATGTAGGGGTGAACTGCTGGATCAACCGAGAACGCTGAAGATGGGGTATACAGCTCTGAAACCCCATGTGTTCAAGAATGCAGAAAAACTATCTGCCCAACCTACAATGTCAGTTATAGAGCAGCCCCACGCGGATGCGCTGAGGGTACGTGGGGCTCGTATTGCACTAGATAGGTTTGGTACTTGTATTTTATTTGGAAACTAATGTGTTGAAGTGCAGATTGCTGTGAGTGCCGTGGCGCTACGGGATCAGCTGGGAGCTCTAGGGGCTGAGAAAGAGAAGCTGGTGGCCGAGAAGGAGAAATTGGTCGCCGAGAAGAAAACCCTGGGCGAGAATTATGACAAACTGTCGGTGGACTTCCTGCACCTGACCGAGGATGTCGAGAAATTGAGGGTGGAAAAAGAGAGCATGGCCGCTAAGTACGGCGAATTAGAGGAGGAGAACTTGCTCCTGGCTGAGGACGTGGAAACCGAAAAGGCTAAGGTGTCTGCCTTGAAAACGGCACAGGCGGAGGAGCGGAAAAAGTTAGCGATGATGGCCAACTTTTTTGTATACTGCGCTCATGTGCGGGCGCTCAATTTCGCGAATGTTCCTCTGTCGGATAGGGCGTGGTCGGAGTTGGTGTATCCGTGTCCGCATGGTGCACCGCCGAAACCCTTGGACTGGGCGAATCTTCGTGAAGAAGAGCTTCCTCGGCTACCGGGGCAGACAATTTCGACAGCACTGCGTTCTCACTCCATGTCGACCTCGTCCACTCCTCGACCGGGTGCTACTGTTGTTCCCCCACCAATATCTCAGGTGGAACCTTGACTATCTTTCTAGCATTGTGTAATTTTTTTTTATTTTTTTTTTTTTTTATTTTTTTTTTTTTTTAGCTAGAAACAGATTCTTTTGGGGAAGAGATAATATAGGTGTTGTGGTTTCTCTCTGTTGGGCTTGCTTGGGTTAATTTCTTTTGATGGTTGTCATATTTTGAAGGATATGAAAACAAAATATTGTCAGGTACCAAATAACCCCCTTGCCATGGTGGTCTGGACCTCGCCTAGTCGTAGTGTAGGTGACGTAATGGAAGAATTGGAAAGATCTAACGCGTCCCTTACCGCGAAATTGACTTGTGCCTATCAGGAAATCGAGGGTCTGAATATTCATATTTCCAACCTGGCGATCCGGTTACGTGATTTGGGAGAGAAATTTAGTAAAAAGACCGCCCATTATACGGCAAATAAGGGTAAAGCAAAGGAACTTCTCAGTGCCCTACGACGCTCTCGTGATGAAGCCCGAGGTCGTGTGACGAGCTTGAGCTTGAGCTTGGTCCTTGGGGCCGTTTTCGAGGACGCGGATCTGCTGCTATCCTTTGCCAAAGCGTATTGGGCCCGAGCTCGCGCCTTAGAGGTGCTGGAGCATATAAAAGGAATGAGTGGTGTGTCCCGGGCGGAGCGCATGGTAGATGCGAAGGCCGGGGTAACTGAAACCACTGTTGCCCTGAACCGAATCGATGCGGTCATTCGTGAGCGTTTGGGGACGCAAATTAACTCATTGCGAGATATTCATTTTGCCGATGTAGTAGAGACTTCGGCGTCTGTTGAGGGGTTGTCGGATTAATAAAATAGCTTGTTTTGTCGTCTTCTTTGTAGCTTGTATAAAAAATTCTCTCTTTTTTTTTTTTTTTTAGCTTTTTTTTTTTTTTTTTTTTTTTTATTCATCTTTTCTCGTTCTTCTCCCCTGACAGGTGGCCCTACATTGTTTTGATGAGCAAAAATGTCAAATTGACCGACCAATGTGCTCGACTACGGACCAAGCTGAAAACCCAGGCGGCCTCTTTTCGAGAATACGTTCGCCGTGCCGAGCATGCTGTTGAGGTTCAGGAGCGTCGTTTGGATCGATATTGGCGTGCAAAGGGCGAGTACTTCGGCAAATTAAAGTTGCTTGTGACCAAGGCCAACGTGTTGGTGAAGTATTTCCGTTTGTCCCGCGCCAGATACGATGCTTCCGCAGCTGTGATTGAAGCTCGCCGTGACCTCTCCTTTGACGATGATCGCCGTAAAGCGGCCTCGGATGCTCACGAGTCCGCCAAAGAAGCCGAGTTCAACGCGCGGCTTCAGACGCTGACTTGTGTTGGGGCTCATACGACCAATTTTGATGCCCTCATTTCTGAGGAACGTTTTGATGGTGATGAGTCTGATGGGTACACAACGACGGATGACGAAGAGATTGAGCTCGGTCAGTTACCGTCGTGCTCCTCCTGCAGTAGCTCTTCTTAAATGAATCTCTTTAGTGGCGTTGATCTTCTTGTTGCCTCCGTAATGCGGGCGAGGACTATATATGTGATTTTTTTATTCCTGTTTTGTACCTTTCCATTGCCGTATTGCTATTTAATTGATTGGATCGATTTTTCCTTGCTAAATCATTTGTTATTTCGTTATTCCTGTTTTGGAGATGCTTCTTGTTGATATTTTGTTGCTTAGATTGATTCTCCTTCATTGTTTTAGCCAATTTATATTGCATCGCCGTCGTAAAGTGGACCTGAATAATTCCTTGCATTGTACCTGCATATAAATTTCATAGTATTCCTAGGCGTTCCTTCGGTAACACGCCATGTTGGGAATTTCATAGTATGCCTAGACGTTCCTTTGGTAACACGCCATTTACGGACTTTCATTGTATTCCTAGGCACTTCGGCCATGCTGGGAATTTCATAGTATGCCTAGACGTTCCTTTGGTAACACGCCATTTACGGACTTTCATTGTATTCCTAGGCACTTCGGCCATGCTGGGAATTTCATAGTATGCCTAGACGTTCCTTTGGTAACACGCCATTTACGGACTTTCATTGTATTCCTAGGCACTTCGGCCATGCTGGGAATTTCATAGTATGCCTAGACGTTTCTTTGGTAACACGCCATTTACGGACTTTCATTGTATTCCTAGGCACTTCGGCCATGCTGGGAATTTCATAGTATGCCTAGACGTTCCTTTGGTAACACGCCATTTACGGACTTTCATTGTATTCCTAGGCACTTCGGCCATGCTGGGAATTTCATAGTATGCCTAGACGTTCCTTTGGTAACACGCCATTTACGGACTTTCATTGTATTCCTAGGCACTTCGGCCATGCTGGAAATTTCATAGTATCCCTAGACGTTCCTTCGGTAACACGCCATTTACGGGATTTCATAGTATTTTAGGCACTTTGGCCATGTTGAGAATCTCATGGTATTAGTAGACAGCATAATAATATATTTTATTCATTCAAAAGAAGAAAGATAACATCATTAAGCAAGAAGGGTAAGGTAGCACCTGTACTTGTACTTGTATTCGGAGCATTGCCTATATGTAGTACTTCTTTAGGTTAGCCACGTTCCAAGAATTCTTTTCCCCTCGGCTGTTGGCGAACAGGACGCTTTTGATTTTGTAAGAGACTGGACTTGTTCGCTTGACGATTTCGTATGGGCCTTCCCAGGTAGGGCTCAGTTTGCCATGTATTTCGTTGCGGGTATAGACCGTCACTCGTCGCAGCACCAGTTCTCCTACCATGAATTCTTTAGATCCTTTTACTCTCTTGTCATAGGTTTGCTTTACGCTTTGTTGGTATTTAGCTAAGGTAAGGGCCGCTATCTCTCGTTTCTCGTCTATCATGTCGAGCTCTTCTCTCATTCTTTGTTCATTATTTCCCTGCTCGACCAACGTCGTTCGGAGCGTAGGTAGCCCGATCTCTGTCGGTATGACGGCCTCAACACCGTATGCTAAGCTAAACGGGGTTTCCTTGGTGCCCGTCTTGGGTGTAGTTCGGCACGACCATAAAACGTTGAGTAGCCGCTCGGGCCACCTCCCCTTTGCCTGTTCAAGGGTGGTCTTGATGCCGTCTAATATTGTTCGGTTTGACACTTCGGCTTGCCCGTTCCCTTGTGGGTATGTCGGCGTCGAATAGAATTTTCGGATACCGAGTTCCTCATACCACAGCTGTAAATTGGCATCTTTGAACTGGGTTCCGTTGTCGGCGACTATAGCGTACGGTATACCGAACCTAGTTATGATGTATTCCCAAATGAATTGTTTGACGTTGCTGGCTTTGATTTCTCGGAGGGGTTTAGCTTCGACCCATTTGGTGAAATAATCAGTCGCAACGATCAGATATTCCACATTCTCGGGTGCTCTTGGGAGTTTACCGACCAAATCGATTGCCCATTGAGCGAACGGCCATGGCGCTGATACCGGGGTCATCATAGATGTAGGGAGCCGTGGTATCTTGGCGAATCGTTGGCACTTGTCGCATCGTTGGACGTATGCATCGGCGTCTCGCTTGATATAGGGCCACCAATAACCTTGGGTCACTGCCTTGTTTGCAAGGGATCGCCCTTTGATGTGTGCTCCGCAAGATCCTTCGTGGATTTCTTCCAAGACCGGCAGTTGTAGCTCGGTCGGAACGCACAGTAGATATGGTCCCCGGTAACTGGATTTGTATAGTTTATCGTCCTCGGATAGCCAGAAGCGAGGAGCTTTTCTTGTAATTTTCAGCGCTTTTATCTTGTCGATCGGAAGCGTTCCATTTCGCAGATAATGGGTCATGTCCTCCATCCATCCTAGTTCGTACTGTATCGATGTTACCCGGTTTACCCTTTTTATGATGCTCGGGGTCGGCAGTAGTTCCACGGTGATCGACCGGGTGTCGGACAATGTTAGTGTCGAGGCTAGGGTGGCCAATGCATCGGCATGTGCATTCTCGGTGCGATTGATTCTTACTAACTCGCACTGTTCGAAGGTTGCCATCAAGCTTTGGACTTTCTCTTGGTAGAGGATCATTCTATCATCTTTCGCTTGGTACTCGCCGATGGCTTGATTGACGATGAGCATGGAGTCTGAGCTTGCAATTAAGTGGGAGCATCCGAGGGACCGGGCAATAAGCATGACATTTATCATGGCCTCGTATTCTGCCTCATTGTTGGTAGCTCGGAAGCCCAGTTTTATGCTTTTTTCGATGATTGCTCCCTCGCTGGACTTTAGGACGATCGCTGCTCCCGATCCGTCCTTGGTGGCTGATCCGTCGACATGTATCTGCCAGTGTGATTGTGGAGAGAGTGCCAAAGGCTCGTCATAGCCTTCGGTGAATTCTGCGACGAAATCGGCCAGGACTTGTCCCTTTATGGCGTGGCGGGGTGCGAACTCGATATGAAATTGGGATAGCTCGACCCCCCAGGCGGCAACTCGGCCGCTAATGTCCGTCCGTCGAAGCGACTCTTTAATATGAAATTTTGTGTATACCCGGACCTGATGAGCTATGAAATAGTGTGGCAACTTCCTGGTTGCGACGACCAATGCCAGACACAGCTTTTCCAAGGGTAGATAACGTGTTTCGGCTTCGACCAGAGTCTTGCTGATGAAGTAGATCGGAAATTGTTCGCGACCTTCTTCTCTCAGGATGACCGCGCTCACAGCTGTAGAGGAAACTGCTAGGTAGCATGCCAGAATGTCTCCTCTGTTCGGCCTTACTAGCAGTGGCAATGTCCTCAAGTACTCTTTGAGATTGTTGAACGAAGCTTCACATTCCGGGTCCCAGACGAATTTTCTATCCTTCTTGAGTGATTCGAAAAATGGCCGTCCCTTATCTGCGGATCGGCTAATGAACCTGCTCAGCACGGCCATCATTCCCGTGAGCTCTTGTACCTGTTTCTTATTCTTGGGCGCCGCTAGGTTTCGTAGAGCCGTTATTTGATCGGGATTGGCCTCTATTCCTCGTCGGCTAACCATATGTCCCAAGAATTTCCCTTTGCTGATGCCAAATGCACACTTGCTCGCATTGAGTTTCAGTTTGTGCTCACCCAGCGTTCGGAAAACGTCCCTGATATCTTGAAGGTGGGATGTGGCTCTTTCGCTTTTGACGACCATGTCGTCTATGTATACCTCCATTGTTTTCCCTATATGATCTCGACATACCCGTGTTATCATCCTTTGGTATGTTGCCCCCGCATTGCGTAGACCGAACGGCATTACCGTATAGCAATAATTTCCCAAAGGCGATATAAATGAAGTCTTTTCTTGATCCTCACGGGCGAGGGGAATTTGATGGTATCCTGAGTACGCGTCGAGGAAGGTCATCCGTTCTGCTCCCGCTGTTGCGTCCACCAGTTGATCGATCCTTGGAAGGGGAAAGTGGTCCCTCGGGCAGGCTTTGTTGAGGTTGGTGAAGTCTATACAGACTCTCTCCTTCCCGTTCTTCTTGGGGACGACGACCGGGTTGGACAACCATTTTGGATAGTAAACCTCACTTATGGCTCCAGCCTCCAATAGCTTTTGTACTTCAGCGATTATAGCTGCTCTGTGCTGTACGGAGACTTTCCTGCTCCTCTGTGCTATTGGCTTGTACTCGGCGTTTACACTTAGGTGGTGGCATGCTGTATTGGGGTCTAGGCCCGGCATGTCTTTAGGACTCCAGGCGAATTTATCAGTGTTGTTGAGGAGGAACGCTTCCAACTCCTCGGATTCCTGTTTTGGAAGGTTGTCGCCGAGGAGGAAGTAATGCTCCTCGTCCATATCTGGTATATACACTTTCCTGAGTGTCTCTCCTACTTGTTCTTCGACAACCCTTTCGGCTTTGGATATTTGGCTGATCAGCTTCTTTGTGCTGGTGGGTTGTTCCACAGTGCTTCGTTGTTGTTGGAGAGTAGCGGTGATGTCCTCGCAGCGTCTTGAATCTTCTTGACATCCTCTGGCTGTCTCGATCGCCCCCCTATCATTCAGGTATTTGACCTTTTGGTGATAGGTCGAGGGTATGGCCTTCATGGCATGTAACCAAGGTCGGCCCAATATTGCGTTGTGCCCGGAGTGGTCGTCGACCACTAAAAACTCCACGGGAACCGACATGGACCCTGTTGTGACACTGAGGACGATCTTACCCAAAGGTTTGGTCGTTTCGGAGATGAATCCGATCAGTGTGACATCGGTAGGCTGAAGATCTTGCAGCTTGAGTTCCATCTTGTCGAAGAGCTCCTTGTACATGATATCACAAGAGGCTCCTTGGTCGACAAGTACCCTGCTGACTGTGTCTAGGCCGATTTGAACACGGAGGTTAATGGCGTCTCCGTGGGGGTAAACCACCCCTTCTTCGTCAAGATCCGAGAAAGAAATGGGCGGATGTCGTCGTGGTGTGCATTGTCGTTTAGAGGTCGACGCCTGTGATGTCTTGGCTACTTGACCAAAGTGGGCTAGCTGCCGTTGTCGTGATCGTTCCCCGCCTGGGCCCTTGGGTCGTGACATATGAACGACATTGATCGTTTTGCCTTGCCGGTTATCAGATCCCTCGATGGCCAGTTGTTTGCCTTTATTCCCAGCTCCTTTGATGAACTTGGCTAGGTATTCTGCATCGCCCCACTGGTTCATTCTCCATCGCAGGTTACGGCAGTGCTCAGTGAGATGGCCATGATCCTCGTGATATGCGCAGAAGAGCTTGGAATCTCTCTGATTGGGGGGAGAGATGATCGGTTGTGGTCGGGAATACCAACTTTCCCTGCATATATCCTTGAGGATATCTTCAGCAGACAGGTTGAAAGTGTATCGCAGCTCGACCGGTCTGAAAGTGTTTCGGTGTTCCCTCTCTTGGGGCCGAACCTGTTGAAAGGGCTTGGGTGGCCTCGGGTAGGCGAGCTGGAGCGGTTTATGTTCGTTGGTCGGTGTTTGGTATGCGATCTGGAGCGGTTTGGGTTCTAGTGCTCGTGGTCGCTCTCCCCTGCTATGGACCTCGGGCTCTTTGCCCTTTCTGGTCGGTTGGAATGCTTCTCCCTGGTTATTTCTAACTCTTTTGCGACCCACCTGTGCCTCGCGGACCGACTCTCTTCTCGGTAGAGTCCGGTTGAGAAAACGCAATTCGTCGTTTTTATCGGTGAGGTGAGTACAATAGGCTAGCAGGGAATCAGTGGTTGGGAAGTTTTTGCCTATGAACTTCCTTCTCGCCCAATAGCCATTAGGGATGGAATTGATAAAGTTTTGGATGGCTATATTATTAGCATATTGTGGAATCTGGTTTGCTACGTCGATAAAACGTATGCAGTAATCGTTGAGCCTTTCATTTGGTATCATCGTCATTTTAAGAAGGGTTTCGATACTAACCTTCTTTTTCCGATGAGCGGCGTATCGGGTGGAGTACGCTCTTAGCAGTTCTGCCCAGTTTCTAATGGAGCCCCGTGGTAAGTTATGATACCATGACGAAGCCTCTTGACCCAAGCTGTTTTTGAAAAATTTGCACATCAGTGCATGGTCATCACTCCACAGTTCCATCTTCGTCTTGTAGTGCCTCAGATGGTCGATAGGGCAACTCTTCCCGTCATAGAGCCTGAATTCGGGGATGACGAATCCCATAGGATTGCGGTACCGCGTGATCTGTTCAGCACACGGGGTTTCTTGGCATACATTCCAAGCCTGTTGGAACGCGTCATCCGTGACTTGGTAGGGGGGGGTATCCTCCCTGATGTGGTGGTGGGCCATATCCCTCCCCGATCCTGTATTCGGGATATCTATCGTCCTTCGTGTTTGTGTGGACACGTTCAATATGAGTGTTCGGATGGACGATAGTTATTGGGACATTGCCCCCTTGGTGGGGGACTCTTGTATCGGGTCGCCGACCCGCTGCCTCCAGGGCGGCCCTGTAGGCAGAATCTTCCACTTCATGGCGTGGGTCTTTGTCGGGTTGGATAACTGGCAATACGATGCCGGCCGCTGTCATGGCCGTCATGCATGCCGCCAGCTGAGCTTGTAGCTGGGTGTAGTTCCTTTCATCGGCTGATGGAACGACATGTTGTACCTCCACTGTGGGTGGTGTAATCATCCTCGGAGAATTAGTCGGCAGTCGGGGCGACTGTCCGAGTACCTGCTCCTCGGGCATACCAAACTGACGGGCCTCGCCCGTTTGTAAACGAGCACCGGAGTTGACCGAGGCCGTAGGCAAAGGGACTCTTGAGCTCGGCCCTGCTTGGGACCCGGTTAAGCGTTTTCGTGCACGCCTTAATACGGGCACGTCTTGTTCGTCCTCCGAAGACGAAAGGTGTTCGTCGACAATCCCTTCGATGAAATGTCGGGGTGGTTCGACCGGTTGTTCTTGGTTGATGTAGGAGGTTGTTGGTTGGTTTCCGGATTGGATAGCTTCATATCTGTCGCGGATAGCGAGTAGATCATCGAGGTCTTGTTGGCTAATTCGCGTGTTTTGGTTATTGGTCTCTACTATCTCGGGATGGGTTTCCTCTACATTAGTAACCATTGTCGCTCGTCTGGCAGAGTATTGGTATTCGAATTCTAAACTAGTTGGGAACTAGATGATTCCCGGAGACGGCGCCATTTGATAAGGCCATAACTTTGGTCGGTTGCGTTAGGCCTTTCAACAATGATATAATGATAAATAAACCACGAGTAAATGATACTTCCTGATCTCTATTATTGCTCGGATTATTGTCCTTATTCGGACTATTACATTTGCTCGGATCAGTATTTCGGTTTTACGATTATGCTCGATATAACTATTTAATCTCTCGTCTTGATCTTTCTCCTCTTTTATTCGGTGCTCGGCTGTCTTGTCTCGGTTTATTTCTCGAAGTGATATGCTTTGGTTAGTTTCTCTCTTTTCTTAACTTCTCTCTATATTTTTTGGATAGATTTTCTGGTCCTTTTCTAGGAGGGGTAGTTGGCTATTTATAGGCAACTGCGCCTTCTAGGATATTGACAAATGTCTTCATTCCAGGGAGTTTTCAGACGAGGGTCCCCCTTTTATTGGGCTTGGGCTTTAGGGTAGTAGCACCTCAATTCCTTATAAAAAGTATGAGATGACCCATTTAAGCGTTGGATACCCATTTATAAAGTGGGTTGATTATGACCCGAATAAAATATTCGGGTCTGATTTTTATGTTCTATCAGTAAGTGTAACCGACTTTCAATGCGGAACTCTCGTACTTCCTTGATTTTTGTGGAGTAAGTGAGATGCCAACTGGATATTATAATCTTAACATATGGAATAACTTATCCAGAGTCATGACATAACTACGAGTTAACTCGTGGATTTTAAACAAACGAAAAAACCGGTTGAACTTAATAACTATGCATCGGTAATATGCGCAAGCACAACATTGATATCCATCCATAAAAAAGTTCATGGGTCATCAAATTAAATGTAACATTTTACATATAATCCATTTGCTTCACGGATCGCAAGTGATAGCACATAAATTAAATGTTCTACATGCTTATTAATACGTGTTATATATATTTGGGTCGGACTCGCATGGATTCTTTGGTATGAGTTTATTAAAATAAAGTAGTAAGTAATTATATAAAATTTATAGAGTCAATTGAGACACGAAAGGTCTAGCATGAACATATCTAAGAGCATCCGTACCAGCTAACTCAACCATTTACTAAAACCTAAAACCGTTTACATTTACATAAAATTCCAGCTTCCTTATTAATTTCCTTTACATTATTTTTTTTTATTTTTTTATTATATTTTAATAATCATAACAATATTACAACCATAAAAATATGGACTCGTTTATTACTATTGTACTTCCTCCGTCCCTAAACAAATATCCCCTACGAAAATACATGCAACTTTGACCATCAAAATTTTTATATCAAAATTACCGAAATGAAAAAATTGAAAATTTCATCATATAGTTCTAAACATAAACTACGTGATTAAATTTTGAAATAATTTTTTTCGGCAATCTAAATATGAAAAAATTATAGGTCAAAATTGTACGTATTTTCGTATGATACATTTGTTTAGAGACGGAGGAAATATTAATCTAGGAATCATATGCATTCGTCATGTATATGAGTGAATCTTGTGTTTCGTTAAATTTAGTTAATTTATAATATTTATGATGCATGTCACTTTTTATATCATAATTATCAAATTTTAATAAAAAATATGTTTTGAGAAATCAGATGAGCGTGTTATTACTAATAGTACCATTAACATTTATTATTATTATTATTAATAATATTATACTAAGTATAAAAGAATTAGTAAAAAATAAATAACAGAAACCTCCTCCTCCATAAAACCATTGGCGCCCATTTCTTCTGTTATTTTATTTATTATTATTCTCTCTCTCTCTCACACACACACACACACACACACACTAGAAAAATAAAAATGAAAAAGAAATGGGGGAATTAATTGTGTGGAAATTATGAAATGATAATGATGAAAATGGGAAAGAAGAAGAAACAAATATTAATACTAACAAAATCCACTTCCATTTTTTTGTTGGCATTATCTGTTTTTATATCTGCTGCTCTGCTTCTACATTTCTTAGGAACTTCTTCGTCTTTTTCATCTTTATCGAGTTTGGTTCGCTATAAATCCCGTCTTAATGTCTTTCCAAATCCCACCTATCTTCATCATCCATTTCACAAGGTTGCTTCCTTGCTTTTTTTTGTTATTTTCTTTTTTTAATTCTTTGTTTGGTTCCAGCTTTTAACCTCATTTTTGAATTTGTTTCAATTTATTATTTTTCGTTTGGTTGATGGGCTTTAGGAAGTTACCTTTTTTTGTGAGTTTTGGGGGGTTTCTGATTGCTAGTATACTTTTATAAAGTTAGTTTCTTTGGTTATTTCATCTTTAAAATATGAGCTTTTTTTTATGGGTTTCAAATGACAACATCTCTTTATAAGAATTTATACATTTTTTATATTTATTTTTTTGCTAATAAGTTGCATTGCACTTTTCCAACCACCTTAGAAGACTACTCGCTCCTTCCTTGATTGTTTGGCCTATACAATGCCGTAATGAAGGATTTGGTTTTTTTATAGGCCAAACAATTTGGGACGGAGGAGTGTTTTTTTATAATTATTTTTATCCTTATGACCTCATAACTTGACTTCACATTTCTTTTTGTTCCTAAATTCCAGTCTTCATTCTTATGCATTTTACCCTTAATTGTGTTCACCTCGTTACAATAGGGATAGAGTATTGTTCAGTTGAAACGCTTTGGCTTATAATCTGTACTTTATTGGATTTCAGAAGATCAGTACCTATCCGACAAGTAAACCCTTTGTTTCTCTTAGCTTTCTTGTTTATAAGTTGCATTGCATTTGGTAAAGATTAGTTATATCTTTGGTTTGTTTTCTACCTTGAAGAGGCTAGGAGACTAGGAGTTTAAGCTAAATGATCCCAGCTTTTTTCTACCCCAAATAAGTCAGCCTGTTCACATAAAAGCTTTATTTATTACATGACTTGTGATTAAAAAGTAAAAAAAAACAGCCTGTTTGCTTAGAAGATACAAGCAAACAAGCCCCTTAGGAAAGCTAAATTGAAACATGCCTACAGCTGGATGAGGATATGAAATCGGCATGATTAGGTATTTGTAATGATATCGGATCTTTACGAGCTAAGAATAAGCAATTGTATTGAAGAGGAACTGATCTTTCTATTTTGATGCGATTTTTGTATATTAATCTCTAAATGAAAGGATTACAAGAATGGTAAAGTTACTAAAATGCAAAACTAAAAGGAAATTCAGAAACGCAAAATGCAGATAAAGAAAATATGACCTCAGTTTTTGCATAAACATATACTCTGTGTAATCTCTTCTCTATAAAGCTGGGGTGTGTAATAATGTTTATAGTAATTGCTAAAGTGACCCTTGACTGAGCAAAACATGCTCTATAAAGTCTAAATACCCAAGCCTTCTGATTACTAAGTTACTAACAATTAAGCCTCTGATCTAAGATAATATCTTGACCAACTTTCTCGCTCTCTTTCTTTAGATCTAATATGTGTGCTTTCTTTACGTTTTTTATGGTCTTCGTTCTATTGTTTTCATATCGTAAACTTGGGCCAAGAGATTCATTACAGTATTATAATGGGTATGTTAGCATTTGTGTTGTCCTACTTAGGCTTTATAATTAGAATCCATCTCAAACCACCGTTGGATGAATTTTTGGTATGTAAACGATTGATACAACCTTGTTATTATGTTAGATGGAACACTGCTTGTTCATTGGTTCAAAATTTCGTAGAATAAAATTGTATTTCTAGAGAATTGCAGTATGCGTTTAGATTAAAGAAATTTCTGATATAGCTTCAACCTAGAGCACAATAAGATTTCTTGAAGCAGGAGAAGATTTAGACTAATTGGTCAGTTTTTTCCTATTCTGATAGAACGGAGAAGTTGAAGATGAGAAGCCAAAAGGAGTAGCAAATATATCGTTTTCAGCTACTTTCACGGATTTACCAGCACCAGAGTTAGAATGGGAGGAGATGACCCCAGCTCCCGTGCCACGTTTGGATGGTTACACTGTTCAGATTAAAAGCCTTTTGTATGTATTTGCAGGTTATCAAAATCTTGATATTGTAAGTTTCTTGCTCAAACCCCTTTGAACGTTCTTATATAACATGCAAGTCCCGCACAAATTGGAATTCACAATGTCACTAGATTAATGTACTCGTATCTTCAAATTTTCGATAATGTTTTGTCGTATACTTCCTGAGGGGTGGTTTAGTTTTATTTTCCTTACTAAGCATCATTTATTGGCTTAAAAAAGTACCCATATTATTTCCTAGCCTTAAAGAGTGTAGCTTATTTGCATAGAGGCTGTTTGCGAGCTATCCCAATCATTCGCATCCTTACAATATAATGTACTCGCATATTGGAATGACCAGGCTTGTTTTTTTCACTGATTCGTGATACACTTTTTCAATTCCTTTCAGTCTTTCTTTTGAGAAACACTACTTTCTTCAGTAATCCATAAGCGCATCTTTTAAAATTCTTGCTTTTATCAATCATGCACATAGAGGGAAATTAAGAAATGATGTTATCCTCAAAATTGCTTACTATTTTTTATTCAACCTAGTAAAATTATTTATCCCTCTTGAAACATGTGTGTGTGTGCGTGTGGTTAAAACCTGGTTAGTTGGTTTAATTGCTTATGAACCCTGCAGGTGCACTCCCATGTCGATGTGTACAATTTTACGGACAATACATGGAGTGATAAATTCAATATACCAAAAGAAATGGCGCATTCACATTTAGGAATAGCGACAGATGGGAGATATATCTATGTAATTACGGGACAATATGGCCCACAGTGTAGGGGCCCCATAGCTAAGGCATTTGTGTTGGACACAGAGACCAAAATATGGACGAATATGCCCTCATTACCTGAGCCCAGGTAAACCCTTCTCGAAAGCTTTTGAAAGTCGGGTTTACCATGTTTTATGTCTCTCTTTCTTAGAAGTTGTATTACTAAATAAATAGTTTTCGAGTGTAATGATACGCAAACAGATAATGCTCAAGCATCAAGTCATACAAAATGATGTGGAGGTTCTATATCAGAAATAAAATCAAAGTGGTGGACCACCTTTTCATAAGTTAATTTAATTCGTAAATAGGAGTAATTAGATATTCCTTCTGGAATTTTGGAAAATTCTCGAATATGCCGTTAAAGTTTTTCGTTTTCTATGCAACTCCCCGAAGTCCTATTTTCTTGCAGTTATACTCAAGCTTCGAGTTTTATTTGTTTATATATCATTTCTCATAATTTCTTCACTTTCATAGGGCGGCCTAATCATGTATTCTTATATTTTGAATAGATTACAATACTACTACTAGTTACTTTTCAAAAAAAAAAAAGGAGACAAGCCTTTTCTTGGGATTTGAAACCATTTTTACTATGATTCTTTGCAGGTATGCACCGGCAACTCAGCTATGGAAAGGGAGGCTTCATGTGATGGGTGGAAGCAAAGAGAATCGTCACACACCTGGCACAGACCACTGGAGCATTGCTGTGAAACACGGTAAAGCTTTGGAGACGATGTGGCGAAATGAATTACCTATTCCCCGTGGGGGCCCACACAGGTCTTTAGCTTTTGAAACATTATGTTAGCTTCGTTTCGAAATTTAACGTGGTTTACGATATGAGTTTCCGAGATTCATATTGTTTGGTTGCAGCTCTAAAACTACCTTAAAAAGCAGGAACATTTTTGAGTTTCAGAAAGAACGTCTTGCTGGAAGGTTCTATCTTTTTAAGGCCAAAAACGCAGAGAATATCAGAATGTTAATCTGGGTAACCAAAAACATTCCAACTTTAAAAAATAAAAATTGAGCTTAACCACCTCTTCCTTTTGTGTCAGGGCATGTGTTGCAGTTGATGATAGACTTTACGTAATTGGGGGTCAAGAGGGTGATTTTATGGCAAAACCTGGCTCACCCATCTTCAAATGTTCACGAAGGAAAGAGGTATACAATTGTATTTATTTATATCCATTTTGACTATATAGCTAGCTGCATATCTTTCCTTTTACAAGCTATATTTGTCTTCTTAAAAAATTAGAACGTAATAGATAATATTTTGCAGGTTGTATATGGTGATGTATACATGTTAGACGATGAGAAAAAGTGGCATGTGCTACCTCCGATGCCAAAACCGGACTCCCATATAGAGTGTTCATGGGTTTTGGTAAATAACTCCATTATCATAGTTGGAGGAACTACTGAGAAACACCCTGTGACGAAAAGGATGATCCTGGTTGGAGAAGTTTTCCGATTTGATTTGGACTCACAGGTAAACTTGTGCATATATAGGACAGATAGTTTGGACACGCAGCTTATAGGTTTGTTCAGTTGTAGCTTTTAAATTTTGTTAAACTTGCCAATTTCAAAGGTACCAAAGGTTTGTTTAGTTGTAGGCTTGTAGCTTTTAAGCACTGATTGCTTAGCAGTTTTTCTTTTAGAGTTGTAATCTTTTTGGCTGAGTGATTTAATAAATAAGCTCTTAGGCATTTATATACTTTCTAGTCTGGAAAGCTAGAAGCTTGAAGTTGAAAAGATTTCAACAGTATTTATTAGCCTTAAATAAGTCAGCTCAATTGCTTAAAAGCTGCAGACAACAACAAAAACCACATATACATCGATCTATGGCTAAACACTACACATTTTTATTTTTAAAGCCTAATTCTTGTTAATTTCTGTAACTGTATGCAGGAATGGTCAGTAATTGGGAAGCTTCCTTACAGAGTGAAAACAGCACTGGCTGGTTATTGGAATGGATGGTTATATTTCACATCGGGACAGAGAGATAGAGGGCCCGATGATCCTTCTCCGAGAAAAGTTGTCGCCAATATGTGGAGAACCAATTTGAGCTTGTAATATCCTTCCCATCCTTTCCGGCTTTGTTGGCAGTGAGTTTTGTTTAAAAATAGAGTAAAATGCAGTGTAAATCTTCATCAAGTAGTTACCAAGTTTTTTTATTACCGGTATATATTCATAATATAATCAATTATTCGACAGTAATCGGGAAAAGGACAGAACTTCTTCTATTGTCTAAACGTTGTTGTAAACAACAATATCAATAGCATCATTTTATTGTATTTTGGCTTATCACTTGGCACCTGTCGTATCTGAATTCCGGATTAGATTTGATTCTTTGTTGATTTCAAGTTTATCTTAATGCAAAAGAGAGAAGTACAGAAACTGAACCTGAAACATCATATATTAGAATTAATGTCCCCTCGACATGAATATTTAGATTAGTGATTATGAATGTAGGCTCGTATGAGTTCATTCTGATTTCGGAGTTCAAAACTCAACATGATAGATACAGAGAGAGCCTATCAAATTTACTTGCAATATAAATGGATCATCAAACTGCCTCCTGCTGGTCAGTCTACTTGCCTCGTTCTTCTTTTGTGTTTCCTTGTGTTATGAGCCTTTATTTGACCATCCAACAAAATTACGAAATCGACCAGATTATGGATTGTTGTTCGTTTTATTACTTTTAAAATTAGTTTTTTGGTAAATTTGAAAACGAATTGAAACCAAAGCATGACAGATCGCTTCATAATCTCCACATCCAACTACTGCTTTGGAAAAAGAAATGATAAATTTCATTTGGGCTAATAAAAACACACGTGCTCTACGAATCACATCACACTTGCAAAATAAGAATATAATTGCTATTCAATAAGATGAACACGGCAAAATATAGTGGCAGCAGTTTTGTCATTCTAAGTGAGCCAATGGTCTGTAAAAATTTCTAATACAGTAGAAACTCGATAAATTAATACTCGATTATTTAATAAACTATCTAAGATAATATTTTTGGCCGGTCCCGACTCGGGGATAGGATGCTAAATTAATAATTCGCTAAAATTATAAGATAATACATTTTTGATAATTTCTTTAGACCTCATATAAAATATAAATTAATAATTCCTTATATATAGCATATTACATGAATGATTTACGAAGGTTTTTTAAAAAATGACTCAATTGTCTTTTGTTTTTTGTTGAAATCAATTTCCCCTTGAATCTCGTCTCTAATTTTCCTTAGCATGGTAAGAACTTCTGGTGTTGTTTTCTCATAACTCAACAAGAAATTGTTCAATGTGATTGCCGCTTTAATAGCTTCGTTTCGCAAAGGGGGCTCCATTGTAGAACTTTCATCATCTTTTTCATCGATATCATCTTTATTAATTCCAATAACGCTTTCAATAATTAAGTGGAAGCTTGAAAGGTGTTTGTAAACTAAGTATTTTACTATAAATTAATAAAATATTAATTAATATATAAATTAATAATTATTAATTTATCGATTAATTAATAACTCTTTTAATTAATAAATTTTAGTGGTTCCAAGTGTATTATTTTATAGAGTTTCTACTGATATTGCATACCAGATCAAATAATTCCTACATTTTTTCCTTCTAGAGAGATCTACTAGTCAATCTGAGAGAGAGACACAAAATTTAAGAAATCCCCATCATCCCACATTTTTCTTTTAAAGAAGACAATTTGCCGTCAGCTCATCAAACCATTTACCAATCTCGGAGATCTGAAGTTGGTGCTCTTAGATGTTGAATCTTTGTGGTACATTGTCCATGTCATCAATGTCAAATCTTTGGCGCTCCCTCCCAACCTACGAATTATACCATACAGTGTTTACGAGTGTCCGTGAATTAAATGTAAGAAAAACTCTTGAAAAACATTAAGCAAAAGCTCACCTTCCCCAGATAGTGAGAGTCACATGAGATAAGTTCATCCGCAGTATTCAGCTTATTTGACAGTCTCATCATTCTGAAACAAATATTTGGTCGAACGTCAATCATATGCCATGCCAAAAAAAAGAAGCTAGCGATGAAATTAGGTTGTAACTTGTAACCCAACAAATGCCAAGCCATTTTCAACCAATAGTACTATTAACAGTAGCACAACGGTCTCTACTCTAAACATACAAATTTAGTATAAAATTGTCAAAGTGACTTCTCATTAGTGTATATAAGCATATATAGCTACACTACTTACCGGAAAAAAAGAGAGCATATATAGCAATCATTACCCACGGATGAAGGTATTACTACTTCTTTAATATATTTATCAGTTGATCAATTTACAAATTTTGCTTTTATCTTGTAGCCTAAGATATTTTCTCTCTCTCTCTCTCTCTATCCTTTTAAAGATTCTGAGTTTTCTTCTCCAGCCCCAGTTATCTTATCTTCTCCCTCAACCCTGATCTTCTGATGCAAATCAAGCTTGCACTTGACCACAAAGATCCGTATATCTCCTACTGCACCCTCTCTTCACAAAACAAACTTTTTCACTCCACCCTCTCACTGCACAATCCGAACTCCTCAATCTGTTGGGTGAAATGTAGATACACAAAGACATTACGTAAAGTCTTACGGATGTGGATTTGTGAAGGATGGTAAGCTAGACTATTGAGAGGGCTCTAAGCTTCTTCAAAAACTTCCCTAATACGGTATAGAGTACTGTCTAGTTAAATAAATTTGAGACTATATCATTCACGCGCTTCCCTAACTTTGCAAGTTGTGATAGTTTACATCTTTCAAAAATCTCAAAAGTGGCAATTTACCTCTGGATAGAAGAGTCGATCCGCTCAATGACCTCACAACTCTTGTATTGCTCAGGGTCTTCTAAGAAACTAACCATTCCATCCTTCTGATTTATTGCTGCATGAATCTCGCCATCTTCAATCTAGAAACAAAAACAAAACAAATAAATGTCTAGCGGCAAATACAACCAGAAGAATAGTGATTTTAAGTTAATCATTCTTCAGCTACCATTTGGAGCACATGCATTTCTGCTTCCCTAGGACCACTCAGCTCCACTGTCTTGGCTATATCTTCTAGAGAGAGAGTCAAGTAAGTCTGTGTCAGCCGTTGAATGTTTCGCTTATACATTGATGATAAAACCTGTTTCACCAGTCCAAGATTGTGATCCTGAAAGAGGACGATAAAGAAAATTTGTGTTTCAGATGACAGCTCTTTTAAATTACGATAGTAAAAACACCACCCGCGTTGGTCTCAACTTAAATTGCTTAAGAGTTAATTGAAGTAGATGACGAGAACTTACACTATCAAACTTTTCCTTGTTAGCCTCAATGTATACTTCAACTTCGGAAACTTTTCCCTTACCATAACAAGTTACAAGGTCAAGATAAAGCTGCTCAGAAAAAGAAATAAGTAAGAACCTTTTTTCGGTAAGTAAACTAGTAAAGATCATATCTAGCAAGATTTAATGCAGTAGTAGTAGTAGCGAGAAGAAGAAGATATACATAAAAAAAGATTCTAAAGTAACTGCTTAAAGACCCAAGATAAAGCACCTAAAAATCTAATGTTTATATAGATGGCAGGTGTCGTTTGCCCTTTATAAAGCAAAAAATTCTAAAACAAGGACAGCAAAACAACCTCAAAACATAAATGTAGTTTAGAAGATCTGTATTAAAATAAATAACCTCTTTGTACCTACATTTAGTTACTGGATCGAAAGCTTTGAATTATAATAAACTATATGTTCTATTCAACTGTTACGATCCTGAGTATTACACAGAAACTCAACATCAAGTTCACCCTTTAAACAAAGAGAACATCGAGGGTAATCAATCATCTTTACCTGAGAAAAGTTCTTTAAACCCCTTTGGGCCGTTGCAGCAGTGTACTTGGGGAAACTTGTAGAGAACTGTCATCAGAGAAAACAAAAGTAGTTAATAGAAATCTCAACTAAAGCTTGGGGGGGGGGGGGGGGGAGCAAAATGAGCAAATGCATGATTTACTATAAATAAATAAATAATAAGAATAACATTTTATAGAAGCCATTATTTTAAAATTGGAAACCAGACACTCAAATCAAGGGTTATAGACATACAGATTGGTGCTTTGGAAATACTCAAATACGGTTCAAAAAGGATGTAAATATAGTAGAAATTTATAAGGGAAAGCCGTGTAGACCTGGCCGAGGTGAATCAGTGAGACTAGTATGTACTTTTTGTATGCTTCAACAGCTATAGCACTTAAACTCGACATTGGGGCAGTCACAACCTGGGAGAAGCAAACCATAGGAATGTGTTAAAAACTCCACGGGCGCAAATTTTACAAATATGTGAGGATGTAGAATATAGTGAGGGGAGTAAACACACATTATGTAGAAGCTCTAATGCTCTGGGATAACGTTTCATTCCAATGCATATCATTCCCCTGACAATGTGCGACACATTAATAATTGTCATTAAAATGTCAGTTTACGACCATAAATCAAATTCTATGTGATAAGGTATAGTGTCTGTTAGTGGTAAACAAAAACCATCTGAAAAATCGACCGTTTGTAACTTTAATGGGTTTACAAAAAATCATCGGTTACTACACTAAAAATTAGAATATGTGAGTGAAGGATCCTTCTCTATGCCCCTCTTAGGTGAATTTGTGAAATTGGCTAAACATACTTCTGTAGTTATCTACTTACTAACTTTCTGGTAAAGTAAGCAACTACTATGGAAGCCTTTCAAACTTCACAATACCCCCTATGTATTCTCCTATGATTGGAAATTCAGATGAGCTTAGATATCATTGGTTCTACAAACACAATATAAAAGTGATGGGTGAATATGTGTCCTATAAGTTACTTCCTTACTTTAATTCCTGTTGTCATTGGTGAAATGGTCGCTGTTAAATTTGTGGCAACACTAGAACATTCTAGTGTTTAAAAATTTCTTTAACTATAGAAAACAAGTTTTTATATGCAAACACAACTCAAAATTAATCATTCAAGTTTTACTTAAACCAAGTGCTACTTGCTAAAGAAGCTTCTCTTCTCAAATGCAGCAAAATTGTGTTAACAGCTTACACCGAGAATAAAGTGTAATGGGAGGGAAAGTATAAAGTATAAACCTCTCATTTCCACTAGCATTTTTATAGGAAAGTATATCCTTAGGAAAGTGAGGAAACTCACGTCATCTTATGTGAAGACAATAAACGACTGATAATAAATAAATAAAAACTCACCCATAATAACAGTAGAGGTACAGGTCTTTGGGCTGATCCACTTCGAATATATCATCTTCCAGAATGCGAAAACCAGTTTTATAGCATTTTGATAATAAACAAAGTTGTAGAAAATCCGCATGCAAAGTAGTCAATTGTTCGGGTGATGATTGAAGCTTTTTGACAGCAGTTAAAAGTGGCGCTACACCACGAATAGGAGCTTCAAGCAGCCAAACATAATCCTTGAACCTCTTACAAACATTGACAACTGCAAAAACATAAAAGTAGCTGTTATTTATGATTAATTTCACAAAAAAATACCAACATATCGAAAAAATACCAACATATCAAGTACATTTTTCGGGTGCTAAACGGATCTGCAAAGCGTCACATTCAAGAATAAACTTGGCAACAAGGGGAACAAAATTGTTAGCTTGCTCCTTAGAAACCTGTCCAGGTGTGCAAGCCTCCCTGCAAATAGAAATAATAATAATAATAATAATAATTAATAAAAGGGAAATACAAAAAGGAACGAAATAAGTAGACACCAATTTTTCAGTGTCCTGCACACCACACCCTGTATATAAAGTAACGGGTTATTCTTTTTCCTTAATATCCACAATAAACATGTTTTATTCCGGGGGTTTAAGTTAGTTAAAAGTATATTGGGGATATTGCCTTAGTACCGCAACACTTGAACAGTAAAAAATATTCACTTATTTGACAAAAAATAGTTCTCATCAAAAACAATTAGAGAATATTTGGTTGAAGTTCAAACTTGTCTTATTTGAATTTTTGCTTATAGGTTACGCTGCTACGTTTGATTAATTAAACTGAGGGGACTTAGAAAAACCCTGACCCTAATCCAATTTTATAACACAAAAAAAAAAAAAAAAACTTAAAAAAATAAAAAAGTGTATTCCTGGCTAGAATATGAAACACATATACATGGTCTATATCTTCAAAATCCTAGCCATATAACTAGACCCACCCCCAAATTACTAGTAGTAAAATTGAAGATATTTAGAGTAACAAACACACACAGAACCCTACATTAGTTTCATATATTTGTTCAAAACCTAATGTCCTCCTAAGCCAATGGACCCAACCAAGCAATTAATATTAATATATAAATATTTACGACAAAAGTGGTAAATAGTAACAAGGCTTATAAAACCGTAATCCTATCGGCTAAATATCCAAAATTAAACACTATTTTGAAGCTTGAATATGAAGTTCTGTAAATTAATTAATTAAAAAAAACACACAATAACATACAGGGTATGGTATATATCTTGAAAAAAACAGTAATTATAAACCCTAAACATTAGAAAGAGGGATTTAACAAAACTTAAAAAAAGATAATTGTTGTTTATGAGTAATATTAAAAACTAATTAAATGATTGAATAAGAAGTGTGTGAATAAAGATATAAAACAGTGAAATTGATCCAAAAAAGAGAAAGAAGAGAGAGAGAGAGAGAGAGATACAGGAAGAAGAGGTAACCGAGGGAGTGAAGGGTGGGGTGAAGAAGATCGAGAGTAGATAAACGGGTTGACCCGAATTCAGAAAAGTATTGTTTAAGATGAATAAGTAATTGATTTAAATCATCTTTATTATTTCCTGATAATCCTTTTATCTCTCCCACCACCTTCTCCACCCAACTCATATTCACAATATTCACATTATTCATATTATTCATCTTCTCTCTCTATATCTATCTATATGCTGTATTCTCTTTATTACTTAGGAGGAGTGCTTTTCATTCCCCCACCCTATCATTAATTATTTCTCCATTTCATATCTACCCCCCCACCCCCCACCAACTTTCTTTACTTTCATTATATCCCCCTTTTATTTTCAATTTTACCCTCATTCTTCTTTATCCCCCACTTTTCCCATTTCACTTCTTTTTTCTTCTTTCACTATCAATTTTACTATTACTCTTTTTTTATTTTATTCTTTTTTATTTGTTCCATCTATGTAGTTTGTTAATGCACACAAATCAACCGACTCATAGACGAGAACCCAACCGACTCGGACGAATAAAGAGCGTTATCCACGGTAAGGCGAGCAATGAGACACCTAACAGTAGCCCGCCGCCTAAACGACGCCGCACTCACAACAAACGCAGGGCCAAGCTCAAGGGCCCATTTCCTAGCAGCTTCGGCCAACTCCAGTTCCCATCAGGAAAGAATAATTCGTTTCCAAACAAATGAAGACAACCATGACGGGGAAACAAGGAGAGCACAACACCGACCCTCAAACGTCTTGGCATCCCAATATGGTATGCCGAGGGACAGTGTATCAGAACATACAATCCGACCAGCAATCCTCTCTCGACCGATAATTACACCATCCACGGTGGAATTTCAACCCATAGTTCCTCAAGAGGGAAACACAATCGTATTGACAAGGACCGACGAAAGCTACAATGCCCAGCTTCAAACTCAGCTGGCAGCATGCATGTCTGCTATGGCAGCAGCTGGAATCAGAATGCCGCCAATACAGGCCGCCAATACACAAAAGGACCAAATAAACGAACAAGTGGAAGATTCCACTTATAGGGCCGCCATGGAAGTGGCAGGCCGACAACAGGAGACAAGGAGACCCCAGCAGGGGGAACACATCCCAAGAACGACCCTACCAGCATTCGGCCTACAGGGCGTTCAGACGGGACATGCCTTCGGCACAAACCCGAACTGCAGAGGATATACTGACAACAGGGTAGTGGAAGAATACTACCCCACACAACTATGGTGGAGTATACACCCCCAGTACCAAACACATGACGAAGCGTTCCAACAAGCATGAGACGTCTGACAAGAAACACCATGTACCGAACAAATAACGCGGTACCGAACCCCGATTGGGTTCATAATCCCAGAGTTTAAACTCTACGATGGGAAGAGCTGCCCAATAGACCACATGAGACATTACAAAATTAGGATGGAGCTATGGAGTGATGACCCCGCACTGATGTGCAAATTCTTTAAAAACATCTCGGGACAAGAAGCCTCGACATGGTATCATAACCTACCAAGGGGGTCAATAGGAAGCTGGACTGAGCTGCTCAGAGCATACTCAAACCGATATGCTGCTCACTGAAAGAAGAAAGTTACCATTGAAACACTGCTGAAAAGGGCTATGTTGCCGAAGGAAAGGCTGAATGATAACTTTATATTGATACAGTTTGAGTGGTAATTTGTTTGTCCTTTATTCAGTTTGGGGGCTGGATTTATTGGTTTGTTAACTCACAAAAACAATAATTATTATGGGAAGAAGAGCTTTAAGCCGATTGTACCAACATGTGAGATTTTGACTTAGATCTTTTGTAATTGTAGTTGTGTTTTGAAAATTGTAATAGTTGAATTGTGATAATGAAAGTGTTATGACATATTTTATTTTTCTGTGTTTTTTATTGAAAAATTGATGATATATATAGTATACTATTAATCGTGCATTACGCGTTTCGTGTACGACACGTAATGTAATAAAAATATAGAAAATATGTATAATTATGATACAAATATGTGGATAATAAAAAAGAACATAGTTTAAGATTTAAAAAAATATTTGGTTGTTAAAGAAGGATAAATAGTTTTATTAGTTTTTATTTTTTATATTTGTACGGAAATATGATATTATTATAATTAATATAAAGATGTAGGAAAATTTTTTAAAAAAAAAAGGTTAAATCTGACCGTCCCATTTGACTTGAATTGAGTTATTATAATAAAATGATATATATACTAGTAAAAATTATTCACGCGTTGCTTGTGAAACGCGTAATGACATAAATATCGTGATATATTTTATTTTGAACATATTATTCATATTTGGTATCATTTAGTGTAGTTATGTAGGTTAAAACGAATTGTTAATTAATTTAGGCTATATCTATAATTAGTAAAATATAATGAAAATAAATTATTAATTAATTAGATTAAATATATTAATAATTATTAGAAGATATTGAGAATATTTTTGAAAAAATTATACAATATTTGTATTGGAGTGAAGAATGCGATGGAGTTTAAAAAGCGAAAAAGGTAGCAAAAGAAACAAGAGTTAAAGGTGAAAGAAACAAGAGTGTAGTAGTTGGTGTGGTGTACAAATAAAAACAAATAAAAAGATGAAGAAGATCAAGTCAAAGATCCGACGGTCAATAATAATCACATTTGCATCAATAAAATCAATAATAATAAAAAAAGCAAAATGATATCATCATCATATTTAGCTCTGCCATTGATGAGACATAAAAACAGAATAAACAATTATTATACTCATCTACCAAAAATGTCAGCAGCTTCACCTATTTCACAAGGTTAAACTTCAATATGGATTTCTAATTTATTTCCTTTCTTTCTTTGTCACATTTTATTCACTAATTTTTGGTTGATAATTTTAAAGGTGAACCAAAAAGGAGGGTTGCTGTTATTGGTGCTGGTATCAGGTAATTTTACTTATTATTAAACCCCCCCTTCCTTCCTTTTTTATTTATTTATTATTTTCTGTAGAAAATTACACTTTCCAAATAATTATTCAAAGCTTTAAGCTTGATGCAGTGGCTTAATCAAGATTGAATCTTTCTTTTTTTCCCACTAAATCGACAATTTTTGACTGAATTTGTGGCAAAAAGGTCAACAAAACTACTGCAATTTTGTTAATATGAGAAGACAATAAACTGTTCCATGACTAGCCAAATGCTACTAGAAAGAAATATATATATATATATATATATATTTATTTATTTTAAAAGCTTAAATAGGGGTAGCTTGTTTGTTTAAAAGATGCAGTTAAATAAGTTAGTATATGAGAGATGAAAGTTGGGGACCAAGAGTAATCTTACTTGATTCATCAAATGCTTCATTAAGTGACCATAATTGGAGTTTTATAATTGATTATATACTTGTTATTTCCAAGGTTTGGAATTTATGCAAGAAGAAATTGAACTCTTTTTTGTTTTTGAGCACTGTATATGTTGGTTAAAGTTTTCAGCTTTTTGGTTCACTAGGATTAATTTTGTTAGTCTACTATGATTTTCAAGTGGCCTTGCAGCAGCTTACAATTTAAAATTACACGGTTTAAATGTCACGGTTTTCGAAACCGATAAAAGTGCCGGAGGGAAATTAAGGAGTATCTCACAAGATGGTCTAATATGGGATGAAGGAGCAAACACTATGGTAAACTTTGGATAATTAAGAGAATTTTCAGTTTAGCTTTGTTCCGTCATAAGAAACAGGAATATTGTTTATGTTAGTTAAATGGCTCCTTTTGACCTTTTGCAGACAGAGAGTGAGAGTGAGGTCACATATTTGCTCGATAATCTTGGACTACGGGAAAAACAACAATTTGTAAGAGTTCCATTGAACTTTCTATTTACTTTAATATACTGTGGTATAATAAGTACTCTTTATTGGTTAAGTCGGTGGTCATTGAGATAAGGACTCTACCATCTGTTTTTGCAGCCATTATCGCAGAATAAAAGGTACATAGCAAGAAATGGGACACCTATTCTGGTATATATTATTTGCATCATCTCTTTTTTTCGTTTTCCCCTCCTAGGTAGAGAAAGGAACAATTTTCCCTAACTTCTGCTCTTTTTTGGCTTCTTCTAATAATTTACAGTTACCCTCTGATCCCATTACACTTTTTAAAAGCAATTTTCTGTCTGCACAATCCAAGGTATCCTAGCATAGCTCAAATTTATTGCTTGTTAGTTTCTTATATGTGACTATATACACGTGCTCTTGTTGGCTGTTCGTTGGTGTAAATTGTGACCATTGAACTACATAGATGATTTATTTGACCAGGGTCATATGTGTGCAGTTTCAGATAATGTTGGAACCGTTTCTGTGGAAAAAAAGTGATTCTTCGAAAGAGGAAAGGTGATTACTGATCAGTACTCTTTCTTCCCCTTTTTCCCCTTCAGCTTTGTCACTTAAAACCCCTTATGGTTGCAAAAGTAAACTGCTAGATACAATCAATAACGAGTTATTAGAGTTTAATTTTCATAGCTAATCAAAGACTAAGAGAATATTTAGCTTGGTTAACATTTTGATTGAGCCATGCTTTTCTTTGTAGTGTTGGTGAATTCTTTGGTCGTCATTTCGGAAAGGAGGTAGTTTTTGCCTTAATTTCTCTCTTTCTCTCTCTTGTAATGACAAAACAAAAGTCACAATACTCAGTCACAATGCTCATAACAAAGGCCTTTGGCAATATAAACATGTTACTAAAGAGAGTGAGTTTAATTGAGTAAATGAGTCATGCATTTGTAGTTAGTTTGCTTAGGGAGTTGTGTATTTTTGAGAATAGTCGTGACAAGATTTTATTCATCCTTTTCTTCTCTTATCTGTAAGGTTGTAGACTATCTGGTTGACCCTTTTATTGCGGGTACAAGTGCTGGAGATACAGATTCTCTTTCGGTGAGTATACTTTGTTTCTGATTACTTTTATTTATTTATTTATATGGAAAACAAGATGATAGATAGCAGTGGGCAAAAGAGTAAAAGCAAAATTTAATTTATATCTTTGAAGTTTAGATTAATGATGAGGATATTAATATATTTCCAAGTTCTTTCATTGGTGACTTTTAAATTTTGTAATTTTAGAACAGTTTTGTATGTATTCATGATTCGTAAATTAATACCTGTCTTACTTATTTCTAACCATTCTCCTTTCTTGATCTTTTTTCTAAACAGATGCGCCATGTATTTCCTGAGATATGGGAATTGGATAAAAAGTACGTCATTTTTTTCCTTTAACTTTCTGCGTTCTTTACTATTTGCTCCATTTCATGTTTTCTCGTTTTTTTAATTACTTTAAAGATCATAAGTTCTCTGTCATATATCTTCATAGTCTATTTTGGTGTCATCACTACTCAAATCTTCTCGCCATACATCATAATCCTTATTTTTCTGGAATTTTGATTCTGATCAATTGATACGTTTTTGTACTGTTAGGTTTGGTTCGATAATATCTGGGGCCATCCAATCTAAATTTTCTGCCAAGAAGGATGAGAATAATGCACCGAAAAGTTCTTCAACAAATAAAAAGACTCCCCGTGGCTCTTTTTCATTTGTCGGTGGAATGCAAGTAAGAGAAGATAAGCTTAGTTTACTCCAAACTTCCTGAAAAGATTGTAGATCGTAGCCACTAATTAATTTCATCAATCATACCCACCTCGTAATCCTATTAGCTTCTTAATTTGAACAGTTACACAGTCAAATTTAAGTGAAAGAGATTTTTTCAAGCGATATGGAAGTGAACATAGAATAGGTTTGATGAACTATGCTAATTACTAAAGTACCCAAAAAATTAAATCGGCACTCATAGATATATCTGATGTGCGGTTTTATGATGGTTTGAGTAAATGGTAGAAACAAGGATTAACTGGTTGGTTCTATATTTTACTTATGTTCAAATGCTCAGTTTTCACTTGTCAGTAGTGAGACTTATTTTAAAGAGCATTTAAACAAACTGAAATATACTGTTCACAAGGTATATTTTGGGCTCATTTCTATTTAGAGCCTGTTTGGTTGCAGCACGTATGCAATTAAGCTGAGTATTTTAAGTTTCAGAAGAAATTTAAGTAGTTTCATCTAGCTTAACGTGTTGTTCTTCTATAGACACTGCCAGATACATTATGTGAACAATTTGGAAAAGAGGAAATTAAACTTGAAACCAAGGTGCTTCAATTGTGTTATGGCGGCAATGACAGCTCTCCTTCTGGTAGTTGGTCAATTTCTAGTTCTCCGATAAAAAATAATATTTCTGAAGAACAACCATTTGATGCTGTCATCATGACGGTGAGTTTGTTTCATCAATAATAGTTTTACTTCCAAGTCCCAGCGATACAACATTCTGTCCTGTAAGATTTGAACCGGTGAAGCTCTTGCAAAAGTGCTTAGCTACACTTTCGCGTTTTAAGACACTGAAGGGCTACATTTTTTCAGGCTCCACTCTCTAACGTTAAAGAGATGAAGATCATGAAGAAAGAAAGTCCATTTCTTCTCGACTTTCTCCCTGAGGTATATAGCTAATTGGTTAATATATCACAATACATACGCGTAAAAACAGTTTCTTGCATTATGGAAATCTCATTTTCGCTAACTTTTAGGTAAATTATCTTCCCCTTTCCGTGATAATCACCACATTCAGAAAAGAGAAGGTTAAAAGACCACTCGAGGGATTTGGAGTCCTTGTTCCTTCTAAAGAGCAAAAAAATGGTTTGAAAACATTAGGTAACCAGTAACTTTGATTGCGCTTATTTATTCTTCTCTTTCAAAAAAAAATTATATTTATAGTTTGCATTTTTTTCTAAAACGAAAATTGAAATCGTAGTTTTCTAATTTGGACAGGTACTCTATTCTCCTCGATGATGTTTCCAGATCGTGCCCCCAATGACCTGCATTTATATACGACCTTTGTTGGGGGTAGTCGAAACAGAGAATTGGCTAAAGCTTCAACGTTTGTGCTTTTCCTGACTAAATTATTTGATTTTAATGGTAGTACTATTGGAAAAAACTAAACCATTCTGTTAACGTAATTTTAGGGAAGAGTTGAAAGAGATTGTGACTTCGGACCTCAGACAGTTGTTGGGTGTTGAGGGAGACCCAACTTTTGTTAAGTACGGTTTACTTGCAGCTTCATTATTTTCATTTAATCCGACACTTAGATTTTTTTGTTCTACAAATATCAAACCTTATGATTGATTGGGTTTTATGGTACTAATTGTTGAATCTTTAAATGCAGTCACTATTATTGGAGTAAAGGTTTTCCCCAGTACGGGCTTTCATATGACAAAGTTCTACAAGCAATTGATACAATGGAAGTGAACCTTCCAGGATTTTTCTATGCAGGTTAATCATGTTAATTATTACGTATGTAGTTATAATTCTTAGATAAAAAAAAAAGCTATTATTCTTAGATTGGTTTATGCATGTAATAATTCATGTGAACATATCATTAACGAAAAATAAATAAATATATATTCTAATTTTATAATTAACATTTCAGGTAACCATAGAGGAGGATTGTCTGTTGGAAAAGCACTATCTTCGGGATGCAAAGCAGCTGATCTTGTTATCTCATATCTAGAGTCTGTTTCTGATAACAAGGTTCTCAATGACCGACATAATTGAAGATTAATAATTATAATTCGGAAGGTAACGTTTAGCTGTTATGTAGAGCTTGCTAATAAATTCACACAATATGTGCCAAATTTTGAAAATAATTGTTCATTGATGACATAATGTAATGTATTCTAAACTTGTTACTGATTATGAAATGGAAAAAACGATTGGGTTGCGTTCATTACGGTAGTCGCGACGCTTGCTAACACTGTTTTTTGTTACTTCTATACTGTATAATCTTTCATTTGTGCGACTTTGTTTCCCAAGATGGTAGGTTGTGATTGATTCTCAGTGGATAGGTGAGAAAGGATAGGCTTTTTGGTACTATTCTGTTTGGTACCTATATTTAGTTCTCATCTCAGTACTGATTGGTGGTCCACTTTCATCTATATATGTACTTACTTGTGCAAACATTTTATAAAAATATGATAATAGCTGGTGGAGTACTACCCACAGTTAGCTTTGTTACAACATTTATTTTTTGCGGCAGATGGTTGGTGTATATATATATATATATATGCTTAATCTGGCTATCATTGTATGCTTTAAGTCTTTTACTTAAAATAAACATATAAAACAGTGTGTCTAAAAAAGCCCAGTGTACCAACTGGTCTTGTTAGTAGGGTAGAGGGTACCTTTCTAAAGCAATACAAAGCAGCAGCATTTAGTGAGTTTTTTAAAATATATATAAACACAAGTGGTGGGGGGTGGGGGGGCTAAGCATATTTGTTAAATCAAAGGTGGCTCGTCCTTACATGAAAGTATGCATGTGATGGTTTTTTTTTTTTATATAAAAAAAAAAGAAGCTTAATAATTTTGTATAAAAAGATTTCAAATCAAAAGCTAATATTAAGTTGGACCCAAATCATCTCTTTTTGTCTTTTTGTATAAATATATTTACACCATACATACATCTCACTCAAGTACAGTCTTACATGCATATTGCCCATCTTTTTGTACTACCCTTTTTAAGCTCATGAAGGAAGACCAAACATTACTCTTTTGAATTTTATTTTATTTTATTCTAAACAATTTAAAGCTGGTAGCGAGTAGGAAATAAAAGTTACCCATAATTTTATTTTATTTTACTTACGATATCGTATTTTATGTGATTGTAACCCATATGATAAGTGTCGTCATTCCTTTTTTTTTTAATTTTAATTTTAATTTTAATATGAAAAATTAGAGGAAACAAGATGATGTTGAAAGAAAGGGGAGGGGGTAAATAAAAGCATGTGAGTTTTGAATAACCGGTCATCATCAATACAACTACAAGTACTATTTATTGTATTAATTTAAAACTAACTTTAATGTACATATGATCCCAATATTAGTACCATCAACCAAATTCCCTAGGTTGGTTTTGTCTATAACCCAATTACTACTTATTTTAACATATTTATTTCAACACACTCACAAAATCACAACTTTTCTTTATTAAAACTACAAAAACATTTAACTCGCCAACCACAAGCACACAAATTTCAAAAAAAACAAAAATGTATAAAAACTGAAAATAGAAACGGCAACAAAATAGTATATTTTATAATAATAATAAATATTTTATGTGATTTAGTGTTGTTACTTGTTTAGTTTCTTATTTATGTGTACCAAATTTAATTGAAAGTAAAAGTTAGAAAAGTATCCATAAATGGAATGGTATTCTGATATATTATGTTTCATCATTCAACATCATCAGTTTCTGATATATTATAATATTTATCTATCAACTTTTACTTTTGAGTCTCTGTTTTTAACTATATATATAGATAGATATTAGATATTAGTAGATAGTATTACATGTTATGTTAGATAGAGTCACGAGAGAGAGAGAATAAATAATTTAAAGCATATTAGCAAGCAGCTACTTTCTACTTCTTTTTCCCACCTCTCTGCATTTGCTTCTCCAAACTCCTAACTATTTTCTCTTCTTTATTTCTTTTCTTTTCTTTTCTTTTCTTTTATTTATTACTATCAATTTGTCATTTCCTTTTACCTTTTCTCCACATTTCCTTCTGTCTTTGGTTACTCTTTTTTTCTAACTTTTTTTTTTTCTTCTTCTTCTTGGGCTCTCTCTAATTCTTACAAAATTTCCTTTTACTCAATTGTTTGTTCATCAACCCTGTTAATTTTTCAATTTTTATAAGGTTCTTGCACCATTTCCAACACTAAAGCTTTGCTTCTTTTTTTTTTTTTTTTAAACTAATCTGATGGGGAAATTCATCTTAAACTGTTTTTCTATCCTTTTTATCACACGGGTTTTCTTCGTTTCGAGTACCAATCGACAACAAACCTCTCAAACACAAATCCTACTTCAAATGAGGAAGCAACTTGAGTACCCTTCATCTCTACAAAGTTGGCAAAATTACAATGGTGACCTCTGTAATTTTCCTTCATCTTCACATATAAGCGTCTCATGCGAGGCCAGTTTCGTCGTTTCGTTAAAGATAACGGGGGACTACAAGCTTATTGGCAAAGTGGTTAGTAGATTCAAAGGGTACCCAATACCGAATTCCACATTATCTGATAGTTTCAATATTGAGTCTTTTGTGACCACTTTGACTAGGCTAACTAACTTGAAGACTCTATCTTTAGTGTCTTTGGGTATTTGGGGATCTTTACCTGATAAAATTCATAGGCTATCATCACTTCAACTTCTAGATTTGAGCTCGAACTTCATCTTCGGTTCAATCCCAGCTCAGTTATCCAGGGTTTCGAGTCTTCAGATTTTAGCACTAGATAGCAATTTTTTCAATGGAACAGTGCCGACTTGGTTAGCCTCGTTTTCGAACCTCACGGTTTTGAGCTTGAAGAACAATCACTTGAAGGGTGATTTTCCTTCTAAAATATCACAAATCACGAGTCTTACTGATATAGCTTTAGCTCATAATAATCTCTCGGGGAAGCTACCGGATCTCAACACTTTGAGAAATCTGCATTTATTGGACTTGAGAGAGAACAATTTTGTTTCCAAACTGCCTTTATTGCCGAAATCACTTACTACGATTCTCTTGAGCAAAAACTTGTTATCCGGGGTTATCCCCGAAGAATATGGAAAATTAAATAAGCTACAATATGCCGATCTTTCGTTTAATCGTTTGATGGGTACTCCACCCTCTTCGTTATTCTCTTTACCAAACATAAGTTATCTGAACTTAGCATCAAATGAGCTTAGTGGGACCCTTCTAAGTAGTTTATCTTGTGGGAAAAATCTTGGGTTTGTCGATATTTCATTTAATAAGTTGATTGGTTCGGTCCCTTCTTGTTTAGCTAATACGTCGAATGATAGAGTCGTGAAGTTGGATTGGAACTGCTTTTCTGTCATTGCTAAGCACCAGCATTCACATTTGTATTGTAAAGAGGCTTTTACAAAAAGGGGAAGGTCTAGATGGAAAGAGGTTTGGTTTTTGATTGGTGTAATCGGTGGGCTAATACTTGCGATAGTATTTGCTTTGGGGATTTTGGTTCTGTATCGAAAGTATCGTTTAAAAGAGACCTCGGATAAACGTTTAATGCCAAAAGCTGCGCAAGAACCTTCGCCAGCTGGGATATCATCGGAACTCCTTGCAAATGCTAGTAAGTTGCCAATCTTTCATGTTTCGAGCTTGTTTGAAAAAAGTTGGACTGAAATTGGTTGATTACTGAGTTGGATGCAATCCAATATGTTTTTGTCAATTTCAATAGGTTTAGCTTGTTTGCTTAAAATCTGCAATCAAATAAAGCCCTTTTGTGACGTATATCTGTTTATTGTAGGAGTGGCTCATAGTAGTATTTCTCTTAGATCTCTAGTACCGTGGTATTTTTGTCTTAGGGATATAAATGGTTGTCTTTGGAATTTAAATGCCTTGTTAGAAAAATGAAAACGTAATTTTTTTTTTGTTTTCTTTTATAAATATCTTCATTCTCATTTAGTAGATGTTTCTGAATAAACATTTAACCTTAACATGTTTGTTTTTTTCCTCAAAGCCGGACTGCCTTTTGGATGACCAGCTTAAAAGCTGAGCTTTTCTGGGGTTTTGGCTTTAAAAAACGATAAACTTTAAGAGGGATAAACCCAATTTTTTCCTAAACCTCAAACGATTCGTTTAATCTGCTTAAAATCCGAAGTCAAACTCACTTAATTATGAAAGAACTTCCTACCACATCAAGCTAAACTGATTGTGATTATTTGTTTTTGGTTACTGTATCAGGGCTCATTGCTCAAGCTGCAAAACTTGGAACACAGGGAGCTTTGGTGTACAGACCATTTATGTTGGAGGAGTTAGAAGAGGCTACTGAAAATTTTCACAAGTCGATGTATTTGGGTGAAGGCTCTTTGGGGAAGGTAACTAATCATTTCCTTGAGAAACTCAAAATTACAGTTTTGAATTAGGGTTGAGTTTTGATACCAATAGCATATATAGGAAGGACTATATCTGAAATTAATTATTACGCCTTAAGACTTAATTCTGAAGAACATCTCAGCCCCTGTTTGGTTCCAGATTTATAAGCTTAGTTTTACCGTTCTTCGGTTAAATCTGAACCTGGTTGATCAGCTCGAATGCAAAGTTGTTAGGATGTCTGGATGCATCTTAGGCCTTGTTTGGTTCCAGATTTATCCAATTGTTTCTGCTTTAAAGCTTGACCTTATTTGGTTGATCAGCTTAAAAGCTGACGTTGTACGATTTCTTTTTTGCCTGAAAATTCTAAAAGCTTCAAGCTTGATGAGCCTTATTTTAGCGAACTGAAAATCCATCAAATTTGTTTAGTTTTGTTAATTTTACTGATTTTTTAGTTTTACCGAACTTGTGGTGTTTCCTTCAGGTAAACCACGTACAATTCAGTTTTGGGAAAACTAGTCAGCAGGGTGATCTTTAAGTATTAACTATTATATTCAAAATAGTTGGACCTCCCTTCAGTGTTTGTGTAATACGTGGTTTTATTTATTTTGTTTCAGGTTTACAAAGGAAAGCTAAAAAATGGAACTTGGGTTGCTATACGATCTTTGGCATTGTTCAAAAAGGTTTCATTAAGGAACCTTAACCTACGACTAGATTTGCTCTCAAAGCTTCAACACCCACATTTAGTTGGTCTTTTGGGTCACTGCATCGACGAGAGGGGACCTGAAGATGCGAATGTTAATAGACTCTTTCTTGTATATGAATATGTACCATGTGGTAACTTTCGAAGTTATCTCTCAGGTTAGTCGTAGTGTATGTTGAAATTATAAGTTGTTTGGTTTTATTTGGTCCATTAGTTTATTTTTGTTGGGCTAATAAGTTTTTGGGGCTTCTATGTAATTAGAATAAGCTAGCCCAATTTCTAGATTATTCTACAAGTTCTAAAAGTATCTAGAATAGTCATTGGGTAGAATATTATAAAGAATATGCTTAGAAAATTCTAGAGACGATTTTGGACCGTCAGATTGTTTTGATCTCCACCGTTGTTTGTGGTGGAAAAATAGTATAAATAGGTGGTACTTCCACCATTTGTATCACAACAAAAAAAAAAAGAAAAAATATATATAAAAAGTTTTTTTTTCCCCTTTTATATTTCGGTTCGTGTGTTTTCGTTTTTAGCCTTCCCGATCCCTTCAAATACTTTCCAACAGTGGTATCAGAGCCTGTCGGTCCCAAAATGGCCGGAGGTATGACCCCCTTCATCCCCACACTTAAGAAGGATTTTTACGATAATTGGAACATACGAATGAAAGTGTTCCTCGGTTTCCAAGACGTATGGGAAATCGTAGAGAGCGGGTATGACGAACCTGGAGTAGGCGCCACCCAAACTCAAGCCCAAAGGGAGACGTTGAAGGAATTGAAGAAGAAGGATCGGAAGGCTCTCACCATCATCCATCAAGCTTTGGATGAAGTGATGTTTCAAAAGGTAGCGTGTGCAACCACGAGTAAACAAGCGTGGGATATCTTGGAAAACTCTTTTAAAGGAGTTGACAAGGTGAAAAAGGTTCGACTACAAACCTTACGTGGTGATTTTGAGGCGTTACGTATGAAAGCCTCTGAATCGGTTGACGACTATTTTTCTCGAGTTCAAACGGTCGTCAATCAAATGAAAAGATGCGGAGAAGATTTAGATGACACTCTTGTTGTCGAAAAAATTCTACGGTCTTTAGATTCTAAGTGGGATTATATTGTTGTGGCCATCGAGGAATCTAAAGACGTAGAATCTATGACCGTGGATCAACTTTTGGGCTCGCTCCAAGCCCATGAAGACAAACTCAACAAAAGAGTTGTCAAAGAAGAGCCGCTCGAACAAGCTCTCCAAACGAAGTTTAACATGAACAAGAAAAGTTTTGGCAACCCGAAAAGCCAACGAGGAAGAGGCCGAGGTCAAAGTTATGGCCGAGGTGGTTACAACTATTTCGAAAAGGAAGAAAGGAGACAAAACTCTTACCCGACGAGAGGCCGTGAAAGAGGGGGAAATTTTAATCAAAGTGGGAAACCGAGTTATGATAAATCTCAAATAAAATGTTATAATTGTCAAAAATTTGGTCATTACGCTTCAGAGTGTAGATCCGGTTCTAATAAAGTTGTGGAAAGGTTCAATTTTGCTAAAGAAAATGATGAACGGTCTACACTTTTATTTGCGCATAAAGGAAATGAAAATGGAGAAAATAATACGTGGTATTTAGACACGGGGGCTAGCAACCATATGTGCGGAAATAAAAATATATTTACCGAGCTTGATGAAACGGTAAATGGGGATATATATTTTGGTGATGAATCTAAAATTCCGGTAAAAGGAAAAGGGAAAGTTTTAATCCAATTGAAAAATGGAGAAAATGATTTTATCTCAAATGTTTATTATGTGCCAAATATGAAATCTAATATTTTGAGTTTGGGACAACTTTTGGAAAAAGGCTATGATATCCATATGAAGAATCTTAGTCTTTTATTGCGAGATAAAAATGGAAATTTGGTTGCAAAAGTCCCGATGTCGAAAAATAGAATGTTTTCGTTGAAAATAAATAATGGTGGGGCTAAATGTTTGAAAGCGTGTTTTAAAGAAAAAACGTGGCTTTGGCATTTGAGATTTGGCCATCTTAATTTTGGGGATTAAAGTTGTTGAGTAATAAAAATATGGTGAAAGGTCTACCCCATATCGATCATGTTGATGAACTATGTGAAGGATGCTTGTTTGGAAAACAACCGAGAAAAAGTTTTCCGAAAGAAGCAAGTACAAGAGCTAAAAGGCCGTTAGAACTTGTACATACAGATATTTGCGGCCCTATTAAGCCAAGTTCTCTCGGAAAAAGTAATTATTTTGCCCTTTTTATTGATGATTTTAGTCGAAAGACTTGGGCTTATTTTTTGAAACAAAAATCCGATGTTTTTGATGCTTTCAAAAAATTTAAAGCACTTGTTGAAAATGAAAGCGGCCAAAAAAATAAAGGCTATGAGATCGGATCGAGGGGGAGAATTTACCTCGAATGATTTTGAAAAATATTGTGAAGAAAATGGAATCTTTCGTCCTTTGACGGTTCCTTATACCCCACAACAAAACGGGGTTGTTGAAAGAAAAAATCGATCTCTTTTAAATATGGCCCGTAGCATGCTTAAAAGTAAAAATGTTCCAAAAGAGTTTTGGGCCGAAGCGGTTGATAGTGCGGTTTATCTATCGAACCGTTCCCCGTCTCGAAGTGTTTGGGGTAAAACCCCCGAAGAAGCATGGAGCGAAAGAAAGCCGGTTATATCTCATTTGAGAGTTTTTGGGAGCATTGCGTATGCTCATGTCCCGGACCAAAAAAGGTCCAAACTAGATGATAAAAGCGAAAAGTTTATTTTCATCGGTTACGATTCGAGGGCGAAAGGCTATAAGCTATATAATCCGGACAATGGGAAATTTGTCGTGAGCCGAGATGTTGAATTCGATGAAGAGGGAACATGGGAATGGTACAAAACAGATGAAGACTATGATTTTTTCCCTTATTATAGCGATGAAGATGATGAGCAAGTTGAAAGAGAAGAAGAGCCAAATACTCCACCTTCATCACCCCAATCACAAGGCCAAGTATCCCCGATTGATGAAAGTTTGAGCGAAAGACCACTGCGTTACCGGACCTTACAAGAGTTATACGAGGTAACCGAACCTATTGATAATATTACTCTTTTTTGTCTATTTGCGGGGTGTGAACCTATAGGTCTTGGAGAAGCAATGCAAAATAAAAATTGGAGGAATGCCATGGATGAAGAAATGAACTCGATAATAAAAAATGATACATGGGAATTGGCGGATTTACCGAAAGGCCACAAAGCTATTGGCGCTAAGTGGGTTTATAAGGAGAAAAAGAATGCAAGAGGAGAAACCGAAAAATATAAAGCAAGGTTGGTTGCAAAAGGATACAACCAAAAGGCCGGCATCGATTATGACGAGGTATTCGCTCCCGTAGCCCGTCTTGAAACTATAAGATTTTTAATTTTTTTAGCCGCTCAAAATAAATGGAAAATAAATCAAATGGATGTGAAATCGGCATTTTTAAATGGCAACTTAGAAGAAGAAGTTTATTTGCAACAACCACCGGGTTATGAAATTAAAGGACATGAAAATAAAGTTTTAAAATTGAAAAAAGCGCTTTACGGTTTAAAACAAGCCCCCCGAGCTTGGAATACTAGGATTTGATAAGTATTTCCAAGAAAATGATTTTATAAAATGTCCCCATGAGCATTCTCTTTATGAGAAAATGGATAAAAATGGTGATGTGTTGATTGTTTACCTTTATGTTGATGATTTGATATTTACGGGAAACAATCCAAAATTATTTGAGGATTTTAAAAGGGTAATGAGTTGGGAATTTGAAATGACGGATATTGGGCTTATGTCGTATTACCTTGGAATTGAAGTGAAACAAAACGAAAAGGGAATTTTTATTTCGCAAGAAGGTTATGCAAAAAATATTCTTAAAAGGTTTAAAATGGAAGGGTGTAAGCCGATAAATACGCCGGTGGATTGCGCTACAAAGTTGTCGAAATACTTTGAAGACGAAAGTGTGGACCCAACATTTTTCAAAAGTTTAGTTGGAAGCTTACGATACTTAACTATTACGAGACCGGATATTTTGTATGGAGTTGGTCTTATAAGCCGCTATATGGAAGCTCCAACTTTGATGCATTGGAAGGCCGCGAAACGAATCCTCCGTTATATAAAAGGTACGGTTGATTTTGGGTTGAATTATTCGTTTTCTAATAATTTTGAGTTGATTGGCTATAGTGATAGCGATTGGGGAGGCGATATAGACGATCGAAAAAGTACTAGTGGATTTGTTTTTTATATGGGGGATACGGCTTTTACTTGGAGTTCGAAAAAACAACCCATCGTGACACTTTCTACTTGTGAAGCCGAGTATGTTGCCGCTAATTCGTGTATTTGCCATGCAATTTGGTTACGAAATTTATTGAAGGAATTGGGGATGCCACAAAATGAAGCGACAAAAGTATTTGTTGATAATAAGTCCGCGATAGCCCTCGCTAAGAATCCCGTGTTCCATGACCGAAGTAAGCACATCGATACGCGCTATCATTTTATTCGTGAATGTATTGAAAGAAATGATGTTGAAGTGAAGTATACGAAGTCCCAAGATCAAGTTGCGGATATTTTTACAAAGGCGCTCAAGTACGAAGACTTTCAAAGATTGAGAAATTTGCTCGGACTTACCAAACAAGCTTAAGGGGGAGTGTTGAAATTATAAGTTGTTTGGTTTTATTTGGTCCATTAGTTTATTTTTGTTGGGCTAATAAGTTTTTGGGGTAATTAGAATAAGCTAGCCCAATTTCTAGATTATTCTACAAGTTCTAAAAGTATCTAGAATAGTCCTTGGGTAGAATATTATAAAGAATATGCTTAGAAAATTCTAGAGACGATTTTGGACCGTCAGATTGTTTTGATCTCCACCGTTGTTTGTGGTGGAGAAATAGTATAAATAGGTGGTACTTCCACCATTTGTATCACAACCAAAAAAAAATAAAAATATATATATATAAAAAGTTTTTTTTCCCCCTTTATATTTCGGTTCGTGTGTTTTCGTTTTTAGCCTTCCCGATCCCTTTAAATACTTTCCAACAGTGTAACATTAGCGTAATAGGAAGGCCTTTTTTGGTCGCATCTTGTCGGATAAAGAATTATAAAGTTTACTTGCTTGTATTGGAAGTAGTGAAAGATAGTCTTCGATAGTATTAGGCATCAAGCTACTTAAACAGTATGTTTTTTTTCCTTCTGAAAGTAGAAAAAATACTGGTTTTACTTGGTGAGCAAATGATAAAACACACATTTCACTCAATAGTAGAAAAAAGTATATACAAAAAATCCTTTATAATAGTTCTCCATGCAAATTTAACATATGCGTTACACTTGTTTAGAGAATTGCCCAGAGAAGTCACTTACGTGGTCAGACAGATTGGCGGTTTTAATTGGTGTGGCGAAGGCAGTGCACTATTTGCATACAGGTGTAATTCCTGGTTCTTTTAGCAACAAATTAAAGACGAATAATATATTACTCGATGAACACCGTATTGCTAAGCTGAGTGACTATGGCATGTCTGTAATCACAGAGGATTTTGAACAACTTGAGGTATTAATTGTATATATTTTGTATAATAATGACTTATCAATCCGTTGCTGTTTTAATTAAGGGTTACTTACAAGATTTCCTTTTTGGTTGTTTTAGGGAAAGGCAGACAGCCAAAAAACTTGGTAAGTTCTCTTACAGCTAGTTGTGTTTTTAGATTAATATGTTCATTTTGCTTGCTCAGATTAATATGTTCTCAGGAAACAAAAAAGTCAGCACAGCTTAGCTGTAGGTGTCTGAAAATGGCGTGTTTGAAATGTAACTTTTTAAAATATTTTTCTGAACCCATCTCCCAGTTGGATATTTTTGCAGTTTTTTTAGTTCTATTTTCATTTAACATTCCAGCTTATACAAGAGGCAAGGCAAATTACTGGTTTTAAGCGACCTCAGACTTTGAACTTGTATCTTTCTTTACAAATAGCTAGGAAGCCTAATTAGTTTCCAATCTAAATTTGTTAGAATCAAATATGCATCTTTTTTTGCTGCAGGCATATGACAAAGTTAGAAGACGATGTTTACAAGTTTGGATTTATACTACTTGAATCATTGGTCGGTCCTATTGTTAGCGGCAAAGGGGAAGCTTTCTTGCTAAATGAAATGGTAAGCCTTTAATTATTTTTCTTGATGCCCTGGGAACACCAAGAACACTTTCTTTATATTTTGAAACTACTATGAAATGTTTTCAAAGCTGTGGAAACATTGCAAAGCTTTAAAACATGCTCTTGGTGCATAAGTTTCACTATAATTCTTGTCATTTGTGTAAAGAAACGAGTGGTTTTGGGAACTTGAGGAGAATATGAAATACCCATATTTTTGCAGCAAAAGATCATAAATTGCAAAGTCTATTCCTATTTTTCAGTCCTCCCTCACGTTTTCTAGTTTTTAACCATTACAAGGCTTCAAAATTTCTTTTGGTGCAGAAATTATAGAAGAGTTTATATTTTGTATTTCCCTATTTCAAGTTGTATTCGAGATTTTGGGACGCAAAAATCAAGTTCTTGTTATTCTTTTTATCATTTGTTTACATAAAGAAGTGGTTTTGGGCATATACAATAATGAATTGAATACCAAACTAAGTGTAAAAGAAATGTTTGCATGTTTTGGATTTTACGGTACAATTCCTAAATTTATGAATTGCAGACATCATTTGGCAGCCTAGATGGTCGTAAGAGAATTGTGGACCCCATCGTGCTGACTACCTCCAGCCAGGAATCTCTATCTATAGTCGTATCTATCACCAACAAATGTATAGCTTCAGAATCATCGTCACGGCCCTCTTTCGAGGATGTTCTTTGGAATTTGCAATATGCGGCTCAAGTTCAAGCCACTTCGGATTCCGACCAGAAATCAGACGCCATGTCACAGTCATAAAATTGCACAAAAAGCTTAACTAGCACAGCTACTAATGAGTGGGATTTAGTACAGTATTATCATACTATCATGTGAATGGGACAAACTCCTCATCGCAGATGGTTGGTTACTCTTATTCTTATATCTTGTATTTTGTAAGATTATTAAGATTCACAGGCTAGTGCTTTTTCTTGTATCTAGTTTTTTTGTTGTAAAATTGTTACTATTATCTTATCTGTAAATTCATGGGTTGTCATTAGAAGAGAAATGAGTTTCTGATTAGAGCTCTTTCTGTACAATTACAGTGTAGATTAGCCAAGCGGAGATTGTTCTCTCTTGCAACATCCTGTAGCTTTTTGCATAATAATTATTTCCAACTTGTTGTTAGTATTCGAAAGTTCTTATTTATTAATGATTCTTTTTATAAATAATCATCTGATGAACCAAAGCAGGATATTTTTATCTTCAGAGAAAGTTTGAAATCGGAATCGGAATCTGCTTCTTGGTACAGAATAAAAAAAGTTAATTGATTGTTTGTTTGGAGTTCAACGTTTTAGTGTTTTTACGTCTTCTGTTTCAGTGGACAAACATTTCGTATTACTGAAATTGTTAGTTGCTACAAGCCTACACCTAATTCAACTACTATTTTGGAAGTGACGGATATGATTGTTGTTCTACTTAATTTAATGATTTAAAAAAACCTTGTCAGATGTTTAAAATAGACATTGAAATAATTACTACTTGTGCTAAAAAAAAAAAGATTTATCGATACATTACCTTGATCTCAATTTCAATTTAGAATTGAATGCGGATTTAGTGAGACAGCCAATATAGTAGTGGTAAAAAAACAAAAAGAAAACAGCATGCAATAAATTGTTATAAACTTCCACATAAAAAGTTGGTAATGAAATCGATGATAAATTTATGTTATAATAGTACAGTAGTATATTTGGTAGTCTATGATATTTGTGTCAGAAGAAAGTAAACAAGTGTGAGAGTAAAGAATAAATGCAACAAATTTAGACCAATTTAATTATTACTTGTAGAAAATAGAGAGATAATAAATATGACCACTTTTACCAAAACTGTATTAAATAAGTAGTGTTTTGTCTCCACATGTTTTGTTTTTTCTCTTTTCCCAATCCCACGTGCCTACTAAATACCAAAACTGTATTAAATAATAGTATTTCAAAATTGATGTATTACTAAGAGAATATCACTAAATACGTACACTGTTTTGTTTTAACTTTTACCAAAACTGTATTAAATAGTAGTAAGTACAAACAAACCATATGTGACGCAAATAATAATGCATACATTTTACAAACAAAAATTGTTTTGCCAGTTCATACATGTACCTAGTAGTAAGATAAATAAAATAAAAAAACACATGGGTTTTAGAATTGAGCAAACATCCATCCCCCCATAAAGTTTTAGTGTTAGAAATGAGTTTTAATTAATTCCTTCACACGTGGACGGACACAAGTTTAAGTGTATTATTTTTAATTAAATTACTACTCCAATTGTGAATTATTTACCGGTTTGGTTAAATGTTAGTATTAAGTAGTGTAAACTAAACTAGCAGTAGTAGTTGTTGTTGTTGTTTTTTTTAAAATATGCTAAAAGAACATGAATAAAAAGAACCTAAATAAGTTATGTATGTTGAATACTATGGTATCATACTATTAATATAATTCAAACCAATCATTTTGAGACTGTTCAATTTTGTCTAAATTTTTCAAAAATACCCTCACTCTAATATTGTAATTAATCTTAAATGTCATCACTCAATTCAAATACATAAATAAATTAAAAAATGTTATTTTTCACACATTTATATTTCAAACAAAATCGTTGTGTATTTTTTTATAAAAGTAAAACATTATGTTACTTTTTATATATGATTGTTAATTAATTATATTTATTTATTTGATATTTAAATTTTTAAAAAAATATTAAGTTTATTTATCGGAATTATATTTACGTTATAATACACGCAACGCGTGGAAACATGTATATATATATACTAAGTAGTAAATTCAATTAAACAATTGTGTGTTTAAAAGTTGTTTTAAATAAAAAAGAAAGGAAAACATTATTGTTTCTGCAAATATACAGTAGTATTTCACTCACTCACTCTCTTTTATTATTGAGCTTACACTCTCTCTCTCTTTTCAGTCTGCTTCCTGGCTTATATATATATAATATATATATATATATATATATATATACAGAGAGTGAGTTTACTCTTTCCATTTACTACTATTTACATTCTTTCTTTCTTTTTATTTTTTTTAATTATCTATGCAATTTATCTGCTCAAATTAATAATACTCTGTAGCTAGCATATGAAATGTTACAGGAGGAGTTTGATCTTCTTTATTTTTTTTTACACTTTTCATCTTACTGTTTTGTTTTGTTTTGTTTTCATATTGGATCTGATTGTATTTAGCTGTACAAAACTGCATTTCAGCTTTACTGATTTTCATTTCTGTGATCGGTAGTGAATTCTGCGTTTTTTTTCCTCCCCCAGTAATCAGTATTTAGTTTACTGCTTGGTAGGCATCTTTTAAGCTCAACTAATTTCTTTTTTTTTCTTTTAATTGCAGTCTACATTTAGCTTAAAAGACTTGTTTTTTTTTTTCTGGTTTAAAAAGCATAAGTTTTGATAGAGGAACCCAATAACTTACTGTTATTAATTAGCAGTAAAATGCGGCTCTCTTTGAACTTTTCTTAGTTATGAATTTATTCTTGTCTTAATTACAAGCTTTTAATTTTTAACCTCGATTTGTTTCCATTTCTATTTAAATTTTGCATTGCATTTGATTGGTCAGGCATAAAAACTAGATTTTTTCGGGTATTCTAGCTTGAGTATTAAACTGGAAGAGCCCAACTCTTTCCTCAGCCTCAAGTTAGTAAAATTGCGTGATTATAAGTTGTAAATTTGCAGCCAAACAAACCTTGAATCTTTTGAGTTCTTAAATTTTGTTTCTTTGCTTATGCAGACAAGAGTTATTTTTTTTTTCTTTTTACTTGAAAAGTTGTAAGGTGTAAGTTGAATAAACCAAACTTTGCTCAAAATAGATGGACTTATGTGCTTAAACTTGATTGTTTTGCACATTCAAGTTTATGGGCATTTTCTGTTGTGCTTCTTTACTTAATTTTAATGATAATATTAAATGACCAATGTACAGCTGTGATTCGTAAACCTTATTATACATAGGGTTTTTATAACTCAAACAACATATGAATTTATAAGGATCATACACTTTTTTATTCTATGTTCGTGTACAAATCAGTTAAACCAAAACGCATTATTCTTTTCAACATATTTCAGTATCATTAGTTTGACTTGTACATCTCTGATCAGTAACCTTTTGCGTGATACCATAATAACTAACGAGTGAAACTGTAAATGTCTCAACTTGCAGATACAAAAGAACCAGAAGAGAGGGAAGAAGTTTCGATCAGAGCCTCTCACGTTCTGCTTAGATACACATTTTCTCTGCGACTTTCTAGATACAGAGATTTTTTACCGAAATTGTGTTTTAATAGTCTAGTTTGTATTTGTTTACGCAATAATGGTTCTGGGTTCGAGGACAAACAATAGGAGAAGCCCCACTCTACAACGTGATTTTTTAATTAATATTCAAGAAATTAAACCATGGCCCCCGTCGCAGTCATTAAGGACCCTTCGTTCGGTTCTCATTCAGTGGGAACATGGCGAAAAGTATTCCGGCTCTACAAACACAGTAATTCCTTTACTGGGTTCTGGTATCGGTGATGGAAAAATTGAATTTAACGAGTCTTTCAAAATATCGATAACATTAGTAAGAGACATCGGTAAAGGAGGGGATAATGCTACATTTCAAAAGAGTATTTTAGAGCTTAATTTGTACGAACCTCGAAGAGATAAGACAGCGAAAGGTCAGTTACTTGGAACTGCTATAGTAGATTTTGCCGAATATGGTGTGGTCAAAAAGGCTCAGAACATAAGTGTTCCGATTAATTCAAAGAGGATATATAATAATGCGTCTAAGCCGCTTATATTTTTGAGAATACAGTCAATTGAGAGAGGTCGAACGAGCTCCTCTTCGAGGGAAAGTTTATCTAGAGTGTTGTCTATGGAAAGAAATGGTGGGGAATCGGTTTCTGCTCTTATGAATGAAGAATATGCCGAAGAAGCTGAGACTGCTTCCGTCACTGACGATGATGTTTCTTCAATTTCGTCTATGACTCTTTCTAATTCGGCTCATGAGACTAGTGGGGGATTATCCCCTCAAACTAATGAGGTATAATTTTTTTGGTTGAGGTGATTTATTTTGTTTAAATTATTGTCAGTTAATGCTTGTTTCACTTGGTCATGTCTATACCCGTTTTTATACAATTGTTTTACCTTTTGTGGGTATTAGTAACCAAATTCACATTAAGGCTCTACTCTTTAGCAAACAAGAAACTTATGCCTTGTTTCGTTAGATCTTTTGGGCTTATTTGTGTTTGTTGGTTTGGCTTAAAATCTAATTTGTACTCAGTTGGCCAGCTTAAAAGCTGAGGTTTTCTAATTATTTCCTGGAAAGATAGAGTTTTAAGCTGGATGATCTTAGTTTTTCCTCAACTCAAAAACTCCATCTTATTCCAGCGAAAAGCTGCAGCCAACATTCCTTTGCACTGCATCTCAGAGCTACAGTGCAACTAAAGAATGAAAATTTGAAATGTTGATGACGATAGTATTCTCACCCAATATCAAATTGCACAATGTATGACAGGTAATGAATGATATCTCAAGTGAAGTTCAAAACTTGATTCCAACTCAGCAGCTCGTTCAAGGCGAGACAAAACAAGTAGAAGAAATACATGAAAAAGAAAATGTAAAGGTTAGCTCATCTTACTTATCATCAACTGCGATAAAATTATTCTGACAGTTAAGTATATATATGTTCATGCTCGGCACGATATATTTATAATTCATGGACAATTGACACTTTACCTCCTATTTATAACATAATTTTTTTATATCGATCTATTGCAGGATGATAATGGCGCTTTATTTGCAAGTGAAACGGGCATTGGCTCTCTAAATGGATCTGAGGACAACACCACTATTTTTTCTGACCATGAGACTAAAAGTGTTGATAATATCACCGATAATGGTCATTTAAACATTATAGGCGAAAATAAATTTCAAGAGAATGAATACGACGGAGAAGCCGTGAGCGAGGGAGAAAATTCCAATAACGATGAAAAATCGAAAGAATTTTCAAAAGATGATAACATGGAGCAAGAATCATGTCCAAGTGATGCTATTACTCCAAGTGAAGAAAAGCTTGAATTCAATAATAGCACTATTCCTTTTAATAAATTGAACCATGTGAAATCTGTGCGATCATTTATTGAATCGGGGAAAAGCAATGGATCAATTAGGATCGGGAAGCTGGAAAATGACTATAATAGCCCTCTAGGATTTACTAGCCATGGAAAAAAAGAAAGCAAATTCTACACAAAGGAGACGAATAACACTTATTCTGATGGCAAAGTCTTACAACTGGAACGTCGAATAAAGATGCTTGAAGGAGAGCTGAGAGAAGCGGCTGGTATTGAGGTTCTACAAATTTTACGTTTCTACTAAAAGCTCGGCTTCTTAGTATGGGAAATTATCTAAGATTATATTTTTTCTGCCAACAGGTTGGTCTGTACTCTATTGTGGCTGAGCATGGGAGTTCCACTAATAAGGTTCATGCTCCTGCTCGACGACTTTCGAGGTTGTATTTATATGCGTGTAAGGATAGTTCTACATCAAGGAGAGAGAGTGCTGCCAGAAGTGCAGTATCAGGACTAGTTGTAGTTTCAAAAGCATGTGGAAATGATGTCCCAAGGTATTTTCAGTTTTCAGAGGGTCACAACATACCTTTTTAAATTCTATTAACATATTTTACGATACTGTCAGTTACAAAGTTGCAGAGAATAGTACTAGTTAAACTCGAGGTAAGACCAGTATTTATTTATTTTTCATGCTTTTTTGTGGAGAATTTCGACTTAGTGCTCGAATTTCGGCTTCAGGTTAACATATTGGCTGTCAAATACTGTTGTGTTGAGAGCCATTATACAACAGCAATTACCACTGTATGCTGGATCTTCAGTTAAACGGCCAAATGGTGGAAATTGTATTCACAAGAAAGTTTCTCCCCTCAAATGGAAAGAGTCTTCTAAATTTGTCTCTCAAAATTTTGATGATTGGAAAGATCCTCGTACTTTTACATCTGCTTTAGAGAAAATCGAAGGTTGGATCTTCTCACGAGTCATTGAGTCCATCTGGTGGCAGGTAACTCATTCATAGAAATAAAATAGCATTATTTTACTTATTTTGGAGTTAATTTATTTTTTATCACTAGTAATCACTTGTTTTTAGTCTAGTGGTATTATTGATGGATATGCAGTTTACTAAAGTGATTTTCCAATCGTCATACTCTTTACTAAACCAATTTCAGTTATGATGGAAAACTTGGTTCCCACTGATGGGCATACACATTAATTAATAATAATGAACCGGTTTGTAATAGGTATACTATTCAATGAGCTAGCATCATCAAAGATGCAGATACAAGACAATCTACAGATTTTTAATTGGCATATTGTTTAATAAACTGAATTAATTTTTATGGGCATACGCATATAAATAAATTGATTTTTGTTATTCCTATTTTTTTGGAAACGATATGTATAATACATACCAGAATGCAATACCATTCATTAAATATGAACTTGGAAACAATATGTATAATACATACTTACCAGAATGCAGTACCATTCATTAAATATGAACAAAGAGTTCCTATTTAATGGAAAAGGTCGAAAATATGTTTGTCACTTACGAAGTACCTTTAAATAGTAATGAAGATTTCCCATTTAACGGTAAATAAGTGGTAAATATGTCAATGTGTAAATTATTATCTAAGTGGACGTTGTTGGCTTATTTCTGCAGACGTTGACACCCCATATGCAATCTGCTGCTACAAAAGCAATAAACACGGATATTGCTCTTGCCGAAAGCAATAGTTATAGAAGGACGTTTAGTTCAGGGGATCAAGATCATGTAGATATCTCGTTAGAGCTATGGAAAAAGGCATTTAAAGATGCATGTGAAAGGCTTTGCCCCGTTCGAGGTGAGGGGCATGAATGTGGATGCTTACCTGTGCTTGCCAGATTGGTAAGGAACATGGCCTTAAAAAAAACAAATTTCCAATTATTAAAAATCTGAGATGATAAAAATTTGTACCACGTTGAAATGAAGTGTGAATTCACTGCATGCTAATTATACCAAATGGTTTGTCTTTGTCACTACGCTGTATATCATGATGACAAGTGCTTATACTCATTCATAAACTGATGATAGTTATCTCGTAGGCAATACTTCTATTTATCCTAAATGATATAAATATTTAATATAAGTACAGTATGAAAAAATGACGTTAATTGGTTGGCATCGGCGATGTTCTCCTTCATGTATCTGCATTTCAACTTTTTCCTTTTTGTAGTAGTGAAGTAGAAGTGTAGAATCTTAATTCATACTTTCTATCAAATTTTGTGCGGCACTTTAGAGTTTACTGGAATGTTATCCTCTCTGCACTCCGATACCAAAATCGTATAATTTCTTTTCAGGAAGTTAATAATCTTCAATATTTATGGCTTCTCTTAACACTTGGTTGAGAAAAGCAAAGAGGAAAATCAGTGCCATATTTTTTTTTTAATTTTTTTAAAAAAAATATGTCATGTGTAATAAGATTGGTGTTGCATTTTTCTGACATGACTAGATAATGGAGCAATGTGTGGCAAGACTTGATGTGGCTATGTTTAATGCCATTCTTCGTGAATCTGACGATGAAATTCCAACTGATCCCATTTCTGACCCAATTAGTGATGCCAAGGTTCTTCCAATTCCAGCTGGGAAAGCAAGCTTTGGAGCTGGTGCACAACTAAAAAATGCGGTAAAGTTAACCTCTTTATTTTGATTTAAAACTACAACGTATAACAAAAGTAAGCAGACAGGTCTTCAGGAACGTCCTAATGGTCTTCGTCGGCAATGAATACTTGATACTTTTTCCGCTTTTCTGTTTAGAAGGTGAATTACAGCAAAGGTCTGTAATTAACTGATTATTGTGTTCTGGTTACAGATTGGGAACTGGTCTAGATGGCTTACAGACCTTTTTGGCATCGACGATGACTCGCATAGAGAAAGTAATATTGAAGACCAAGATGACAAAAGTGACGATGGGGACCATGATACGTCATCAAATAGTTTTCATCTTCTAAATGCACTGAGTGATCTAATGATTCTTCCAAAGGATATGCTCTTAAATCAATCCATCAGAAAAGAGGTTTTACTTCACTTGAAAGTTGAAACCATCTTCTATTTAGTTATGTGTCTTGATTTGTAATATTAGTTACTAAATACGGAGCATTTCATTTTGTTCAAGGTTTGTCCCACATTTGGTGCACCATTGATCAAAAGGGTACTTAGCTATTTTGTTCCTGATGAATTTTGCCCCGACTTGATTCCTGAGGCCGTGATTGAATCTCTCGATTCAGAGGTTAGTCAATTTATAATATCTCTCAGTTACTGTTTCTTTGTTTGGTTGGGTTTCTAAGCAAAAAATATGGCTGGTTTATTTTTGTGGTTAAGAGCCAAGTTGGTTTCATACCTCTTAGTTCTTCTACCTTTTTCAGGTCAAAAAGTCATAAAAAGGTTAATTTTTAAAACGGGCAACACAAAAAACAAACCCGAAAAGCTAGCGTAAAAGCTGCAACTAAACAAGGCCATGGTAGAAACCCATAGGTGTGATTGTCAGTTTTACTACGTTAATGCTTCAACAGGTTTTTGCTTTTTTACTTGAAATGGTAAATCCCATTTAAGTTTTAAGAGGTAAATCACCTTAAAGAGAAGCGTAACGAAATGGTTACTAAACTAATGCGATTAACGTTAATCCAGGACCATCTTGAAGAAGAGGGAGATTTTGTCAAGGCTTTCCCATGTAATGCAGATCAAATAGTTTATACGCCACCTAAATCAACTTCTCTTTTTAGCGTCATTGGAGAAATAGGAAATGAATATCGACTGAGAAGAAGTGGGTCCTCGGTTCTCAAGAAGTCGTATACTAGCGATGATGAGCTGGATGAGTTGGATTCTCCCATGAGTTCTATCATTAACGGTTTTCAAGGTTCAATGAGCCCCATAAGATCGAATGAAAGTGGCAGTTCCGTTGCTGTCAGGTATCAACTTCTTCGAGAGGTTTGGTTAAGTAGTGAGTAGCTGTCATGGAACTGATGTATCTGATCCGTTATCCCACTGTTTAGAAAGGTTATGGCTGAGAGGAAAATTATTGCAGTGGGTTGTGTATATACGTAGTATGTATTATTGATGTGAATGGTTAAGTGTATATGAGTAATGAAATCTTCTACTTTCTCTAGCTATTTGTTATCGGTGGTTGTAAGGATAGTTGATGGAAAAATGATGCATTGAGAAGTGTTTTGATATCTGCTTCAGTTAAAATCTTTTATAATCAGAATTGAAATGAGACTAAATGCAAGTCCGTTCAAGGATTGGGTCACATGTTGAGAAGTGCCAGAACATTTTTATTACTATTAATCGACTAATAAATCGTTTCATGGAAGTTCCGTCGATCATTTTATTGTAAAAGACCAAAAAGAACAAAGCTTAAAAACATTACAAAATAAAGAAAGAGTTTAAAAATATCGCCCACCGAGGGGCTCGAACCCTCGACCACAAGGTTAAGAGCCTTGCGCTCTACCAACTGAGCTAGACGGGCTTATTGATAAATTTAAACCTATTTCATTATATATTCTCATTTCAAAATGAGAATACACTATTTATTAATTTATTTTTGCATCACAAAACAATCATTTATTTTCTTTATTATGTCTCTCACATGTATTCCTTTTTTCTTTATTTTACTCTTATTATTACTCTCTTCGTTCCAAAACAATATTTATCTATTTTTTCAAGCCTTTTGTTATGTAAATACAAGTAAATGAAGCTCACGTAATGCATGGTTAAACGCACGAATAAATGTTTGACGGTAAATATGTAAAACAGAATCATATAAAAATTGATAATTGATTGTGAGTAACTTCCAAAATACAACAATTGAAGTAAACTAATAAAATTGAAGATGTAAAGTGTATTCACTTTTTTGTAGAAGGTAGAAAGAGACCGGAGAGAGAGAGAGAGAGAGTTTATTTGGTAGATAATTAACGAAAAATTTCTATTTAACCTTCCTTTTGTAGCAGTTTTTTAAAAAAAAAAAATTGTAATTAACGAAAATTTTGAAATTCTTTTGAAAATAATTATGGGTACTTTGAAAGACTAAAAAAAACTACATTTTTCTACTTTCACTTATTATAATAGAATAGATATGTCACTTGACATATTTTTGAAAGCTCTTAGGTACCAAAAATGGTTATGCACAAGTTATTTTTGATTATTTTTTTGATTATTGCAAGTGTACACATACATCAGATCGTGTTTCGCCCATAATGTACAATCTTGAAACGATATATATATATATATATAGTGTGGCCAAAAGTTTATCATATATGGATGATACAAATAAATTTTGAAAAAGAGACATAGGTGTGACTGTGACACTCGAGAATGTGTCTACAATCATGCTTTGTACCAATCATTTCATTCACAGTAAGTATTGAGTTTGTACCAAAATTCCATTAGATTCCCAAAGTTTATCCAAAACTATAAGAAAAAATAAGCCAAGGAAGAAATGTCCGTATTGCTTATATTCTACGTTAGAATATTAAAGGCAGGCCTATTTAATTACTTTCTACTATATTTATGGTTTATTGAGATTTTGACGGCTAATTTGAAAATTGATACAAGCTATGAACGTTCTTATGACACCTACCTACCTAGTATTTTACCTTGTAGAATATTTGGCAATTAATTAATTAGTTAGTGTAAGTTGAAATTTATTCAAGGAAATTACGAGCTTTCGGACCCACTTCTTGGCTGGTTCCTCTTAACTTGCTTTGGAATATGAATTACCCCATTCAAACGTGTGCAAATACGGACCATATCTTCAACGTATGTCAATAATCGCTTCACTAGAAAATGTTTCTTCATTACCATGAAATATTTAATATTCTATATAAAATTGTTTGATATATAGGGTTTGTTTGGCGCCTACTAGGAGTTGTTAATTGATGAGATTGATAAAAATGTTGGTTTTATTTTGTTTATAATTTAGAGATTTTGAGAAGTATAAAATCCAACTGGTCAGCAAAATGCACCGCTAAAAACTGTTTATAAATTTATATTAGATAAAGTCCTGAAACAAAAGTAATTAAAACTTACACAAAGCACACACACATACATACATACATACCTGAATTGTATCCGAAAAGGTAATTAATTGTACTATATATTGTTAAACTAATAGTCTGACCTTTCACAATTCACATTAGGCACAATCTATTAAAGACAACTAAAAGTTTTTGTTATAAAAAACTCTAGCTATAAAGAATCAAATAAAGAAAGCAATTAAGTGTCTTTTAATAATTAATTAAGCAGCATCTAGAATAAATGAAATGGTATAAGCCTATAAGGTTTCGTTAATAATTAAACTAACTGAAATGCCACGCATTAATTTCATGTCTTAGAAAATTTGCGGTCAACCACACGGGTTTCATGTTGATGCATGTATATATATATATATATATAGACATATAGCTCAACCATCATTTACAAAACCCTTGCATATACATTCAATATTCTTGCAAAACACTAATATTATATCCAAATTTATGGACAAAAGGCAACAATTTGAGAGGGTATTTTATCACTTCGACGAGAACAAAGACGGTAAAATATCCCCATCAGAGCTCCGTCTATGCCTAAACTCTATGAACATCGTCGATGGAAAAATCACAGAAGGGGAGGCGGAAGCAGTGGTACTGCTAATGGACTCGAACGGAGACGGACAGCTGAGTGTAGATGACTGTATCCGATTGATGGAAGGTGCCGAGGAAGGAGAAAAGATGAATGATTTAAGAGAGGCTTTTCGTATGTACGAAAATGAAGGGTGTGGTGGGAATATAACACCCAAGAGCTTAAAAAGAATGCTTAGTAAGCTTGGGGAGAAAAAGAGCGTCGATGAGTGTAAAGTTATGATTGCGTGCTACGACATTAACGGCGATGGGGTTCTTTGTTTCAATGAGTTTAGGACTATGATGTCTTGATCATTTAACTTTTTATTTGCATGTATGTATATATATGATTTCTTTTTATTTTTTAGTAGGGAAGGTGAATTTGTTTTATGGAATCTTTCATTTACATATATGGTTTTTTAATTGGTGATTTGTGATGTCGGGTAGATGGCTAGCTAATGTGTTTAAGTGGTAATTAATTATTATTTGAACGGTTCCGCTTATAAGCTTCTCCCATGTATTAATTGTTTAAGCCTAATACATAACTTAATGCATATCTATTATTTATGGTTAGTATCTAATCATTAAATTTTTACTCATTCCTTGATGTAGCACTTAATGATTTATGGTAAAATTTTAATATCGTTTAGCAAGAAAAATATGTAAAAATTTGATACTTTAATATTGTTTTACTAATACTGTATTGTACACCACCATATCAATAACGAATCCTCGTATTGTTCTTTGTTTAGCTTTCATTTTTTTTTGTAATTCAATTTAAAGACAAATAAAAAAACTACCCATAATATATAGATGGAACGTAAAAGCCATAACAAAGTAGCTTGCCAACAATAAACAATGAAAATTTTCTTGTAATAAACAAATGCAATATACTTGGTGAAAATAAACAATAAATAATTCTTTAATACTTCCAGAAACATATATATCAGATTCATTAATAACGATACTTTCGTCCAATGCGGTGTTTCCTTCATTCGGAAATCTCATTTAAATCGAACATAATTTTTCTTTTTACTTTAGTTAAACTCACGACTAAAATTTACTCCATTGATTATCCTATATTAAAATTCCACAACTGATACATGGTATTTTTTTTTTTAACGTATCTTGTTAAGATAATAAAAGAACTAAGAACAGTTGAGCTTTTATAAACCTTGAATGTATCTTTCGAAAAGAATGAAAGTACTAATGAGATTTTAACGATTAGATACTTAAATATTGAAGGTATAGATTTACACATATATTTTGATAAGCATGTAGAATATTTAGATATTAATTTTTTTTCTAAAATAGACTTCCACTAAGAATATATATATATATATAAACTAAATAAGTGCTAGTTGTTAATCAAATAAGCATAATTAATTAGTATGTTTAACCAGTACCTGGAGGGGCATTGGTTAGTTTTTTCCTTATTCGAAAAGTAAAATATTTCACTTATATGTGTAGATACCTATATGTGTTAGTATATAATTAGGCTTTAGATTATAGAATTTAGTATTTCGAACCTATCAATAACGTATAGGAGGAGTGATTCTAGCTTGACAAACTAAACAAGTCGAGAATGCCTAACAACTAGCTAGCAATTGGGACTAAACAAATTTGGAAAACGATTGGCTAACATAACTCATGATGAATTATTAATTAGTCCATAAAATCGAAACGATGAGTTTGCTAGTGTAAGATGAACACATAACTCGCGAATGGATTGTATCTCGTAAAGTGTGTACATGTTTACATATCATCTCAATCGGAAAAGAGAGAAACTTATAAGGGCAGGGTCAATTGAATTGAAACACAGAGAAAGTTAAAAGGGCCGGGTTAATTGCAAAACTGGAGAGTTAATGGTGCATGGCTATTTGAAAATCAGTCATATATGGCCTACACTTATTATACACTACTAGTAGAGAGTTGCATTCATGCATATATATATATATATATGAGTTTTAGGTTACATTTAATAATATTGTACTACTACGTCCGCATTATTTTATCTCTATCTAGCTACACTACCAAATTAATTTATGATGGAGATCATAATAACAATAATAAATATTGGTATTCATTCATTGAGACTGAAGAACCCATTCAACAGTTGAAAAATGTTGTTTATATTAATTCCTTGTGTTGTAGAGTATGAAACCATGCATCGATCTGATTGGAACAGATTAATTAATCTTAGATGATGGATTCTAACTTTTGTTGATTATTAATACAGGGTTTCATTGTTTTATACTAATTTATACTAATATATATAACTTTGAGATTGTGTATGGAATATAAGTAATATATAGTATTTTCTAAGTGCGGGCAATATATGCCATTAATTTAATGCTAGAAATTAATGTTACTATATATATATATATCCCTGACGAATAACTAATTAATGTGTGTTTGAGGAGATGATAGTCGATTATATATATATGTGTATATATATATATATGTTTATCCGAATCCAATCCAGAGCTGGTGACTGATCAAATATATATATATATAACAATGTTTAATACACAATTAATATGTATGCCCTCTGAACAATTAAACAACCACCTGCTCAACTTTCTCTGCCACAGCTATATATGTTTAATTTGTCACCAATTATTTCTTTTTATTCTTTTTGCACCCGTCTCGGTTTCATTTTTTTTTAAGCAAATAAAGCGGGTATATTTTGACTTGACTTTTTTAATCTTCTGAAAAAAAAAACTATGTCCAACTTGCTTTAAAGCTTCTATAAAGCTTATTCACAGTCAAGAGAGAAAGTAAGAAAAAGAAGGAAAAACTGATTTTGACCAAATTAATGCACCTTAGTTTTTATACAAAAAGAATTAGGGAAAATGATGGTTAGTACAAATTAGAAAACTTATTTATTATAAAAAACATGTCTAAAATCTATATTATAATTTAGTACATAGCATCAAATAATTCCTCACATTACCCTTAACTTCATTAACTAATTCCTATTTTTTAGCAAATATTATATCCCATGCATATTTTACTCTTCTAATCTCTACGTACATTCATTGGCCTCGTTTAGTTGCATCTGATAAGTATAAAAGTATTTTATTTTATGGATGTAGAAAAGTATACTTATTATTGTATTTGTAAGTTTGTTTGGTAAACGTTTTAATAAGTATGCCGGGAACGATGAAGAATAGTTGGAAATAGTGTGTAATATATGAAGAGACTTGCCATATATATGCCTGACTTGAGGAATTCACAAATCACAATGAAAACAACAATCCTTTGCATAAGTTTGTGTAGGAGTCTTACAAATATTAATTTGAATTTAAGGTCAATATATTATTTGGTACATTATTGGAAGCAGACCCATATATATTACTCTCAGTTGCACTGTAAATTATACTTCTGAAAGTAGTTACAAGTTCTTTTATTTAAGGAAGGTAACAGTTTATCTTCTTTTTTAAAACAAAAATGTCTTATGATATTCTAATGCCTAAGATATAAGAATCTACTGAAAGGATGGGTGACTCATAAAACTCAAAACTTCTGATTTGTTATTTTATGTGTCATCTTTTAGCTCAATTATTACCATCAAATTCACCTTTAGCTAGCTAGGCTATTGTAATTTACCATAAACAAGTTCCGGGAAAAAAGTTTAACATTAACTGAAGATGATCAACTAGCTAGAGAGTACCCCAAAGGGTGAGAAAGAAAAACAAGTTTGCTAGGATATTCATGAAATCGATTATTGGATATATACTTACACAATTATAAAAATACAATAGGCATATACGCTTACGATCCTATATAGTTGTTCGGGGCGTTGTTTTGTTTATCCTTGACTTCTAGTTGATTTGACAAGGGGCATAACAGAGCTATCACACGCAGAAAACGACTCTGACAAATCAGGTGAATCCACAACCAATCTCGACAATTTCTCAACAATTTCACCAGCGCTTGGTCTCAAACAAGGATCATCATCCACACAAGCCCTTGCCAGATTTGCCATAGTAACAGCCCCATCAAACGAATAATTATCCCCCAACCCTTTATCCATCCACCCCCTCAATTCCTCTACATTTTCTTTCGCTAAAATTATCTTAATTACCTCCGACAACATCACGCCTCCTTCACCTCTTATTATTGGTTTTTCCCCTGATAAAACCTCAAGCAAAATCACACCAAAAGCAAATATATCGATACTAGGATGGTTAATACCAGTACGATGATATTCGGGTGCCAAATACCCTTTATTCCAACCACTCGAAATAATTGGTTTTCCTTCGGCAGTTTTTCCCATTCCGAAATTACCGATTTTCGCATTAAATTCCTCGTCTAGGAAAATATTTCGGCTTTTTATATTGGTATGAACATAACATGGGATCATCACTTGGTGCATATACTGCAATGCTGTGGCAATATCAAGACAAATCTTCAGCCTTTGACTCCAATTCAGAAAGCAATAGCAAGATGAGATAAATTGGTTTTTCATTGCTAAACCACCATGTATCCAATCTTTTAACGAACCGTTTTTTGCATATTCAAAAACCAAATAAGTTTCATTTCCCTGTGTTGAGCATATTCCCATAAGCCTCAATATATTTGGATGGAAATGAGGTGTATAGTGAAAAAGCGTAAGGTCTAGCTTCGAAGAAGATTTGTTTTTGCAACGCTTTATAGCCAATTCTTTTCCGTTGAGGCGTCCATGGAAAACCGATTGTTCGATGAGATTAATGGAGTTAAAATCCTCGGTGGCCTTTTTCAATTCTTCAATAGTGTATATCTCGATTAACATCTTATGACGTGGCGTTGATTCGACTATCTGGCCATCGAGTGTATCTTGGGAACCTCGATCGAAGGACACTTTTTTCTCGCTTGTGGTTCGGATACTTAAACTTAGCTGTTGAAGCTCCAAATCTGTCGCTTTTCGCGAAATTTCCCTCTTTCGTTTCCAACAATTCACTAATATAGCTACCAAGATTGCAAATCCAGACCCAAGTACTACCATACTCAGACCAGTGTATACTCCAACCAGCCACATTTTCATCTTATTCTTAACTGTTCTGGATATCGGAAGTCTGCTACTTGATACGATTCTGATAGCGGAAGAAGACCTGTAAAATTCAAGAATTTGTAGCTGGTTTTTTTTGTAGCGGAAAAGTTTGGCGCTTTAACACGGTATTTCTCACTTTAACATGTCGTTTACGCTTCTAAGAAGTAGTGTAAAAGCTCCCACATACGGTAGATAGGGATCAAAAGTAACGGTTAAAATAGATTTTAGATTGAATAAACACGAATGTTAGGAATTGGTCCAAAACAGAGAAAGTGTTTGGTAAGGAATTCAGAAAGATGTTGATAGGCAATGATATGTCATATGTGGAGAAATCAGTATTAATTAGAGATAGATTTTTGAGTGAAATTAGTAATAAAAAAGGAAAAATACAATGAGTTGGATTATAGTGAACATTATATTATCATTTGAACATACATGCCTAGTAAATATAGAAGGGTTTGAGATGGTGAATATTTTGGATCTATACAAAATAATTGATGGGAAATGAGAAATTTCAAAAACAAGATTCTTGGGCTTGGTTAAAACTGTCTAAAGGGGAGGCTGTTTATCCCAAGAGCTTATTTTCCACAAGAAGTTCTAATTAATACTCTCTTTGAACTATCTACAAGTATTCAAAATTATAACTATATGTATGGCTGTATATATACTATATAGATGGTACATATAGATGATCAATGACAAATCATCGTCCCTCTCCTCTCCTTATTCTATTATATGCATTAAATAAAACTTACCATATCTCCTATTTAATAAAACTTTCATGAATGAATTAAAACTTAAAATAATCATTGACTTAATCAAACCATTCTTATAAGTTGAGAAGCCTACTTGTCAATCATACTTACTTTTATAATATGAGTTGAGAATGTGATTTTTTGATAAATTAAGTATGTTTTTATATACTAATAATTAATTATCAAAAAATGCTACTAAATATTTTACACGATACTACTTATTTTTATCATTTGTTATTAAATTTGATGTTACATGATGCCATTACATATTAAATGATGCTATTATATGATATATGATGCTATTATAAACGATACATGATGTCACTATATATAATACATGATGATACTACAAATTATATACGATTCTATTTATTTTTACTATTTATTTTTAACTTTTATCTTATATTATATTTAACAATTCTTAAATAAAAGTTGGGAATTATGCTACATTAATTTTCCACCATTGTTGTAGATGTGAAATTTTAATTTGTAGTGTGATTTATGGAGAGAGACAGAGGATAATAGTATTAGCCATTAGGGAGTGATTTATGGAGTGTGATGTTTAATAAAAATTAAGGGTATTCTAGTCATTTAAATTTATATATGTATTAAATCATAAAAGGGATTTAAGAATTCGGCTTTTTAGAGATTATGTCTCTTTGTATGTACTAATTAGCGATTCTCCCTATAAAAATGTACTAATACCCTTGTAATCACAAAAAAAAAAAATTATTAATTTTGTACAATTATTGCAAATCATGGACCATATTTTTCTCCCTTGTGAAAGATAGAAAATGAAGAAAAGAAAGAAGCAACATGAGTAAGAGTGCAATCATGAAGGAAAGGTATACTCCTAATTATGAATCAGTAAGCAAAAATTACAGCAGAATAATTAATGCAACTGTAAAATATTCAGCATTTTATGCTCTTAACAAATTTTAAGATGGTATATGGAATAAAGAAAAAAATTATTTTATAGAGGTATTATTTCAACTATTTTTTTTACTTATAAGGTATTCAAGTCACATTGTATCTCATTTTTTTTAAAACATTATTTGCCTTGTCACTTGTTACTTGTTAGCTTGTAGCTAGGAGAGGAGGTAAAAAAACATGTGGGGAGAGTTACATTTGAAACTGTAGATAAAAATGATCATTTACGTACCAATTGGAGAGTAATTTTACATATTATATAATGAACGCAATAAACTTAGATAAGTTGATAAGACATCTTGCATGGTAAAGTTAGAGCATAAAAAAGCAAGTGTAACAAAGTTCTCAAATCGAGTTGGCAATGAAAGCACTTATCACAAGTGACAAACCATGCAGAACAAATTAAGATATGAGAATATTGAGGGGACATGCACCAAATGAGAGAATCCAAATTATTAGAAAACGCTAAATTAGTTTGTACATTTGGTATAATTGTAACAAATATCTCTGTTTCTAAGAATAGTACCCTTAGTATATATTGGACTAGAAAAATCTCACTGGTTGGGGTAAAATCTCCCCAAATATCCATTTAGAAAGTTACACTTACACATTATTATGATCGCTTATATAGAAAATCTCAACTCCATAGCTAGGGTGCTAAATATGTAAACAAGATTGTACCAGATTCTTAATTCCAGGGATTTGGGTTTAAAAATTAGCAAATGAGCTTTTATATTTGACAAAAATAATTACAAAACACCATTGTCAATGAGACATATACATCATACACCCACACGCCCAAAGTAAAAAAAAAAAGGGGGGTGTTTAATTAGAGGTTGCACGTGACTTCATGTGCTCATCACCTCAAATGCATAAAAATTTATAAACTTTACAATGCATGAATCAAATAAGTTCACTTATCGAACAAATTAATATATGTAACATGAAACATTGGATACAACAAATTTGACTGTAAGATATACAACTCCAATGCGCATATATATATATATATATAGGTCTCACATGTGACAAATTATTTAGTCCGTTTGGATTAAATCTTATTTGGTCATTTACTATTTTAACTTAATATCTGTATTAATGGGCTCTACCCATCTCAACTCACGTAAATTCAATTTTTTTTTGGCATGAAGTGCATATATATCAAAAGTTTAGGATAGACACTAATCAAGTTCAGAATTCAAAATAAAAAAAACAGTATATGTTCTCAACAGACGTAGCAGTAGAAAAGTGAGCCCTCGTCTTAGATATAAACGTAACAAATTTCGGAGAACATGATTGTGTTACTGTGTATCTATCAATCAGCGTTGTTGGCTGAAAAGAGCCTTGCTAACGATACCAGTGGCCTCGATGTAGCGATCGACACACCTAGCAGTGCAAAGGTCATTTAATCATTTGTATCTCTCTTCCAACTTAGTTACTCTAATTTAAAAATACACCGGAGATTACATATCTTTTGCTAATCAAACATTTATATAAATAAATCTTAACAAAATCATAATCATGATAACTTAAAATAATCATAATCATAATGTTTTTAAAAAAATGATAATCATGATAACCTTATAAAAATCATAATAATGATAAAAATATAGTTTATCAGTGTAAATATTCGTACCTACATCATATAAATATTCATTATTGATCTTATCATAAATAAATACATTTCTAATAATTTAACAAACACTCTAAAGTAAAATCAAAATTTGGTTCACACTAAAAAATTAATCTAAATTTTCTTTATTTAGTACGTGTTAGAGTACAAATATTAGAAAGAATAATATATTATTTTATCTAAAACAAGATTCCAAATAACAAATGTAAATGAAAGGTATTAACTATTTTATTTGGATTCATAAAAATGTACATAAACAAAAAATATGGGTAAATATGAAATATAAAACGTGAAAATATTTATTTATTTTTATATAGTTTAGAGTTTAAAGACTAAATAAATTTTACCAGAGTTCTAATTTACTAGGAACTATAAAACTAAGTATTAGTAACTTAAGTGTAAGAAAAAGTGTAGTGTTAATATTGATGGTATTATTAAATGTAATTGGCCCTCACGTTTATATATATATAGAGGAGAGAGGTGAGAGAATAGAGAAGTTGAAATAAAAGGCAAAGATGAATTGGGGCTCCCCATTTAATCCACACGTCATTCACCTAATTGTATTATCCTTTATCATTATTACATATCATTGTGGTTATTTACTTATATTCCTTTATGGATAAGAAAACAAAATAATGAAACAAAACTACGTACAACTATATATATATTCCATGCACATCCGGAATATTACATTTGCTACTTTTTTTTTTTTTTTTTTATCTTAGAAGTAATAACTTCATAATAAATACTATTAAAGACAGCTGAGAATATTGTATGTCACAGAAAATTTCATTCTAGTTAACCTTATCAACGCAATTACAGCATATATATAAATGCATCTTAAAACATGATTAACGAAGAAGAACATTAATTACTAGCACATACCACAACTTCAACAATATATATATATACATTACTTTGATTACACTTTATATTTTGGAAAACATTGAATAAGAGAGCTTGTCAACCCATACAAACGTAAACAGTGACTGAAAATATAATCATTGAATAATATTAACTTTGCATGTGTATGTATGTACATTCAGAATTAATTGTGCATGCATGATATATATACAGTACACTATATATATATATATATATATATGAGTTCCATGTACAATCTTTTGCAAGAGTGAAAATAATAACATGAGCTCCAAACACACTTCTTCCTGCGACTACAAATAAAGCCACCATTTCGATTGTCTAAGGTCCTAAACTTCCAATTGATATATCCACCTACAAAACAATTTACTAAAAAAACTAATCATACAAAAAAGAAGACAAAAACAACATAAGTGTGACAATCACATGATAATTAATAGATTTAACTCTTTGTTCTGGCTATTGGAGTGATCTACTCGTTATGGTACATGTGAAAAGAGAAAAAGAGAGCTAGCGGTACACCAATTTATCGGTTGGTTAGTCGAGACTTTTACTTTGAATCTATTCTGTGTGTTTTCAGTAGTTTCGAAACTAACCAAAACTGAATTGGTTCAGCTTGATTTTTTCAGGTTTTTTTGTCAATTTTATCCGTTTTAATTTATTTACAAATGAATGAATACGCGTTTTAGAGTTTAGGTTCTTTCAGGTCAACCAGAATTAAAAATCGAATCAAATCACACCCTTCTTGGCTTGGTCTGGTTCCGAGATGGGGGCATGTATTTTTCGGGTTTGATATTGCATTTAGTAATTTATTGTAAGTTTCCAATGTGCAGGCCTATTTTTTTTTTTTTACATAGGGGACCTTGGTAATCGACCATATGATATTAATTAACTAGGTAGACATTGCGGGTACTTAGTAAAAACTACTTCTCGTAAATTTCCTAATCTTTTTATATATTAATGAGGGAATTTAACATCCACGGACGCATATTCAAATTTTCCAAAATACCGCTATACAGAGCTCATGAAATAACATAAAATAAAGGGGCAATTAACAAAAACATATTTTAGCTCTATTATATTAACAAAAACATACCCTCATAATTTAACGTATTAAAGTAATATTGACCATATTACCAATTATATCTTGGATGAAATTAGTCACATATTTACTTCCTATACCTGTTGCCGAATAAGATCAGAATACTATCCCACTAATCGAGCCACTAATTTATTAATAGATGTAGAACAAAAGCTTGTGGACGAATACATGAAAACATGATCATATATGATATGACTTAACTTAAAAGACAAGATAAGATTGCATGCAATTCACCTCTTGAGTACCAAACAGACTTTGCTTAACTGGAAATCAAAACTTGAGTAACAATTTTGTTCAATGTATGCATATATATACTGGACTAGACCTGGGTTGATGGGAAGAGAAAATTATTTAATTTTATATCTACAATTGCAAGGAGTGTTATCATCAAAGTAAGTATTATTAGAAAATGGGGATGGGATACACATATTCATCTTTGGTTATGATAATGGTGGGATTATTGGTTAATGAAGTTGCCTTAGCAGCACAACACGTCGTAGGAGGAAGCCAAGGGTGGGATGAGTCGACCGATTTCAATTCGTGGGCAACTGGCCAAACGTTTAAGGTCGGCGATCAACTTGGTAAGTCAATTTTTCCTCTTTCCTTGGTAGCAGAACAATATTTTTCTAATTTGTTGCGTATTTAGTTTAAAAGGAGAATGTATGGACAAACAGTACCTCACTACTTCTAAATATAAAACAATTATTGCATGGATTGTATCACATAACGATTTATTGGCATCGCTAACATTCATAACCTAGCGAATACAACTGAAACCCAGGAAATTTGATGTTTCGATAACCCCCCCAAGTATATTCCATCAATTACCAATTTGGTCTATATAATACGTATGAATCTTCATTTTAGTAGTAGCTACTCAAGGATGGGGTTTTTTACCTACTTGATTAATACGGTGACCTGAGTTTGTTACGAGTAATGGTTGGTTGGATTAACATTTCTTTTCTTAGATTATAAGTAATAATGAGAAGTGACTTTATTCTTTAATTGCATTTCCAGTGTTCAAGTACTCTTCAGGGTTACACAGCCTGGTAGAACTTGGCAGTGAAAGCGAATACAAAAAATGCAACATCGGGAGTGCTGTAAAATCTCTAAGTGGCGGTAACAACGTTATCAAGTTAGATAAGAGCGGGACCCGCTACTTTGCTTGTGGAACATCCGGACATTGTGACCAAGGCATGAAGATTAAGGTTACCACACTCCCTGCTGATGAGACCTCTTCATCGGCCCCTTCGTCTCCTCCTACATCTAGCGCTCCTATTTTCTTCTCTTTATTTTCAATGTTTTCTATAGTTTTGTTGCTAATTATCAACCTCGTTTGGGGCTACTATATTATGTAAAATATAGGGACTAGTTTTTTGGAGGATGTTGTTTCCGTACAACCAATATATTGAGGCACTAATGAGATTAAGCTATATACTAATTATATTGTAACACCTCTTATTTTTTGTGTGAGTTGGGGGAGTTGACGTACTATTCTTATGGTTGGTATGATGAAATTTTACTAATTTGATAAGTTTTAAAAGTGTTACGATGGCTTATTATGCCCTCACAGAATTATTATTAATTATTATGACGATCGAGGATGTGAGTGAAAGAAAGTTATTATTAGACACAAAATGTTCACTTATTGACTAAAAGAAGTGAAAGAATGGGGATTGATGATAGCTCTCAAAATGAGACAATTTAATATTTTAGGAGTACATATATATATATATAAATCATTTGTGATTGAACAAATTATTTGAAGGGTGGCAAACAGTGTAACAGAAAAGAAGTTATTGAAATAGATAAGTTATAATTAATAGAGGGTGTTTTTTTTATTTATTATTATTGAAATTAATGGATGTGCAATCAATCATAATAATCAAGATTACGTAGTACTGGTGCACTACTCAGTTATTATTAATTTATTTTCCTTTAAGATTATACGTAGTACCAGCTTATAACCTTACATCGATTTCTATTTTATTTTCTTCTCCTATTTTTTACTTTCACTCTAAATACTCCTATAATTTTTTCTATCATATTTTCCACATGCCTCAAAAAAAAGTTCCTCCAAGAACGCATAACAAATAAAGTACCACAAAATCCCCAAAAACCAACTATAACTCCTATCAATATGCTGACATAAAACCATAAATTATCGTCGTCGTCACTCCCATCTTCCTCTTCACCTTCCCCACTCGGAGAACGAGGCGTTTCATCATCACCAGGGCACTTGGTCACCAAAGGAACCCCGCAAAGCCCAACATTTTCCCTATATATTGACGGATCATCCAAACTTAAAAGCTGATTACTAGTTGGTATTCTTCCTGACAAATTGTTATAAGAAAGGTTCAAGTGGCTCAACAGAGACATTGTGCCCATGCTCGTCGGAATCGACCCAGATAGCTTATTTTTTGAGAGATCAAGAGTTTCAAGCCTCTCTAATTTACCAATATCTTCAGGTATTTTCCCTTTTAATTGGTTCATTGACAAGTTTAAAGTACCTAATCTTGGAAGCTCTGTCAGCTGCTTTGGAATTTCCCCCGATAAATTGTTTCTTGAGAGGTCTATGCTATTAACAAGGTATAGAGTGCTTTGATATTCGAGTTCTCTCCCCTTCGTCACAACCGATAATTCCCCCTCGTATCTTTCAGACATAAGATCGATGGACATTCCTTTTAAATCACCCAAACAAGAAGGGATTTGTCCTGAGAGGCTGTTTTGTGCAAGATCTAGTATGTGAAGATTCCTAAGAGTACAAAGCTGTGATGGGATATGCCCACTAAACGAATTTTCTCGTAGGCGTAATATACGTAAAAGTGGCATCTTTTCTCCAACCCAAGTCGGGATATTACCCGAAAAGGTGTTTTCTCCAAGATCAAAACTGTCCATAACTGTGCAATTCTGTAGAGAGGGAGGAATTTCTCCTGAAAGATTGTTATTTGCAATGCCCAAGAACATGAGTGAGCTTAACAAGCCCATCGAGCTAGGTATTTTCCCCGAAAACCTGTTGTTTGACAAAACCACAATATACAAGTTCGGTTTATCATCCCAAATAAGGGGTATCTCACCGGTTAAATGATTGCTTGAAACATCAAGATTAGTCAGGCTCGGGATCTTGCCTAACGAAACAGGAAGGGTACCATTTAGGAAATTGTTGGAGACATCGTAATTCCCCAAATTTGGCAACATTTCGTTTATGAACTCCGGGATCGACCCATAAAAAGAATTGTTTGGTAAATACAATGTTTCTAAATTCGCAGTGAAATTCGGTAAAGGGCCTGCAAATTGATTGGAGCTCAAGTCAACCAACGCTTGGTCTTGGAAAGTGAAATAATTGGGAACCCTACCACTCAATTCATTGTTAGAGAAATCGATCTCTTTAATTAACAAATCTAATTCACAAAACCAATTTGGTACAACGTCCGAGATCATCGTTCTGTGGAGAATAATCGAGCTCAGATTATTTTGGTTTTTGAGCCAAGATGGAAACTTGGGACCTACTTGGCAGTATTTGAGTGAAAGGTAGTTGAGTTTAAAAGGAGGTACCCACTCGAAACTTACATTGAAAGACAAAGTGGTAAATGATGTTGAAATCGACAACTCTGTTAAGCTTGTAAGGTTGAACATGTGAGCTTCTGTGATAACACCATGCCAATTGTTTCCAGAAATATCAAGAGCGGATAGTGAATAGAGTTGGCCTAAACTTTCGGGTATTGTCCCGTTCATTTTATTGTTCGAGAGGTAAAAATTTTGTAACAAAGTTAAATTTCCAAGGGATTTGGGGATTGAACCGGTGAACGTGTTATACCAAAGGTCCAGGTGTTTTAAGTTCTTTATTAGTCCCACTGAACTTGGTATATACCCGAACATGTCATTGAACCCCAGATCCAAATGTTCTAAGCTGCTTTCGAACATTTCGATAGCCCGTCAAAGAACTCGGTTAGGTCATCTTTGATGTTGTTTGAAGACAGCCAAAGATTTCGCAGTTGGCATAGTTTTCCTAGATCTTTTGGTAATTTCCCGTCGATATAGGAATTGCTAGACATATCGATGTGTTGAATGGAAATCAAGTTTGAAAACTCATTTGGCATGTTTCCGAACAGGGTATTTGAGCTTATATCAATATACACAAGGCTTGTAAAGTTAAACAACCACTTTGGTATGGATGAGTTGAATCCATTGTTGGAAAGATCAAGACGAGAAAGCGAAGTGAGGTTCACGGCTGGAAGTGACATTGGTAGATTAAAAAGGCCACAAAAGGGCAGATGCAACTCCTCCAAAGAAGTGAGTTTATTTATTATTTCAAGCCAATTGTTTGTAGCTAAGCTAAGATTAATATTACCCAAGTTGAGATATTTCAAAGACAATAAACTGGGTAAAAAGTTGAGATCGTTTGCGCCAGATTCGTAAGAAAACCCAGAACTCAGATCAAATGACTCCAATTTTGACAAATTACCGACTTGGGTAGGGATTATCCCGTCAAAATTTGAACCGGAAAGATTAAGACAGCGCAGATTCTCGAGTGAACCGATAAAAGATGGAATATTTATTCCTTCAAAGTTGTTCCTACTCAAATCTAAGTATTTAAGAGACTTCAACTTAATCAATGACCGGTTAATCTCACCTCCAAGTGCATAACTCGTACTATCAAGGTCGTCTGTAGACGGGTTCTGAAGGTCGATAACGATTACGTGGCGAGTGTTTGCGTCACATGAGATTCCAGCCCAACTACAACAGTTTTTGCCAACCCATGAGGAAAGTCTGTTGGAGGGATCGGTAAGGCCTTTCTTGAACATGATAAGTGCTTCTCTTTCATTGCTTAAACAACTTACGTTGGAAGATGAATGAACAGCTATGATGTGGAGAAAGATGGAGGATAGGAGGATAAAAAACATGAACTGAAGTTGGATTGTTATTTGAACCATTTTGGTTCTAGAAAATATATTGGGTTTATATTTATGTGCTTATTATATGGTGTGGGATTATGTATATATTCAGGATTGTACAGTATTGTGAAAACTGGCTAGATAGGTCTCGTTTGGTTGTGGTATTCATAGTCCCGGAACTATGAGTTTAAACAGAATTACGAATAACCTTTGGTATATAGTCTCGGGACTTCTAATATCACAACCTCATGGTATTGTAAATACTTAATTTCGAGGTCATTTGTAATCCCGTTTCACTAATAATACCGACCATAATTAGCCACCCAAACATGATATTTATGAGACTCACTGCATTTGAAATCCAATCACGCCTTAATCCCATTCAAACCAGGCATAGAGTACAAAATATAGAGAAAAGGGAATGTTGATTGGAATTTGAAAGTTGAAAATGTGAAGGAATTAGAGTAGATAACTGGCCCAGTGGCTAGTTGTTGCTTGACTTTGATTACATATTTTATAGAGAAAAGGGAATGTTGATTGGAATTTGAAAGTTGAAAATGTGAAGGAATTAGAGTAGATAACTGGCCCAGTGGTTAGTTGTTGCTTGACTTTGATTACATATTTCATAGAAAATAAATAGTATTCCCAAACTTTGGTCTTGTTGACTCATGGGGTATTCCAAATACAGGGCATTTGGCTTGACATAGAAAATTTTACAGCACTAATTGATATTATAAAATAAATGTGATGTATATGCACGTTTCATGTGATCAACTTTTATTGAATACGGTAATTATTTTGTACAAACACAAGGTTAAAATAGATCATTCCATGTCATCAACTAAGTAGTCAGTCAAGTCAACTATGTAGTCTACAACCACTCATTTCTAGAACTCAAGGGTCCATTTCATAGAATTGGCTTTTGTTGAAAATTCAATACAACTTTCCAAAGTAGGACCATACTGCTCTGTACTAACAAATAACCAAAAGAACAATTATGAGGTTCAGTGTTAGTATAGTTGTAAATTTGAACACAAAATATTGATTTTTCTAACCTTTATAAACGTAGCCCAATGACTAATTCTAATTAATTTCAGTTTTTTTCCCAGTTAAACTTAAGAAGACAACAATTCAAAAAACCGACCAGCCAAACCATTGTTATTTTCAAGAGAAAAAAGCAAATCTTCAAATAATTTCAGTGGTCGCTGGTGTAGGTTATTTATCTTTCAAAGTTAGAAAAGAGTCTCTTTCTGGTTACATATACATTCAGAGTCTGTTTGGTTACAGCCAAAGGTGATTTCTTAATTGCGTCCTAAACATGATCGGTTAGTCTGGCATGTATGTTATTAAGTTTTCGAGCTATGCATGAGTCCTCAAATAAAAGTTGTTTGTATGCCTTTACTTACGAACAACTATTAAATGAATATACTATAGTTCTTTGTAAATAATGTATTGTGGACATTTAATCTGATTTTAAGGGTTCAATTTGATTTCGGTCTTGCCATGGGATGTGCTAGATGAAAGAATGCACTTAAAATGTCGTGGGCTCGGAGGTCTTGCCTTGTCAGTATCCCTACCACCGGAAACACCTGCACTTTATGGATCTTTAATCACGTTCACAACTTTTTTTATATCTTTTGCAAGTATAAGTTTTTCACAATCACAATATTGGATTGTCCTTACCAAAAGTTAATTTGTATTGGTTTCTTCAGCAGGTAAATTGTGGTTTTGTTATATGTATCATCCCAGAAAGTGTTTTCAGAAAGTTCACGTAGTTTTTCATCTTAAAAATTGAACATCGTATACGCCACATCCTTGTTTAGGGATTGTGTAGTTGCAGGTTTTTTAGCAAATTAGCTGGATTCTTCAGATTATGAGAAAAAAAAAAGCTTAATCCAGCTTAAACCTTTCTAGCCTTTCGAATTAAAGAAGCAGAAAGGCTAAGCTCCTTCAATAAAATCATGCAGTCTAGCTCGTAAGGGAAAAAAAGGGAGCTTAAAAGCTGCAGCAGAACAAGGCGATGGTATTTTGGAAGTATAACATAAAACTTTGAATTAAATATGCATGATACATAAAGTGTTTTCAGGAAAAATGAGGCAGTTTTTACTTGGAGCGATAACTTATTGGTAGTTTATGCCTTTTAATTAAGGAACATCTTATATGTGCCAAAACCTTATGTAGTAAAACTTATGAATTTTTTATATGTATAAATTAGGATATCAAATGCCTTAGCCCTACTTCCCTAAACAACACTAGAGCTTTCGCAACATACATACTTTCCCAAACCGTATAATGGAATATTAGGTTTCTAGGAATGTGGTGGAATCTGGGCCAAGACCCACAGATCTGATGAAACTCAAGCACACCAAGGGTTGGTCATTGAAGTGAATGACGATTTTGAACTTGAATTTGTAAGGTCCCAATTTTTTTCTTAATTTGAGGCCACGAGCCTGTGCCCAACCGGCCTAGGTCAGAAACCAGCCTTGAGCAAACACAAGCACCATAACTGGTTGTCAAATTTTGAAGTGTAAAAAAAATAAAAAAAATTGAAGTGTGCAAATAGTATGAGTAGCAAGTTCTTTACGGGGATGTACTATGGCTGTAACCCTTGTGAACCCAATCTATAATAGTTGTATTTTCGGAAATTAGCTGCTGTTTTAACCTTTAATACAAGTATTTCATACTTGTATGTGTACATTACATTGATTTATATGTCCTGTTGATTTTATTTTCTTCTTCTATTATCTACTTTCACTCCAAATACTCCTAGAATTTTTTCTATCATATTTTCCACATGCCTCAAAAATAAGTTTCTCCAAGACCGCTTAACAAATAAGGTACCACAAAATCCCCAAAAACCAACTATAACTCCTATCAATATGCTGACATAAAACCATAAATTATCGTCGTCGTCACTCCCATCTTCCTCTTCACCTTCCCCACTAGGAGAACGAGGCGTTTCATCATCACCAGGGTACTTGGTCACCAAAGGAGCCCCGCAAAGCCCAACATTTTCCCTATATATTGACGGATCATCCAAAGATAAAAGCTGATTACTAGTTGGTATTCTTCCTGACAAATTGTTATAAGAAAGGTTCAAGTGGCTCAACAAAGACATTGTGCCCATGCTCGTCGGAATCGACCCAGATAGCTTATTTTTTGAGAGATCAAGAGTTTCAAGCCTCTCTAATTTACCAATATCTTCAGGTATTTTTCCTGTTAATTGGTTCATTGACAAGTTTAAAGTACCTAATCTTGGAAGCTCTGTCAGCTGCTTTGGAATTCCCCCCGATAAATTGTTTCCTGAGAGGTCTATGCTATTAACGAGGTATAGAGTGTTTTGATATTCGAGTTCTCTCCCCTTCGTCACAACCGATAATTCCCCCTCGTATCTTTCAGACATAAGATCGATGGACATTCCTTTTAAATCACCCAAACAAGAAGGGATTTGTCCTGAGAGGCTGTTTTGTGCAAGATCTAGTATGTGAAGATTCCTAAGAGTACAAAGCTGTGATGGGACATTCCCACTAAAAGAATTTTCTCGTAGGCGTAATATACGTAAAAGTGGCAGCTTTTCTCCAACCCAAGGTGGGATATTACCCGAAAAGTTGTTTTCTCCAAGATCAAAACTGTCCATGAGGGAGCAATTCTGCAGAGAGGGAGGAATTTCTCCTAAAAGATTGTTATTTCCGATTCTCAAGAACATGAGTGAGCTTAACGAGCCCATCGAGCTAGGTATCTTCCCAGAAAACCTGTTATTCGACAAACCCACGATATATAAGTTCGGTTTATCATCCCAAATAAGTGGTATCTCACCAGTTAACTGATTGCTTGATACATCAAGACTAGTCAGGCTTGGGATCTTGCCTAACGAAACAGGAAGGGTACCATTTAGGAAATTTTCGGAGACATCATAATTCGCCAGAGTTGGTAACATTTTGTTTATGTCCTCGGGTATAGACCCATAAAAAGAATTGTTTCTCAAATATAAAGTTTCTAGATTCGCAGTGAAATTCGGTAGAGGACCCGTGAATCTATTGAAGCTGAAGTCCACCAACGCTTGGTCTAGGAAAGTGAAAGAATTGGGAACCCTACCACTCAATTCATTGTTAGAGAAATCGAGTTCTTTAATAACCAAATCTAATTTGCAAAACCAATCTGGAACAACGTCCGAGATCATTGTACCGTGAAGGAAAATAGAGGTTAAATTATTTTGGTTTCTGAGCCAAGATGGAAACTTGGGACCTATTTGGCAGTATTTGAGTGAAAGGTAGTTGAGTTTAAAAGGAGGTACCCACTCTGAACTTACATTGAAAGACAAAGTGGTTAATGATGTTGAAATCGACAACTCTGTTAAGCTTGTAAGGTTGAACAAGTGAGCTTCTGTGATAACACTATGCCAATTGTTTCCAGAAATATCGAGAACGGACAATGAATAAAGTTGGCCTAAACTTTCGGGTATTGTACCATTCATTTTGTTGTTCAAGAGGTTAAAATCTTGTAACAAGGTTAAATTTCCAAGGGATTGGGGAATTGAACCGGTGAATGAGTTTTCCGAAAGGTAAAGGTGTTTTAAGTTCTTTATTAGTCCCACTGAACTTGGTATAAACCCGAACATGTCATTGTACCCTAAATCTAAAAATTCTAAGCTACTATTCGAACATTTCGATAGCGTGTCAAAGAACTCAGTTAGGTCACTTTTGATGTTGTTCGCAGGCAGCCAAAGATTTCGCAGTTGGCATAGTTTTCCTAGATCTTTTGATAATTTCCCGTTGATATAGGAATTACTAGACATATCGATGTGTTGAATGTAAACCAGGTTCGAAAACTCATTTGGCATGTTTCCAGAAAGGGTATTTGAGCTCATATCAAGATAAACAAGGCTCGTTAAGTTGAACAACCACTTTGGTATTGATGAGTTGAATCCATTGTTGGAAAGATCAAGACGAGAAAGCGAAGTGAAGTTCACGGCTGGAAGTGACATTGGTAGATTAAAAAGGCCACAAAAGGGCAGATGCAACTCCTCCAAAGAAGTGAGTTTATTTATTATTTCAAGCCAATTCTTTGTAGCTAAGCTAAGATTGATGTTACCCAGGTTGAGATATTTCAAAGAGCATAAACTGGGTAAAAAGTTGAGATCGTTTGCGCCAAAATTAGAACCGGAGAGATTAAGATACCGCAAATTCTTGAGTGAACCTATAAAAGAAGGAATATTTATTCCTTCAAAGTTGTTCATACTCAAATCCAAGTATTTAAGAGACTTCAACTTAATTAATGACTGGTTGATCTCACCTCCAAGTGCATAACTCGTACTATCAAGATCGTCTACAGACGGGTTCTGAAGATCGAGAGCGATTACGTGATGAGTGTTTGCGTCACATGAGATTCCAGCCCAACTACAGCAGTTTTTGCCAACCCATGAGGAGAGTCTATTGGAGGGATCGGTAAGGCCTTTCTTGAACATTACAAGTGCTTCTCTTTCATCGCTTAAACAGCTTACGTTAGAAGATGAAATAACAGTTTTGATGTGGATAGAAATCAAGGATAAGATGATAATATACATGAACTGAAGTTGAACCATTTCTTTTTTAGGAAAAAAATTGGGTTTCTATTTCTTTTGCATGTTATATGGTGTGGGATTATTTGTTATTAATACTTCTTAGGATAATTCATGGAAACTGGCTACATATATAAAAGTAGAAAAAGGGGAATGTTGAGTGGGATTTGAAATCAGTGGGTAAATTGGCCCAGTAGCTGGCTAGTTGTTGCTTAAATTTGATATATCAAAAGAAATTATATTATTCCAAAACTTTGGTGTTGTTGACTCAAAAAGAAAATAAATCAAACTTTGCTTCTTCTTTTGTTTTATTCGTATGAAAACGCAAACCTGTTTCGTGGAAATTGAAATAACATGGCATTCTTGACTTAAAATAGAAAATTTTACATATTATATATTATGAAATAAAATGTGATGTAGACGTATGTTTCATATGATAAGACTTTAAATGAAAAATAATTTCATGCAAACGCAAGCATTAATTTGTATGGATCAATCCATCAACTAAGAAGTCAATTGTGTCGTCTACAACTACTTTCCATTTTCCAAAGTAGGATCATAAAAAAAAAGATACTGCTCCGTACTAACAAATAACCAAATAACACACACCGAGTGTTTCTTTGTTTCAAAATTTGAAATAATAAAATTGGAGATCTGATGAAATTTCCTAGCTTTTACTTTTACTTTCTAAAACAAACTTAAGAAGAAAACAGTTCAAAAAACCGAGTAGCCAAACGATTGTAAACAGTTGTTAGTTTATAACTTTCAAGAAAAAGTAAATCCTCAAATAATTTCAGGGTGTATGTTATTTATCTTTTCAAAGTTACAACAGAGTCTCTTTCTGGTTATATATACTTTCAGATTCTCTTTGGTTATTAGCCAAAGGCAGGGGCGGAACCCGGGCATCACAATTGGTGCCACCGTCACCCCAATTTTTTTTTTTTTTTTTATATATATAAAAAAATTATGATATTTAAGGTTTTATACATTAATAGCCCCCAAATGAACAAATAGTAACTTAGTTTAAACAGAAAACATAAAGTTTTTGTGTCACAAACTCTCTAGTTCGAATCTTGTGAGTCTGTGACTATTTTTTACTTTTCATTTAATTAACATTAATTTACTCTTTAACTTCTCCATTAATTAATTGCATTTTAAGTTAATATTGCAAGATTTTATAAATAAATGTTTTTGTATAATTTCATAGTTATATTACAACAAATTTTAAATTAATAAATTCGTATTTATAGTCAATTTTTATGTATCGTTTGAAATTTTTAGATCAATAGACAAGTAACCAAATTTTAAGCTTCAAGTTTTTTTTTGTTTTTTATACCGTTTATTGTTATTGTATTAACAAAAAAAATTCAACATTTTAAATTTTTAGATCAATGGTCAAGTCAGATAAGTTTTAAATTTCATGTTTTTTTGGTTTTTTATACCATTTATCGTTATTGTATTAACAAAAACAAAATTAACGGCTGCCGTCAAGAATTGATTTCTGGTTCCGTAACTGGCAAATGTGATATCTAAATTGAGTCTTAAACTTGATCAATTACTCTGATGTGCATGTATTTAAGTTGTGGAGCATGTGCGTATGATTATTAAAACAAAAGTTGTTGATTTGGCTTCACTTATTCCGTTATATTATGAACATCTTTTTCAAATGAATATAATATAAATCTGAGTAAATAATGTATGTGGACATTTAATCTGCTTTGAAGGGTTCAATTTGATTTTTCTCTTGCCACGGGATGTGCTAGATGAGGGAATGCATTTAAAATGTTGTGTGCTCGGAGGTCTTGCCTTGTCAGTATCCCTACCACCGGAAACACCTGCAATTTATGGATTTTCAATCGATCAGGTTACAATTTTATTTTATTTTTTTGCAACTAAGTTTTTCACAATCACCATATTAGATTTTACTTACCAAAAGCTACTTTGTATTGGTTTTGTCCCTCAAGTAAATTGTGACTCTATTATGTATGATCTCAGTTCAGGTAGTTTTCAATTGTTTCTCTTATAAATTGAGCATCTTGTGCGCCACATCCTTGTTTGGGGATTGTCTAGTTGCATTTTGTTTAGCAAATCAGCTAGGATTTTCAGATTATGAACAAATAAATGGTTAATCTAGCTTAAACCTTTCTAGCCTTTCGAACCAAAGAACCAGAAAAGCTAAGCCTTTTAAACTCATGAACCAAATGCAGTTCAGCTCATAACGAAAAAAAGAAAAGAGAACTTAAAGCTGCAGCAGAACAAGGCGATAGTATTTTGTAAATCATTGAGTATGTATAACACCATATTTTGACTTTAGTATGCATGAATATATGGCAAAAGGTTTGCAGAAAAAGGGGTAAGTTTTTCCCTGGAGCAGAAACTTATTGGTAGTTAATTACCTCTTAAATAAGGAACACCTATTTGTGCCAAAACCTTATAAAACTTGTGTATGTTTTATATGTATAGACTATAGATTATGATATAAAATGCTTATACTTACCCCGGGCGCTTGATATTGAGGCACAACGATCATATGCCTTAGCCCCACTTCCCTAAACAACACTAGAGCTTTCGCAACAGACATACTTTCCAAAACCGTATAAGGAGTATTATTCATAAGCGGATGCAAATCGATATACATCTCCATTTCCTCTTCTGTCACCGCCACTTCCTTGATTTCCCCATCTCTCTCCGCCAGCTCAATCCAACTAAATTTCTCCCTCACTTCCGATTCGTCCCTCCTCCTCCTTTCTTTGAGGAACCATTTTTTATTCAGTGCTAAAACCACGTGAGCTCGTAGTATAATCCCTTGCTGTTTAACTATCCCATTATCCTCATCTATAACTGGAAATCCGTTATGCACTGTGTTTTTTAAAACTTCAAGTATTTTCCCCACTTTTTCTACTCCGTTAAGGGTAACAACAGGTGCTTTTGCGTCAACTAATTCACCGACCGTGATATTTCTCATCCATGGCTCGGGATGTGCATCTAAAAAGGGAAGACCTTTAAGATCTAAAATAATCTCGTAAATACTCGGGTTAAAACAATCTCCGACAGTTTTTGATATTAAAAGGACGAGCATTGTAATTGGAAGTAAAAGAAGGTTGTTTGTAAGTTCAAGGAATATAACACAGAGAGATACGGTCATACGCATGGAGCCCCCCATGAGAGAGGCTGCTCCGAGGACCGCGTAAAGACCCTCATCAATAGTCGTGTATGATCCCATCATGATACCAAGTATCCGTCCATAAGCAGACCCCATTAGGATGATAGGGAGAAAAAGACCGGTGGGTACAGCAATGCCTGTTATAGGTTAGTAAAATTGGCTGAAAATTTGCCCTATAAACAGTTTGACCTTTAAAAAAATTCACTTTTTTTTAGAACACTCTTTGTACAGAAAAACTCATAGATCAAAACTTACACTTTCCCAGTTCTGCTGTTTTATCAAAAATCTGAATCAAATATCTAGTGTGTTGGTTATATATGACGAGATCATGATATTGTAAAGCCTTTTATGATCATAACTTCATAAGGAAATGTGTTCCTATCTAAATACGAAATATCAGTTGGTACAAACCTTGGATTTCAATTGCATTTGCATAACTTTATTATGCGTTCATTGTGTATTTGCATTTAAGTTTTTAACGTAATGAAAATAATGCAAATTTTTTAACGTAATGAAAATGGACTGTGCAATATTATTTTAGCATTGTACTTACTTTTGTATATACTATAAACATTGTTAAATGCAATACTCACGGTTTACATGTGCATAACTACCTTTGGTGGAACTATCGTAGAAACACTTTAGTTACATGTTTGTGTTTTAGTGAAATTGAGAATTGGTGACTTAACATACCGAATGTGAACAGCCCGAGAATGCAGTAGAGCACGAAGAAGATGAGGAGTGAGAACACAGAGAACTCTCTTGGGGTGTTGGTGGAGAATATGTTACGTATAGCATCGTCGTTTGTAGTGAGTAGTAGAGTAGCCAAGTCGTTGTAATACCCGTTAGGGCAATTGAATTGCTTAAAGTTTCCAGCTCGTCCTGTGGTAGGGCATTCTGAGTTTACAAGGTCACAAGGTCTGCATTTGGCAAGAAAAGGGAGCCCATACAAGCAAATCGAGGTGACCAATGAGAGTGTTAGACTTAGAAGAAGCTTGTGTATTTTTCCTTTTCTGCATAAAAAAGGATGTAGAATATTTCATCAGTAGACCAAAGGCCAAAGTCTCACAGCTAAAGTGGAGATATCAAATTACTTCCTTTGAAGTTTGATAAGCCATAAGTAAACATGAATACGGATTTTAGGTTTATATGCTAAGAAAAGTGATTAAGGCCTTTTTTTTATTGCAACTTTGGTTTGGTTTTTTGTGCAAACGCTGTGAAGTATATGGTTGACCAGCTTAAACCTAAGATTTTCTGGTGGCTAGAAGCTTGAATCTTGATAAACCTGATTTTTTTTTTGTGAACCTTGAAAAATCCAGCTAATTTGCTTAAAAGCTCAACCAAATAACGCCTGTAATTTACTAATTTCTCGATATGTTTTTCGGTTGTTCTTTTCTACGAATATTCATAGAAAGTGATTATAGACCATGTATGGTTGAAGCTTTTAAGTTCAGAAAATCGTTTATTTGTGCCAAACCTGGACAACATGTTTAATTAAACACCTTAAACTTGAGCTTTTCTGGATTTTGTACATGAAAAACCTAAGAGGTTTAAGCTGTACTAACTAGCCTTTTTCATGAATCAGCTGTACTAACTAGTTCTTCATCTTTTCTCTTTCATCTTAGGCTTTAATTCAGACATAACAAGTACAGTATGATGTATACAAGTTAGTAAGTTACAAAGAGGAGTTTACTTACTCATTTATGAGATTGTAGAGCCTTAGTACTTTATGAAGCAGGAAATTATACAAACTTCCCAAAACTCCACCAATCACTCCAATAACAACAACTGGAACAATATCCATACCATGGTATCTCACCATAACATCGCTCACATCAAAAATAACTAGCCCTCCTTGTCCAAACATGCCGCATTTTCCATTTCTGCAAAATTCCACAAACGCTCTCAAAACAACAACCACAATCGCTGTACTAAAAAACGCCCTCCAAAGAAGGGCACTTCTCCACCACGTCGCCACCTCCTCCAGAGAAAATAAAACACCGCCAACCGGGGAACGAAAAGCGGCGCATACCCCGGAAGAGGCACCACATGTGATAAGATCTCTTCTGTCGCGGTCGTTGTTGAAGTGACGGAGTTGACGCCATTTTAGACGATAATTATCAGGACCACCTTGGGCAAGCAGTGAAGCCAAGCAAGCGCCTATGTGGACTAACGGACCTTCTTTTCCTAAGTCTAAGCCTGCTGAGACCGCTCCTATGCTTCCAATTATCTGCATTAGCAGTATTTAATATTTTTATAAGTATTTAAACACGAAGGAACGGCATGGGTTTGTTTGTCCTAGCCATGTTATATAATGATTCGATTCTCAGATTCAGCTATGTATATGACATATCCTTCGGGCAAGAATTCTTTCTATTAGTCCCTGTTTGGTTGCAGCTTGCGAGCTTAACTTAGATTAACTTTTAAGTTTTTTGGTAAGCATTTAGACTGTATTTGGTTAAGAAAAGCTGAGATTCTTAGTCGTTGGCCAAAAAAGCTATAAATTTATAACTGGACAAACCATGTTTTTTTTTATAATTAAAAGGTCAACTCAATCGCTTAAAATCTAAGAGTAAGAAAGCACCTATGTTCTTGCCAGAACAGTTACTTCCATAACTTCAGGAAAAAATACATTTACTATCCCAACCTATCCGCGGTTAACGATTTGGGTACTCACCTTTCAAATTTACCAATTTAGGTACCACACTAAATAAATTTCCAATTTAGGTATACCGTCTTAATAAATCACGAAATCATGTCACGTGACATTTGACAAATATTAATTTGAGAGGCTAATTTAACAATTTTGCACAAAAATATGTCATCCTATAAAAACTTTTACCCCAATTTCACACATAAAAAAATTTAGCATATAATCCAATTTTTTGTTATGTGTGAAATTAGGAAAAATATTTTTATAGGATGACATATTTCTATGCAAAATAGTCAAATTAGCCTCTCAAATTAATGTTTGTCAAATGTCACGTGATTTCGTGATTTATTAAGACGGTGGTACCTAAATTGAAAATTTATTATATAGTGTGGTACCTAAATTGAAAATTTTGAAAGGTGGGTACCCAAATCGTTAAAAGCAAATAGGTTGGTGTACTAAACCTATAAAACCCCCATAAATTCCGAACTTCTTAAAGCAAATGAGTAAATCTTCCACTACTTTTTAGAATGAATTGTAACTGTTAGGACCAGATTTTTGGTCTAAATACTATTTATTGTCTATTGGTTTGCAGTAAATAATCCTACTTGTTTGTTTAGAACTAAGACAGTGTTGTTGCTTTCAAGCAGTGTTGCAACCACAGTTACAACCTACTAAGACAGTGTTGTTGGTTTCAAGCAGTGTTGCAACCTCAGTTACAACCTACTAAGACAGCGTTGTTGGTTTCAAGTAATGTTGCAACTTCAGTTGCAACCACAGTTCCAACCTGCTGTTCTGCAGAATTCTGTCTAGTTCTGTAAATCTGCATTACTATTCTTTAATGTTAATTATTTGTTTTAAAGTATGCAGGATATATTCTCATATGCTCTTAAAGGTTTAGTTCGTTTATATTGAGAATATTAAAGTGGTAAGGAAAGATGTTTACTAAAAGATATAAGGAGATTAGTTTATAAAGATATGTTTCCTTTAGATAGGTAAATCTATATCTCTATTCTTATACAAATCTTTATCACTTGTTTCAATCTTTGTTCCTTATCAAATTCAGTATGATTCGTTTTAAGATTGAATGAAATATGGAGTTAATGTTTCATATGTATATTTAAAGATATTATCTCTAAAAGATATTGTCTTATATGTTTCCTTATTGAAGTAAAAGACTAACTCCTATTTCCAAGCTAGTTATTAACAGGTACTACCTTATCAAGATGGATGTCAATCTCATGCTGAAGAGTCTTGTGATACATGGAAAGATTGAAGCCGATCAAAAGAGTCAAAGCAATCACAAAAGATCTTGAAGCAAAAAGATTGTTTTTACTTGCATATATAGTTGATAACTTAGCTTGTAAAATGTGTGTGTTCAAAATTATAAAAAAACTCATTCTAGAGAGAATACACATAGAGCTTTCAAAAGAAAAACAATGGTGGGATGCCATTGATTTATTAAGTGATAGTTATAAGGTAGCAGCAATATAGAGATAGGCAGAAAAACCTAGATGGAGTCTGAGTGTTTTTCAATAAGACTTGAATCCTATATTGTAAGCTTTTATAATATCATAATCTGGGTGAGTGTCCCGGAGACGTAGCCTAGTTGGGTGAAGTCCGTTGTTAAATGTGCGTGTGATTTACTTCAAGTACATTTAACTATTCTGTTATGTCCATTAATACACTTGGTTTCAACTGTGGTTGCAACATCACTTGGAACCTAACTGCAAAACTGCAATTAGAACAGCGGATAGGAATTTCAATTGGTATCAGAGCTTCACACTAGATCTTACTTAGTGTGGATCATGTGTTCTGGTAAAGATGGACTTAATGAGGGAAGGAAACGCATTCAACAAACCACCATTGCTTGAAGGAGGAGTCAACTATGGAGTTTGGAAAATCAGAATGAGGTCTTTCATTAAACAGCAAAATGAACATGCTTGGAAAACAGTACTGTATGGTTGGGAGGTTCCAACTGTTACTGATGGTGAAGGTGATCTAGTTTATGTACCTGAAGACAGATGGTCTGCTGATGAGGATAGAAAATCAAGTGCAAATTCAACAGCAATAAACTTGATATTTGTTGGTGTCACTCTCAGTGTGTTCAGGTATATCTCTCATTGTGAAACTGCCAAAGAGGCATGGAATATTTTGCAAGTAACTTTTGAAGGAACTGTTAAAGTAAAAGCCTTTAAACTCCAACAGTTAACTACTCAATTTGAAAATTTAAGAATGGAGGAAGATGAAACCATTGAACAATTTAATGGCAGAATTTGTCATATTGCCCATCAAGCTGGAACCTTAGGTGAAAAATACAGTGATGCTAAACTTGTTAAGAAAACTCTAAGGTCACTTCCAGAAAGGTTTGAAATTAAGGTTACAGCTATTGAAGAGTCAACAGACTTAGATAATCTTAAACTTGAAGAACTTATAGGAAATCTAAGCACTCATGAGCTAAAATTCTTCAAACATAAGAGACCAGAAAAGGGAATAGCCTTTCAGGCTAAGAAATCTGAAACTAAGATCTGTGAAAAAATGAGTGATGAAGAACAGGTAGACTTCTTTGCTAAAAAGGTTTACAAAAAGTTTTATAAGAAAAAACAGGATGATACTGGAACATCCAAAAACTTTCAAAGGGATAATCAATTTAAGTCAGAATCTAGGTTTAATAATAATTCTACAGGTAAGTGGAATCCCAAAGAGAAGGATAACAAAGATTACAAGCCTAGAGAAATTCAATGCAGAGAATGTAGAGGTTTTGGTCACATTCAGTCTGAGTGTGCAAACACTTTAAAAAGAAACAAAAATGCTTATATAACCACTCACAGTGATAGTGATTCTGAGAGCAACAGTGATGAAGAGAATGATTCTAACTTTGTTAATTTTGTGGGAATAATCACTGAAAAAGAACCTACTTATGAAAGTGACTGTGAGTCTGTTTTAACCATAGTTACAACTGCTCTTAAAACCTATAGCAGTGATGAGGAGGAACCTTCTGATGAAAACATTACTCAGCAATATCTTGTCCTTTATGAAAAGTATCAATGCCTGAGTAAGCAATCCTTGATCATAAACAATCTTAATGTTAATCTAAAGGATAAGGTTAAAAGTCTCACTGAGCAACTTAACTCACAACTGGTTGAACTTACTGAAACCAAGAAGAAAATAAAACTGCTGAATGTTTCTGCTTCAGAAAAATTAGATAACATGTTGTCCTACTCTAGAGGCTCAAAAGATAACAATGGTTTAGGTTACTATGGTTATGAAAGCACAGGAAAAACTACCTTTATTAAAGCTGTTGCTAAAGCTGAAACTCATGTTTTTGACAATAAGGTTAGAAGCTCAGTTGCAACCAAAGTTGCAACCAGGAATAAAACTCATGTTTTTGACAACAAGGTTAGAAGCTCAGTTACAACCAAAGTTGCAATTAGGAATAAACTGAATCCTGCTACCAAGAAAAAACTGAATAGCTTTGAGGATAGAACTAATTTTAGGTTGAAGCTGTGTAATTTTTGTAAAAAACCTGGTCATTCAGAAATCAAGTGTTACTTAAAAAGGAACATAAAGTACATTTCTTATAAAAACTGGGTGACATCAGACTGTCAAAAGATGAACTGGGTCTGGAAGGTTAAAGAAAAACTACCTTAATTGCCAATAATAAAGCTGTTATCACTTCCTTAAATGCTATTACCTCTAATGATTGGTATTTTGACAGTGGTTGTTCTAAGCACATGACAGGTACTGCAAGTTTCCTAAAAAAATGTCACTAATCTTACAGGAAACACTGTTGTGTTTGGAGGTGAAGACACAGGTAAAACTGTTGGAAAAGGAACCTTAAACAAACCTGGAATGCCTGTTATTACTGATGTTTTTCTTGTAGATGGTCTAAAAGCCAATCTTATTAGCATTAGTCAATTGTGTGACAACAAGATGATTGTTAAGTTTAACAAAGATAAATGTCTAATTACTGATCTTAACAATGATTTGGTCATGACTGGAGTTAGATCAGCAAACAGCTGCTATGTGTTTGAAAAAGCTGAAAAATAATTGCCTCGGAATAGGTGTAATCAAGCTATTACTAACAACATTTATATTTGGCATAAAAGGCTTGGTCATGTGAATTATAAAACATTGGATAAGCTGGTTAAGGAAGAATTGATAAGAGGGATTCCTAAGCTGAGTTCTAAAACTCAAAGTGTGTGTGGTGATTGTGCATTAGGCAAGCAAACAAAGAGTATTCACAAAAGTACTAGTCAAATCTACACTAAAAGAGTTCTAGAACTCCTTCATATTGACTTAATGGGTCCTATGCAAACTGCTAGTATAGGTGGTAAGAAGTACATTTTGGTAGTTGTAGATGATTTCTCTAGATACTCTTGAGTAGTGTTTTTAAAAGATAAATCTAAAATTTTTGAACTCTTTAAAATTCTGTGCTTAAAACTGCAAATTGAAAAAGGTTCCACCAGTGGAAAAATTGCTAGGGTCAGAAGTGATCATGGAACTGAGTTTGAAAACAGCAAGTTTAGAGATTTTTGCAACTCCTTAGGTATAAGTTATGAGTTCTATGCACCAAAAACTCCACAACAATATGGCATAGTTGAAAGAAAGAATAGAACCATTCAGGAAATGGCTAGAGTTATGCTAAATTCTATGAAACTTGCCAACAGATTTTGGGCTGAAGCTGTTAACACTGCTTGTCATATTGTTAATAGAGTATACATCACTAAAGGCACTACCATGACTGCTTATGAAATATGGAAAGGTAGAAAACCCAATGTTAAGTATTTTCAAGTTTTTGGGTGTGTGTGTTACATTCTTAGAGATAGAGAACATCTTGGTAAATTTGACTCTAAGAGTGATAAAGGGGTCTTTCTTGGTTATGCTCAGAATAGTAGAGCTTTTAGAGTATTTAATCAAAGAACGAACTGTGTTATGGAATCTTATAATGTGTTATTTGATGACTTAAAAGATGTGGATGAAGAGTCAGAAATGACAGGAAAAGAGACTGGAGAAAGTCAGCAAACAAGCAGTCCAACAGTGGTTGGAAGTCCAGTTGCAACTGAGGTTGAAACCAAGGTTGAAACCCAAAATACTGCTGAGTCTGAAGAAGAAGAAGAAATTTCTCATATTCAATCAACTAGCAAACCTCGCTATGTAAGGACTCAGAAAAATTATTCTCTTGACAATGTCATCGGAGAAGTTGCTTCAGGTATGAAAACCAGAGGTAAAAGAAATAATTTTGTTCACTTTGCTTGTTATATCTCTCAGTTAGAACCTAAAAATATAAAAGAAGCTTTAGAAGATAGTGAATGGATTTTAACTATGCAGGATGAACTGTCTCAATTTGAGAGAAATGATGTATGGACTTTAGTACCCAGACCTTCTAATAAAAATGTTATAGGGACTAAATGGATCTTTAGAAATAAAAGTAATGAAGATGGAGTAATTATCAGGAATAAAGCAAGGTTGGTAGCTCAAGGGTATACACAAATTGAGGGAATTGATTTTGATGAAACCTTTGCTCCTGTAGCTAGAATTGAATCTATTAGAATGCTACTCTCTCTTGCACGTCTGTATGATTTTAAATTGTTTCAACTTGACATTAAGAGTGCTTTTCTGAATGGTGTGATTAATGAAGAAGTTTATGTTTGTCAACCTAAGGGATTTGAAGATCCTAAATTCCCTGAGCATGTCTACTTACTGAAAAAGGCCTTGTATGGTTTAAAGCAAGCTCCTAGAGCTTGGTATGATAGATTAAACAAGTTCTTAATTGAAAAAAGTTTCAACAGAGGGGGAGTTGATAAAACTCTGTTCACTAAGAAAACTACAAAGGATATAATCATTGCTCAAATCTATGTTGATGATATTGTATTTGGTTCCACTTCTAATAATAGAATTGTTGAATTTATTTCTGATATGAGGAATGAATTTGAAATGAGTGGTGGAGGTGAATTAACTTATTTTCTAGGATTGCAAGTTAAACAGAATGAAAATGGTATTTTTCTATGCCAGAGTAAGTATGCTGATAATCTTGTTAAGAATTTTGGTCTAAGTGAAAGTAAAGAGAAACGAACCCCTATGAGTACCATCTTAAAATTGTCCAAAAATGATAAGGGTAAAAGTGTTTGTCCAAGTCTCTACAGATCCATGATTGGAAGTCTTCTTTATTTAACTGCTACTAGACCAGATCTGCGCTTAAATGTAGGAGTTTGTGCCAGATATTAGGCAAACCCTTTAGAATCTCACCTTCTAGCTGTTAAAAGAATTTTAAGGTATGTAAAAGGCACAACTCACCTAGGTTTATGGTATTCTAAAGACACAAACCATTTTCTTATTGGCTACTGTGATGCAGACTGGGCAGGGAATATAGATGATAGAAATAGTACTTCTGGTGGTTGTTTTTATTTTGGGAACAATCTTGTTTCTTGGTTTAGTAAAAAGCAAAATTGCATCTCTTTATCTACTGCTGAGGCAGAATATATTGCAGCTGGAAGTGGATCCACTCAACTTATTTGGATGAAACAAATGTTAACTGATTATAATGTTAAACAAGAATTATTAACTTTGTTTTGTGATAACAAAAGTGCTATAGATTTGGCAAAGAATCCAGTTCAACATTCCAGAACTAAACATATTGATCTAAGACACCATTTTATTAGAGAACTGGTTGAAGAAAAGAGCTTAATTTTATAACATGTTTCAACTGAAAGACAATTAGCAGATATTTTCACAAACCCCTTTGATACAAACAAGTTTGAATCATTAAGAAGTGATATAGGGGTATGTCACTATAGATCTAATTGAATACTCATGCTATATATGTCTGTTTTGAGTACCTTCAATACTTTTTAAATTCAAAGGTAAGTCTTGATTGAGCTTTGAAGTTTTTGTTTTGAAAAAACCGCTTTTTGGTGCCTCAAAAACAGATGTGAGGTAACTTGTCTTAAAACCTCTCTGGTAATAGAGTTGCAAGCACAAAGTGCTTATTTTACAAACTGGTTACTAGTTCAGTTGCAACACCAGTTGAAACCACATGCTCTCAATACTGGTTGCAAGCGCAGTTGCAACACCAGTTGAAACCTCTTGCTAATAATACTGAAAATTAAGTGATTGTCTCTAGTTTGTGATGTTGCCTATGATTCACATCATTGTGAATTACTAAAATGAAAAAGTCAAGACAAAGTCTTGTTATTTTTGACATCACTTATACTCTTTCCTTGTTGAGGTCATCAAACTAGTTTTTGTGTAGAGATAAAAACAGAGTTGCTCAATATAAGCTCCGAAAATCTAATTTCTATTAAAGTTATTTTATGATAAACATATCTTTTTGAGTAAATTGCTAGATTCTTGTCTTTCTAAAGTTTAAATATCGTTTAATTGCTATCTTTATCTTGAATCAAATCAAATTTCCTCAAAACTTCAACTCTTGAATATTCAAATTTTGGATAAATCTGTTTACAAGGAATGTTTATCTATATTATTTACTGGATTTATCTTACTGTAAAATCTTTTCTTCGTAACTTCATTGTGAATTGATTTTTAAATTTCTGTTGCTAAGAAATTTTCTTAATTCTAGCAAAATCTGTTTCAAAATTGATTTGAGTGTATCTTTTTCTAATTGTAAAAAGATTTGGACTTTATTGCTATTTATACAAACCCCTTTTAATATCCCAAATCAGTAACAATTTTATAATTTCTCTCTCTCTCTCTTTCTATTAAACAAAACCCTAAGTTCTCTGAAAACCCACTGCGTAGTTCTAAGTCCAGTTGCAACCCTAGTTGAAACCATGTCTTCCAACTCTCCTAATAAACCCAATCTCAACATTGATGATGACTGTACTCTTAGGGATTTCATGACTAAATCTACAACCAGTCCAGGCTCTAAAGCAAAGGTAAATGAGTCTTCTTCCTCTAAGAAACAGAGGTCTAAAAAACGTGCTAGGAGGAATCTAGACAATGATCCTATTATTGCTAAGTTTGATTATGTTCCTAAATTCTGTTGGCCCCGGTGCGGCTAAACCTTAGAGGGAGGGGGGGGGGGGGGGGGGGTGAATAAGGTTTATGACGATTTTCGCCTAATTAAAATTTAAGTGCAACTAACACCCCAACTTACGCAATTCTAGGCTTAAGCGTTAATAATCGTTAATAAATTCAAACGCAAGCAAGCAACAATAAATATTTGCGAAAAATAAAAGTTTAAGTGAAGAAGATGACACCGTGATTTATAGAGGTTCGGCAAAACGCGCCTACGTCCTCTCCTCGGTACTACCGAGTATTTCACTAAAAATTCTTTTTCCCGGATATTACAATCCTAATGAGCTAATCGACCGATTAAGCTCCCCCTCACTTTATGAGTGTCCCGAAATGAAAGACCTAGAGCTTTTAAGCTTCACTTACTTGCAAAGCCTCTACCCGATCACTCGCTCACAAAAATGAGTTTATAAAATACTCGTTACAATTTTGTTACAAAAATATAACTACACTCACTATTCTATTTGCTTCTTAATAAGCTAATTGGTGAGTCTTTGTTGTTGTTCGAGCTTGAATCGCTTTCTTCTTAATTTCCTCTTTTTCGAATATTTTCACCAAAATGGTGATAATTTGGGTTTTGATTAAGAGAGGTTTTAGGATAATGGATTGTTGTGTTTGAAGAAATATTTGGGAGGTTTATATGGTCACAAAGTCTGTTTTTCTGTGTTATGACCGTTGGAAGTGGTTGGGGCTATTTTTCAGAGGTTTTAAGCTGTTTTCCAGAAAAAGCTGAAAAGCTGTTTTCGAAATCTGTAGAAAACGATCGGTCGTTCTCTACAGTCGATCAGTCGTTTTTCAGAAAACGATCGTTCGTTTCTGAGAAACGATCGGTCGTTTTTTCGACCTGCTCACTGGAAGAATTTGGACCAAAAACGATCGGTCGTTTTTGTCCAGTCGATCGGTCGTTTTTCTTCTGGTCTCGGTTTTCTTCGAATGCTCATAACTCCTTCGTTTTAGCTCCGATTTTGGTTCCGTCTGAACCTGTGGCTTCGTTTTTCTGAGCTCTATCTTTGATGTCTAATGTTGAGAAATTGCTGTCTAATGTTGGCTTAGATAGAACTATTTACTATGCTGACACTTATTATCCTGCTGTTGTTAAGGAAGTTTATGCTAATTTGAGTAGCAATGTCTTTGATGAGGGTGACCCTGCATATGGCAGAGTATTTTTCAGGGGTCTAACCTTAGATTTTACCCCTAAGACTATTAATGAATTTCCGAGTTCCCCTAGCCCTTCTGTGGATTATGCTGAGTATGATATGAAAGTTATTGCTCTGGTTCTTACTGGAAAGAATAATAGGTTTGATGGAACTTCTATTAAAACTTCCTCTCTCACTTTGTGTGCTGCTGTGCTACACAAAATAGCTAGGTTTAATTGGACTCCTACTAAGAAACCCTCTAAGGTAAACAAGGATATGGCAGTATTTCTCTATAAGATCATGTCCTCATTGCCAATTAATTTTGGTCATCATGTGTTTAATCTTATTAGATATTTATGTGATACTAAATCAACCTCCATTCTGCTACCCTTTCCTTGTCTAATCTCTGGACTGATTCTTGCTCAAGTCACACCTCTATCTGCTACACATCCTATTAGAATATCCTCTGAACCATCTGAAAGATGTCCACCAGCCCTGTATATTTCTGCAAAACTACTAAAAGAAGGACATGTCAATGACATCTCTGGAGAAAAAGGAAAAGAAAAGGAGACATCTAGTGCTCCTTCAAAGAAGAAAGGTGTGAGGTGGTATCTGCTACAAAAGCTGGCTTACAATCAAGAAAGAAGAGCTGAACTGGATGCAGATGATTATCAGATCAAGAAGCTACTGGTGAATCTCACAGAAAGTGAGGATGATGGTGATAGTGATGCAAGTCACAGTGATGATGGCTTCTCAATAAGTAGTGAAGAAGAAGAGGAGGATATTGTCAGAGATAATCCTCTAAGGGAAAGAGCACCTCATTCAGACAGGCCTCTTAACTAGTTTGTCTGGATTGTGACAAGTAGGGGGAGATGAAGAAGAAGTTTATGTCATGTTGAAGTTTATTTCATGTTTCTGTTTTTAAGTTTCAAGTTCAATTTATGTGTTAAGACTTCATGTTTATGTTTCAGTCTGCTGTACAATTGCTGTGTTAAAACTATGTTGTGCCAGTATTTTTGGCCTTGCTATTTCTGTAATTTTCTTCTGAAATTTTATCTGTCTTTAAAATTGAATATGATCTGAAACTCTGGTGAATGGATGGATATTCTGTGCTTATATGATACCTGCTATTCTAACTTGCAAGGGGAGCTTAAATAGGTGTTACAAAAACACAGATAAATGAAATACAGTAAAAGACTGTACTGCTAACATATTTACAGGTGGATGTGTGTTTATATAATCTTAGATGATTTGTCAAAACCAATGACAAAGGGGGAGATTGTTAGGACCAGATTTCTGGTCTAAATATTATTTGTTGTCTATTGGTTTGCACTAAATAATCCTACTTGTTTGTTTAGAACTAAGACAGTGTTGTTGGTTTCAAGCAGTGTTGCAACCACATTTACAACCTACTAAGACAGTGTTGCAACCTCAGTTATAAACTACTAAGACAGCGTTGTTGGTTTCAAGTAATGTTGCAACCCCAGTTGCAACCACAGTTCCAACCTGCTGTTCTGCAGGATTCTGTCTAGTTCTGTAAATCTGCATTACTATTCTTTAATGTTAATTATTTGTTTTAAAATATGCAGGATATATTCTCATATGCTCTTAAAGGTTTAGTTCGTTTATATTGAGAATATTAAAGTGGTAAGGAAAGATGTTTACTAAAAGATATAAGGAGATTAGTTTATAAAGATATGTTTCCTTTAGATAGGTAAATCTATATCTCTATTCTTATACAAATCTTTATCACTTGTTTCAATCTTTGTTCCTTATCAAATTCAGTATGATTCGCTTTAAGATTGAATGAAATATGGAGTTAATGTTTCATATGTATATTTAAAGATATTATCTCTAAAAGATATTGTCTTATATGTTTCCTTATTGAAGTAAAAGACTAACTCTTATTTCCAAGCTAGTTATTAACAGGTACTACCTTATCAAGATGGATGTCAATCTCATGCTGAAGAGTCTTGTGATACATGGAAAGATTGAAGCCAATCAAAAGAGTCAAAGCAATCACAAAAGATCTTGAAGCAAAAAGATTGTTTTTACTTGCATATATAGTTGATAACTTAGCTTGTAAAATGTGTGTGTTCAAAATTATAAAGAACTCATTCTAGAGAGAATACACATAGAGCTTTCAAAAGAAAAACAATGGTGGGATGCCATTGATTTATTAAGTGATAGTTATAAGGTATGAGCAATATAGAGATAGGCAGAAAAACCTAGATGGAGTCTGAGTGTTTTTCAATAAGACTTGAATCCTATATTGTAAGCTTTTATAATATCATAATCTGGGTGAGTGCCCCGGAGACGTAGGATAGTTGGGTGAACTCCGTTGTTAAATGTGTGTGTGATTTACTTCAAGTACATTTAACTATTCTGTTCTGTCCATTAATACACTTGGTTTCAACTGTGGTTGCAACATCACTTGGAACCTAACTGCAAAACTGCAACTAGAACAGCGGATAGGAATTTCAGTAACACCAGAAAAGTATCATGCTAATTTATGAATTCCAAAAAGACAAACTAATATGCACAATTATGCATTAACAGTATTGTAAAATATCTCACTGGATGTAGGTTATTGTTCATAACTGTGATTGTCTAAAAGAACTGGTGTGCTTTTTACATTTTTTTTTTTGTACAGGGAAACATCATCTCATTTTTTTCTGCTAAAAATGCTTTTTTTTTTTCTTTTTACAGAATGTGAGCACTTACCTTGACAAGCAATGTTGTAGCACCGAACATGTTAGGAGTGTCAATGCCATTAAGATATGCTTTGATCTCTGGAATTCCAGGCCCAGCTGCTGTTGGTGCAAAACATACGCACAAGACAGCAGCTACCATGGTAAGACCGAAATTAATTCCAGTCATGAAAACTAGTCCTGTAATATACCTGAATCCACAGGGAAAAAGACGAAAATGTCTCTTATTTTCAAGACACATCAGGCTCATAGACCAAATGAAAATTTGCGGTTAGATTGACCGATGTGCCTAAATTAGAAAAAAAAAAACATGTTGATCTGTGACCAAATTAGGAATGTTGGCGCAACAGTATACTCATTTTTCAAAGTTGTAGGTTGTCTTACAAAAGTACAACTAACACTTGCTATTTTTTATAAGGATATATGTAAGTCTACCTCTTCTCGTCTATGTAGCCGACCACGGCGAGAATTTTGTATCCTGTAATGTTTTCAATTGCAAGATTTATGAGTGTGGCTATCAATCCCGTGAGAAGTCCCACCAAGAACGCCAGAGCCCATTTCAAGAATATATACTGCAATACTTGCGTTTTTGATCTGTTTCTCCAATCCTGCTTGAATAGTTCGTTCTCATTGATCCTGTGTGAATAATTTAAAGTAATAATTATACACTGGTAGATCTTCAGCTTGTTGACTTTCATAAAAGAACCCATTTGTTTTTTCGATTATGGTTCAAATTGCTATTTCTTTTGAAAACCCAGCACATAATCTTTGAGAAAAGTTTCTTCGAAAACAATCCGTCACATTTTCCTTGAAGCGCAGGAAATGATATTCCTGTATATTTCAAATCATAAAAAAAGACAAGAACTCTTGAATTATGGGACCATGAGTAAAACACAATCGGTTTGTGTGATTGCATTATTCAAGCAGATATGTTGGACTTTTCTAGATCAAAAAAAAAAAAAAATGGTAGGTTCATCTGGCTCAAAGCTTCTAAATTTGGAAGAACAGAAAACGGAAAGGCTCAGCTTCTAAAGTGTACAAAGAAGCTGAGGTTAGATGCTACAACAAACAAGCGCTATATATCAAGAAAGCGATCATTCGTTAAGAAAAAAATGAAAAAGAAAAGCAAGCATGTCAGAATTCTGGAAGCCAGAGTGAGATATGTTTACTCATAGTCGAGGCTCTCGATATGGGAGACCTTGGCTCCAACCACACCCTCCGGAATGGAAGAAAGTGTTTGCTTCTTGAGAAGCGGTTGGTGAATGGAATTGTTTTCGGGGTCTCTTTCCTCTTCATTTTCTTGTGTTTCCATATTCCGGTTGCTGAAAGCTTTTCCTATTCGGCTCAAGTCTTGGTCGATTGTAGTGGTAAAGAATCTTTTGGTATATTTCTCGTGTTGGTTTTGGTCACTACCAATTTCTGAGCTCATTAAGACTTAATCGATGTGAGTTTATAAATTATTTTCTTATCCATATATTTAGCTGTGTTTCCTTATAGAATAATATGGGGATACTTGCAATGCCTTGCTGGAATAACATAATGATAATTAATAATGAAAAACAAATTGATATGTTCAAGTTGGGGTCCATTAATTAATTTAGATGAGAATAACATAATGATTTTTGGACGTTAATAATTTAATTATCAATAATTAATCTCTGAAAGATTAGGTTCATCAAAGGGAGAACAAAACCATTGATTTGGGCACAAATAGCCGGTCTCACGTTTTAAAAAAAAATAATTGAATGAAGACTATATATATATATATATATATATATATATATATATAACAGCTGATATTCAAGGAAACATTATTGAGACAACGTCGTTTATGTTTATAGCTATTCTAGTAGCGGAACTATGAAAATGGATATAATTCAATACGAGTGTTCTCTGGTCTTTCTGGATTATATAAATTAAAAGGGTACGTGGTTTCTTAATTAATATATATAAGAACGAAAACATCATTTATACAAGTGGTGCTTCTACCATTTCTATATATATATATATATATATAGAGTTTCACATGCATGTTATAATTTATAAAAGCTATGTTTTGGATGTTTCCGAAGTGACAAGTACGTACATTTGGATCAAATGTTATTCATGATTTGTTCCATTTTCCTAAAGGTTAATTAAAAGTGTTTTAAATTTGCCATATTTGCAGAGATGGGATTTTTGAGCTATCATTTTCAAAGAGTGTGATCAACCAAATGATCTTATTTCCATGGAGTTGGATCTACATTGACAAAATAAGTACCAATTTGAGGGCCAGTTGTATAGATCGATTTTCGGATGTGATCGAGATCAGTGGTTTCAATTCATTGTCTATTCATGCATATGATGAGCCATTTTATCCACTTTAATTATATAGCTAGCTAGATGCCAACAAAAAAAGAAAGAAAGAAAGAAAGAATTATTTCAGCTTCTTAATTAATCAACGTCCAGCCAAGAAAGCAATGTTTCCATGCAATTCTCAGATCTCTCGTTTCTAGCTATAGATTGGAAATTGGAAATTGGTTTGGGTCCCGTGTTTCAGATTCCATGTAATTCATTCTATCTACAATTAATTTTTACATACAACGTCGTTTCATTTTCTTGACATAATAATAATATGTATTGTGACACTGACCTAGCTAGCTAGCTGGACACGTTTTTGTAGCTCTTCTCGTGGTTTCCATCCATCCATCTTTATTTATTTATTTTACTTCGTTTGTTTGTATTTAATTTAAACTTCGAAATTACTCCATAGTTTTTTTAGGTTCAATAGTAGAAATTATTGCTTCCCTTGTGAAGATTTAAATGCATTTTCAACTATGAATCAAAATGCACGTGTACCACAAACGAAGGTTGCTTACATACACTGAAGTGACTGAACCAAACTATATATTATACGCAATAATTAATGGCAGTCGAGCAAGTGATACTCTGTCATTTTCCAATTAATTGTTACATCCAATTTTAAACAACTTATAACATGTATCAATTTTATTAAAATAAAAAAATTTAAAATTAAATCATATAATTTAATATTTGAACTATATAATTAATTTTTGAAATTTTTTATTTCGAAAATTTTGATATAAATTATTGACCGATCAAAATTAAACGTAATTTTATAATTGACAATTAATTATGAACGGATGAGTGTTATTTTTATATATATTGCTTATTGTGCGTGTCCAACGTTTTATTATTTTAACACGAAATAAACTTAAATTTTCTGTCACGAAGATTTCTTTCCTATCAAATATTTTCTGGTAAGGAAGTCAAATGTTATGACAAGATTCTTAATATATTAATTTTGGGATTATACTACTTGACTAGAAATTTAAGTACCTTACCAAATGCATGTAGTCATAGTAAAGTAAAAATATGCAAGTCATTAGAATTAGGGGAAGAATATACATACATACTGACATTCATGATAATATGATATATTAGTGTATTGCTGGATATTGCCATAGTTTTATAGGTTTTACACATGCATAATGTTGTGAAATTTCTCCTTTTAAAGAAGGAAAAAGAAAATAAAACATTAGGAGGGGTGATGAAGTACTGTATCTTCAAGTTTTAAGGGGCAACATGTTGTGATTCTTTTCTTTGTATTGTTTGTAACCTTTCACGTCTTTTAACAATTTTATAGGGCATTGAATTTTCTTAAACTTCAATCAGTAAGCAATCTTTTTTTATTCTTCTTAGTTTTTGAATTTATTTGTATAACCCTTAATTATAAGTTTAGTACCCTCCTCTAAGTAGTAGTAGTCCTGCATGTATTTTTATTTTTTTTTATCTTTGGTCAGAATTAACACTTTTCTGGTGTTTGTGCTAACTTACTTACTTATTGTTTTTTTCTGATTAGATGGAAAGTTCATCTCAAGTTATCAAAAACCCGTCTTGACTTTTGAGTGCTAGTTCATAATTAGATCGTAACAATTAGTCGAGTACACTCCAGTTGTCAGGAGATATATACCTACAATTATTTAACTTTTTTTCTTTTTTCGAATATTCCTTAGTGATGGCACCCTTTTATTAAAAAAAAATCTGGAGTATATCTCAATTGAGATTAGAAATTTAATATTTTAAGCAACTAAGGAACAGTTTATGATATACACATATTTGACTAAATACTCGTAATAATATGTCAGCCTTTTGACATTTCAGTGCCTTAATCAATAAGAGATTAAACTGAAGTATTATTATAAACAAATGTAATTGATGGACCATCATCTGTATAGCAGATTTAAAATTAAGTAGTACGTACAAATATGACTAGTGTATTCAGTTTTCTGTAAATTCCCTATTTGGAGAATTTACTGTCCATATTTTCAACTGTGCTTCTGTTAATTGTTACTACAGTATTATGCTAAATTATAATCCAGATGGAGCAAATATTGAAGAGAGCATCCCTGGAAGACAATAGGGTAATTAATTGTGTCAATTCTTGACACAGATTTTGCCAAAAACTGTTCATTATTTGACATTTTTTTAGAAGGATTTAACGTAGGACAAGATATTAAACACCTGTTAAACCATACTGTTGTGTTCACCGATGATGGCCAGTCTTATGAATATTACAAGTCCCTTCATCCACATTGCTTTAACCTTGTCACATATAGAACAAATTCAAACTAGCGGACTTTTCGGAATCATGATCAACCCAGGCTTGGATTGAGAACTGTGGATATTGTCGGATAAATTATTGATATTGGTTACAGCATCCTTTACACGGTACAGTATGTTTTTTTTTACTCAAATATAGTGTCACAACGATATTTTCAGAAACTTAAGCATAACATAAAGCCTGTCGATGTCATTGACACTACTTAATTTAAATTCTCACCGAGGCTTTGTCTGGTTGGAGCGTTTAAGTCAGCAACATATCGCTTTAAAGTTTACGAACCCGATTTTTATCTTTCTCAAAAAATTCAGCTTAAAGGCTTAAAAGCTGGCACAAAACAAGCTCTCATTGTAAGAAAACTTTCAAGTTTTTAAAAGTACCAAAAAAAGTGTACAAATTACTAAACCAGACCTGTCGTGTTTTACTACTGCTCAAATCCATCCTAATAAGCTACTTTTTCTCTAAATGGAATCCAGGATATTGACATACGAGAAATCCGTTCTCTCATTTAGAGTAAGTACATACATCACCACCGCCCTCGAAAACGTGCACACAAATATGTCAGATTTAGGATTCTTACACATGAGTAGCAAGAAGATGCTACAGTTCCTCTTCCTCAAGTATTGGAAAATGAGCAGTGTTTTGTATCCAAACAACACGCACAAATTCGTCTTCAACATAATAAAAAGAGATAGACAAACGGAGGCGTTGGAATTAAGAATCGATTACTTGGACACACAGGTTTTCGGTGGCGACTTTTGTGAGTCGACTCGGTATCGAAACACTACGTGCACACTTCACGCCGAGTGCTTTAGGAGTAGTGAGACAAAAGTCCACAATCTCCGGCAAATTGTTGAATATATGAGAAACTCCAGTGTGATTCATCAAGCAAAAATACCTTGAAAATGTATAGCTTGACATAGAACATCATACTGATCCCATTGTCTTACTAGTAAGTACTAGTATAGCATTTATTTAAAGAAGAAAGAGCTTATATCTTAATGCAAGTGTTATCTTGGTTTTCCTTATAGAGGACCATTGATTTTGTTTCGATATTTATCAATGTCAATCCATAGGGTTTAAATTCATTAAAAGTATGTAGTTAAGGTACAAAATAGGTGTTATCCCGATTAGTAAAGATGGCCAAAAAAAGGAGATGTGATTGTAGATAATGACCGGAGGAAAGGAAAAAGAATAAGATATAGTTAAAAGTGTAATGACAAAAGTCACAAAATAGACACAATTTTACCGAAATAGCCAAATGGGTGCGTTTATCAAGCCGTTAGATTGAATCACAAATGATTATGCACTAGTTTTTGCAGCTGACCAGATTTTTGTTTTTGAGAAAAATCATAACCAATATAAATAAGGGGTAAATTTCAGGCCGGTAATTTATTGAAAACTTTATTAAGTTTCAGGCCAAAAAAGTAAATTAATTAAGTTTCACTCCAATTATATACTGCCACGTCTATGTTTTCGCGTGCGCGCGAAACATAAGATAATGCGCTTGGCTCCATTAATTCACAGCAGTCCCTCATATAGTTTAAGAAAACCTTTTATCAGCCCCTTTAGTTAAAATCTTAATAAAAAAGGTTACATAATTGGTAATTTTGATATATTTAATCCCAAATTTTATTCCCTAATAAAAATTTAGAATTGAATAAATTTTATCATCCAAAAAACTATAATAAATATTTAAAATTCGTGGAAAGTAAAGAAATTGTCAAAAAAAATAGCAAAAACTAACTTCAAAAAAATAAAAAGGTCGAAATGACCATTTATGTGTTCATTTAAAAATTTGTCTAAGGTATTTTAGAAACAGTTTGATTCATTTAAAAACAGTCTCAGTCATTCTATAACAGTCTTAGTCATTTAAAAAACAGTTTTAGTCATTTAAAAACATTACAAGTCATTTGAAAATTAGTCCGCGTCATTTAAAAACAGTTCGAGTTATTTAAAAACAGTATACTTTATTTTAAAAACATGCTAAGTTATTTGAAAAACAATTTGAATAGTTTAAAAACATTCTATGTAAAATTACCAAATTGCTCATGCGTTGAAAATTTGAAATTTTTCAGAGGCCCGAGTACTGTAAATTTACATAATTAACTAAAAAAAATATTTACGAACCGTAATCATGATTTACGGTTTTACTTATTCATATTTTTTTTAAATATCATAAATATAAATTTTTTTTTTAAGATTTTGGTAATAAAAGAAGTGATATATAATAGAGAAGTAGTACGTAGTAAGAAAGTAAAAGGGAGAGAGAGAGAGAGAGAGAGAGTTGGGGGGAAATGGAAATGTTGGCGGGAAAAGGAGAAGATTGAGAGAATGGATGAAGGGGTGAGATAAGTATGATGATCGGAGGAGAAGAATATAGTAGTATTAGTAGTAGTAGTAATAAGTGGAGAAGGGAGGTAGATGATAAAGTGGGTCGATTGCAGTCACTTTTGTTCGGTTCGGAGCTTGCTCTTCATAACCAGGAATTCACCACCGCATACTTACTCTCCCTCCGTCTCATCGGTTTCCTAGACTCCTCTCTCTCTCTACAATCTGATTCTTCCTGTTGTTGTTTCGTCCGACCTATCCGTCTCAAAGCCACATCCACTCTTCACCATGCCAAACGTCATCTTATTCCCTTCTCCGATCGGTATCTATTCTCCCCCTCCACCCTCTTTCTCCCTTCCTTATTATTTACCCTAATTTAATTATACAATTCATTAATCCGGCCTATTAATCACTCCTTCTTCTTCTTCTTCTTTTTTTATTATTCTATTTCTATTAATTACTATACTAGTTTAGAGTTGGACTGCTTTCATACTCTCCTTTTATTATTATTATTATTATTATTATTATGTGTTTAGTAGTGATGAGTGTTTAATAAAGGGTAAAAACCCGACTTTATTGTTCTGTTTTCTTGTCTAAATTACCCCCAAAACCTAGGGGTTTCCATCATACATTAACCTAGTCTAATAAGTAGTAATTATAAACGTAGTATGTATGTGTGTTAGTTTAAGAGGGTAATAATATTGTAAACCAGGGGACAAGACAAACACATGAGTCGTGTTACAACTTGATATGTATGAATGACTTTAGATGGCGGCCCTATCAACGTATTATCTTCTGTCTCAAAACAACTAGTACATTTCCTTCTGTAATCGGGTTCTGCTATTCTCACTGCCTCTTTTACGTTCTTCTTATCTATTCTTCTCCTGCTAGCCTAACGGTTTTAGAATAATAATAATAATAATAATTATTATTATTATAAATCAGTTTTCATTACTGTTTCTGAGCCTAATTTAGTGATATTGCCTTCAGCCAAGCATTTGAACAAGCTGGCAAAGACCCAGCTCGTATTTTTCGGAACCACGGAGATATGGACATTGAGAAGATTAAGCAGTCCAAGTATTTTCAACTTCTTTCTCAGCATTCTAAAACACCGCATTCTCATACATTGGTACGGAATTCTGAATTTTTTATTTCTTCTCTCGTTTTAAACCGATCATCAACATCAATGAATTTGTATTGACAAATTCCAGTTAACATATGTATCAGGGTCAGGTAAACCGACAAGAGAGACAGGACAAGCCAACTTGCAAGACATCGAAAAATCTGGTTCAAGCAAAGTTGACATCTCTGTATGGTAACAACAACATCCGACCAAATAATAGCTCGTCAAACAAATTTAATGTAGCTTCTAAAGGCAATGGCTCTGAGGACTGCACAATCGTAGAAAAACCTCACTCCGCGTACAAATTCCCAAAAAACCAGGGTACACCTGCATTTCCAAGAGTAGAAGACGACGAAAGAGGTTATGGTAATAATGGCTTTGGAACCAAGCGTTCACATGCAGATATTCGTAGCCCAGAAAGTATAGTTATTAAATCACCAACAAGCACTGAAGAAACCAACAATGATGTCTCCAGAAATTTTGTAACTGCAAGGGCGAAACTGGTAATAGTTATTGGTATACATTACATTTCTTTTCATCTAATTACCCATACTTTAATCTTTATGCTTGGTCAGGGCTGCCACATTTATTTTAAAAGTACATATGATAAAAAGGCGTATTTTTCCTTGATTGAAACATGCTATGAGGTGTAAATTATCTTTTCCCGCCATTTAATTGCCATAGGAAATGGACGTACGGCAGAAGAAAGGGCTGATTGGATCACCAAGTGCTTCTATGTCCCCGCAAAATGATAATAAAATCCAACGAGGGTATTCTTATGGGTTCTCTCGCCGTGGTGTCCGTGGTAATTTTGTGCCCCCTATCAAATCCAATGGGGGAAATTTGGGAAACATTACTTCACGTATCACAGGGAAGGGTGAGGATGCAAACGATGACTCTACAAAGAGATGGTTAGCTCTGTCTTTCGTTATTTTGCCTTTTTAATTTACACCCCTCTCATGTAAATGTTAACAGGTTTTTTCTGATGATTTCAGTTTGGAACTGCTGTGTGGGCCTGATGGCGAACTTCCTGAGAAACTGAGAAACTTGGAACCTCGTCTTATTGAGCATGTCAGTAATGAAATAATGGATCGTGACCCCTATGTTCGTTGGGACGATATAGGTATCGACATGTCTTTTAATACATTCCCTTTTCTAAAGTAGTAAATTCTACTTTCATAGACTTATCTTGGTCATATCTCTTTTTTTTGTGAACATTGCAGCTGGGTTAAAACATGCTAAGAAATGTATTACAGAAATGGTGATATGGCCACTAATGCGTCCTGATATTTTTAAGGGATGTCGTTCGCCAGGGCGAGGTCTTCTTCTTTTTGGTCCTCCGGTAAGTAATAATGTGAAACTATGTATACATCATTTGATTGAGGAGGTTTCGGTTTAATATAACTTGCTTTATATTCTGTCTTAGGGAACAGGAAAGACTATGATCGGTAAAGCTATAGCTGGAGAGGCGAAGGCTACTTTCTTTTATATCTCGGCTAGCTCGCTGACTAGCAAATGGGTATGTGTACTTCCTTTTTCATGTTCTATTTAGCTAGACCTTTAATGAATTTGTCGTTATCCCAAAATTGTGTCACCACAATCTACCTAATACAACAGTCGATATGTTTTCTTAATTTGTTGAGAATGTAATGGAGAGGAGAAACATGCTGCTTAAGTCCAAAGCAAGAATTTAACCTACTTCCCGTTGCCTATTCTTCATTATTGTGCCAACTATATTATCAGTGTTGTATACCTAGTTACTTGTAAGGGAGATCTATTTGATAGAAAATAGAGCTTGAAATGATGACACGTCTAATGTCAGAGTACCAGCTCAGATCTCATTTTTTACTGTCATAAGCTTATTTTCATATCTTAACTAAAGCTTATTAGAATTTGGATTCCAAGTTGTCACCAACATATGAGAAAGCTGATTTCAGCTTTCAGTCTGCAATTATCTAAACATAATAAGTTTTCAATCTATATTAAGTAATACAAGGATCCAGTACACTCTGATATAACACTAATAGGTTTCAAATGCATGATTTTCTGGAATTCTCTACTCACCCAGCGGTTAATTTGTTACAACAGATTGGCGAAGGAGAAAAACTGGTAAGAGCCCTTTTTGGAGTTGCAACCTGTCGCCAGCCAGCAGTAATTTTTGTTGATGAGATAGATTCACTTTTGTCTCAGGTATGTGATTACCACTTCTCTTGAATTCTTACTTTCAATACAAGCGTTGATTGAATTGGCTGCAAAAGATTATATTATTGCCGTTAGTAATTATCTAATGCACCAAAACCCAGACTATATCAAACGTACATGTACCACAAGTGATTGGTTTCCGCTTTCAGTCTTGATATTTTCCAAAAAATCTTATAATGAATTGTTGCAGAGGAAGTCAGAAGGTGAACATGAATCAAGCCGGCGACTAAAGACTCAATTTCTCATTGAAATGGAAGGTTTTGATACTGGAAGTGAGCAAGTACTACTTGTAGGTACTGCTCGAACCATCTCATATAGATTTTCATTTTTTATGATTTTGATGATGTTGTGCAAGCCTCCAAAAGTTGCGTCCTTTATTGTGTTCTTAGATTATAAATTGAGCTTTTGTTTTTAAATTTTAACCTTATCAGCTAATTCAGATTTTTTAGTGTGTAACCTTCAGAGTGTTTGGTGTTAAACAGGAGCAACTAATAGACCCCAAGAACTTGATGAGGCAGCTAGGAGACGGCTTACAAAACGCCTTTATATTCCTCTTCCTTCAGCAGGTGCAGTATGGAACCATTTTTTTTGTGTGCAAATAATTACACCCAATAATGTACCTAGCTTAATTCTGTGCATTAAAACTATGTTGTGTAGAAGCTCGAGCATGGATTATCCAGAACCTTCTCAAGAAAGACGGTTTATTTGAACTTTCAAGCAATGACACTGATACAATATGCCGATTAACTGACGGTCTGTTTCATGCAGTTTATACTTTTACTTAGTTGGCTTATCTACTCGAATCCTTAGTAACAGGGAAAATCACTTTTGTATACGGAGTTGTCAGATTTTAACTATTGGCTCAAATGGGGTTTTTATTTTGCTTATTATGTGATCTATCACTTTCAAATTTCTTCAATTCAAGCCAATCTATAAATCATAAATGATTTCAATCAAAGGAATGCAAGCCTATTTGGCATCAGTTTGTAAAAAAAAATTGCACCTATTCCTCGGCCGGCGCCTAAGCTTGCCGGTTTTTGGCTGCTACAATGACCGGCCCCGAGTAAATTATGCTATTGAATTTCTCAAGGTAGGCACTGTCTAAGAAAAAGCAGCAATTTCGACGCCAATATATAGAAAACGAAAAAGCACTCTTGTATACTAATTGGTTGATCACGATGGTGTACCGTTTACGTAACAACAATCTCCATTAGTACACAAAAATTTAAATTAAAACTTTTAAATACCTGCGAGTTTTGACTACTTGGAGTACGAATAACCAGATTTGTGTAGATTGTTGTCTAAAATGTAAATTGACAGGTGCTTGTACTAGTTGCTCGAATTTGAGTAGATTGAATCTTTACTGTGATATTTACTACTATGATGTACTATTAAACATTTGGTACGTTGGTGTACAAAACTGATATTTTCTCTATTAAAACTCCCACTTTATAGCATTTTTAGTCTTTTGCCGGATCCTAATTTCTTACAGTAATATCCTCTTTTACAATGTTACAGGGTATTCAGGATCCGACATGAAGAATCTTGTGAAGGATGCATCTATGGGTCCACTGAGGGAAGCTATGAGACAAGGAATTGATATTAATGACCTGAAAAAGGAGGATATGAGGTCGGTAACCCTTCAGGTAACGAAAGGAATATAATTTAGCAATTTAAAGTATATATATATATGTGTGTGTGTGTGTAAATAATTCCTAATTATTAATGAAGTGAACTTGGGTCCTTAATGTTCTTTTACTTATTTCACGGTCGTAGGATTTTGAGGATTCATTGCAAGAAGTTAGGCCCTCTGTTTCTCTAAATGAACTGGGAACATATGAAGAGTGGAACAAACAGTTTGGTAGCTTATCTTTGTAAACCTCACTTTACCAGCACAGACTAAAGCAAGTGATTTTTGGTAAGTGTTTTTTTTTTATTTTTTATTATGGGTGCAGCTCTAGTTTTAGTTCCTTCTTAGTAAATTAAATGTAGGCTTAAGCCACACAACTTAAATACTTAATATTCTTCCTGAATGTTGCATAAGGTAAGAAACGCTTAAAAGTACTTTTCTCATATATATTTTTTTGTTATGAACTTTGAAACAGTCTTCAAAATGGGGCTGGGGTTTACAACCTCAAATAAACCCCTTGTCTATCATCTTTAACCTGGATTCTGGTCAACTGTTTCATTCATGTGTGTTATTAATGATTTTATGCATCTATTTGGTGTTCAGTATCCTGTAGAACCACGTGATATTTTACTTTTTAAAATCTAATCAACGCTCTTTTTTTTTTTATCTTGACAAACTACAGCCGCCATATTATCTTAATGTTTATGACTGGTAGATGCGTTGGTTTAGGACAGGATCTGTAAGTATACTAATAATACTTAATGCTGCTACGCTCTGTCTGCAACAATAATAATCATTGTTTTTACATTTGAAACTTATTTTTTCGGGTGAAAAAATTTGCCAAAATTTTAACTGGGAAAGTATTTTGGGCTAACTCTGTTGGTACACGTTTTTGACAATAATACAAATGTGAAATGTATAAAGTGTATCTGGCAGCCACGTTAGTCTAAACGTAATGTTCTGTTCTAATTTCTTGCTGGTTCTTATCCAAAAGTCTTAGCTGAAGACTTGTAAACCGGGTCATCCTTTTCTGATCATACTGTAAAATTGTTATCGATAAGGAAAGAGCTTTAGTGACTGAAATGATACAGCACAGTTGCGAACATGGAAATTAAGATATAAAACAATATGTATGCGAGTACAAAACAGTGTTTAATATCCTATATATAAACGAGTGGCCAACGAATTTAGATAGAAATCATTGACTTCTGGGTTTTAAACCCCTTTTGACACCCTTTTGTCTTCTGAGAACATTAACCTTTAAACCACCAGCCATATGAGCTGTCAACTGGGGTACAAATACTGGTTTGTCCCAACAAATCGGTCTGAACTCGAACCGCCTCAGGATCGAAGCCACTACATACTTCATTTCTATAAATGCCATCTCTTTCCCTAGACAAATTCGTGGACCAGCCTGAAAAACTGGGAACTTGTAAGGACACTCCTCTTTCATTACTCTTTCTTCCCCATCTGTACTAATAAACCACCTTTCCGGTTTAAACTCTAATCGATTTTCACCCCACAAAGTCATCATTCTTCCCATCCCATAGGGGAAATAAGTCACCCTATCTCCTGCATGCACCTTTGTGCCATCTGGCAAATAATCACCTGAACTTGCATGCTTAGAATCCCAAACCACCGGTGGGTAAAGCCTCATTGTTTCGCATAGACATGCTTTCAAGAACGACATTTTCTTTAACGCTTCGTAATCTGATAATCTCTCGTTCTCTACAAATATTAACTCCTCCACCAACTCTTTTTCCACTTCTGAATGGCCAGTTAGGAGATAGAACATCCATGTCATCGCCGCTGATGTGGTGTCCCTCCCCGCCATTATAAAACTTATTGCCATGTCCCTTAGGACTATCTCGTCATGGCCTGCTAGTATCATTCTTGACAGCAGATCATCGCCATAAATTTTTCTATCTTTTTTGTCATGAATTACCTTGGTTACAAACGCGTGTATCTCTTCTATGGCTTCTTTGAGTTCTTTTTCAGACCCAATCCCAAGTATTCTCCTCATCTTCCATATAAAAGAAACAGGCTCTGCACCCCTTTTGGCGCATATTTGTGAAGCCGAGTTAAAAGCTTTTGCAAGAGAAGACTCGGCCAAATCAGAATGTAAGCTACCAACATCAATGCCTAGCGAAACTTTACAAACGATATCAAATGCAAGCTTTCGTAAAAGCTCTTGCAAATCCACAACTTGGTTGTTTTCAGTCAAACGCTCCATTATGGGCATTAATTTTCCCTCAACCTCCTGCTCCAGTATGGTCATTATGTGCTCTCGTAATGACCTGGCTGTGAACTCGTGGCTTGCTAACTTGCGCTGGGTGAGCCATTTTTCTCCATCTATGTTAAATATTCCACAACCGAGAAAATCACCCAAAAGTTCAGTGAAAGGCTGGCCTTTGGGGTAGTTGCTGAAATTTGTTTTTAGCATGTATTCTACATTTTCTGCGTTTGCCGTAATGATAGTACGACGAGCACCAAGTCTTTGGATTATTATTGTTTGTGTTTTTGAAACGGAGAGTAACTCAGTATACCAGTCTAAGAGACGAAATCTATTTTGGTAAAAAGATATTAAGCATCCGATTATAGGATAAGAAGGTGGGCCGGTGCCGGAATACTTGAAGTTTTGCCGAAGTTGGGATGGGATCAATAGCAATGAGAACAAATAAATAAATAAAAGGAATGTGTATAGTACGAAGAGAAACATGGTTATATTCCTTTTGGATGCTAAATGGTGACTTGAACTATAGCTGTTGGGAGTATGTATGTATATATATATATATAATGGAACAGCACCGCTTTCCTAAAAAAACGAAAATAGTATTAATATAATGCCATATAAACATTGATTGACCTCTTCTTTTAAAGTGTATATTAATATTTTATAATTTTTGAATTAAGATTGTTATCTACGACATTTCAAGCATGCTTAATTGGAAGTGGGTGAGATGTTTTTCGCCAGATGGCTTGCTTGAGAAAAGCAGTCCTTTTTATGAAGTTTGGCCTAAGTTTTTCATTTTCTTGGTCAACTTAAATTACGTGTTAGTGCCTTCACTACTTTAATCGGGAAGTAGTAGTAGTCGTAGTTTTTTGTTCATTTACATAAAAAGGGACCATTTTCTTCTGTTGAATGCGTTGAAGCTTAATTTTTATACTAAATTTTTATTTTGAAAAAACACATAAACCGTAAATTTTTTATACAAACCGTACATTTTAAGTGCAAACTATAGATTAAATATACGGTTTGCAGCTCAGAAAATTTCAGTGCAAATCGTAGATTCTTTCTACAGACCGTAGATTAAATCTACGTTTTTGCTGAAATTACAGAACAGTCCCTGCATTTCGTAAAAACTGCATATTGGTCATATCAATAAAAATACTGAATATTTTTTTTTAAAATTAAACATGAATTTTCTTTTATAAAAATCTAAATGACATATTCTTAAAAATATACATAAAATAAAAATATTTTTTTAATAAAATACTAAATCTTTTAAACATGAATATTTTATAATTAGTTGAAATATTGGTTATATCAATAAAAATACTCCAATTTTAGACATGAATGTTTTATAATTAGTTGATAGTTTTTATTTTATTTTATTAGAGTTGTAATATTATTTATATTAATAAAAATACTCCAATTTTAAAAATTAAACATGATTTTTTTTTTAATTAAAGATGAATTTTTTCATAAAAAACTAAATAACCTATTCTTAAAAATATACATAAAATAAAAATATTTTTTTTTATAAAATACTAAATCTTTTAGACATGATTTTTTTTTATATATAAATTTGGTTAATTCTAACAATCTCTCAAAATAAACACAAAATTTAGACAAATTTACCCCAAAATAGTTGATTTTAGAAATTTCATGTTTTTGGTTCATCATGTTACCTTTTTGTGAAGTGTATAAGTTGAGATTTATTGATTATTTTAATTTCACTCTTTTTGCAAGTTTTAGTATGTGAAGTAAGAAATACGAATCAGTTGAAATCATACATTTTTATATACATACAAGATAGTTTTTAGAGCTCCAATATGATAATATTGGTTTGTTTTTCAACACTTGGATAACTTAATATGAAAGATTAACTAAATCGTCAATTTGCTGCCAATCGTCAATATGCAAACATTAACTAAATTTCATAAAACATATTAGTTAAACATGATACATCACATAATTTTATTTGAGTCTCATCAAAACCAGTTTACAACAACTTGGAAAAAAATACTCTACATAAAAAAAATAATAATAATAAAACTAAATATGGACTTATACGTTTATAGCATCTTCTTCATTTAGAATTTGTTTTCCCGATTGCTTTTTTGGCGCTATATATAAGTTGAAATTTGCTCGAAAAAGTTCCTTCCATGGCTCAGCAGCCTCAGTGCGTGTTTGTTCCCACCGTGCTATAATTTTTGGCATTGGAAAGATCACTTCTTTAGGAATAACTTCAGCATTCCAGGAGGCGGATCAGTATAAAGAGGTAAAAAAGTGGCATTCCATACTTGTACCCCTCCATTTTTGTTTGGCCGTAATGACAGCAATACAATTACGATATTATAATGAGATGCAATTAAAAAACCATAAGCTGAAAATCTCATCCATTTGTCAAAAGGGGGCAGGATTTGTAGCATGATAAAAATTCAAACTGGATAGAATATAATCATAATGATAACCTTCAAAATCGAGATTCTCAAACAGATCATAATAAATATCTTTCATTTGCATAAATTAGCCTCCAAACTGATATAAATTAGCAGACAACCCTTCACACGGTCTAGCAGGCAGTAGCCTGGTTATCGCTCACATATCAAGAAACGTCATCCCCGCTTACTCCGCTAGATTTACCCCGCACCAATTTGCATAAATTAGCCTCCAAACAGGCCAGAAGAGCTGATCTCCAACTATACTCTGCACATGTGTCAAAATCCGCAGAGGCCATAGTGAAATCTGATCACTGCTCTTATCTAAAAATACATGTGCACAAAGTAATAATAACATGGCAGCCCTAGACTGATATAACAAGCGCTCCTCAGCAGTCTCGGGGATAATTCACCGAAAGTATGTAACATTCAATCAAGTTTAACTGTCAAACAATTTGTATCAACTTGATTGTCAGCAACGCCCAACAAGCTCTCTACCAAATTCAACCTGCTCGCCTTGGTATCATTTATCTCCGATCGGGTAACAGCAAGACCATCCACCCTCAGACCAAGCATGATCTCTACATTCTGTAACGATATCCTCAACTCTCCACCGACAAAATGAAACGTGTGGGACTCATCACGCCACCTATCAACTAAGGCTGTAAGCAAGTCTCGATTTACGGTATAATTACCTATTACATGAATACCGTAAAAACCCGCTCTAATCATATTTTGTACCACTCTTTCAGGCGTCGATATCTGCCAACTATAATTATATAAGCGTATCTTGTTCGCATCCCCTCTCCCCGCTTCTCTCCCAACCTCACAAGTCTGACTTGAAATATGACCGGTCTGGCGTAAAATGTCCATCTTACATTTAATCTGTGGACCTAGCTGAGCCATGAAGAACCTGTATTAGACATTATATAAAATTAAACAATTTGTCGGAAAATGCTAGCCTATAAAATATAGTTGGTAAAATATATCAATGTATAGAGTAATTAGGCCAACAAATCATGCTCGCTTTTTTATAGTGTTAGATTAGCTAAGACACCACAAAAACAAGTTACAACTAATATTTATGCAAACAAGGTAATTAAAAAAAATCTAATTTTATAAAACAACTAATTTTCAAAACGGGTAATATTAATAAACCCTAACTATTTTTATTTTTCACAATCAAAACAAGATAAGTAACATATACATTTAATGATAACCAAATAATTAGTAATAAATATCTAAATATACAAATTTGAATAAAAACTCTTCTTTTTATAAAACGGGAAAAATATCAACAAACCTAATTTTCTTTAATTAATATAAACAAACAAAAAGAAATTATAACTATACAAACAACAAGAAATTCTAAGTGAATAATCAATTAATCAATTGACATGTTTTATATCTTTTTCCCTATTTTGCAAATTAAAACTATATAAAATAAATAATAAACTAAGGAATAAAGAAATAACTTGAATTAAGGTATCTAATTCGGTGAGTGGTTTAATTGGACGAAATTTGATGGTTATGGTATTTATTTTGGTTGATTAGTGATGATTTGAGTTTTTTTTTTTTTTTTTTTGAGAGAGAGAGGTTCTGTTTTTTTTTGTTTAATTTGATGCAGGGACCAAAATGTAATTTCTGTAAATTTTCTGTAAACCGTAGATTTTTTGTACGGTTTGCATTGAAAAGCAAAACCGTAAATTTAATATACGGTTTGTAGAAAAAATCTACGGTTTACATTGAATTACTGTAAACCGTACATTTAATATACGATTTGCGTGTTTTTTTTAAGAAAAAGTATAGTAGAAAAAATACGGGTAACATTTGAAACACATTAAAATTCATCTAAATCTATTTGTTAATTTCTGTAGCAGGTATTGATGTGATCGAAACCCGGGGGCCTGGATATTGAAACCTCATTTGAAGCATGTGAAGTGACAACTAGCAATAACATATATCCCATACCCACATCAAAAATTAGATTTCTATCCCCATCCAAGTTTGAAGGGCTATTCTTTATGAAATTCGCTATGAGGCTTAAAATAATCATGTCTGGTATTTTATCTTTTTCTTCAACCAACAACATATAAAAAGGGATATGTAATGGTGATTGGTACAAGCTTAATCAAAAAAAAAAAAAGATAAACACCATGTAGGGTCTGCACTAAAATTTACCAAAATATGTATTTAGTAACATGCTTTGATTGTTTTTTTTTTTTTCTTTTGTCCTTTTCAGATGACATTGTCACAGTTCCCCCATGATTTGTAAAATCTGTCTATTTTCTATAAATAAATAAAAAAAAAAAACCAGCTGAGTTAGACCTCATTTTTTTTCCTCTTTTTTAAGTTTTTGAATATTAGCATTATATACAATTATAGTATCAATAATGACCATATAGGATCAACCACTATTAGGGTAGTGAAAAACCCACAAACGAAGAGGGAAGAAACAGAAATGAGAGAGAGAGATGATCAAAAGCTATTATAGTCAGTCAGTCAGTCACTTAGCATGATATTTGTCCTCCTTTGCTGTCTTATTAGGCGCATCTATTGTTCACCCATAAAATTATAGGCACAGACAAAATCTAATAGTAATCCAAAGATGGACCAGTTAGGTCAATTAAGTTGATGAACTTTTGTCTGATTTTATTTCAGTTACTATTACAAAAAAGTGTTATTTGCCAGATATGGACTCGATCCATATTTGTTCCGATTGGAATCATCAAACTGATGCATACTAAAATAGAAGCTGTGACTTAACAGTTGTCAACATGATACTAGTATTAGTTTTTCTATAATGTATTATTTTTAACATTAGCTAGCAACACAACTTCCCTTTTAAACTTTTATCATGTTGATTTCGTATCAAAATGTACAAGTGAAGCTTCCAGTGGTTGGAACACACGGTCATGATTCTCAGTTGATATTGAATGTTAAAACTCGGTTAACAACAGGAGGATGTTCTTGAACAGGAGATTTTTAGGTCATTTTGATTGGAACCAACTGATGTAGAGGCCTAATCGACCACACCCACCCACTAAAGGGTAGTGAAATATAATCCCAACAAACGAAGAGGGGAGGGGAGGGGAGGGGAGGGGACAAACAGAAATGATATGACACCAAACCTATATCCCCCCACTTAGCATAATATTTGTTCGTTCCTGTCTGTTTGGCCTATTGTTCGTTCACCCATTAAATTTAAGGCACATACAAAAATCAATTAACTCAAATATGAATTGATTCCAATGATTCTAGGCCAGTTGATTAGGTCTTCAAATTATGTCTTACTCCTTCCGTTTTTATTTAATTGTTCACTACGAAACTACGTGCAATTTTTAGCGGTTTATAACTTGTATCAAAATTGTCGAAATGAATTTTTTTAAAATCTATTTATAAAATTTAATATTTGAACTATATGACCAACTTTTGAAAAATTTCATTCCGACAATTTTGATACATGTTCTTGATCGGTCAAAATTGCAACTAGTTTCGTAATGGAATATTATGATTTAAATTTCAGATAGAATCACAGCAGCAGCAGCAGCATTATTGGCCAAATTTGGGCCCCATTTTTGTTAAAAGACACTTGAAATCAACCGATGCCAAACTGATGCATACTCTGATACAGAAGCGTGATTGTTCATCACTACTACATTTCTAAAAATTATAATTCTTTTATAATGTTACGAAATTAAGTTTCATTTTTGTTTTTATTGGTTTTTGATCCAACTGGATCCTGTGCAAACTGTAGTGTAGATTAGAAAGGTACATATATTTGGCAACACCTACCCGGCCTCCTTAAACTGAAACTTAATCATGTATTCATGTTACTTTCGAGTACAAGTAAAACTACAAGTTTACAATGGTTAAAAGTTGAAACACAGCCAATATTATCAGTTGATATTGAATGTTAACATTGATTTCCTTACGTTTTGTACTAAATTATAAATCTCCCACGTAGTGAAATGTGATACCTGGTCAATGTTTTTGGAGGAAATAATTGAAATGAACATTTAACCAAATATAAATTACAGTAGTTAGTTATTCCCACATGTAGCAAGATTCAAAATTAAGAGGCCACCATTTTAAAACCCAGCATAAGGTACAGAAGGCTATCTTAATAAATAAGATTTCATCTAATAAGGCATATATATAATAAGAAATCACAAGTTGTATGTACGTATTTGATGTCATTAGTTACGTGAGCTGCATGTTTTTATTTAATTACATATTGAACACACTGATAACTGATAAGTGATAATACTTAGTAAAGTAGTTTAGATTTGCATTTGGTGTTATATAATGAAATACTATACAGAAAGACTTCTATCTGTATAAACATGCAAATTTAAACCAGATATAAGCTGATCTGGCCTTCTTACATCGTGTGACTTGTTTCGTACTTGAACAACACATCACCTTTTAAGCCAGTAATCGGCCGGTATACATATTATTTACGATATTGTTGTGAAACTTCAAATCATTTTGTAGCTATACGAGTAAAAAGGGATCTGCACCGTCTCCAATGTTTCGTCCTTCTATACAGCCTGATCATATAGAAGAACACGAAGCAAATAAAATAATTAGAAATGTTGTGATTAGTTGACAAGTTTCATGAGCAGGATTCATAATAATTGAAATCGACCAACCTTGTATAATGTAAAGAGCTTTTTAATCACAAGACTTGGTCTCTAACTACTAAGCTTTAGGAACTGTGTTGACCTGTCCGAGTAGGGATTTATATTCTCGGCTCCTTGACCACTCATCAATCTCTCGAGCACGCAAAACAGGAAGGGGATGTGATAGTTGCCTTGTTTGTGCATTTCTGAATAGAATTCAATAATCGTGCTTTAGGAAGAGAAAAAAAACTTTTTCTCGTGGGAATGCCTCCACCTTTCTTTTCAAAGCCTTATTTGTTTGCAGCTTTGAAACTCAACTTTTCTGTTGAATTTATTTCAAAAGCTGCTCTGCATTTGGTTGAACAGATTGAAAGTGGAGTATTTCATGTTTTGCCTTTTTTTCTCACTCTCAAGAAATTTAACTTATTTGTTTATAAGCAGCAACCAAACATGATGAATGAAACTTATCAGGGGAAGGCGAAAGAACTATAAAAGCTATTTCTGAAGAATTTTCTCACCATAAACAGAATTGCAAAAGAAGCTAATCATGTACAGCAGCAAAAGTGCATCCTTTTATGGAAAATAATTTTTATGTCCCGTAAAGATAAGCATTTACCAAAGGACACTTAATATCCAAAATGTCATGAGTGTAACACGGGATGGTTTACCTCATGTACCACCCAACTGGAGTTGAAGAAGCTTTCTCGTAAGATCGAGCTTGCTCCAAAAAGGCGTCTACATTTAGTTGATCGGCCAATGATGGACACCCACCCGCCAATTTCATGAGTACCGAGACGACTACCTCTTGTAGGAGCATCATCGAATAAAAATCAATCAAGGGTATTTGAAACAATACAGATATTCAAATTATCAATCATGAAAATACATTCCGTGTATTGTATGAGCACCTTGGAGTCTTGAGCAACAAGAAGGGCCGCGCGGTCACAAGTAAGCTCAGCTGCTCGAAGCCAACGGAATAGCTGCTCTTCAAGTCTCTGTGCTATCAGCCCACCTACCCCTGCCAAAAAAGGAAAGATCAATCAACCTTGTAATGAGATTCATTAACTTTTAGGATGAAATTGACGCATACACGGGCCTTTTGTCTTTTGTTATTCCCTTTAAAGAAAACAATATGTCACTAATGCATTTAATTATGAAATAATGAGATTGTTTAGTGTGATTCTTCTCTAGCAAACTTTAGGCTTGTTTGGCTGCAACTTTTAAGCAAATTAGCTGGATTTTTGGGAGTTGGAAAAAGAGCCGGCTTCATCGAGCAAAAAACTTCTAACTAATGGAGGCCAAAAACCCAGGAAATTGCAGCTTTTTAAGTTGGTCAACGAAAGATACTACAGCTTATAAGCAAAAAGCTGAACTTAAAAGCTGCAGAAAACAAGTTCTTTGGGGGGTTATTCAGACATACCAGGAAGAGTATAGGCACCAAGGGTAAGTATATTTGCAACTGTGAGCCACACGCCATGGTCACACTTTAAATGCCCCAACTCATGAGCCAAAACAGCCTACATAGAAATTTAGCAACTTGTTCTCAATATCAAAGAAACGCATCATATACTGCATTACCACAAAACTCCCAGAAATCAAATAACTTGTGAAAGAAAGTGAAAAGAAGACCTGCAACTCCTTTCGTGTCAAAAGCTCGATAAGACTTGTATGTACAACAACAAACGGCCTTTTACCATTAATAGCTAGTGTATACGCATTCGGTACTGGACTTTGCCGCACATAGAGGTCGGGAGCATCTGTATTTAGCACTTTTGCAGCTTCTGTCATTAAATGGTGAAGTTCCGGAAGCTGAGACAACACCACATATATGAATAACTTTTTATTGTTTAATATGGTTACAAATTTTGATTGGAAGGATAATTGACAAATATTACTGATGAGTTTGAAAATTACTAACATATACAAGCTATTTATATTCATCAAAAGCATGACCTCATTACTGTTTACGCAATCCCAGATACGGACATCAATAATCAAAGAAAATAACATATGCAAGTTAGACTATATATATCTAAAATTCTAAATTATATGTATCGATGAACTATGTTCCGTCAGGAAGGGTGGAGATACCTGTTTTTCAGAAACAAGAACCGATGTGCCAATATTCTCAAGCACCATTACTTGCTCTGCAACAGTTCCTGCATTTGACGACATGTTCACTTGAGTTAATTGTATCCAATTCATTAAGTCAACAAAGTCGAAGTGGAGAAGATAGCCCAAGAATAGACACGTTTGTTGCATAAACATGAAAACTTTAATGACTAAGGTATATTGAGAATCATGCATGTCAGGAGCTTCAGATTACAGCTTCATGACTAAGGTATAAGTTGCAGTTTTCAGTGCATTTGATAAGCCACTTTAAAGACAAAGTTTTGTTTCAAATTCTTGGTAAGTTTAAGTTGTACGATGGAGTTGAACTATTTTCTCAACACAAGATAAATAATTCAGATTAAGGAAGAAACTTTAAGAAATAATAATATAAATTCCAAGGGAATCACACTAACCAAGTAGGACTTTCCCGATTTCATTTAGCCCTGGAACTGCCCGCAGTAAAAGTGTATTCTGATAAAAATAAAAGAAATAACATGACATACAAGAAAAAGAAATACTTGAACACAAGAATAGCAGCTGGTTATATAGAAAAAAAAACGAGACCTGTTGATCAAGAGGATGACGAAAATCATCGGCTTCTAAGTTATGGAAAACAACGGACGAGCTGGCTGCGGCTCTACATACAGATAACCGGTTAGTAGTAGTATAGCACAACTTATTGTTGTTTTTTCTAAATGGTGCACCATGATTTGTATAATTAGGAGCAAAGCATGATGATGATGATGATGATGATGATGAGCTTAAAAGAAACAGTGAATTTGTTGCTGTTAGAGATAATAATAAAGCCATTCACTCACTAATAAGTCTCTTTCTCTGTTTTTTGCTAAATTTGTTTTTGATAATGAAAGATTTATTATTTACATTATTTGTGTTTTTGTTGTTGGTTTGTTTGGTGTCCACAAACCTCTTCTCGTGGTTACTGTTTGCTGCCTTTTCATTTTCTCATTCTCTTTTTAATAACTTTTCTGCCTTTTGCTAAGTAGAATAAACTGTTTATGTGCTTTGCTAGCTACTACTATAAATTATATATATTATACTCTGCTAAGGACCTAAAAAACCTAATATAATATAAATCCCCTAACATTTTTCATCACTGTAAGTATGAATCTTCATTTAAGACGAATGAATATCAAGCCAATATTCTTAAACACAATGCTCTTTTTCTAAAATACTTACGAAACTTCATACAATTTAAAGTTATAAGGGTTAACGGAACATAATTTTGACAAAACCACCACTTAAAAAAGATTTAGAGGGCAGACCAGACTTGACAATAAGCTTGTTCCATTTATTAATATTATGGTTTTAGAGTGCATTCTGCTTAAAAAAGATGCAGGTACAAATAACGTAAATCATCTCAAAGGTAAGCACTCCTCCTTACTAGTATAATAAATTAGTATAGGAGTATGACTAAATTAATTAAATTACTCTAGTACTACTACTCTTTAATAAAAAATAAAATACCAAAGTTTTTCAAAAATAATTTCATTCTATTTTAGTAATTATTAATAAATCTAATTTAATTAATTAATAATTTGTTTTTATTATATTTTTCTAATTACGAATGTAGCATAAATTAATTAACATGTATAACTATAATAAATGATACTAAATCTGAATATTATGTTTAAAATAAAATATATTACACGCGAGTTAATTGTACTATACGAAATTATGTGTAATTTTGATCGGTTTATAAACTGTATCAATATATGATTAATGTTTGAATTATATGATTAATTTAAAAAAAATATTAATTTTAACAATTTTAAAATAACATGAGTCAAATAATTGGGAAAATATACATAGTTGGGTGGGTCAAAAATCTAAAAAAATATAAGTGTGTTTGGTACTCCATGCTTTTATATATTTTTTCTACCAAAAAGGAGATTTTTTTTAAATTGGCCTACTTTCGCACAGAAATTTCTGTTTTAGCATACTTTAGCAATAAATTGCAAAATTGGCCTACTCTATCTCGCTTTTCGGATCAGCGAGATAGAGTTTAATATAATATCCCATTTTCCTTCTTTTTGAAACACTCGTAATTTGCTCGTTCGGACTCCGAATCGACTTCCGTTTGAACCGTTGGCTTCATTATTGAGTGCTCTATCATTTCAAGTACTGAAATATACAATTTCTCTTTTTTGAAAAGATCAAACATGTTATAGTTTTGATGAGTAAATGTCGAGCGAAAAATTCGCGATAGTTTTGCTTAAAAATGAATCATCGCCACAAATAAAATTAAAAAAATGATCAACCCAATAATTTACATCTAATACCAACAAACAACACCAATACCGCAATAATAACATTTAATATGATGAACACAACAATAATAACACGTAATATGAACAAAATAATCATTCGAACAAACCATTCAACATAAAATAATAAATAAAATTAAGCATTAACATCTACTCACGAGACGACCAAATGCTCTTTTCCATTTTTGAGACATAGCATTTTATGTTGAATGGTTTGTTCGAATGCTTATTTTGTTAATGTTTAATTTTACATTTCGAATGGTTATTTTGTTAATGTTTAATTTTATTTATGTAAAATGCTATGTCTCAAAAATGGAAAAGAGCAGTTGGTCGTCTCGTGAGTAGATGTTAATGTTTAATTTTATTTATTATTTTATGTTGAATGGTTTGTTTGAATGGCTATTTTGTTCATATTACGTGTTATTATTATTGTGTTCATCATATTAAATGTTATTATTGCGGTATTGATGTTGTTTGTTGGTATTAAATGTAAATTATTGGGTTGATCATTTTTTTAATTTTATTTGTGGCGATGATTCATTTTTAAACAAAACTATAGCGAATTTTTCGCTCGACATTTACTCACCAAAACAATAACATGTTTGATCTTTTCGAAAAAGAGAAAATATATATTTCAGGACTTAAAATGATAGAGCACTCAATAATGAAGCCAACGGTTCAAACGGAAGTCGATTCGGAGTCCGAACGAGCAAATTATGAGTGTTTCAAAAAGAAGGAAAGTGGGGTATTATATTAAACTCTATCTCGCTGATCCGAAAAGCGAGATAGAGTCTGATCCGAAAAACGAGATAGAGTAGGCCAAATTTGTAATTTATTGATAAAGTATGCTAAAATAGGAATTTATGTGCGAAAGTAGGCCAATTTAGAAAAAATCTCACCAAAAAGCTTGTATAGAGAGAGAGAGAGAGAGGGGGAGGGATAAAGCAAGGAAACAGAAGAGGCGAATAAAAAAAAAACAAAAGATTGGGTTGTTGATTGGTTGGGGATTAGATATATAAATAAAGTTTGATAGATTGTTTGTTTGGTTAATATACAATATACAAAAACTCTATCAAAGAAAAGAAAAGAGAATAAAAGAAGAGAATAAAAGAGAGATTTAACATGTAATACTGAATTTTAGAACCAAAAGATGTGAATATGATTTAATAGTCAACAATTATTAATATTAATAATTGTATATATAATTAGGAAGAGGATGGATTGAATTATAATAATAATAATAAATATTAAATTGTACAGGAGGAAGTCGGTGAATCGGCCACCGACACCTGATGTTAATAATACCAAGGAGGAGGAGGAAGAAGAAGAAGAAGAAGAAGAAGATGACGTGGTGATTCCACACAAACAACAACAACAACAACAACTCTCTCTTCAACAACTCATCTCCTTTAAGGTCTCTTTTCTCTCTCTCTCTCTCTCTCTCTATATATATATACCATTATACCAATTCCATTATTATTATTATTATTGATTTTCAATTACTGCTTCAGTTGTGTTGCTAATTTTTGTAGGGGATATTTTATCTGTATTATTTAAACTTTGTTTCTGCTCCTTTTCCCTTTCTTTTTTATTCCTCACCTCACCTTATTGACATTGCACCCTTATTTATCTGTTTTTTTTTATATATATATATATATATATATATATATATATATATTCTTTTTGGAGGTACTAGATTACAAATTTTATATTATATTACGTTATTTGGGTTAATTCAAATAATGCTAATTTTGTGTTGGTGTTTTTTTCCTCCCAGTTTTTTTTTTTTTTTTCAAATTTGGAATCACTTTAATTTATGGTGATAAACTTCAATGCATTTGTTTGAGTATGTATATACCAAATATACATACCATTATTATTACTATTGTTCGTATTGAGTTTTGGCTTCACTGTGTTTCTAAATTTTTTTAGGGATACTACTTTATTTATTTCAAATTAGTGTTCGCCTTTAACTAACTTGAATTTATTCGTATTTAGGAATTGTTAATTGCAGCTTTCAGTCAACTTATTGAAACTTTCCCTTTCTTTTGTTTACAACTGTAACCACACAAGCTTAGAAACAGTATTCCATTTATTGTTCTACTTATTGATGATGTTATTTTGTTAAAATCATGTATGTTAAATTTTAAGTTTAGTGATTTTTCCTCTTAACTTATTTGAAACCTTAGGATCCTTGAGTTGCAGCTTTTCAGCTCAGTTAGCTTAAGGTTTTTTTTTTTTTTTTATAAATAAAATAGATTTCAATGCATTTGGTTGATTATCTAGAACCAGCTTTTTTCGGATTGGGAAGCTAGAAGCGTTGAACTATAAGTTTTTTTAGCTAAATGAATTCTATTTTATACACATGCGCTACTAGACTACTACTACTTATTCATTACGATATTTGGGTATATTCACATAAATTCCAATTCATTAGGTCATTAGGCTCTTTTCAAATTTGGAATCACTTTAGTTTTTGGCGATAAACTTCAATGCATTTGTTTGCTTATGTACCAATTTACATACTATTATTATTGCTATTATTCGTTTTGAGTTTTGTTTTCACTGTGTTTTCTATTTTTTTCTAGGATTTAGCACTTATTATTTGGAATTAGTGTTTGCCTAAATAACTTAAATTTAACCTATTTAGGGATTGTTAATTGCAGCTTTTCAGCTCAGCCTATTGAAACTTTCCCTTCTTTTTTTATTCTTAAAAACTGCAGCCACACAAGCTTAGAAATAGTATTCTATTTAGTGTACCACTTATTGACGAGGTTATTGTGTATTATCATGTATGTTAATTTTTAGTGTAGTGATTTTGCCTCCAACTTATTTCAAACCTTGGGATCCTTGAGTTGCAGCTTTTCGGCTCAGCTAGTTTTATTTATTTATTTTAATCATAGCTTTCAATGCATTTGGTTGATCATCTAAGAAACAGCTTTCTTTGGCTTAGGAAGCTACAAGCCTTAATCTATAAGTTCTTTTTTTTAGCCACGTGAACCCTATTTTGCTCTCAATCTTGGTGGCATTAACCTTGTTTTGAAGTAATCGGTATCTCTCCATTCAGTGTTGTGGTGGCACATCTCATAGAGTTAAAAGTAAAGCTGGTTCGAAGAACCAAAAGTCTATGCTGGCCCTTAATGAGACTGTTCTTCTTGCTAAGCTTTTCTTTTATAGTTAAGCAAATCTTACTAAGATTTCAGGACACAGCGGTTGTTTGATTTGTAATTTGTTTAGTAATCTTCCTTTACAGATGCTCGAGAGCGGGGAGAAAAAACGACTAATGGAGCTTCTTCGGGAGAAGCTTGTGGATTGTGGCTGGAAAAGCGAAATGGAATCTCTTTGCAGGTTTTTTCACTTTTATGTTTTTATGCTAAAAAAGATTTCAACAAGTATCGCATTTTTATATCGATGCGTGGTTCTTTTGTATAGGGAACTAGTAAAGGAAAAAGGCAAGGATAATGTTACGGTCACTGACCTTGTACATATTATCACGCCTAAAGGCAGAGGTCAGGCTCTATCTTGCTTTATGATGAATATGTTTGCTTATGTATGTGTCCTCTTCTGGCAGTTATATATCTTTTGTAGAGCACAATTCTCATGGTAGTGATTCCCCCAGTCTAGGCTTAGTATCTTTTTTCGCATAAAGTAAGGTTTCCCATCGGTTTCAACTTTAAAGAATCCTCATTGGTTTGTCTGACTTTGACATTACTTAAAAATCATTGATCTAAATATGGGTTTCCAAGGACTGAGCATGTTTTACATAGATGGATTTTGATAATGAACCCATGTTTTATTTTTGAAGCGTGTGATGATTATAAGTTGTTAAAAGAAAGGTTTTGGAAACAGAAAACTTTGGACTTTGGCTTAAGGCATATTTGCAAGGTAATCGCCGTGTATGCACTGCAATTTAGCCGAGACGAAAGATAGAATTAAGAATAGGAAAATTAAGTTGATTCGAGTTGCGTATTAGTCTATACAGCTATATTCGTTTGTGCTTTAAACTATATTCCGTAAGACAGGTAGTTAAGCAAGCCAATTTAAGCACCTAGCCACAATTGTCATTTTTTGAGTTCTCTGTTTGTTTTTTATTTCGATATTTATGCTTTTCTCGCTCACATTTGAGCTCTTTTATCGTTTTTTTGCTGCAGCTTCAATCCCGGCAGCTATAAAGCACGAGCTGTTGACAAGAATTCAAACTTTTTTGGCATCAACTGCTCTATGAATCACACAATCTTTCTGTTATCTCCTTTGAATTTTATTTATATCACCGACCGCTACAAATCTGAAAATGGAAATTGACAAGCCTGGATGTTCATCGCATTATCGCTTCTTAAGAACCTGGGATATTATTAATCTTGTAAACTGATATGCTTGTTCAATATAGTTGGTGTCTTGATTGGTTTGTTGTGTTTCATGTGTTTGGGTTGGTCAAAGTATCATTGTTGTGAAACGTATTAAGCTCACTTGTTAGAATCTGCAAATGATGTAATTGTGATTCAGTACAATTGCACCGACTTGAATCAAGATGTCATATATGATTATCAATTGACGGGTTTAAATAAAGAACAATTAGGGAAAAGTCTTTTATTTTCTGCAAACGAGTTGAATATGATATAATGAAACCGTGAGCTGGTTGGGTACGTTGTGCTCTGAAAACAGTGTTATTTGGAAAAAAAGAGTTAAAAAGAAAACAGTGTTAGTTTGGTGGGGGTGGTGTGTATATATATATATATACACAATAGAGACAGTAAGTAGTAAGAAATAGAAAAGAATGAAATAAAATAATTAATATAAGTAGTCCATATATATATATATATAAAAAGTAGTAAAATATAAAAAAGAGAGAGAGAGAGAGAGAGAGAGAGATGGTGATGGTGGGGGTAGAAGGAGGAGGAGGAGGAGGAGGTATAATAATAATAAGAAACACGTTAATGAAAAAAGGAGGGTCTCTCTTCTTCTTCACTACTACTAGGATGACGACTAGTAATAATAAGTTAAGTATGTCACTTCACGCTTCTTCTTCTTCTTCTTCCTCCTCCTCTAATAATAATAATAATAATAATAAGCAGCAGAGAATAATAAGAAGAAGAAGCCCTAAGCGCCTCAAATACAACTATCCAAACTTCTCCTATTCCAAGGTCAGTCCTCTCTCTCTCTCTACAACTCTTTTCTTTCTATATATAACCACCACACCAGTTTACCTTATTCCCATCCATTCCCCCACCACCCCCCTTCCTTTAAGTTAGGGTTTTTTAAGCTCTCATTCAATCTCTTTATCTATCTCTCACTCTTACTACTACTAACTCCCTTCCTTTTTTTTTATTTTATTTTTTCCATTTACTCCCCCCTCCCACTATCATTATATTCTCAATCATTTCATTTTTTTTTGCCTCTTTTTTTTTTTATTATACTTACTACCCAGCGGTGTCACCGATTGCCCAACACTCAAATTATTCGGTTGCCTGTTGTATTTTTATCAATCAAAAATATTATAAAATCACCTTCATTTTAATTGAATTATGTGGGTATTTTCTTTTGCAAATGTTGAATTAATCCAATTGCCAATTTGGGAGTTTATAATAAACTGAGGACTTTATATAATTTATTTTTTTTGCCCCAGGCTGCCCCTGATACTACCTTCAACATCCTCCATTATAACTCATCTCCTATTTTATCTACTACATTTTAATGAAGTAACACATACTTTAACCCGGGTTCTAAACTTGCTTTAACTCATTCAAATAGGAAATACATACGATTTTACTGGTTTTTAGACTTCATTTCTGATCTTAATTAATATGGTATATTGTTGTGTCTACATACATATCATTTGTGCTGATATGGAAAATGCGGTATTTAACCGTTTTGGAAAAAAAAAAATACACAGGATGATGATGGGTTGCTCTATGTGGAAGTTGATCCGTTTGGGTCAGATAGTTGGAAGCTAGATCCCGTCGTCCATCTTCTAAAGCAAGGAGCTGTTGGTGTCATTCCCACTGATACTGTGTGAGTGCGTATATCTCTTCCTATCTACCTTTTTTTTTTTTTTTTTTTTTTTTACTTATGTTTTCTGTATCATATACATTTGCCTCGAATTACATTTCTGTGGGGTGTTGTTTTTGTGACTGCAACTTGGTCTTTATGTTGATAGGTATGCAATAGTTTGCGACATGAAAAATAACTCAGCTGTTGAGCGTCTCCGGAGGTATTCAATACCATACCTAGTGTTCTTCTAATAAGATTTAATCTAATGTAGCTTCTTACCTTCCTTCTTCTTCTTCTTCTTTTCTCTGACAATACTCTTTTCGTCTGCTTTCCAGAATCAAGAGTATTGAAACTTCAAAGGCAATAACATTCTGTGTTCTCTTACTTGATATTCTTAAATAAGTTCACTCTCCCAATGACTATCTTTTCAGTTGTTCACTATCCTCTACTTACTTATCATTTCTGATTACTTTTTTATTTTTATTTTTTTTATATATTCCTGATACGCATTATTTAAATATATTGCAGCCTCTTAGTGTATTGTGTCGCTCTTTCCGGGACATAGATACACTTACTACTGGTTTTCCTCGTGGAGATGGTCAAGGCAGTGCTAACATATTCCGGGCAGTCAAACATTGCTTACCTGGCCCTGTGAGTCCTTTTTATTTATTTTATAGTAATATCTTAGTTTATATGCTCTTAACACTTAAGCAGTGTTACTATTATTATTAGTATTCAGACAAAGGCTATGGTGTTACAAAAAGCATTTCTGAGAATTCTTACATCATACCAGATTACTTATGTTATATATTGTATTGTATTAGATACCCTGTTTATATTGTTTTGCCTCTCATTCTTTCTCCATTTGTTCCTATGTACTATTATGATCTCCAATGTTAATTTTTGGCTTGTTTCTTTTGGTTGCAGTATACTTTTATCTTAACTGCAAGTAAAGAATTGCCAAAACAGTGCACAAGGTATGGAGCTACAAGTTCAAAATTTGCACACAGGAAAAGCGTTGGTGTTCGCATTCCTGATGATGATATATGCCTGGCCATTTTGGAGAAGATGGGAGCACCATTGATATCAACAAGGTTACCGCTAATTACTTCTCTTGGACTAATTATCTCTATTTGCACTTGATGATTGTGTTATGCATCGTAGTTACTTGGTGCGTTTTCTTCATAGTGATGATGTATCATCACATTCTGATTTTTCTCGAATCTTCTTTGATTCAGTGTGAAGTGTCCAAAGGAAAATCAGTGGATACTCGACCCTGTTGTAATTGCTGATCTATATGGACCTGAGGTACCAATCCATCTTTCTCTCTCACTCTCTCTCTCCCAATTTATACATCTCTACATGTTGGTGTTTCAACAGATACTATTCTTCAATACAACGCCCAATAAACAACTAGTTTCTGTTCACTCCGAACTCTTGATACGGTTGCAAGGTTTTATGGATAATTTGTTGGTAATCACATGCTGTTATGATTCCTTTTTACACAAGACATGAGGAAAAACTGTGTATAATATTTTTTGGGCATGTTTTGGGTTCAAACGAGAAGTAATGTTCCTGATGTCAGATAGCATTAGCCAACTAACAGTGTTTTCATGTTGTCCTGGCTCAGACCATGTGAATTAGTGTCTAAGAGCATCTATATCAGGCTAGCCAAAGTCCTAATCAAAACTGACAAATGAAAGGAATACATACATGACCCATCCTATCTGCAGAATATGATTTTCGGGCTCATTACTTTTTAAAACTGAATGATAAAAGAATACAATAAATAAGTGAGATTTACTTTCCATAATGTTTGTTCTATTATTTTGTAAAAAGTGACAAATGAAAGGAACGGGTTTTTGTGCGGGTTGTTAATAAGCAGACATGGTAGGGAGAGAGAAGCTTATGAAAAGGAAATGTGAGCATAGAAAACTTGCTTTTAATAATTTGTATAGTGGCTAGAGGTAGTCATAAATAACTAGTGAGTTTAGTTTTGCAAACTATAGCTAACATTGAGCTAGCCTGTTGCAAGTCCTTTTTTTTCACTTAAGCTAGTCAAATGTAGCAAAAACACTAGTTTGGCTATAGAGTTGTGGGTGCTCTTATGTAATTGGCCTTGAGATATCTTATTAATCTCTCATCTTGTTTCTAAACCGTCTCTGTTTCTCTTTTGGTCAGGGTCTTGATTTTGTTGTTGCTGCTGGCGTCAGAGTGGCTGATCCGTCGACAGTAGTTGATATGATTGGGAGTTACCCAAAAATTATTCGGCAAGGAAAGGTACTGGACTCCATTCTCCATATGTTTTTCTTGTTTATTTGTCTAGGAATGTTGATTGGTATTCCCTGTTCTTTGTGTTTATTTGTCTAAGCACGTTGATTGGTATTTATTCCCTATATATAATCTTAGAAATAGTGAAGGCTATATTCTAGAAGTAAATAAAATCCGTTTTTTTCCCAGGAAAAACTGTAATGTACCAAAGCATGATCAGAGGTAGTTCTGAAACTCTGATATTCCGATACCCTAGTTCGTACTTTCTTCTATTGTAATGTGGAAACAACTCGATCAGTTATTTTCTCTAGTGTTGTAAATGTAGTCCAAAATTAATTAATACAAAATTTTGTTTATTGTGATACTGTATTCTGAATATGTACAATTCTATATAGTTATTCTCATATGTTGTAAATGTAGTCCAAGTCTAATTAAGACAACTTTGGAAATAATTGGTTCTGAATATGTACAATTCTGTAGAGTTATTCTCATATGTTGTAAATGTAGACCGAATGTAATTAAAGACAAAACTTTGGAAATTGGTTCTGAATATGTATGGTGGTGGGTATATAACTATATATATGTGTGTATGTGTGGTGGTACAGGGACCTAAACAGCCATGGATGGTGGCCGATGAAGATGAAGAGACGCTCGCTCCCTTTGCTGGTTAAATACCGAGCTTGCAACTTGACATTACTGGTAGAGAGCTTTTGTAAATTGAAGGTCTAGTTTTGAATATATTGAAGTTTTAAACTGACGAGGTGGGTGTTTTGTAGCATGCAAAAGAAGTAAAACTAAGAATTGTAGGAATTGGCGAAGAATATCAGTGTACTAGCCTTAAAAAAAATTACTGTATGAGCATATGTCTGTCTAACTCCATGGGGATTCTGTATTAATGAAAGCGTTAAAATGAGAAGCGGGGAAACCTAGCTTCCCAGATGGTACAAATTTTGAAGGAGGATTGCTCTTTAAAGTGGTGAAGTTGGGTTATTATTATGAATGAGAAATCCCTATATCGTCCTTAATACTCTCTTGTACTGTATTTATATTCTTTCAACATAGTTTTATGTGCGAGACAAGTTTTACTCTTGACCTGTGAAGCCATATTGTATGTGTTGTGTGCAATGTATGTGGTGTTACGTCCGGCTAATGGCTTGGATCGTTTGTAATTTTCCTTGTTAATCATTGAAGCTTTACTCGGGTGAAAAGAAAAAAACATTCACATGAATTTAAAGAGGAAAAAGAAGGTGCCTACAGTACATACATAGAGACTACGAGCTTTTTCTGTTTGACGTATAGAAATTGGAGTTAGTTTAATCGAATTAAATTTGTATAGCGTATGAGCAGAAAGGTTGTTGTGGGCATTGGCGGAGCTAGATCAGTATATGGGTGGGTGGGGCTGGATTTTAAAATTTCATTATGGGGGTGTTAAAAATAGCTATTTTTTTTTTTTTTTTTTTTTTTACACCGTAGAAAATTGTTTCCCGAAAATATTGAGGGATTGTAGCACATGCTAGCCCTCCCTTGGCTCCGTCCCTGGTTGTGGGCGGATGGATAAGAGAGGGTGAGTATTATGTAGGTGGGAGGTAGGTTATGGTATTGAGATTATATGTTATAAAAAAAAAATGAAAAAGGGATTGAAGGATGTTAGAAAAGAGAAAGGAAGACAGAAAGACATATTGTATGTAGGCAGTACTGGCGTATTTGGTACGGTATCGATTTTTTTTTACTATATATCAATACCGAATCGAATTTATTTGGTTTGAAAAAAGTTATACCATAACCGAACCGAAAAAATCAGTGTACCGAAAGTTTGGTATATCGACTTTTTCGGTTGGTAGAGTTTGGTTATCCGTTTTATACCGAAACATTACTATTATTAAAAGATAATTATTGGTAACAATAAAATAGCAAAAAAGTTTATAAAAAATAAAATGTGTACAACTATTTTTATATTTGTTATATTTATTATGAACTTGATTAAAACAGTAAACACTAATAAAATGAGAATTATTTTAAAACATGAGACATAAAAATGGAGAAACGCAAAATATGAAAATAAGTCGTAAGTAAAATTAAACAAAAGTATAAAAAAATTTATTTGTAAGTCATGATTATGTGTAAATTTATATATATTTTATAATTTTAATGTTTGGTTTGGTTCGGTATTATACTAAACAGAATAACCAACTTTTAAAGTTTTGAAAATAATAATAAAAATAATAATAATAATAGTAAAATAGAAAAGAGAGAGAGAGAGAGAGATGGTGGAGGAGGAGAAAGAAGGAGGAGGAATGAGAAGGGAACAATTAATCTCATTCTTCCACTCTTTCTCACTCCGTATCTCTCTTCCCGGTAATCTCTCTTTCTCTCTCTCTCTCTCTCTATATATATATATATATATATATACTACTAGTATTGTTCATAATTAATTAATTAGTTAGTTAGTTACTCCTGCCTGCCTTTTTTGTTTGTTGGGGGGTTATATTTTGGTTATTAATATTATGATTGATTAATTACTCTCCCCTACAACTCTAATACACTTATATACAGTCAGTCATATTCATCATCATCATCATCATCAATCACACTTCCCTTATCAATTTTATTCCACTTCACTTTTTTTTTTATTATTATTTATAATAATAATTAATTATGCAGAAGTAAAGAAGAGGATTGCAGACGCTGTTGTTCATGATAACCAAGTCACACCTTCCCCTTTTCTTTTTTTTTATATATATTTTTTTTACTATTCCCTCCTTCTTCTTCTTCTTCTTCTTTTTTTCTATTTTTTTTATCTAACTTAATTATATTTATACTGTTTTCCATCCTTCACTACCTTATCTATATATACGTTTAAATTATTATTATTATTTATCGACCTCCCTCTCTCTTGATTACGGCAAATAAGTAAATCAAATGTTGAATTGATAACAGGAAGCAGTTGCAGTAACCACCGCTATCCAGGATGAAATTTTAGTTGAATTCGGCATTGGTACTCTCTTACTCATTTATGTTATCTTGTTATCTCTATCACTATATATTATACAATTACCCTACTCACATGTTTTTTTACATTTATTTAATAAACATTTCTTGTTTTGAGTCAATATAATGTTGTTTTCTTCATATATTTAACAAATTACCCCCCCGCCCGCCCGCCCGTAAGTAAACGCTACTCCATACCTCACTCTTTTTTGTACTCACTCACTCATTTCTTTTTTACTACTATACTACTACTACTACTACTTCCATTCATTCATTCATTCATTTATAGATAGATAACCCCACCCCCGTCCTCTACCATCATCTAATTTTATTATATGAAACTCTCTTCCTGCCATTGTCATCTACTCATCAACTCTACATCTATCTTGTTACTTTTTTTTTTATACCACAATCTACCCCTACCTTTTTTCCTTTTTAAACTAGTTCCGTTTACATAATGCACTCACCTGCTCACCAGATGTGCATACATTTGGTGTCTTTAGTGTTAAAACACAATTTTAAGCGTTTTAAAAGGACTATGGTTGTTTGGGTTGAAAAAAAAAAAGGCATCTTATTCACATATATCCATCTACTTTTTTTTTTTTTTTTATCTTGAGTCTGGACTTGGTGCCGTTTCAGCGAGTCACAACCGATAAGCAACAGCTTTGCAAAAACAAGAAATAACGCTGTTTTGTTTGTTTTCACCCCAAAAAAAAGCTATTCAGTGAATGTATGGTTTTGTTAATACCATAAGGGTAAGTCAGTACCAGTATGTGACATTAGTAACGGTAACTAACTAACCATAAAGCCACATTGGTAGTATTTGTTGGTTTTAATTCATAAGTCATCAAGGTTATTGGATGATCCAAGTGAATTATTGTAATATATAGTTTCATCTAATGCAGATCCAAGGGTTGGCCTAGCTTGCTTGGGTAAAGTAAACACAGTTTTTGAGAATGATCAGGAACTGATGATTCACTTCTATCGGTTTGTAATGAAGTAAGCTCTCTCTCTCTCTTGCTCCCTCTTTCTGATATATATATATATATATATATATATATATATATATATATATATGTATGTTGTGCATGTGTAATGTTTTGTGATTGTAGGGGTAAATTTGGTCTTCTTATCGGTTTGTTTCTCTTAAACACGGTTTTTGCTTTGTAAATACTGTGGTTCCTTTATCATATTCTTCTATTTTCAAGTCTTCCTTGAGAGAGCTACGATGTCTAGTTTGAGCCTAATATCGGTAACATCATTTACATAGTTCTCATGATGCAAAAATTGACAGGGAAGAATTAGCTTGTGAGGAGGCCGAACTTGGACCAGACCTATTTGCTGAGAAAATGGAAATGCACCATAATTTACAACAAAGCGTACGTATTCTTCTTTGCTCCACTTAAGGATATATGTCCACTTCAATGATATTATCTATAAAGTTATTTATATTTTTGAAGCAACTGGAGATGCTAGAGCACATGCGCAAGTTTCACCTGGATGACCAGTCAGCAATACTCGAGAAGGTACATATTATAAGAAATATCAGTGCTTGTTTGTTCTGATGAGTAGATATGTTTGTTTAAATCTGGACTTTTCACCCGTCCATTCTACTAAATCCATATCCAGCAATTTTTATTTTTATTTTTCCTTTTCAAATTTGGCTTAGCCCTCATTTAGACATGGTTTGTGTTTTTGCAGTTGCATCAGCAACTGGAGGATGCCAGTTTTGACAGCGAGGCATCAGTTTTGACGGTGGAGCAAGTTCAAGATATAGTCAGGAGGAGGGTTACTCCTGTGTATACCCCTAAATAGCTTGGTTTTACATTTGAGATCCCCCAAAGCCTTAACTTCTGAAAGCTGGTGTTGTATGAGTGTATCGTAGTTGGTTGTGTACATCTCTATCGCACTTGGCTTTCATTTCCGTTTGTAGTAAATTATTATCCAATGGGTTTTGCAATACTTTTTTATTTTGGATTAACCCCATACCCTTCAATATGAATGCAGTCGGGGCTTTTCGGTGTCTAATTATATTGCGAGTTAATTGAAACTCTTCCATATTATGTACGAATTGGGGAACAAGACAAACAAGACAAACTCAATACTCATAAATACGTATCTACTTACCCACCTAGATAAATAAATATTCACGTTTATCCCTTTCAAAAAACCGGTGACTTGTAGTAGTTGTATACAACAAAGATTGGCTTTCTACAAATTAACTTTGCTGCAATGTGTATGTAATCTAATTATCTATCAGTATATATATATATTAATCTATATGCTCGTTTTGGAAAATGATGTGGCATGTGTGTGTGCTTATATGAAGGAACTCATCTCAGTTTTCTTACTGTACATGCCTCCATTTTCAATTTGTTACCTTTATATAATCTACCCATACGACGTGTGTAACTTGTGTGCGTATCATTACTCGTCATATAATTGCATTTTAATTTATTTTCAAATAATATTTAAAAACACATTATTAAATATTTAATTTTCTTCTCACGTTATTATTACATATATGCAATAAGTAAATAAATTAGTGACGTGGGTCACATTTATAGGTATGCTCTACAAACACACACACACAGATATATATATATATATATATGGTGTGCTACCATTACTCAAGTTAGGTTGTGTTTAGTCTATACATAATTAGGTTGTGTTTTTATGTCACTGTAGCTAGCCATATGACTACCTATCTACGTACCCTACATGGCTCCATAGATAAATAGTCTATAATCCTAAAACAGCTAGTACGTATATATAGTATTGTGAGTTAATTGAAAAACTCTTCCATCTTATGTACAAATTGGGGAACATTAATTAACATGACAGTTAAACAAGTCAAACTCAACACTCATAAAAACACGTATCTACTTACCTACCTAGATAAATAAATATTCAAGTTTATCCCTTAATATAAGTACCAAGTATATATAAAAGACCGGTGATATATACTACAACAAAGAAATATACAAATACATAATAATATCAGTGATTGGCAGATTGTTGTTACCTAATATACGAGTTGCTTTTACCATATTGGATATCACCAGGCTCGTATTAATTAATATATATAAGTGATTGGCTGATTGTTACTTAAGGTTTAATTAAGCCAGCCTAAATCCTCTTCAATTGCGTTGATATATGCATGCAAGCTTATATGTACATATATATATATATATATAGATCAAATATTGAGGCAAATACGTACGAAGTTGAACAAATATATGCAAGCTTGGGGTTTGTTTCTTAATTGATTCCACATCAATTGTTCTTGATAGTACAACTTGCGTTATACAAGTAACAACTTTCTAAGACAAACATAAAATCAGCGACACTGAGGGATATATAGTAAACATATATATATATATACATTATTTTACAATAGCCAGTGAGTTTCCCTGTTGGTTTAGGGTCTTAGTATACATACATAACTTACCAACATGGCTCAACCCCAGCAAAGCTTATTTATTCTTCAAAAAAGAAAAACAAACAAACATATTATTCGGTTCCTCCAAAGTGAGAGTTATTTGTTATCACACACACGCAAAAAAAAGAACAAACAAAGATACTATCTTTTACTTTATGGCTTTTGCATTAGGTTGTGGTAATGGCAATTAGGAAGTCGGACCGTAGAGGACCGACAAACCACCTCACTATTTACCACAGTGTTTTGACAGCAGCAAATTTTCAATTCCAGCCTGAGGAATTACAATTAAAAGAGGTGACGTCAGTTCTTTAATGAAATCCTACGCTGATAAAACGTTATCCTACAATACTAAGCTAATTCGTTATATTTGTATGTAGTTTTCATCTTGAAGAGTAATAATTACCACTTCCGACGAGATGGAGATGAAAAGAGACCAGGTACCAAAATGTTATTAGTTATTAAATTCATGGTCCGTAAAAGATTATGAAATTGTTCAAAGGGGTTTGGCTGAACCAGTAGCAGCATGATTCCTTGGTAAAATCACGGTGTAACTATCATTTATCAAAGTGTATTTAACTTAGCGTGATAGCAGCAAAATAATCAAAACTCAAATGTGAGTATTTAAAGCTGTGTATACATTGACCTAAATTAAACACCTGTAGACTGTAGTAGCCTTTCATATATAGGATTGATTATCAATCTTTCACAGCTAGCTTAATTTTGAAAAATCTGTGTTAATATTAGTACTTCTTTTTTTCCTTTCTTCTAAGCAGAAAAACAATATGCATGCAGCAAAATAATATGGTTGAGGGGAGATAATACCAAATGGTCTCACGCTCATTCCAGGTGGCCTGTGAGAAGTTTGTTGGTATTGGTATGGATTAGCTTCCAATATCCGATCGAACTGAAGGTCGTCATAATGGCCCTTCACTTCCCAAGCCGTTTTTCCGCCACCAACATACCATGCAATTGTTTCCCACCTGTTAGGGGTATTGTAGTCATAATACGCTACAGCCTCTTCAAGAAGCTGGTTTTGCAAAGCTGTCCATCCCATGGATATATATCCTTAATTCTTGATGCAGCAATATATATATATATATGTATGCTTAAAAAGAGTCAGTTAAGAGTTGCTGGTTATAAGCCAAGGTAGTTTTCCTTCCTTATATATATATATATAAGGATAGTGGTAGCTCCTAGGGAGTGGAATGGAGTTGATGAACACTATTTTATTTTTTCAACTTTATTTAATTCTTCTTTTTTTGTGTGTGTGCGTGGATAGGCTTCATGATATTACTATTATAATTAGGAATCAGCATAAAAGTATTTGTATTGTGCTTGCCTTTGAAGATATATTAGAATCCTTCTCAATTTTCATCTCTTTTTACTATAATAACTTTGATTTGTGCTTGCCTTTGAAGATATATTAGAATCCTTATCAATTTTCATCTCTTTTTACTCCAATAACTTTGATGCGCTGTCAAATATCAAATGAGAATGTTATGCCAATATTCTCAATTAACTTCTGTTGATTTCTTTTTCACATAAATTATCAATTCGTATATAATGAAAATTTCTAGTTACACTAAATTAATGATTTATGGAAGTAGTAGATCTATGCTCTTTTTGCCAGTCACACATTCTGAATGTGACATCTCTGTATCGCTGTAACATCCCGAATTTTTATAAGTAATTTTATTTATGATTTAATTTATCCAAAAACGTTTTATTCAAATTTTACCAAAAACCGGTCACTCGACTAATTTTTAGCCAAAAACCGAAACTCTTCCGAAAAACTTTATTTTAAAAACCTGTAACTAATTTTACTAATAAAAAGGACCCAATAGATTTGTTTCTAAAGATTTGTTATTTTTGAGTAGTAAAACAATAATTTTGATTAAAGTTAGCTTTTAGAACTTTGGGGACCAAATAGTTCGCTTCCACAAACTTTGTAAAAACAGTTTTTTCTAAACCTAAAATCAGCCCACTTTTCAATGCTTTAAAACCTAAAAATCAGCCAAGAGAGAAAAGAGAGAAAAAGAGAGAAAAAGAGAGAAAAGAGAAGAAGAAGAAGAAGAAGAAGAAGAAGAAGAAGAAGAAGAGGAAGCCACCATTAGCGGGTTCATACCGGAAGCATCTCCACTACGCTATAAGGTAACGGGGGTTATCCATAGCGACTAGACGAGGGTGTATGTTAGGATTAGGTTTTACGTTCATTATAAATTGGGGGTTTTTGCCTTTTATATTATTTATGTTCTTAAATTGATAATTGGGGTTTAGTTGTTGTATTTTTAATTCCATTAATTGAATTGTAGAATTTGAGACTTGAGACTAATTAATTTCGAATTAATGAGATTATGGATGGGTTTGCATGTTTTAAGCGTTGATTATGAGTTATTATGGTTTTTGATATAGTTGGGTAAATTATTGTTGAATATAGATGAATTGTAGTTTATGCATACAAGGTGTTTGTTAAAATGCCTGAATGGGTTTTTATGTTGTTGAAGTGATTGGCTAGTTGTGAATCTAGTATCTATGATTATGGTTTATGTTGTATTACGTTAAGTGACGTATGAGTTATGTTAGTTGAATAGTATAATATTATTGGCCGAGGCTTTAATATTTATACGTATGAGATGGTGTTATTTGAATGATTTTATATTATTGGCCGAGGCCTTGTGATTTAGCTGTAGTGGCAATGGTCTCTGTCTCTCCCTAATTCCGGGGACAGAAGACGGCCGAGGGGATAGGGAATGACTCGTCTTACGGACCGGGGCGAGTGGCGTTATAGGTCACAGTGTGCACTATATTTACTTTTATGTTAGCAATGGTCTATGTCTCTCCCTAATTCCGGGGGCATAAGACGGCCGAAGGGATAGGGAATGACTCGTCTTACGGACTGGGACGAGTGGCGTGAGAGGTCCAAGTGCGCACTATAAATCTACTTTTATGTTGCAATGGTCTATGTCTCTCCCTAATTCCGGGGACATAAGACGGCCGAAGGGATAGGGAATGACCTACCTTACGGACTGGGGTAGGTGGCGTGAGAGGTCCATGTATGCTATAGTTGTGTGTTGATGTTATTTAATTTATTTAATTTATCGTAGTTGTAGAATGTCATTATATTTCTCTTTATACGTCGATTATCGTAGTTGTAGAATTTGTGAGCTCTTGCATTTATGGGATGGAGTGACGGTATTTGTGGTGCCGTCCCGTCTAGTTATGTGCGTGGGACTCACCGTTACAATTTTGTATTTCAGGTACAACTTAGGTTGAGGCGTATGGTTAAGAGCTTTAGCAAGGCATCACATGGGTTCGGGCTTTTGCTTTCTTTTTACTTAGATTGTTTTTTGAGGTTGTAGCCTACGGGCAAGGCAAATTCATTCGTTCGTTATTTTTAGCTTTTATAAATCCTGACTTGTAGCCGCGTTTGACAAACTTTTTATTTATCCGTTAATTGTTCCTTTAGCTCGTAAGTGTTTTCTTTTAAATTTTTTAATTTCGTACCAACAGGTTCTACTTTCTTTTGTTTTAAAAAAAGTCATGCCTCGATATTCGTTTTACGGATTTTGGGTCGTGACAAGTTGGTATCAGAGCTAACTAGGTTCTTGTATACTTTGGGACGACGGGAAGATGGGTAACCATTGGACCAAGATCCATCGTAGCTTTTTTCAAAAACTTTTTCCAAAAACTCAAACTTTTTCTAAAACGGGGGGTTGCATTTAGCTTAAGACATGTAGCTATAATTTAGTAGTAGTTGATGAAAGGAAAGGCCACATGTGAGGCAAGTTGGGGACAATGAGGACGCTCGTTGATCCTGGCTCGCCAAACTAGTGGGTAGACCTCTCGTCGGTATGTGTGAAGGAATACCTTAGCGATGTGGAATTCTAGAGTATGCGAGGACGCTCGGGTGCTTTAGGATAACGTATCGTGATGGGTTATCCCTCGCATTTTTGTGTTGATTGTATGCGTGTGTAGATTTATATGATGTGTATGAGGTATAAGTTTGCATACGTGTGTAGTAGCGTACTATTAGAGTGTGAAAATTGTGTTGTTGATGATTTTACGTAGTGCGTTTTCATATTATTAACTTGTGTGTTAATGAGCATTTTATGCGAATGGATGTTGATTGTAATAATGTTGTGGACTAAAATGATGTAGTTGCGTGCTATGTTCCTTGTAAGGGATTTACAAGTATTGAGTAATTTTACGCTTTTGTATCGATAAGTTTCTGCAGAAAAACGATCGGTCGAATTTTTCAGACCCTACTGGACCAAAAAACGATCGGTCGTTTCTTAAAACGATCGGTCGAATTTTTCAAACCCTACTGGACCAAAAAACGATCGGTCGTTTCTTAAAACGATCGGTCGAAGTTTTCAGACCCTACTGGACCAAAAAACGACCGGTCGTTTTGTCAAAAACGATTGGTCGTTTTCTGGCAAATTTTGCGGTTTTTCGCTAAACTTCAAACGCTCGTAACTCCTTCGTTTTTACTCCGAATTTGATTCCGCTTGAAGCGTTGGCTTCGTATTTCAGTGCTCTATAATTATGAAACTTAGAAATCTTGATAAAATGATCACCATGAAAAACGAGCTTTTATCATGATTTACATGTTTTGTGATTATCACGTAATGTGCGGAATGTTGTATTGTATGATTAGCGGAATTTGATGCCTTTGCAAATTTGGTTAGATTTTATAAGTTCGAAAATATGAATGTTTAATTATGTTTTGTGAGGTCGTGTCCTAAATTCATTAGTTTTATAAGTCGTTTGTGCACTTATTTTTTCCTTACAACATGATTCTATTCTTTTAGACATTGACTATAAATTTTTCTTGGTTAGATTGTAAGCTAGTGTTTTGTATATATGTTTCACATTTAGCAACTATTTTCCTTCACTCGATAGAATGATAACTGTGGACTTAGATATTTTAGGTTCTAACTTAATTGTCCCTACATGAAGAATCTCGTTTGATACTGTATAATGTAAGACTATACTATAATGTAAGAGTTAATTTAGTTGAGTTGGTTTGGTGTCCATATTTAAGAGGAATTATACACAGTTAATTTCATATGTACTAAATTCAAGGTCGATATAAGGGAATTTTAATAGATCTTATTTTTATAAGATTAACTATTGAAAACTTAAGAAATATTTCTGGTGTAGCATGCCCCTGTACAAGTTGAAATGTTTGAGTTTGTAAACTATTATAGGTGAGACAAAGTTTTTAAAACATTTTCTTATTATGTAATGGTTTGTACGTTAATGAAGTCACTGGTTTGGTATATATAAATAAAAATGTAGTTAACTATTGCGGCGGTTTGTAACTAACAAACAAAAGTGCATGATAGGATATATTTATTTATTTTGAAGCTTTCGGCAACTATAAGAGAACCTCGATTATGGTTGTTTCTTCTAATTTTTGTAATTTAATCTTGTCCATGGATTACCTTTCAGTGCCGACTTTTGCTTAGAGTTTCAATGAAATGATACGTTAGGTTATTTTCAATTCGTTTGACCACTGTAAAAGATGTTTAAGCTATAATTAGGATCCAAACTTGAGATTTAATTTGTTTTTACAGTGTTCTAATAATAAGTGAACTAGCATTATAGTTGTCCTAGTTATTTCAAGTAAATCTCTTTGGTCGGATTAGTTGCAAAGTTTCAACAGGTCTTGCACTTTGATTGAGAGCATGTATTACATGTGAATTTGGAGTGGTATTTTGGGACTATATATAAATTATTAGGTTTTGCGCTTCTTATTAATTAAAGATTGTTTTGTTTAAGAGAACATGGTATAAAGGGAGATTGGTATTATTTTTGGGTGGTGGTCTAGATGCTAAAACTGGATTGTTTGATAAATTAGAAACAAAATGCAATGTTAGGCCGGTTAACACCATTATTATTATTATTATTTTATCAGAGCGTGCAGCGGAAACACATGAAATAGATATAGATGTATAAGTAATAAATGTTTCGGAAAACGATATGGAAACAAGTTTTGGAATAGGTTTGGTTATCTTACGGTATCAATATCAATAATAGTTGCTTGGATTTGAACCATCCCAGAGGTTAATTATCAGTTCAAGGAAAAACATGGTAGAAACAAATTTATTTACTTATTTTTACCAATTAAAAGATTAGCTTACATCATGTGTTTTGCTTTCATGGTGTACACTTTGTTATTAGCATTGATGATGACTAAAATCAGAATTTGGACTAAGAATTATCTAGACAGGAGTTATAGAGTTTTGGAATTATGATTGATGAGAGTTATAGAATTTGGTAAGTAATGAGATAATAAACGATCGGAAGTGGTAAAAGTTTGACCTTAGGAATTTACGTTAGTATTTTTCCATCATAAATTTTCAAGTTTCACAAGGATAATGATGATATTATTATTAGTAATTTTAATCTCAAATGAGTTTCCAAGATACCTTTTATTATACTTCTTTTATATAGTTTATGCTACATGCACACACAAGTAACTGTTTTGGAGACCGGTTGATTAAAAAAAAAATTATGTGAGCTGATTTAATCACGTCAAAAAAAAAAAAGCATATATAATATTATTCGGAAACATTATCCTTTTTTTTTTCTTTCAAGTTATTAAAGAAATAAAGTTTCGGGACGAAACTTTTTTAAGTGGTGGAGAGTGTAAAATCCCGCAATTTAATTTTTATTTTTTATTTTATTTTTTTTATTTTGAATATTTATTCTTCTAAATAATTACTCATGTGACTATTTAGTTTTCATAAGTAAGAATACTAATGTTTAGTTGTTTAAGTGATTTAAGGACCTTACGGTTACATTTTATCAAAGCTATAGAGTTTTAAAGGATTTAAAGGTATTTAATTGGATTTACCATGGATTGATACGTGGTAGTACTTTTAGGGATTAGCCGGTAAGAATTGGGCCTAGTAATTATGTAATTTACTTCGGTTAGAAATATTGAAATGTATAAACGTATGATTAGGAATAATGGTGTAAGTTATAGGTCTTTGAATGCCTCACTAAGATAATTAATGACATGATTTGATTGTATTCATATATAAAACTGATGCCTTGCCTGAAGAGTAAATGTCAATTAAGAATAGTAAATATTATCTTGAGGTTTCTATAACGAGATGTTTGTATTTATTCCTATAACTACTATGCGTGGAATATTTAAGGAGAAATAATGTTACATGTATTCAAAGAGTTTCTGTTGCTAGTAAATTATTAAGGAGGTAACCTTGCATGAGAAATTGAGACGGAAGTAATAAATTGGTATAGAATTGTAGTATAAATGCTAAGCCAATTGTCATGCCATATACATGCCCCTATAATGAATTCTTCCTTGTTAATATAGATATATACACTAGTGCAAATAAAGAAAGAAAGCTAGGTAGCATTTCCCTGATTAGATTCTATACTCCTTTACTGTATTAAAATTATATGTATGTAACGAAAGTATACAAATATGAGAGAATTAAAGTCCTATGTTGAGCAAGGGAAAAGGTTTAGTGGAAAGCTAAGCACTAGATTATTCGTTGTAGAAATGTTTCTGTTCTTTCGGATTAATATTAGGTGAGTGGGTTTTGTCTTGCTATTATAAATATTCCGTTGCAACTTTTGATAATATTTTACAGGCTCATGAGTATTATTTTTCAAGTACTAATTATATATGGAAACCTTGTTTTTATATTGTTACGAAAACAAAGTGAATAAAAGAAAGAAAAGAATGAAGAAGTGATTTATATACAATTGATCTGTATAAAGAGAACTAGTTTGTATCTTATAAAGATAAAGGTTATATACAGTGTATCTGTATAAGGTTTCTAAATTTATTATTTTATGATTTGCTTATGATTTGTATTTGGGACCATGAGAATAAGTACAACGGAGAATCCCGAATAAGGGGAAGAGGAAAGTGGGGTGACGTTGGCAACTAAACGAAAGAGTTTAGTTCTCAACGGTTAACTTGGCAATTGTACATAGTTTTGTTAAACGGAACGTTTTAAGGAATAGACCCAGCCGTCATGTTGTGGTGACCTTAATTATGTAGTGCACGTATGGTTTATACACCTTAGAAAAAGATCGACGGTAAAGAGATTGAGGAAGTCAATCGGGCTTGGTACTCTAAGATATACATGTTATCATTTTGCTTTTATCATAAAAAGAAAGAAAAAGATTTGGTTATTACTATTGCGATGGATTTAATTTTGATGAAAGAAAAGTGAAAAGTTTATTTATCTTTTATATTCAAGTAATTTCTAAATACTTATGCATTGGGAATTTTTATTAAACAAGTTATTATGTTCCAAGAAACTGAAAGGGAAAAATCTTATTTTCGACCCGCATAATATATTGTGAGGCTTCAGTTAAGTAGGGTTGATATCGAGTCAGTTTGAGGACCAGACAGACCTTTAAGATTATGTGTTAAATTCCGCTGTGATTACATTTTTAATTTTAGTTGTAAGAGATTAACTTTTTGTAATGAACATAATTTTCGAGATTCTATTTAATGAAACTTTTGCTAGAAATTTAAGCTAATTTAATGAGTTATTTAGCGAGTGTTTAATAATTATTTCATTTAGGCTTTGTTTAGCACGTGCCGCCACACGTGTTATTCAGCCGTGTGACACCCCCGAGTCTGGGTTGAGAGTTTATTTTATTAGAGTTTAGTTTGCTAGAAAGACCCGTACTTTGAGTCTTGGGGACGTTTTGGAGTTGTTAAGTAGTTGTCTTTTATCCTGTTTAATATTATATATAAGTGTTTACCTTATTTGAGATTCTTACATGTTGGTCATGTACTTGAGTTATGAATTGTGGAGTTGTTACGGGTTGTGAACCCTGCGTATTTTATTTTATTTTTATTATGACACGAGCGTTTAAATTCTTATGGTCTTATTGTACGTTTATCATTTCTGGGTATAGTTGTTTAGAGAGGAAATTTCGGGACGAAATTCTTTTAAGGAGGGTTAGTTGTAACATCCCGAATTTTTATAAGTAATTTTATTTATGATTTAATTTATCCAAAAACGTTTTATTCAAATTTTACCAAAAACCGGTCACTCGACTAATTTTTAGCCAAAAACCGAAACTCTTCCGAAAAACTTTATTTTAAAAACCTGTAACTAATTTTACTAATAAAAAGGACCCAATAGATTTGTTTCTAAAGATTTGTTATTTTTGAGTAGTAAAACAATAATTTTGATTAAAGTTAGCTTTTAGAACTTTGGGGACCAAATAGTTCGCTTCCACAAACTTTGTAAAAACAGTTTTTTCTAAACCTAAAATCAGCCCACTTTTCAATGCTTTAAAACCTAAAAATCAGCCAAGAGAGAAAAGAGAGAAAAAGAGAGAAAAAGAGAGAAAAGAGAAGAAGAAGAAGAAGAAGAAGAAGAAGAAGAAGAAGAAGAGGAAGCCACCATTAGCGGGTTCATACCGGAAGCATCTCCACTACGCTATAAGGTAACGGGGGTTATCCATAGCGACTAGACGAGGGTGTATGTTAGGATTAGGTTTTACGTTCATTATAAATTGGGGGTTTTTGCCTTTTATATTATTTATGTTCTTAAATTGATAATTGGGGTTTAGTTGTTGTATTTTTAATTCCATTAATTGAATTGTAGAATTTGAGACTTGAGACTAATTAATTTCGAATTAATGAGATTATGGATGGGTTTGCATGTTTTAAGCGTTGATTATGAGTTATTATGGTTTTTGATATAGTTGGGTAAATTATTGTTGAATATAGATGGATTGTAGTTTATGCATACAAGGTGTTTGTTAAAATGCCTGAATGGGTTTTTATGTTGTTGAAGTGATTGGCTAGTTGTGAATCTAGTATCTATGATTATGGTTTATGTTGTATTACGTTAAGTGACGTATGAGTTATGTTAGTTGAATAGTATAATATTATTGGCCGAGGCTTTAATATTTATACGTATGAGATGGTGTTATTTGAATGATTTTATATTATTGGCCGAGGCCTTGTGATTTAGCTGTAGTGGCAATGGTCTCTGTCTCTCCCTAATTCCGGGGACAGAAGACGGCCGAGGGGATAGGGAATGACTCGTCTTACGGACCGGGGCGAGTGGCGTTATAGGTCACAGTGTGCACTATATTTACTTTTATGTTAGCAATGGTCTATGTCTCTCCCTAATTCCGGGGGCATAAGACGGCCGAAGGGATAGGGAATGACTCGTCTTACGGACTGGGACGAGTGGCGTGAGAGGTCCAAGTGCGCACTATAAATCTACTTTTATGTTGCAATGGTCTATGTCTCTCCCTAATTCCGGGGACATAAGACGGCCGAAGGGATAGGGAATGACCTACCTTACGGACTGGGGTAGGTGGCGTGAGAGGTCCATGTATGCTATAGTTGTGTGTTGATGTTATTTAATTTATTTAATTTATCGTAGTTGTAGAATGTCATTATATTTCTCTTTATACGTCGATTATCGTAGTTGTAGAATTTGTGAGCTCTTGCATTTATGGGATGGAGTGACGGTATTTGTGGTGCCGTCCCGTCTAGTTATGTGCGTGGGACTCACCGTTACAATTTTGTATTTCAGGTACAACTTAGGTTGAGGCGTATGGTTAAGAGCTTTAGCAAGGCATCACATGGGTTCGGGCTTTTGCTTTCTTTTTACTTAGATTGTTTTTGAGGTTGTAGCCTACGGGCAAGGCAAATTCATTCGTTCGTTATTTTTAGCTTTTATAAATCCTGACTTGTAGCCGCGTTTGACAAACTTTTTATTTATCCGTTAATTGTTCCTTTAGCTCGTAAGTGTTTTCTTTTAAATTTTTTAATTTCGTACCAACAGGTTCTACTTTCTTTTGTTTTAAAAAAAGTCATGCCTCGATATTCGTTTTACGGATTTTGGGTCGTGACAATCGCAACTATTTACAATACTTCATCTCTGCTGTAGTATTTATTTCTGTGTATACCAGTTCTGTCTTAGCTTGCAGTGAAACAGCCACATGGCGTTGATGTCACGTTTCACTGTAGTCTCCAGCGGAACACGCCACAAGGGCTTATATTAGGACTTGTGCTTCTCTAATTGCTCCTTCTGAGTGCAAGACTTATCGTTTCATTGATGTTTCACTAAACCAACCTTGCTCTGCAAATGCATAGATATATGCAAGCTGTTTATGCATACAAAATTCAAAATAAGTAAATGTGAAGTTTGGATTGTCCATTACTTGAATGGTGAACATTTTACGAGTTTATGGATTTATTTTAAGAGTTTTATTTTACTTTTGAGCAAATTTGTTTCTTATGCAACTTTATGGTGAACATTTTTTGAGTTTATGGATTTATTAAGTTTTGAGATTGTCCATTACTTGAATGGTTTTGTGACCTATTGTACACGAGTTAATCATTTTTTAAATTACTCTATATTACACGTTTTTATCGCCTATATATTTCTTCTGTGGTTTTATGGCTTATTGTACACAGTTTTATTGAAATTTTAGATTCTCCTTCGTTTTTGCAGTTTAATGGCATATAATACAAGTTTTTAAAGTCTTTTGTGTCTGTCATTTTCTTGCATGTTTTTATACACACTTTTATTCAATTTTAAGATTTTCTACCCTGCGATGATTTCTTGGCATAAAATACACACCTAAGTTTCCTTTTAAGAGAATTCGTTTCTTATGTGGTTTTATAGCGAACATTTCATGATTTTATGGATTTTTTTATCTTTTGAGATTGTTCATTTCTTGAATGTTTTTATGGCTATTGTACACAAGTTTATCATTTTTCAAATTGCTCTATATTACACACTTTTATCAACTATATAACACTATCTATTTCTTGTGTTGTTTTATGGTGTATTGTACACACTTTTATTAAATTTCATATTATCATTTGCTTTCGCGTTTTAATGGCACTTCAAGTTTTTATCGTCTTTTGTGTCTGTCATTTTATTGCATGATTTTATGGCTACTACACGATTATATTGACTTTTAATATTGTCTATCCTGCGGTGATTTCTTGACATATAATACAAACTTTAGTTTACTTTTGAGACAATTCGATTTTTGTGTAGATTTATGGCAAACATTTCATGATTTTATAGATTTATTAACTTTTGAAATTGTTCATTTCTTGAATGGTTTTATGGACACGAGTTTATCATTTTCTAAATAACTCTATATTACACGTTTTTACCGACTATCTACAATGTATATTTCTTGTGTGGTTTTATGGCCTATTATTATACACACTTTTGCTCGTATTTTAGATTTTCCTTTTCTTTCACGATTTAATGGCCTATAATACAAGTTTTTACCGTTTCTTGTGTGTCTTTTTCTTTTATTATTTTATGGCATAGTAAACGCTTTTATTCAATTTTAAGATTTTCTATCCTGAAGTGATTTTTTGACATATAATAGACACTTTAGTTTACTTTTGAGAGAGTTCGTTTCTAATACAGGTTTATGGCGGTGAACATTTCATGACTTTATAGATTTATTAACTTTTGAGATTGTATATTTTTTGAATGGTTTTGTGGCCTATAATACACGAGTTAAACATTTTCCAAATTGCTTTATATTACACGAGTTAAATTACATGCTTTTATCGTCTATTTATAGTTTTATACTGTATCTTTCTTGTGTGGTTTTATGGCTTATTGTACACAATTTTATTGAAATTTTAGATTGAACTTTGTTTCGCGGTGTAACGGCATATAGTACAAGTTTTTACCGTTTTCGTGTCTTTCCTTTTTATCGCATGTTTATATGGTTTAAAGATTTTCTATCCTGAAGTGATTTCTTGGAAACACTATAGTTTACTTTTGAGAGAATTCGTTTAGATTGTTCATTTCTTAAATGGTTTTATGACCTATATATTACACGAGTTTATCATTTTACAAATTGCTCTACATTTCACGTTTTTGTCGACTATTGACATTCTATTTCTTGCATGATTTTATGACATTGTAAACAGTTTTATTGAAATTTTAGATTGTCTTTTACTTTCACGGTTTAATAGCCTATAATACAAGTTGTTACTGTCTTTCATTTTTGTCATTTTTTTGCATGATTTTATGCACTATAATACACGCTTTTATTGGCTTTTAAGTTTGTCAATCCAACAGTTATTTCTTGGCATATAATACACACTTTAGTTTACTTTTGAGAAAAATTGTTTCTTACTATACATACATAAGTTTATTCACTCACTAAACTTGAGTGTGTTGAGACGTTAGAAAGAGGACAAACTGAAAGAAAAATGTATAGAACTATTTTATTTTCAAATTACAAAACAAAAGCAAAAAAAATTACAGCATAGCACTACAAAAAACTTCTTTGCATGTACAAGGTCACCGATAGAGCAACATTACTCGTCAGAGATTCCTCAATTTTCTTCAACTTCGACACAAAATGCAACCGGGGAGCAATGCCCTCTCATCCTTGAAAGAATTAAAAAGAAACATATATCCTTTCACTGTGGCCTTTCAACACGCTGGACAGCTCGAGGAACAAAAGTTAAGCCACGAGTATGTCGCCGGCCGAAGCTAACAGATGAGGGAGAAGAATCTGAGGTGCTCAGCTTCGAAACGGCAGAGACAAGTCCATTGAGTGTTTCTTCTTCTACTTGCATGGCACTCGAAACCTCTTCCTCTTTGTTCTTGTGGACTTGTGCACCCTTTTTTCGAGTTTTCCTCCTATGTTTTCTGGACGGCTGAGATTTTTTGAAGAATTCAAAGGATGAGGGGAAATTGTGTTTGTCTACGAGATGCTGTTGGCGGCTTTTGTAGCTTTTTAGTTTCATACCACAGCTCTCCACAAGGCATTCGTACTGTCATAAAACAAATGATGTGTTAGCATTTTCCAGTTCTCAGTATGTTTTTGTATGATGGTAAAAGGTAATAAAAGTGTTCTTACTTCCAAAGTATAAACATGATTTGTTCTTTTTAGGTGTGTTATAAACATGATTTCTGCTCGATACATTCGACTAAAATATATTTAGGTAACTTTACCATGCAAGAATAGCATAAAGATAAAATGATGTGTACGCTGCATCTACAGCTTGTTTATTGGCCTTGTATGATTTCAGTACAACAATATTTCTCCAATTTGTTTGTTCATGAAATATTTGCCACTGGAAAATTGCACCCCTTGTAACAATAAACCCATAAAAGTACAAACTTATGTTTTGGAGTAAATTAGGGTAGAAACGACCCCGAACCCATGTATCATCTTAAAATAAATCATGTGCACTTCAAGAAGTGAATTATACTAGTTACTCTTATTGAACCAGCTATATACTATAATCCTTCATTTGGTCAATCTTTGATGGATAGTCTTAACCAAATAAAAAACAAGTTACTCGATTACTTTTAGATAACAAAGAATACTACTTAACTAAGTTATAACTTTCTAGCTTTTTATCAAAGAAATGCATGTTCCATCAAATTATGATCTCATATGAGCCGTACTTTACACACCTTAAAGGATTAACAAAGAGATAAAACTGGCACAATGCATGCTACAACCTACAATCCAACTCCTATTTCCACGTGGATTACGTATGTCTAAACTAAATTTATAGAAGTAATGACCAAAAACAAAAGTTAAAATAAAATAAAATAAAATTATCACAGAGGCGTTTGCAACTCTTTAGCATTCCGGGTTCATATTTAGCAGCATGCTTTTTTGTATGTGGGTAAAAGGTGATTTAGACTTTCAGCTGCAACAATTTAACCGCAGTTTAACCATGTTTTCCTTTGGGGTATCATCAGCCAAAAGATATTTGATAAATGATTTCCATTTCAAGAATAACACATGGCCATATACTCACTTTTACATAGTCAATAAGAGACCATGACTTATTCATTAGCCAAAGATTATTAGAGAAAGTATAGTACAATTTCAAAATGTTCCTCCATGTAGTATAAATTTCAGAAACATTTCAACCCTTAACAAAAAAGCTCATACAAAAAACGTCCTTTGTTTCCTTGAGTAAAGGCTTAAAGCAACCAAAATACGTTTGGTATACTTCGTAGGAGTAAGGATACTAATTACTTTTGTTCAAAGCAAGTAAATTCGAATCTTTCATATGTCAATCCTTGTTCCTAGGTTTACCACGTAGAATAAAAATTGGGTTATACCATAATAAAAGAAAACTAAACCAAAAGCAAAATTAATCGGGAAAAAAAAACCCATGCATTACAACTCTATAGCTTTTATTGCATGCACGCTCTAAAAGAAATACAAATATAATACTGCATGCTACAGCTTTTGTTTCCCTGTGGATTAATTACACTCTTAAGTGAATCGAAATAAACGAGCAAATTGTTACTTGTCAATTGCATTTTTCATGTATGATTTAGCATTACAACTACAATAAAGTGATGGTGGTAGGCAGCTAGTCCAAATGCTGTGATGGTGTGTGTGTCGTGTCACCCATTTGTTTGTGTTTACTGAAATTGCAATTATTTTAAGAGAAAAATAAATAAATAAATAAATAGAGAAAGGAAGGAAGGGTACCATAGGGAAGCCGCGGGCGACTTTAGCCTGGAAGAAAGAGTCATGAGACTCAGAAACGTGAATGCTGAGCAAACGAGAGGTTGGGTAGACTGCAGAGCAAGTTGAACAAGAAGCCCTGTGACGAGAGTTATAGTGGTCTTCAAAAGTATCTAACGATTCCAACCGAGCACCACAACCAACAATAGGACAGAATATATCCCTGAAGATAATAATAAATAATATAAGATCAGTTCTCATACACTGATACACAAGTTGTTGTTGTTGTTGTGTTTTTTTTTCTGTGAATATTGAAATCCAATAATTTGAAAAGTGGTAATGGTATTGTTTGGTAGGCAGCTTTTATAAGTTAAGGAAATATATATATATATAAATGGGGGTTTAGGTGAGTAAAAAGTAAAGGTGAGTTAAGGATAATGTAATACTTCCACAGTATAAGTCCACAACGGGGAAACCTAACATATTAAGAAAACAGAGAAAATAGAGTGGACATACATTTTTGTTTTGGAACGGAGGGAGTAATAAGTAGAGTAGAAAGTAAGTAAAAAGTGATGGGAGTAGCATTTTAAATTGAATACTGAAAGTAAATAATAATAATAATATTTACCTAATAAGAAGAATAGGAGGAGGAGGAGGAATATTGGTAGTTTGGTGATCACTAAGTTGTTGTTGTTGTTGTTGTTTGGTCTTCTTGTTTGCTTCTTCTTCTTCTTCTTCACTTATATCCAACGCTATCTTCAATTCAATTCAATTCAATTCATACACAACTTTATTATTAATAATAATAATAATTTAAGTGCAAATTAATTACTCACTCCATAACATAAAACTACTCAGGTATCTAAGATTAAAATAAATAAATAAAAACACCCCTATTAATTAAAAAGGAGGGTTAATTTAAACAAAACACACAAATAGAAACAGTACACGACCAATGCAGGCTACAAACCCCCATTAATTAATTAATTAAATTAAATAATAATAAATAAAAGAAGGAAGAAGGAAGAAGGAAGAGAGAGAGAGAGAGAGAGAGAGAGAGAGAGAGTACATGTTTGGCGCAGAGCTCACGATGGAAGTTACCGGAATCAAAGAAGTGAGATTCTGGATTCATTCTCCGCCTCACGCTATTCCACCACCACCACCCCCCCACACTCCCACTTTTATTATTATTATTATTATTATTATTATACTCCCCCTCCTCTCCATTCTCTTCAACCTCCATCATCGCCTTACTTTTTTACTTACTCTCTCTCTTTCTTTCTTTCAAGTTACTCCATCAATTTAAGAGATAATCACAATTCACACACACTTACTTTTACTCCCCCTCACTTTTTTAAGTCCATCTACTTTCTTCCATTCTCTTATCCACCCCCCCCCCCCCCCCCCTCTCCCTCTCTCTCTCTCTCCTCTACCAATTAATCGGAAGTTCACCACGCGTGTGTGTGTGTGTGATGTGTCGTTCAATAAATATTTAACACGTTTCACTAGTCAATGCATCCGTATGTACTAAAACATGTACCTATTTCATAATTATTTCTCCCCAATTTCTTTCACTTTTATTCTTAATTATAATTTCACTTATTACGCATTATTATAATTTCCTTCCCTACTTACCCATTGGGGTGGGGTGTCCGTCCTTTTCCATTCCACAAATTCTTAATCCATTGCTATGTCGGAAATACCAGCTACAAGTCATAGCTTTGATTTTCAACTTTTTCCAAGGTTAATTATTGTACAACTTAGTTTTGAACGTTAGAAACTGTCTTGTTTATTGAGAAAAAGTAAATAAAAAAAAAGTACACTTTGGTCAAAGTCGGAAATCAAATTTACGATTCATAATTGGGATTTTCGACTTTGCACCGGTTTCAGATTTAAATACTTCCAAATTACCGATTTTTAAATTAAATACTTCCCCTCCAGTACTAGTCTATATAGCAACTGATTAGTACATGTCTCTATGCTCCTACCAATATCAATTCTCTTTTCTCATTAATGTTGTTACAAAGAATAATACATTCCTCATATATTTACTGTTAAGTACAGGTGTAATTCTCAAAAATAGTTATTGGCTCGGTATTTTGCCCTTTCATAGGATAGGAGTGTACACTTTTAAAACTATTTTCTATCTAGCTAATTGGTCCTGGCCCTCCTGGGTCGACTTGGTAGTTAAGTTTCTTTTGCTCAAGGGGTTTAATAGAAATAGTAGCATTAAGTTGGACAAGACTTTGTTATTTCATTTTTCACAGACTTGGGAATAGTGTAGCTATCATTCACCATTGGATTCATATTTCAGACTATATTTTATCTTTCACTCGACAAATAAAACCAAAACCACATTTTACATAATCAAAACTCCCAGTCTTATAGTAGTAGTATCATACAACAACACAGCAACAGTCAAGAACCAGGAAAAGGTCTTACAGTACAACAACAATAACAACAACAATAACAATAACAACAACAAAATAATAATCTTTTAATCTTTACCAATGTCCCAAAAAATAGCTTTCATTACAGAAGCACCTCCTTCTCCTTGCGCAAAAATAATGCCAACCATTCACATAAAAATATCATGTTCTCTTCCCACAACATTACGTACGGGATTTCCCATATAGGTTAGCATAGACAACCTTAGTTCTCTGCACTAGAATCATGCTCAAAATAACCGCAATGATGCAAAATCCAGCCATTATCATCGAAGTGAGGAAAAAACAAATCGCACCTTCACACTTTAGTGGCTCATCCAAAGTAAAAACGCCCGAAAATAGCGAACTCATAACCTGTTGAACATTGGCTGGAGGAGAATTGTGTTGTTTCGCAGCTTCGTTATCATATATAGCACTTGCAATCATACCAGAAAATACTAGGGAGCCTGCAGGGTTGGCTAGAGTGAGGAAATTGTATAATGCTCCGAATTTCTTCAAACCGAACAATTCAGAGGCGGCAGCTGGCACGACGGCCCAATGGGCCCCATAACCAAGCCCAATTAGAAGAGTTCCAACATACATTGCACCGGGCCAGCCCATTCCAATGAAGAAATGTCCAAAAGCCATTATAAACTGGGCTATAGCCATCGCCACTGGTCTTGGGTAGGCATAATCCCTGTTTTGAAAAAACATTCCAACAACCAAAATCACAAGTAAATACCAAGATAGTGAATGGAATTTTTAGTTAAGAATCATTCCTTTAAACTAACAAGTAACTAGGCTAAATCAGTTTCACGTAAAAGCAAAAGGATTGGCTTGTAAACTGACCATTGCATTTGATAAATTATACAGTACTTCTTCATGAAGAAAAGAATGGGCTTACTAGTAGTTTGACAAAAGTTCAAACCTCGATCTAGATTCTTTTCTTAGTTTATAGTAGTAAATAGCGAGCCAAAAATACAAAAGCAAATGAAATCGAATTAAAAAGTTTTCTTACTTGACAATAATCTCGGAAAAATACCCACCACCAACACGACCAAGAAAATTCCAAATACTTATCAACGAGACAAATATATGCGTATTATCATATCCTAAGGACTGGCTCATCTGACCCAAATTATCAATAACCGTCAAACCAGATCCAGAACCCAATAAAAGCGAGAAAAATATCAACCAAAAATCCGCCTTAATCAGAGCCTGCGTTAAAGTGAAATCTTCCCCTCTATGTGGGCCCCGTCTTCTCTTAATCCTCACCGCCCCTTCAGCAGCAGCTTGAGCTAACCTAACTTGTAATTGTGCGATTCTTTTGTGCCTTTCATTAGCTGGTAACAAGTCCATTTCCTTGGATTTTTCATCCTCAACCTCACTAAAAATTACCTCTTGTTCACTTCCCTCTCCAGATTTGCTCGGTTCTGCTTTTTCCGTCTCGGAAAGAAGTGACACCTCAGCTGGATCTCTACTCTCCGAGCAAAAACTCAATGAGATGGGGATTATAATGGGTGTTAGTATGAGAATAAACAAAATCACCGTCAATATAATAATCACTTTATGGCTTAAGTCGACCAAATCTTCGACAAGCATCACACCCATCAAATAAGCGGCTAATAGTAGACAAATGCTGTAAATGAACGAGGCACTTGTTGTATCGGACGATCTAATTTGCCTGTGACCGTTCACGGGCCTGATAAAGAACATAAGAGCGACAATGACCATAGCGGGACCAACTGCTACCATGAAGATGAGAGAGGCGTGATCTGGCGTGTGCATGACCGCGTATACCTGGGTGAGGATAGCGCCACTCAGACCGGCGAATCCTTTGAGAATTCCAACAACGGGTCCTCGGGATTTTGGGAAGTTCTGAACGCACGAGACTAGAGCTGCTGTGTTGAAATAGGTCTCCCCGTTTGTGCCCACAAATATGAGAATACACATCTGTGAAGAAAGGGTCATCGGTTAGAATCTTCAATGGAAAAATGGTGAATGAGTCTGATTAATGAATAGTACTTTGATCAGTTCCATGAAATAAAACCTGCTCTGGTAGATAGTCAATTGGAGAAAGAAAAAACAATGGAATTGCTATGCTTAACAGTAATCACGAGAGGCTGATCAAAGGCAACTGCACATTAGCATTGTAGAAATGCGATAAAACTCTTATTCAAGATTGTACCCGTACACTATTTGTTGTAACAACAGTAGATAATTGTTGTTGATCCATTTGCATAGACAGGATATACGATATGGTTTTAAAGATGTATGTATATTCCCACCCCCTAATCAGCTACTAGTTGGACAAGTAGTAAGAAAGATGTATCCTAAAAACCCACAAACACTAAAAAAAAAATTCTGAAAGCATATTCGTGTTTGCATCTAAAAAAAAAAAGTAAAAACTTATTAAATGGAGATTATTATATGAGTTGTGAGTTAAATAAATAACAAGAATCCTGATGGATGAGAGCATTACATAATTCACAAATAAGAAGAGAGGGAATGATATGAATAAAGAGTAGGAACATACGGCCCAGAGAGGGAGGGCGGGGACACGTTGGGTAACAATGAGCCAGACCCAACCGTAACCGATAAGGTTTTGAGCAGCACCGACTAAGAGAGCAGCCCAAATGGGTAAAACTTCACAAAGGCTACCAGCTAAGAAACCGACGCTGTCACCTAAATCTTTAGCAACACCAAGCCTAGCAATTTGTTTTTGATTATAACCTAAAGAAGTTTTAATAACAGGTGAGATGCTACCAAACATATAACCAATACCAGCACAAGATTGTATCCACATCCCAGCCACAAATACCAACCACCTGTTGTTTATAAATCCTACCCATTTCTCTCTTATTCCCCTCATTCTCCTCTCTCGATCAGGATTTACTCCTACTCTTTATATTCCTTTTTTCAATATTGATGATTTCAAATCTCTCTCTCTCTCTCTCTCTTTGATGTTTAATAATGGGGGTTGTTTGGGGAGAAAGAGATAGATAGATAGATAGATAACAATGATAAGCACCAGATGCGGATTTATTTTATTAAATTTAATAGACGAGTTTACTTGTAATTTTCTTATTCTTATAATGAATATGCAATCTTCTTTGTTTATTTTGGGGAGGTTGATAAAAGAGATAATGTGTGTGGGTGGGGGGGAAATGGTAATCATTTCATATTTCATTTAATATGCTACCAGTACTATGATATTAATACTACTTTTATTGAATGAATACGTAATTAATTGGAGTAGTATGAATCAATGGGAGGGAGAGAGGAGGGACCCACACAAACACAAGCTCTCCCCCGTTTTCTTTACATTTTGTTACTTATTAGATTATGATTATTCACATCACACCCCCTCATAGTTTTAATTAAATCCTCCCATTCCATACCAATACAAATACTGCTTCCAAATATCACACTTTCCCTTATTATACTTACTTTCCAATACCCATCGTGGTCCATTACCATATTTAGATTACTTGTCATTTTCACCTTCATTTCATATATTTATTGCTCACAATCATTTAACCTATATATAGATTTGTATATAAAACAAATCATATAATACTTTAATACAGTCATCATCTTTGCACTTTTTGAGTAACCAAGGAAGGTATATAAACGCACAAGGCTAGCAAACAATTGTGTAATCATTCCAAAATATGGTTGTTAGTTCAAGTTGATCAGCATTGTAACCTACTTATTCCAAATTTGAAGAATTACCACTCTAATTATGTGCAGGTGTACGTTTTGATAAGAAAAAATGTACATACATATATATAATTAACGTTCACTTCCTTTTCAGAAGAACATCTTGACGAGAGTAGTGTACATATGTGTTGGTAAGACAACAAATTAATTAATATATTTCTAGTTTACGACGAGATTACTCGGTAATACTACGATATATATATATATATATATTTGTAGTGTTGCTATTGCTTAATTTTATACAGTGAATTGTGCTGCTAGCCAAATAAATGCACAAAATACAAGATCCACGTATTCTACTAAATACTAAGTATTAATTATGTCTCATCTCCTTGACTTTTCTAAGTCTAATTTTTCAAATATATATATATATATATTATAGTATTGTCTTTTTCCTCACATCAACTTAATTTATCTGGCTGGTTGCTGACTCATATATGGGCCCACATATGTACATCTTTCGTTGTTTAGCTTCAGATGTATATGCTCACGTGTCCCTCGTGGCTTCTGTGATTGCAACTATTTATTTTGTCAATGATTAAATATAATTATACAAATGAGCAATTAACATAAACATGCCTTACAACTATACTATTAACAAAAACATACCTTCAAAAGTTACATTTTTAAAAACATACATTCAATTAATAATAATAAAAATCTGTAATATTTACTCTCTCTCTCCTCCTCTCACTCAATCTCTTTCTTCTCTCTCTTCTCGTCTCACTCACTCTCCGATCTATCTTCTCCTCATTCTTTCTCTCTTCGACCTCTCTTTCTTCCTCCTTCTTTCTTCCTCCCATCTATCCTCTTTTCTCTCTCTTTCCGATCTCTCTTATTATCTTTTTCTTTTTTCGATCTTTCTCTCATTCTCCCTCTCTCTCTCTGATATCTCTTTTCGGTGGAGATTAAGACGGAGACATCCGTCGGAGTGGTTGGCGAGGGTGTAGAACGAGGTCAAAAACTCGAGGTCGATGACGATGGAGATGCGGTCGTCGAATAAGAGGCGCACGACGGCGACGTGAAAGTTTAAGATCGGAGGACGGGTAAGAGTTGGATTTGTTAACTAGTGTATACGTTTGAAAAATAAGTGTATTGACTTCTTCAATTAAGTGTATGAAGTTAAAAAATTATATATATAAATTTTGTAAATAAGTATATGAATTTGTAAATTGGGGTATGAACTTTACGAATTAGGGTATGCACTTTTAGAATAAGGGTATGAACTTTTGGAATAATGGTATGAAAAATTTCTATATAAAACTTTATATCATTATTTTGTGCAATTCATACACTAATTATAAAACTTTATATCCTAATTTTAAAACTTCATACCCTAATTATAAAACTTCATACCCTAATTTTAAAATTTTATACTCTAATTTTAAAAGTTCATACCCTAATTATAAAAGTTCATACCCTAATTTTAAAACTTCATATACTAATTTTAAAACTTGATACACTAATTTTAAAACTTCATGACCTAATTAACTGTCTAAACAAGCATATACTACTAATTCATAGAGTTCATATTCTAATTATAAAACTTCATACCATAATTAACTGCAAAACACAAACACTAAGAAAATGTCTCCTTGCAAGTTTTATTGCTATGTCTTTACTGATGGCATCGCGAACATGTGGCCCCATGTGAACATGTGAAAATTGGGGTATAAACTTTCGAAATAATAATATGAACTTTACGAATTATGGTATGACATCTACAAATTATGGTATGACCTTGAAAATGGGTATAAATTCTGTAAATTGGGGTATGAACTTTTGAAATAATGGTATGACCTTCTATTTTTACTTTTTTGGTGGGATATGAAGGCGGAGGAAAATTTGATGATTCTATTTATATGTATATATATGTGTGTTATGTATATATATATATGTATCAATATGTGTGTCGATATTTGTATATAGATATACCGATATGACGTGAGAGATAGAGAGAGAAACTATGACAATGAGTCGTCGCCGGAGAGGCAACGACCGTTGCCGGAGAGGAGAGAGACGGAGAAAGGAGAGAGAAAGATGGAGTTCTATGTATAAATATGAAAGAATGTTACATGAAATTAGAATAACAGGATGACATCATCAAAGTATGTTTTTGATAATTAAAAAGTTTAGGGTATGTTTTTGTTAATTTAGTTGTAAAAGTGATATGCTTTATTAATTTATCCTTATATAAAATACATTTTATTATAAAATATAATTAAAGCAACAAATCAGAAAGTAATTTTGCTTTAACAAAAATAAAATTTTAATGTATTTTAGTAATAAAACGAGGCAACTATTTTTTTTCTATGCAACATTATTATAAAAGGGAAAAAAAAAATATGGGCAACACCCAATGACGCCCCTGGTAGTAGTATAATTTTTTACGGGTTTGCAATACTTTCCGTTGAAAAAAAACTCATTCATTGGATAGATGGACCATAAGAAGCTTGTTAGCTTTTAGATGATAAACTACAGTGTCTCATCTCTATCGTTGATTACATACACATAGGAAGAGAGAGAAAATCCTGCTATTTCAGACCGAGAAAAACAAGAATATTGAAATCGAGTGAGATAGATGAATGTTGTCGCCTTCTTCTTAATTCTTACCAAAAAGTATATTATTCATCTTTTATACGTATTGCCTAAGACCAGCGACCCACCCAAACTACCAAGGTTATCGCCTTCTCGGCTTAGTCTTTCGATGATCTTCATTCTCAAGATTTATGGGTATTTTCGGGTAAAATTTATTTGTTGAGTAAATTGAATGTACGAATTAATTTTATGGACTGTTTGGTTTCAAATTTTATACAATAGTGTGACGTGAATAGACTTTAAGAGTGATCCGTGGTGTAAGAGGTGAAAATCGTACTGGGTCGTTCTTTTAGTTATGCAGCTGTCATAAGGGACAGCATCCGATTCATAAGCTCCTGAAGAGTTGCTGTTGGTGTTTCTGAGTTGTCATAGATGCTAAACATGGAACCAACCAATACTCACAGACGTTTAAGTGTTTACCTGTCTTCAAGGCCAAATAGACATTCATGAGTATTGGAGAAATGTACAAAAGTTTTCCAAAATGATTAAAAAGAAAGAAGTCAGATGACTCAGATCCTTTCAAGGATTTCATGAAGATATCCTATTGTAGAGTTGAGTTCATACTTTCTTCTTATCAAAACGATTGCGGTACCATTTGCTTGTGAGTTTCATATCGATGTAATTACTTGCAAACAAATAGCACAAAGTTGATTTACTAAAAGGTGTACGCTCAAAGAATAACTAGCAAACTAATACCATGCTTGTGAATTATTTGTTTCTTCCTTACTTTCTATGTATTGACTTGTTGTAAATTGAAAGATCCACCTGGCTTATAAATATATACATTGTAATTTGTAAAAGAGTTAAAAAAGAGTTTATTTTCACGGGTAGAATTTAGTGCAATTTTCAAAAACCCACACCTTTCGCGTAATAAGATACTAATGTAAATTTTGTTTGATTGCTACATAATATATAGATAGCCATTTGGGAGGAGAAGTTTTTTTTTTTACACTTACGAAAATAGACTTCCTCACCAAGTCAAAATGAAAAATACAGTGCGTTCTTTTTTTCTCCATCTCTGTTAATACTAATATAACTATTTTCTATCTCCTTCGATAGAATTTCTTTTTATCTGGTCTCAATCCTTAATTTATTCTTAAAATTTACCCCTCTATTTTTTATAAATCAGTAGTTATATTCTCACACAAAGTTACGGTATATTTTTCGGTGTGGTGTTGAATTTCGTAGATTTTATCAAGAGCAGATGACCTCCATCGGATTCTTTTCCACCGCTGCACTGGTTCGTATTTCTCGCTTTCACATATATACATAAACCGAATTTGGAATCTGATTCTTTTTAACTAACTAACTAACTAACTAACTATATATATATACCGTGTTGGGTATTTATCATTTTAATCGATAATTTGCGAAACTTGTAAAAGCAGTTTATTGAATCAATTATTTGGTGGTGTGCATATGTATCAACTGGTTTTACAATAAATATATATATGTGTGTGTGTGATGTCATTGATTTTTGGTAAACCTAGTGTATTGTTTTTTGTACTCACAGCTGAGTATGATTTGTACATTGGAAGTGTTTAACATACATAACTTTGTATGCAAATAGTTGAATCATATTTATGCAGTAATAATATACTTTTTGGTTTTTTTTCCTTGTAAAGGTTTGTGATTGTATACTAGTTTGTCATTTTTTTCCCCTAATGTTAGTCAAGTTAGGGTATACTTAGCATTATCTCAGAGATTAATGAATTAAATTTGCAGTGAAATCCGTAAATACCAGGAGAGTATCGAGTTGTTGATCAGGAAGCTTACCTTCCAGAATCCAATCGTGTTAGGTCTATTAGCTGATATTTGTCAAGTTAGTTCCTTGTTCAGGTGCTTATATATAGATTCTAGGTAAGATTATTTCATGTTTCGCTCATTTAGATCACGATCAAGCCATCTAGATAAATTTGATGGAGTTATGGTTTATTGTGTATAGCTAGGCATCACAGAAATTATGTTACGTATCACAGAAATTATATGGATTTAATAGAAGACATTCACATATATGAAGAAGATGAAGAGTTAATCGTTATTTGTTTAGCCGCGGCGGCATGTGCTATAGTAGCCGATTATCATGAAAAACATATAGCTAAGGTTCCTTGTCATACATCAAGTTATAGAGGGCACCAATATGTTATGAACATACTAAATGGTTATCCAACTCGATGCCATAAGCTATTTCGTATGGAAAAACATGTATTTGCTCGACTTGTTGAAGAACTTCAACTTAGAACTTGATGCAGAATTCAGAAGTTGCGATGAAGAAATAGAAAACTTGAATTCAGATGATGAATCTGAAAGCGATGAAGAAACGCCTGAACAAAATGAAATGGATCCTACTCGGATGGCAATTACAAATTCCATTCTTGCATCCTGTAATAATTGTTAAACATGTTTCTTTAAAATAAAATTATGATTCGTAATAGGTCATTTTTACATATTTATTTAAGAATAATTCTTTTTATGGATATTTTTTTATTTTTGTAATCGTTTATAAAAGAGGAGAGGAGGGAGATTATTGTAACACTAGTCCAGGTCGTCCAGGAGCAGGAGCTATCTCACTCTTAGTAACTAAATAATATAATATTTGATCACATCTTCCAATTCCAATTATTGTGACAAACATTCCTTCCTTCTTTATCCCCTCCCTGCCTTTCACACGGGGCGGTCTCTTTTGACTCCTCAAATTACTTATTTGAGGATCTGATTAAAAACCAGATCCACGTCACATCTTATTTTTATTTATTTTTTCAATTTATTCCACTTAATTTTATTACAAAATAAATAACTCTAACAGCACTTCATTATATCTTATTACACTTCATTTATCTACAAAATAAATAAATTTAGCCACTCAAATAAGTAAAATGAGGACTCAGCTGAGTAATCTGAGTCCTCAAAAGAGAATCTCCCCTTTCACACTCGTACACTTCCCCTCTCTCTCTCTCTCTCTCAAGGGCGATTAATTAGATATTTTTCTCTACTTTATTGTTCTGTTAAATGTATCAATCATTCTTTTATATTTCGACAGTTTAGAATTCATGCCATGGATACACCGCTAATTAATTAGTTATGTTTTTTTTTGTGTGACTAATTTCTGATTTTCATTTTATTGCTGTTTTCTCTTAAGATTAATTAGAGCATTCGCTTGTGTTGCTTTCTTCTTTTTTAATAATACATTTTTATTTCTATCTATATATCCTTCATGTTTTCAGTTTTAATTAGGTTTTATCTAACCTACTAATTTGGATAAGATTATACACTGTTGTTATAGTAAATAAGTGATGGTTTTTGATTTGTGATGTGTTTGTCTAATTATCCTTATTTTGGAAACTAGGTTCCGTTTTTGCAAAGTTGACGTGTTTGATCTATTTATATGAATAGATTTGATTTTCAATTTCACAGCTTTTTTATTATGTTTTTAATAATTGATAAACGTTGGGCTGTTTTGTTCAATTTTGGTCATATTTTGCAAACTAATATTGGTGCAACATTGATTTGTGTGGTTATCAAATTTATACCTGATAGTTTATATTTGTGATAGACTTGTTTAGTTTAGGTCATATTTGGAGAACATATAATTTACTGGTACAAGTACAACACGGATTAGTTTGATCTATTTGGGAATAGATGTGATTTATAAGCGTCTTGTTGTTGAAGCTAATCTGCTTTGTGTTTCTACATGGAAAATAATAAGTCTATCATCATATCATTGATTCGTCTTTGTGTACCTTATTTGAAGCAAATTTGAGTTTTGATTCTAACAGCCTTTTTTATGTAACTGTATATTTGCTTAATGTTTCTAGAGTTTATTTGTTTGTATGATCTGACCTAAAAGAGTGAAAAAGTTGATGCATTTATCGAGCTTACTGCTGCGGTATATTGTTGTTAAAGTTAACAAGCGTTGAATTGTGATGGTTATTTTCGTCGTAATGACCATATGTGAGCAAACCTTAAAGCACGGTCAGTTTCATATGGCTTGAAAGTAATGAATAATAATTTTTGCTTCCAGGTTTATTGCTAGTGATTGCAACTTTCTAAATGTGTTACTTGAGAGACTATGGGGCATGTGGCTCACGTAAAATCAACACTTGTCAAAGCTATTTCAGCTAGAATTGGTTTTTCTTTTTGAATTTTCTTTGATGTTGACATTCAGTTTGAACCAAGTAGCTCTAGTTTTAGAAAGAATAATCAAATATGACTGTTGCAAGTAATGATGATGAGAATGGAAGGAAAATTTTCCAAGGAGTTTACAAGTTTTATATAAAATATTCTTATGGGTTAAATCCACTGGTTGAATCGCACGTTAATCTGCTTATAGTGTTCATTTTGTGAAGCCTCCGTTTCTAGGAATAAACCGTTAAGTCTCGTTTTTGTAAGTATATTATCACATTAACAAGGTATATATATATATATATATATATATATATATATATATATATATATATATATATATATTTATGTATATGTTTTGTGTGTCATTGAGCTGTAGTTAATGCTATCAAAACCGCTCTTTACTCGATAGCAAAGGATGAAATGTGCAAATTGGAATTCAATCTGTGAACTCTCAATTTTGTAGGGCTAAAGCGATTGAATTGCTGGTTTATAAACCAGATATGCTTTTCGAACAAAGTTAATGGCTGAAGTTAATTTCACAGTGAAATGTGTATCTTATTTGCTTAGAAGCTGCAACCAAACAATTCCTTAATTTGGTTATCAGACTCATATCAAAATTCAGAAGTAATGATTTTTTATTTATTTAATTCTGTAGACTATTGGAAGGAGTCACCTGTTTAGCTATTTGTATACATATTGACCGATCCTAGAGGGTAGAACTGGCAGTTAGAAAAGAGATGAATCAGCAGTAAAATGTTAATGCCAATGAGAGGCTTGAATGAATTTTTAGTTACTTTTCTGTTGACTGTAGAGATGTTAAATGAACAGAAATTCTGCAAGAAAAGTCATTAGAGACACTTTTAGTTGGTTTTTTTGCTAGAATTCCAGATACAGGGTGAACCGAGTTTATCAAAAACCAGGAACAAATCAAATAATGAATGCAATTGCTAATGGTGATGAAACATGTCCATTTAAATATTTAGTGGTTGATTGCTTTTTGCGAGCTCTTAGGAGCTCCTATCTCAAGCTGTAAAAGCTTAACTTGAAAAAAATCGGAAAGCTGTGTGGTGTGCGAATGAAGCTGTGTAATAGCAAATTTTGACATTTCTCTACTGGGTTCTTTAGTTCAGAAAGTTCTAGTTTTGGTTGCTTATATATGTCAGTTCTTGTGATTTTGCGGCTTTATACATGTGCAGCACAATTGGTGGAATAGAGGGTCCAGATCGTTTTTTTGTTGGTGGTTTGCCTTCTTATTTTACTGAAACTCAAAATAAGAGAGCTGCTGGAGTCGTTTGGGTATAATACTCATTTGGTTATATTGATAATCAACTTAATCCCCTATTTTCTTCTGTTTATAACTTTCTCTGAGATAAGCTTTTTCTAAAAGTATGAAATGCATAAACTTATGCACTTCTCTTCTTGCTATCCAATAATTTCCTTATAATGATTCTGTGATTTGCGAAATCGAAATGACTTTAAATTTAAGAATTGACTATGAAGGTGCTTGTGTTGTGTAAACAATGTGAGATATTTAAATCGGTGCTTTTTACTACTCATTTCAAATAAACAATGTTAAAGTCCTAAGGGTATTCATGAAGTAGATATCTTTTGAAATACACATCAGATATTCAGTTCTCTTGATTTTAAATCTCCACCTTTTTAAAACTTAGTTTTTATTTTTTTTATTTTTTATCTTTTGTTGTTTTTTATCTTGCAATATATAAATCTGTTTTTAAGTTGCTTACCATGAATTTATCAATCTATTACAGAGCTCTGCGTGGTTTTGATATCGTCAAGGATAGAGACAGAAAATTCATAGGATATGGGTTCTGCGTGTATCAGGTGATTAAATATGTTAATGAGCCTTTAATCATGGTCTGTTGCTTCTTAGCATTGTTTTTCATGATAAAAAAACTTAAGGTTTTTAACTCATTTTAGCTTAATTATGTTTTATATTCTAAATGTTGGGAATATATGAAGGATAGGATAGCACGTTGTTAAAGTTATGAGAAAAGATAAAGCTACATCTACCAGCTTACTATCATAGGAAACTAACTGAAGGCATCTATAGTAATAGTTTACTGCTGGTGATACGGCTTTTAGCCTTTCATGAGGTAGGAAAAATTATACAACTTTTTATTTTACATAATAATCTGAAGTTAATTTTATCAGGATCCTGCGGTTACAGACATTGCTTGTGCTGCTCTTAATGGATTGAAAATGGGGGGAAAAACTCTTACTGTCAGACGTGCTACAATAAGGTATGTCCGTGTTATATGTGACTGTGAACAGGTCGGAAATTACATTCTCTCCCTCTCTCTAAAAACATTCCTAATATATATATACAGAGAGAGAGACATTGATTCATACAGAAGATCTACCCAACCAAATTCAAATAATAAGGTCGACTCCTAATATTTTTTAATGTCTTAGTTAAATAATACGTATTATTATTATTATTATATATGTACAAATATCAATTACTATATGTTTTTTGTAATTATGGGAGATTTTTTCATTCTAGTCAAATGGAGAGGGGGGGTGATGTCCCGATCTCTGACAAAGAGTGAATTTTTTCCCCTAGATATTACATGTTTTTGTTAAGGTCAGGGTTTCTGCAAATACTAAAAACTGAAACTGCAAAAGCTCGTATTTACAAAATCCTAAATACCCGATGTACAACACCTCGGCCTTCCAAAATGAATTGAAAGGTTCATAAGAATCAAATTACTACGTGTAGTTTAAGCTCAGAAGTTTTGGTTTCTAGTAACTTGTAAAGTTCTCGCTGGAGCAGATAAAGGGTAATATTTACTTCTGTTCTATAAATCAAGCAAGTTGTAAACATAATGAACCAGTTATTTATCCCTTTCTAAAAGATAACCCTCCTAATTTGCTTCAATACTGCAGCCAAACAAACACCAAAAATCTTGGAATTTTGAATATAAAATAATTTTCTACGGACCTCTTTTCATCAAAACTATACCAAATTCTACATGTTCTTTCCATCTTAACTTGGGGGATTTATTTTGAAAATTAAATTTTAAATTCCTTTGTTTTTCCTTTCCTTGAATAAAAAATGAAGACGGAAGTAGTTTTAAGCTATTAGGGACGATGTGTATTTTATTTTTATCTTTCAGTCAGTTAGATGTAACTATGTAGACCAGGTTAATATAAACTATTTGGTGTTTTAACTCTAATTTTTTGAAATTATATTCTTGATCTTTGACACAACCTATTTGTAATTGGTACAAGATGATAATTTAATTGCTCGGATGTATTTATTACAAAGTTACTTTCACCTTTTTGTTGAATATTGCCTGTAGTGGATAATTGTGTTGCAAAAGGCTTTAAAGTCTTTGTTTATTCAGTATTTTATATGTATATGTATGTGAAAGAATTTTGTATACCCTAGGGAAAATTTAATGTTTTGACAACTCTTTTCTTGTGTGCATCTTAACTAGATCTGGAAATAATACTCCTAATTCATTAATTGATTTGTCCGATCAATGTGAGAAGATAGGTTTGATCGTCAAGTTATGGCTGATTGTATATAATCTGTGTTCCTCTGTTTGTGATTGATGAATGCTATGTATGCTTAGTCAAGCTGTTGTATTTAAATTACATTCAATGAAGGTTAAAAAAGCAATTTGATTGTAGTTTGCTTTGTTTATTCTCGTTCTCTGACTATTGTTTAATCTTAAGTTAGTGGTATTTCTTGTTTCTTCACGTGTTTCTTGATTCATTCTTGATCACACATGTACAGTTTGTTGCTTCTTTGATAAGTAAAAAATGTTTTGGCTTGGAAGGCTACAATCCATTTGGATGTATAGCTTATTTCGCCGTAAGCCCTTACTATGGGGTTTACGCCTTCTTTGCTTTAAAGGTGCAGCCACACAATCCTCTGTTTGCTTGGATACATCTTAAGAGCTGCAACTTTTAAATAAGTTGCAACTAAAGTGTACAAATACATATGTAAAAGGCCTTCTTCTGGCTTTAGTTTATATGGAGCAAATAAGCACATAAGCTGGTTTTGCAGTTGATTTTAGTAGTTTACAGAATGCAAATAAGGGAACACACTGTATTTTTTAAGCGCACCTTTCATGAGAAAGAATAAGAACTTTATAAGCTTTATTGCTTACACTTAGATTAAGATTTGCGTGTTGTGCTGAATGTATCTAAAACAAGCACTAAATTATTAATAGTTGCAGCCACACTGGACCAAATTTGATTATTTGCTTTAAAGTAACTTAATTATTTTGATCACCTTTTCATACTTGGTTATAGTTGGCCTTGATTGGTTGAATTCTTCAAGCTTAGTTTTTTTTGTTTAAAAACCTGGAATCCATTGGGTTCATCGACTTAAAGTTGACAATTTCAGTTTTGGGGGTAGAAACAGCTTAGAGATTAAAAGCTGGACGAACCCAATTATATCACAATGTTCAAAGTCCAGCTTATATCTTGGAAAGTGCAACCAATTAAATCCCTGTGAGATGGCTTATATTCCATCTTAATTGTTGTTTAGGGATGTTTTCTTTGAGAACGAAAATATTTTCAAATTCAACAGTTGTGTGGATTGTTGGGTGTGGTAAACATGATAAAGCTGCATATCAATTTTATTATTGAATTGGTCCTCATGTCCATCAATGAACTGTAGTTATTTCACTTGAAATTTGCTTTCGTGTTCCTATTTTATATTGTTTCTTACATGGTTTAATACACGTCATATTAAAGTTGTGCACAGTTTTGACACGGTAAATTTGGTTTTTGTTTGAAGAGAGCAAGAAAGGTGAAGGAGAGAGCATATACATTTCTGAAATTTTGGGCGGTAGTTTAAAAGATATGATGAATTAAATAAGAGGCCAAATTAAACACGTCTCTATTTAAAAAAAATAAAAAAGAATTAAACATGTATCGATCTCTCATGCATTGTCTCTCTCTCTCTATATATCATTCTATTATAATAAGTCAACCCAAGCCAAATGAGACTGTCCAATTTAACCAATTTTTTCCAAAAATACCCCTATACTTTTTTATTAATTACAATAATACCATGCTCACATAAAAAAATAAAATAAAAAATAACAACTAATAACACTATGTGTCCCTCTTTAACAACCAAAAATTCTTTTAAGTCTTTTAAGTTTTATACTATTTTTTTTTGTATTATCCACGTATTTGTATCATAACTACACTTATTTTTTATATTTTAATTGCATTGCGCGTCACACACGCAACGCGTGGTCAGAATTACTTAGTATATATATATATATATATATATATATATATATATGCCAAACAGATCCACACACATACCATAAGACTAGAAATTCGTGAATTAGATCCAATTACACACACTGCCACGTGCCCTTAGCCTCACCCCTCTCGAACAGATGACATGGCGCTTGTGATTCCTGGAGAGCCGTAGTAGCGTATGATGGAGAGAGAGAGAGTATTAGTGGTGGTAGCAACGATGAGATGGGTTCAGTTTTTATATCCCGGAGTTTGGAAGAAGAGTCACGCTCCCCCCCTAAGTGAGTTTTATTTATTACTAAATATTACTCTTTTTGTTTTTTTCTTTCTTGCTATTATTATTATTCTATTCAACCATTGATCTCTCTCTCTATATATATATACTCATAATTGGTAGAATTATTTAGATTCTATACCCACATTTTTTACTTCACACAATTAGAACTAGAAACAATCTGATATTCATTTTCAACCCTTTTTTTTTTGCTTAACTTTCTAGGCTAATCCACATGCTATTTTGGTTGTTAATTTTATTATTGGGAAAATAGATGTGAGACATGCCTTAGTTTATTTTTCCAACATGAATGATTGTAAATGTTTTTGGACTTGTTTATTCCATGATATGGATATTTATTTTAAAGATTTTTAGGTGGTCTATTGATTTATTCTGAGAACTTAGATTGTCGTTTTATTGTGTGAATTATTGTTTCTCCTCTTATCTGAGAGTTAAAAAAAATTTAAAGCTTATGTTGGAACATTATCGTATGTTAGAACAGCTTATGTTACGGGTAAGTATGCTTATTGATTTAAATATGAGAATCTCCCTACTGACCCTACATATCGTTATGCTCCTATTTAATGTTCATCACAGGAGAAAATTTAAAAGATTTTGTTAATAAACCCAAGATCACAGGTTTCTGTTTTGCTTTGATCAAATATAAAAGAAAACATATTAAAGACAACCCTTGTAGAACATGCCATTTAAAAAAATACAAAACGGAGGAGTTTGTACAGGGTCATAAATTTTGTTAACAAATGGTACAAACAAAACAATGTTATTTTTAATACTTTGAGTTGAATGGTTACTAAAGCAGGTACTTTCAATAGTCATTAGCATTCATCTATACATACTCATAACATATATGAGTTCAGTTTAGTGAGAGAAATGGATTAAGGAGACTAATACCCATATTTGATTTACGTGATTAAAACTGTGATTGCAACGTAAATTCCACTGAAAAAAAACCTTGGTTTCATATTAGTCCTTTTGGTGTAACACACTTGATGTGCATGGGGAATTTATTAAAACAGTTGAAGGTGGATCTTAGCAATTTTGTACCGAATTTACTAATGTGATCTAATAGAAGTATTGTATGGGCACGAACTATTTCAAACCCTTAGTAGTTCGACTTATTGTTGTTACACAGAGATTTTGATCAAAATCCTTGGAATAAATGTTTTTCAATTTGTCAAACCGTTGTATAAAAAAACTGCAGTTTTGATTTAAATCAAGTTTATATAGATATAGTAGATTTAATGATTTTAGTCTCCTCACTGAAAAATAATAGTTCGAAAACTTAGCCTTTTTTATTAGTGAAGCCATTGCATCTGAAAGTCGCAGCTTAACACCTACTTAAAGGGCAAACCCGGTGCTAAAGCTCCCGCTATGCACGGGGTTCGGGTAGGGGTCAGGCTACTTTGGGCCTAATGTAGGCAGCATTCCCTTGCGTTTCTGCAGGAGGCTGCTTCCACGACTTGAACCCGTTACCTCCAAGTCACAAGACAGCAACTTTACCGTTGGGTCAAGGCTCGCCCTCAGCTTAACACCTACTTGTTACGAATAAAGAGCGGCCTTGGAGCAACGGTAAAGTTGCTGCCATATGACCTGGAGGTCACAGCTTCGAGTCGTGGTAGTAGCCTGATGCAGAAATGCAAGCCCATCCCCTTCCCGGTCCCTGCACAGCTTTAGCACCGGGTTTGCCTTGGTCCTATTGGGTCTCAAATTTGACATAATAGTCTATTAGTCTTGATTTTCGAAGGTCACCTTTTTATTTAGTGACACCACAGAACCAAAAGTTGTAATTTAATATCACATTTTTGTTTCCTTTAGTAATTTTGTTTCCTTTTCTTTTATCGACTGTGCTACCATCCTTCAATTTTTGTTTCTCTCTCTTACTTTCCTCTTTATTAGTGAAATCATTGTAAAGTTTAAAAAGCACATTATTTTTTTCTCTCCTCTTTTCTCCTTTTTTGTCTATGCGATTGATCCATTTAGCCTCTACGTTTTCCTTTTCCCCATCTGTTGACTTTGTCGTAGGGATTCTTAATTTGTTTGGTTTTTATGACGGTTCAGGATTTACTTTTGCTTACAGCTGTTGTATTTATTGGATGCAACCGATTTCTTTTCACCTGGACTACATGCTATTGGGGTCCAAGTTTGTCGAGCTACCAGGCAAGAGCTGGTATGTATTTACTTTAGCTTTACTTTTCTGAGGAATTTCAAGTTCTATCAATCTGGTATCAGTGTCTAAAGGAAACTCAATTTTCTCAAAATGTTTGTGGCAATCCACTTGAAACGATAGTCTAGTAAGTTTTGGGTTATGGGTTTCTTCCTCCAGAAAAGTAAAGTTGGTCCTTAGATGTCATCTGTGTGTATTTGTATTTGAAATTAATTTAGCCTTTGGTGTATAATAAGCCTCCATCTTCCTTCTATGATGCCTTTTACTGGGAAATGTATTAGAATCTAACAATTTGCATAACTATTTATTCTCAGTATATTTAAGGTTGTAGAGGTCATATGTTATGAAGATGACATTTTTGACAAGCCTTAATATATAGGTGGAATTTTAATATGTAGAACTTTTTGACATGGTTGATACCCTTGATAAACCCCTTTCTTTTTGAATATAGGGGTCGAAAAGGAGCCTGCGTGACTTACTGTATCACTTATATACGGAGCTGTATCACAAAGCATTCTCCTCATTAGAAGGTTCTCATGCTGGGACGTATTTTGGGTGATATTGCCACATATCTTTTTTTTTTTCTGCATTTGAGTCTTGGCTTGTGGCAGAGCATTTCAAGGTTAGAGATTTTCTGTTTTGCAGTGTTGCTGAATTATTTGTTTACTGATAGTGTTAACCTGCTCAGTACATATTTCTTTTTCTGGAGGGGTAATGTAACTTTAGCAAGAGTTCCTAATCCTTACCTTCCCATATTATTGAAATTTAGCATACTAACCTATCTAAATTTACAAGCATGCAAAAGATCGGTTTTAGCATCGGTGTACCATTTGTCTAAATTTGTGTATATTGGTGCTTAGCATACCAGCTAACAATTAGGACATAACTAGTTCTTTTGGAGTTCAAATATTAATGTGGTTTTACTTCTTGTTTGATTTTATAGTTCATCTCAATTGGTGGTAAAATTATTTAATATAATACATCATGATACATACTAAGCTGTTAAAAGAGGATATTTTCTTATTTGAATATGGAGTTTGAAATTAGACATCTCATTTTGATAAATGTCGTCGCAAACTTTTTTTCTTCTTGTTCAGAGAGGGTTTGAGTCATAATGGCA